>OU823264.1:1256588-2513176 GCA_917490735.1 Dryobotodes eremita
TTAGCAATCGCAAATATTGTTGGAGCTGCTGAAGATTGAAAAAACTATTTTTGCATTGTATGAATTCAATCTCTTAGTATTGTATAATCATTGCTATGTACATTCTATAAAGCTACCATTTACTAGGTACGTCTTGCAATGACTTGAATGTGCCGGCGGCTGAGAGTATGTCATGCTCATTAAAATGTCTCGCTGGTGGTGGCGTGTGTGTTGGATCATTAAGTTCCCTTCAAAATAGTTGAGCTGAATGGAGTTGATCCATACGTCATGTTTGTGAACGGGCGCCGTCAGCTGGAACTGGTCATCTCTTAGGTGCCACGGCTTATTTTAATTTTTGAATTGTTTTTTGTTTATTTTTTTTTTATTACGGCTTTTAACGTGCACGTCTTTCTACATCGTTTTCGCATGTATAATTTCCACATGAATGATGTTACCAATATTTTGATTTAAAAGTGTGTCCGTGGAGTTTCTGGCCCGTTCTTCTCCATAGGTACCTACTACGCTTTGGAATGGGCAGATAGCGTCATTTTATTAGATTTTGATTTGGGCATTTTATACATTGGTCACAGATACTAAAAACAAATACAAGTTATTGCATCTTAATTTGTTAAAATATTATATACATTAATATAGTTCTACGCCGTAATTATGCTCCCTGTATTTAATTTAAATAATTACATACATACATAAACTCACGCCTTCTTCCCATGGGGGTAGGCAGAAACTACAGAACGCCACCTGCTACGATCCTTACACACTCCTTTTGCCTCGTTTACGTTCATACATCTGGTCATACACACACGCCGGTTGCGAGTACTACGCACCTGACCTTTCTGAAGAACATCACCAATAAGGTCACTATATATCTTCCTAGGGCGTCCCCTCCCGGCGTTTCCACTCACATCTGCCTTGCAACCACTCAAAGATAATTATTTACTCAGGTTTTTATTGCACTTCATTCAGTGTTTATTTTGATTTCCGACAAATCTTGGTCTATGAGCTACTTAACTTAGCGATTGCTAAACTCGATTTTAGCTGTGTCAAAATTGTTTCAAATTTAGAGAATCTTGTTTGCAGAATAGCTTTTAAGATTCTCATAACCAAAAATAAGAAATATTAGTAATAGTTTAGTTTAGTTCGGTGTAGGTACAAGAGAATCGGCACCAATATTTCTTTGCAACTAAAACTACTTAACACCTATAATCCGTGTTTCCCAAACAATTGTTTGTAAAAGATAACGATTCTAAGAAAGTCGAAGTTGTAAAATAACGGGAGTGATCATCAAAGCCGCCGACCGGCTGTTATACCAAGTTTAAGACAAAAGCGTCAGATTGTCAGCGAAATTGAAATTTTCTTACGTTTTTTGCTATTTGCAGGTCAGTGTCAGGTTGTATGTTGATCGAAATATGATTCGCAGCCGTAACAAATATTTATTTATAGAATTATAATCATAAAAATCATCTCTCTAAGTTCATATTACCGTATTGAATGACTATTTCATGACATTTGAGGCCAATTCTAACTCAAGAAGTTGTATTGCTGACAGCATTGCTCTAATGATTATAATTCTGTAAAACCATATTTGTTACGGTCGCGAATCATATTTTAATCAACATATCACTTGACACCGACCTGCAAATTCAAAAAACGTAAGAACATTTGAATTTCGCGGGCACCTGAGCGCATGTCTCTTAAACAAAGATTGTTTAGGTTATCATTGCCTGCTGTGCACATGTTTTCGTAACATTGTTCTTCCTTCACTGGTTTAGAAAACAAATGGCAAAAGCTATTTTTGGTTCTTTTCCTTTCACTTGAACTAACTTGGGTAAAAAACAGCTACAGGCATTCAGTTTAATGTAGATGATACATGCTTCAACGCCTATGTAACTGTTTAATAAAATACTAAATAAAAAATGTTTTTAATATTTACATAACATTAAGTCTGTTTTTCTCGAAGGGTTAGGCAGAGGTGTACCGGAGTACACCCACATTGCGCCAGTTATGTCCCATGTAATAAGGAGCGAGCCTATTGCCATCAACCGGGCAGAAATCCAGACTCCGGGCTGCTATAGGTCGCGTCACGTAAAAAGAACGCTGGCCTGTACCTGCGCACTGAGCGATTAATTTGATCCCAGCCTATTGCAAAGTGCTAAGTACCTAGTACTGTACCTATTATGCTTCTACAATAAAACAATTTATAAAACAATAGTCTATAATAAAGTAACCTATTTATATAAAAATGAATCCCGATTTCCCTTGGTCACGCCATAACTTGAGAACGACTTTACCGATTTCATCTATCTTTTTTTTAATAGTTTTTTAATACTTTGTAGAAGGTTCTTACAGATTTTTTTTTAAAAGTTGCGAGATTTATGCGGGTGAAACCGCTGGGCGCAGCTAGTAGTATCTAATATTGTAACACGTCCCCTCCATGTCGCTCAGCGTTCTTTATACGTGACGGGACCTGTACTGAGAAATTCCTGACGGAAAATCACAATTCCCATTTTTTTAACTGTACTGTCTTAGTGTCTACATCATTGTCTGAACTTGTATCTAATGTGTTTATTATTGGAACACCTGCTGAGTGATGTTCAAGATAGCGGAAAATGGTGTGTGATAAACCCCTATTCACAAAGGGTCCATCAAAAAACCAAAAAGATGGATAGCAGAAATATAAAAACCGATCACCCTTTTTTCTCTTCAGTTGTGTAGGGTAAGTTAGAATTAATATATTTTGTCATCGGTCAGTAAAAATTGTAGAGAATTGTCTGCTAAGTCGGGGTGCGATGGTGAGGATATGTAAAATTTACGTTCTTGTGATTTCCTACACAAACCTATAGACAACATTTTCAACACCTAAGGAAAGAGGTACAGAGTTGCATCATTGTAAAAACATACAAATGTCACATATACCAGCGTACCTGCCGACTGCAACTAAAAAAAACAGATTATCCGTTTGTCCTGCCCCCCGTGGGCAAAGACGTGAGTTTATGTATGTAAGTCCGTATTCTCATGATTTTCATTTCATCAGTTTGTAGCTCTTATGCTGTCTCAAGAACCACTTCAAGTGTTCATAAGACACTAAAACCACTTCTAGTGTCACGTCATTATTAACCACATGTATCATGCGGTGCAGCTGTTAATAATTAACATAGCCAAGGTGCATAGCATAGCATAGTCAAGGTGACAATTATTGTCACCTTGACTATGCCTTGCACATCAACTACCCTTTTTTTTTTTTTTTTTTTGGGTGGGAAATCATCAAATGACGTCTCCCGCTCTGGGCGGAGCGGAAGGGCGTGTCAGACTCTTACTGACTAAAACCCACCCGTGTTCCTTCAGTTGCCTGTGCGCCAGGGCCACGGTAACTCTTTCGAACAATCCGCAGCCCCGGCAGGCATCGGTCCTATCGGACCCCGTCAAATTTGCTGACATCTCTTTGAGGCGCGCGTGGAACACGACGCGCCGTCGACCCGGGCCTGGTCCTTACCGGACGGCGAGCTGCCCATTGCTCGCCGTCCGCAAGCCCGCGCCTACGGTGGCCGGGAGTCGGCAATCGACTCCCGACGCCCAGGGTGTCTCCTCCTCCTGCGGCGGCTAGGGGCGCGAGGGCGCAGTGATTGCCTCTCCCTCTCGCGCTCCGCCTCCTCCTTCGCGAGCATTACTGCTTCGCAGAAGGAGGTGACGGCTTCCCATTCCCTCTCGCTCCGTACCATGGCCTGAACCAGGGCCGGACGCGAGAGGTCGCCGCCGCCGATCGCCGCCACGAGGACACGGCGGTGCTCCGCCCAAGCCGGGCAGACCTCCACATCAACTACCCTGCAAATGATAATATGGTTAGGCCTCAGTAAGTACAATGAGGGAGAAAGAAAGAATAAAATCAACAAACCTGTTCATTTTAAAACTATGTCTAATTGGAATATTTATGTTAGTATGATCTACCCCATTTTTTAAAAACCCAACCACAAATGGTGTTATTTGCTGAAGATACTTCCTTATTTTTTTTTTAAACTCAAGCATTACTTAAAACTAGTTTCAAAGTTTGAGTGAGGTTCTGTTATACGGGCCTAAGAGACGTGCATAAAATCTTGACGACGTAAATAATGCCCTACTGCAAATCCAAAATTGCTAATAATTTAGTATTAAATGGGAAAAAAACTAAGTGTATAAGATTTTCTTTATCAACTGTCAAAGTACTAATTGTTTTTTTTTTAATCAAGAGAAACTAGAATTCGTCGATAAAACTGTTTTCCTTCTGTTTTAAAAGGCTTCAATGGGGTCCTCATTTAACATCCCTTGCAGGACGGCTAAGTTCAGCAGCATATGCTGTGAGAAAAATCCGTCAATGTACTGATGTAGGTAAATACCGGTAAGGTACCGCGAGGCTAGTCTATTTTAGTTACTTTCATAGTATTATGTTGTACGATATTTTACTATGGGGACGGGCTGCATACATCAAGTCTATTTTTACCCGACTGCGCTAGAAGGAGGGTTATGTTTTTCGAGTATATGTACGTATGTATGTATATATGTTTCTTTGGCACGCTCTGTAGCGTAAAGGACTACATGCATTTTAGCTGGAAAGGTGTCGTTAGATTCGTCTTAATTGCGAGAGAGACACAGGGTACATAAAAAAACCCGATTTTTGGCGCCAAATGATGTCTACAAAATTTTTTTTTCCTCTTTACCTATCGAGTGATGTATCAAAATAAAGGGTTTTATAAATGGCTTACAAAAATATATGCAACATAAGGGTTTTATTCATATACGCTGGTTGAAGATAAGTGACGTTTCAACGTCAAAAGTGTTTGGCTAAACAGTCGTTAATCATTACATAACTTTAAGCAACGTTTATTAATAAAGGGGTATATGTTTAAATGTAATTTGGGATGGGAAATGATAAGCTTGAAATAAAGCAAATTATTTATTAAAAAAAACCCGACTGCAAAAACACACACCTAAGGGTCCGTTGTTTGATCAGTAGTCAAACATACTAATAGTTAAAATGTGTTAGTTAAACTAACAATTTGTTAAAAATTACTGAAGTATGTTGTTTGACAAATGGTTAAGCTGACTACAGTTAAAAAAAATGACAATTTGCTATAAAAGTTAACCATGCGCAGACAGAGTAGTTAAACTTTGACAGCTATTGACTATTGTCAAGTGACTAATTGTTAAATTTACTATTGGTTAAGTATGTATCAAACAACGGGCCCTAACTGAAAAGAGAAATACAAGCATTATTACTAAACTTAGTTTTGTGTAAGTGTATTGCAGGCGCAGATAAACCAATAACCTGAAATATGGTGTAACTTTTGTTTGTCCTCGCCTGCGATAAACTTACACAAAACAAAGTTCAATAGATAATAATGCTTGTTTTTCTCTTTACTGTTAGGTATGTGTTTTTGCAATCGGTTTTTTTTTTATAATTTTTATTCTGCAGAAAAGAGCCATCAAAGCCATATATGGCCTCCGCAGGCGCGACTCTCTAAGGGAATTGTTTAAAGATATTAACTTCATGACGGTACCTTGTCAATATATCTATGGAAACATCATAAAAGTAAGGAAAAATCTACATCTTTTTAGTAAAAGAGGTGAAAGCCACAATTATGTCTCTAGAAAAGTTCAACCATGTTTCAGGCTAGTTAAAATATACTCCTCTTTCATAGGGATACTGTTTTAAAATGTTACAATAAAACACCTCCTCAATAATATACATACTTCAACTGAATGAAACTAAATTTAAATCTTGTAGAAAGCCCACACTATGCAGCCAAGCATATTATAAGTTGGGGGATTACATCGCTGACAAAGACGCTTGGCTCAACTCTGGTCCTGCTCCACAGGGGCGCATAAATTAATTGATTAGCATTCGAAAATATTGTTGGAGCTGCTGAAGATTATAAAAACTATCTTTGCATTATATAAATTCAATCTCTTAGTATTGTATAATTGCATAGCACTTGTGTGAGCACTATGTACCTACTATAAAGCTACCATTTACTGGGTTCGTCTTTCATTGACATGAATGTGCCCCGGCGGCTGAGAGTATCAAGCTCACTCTAATGTCTCGCTGTTGGAGGCGCATGTGTTGGATCATTAAGTTCCCTTCAAAATGGTTGAGCTGAAAGGTGCTAATCTATGCGTCATGTTCGTGAACGGACGCCGTCAGTAGGGGCTGGTAATCTCTTAGCTGCCACGGCTTATTTTAATTTAATATAATATTTGAATTGTTTTATATTTTTATTACGGACGCTTTTAACGTTCTGCATCGTTCTCACATGCATAATTTCAACATGAATGATGTGACTAATATTTTGTAACCATATTTTGATTTAAAAGAGTGTCCATGGAGTTTCTTGCCCGTTCTTCTCCATAGGTACCTACTACGCTTTGGAATGGGCAACTAGCTTTAGCTTTCTGACTGATCGACCCCTTAATAATTCAAAAGTGCCTGTAATTGGTTTATTTGAAATAAATGCTTTGAGTTTGAGTAAGTTAAAATACAAAAAGAAAGTACCAAGTTAAATCTTACCGATGTGGTAAATAAAAACTAAAAAAAGAAGTATAAAATTGAATCTTACTCTTGTTGTAAGTAAAACAAAAAAAAATGCAAGGTAGTAATATTACAGACCATCTGCAAACCTACAAGATTATTTTCAATAAGAAAATACAATAAGGAATACGTAAGAATCGTAGCAGGTGGCGTTTTGTGGTTTCTGCCTAGCCCTATGGGAAGAAAAGCCCTCCAAAAGCTTCCTATGACACGCGGCGAAAAATTGCGGAGAATAAATACCTTATTCTAAAGTCTATATATATTATCTAACGTTATTTCAAATTAAGAATTCATGTAGTAGAGATATAAAATAATCACTGTCTTCAAAACTTGAAGAGACAAAAAAAATATTCAGACAAAAAAAGTGCGTTTACAAAAATTGAAACCGGAAACGGGACACCTTTCTGTATGTCTTACAAATATTTGTACAACGTGCTAATTGAACCCCCGACCCACCCATAGCATAGATGCTTCAAATAACCAAACGTACTCCAAAAATCGTATTACGTTTGTGGCCAAAAACAACTCAACAAGAAAAACATGTAGGTACAGTCGCCAGCAGGTCAAGTTACACGAAACTGACAAATTTCTCCAACCGATTTTAAACCTTAAAATGATGATGGTTAAGTTCAAAATCGAATGAGAAAATCTGACAAGTTTGTGGTAACTTGATTTGCTGGCGACTGTACTCTAGCCTAGCTCTGGATTCAGGATTTCACATTTTTTGTCACCCAGTTTATGCAAAAAAATATTATTAAAATTACTTTCTAAAATATGAAATTGGAATGAAGGCAGCATGGTTATGAACATGATGATTTCAAATTCCTATATTTAACAAAATCCACTGAAACCAAATACTATGTATCAATTAATAGTATCATCGGTCAGCAAATGTCCACTGCTGATCTTAAGGCCTCCTGACTTACAATCTGACCTACCTGCTCCTATGACGATATTCGGGACAGCTGACTGCTGTAATTAAATGCCACCGCAACTTGTCTGTACAGTGCGGTGTGCTATCCGTTTGTCTCAATTCATGATGTAGTGTTGTAACATGAAGATGTCGATACTTTTTGCTACATGTTTGACACAATTCGACTCTTCGATTCAATTTTTTGCTATTATTTGATGTTGAGGAACAATAATAATGCCTGGTAAAAATTATCGACCGATAATTTAAAAAATTTGGATTAAAATTTTGGATGTATGCCTGTTCGGTGAATACAAAAATGTCATGTGCATTATTAACTTAAAAATATTTTCAAATTGGACTGCACGAAACGCTACTTCGTGTTATTGTTTTAAATACCGGCTTCATGAGTTAATCAGATGGCGACAATCTGCCACCAAGATTCGATTTTTTTAACTGAATAGTCAGTCCTTAAGTTCTGAGTTGAGCTGCACAGTTACTGACAAATGCGCGCACTGACTGGACAGGTCCACCTAATCTGTAGTTCTTTCCACAAAAGACCATTTCTGACACCACTCTACATGGTCCTCAAATTTTATGTCCGAATTTTTATATACACATTGACTTTGATGAATTTTATATATATACAATGACATGAGTATTTACTTTGTAAAGTATTATATTATTTTAATTATTGTGAATGTGAGGACTATGTGGGTCATTACTTTTTGTTTTGTTTTCTCAGTTAATTTTAATCATGATCTGGCAGTTTGAGTAATTTATGAGGCCCACCCAAATGTCCTTTCTTTGGTATTTTTCGTCAAATCGTTGAGCTCCTTAAGTTCCGAGTTGAGCTGCACGATTAATGACAAATGCGTGCACTGACTGGACAGATCCACTCAATCTGTGTGGATCTTTCCTCAAAAGACCATTTCAGACACTAAAGAAACTGTGACTTCTGAGTTTGTTTCGACGTTTCTTCTCAGAGTAGTCAAATAGGAAACGCCCACCTCATCTAGTTTAAAAAAATTGATAGACGTGTAAAAGTGTTTGTATAAACCTACTTACAGAAATAAAATCATTTATCATTATCATTTAAACAATTCGAATCTTGACAACATAGCAGTTTTAAAACTTATTAAGAATCTGATTTACTTCGGTTTTCTTCTTTTACAGGTACGTTCGTGATTATGAAAGTCTCCGAGCAAACGTAACGTACTTTTTTTTCTGATAAGGTACTTAGTATAAGACTGTTACGCAAAGTCAAGACTTGCATTTCAATATTTTTTAAGAAATCTAATTAATGTTCACTGGATTGCTAGTAATTCAATTACTTTGAAGTTTTTCCTTGACTAACACTAATTAATTTACAAAATAAGAACCGCGAGGCGTTTTCAATAATTAACAATAATGTAGGTAAGCAAAAATATATAGAAATTTAAAAAATCTGAATACTTACATAACATTCATCACACCACTTATTATGGACATAATTATTCCTAATCAAATTATTCATCGGTTAGGTACCCTACAAGATCTATGTTTAGACGGATAAGGCCTTTCTATAACCCTGCAATTGCAAATAGCCCCACAAAAATACAACTACCAACCCATTACCCCAGCACTAATTCAATAAACCCCATTATCCTTCCATTTAACTGAAAAGCACATCATTTCGATCGATATCTCATATAGCCGAGCATTGTCTCCCAACACTGCGAAGAATGCCATCTTAATATGCGAGCGGCAAATATCGAGCGCCGCACTTCACTATGCGAGGAATGCCACTGACGCGTAGGGACGTGACCGGATTATCGATACCGATATTGCGTTGGAATATTTTATAAATTGGAGAAAAATTCGAGGTGTCTGTTTGTTTTATAATTGGTGCGTGTGCGTGGAGACGGTTGTTTGTGAGTGGATAGATAAAAAATAGTTGCTTAAGTTCTACAACGTTGTTTTGAAACAATTAGTTGTTGTAACAACACATTTAAAACAAAACTGTTGTTTTAAACATAATGGTTAATAAAATAATGACAAAGCGGTATGCTGGCGAGACATTTTTTTTTAATTTTTACCAGCTTTATACCTGTAACATCAATAAATAGTATTCTATTCAATTCTATATAATATTTGTATTTAAAACAGTGGGTGTAATTTAGACAAAAAACACTAAACTAACCTTAAATAGCAAGACAATAATACAATTTCTAATTTCTTTTACCTAACAAGTATGACTGTACTCCTAATTAATGGAATTAAACTTATTTACTCCACTCCAAAAACAAAGTTAGTCATAAAACATTACTTCCTACACTGTAACTACCGTGTAATTACTTCTTCCACTATTTTGCAAAACACACGCAACTCATCGACTGTGAGCGATTATTAACGCTCATTTACATTCGTACGTATTGCGGCTGCGTGCGAATGCCGCATTTCAATTTAAACTCGTAGGTATTCATAGCTCAAATGTTAACCCCCTCGTTAGTTACAAATGACATTTGGGTAGAGTTGTGTAGTTAGTAGTGATGTTACAATTAGACTATTTGGTTCTATAAATTCTCAATTTAATCTAATCTTTACATGAGGATTGGAAAGGAGAAAGCTTTTACTCTGCAGCGGGACAATACAAAATGAAAACAAATAAATAATACATGTATCGTTTAAATCCAAATGTTCACTATATTGTTAGACAACATACGGTATTCTTTTTTTAGAAAACAAAAACATTAATAATTGGTGACCTTGTGTTATTAACTCCTGGTAGAAAAAACAGGAGTGTTATATACAGGCTGGCAGAGACAGCGACGCGTAAACTGTAACCATGAATTCAGCACATGATTTTTTGCCCCCTAGCGTTGAAATATTTCGTCAGTTATTTAAAAAAAATAGCTGGTCCATACATTTCGACCGCGTAGGTATTGCACTTTTCTATGAAGCAGACGATGTTTATTTGATAACCGACGAAAATTTCTACGTTAGGGGTCAAAAAAAATCATGTGCTGAATTCGTGGTCACAGTGTAAGATAACATACAAAATATTAGTTACTGCCAGTCAACGACTTCGATGAGTCGATAACAACAATAACTTCGTGAGACAATAATGACGAAAATAGTGACAAAAAAGAGATGATGAAATACAGAAAAGGATGCACCACACCTTTCACCCTTTAACCGAACCCCAGTTGATATTCTTACGGCGCAGCGTTCTGGTATTCGTCCCCGTTCCGACCCGTCCCGAGCCGTTCGATCCGTCACGATACCGTACATTGCTTGGCACGTTATGACCCATAAAGTGCTTTGTAATAAACCCCTTTTTATATCTAATCATGTAATGGATTGCATGGCGATAATATTTGATAGGTGAAAGGTGAGGGTGTAGTGTGCAGGATTTAGGTAGATTGGTCATGATTATTATGTCATGTTCAGAAAAGCATGATGAATGAATAAGGGTTGTGGCATATTATTTTCTTTGTGGCATCTATGAAGTAGTCATAAATAATTATGTAAATATGTGTGTGCGTATGGTTTGTTCAAAAACTTAATACAAGTTTAAAAGTTAGGTGAAAACTTTTGTTTTATTTTTTTTTAAGTTTCAGTTTGCGTTAACAAATTTCAATTTATGAAACAGACGCTGTCTTTAAAAAAAAAACACTAAATAATTTAATCGTCATTTGAAATATGAATGTTTAGTATGCAATGAATTGTTAGTGTCAACATAAAACTAACAAATATTCTCCTAAACACAAAAAAAAATTACTTCCTCAATGTTAAACAATATCGCTCGCTAAACAATATCTTATGCCGATACAATAATAGTGCAATATTGCAAAATATTTATCATCGATATCTTAAAGATCGAAGTCAGCCCATCATTATCCATAACGAGGGGGCGTGGCTAGACGTGTCGTTGCCATGACAACCAGTGCGACTCACCAGCGTTCTAAAAACATACGGGGGATGGAATTTGAGGCGGGCGCAAGCGGTTTTTGAAGAAGGTATTTTTGTAGTGTGATGGCATGCGGAGCAAACTGAAGCACAAGCTTGAGCATTTTTTGATCGATTGATAGTAGAAAAAGAAAGTCAACTACTTTTAGTATGCTTTGAGATAACATAAGGGTGAACAGTGATCACTATGAAGGAAAAACCGGAATAAAAAAAAAAAAATTACAGGAATTTTAATATAAACTAGGCTCCAAGAAATTAGTAATTCATTTAAGTGCCAAAATATATGTTTTTACAACAAACTCCCAAGTCTTGTTAAAGAACTGAGCCTCAATAAATTTAAATCATTTATTAAACGGAAATTATGTCAAAAAGTTTTATATAGTGTTAAAGATTACTTAGATGACAAAAAGGCTTGGAGTTAATTAAGCTACTTCAATGTACCCCCAAGCAACAAACCATTTTATACTAAGTGTTTTAGAATTAATAATGTCATTTTTATTGTTATTGATTTACGTGACATAACTTATAATATTTTTGATGACATTTAAAGAGAAAACTGATTGTGAACGTGAGTAGCATGCAGGCTAGATTGAATACAACATGACTTATAATTATAACTGTCCGGCGGTTTTGAGTATTTTATGCGGCCTACCCAAATGTCCTTTCTTTGGTATTGTTCGTCAAGTGACTGAGCTCCTTAAATTCTAAGTTCAGCTACACGATTACTGACAAATGCGTGCACTGACTGGACAGGTCCACTGAAATATGTATGGTTCTTTCCTCTAAAGACCATTTCAGACACTTAATCTACATGGTCCTCAAATTATTTGACCAAGATTATTTCCGGACTTTTATATACCTACAGATTGACATTGATGAATTTTATATATTCATTGACTTGAATATTTACTTTGGAAAACATTATATTATTTTAATATTGTGAATGTGAAGACTATGTGGGTCATTGTTTTTTTTTCTTCTCAGTTATTGGCAGGTTGAGTAATTTATGCGACTTATCCAAATGTCCTTTCTTCGGTATTGTTCGTCGAATCGTTGAGATCCTTAAATTCTGAGTTGAGCTGCATGTTTACTGACAAATGCGTGCTCTGACTGGACAGGTCCACTCAATCTGTGTGGCTTTTCCTCGAAAGACCATTTAAAACCCCAATCTCCATGATCTTCACATGATCTGACGAATATTATGTCTGGACTTCAAAAGAGACTGTGACCTTTGAGTTTGTTTCGGCCTTTCTTCTCAGAGTAGTCAGATAGGAAACGCCGACCTCATCTAGTTTTTAAAATATGATTGACGTGTAAAAGTGTTTGTACTAAACTACTTACAGAAATAAAATCATTTGTCATAGAGATAAGCACCACGCGTCGGCTTTGTTAACGTAGGAGAACTTTTGAATTACCAACTGAAGATATTTTAAAATTATTTTGTTTTAAAGAGGATCCGTGATGTTTGTTCCTCCAATTCTTCTCCTTGAAATGCTCAATTCAATACTATTTTCTGTGAATTTGTTTGCTCTTAGAAGCAATGGTCTATTTGAAATAGTTAAATGATTTCACTTTGGCTGTAGGTTTTAGAAAGAAGGCTCGCTTACAAAACAGCATGTTGCTATTGCATACAGGAGAAAATACGTGTAAATATTTTAATTCCTGAAAACAAACGAATTTTCATATATTTTAGAAAGTGGTTATTGACAATGCTAACAAGGTAAAGAGTAAAACCTCTTATTTGGCACTCAGGTAGACCATAGTTAGGACATAGGATACTTTAATTCCGGTAGGACGTTCCTTTGGGATAACTCGGTTCCGAATTCCACACGGGCGAAGCTACAGACCAAAGATAGTATTTTATATTTTCTATATCTAACTTTTTTCGAAAAATAATATGCTAGGTCTACAGGTCACTAGGACAGATTAGAATATCAATTTAAATTAAATTGTTGAACAATCTTAAAATATCTCTAAAGTAATAAAGAATTTAAAAGTCTTTCTTTTTAATCATCCCTTGATTTCATTAAGTTAATCCTTTCAAGTACTCTAGTGTTGCGACGCGTAAAGCTGCTTTAATTTTTTGTTTAATATTGGTTATGGTAAGAATATTTTAGTATTTGACTGAGGCAAGAACTAAAACAAATTATATTATTGCGTGTGCCTACTTCATAAGTAACACACTGAGACAAAATTAGGTCTATGCTATATATACAAACAGAATAGAAGGTGAATAACATATATGTTAATTACATTAACGTTTCATTTGTCTATCTTCAGAACAGCATCCATATTTTACAAAAGCTTTTATTTGAAAACTAGCTGAACCGACGGGTGTTGTCCTATCCAAAAAATCCCATAGAAAAAAAGACATTCAGTTTTTCCCGAATTTACAAATATTCTGGGGAACTTTTCCAATATTTATTTCTATAAAAACCTAATTCGAACTATTTCTAACATTTTAAAACCAAAAATGGCCAAATCGGTCCAGCCGTGCTCAAGTGATGCGCTTACCAACGAACAGTACCTATTGCATTTTTATTTATAAAGATGTACCTACCCAGTTGAATCAGTAGATAGACACAGTAGCCAAAACCACCCCCTGCGTCACCACTGTGTCACCATATATCTTCTAAAACCATCTAAATCCTCCAAATAAAATACAGTTGAATTGAAATTTAATGCATAAAAACATGTCACCGTATTTACAAAGATATATTCTTTTCTGATCCGCGCCGATATAAAAATGTATACGTGGACGATCCTTAGGACATAAACAGGGATTATTTCGGATACCCGCGGATATAACTCACGGTTTGCGAGCAATAAGGTCGGATACTAAGCGGATATGGGTCGGATACGCGGATATCACGACTAGCGACTGTGAATAGTGCGACGAGATTTGTAAGGCAATTGTTCGACGTTCAAATACTTGTTTGTATGTATTTTTTCGCTGTAGAGAAGTGAATGTCTTTAGTTTTGTGTGTGAAAGAAAGAATACAGTTTTATTTGTCAGAACTTGTGTTTCAATGAATCAAAATGGGTTAGTACAGCGCGGTTATATTCGGTGTGTTTACAATTTTTTTTTTTTTACTTGGCGACATCACAACAGAGAAATTACAATTTAGAGATAGCGCTGGTCCCAAACTAGGCACAGCCTGTATCCTGGGCACCATTAAATAAAACGAGCTACGACGATTACTATTGCTACGCTACAGCAGCAAACAGCTACGGCGTAGCAAATGCTACGACAAAGCAAAAAATACGTGACGTTTTTAAACAAAGTTTAAAAACCAGTTAGTTAAACGAAAGGTTCCGATGTCATTAAGGTTAAACAAGTAAGTAACGTAGGCAATGACAGGTTATATATCTTGCACAAGCCGTTAAATACAACTAGTTGCGGCTAAAAGTTAAACTTAATGGTCTGGCGGCCGTTAAATAAATCTTCTGTCAACTAACTCTGTGACTTGAGTTAATAAGTTAACTAGGTTTAATTTAAAAAGTAGCTTGTCAGCGTGAAGCATGACCTTTCTTAGCGTAACACTCTAGTATTTTGTGTTGCTTGTTACATTTACAGGCATAATAAGAACGTCAAAATACACTTTAGTTTAACATGGAACAAGTATCAGCGTTCTTCAAACTACTTTTAATGTCGTGAAATTCGTTTAATGAAAAAGGTGAATTTTAATTACGTGAGCAGTCTCTAGCCGGAGAGGTCAAAAGTGCGCACTTAGTGACTATATAAAATAAACTGATTATAAAAAGATATGCTGCATTTACACCAATTGCAAGAGTGTCTAAATTCCTTAGAAATTAAATGCAATCATTTGTATTTATCACACTGCACTGTTAAATTTTATTTAAAGTATTTTTTTTACTGATACAGATAGTTTGACGAAAACTAAGGGTGGATTTCACCAATGAAACTGAACGCGATCAGCGAATGTTAATAACATTTCACAATAATGGTGACACTGACAGCTCTTGAACGCAGTTTAGATGGAACTTCCCGTTTCGTCACTTACCCGATTCACCAACTAAACATAAAACCTAAACGAAAGTGGCGATCCGTAACTTTTTTGATCTTCATACATTCAGTCTCGTTTCGCCAATATGACGTAATTTTTATACTGTACAGTCAGCTCAAAAAATTACAAGAAAACCTTTGTGCTAATCGTGTTTTGTTTCATTGGTGAAATTGGTACTAAGTTCTCAAGTATAGTATTTCAACCAGTTTATTTAAGATGTCATATCTCTCAAGCCCCAAAAATCAAATCAAACACCATATCCGTAATATTAAAAGCAGCTTCAGAACCCTAAAACAATTACGTTCGGCACTGAAGCGCGCAGGGCTGTCGCGGGCGATAGCGCCGCCTCGCCGCCTCGCGCGCGCCGATGTGTTGTGACACCCCTGTATTTATGTGCCAGTAATAATGTGGACCCTGTTGACGGTATTTGTTGAAAAGTTAAATGGTTGCCTTGGCTTAATGGGAAGATTGTGCGCATGGTTTTGGTGAAAAATCTTGGCGGAAAATGTCTTCAAAGATTTTTTTTGTTTGGTTAGAATGTTTGTAACAATTCGGTAACACTGTTACTCGCATCATCATATTGCTATCTTCTATACCATTACAATAAATGGTCAAAGAAAATATTGTAGTTATCACCACGCATGGAGACGGAAGAAAAGGCTACTGCACCCTGAATCAATTAGCAGGTCTAGACTAGAAGGAAGATGATTATGATGACTACCTTTGACTGTCGTGTTGGAGATCTTAATAATATAATATTATAGTAAACAGAAGGGCAATACAGTATATAGAAACCCGACCGCTTGCATACAAATTATTGAAATTTTTGAATTCTTTAATAAAAGTAAACCAAATTCATCTAGCCAGAGTTCCACTGCTTCACAAGACACCCCAAGAAAAGACAATTATCATCAAGAACACAAACCATCCAAAAAAAATCACTTAATATCCATAACTTAAGGGTCCGAGGGTACATAGCCCATAGCCCGATAATTTGGTGGGTTTCCGGTCGGCGGGCAAGATGGCGCGGGCAATTTCCGTTTGGCTCACTTTGAGTCACCCAGTGCGTTTGACGCGCCTCGAGTGCCTTTGCTCAGATAATTGGAGCTCTCTGACTACACTCGGCATATTCCATTTTTGTGGGCGAGTGTACTGTTCGGTTCACGTATTGTTTTGTTAATTAGTGGTGAGTATTTGTTATTGTTTTAGGGTTAATGATGGGGGTTGTGAGGTATTTATTTCGGTTAAAGATGTGTCGTATGCTTGTAAGAATTTTCTATTTTGTATTTAATTTTACAACCTAGTTCCAGAGGAGAATAATAGCAAGCGTATGGTACATAAAGGAGAATGGAAGACAATTGTAACGCGGGGCATGGGGTGAAAGATGATGTATCTGGTTCCACAGGATAACGATTTACAAAATCTAGAAAACTTTCCATCAAATCGTTATAGTCATAACGTCAGTACTACTAAAAATAAGTTCAAAAGGTATCGAAAATTCAATAAGAAAATACATTTTATGGCCTTCAGATTGTTTCTTTCATGCATCTGAGATCTACGTCCCTACCTGCGTACACGTCTACAGACCAACTTACCCACGAAATGAGATAAATCTTCATGCGGCATTTTTAAGCAGACAAAACAGAGACAGACAAAAATCTGTCAGTCAAATAAATATATTCTCAGAAACTCCAATTCCGAACCATAAACCAGTTGTATCCTTCACAATACTGAAATCAAAAGCCCAGCGGGTCTCCCTTGTAAAGTTAAGTTGCTAAATAAAAGGCGCCTTCTCGTCGGTAATCCGTTTAGACTCTCTTTGATTACGTAAATCACTGTTCTTAAGGCGAGTACGGTTGCGCTAATTACATTATATCGCTGCCTTCTTGTATTGTGCTGCGTTTAAGCTGGTGACTGGTTACGGGAGCATAGTGGAAGTTTGTTTAGATGTTTTTTCTATTCTTTTGCCATTAATTTTAAGTCGATAATTTAAATAGTGTAAATTATACATACGTACTAAACTCTCTTGTAGGTCACCTAAAGTGGCTGAAAGATTAGGTATGCTAAGATTTTAGGTAACATTATCTTATTAACTAAGAAAAACTAGCCTACAATCAACGATCACCTATTTCAGTTTTTATTCGTGAATTTTTCATAGGCATTATGAAAATAGTCTCCAACCAATCTGATGATTCACTAACAAACAATTTTAACAAGTCTATAATTTACAGTTCCAAAAAAAAAACAATAATATATTTATCAAATACCTTATCCATCTGATAACAACTTTATTATTTTGTATTTCACCACTTTGCTGTGTGTAAAATATTACAATAGTGTAATGACCAGTAATTTACCCATTATTTATCCATTACGGGAAACCAATTTTTTGTTATAGCTTTTATAGTTTTCTATCAAAAATATTTCAGAAGACATCATAATAATTCAAATTGTTTAATGTTGATACAGAAAAAATACGGTTTCTGGGTTGGGCAGTACATTATATGAGTTTTAGGTACGTAAATTGAAATTCAGTATTGATTTTCTTTTCAGTCTCGAATCGTATATGTAGATATTTAAATTATTTCTCGGATTAAAACATCACACTTTTTATCCATAGCTTTTACAGAAATTAACTTATTTTAACTTAAAACAAGTTAAAAAAATAATAATAACAACGTATAAAAAAAACGTATAATAAATACAGCTTACACAGCTTTTAGCGATAAGACCGCCCATTGTGTCACCCTGTGTAAAATGTCTACATTAATATTTGTAATTTTTATGGTGTACATAATAAAGAGTATTCTATTCTATTCTATTCTACAGAACGCAAATAGAACTGTTGACTACAGTCCGTTCACATTATTTTACCTCTTAATTTGTATCACTGTCAAAATGACAGTGATATTTATTACCGTTACAATAAGGTTGCTGCCATTGACAAGTCTGTCAAATTCATAATGATCTTTAAAACCATTACAATAAGGTTGCTGTTGGGTTGCTGCTGTCAGAGGTAAAATAACAGTAGGACTGTAACTAAAAAAAAATTAAAAGAAAATAATTCAATTCTCCACTGTCGTATTAAACCAAACCAAGGAAGTGGCTGAAACAAAAATCTCTTTAACAAGCCCCATTCACTCGCACTCGCTACTTGCCTCCGCACTAACCCAATTGAACGCAGCACAATACTGCCAGCAGATTTATTAGGGTTAATCAAAACGTACCAAAGCGTCGCTTCCCGAGTCCTATTTGATTTAGTTATAATAAACATTTTGTATTGTGAGACTAGCGAGCGTCTTCACTTGAATACAAGTTGGGAGCGGTTCAAGAGAATGGGCTTTCTATTGTATCTTAACATGAATTACGTCATGGAAAGGATGAATACGTGTATTTAGACAATTTTATTGATATTTTTTAATAAATGCTTCTAAATAAAACAAAAAATTACCTCTTCATTCTCCCGCCCTTGTACCAATGTATCTCAGGTCGGCGCAGCATGGCTTCTTCTTGCACACTTCCATCAATCAACATCTCAGTAGTCAAGTCACCCCTTTCCTAGCCATATCATCTCAAAATTGTACATATTTAAGTTTTATTTCGATAGCACACACAATAAATGAACAATACATGAATGAAAATGTGATTGTTAACATTTTTAATCGCTAGAATTCATCCGCCGTTAATTATGCTTTGAACAAAACAAGAACAAAATGAATAGCTTTGAATGAATATGAGTTATCAACCACTGAAATAGTTACCAGTCTTGATGGTTTTTTTATAATAATAAAATTGTTTGTGTTTTACAAAAAACGTTATTGTTAAACTAAGACCTAACTAATTACAACAACATTCGAACACAAACCCGTCGGTCTCAATCCTAGGCCTCATAAATCAAAACCTCACAGTCATAACCAAAACAAAATAGGTCTCCTAACAAATGTTATCGTCAACCCTCTCTCCGCCGATGTCATCTATCGTCAACCCTCTCTCCGCCAATGTCATCTATCAGTCATGTTCTGATTAATCGTGCGGTAATTAATCAAGACGCGAGGAGGGCTAGCTCAGGTCGTGGGTCGTGGCGGCTACTTTTATAAACATGTGAATGAGAAATAGATGGCGGCGTGAGAAAAGTGGAAAAGTTAATGAGAATATATTTGGGTTAGATCTTTGAAGGTGGTATTTGGCAAGAATGGTTGTTGGCCATTTGTTTCCCATTGATTCCTAGGACATTTTTAGGTTTACTATTCTTAAAAAATCTATAATTCATCCTTATGAAACTGGGGCGGGTCCTTAATTTATAAAATTGTACTAATATTTTAGAATACACACAAATATTCCAATCGCAATCACTACCCAGACACACCTAATGCACATAACTTAGCGATCATTTTTACTAATGCATATAATACAGCGATCATTTTTACAAGTGATCTGGGATCTGCTCCGCTTTAGGTCCGCGGCGACAGTCACGCGCGCCCCTTTCACGATGCATTACGCTTAGCACTACGATTGTGTGGTGTGAGTCACGGCAGGAAGCGGGGCGAGTAAAAACGGACAAGAAAATGCTTTTCAACAGTTATAATGCTTTGAAATGAGGATTGATTTGATTTGTAACTACCACGGGCTACTGAATCGGACGCAAGAATTTCATAATCCTCTCCAAATTACTCTTAACTAACAGTTCTTATACGAAGCACCTTTCTTCAATGTGATTTCTAATAATCCATTGCAACTTCTTAAAAGAACAAGTTTAAGAAATATTTAATTCAAATTTGTTTGCGTGAGTTCCATTGCCCACAACAATATATTTTTTTTTGCAAATTCTGCCTTTACACATAGACAAATCCCATTTAATGCTAGAAAAAATACACGGGTTTTTTTAATATAAAAACTGAATTGATTATACTCTGTGCAAATATACATAATTCGTTGTATTTTTATTCGGAATTTGGGTACGCAAAAGTACTTAACCCTCTAGTGTCTGCCGTTTTATATTCGTGTTTGCATATAATTACTTCTGAACTTGGCCCGTTTTCTCTTTGGACCACAATCCAAGACATCTTGAGAGCACGGCAAGCACAGCAATAAGTTAGAATTTTCCTAATAACAGCCGAGTGTAGGTGCGAGTAGAATGAGTGCGAAGAGCCGGATAATGGCGGCTGAGATATGGCCGCCATGTCTCTGTGCCGGGGGTTTTTAGTTGCGCTCTATTTGGAAAGTTACTTTAGAAGAGTTGGGCTTTTAGTTAGGAAAAGAAAAAGTGGTGGATTGTCTTTGCTAGTTTCAATTTGACATTTAATTCTAACATATTTTATTCCTCTGCCAGTTTTTTTTTTTTCAGTATTGTCAGGAATGATTAAAATATAACTTATTCGCAAGTGTACATACTAATTCCATGCTTATTCGTGACTGTATTAAGGATATTATACAAGTTACGTGCAAGATGCATGGGAAGTGTGAAATGCAATTCTTTGTGCTGTGATCGAAAAGACACCTGTTGATTCTTCTCCAAGTTCTATCACGTACCTACTATGTAAAAGAGTTACGTTTGAATTTATTTTTTATTTATTACTTATAGTATGTCAACAATAACTAAGACAGCTAAGTTAACAAAGTCTGGGAGAAAAAAGACTGAAGATCTTGTTACACTTATTGGAAAATAATAAACAACATGACTAACAGAGATGAATTAAACCAATTTATTATATGGAAAAAACCATGTATGTTTTTGTTGCTTACACTATTATGTTACACATTGAAAGGAAAAAGGCTCTTAACTCTCTCACTGATATTCTTACGCGCCAAAAGAAGTACTATAAGAATTATTCAAACTGAAGAAGAATCAAGAAACCTAAACCCCAAGAAACAAAGGCTGACTAAGCCGAATTAATGTACCCCTCCCCCTTCCTCCCCGTATAACACCTACCTATAGAATAATTTCAGAAAGCGTTCTCTCATTTCTTCACGCTAGGCACTACATATGTATGAGACACTCGCCCGATTGTCCGCGCAATTAATATGTATGGACTTAACCCTTGGCTCGCTGTGTAGTTGTGTATGTAGTGAAATTGTAGCCAACTGTTTAGGGTTATAGGTACTCTTGGTAATTGTTGGTGGCGGTTTATTTTTGTTTGATTGCATGGTGGTTTAAGAGGATGGCAGAAGTAAGTAATCCGTTCCGTGTATGCAGCTGATTAAAATTCCTCGATAAAGGCAATTTATTAGGTCGGGGAAAATGTTTTATCGTATTTTATCGGTATAAAGATGTAGTAAAATCTCTTTAGCTGTACTGTTTGTATCTGGCTGGTTTTGATACTATTAAATGGATGACATTTTAAAAAAGATTAATAAAAAGTAAAAACGATTTCTCGCCGTTTTTCAATCGTTTTCTGTCCGCCAAAATGCGTGAATCTAACGAAGATATTCGACACATTTTGAAGTTATAAGAATAAAAATATGTGGCGTTTGTGGACTTAACGCAGTATCAGTATGAGTAGCACAAAGTTGGTTCAAGCGTTTTCAGTCCGGGAATGTTGATGTCAAAGTTGCAGCTCGCTCTGGTCGCCCTGTTACGGATAAAGTCGATGCCATTTTTTTTAAAGTGCAGCTTGATCGCCATATTAGTAGTTACGACATAGCTGAAAAGTTAGGGGTTGACCACAAAACAATTTTGACCCTATAGAGGTATGAGGAACAGGGTGTAAAGTTCACTCACGCCTCCATAGAAAAGGGAGGATCCTCCGACCAGACGGATCTTGTGTCTGGTGGGCAACTGCCCGACGTTTGATGTCGGGACGTTGTATACAGTATGGAAACCACATATATGCAATAAATGAAACCACATACTTGTTATCGCCTTTTCTGACCATACACAAAAAATGGACGAAATCGGTCCAGTAATTAGGTAAAAAACTAGAGTTCTAATTTTGATCAAATTTGAACACTCTGTAGAATTGGATAACTAGGTCAATGATTCAATGACCTTGAATCCTTGAACATTGAAAAGCGACGTTGCCATGCAGTGCAAACTATCACGACGCTGTACGTATTCTACTTACCTATTTGCCTAAAATGTAAAATCGGTACACCTAAACGACAAGCTGGAATTAAAAAAAAAAAAAAACAATTACAAAAGAAAAAAAAAATTAAAATGTAATACATTTTATTTCAACGTTTGAGTGCGCAAACTAAGTGTGTATGGAGGCCGCGGACAGCATCGCCCGACTCCCCGCGTGATCTCCGCCGCCGCCGTTGCTCTACGCAAATACATTCGTTTCGCAAATGTATGGAATTTAATACTGTGACGGTACGGCCCACTTGCTCTCATAGACAGGAAACCTGTGCAGTCAATGTGTGCAGGAAACATTATAGGCTGATTATTAAATTTTTTCGATACATGAGTACTTGAAATTACTGTTATAAAATACTGGCATTCAGCTGCATCCGGTTAGACTGGAAGCTGAATAGTACTTGGAAATTTGGAATTGCCTTTTGACCTGCCACGGCCGAAATTTTGTTTTGCAATTTACACAAACATAAACTATCACTGGCACTCGCTAACATTTCCCGCGGGTGTACATAGGCAGCGGTGTCTTTGGCGGTATCTTACAACAGGCGGCTCGAGACATGCGGCGTTTTTTCAAAGGCGGCGGTCATTGTGAACGAATTTTGCGGGCGGCAGGGAAGGAGGGGTGCGTGTAGGTAAGGACACCTGTTATTGACTATTAGGGAATAATGATCGATAAACAAAAAAACTGTTTAGCTTTAAATACTTAGGGCGTAGTGTTTTTATTAGAATTATCGTGCTCTTGTGATAATTCTAAAAACACTATGCCCTAAGTATGTATAGCTATACAGCTTCTTTGTTTAAGTGTGTTGTGTAAGTTCTTGTTAAATATTCAGTAGATTTAGAGATAAAATTAATGAAGTAGAAGTAAACAATAACAATTTTACAAGTTACGTAGAAGCAACCTATTAAAAAAATCGTACCTACTTACACGTTTGCTAGTCAGGAAGTCACTCCAGTCCAATCGTACAAAATTACTAAAACGTTTTTTAATACTTAATCCAATCAATAATTTGTTAAAAATATTAAAACAATCGAATAACACAAAAATGCTTGTATTTTAAT
This sequence comes from Dryobotodes eremita, assembly GCA_917490735.1. Lineage (NCBI taxonomy): Eukaryota > Metazoa > Arthropoda > Insecta > Lepidoptera > Noctuidae > Dryobotodes > Dryobotodes eremita. The sequence continues at coordinate 1,280,168 of OU823264.1, forward strand.
GCCTTGTTTTGGTAGTAGGTAAGTAAGTGTAAAAAGTATCGATAAACGATAATTGCGCCGTTAACCCTAAATTATGAATTTTATTATTTTCGCCATTTTTGAGAAGTCTCGCTTTGTCAGTTCACCGCTGTCTTCCGGGATAGTGGATCGTGACTTTCGCAGAGATTTCATAGCTACTTGCGCGCATTGCTTCAAGTGATTTTGGCAAATTAAACTGATAAATAGATCCTTTTTTTAAGTTGAAATTGACATTTATTTGCTACTTGACTTTGTGTGTGTATAAATAGTGTTTATAAGTTTATTTGTATTTATTTTTTACGGTGAAATTGACACTAAGTACTTGACTTTTGTGTGTGTACCCGTGTGTTTTTTTAACAAAATGCCAAGACAACAGCATTTTTACAGTGCTGCAGAGTATACGGACATGGTTTTATTGTATGGCGAATGCCGCCAAAATTCAGCCTTAACTCTACGTACTTATCGTGAGAGATACGGCGCAACTCGTGTCTGCCCTACTAATGTCCGGACAATCCTGGGGGCTGTCCAAAGGATCAGAGAAAATCAGCACATAGTGCCGAACACTCATGAAGGAGTTGCTACGCGTCACGTTCCATCCTCTTTTGAACAACGAGTCTTAGACCATTTCGATCGGAACCCAACTTGCAGCCTTAGACAAGCTGGGCGTGTGTTTAGAGTGAGCCATAGAACAATACATCAAGTGCTGAAAAGGAACAAAATACGTCCTTATAAATATGCAAAGGTTCAGGCGCTGCTGCCCCGTGATAAGCCGATTAGAGAGTTTTACTGCCGCTGGGTACTTGAAAAAATCTCTCAAGACCAAAATTTTTTATCAGATGTATTTTGGACAGATGAAAGCACGTTTACTCGGAACGGCATGTGGAACCGACAAACCATGCGTCACTGGAGCCATACGAATCCCCATTTATTTAGAGAATCAGCTCATCAGTACCGTTTTTCCGTTAATGTTTGGGCAGGCATTCACGGAGATCAAATAATCGGCCCTGTTTTTATCAACGGAAACCTGAATGCACAGAAGTTTCTAGATCTTCTTAACGGCCCGATAGCACGATATTTAGAAAGATTGCCTCTGGTAGCTTTCAGGCGGGTATGGTTCCAGTTAGACGGAGCTCCTCCACACTCCGTACTCGTCGCGAGAGAGCGGCTTAACACCATGTTCGGCGAACAATGGATTGGGCGCTATGGCCCCCACAGGTGGCCAGCTCGGTCGCCCGACTTCACTCCTCTAGACTTCTTCTTATGGGGCTTTATTAAAAATGAAGTTTACTCGCGGGTCTCCGAAACCGAAGATGAACTGCGCAATCGTATTGTCGCTGCCTTTGACAAATTAAAAGCCATGGCTCTGGATCCTGAACGAAATTTGTTGAGCAGGCTTCGGGACAACATTGTGCGGCGATGTAACTTGTGTATTCAGAAACGTGGTGGACATTTTGAAAATGTGAAAATTTAAGTTTCCTTTTTTTTACTAATGTGCAATAGTTAATTTAGTTAGTTCAGTTCAGTTATCGCGAAATAAAAGCGTGGCGGTAAAAATGAACTAAGTGAATTTTGATTTCATCGAACATTGTCAAACGATCAAACGCCGGTGCCGACAAAAAAGCCGCCATTGGATGTCACCCGCGTGCGTAGGTAGTTGCCGCTCTTCCTGAGGTCAAGGTACGTTTTCTAAACAGAGTGTTTACTTTTATAGAATTTATTTTGATATTTATTTTGTTTGAAAATTTCACTTTTTTAATTTACGGTGTTTTATTTAATATTTAATTTTGCTATACTTCTGTGGACTAGTATTACTTGTGGTTTCATTTATTGCATATATGTGGTTTCCATACTGTATATGCTAGTTGCGCGGTAAACTCTGCTTGCGCGATGCAGGATTTTGCGTGACGTCATTGTGACGTGTAGCTCGCATGTCGCGATTGTAGATGCCGCTACAACCCATTTGAAAAAGTCTGGGTATACAAAATAGATATTTGGGTGCCACACGAGCTCGTAGTCTTGAATTTGTACACAGGGTGGCAGGACATCGACGTGCAACCTGTTACCGTGGATTCAGTACATGCTTCTGAACCCCGTGTTGAAATATTATCATCGGTTATTAATAATATAATTAGCTGTTCCATACATTTTGACCACGTAGGTATAGCATTTTTCTATGAAACAGTAGATTTTTTTTTTTAATAACCGCCGAAAAATGTCTACACTAGTGGGTCTAGAATCATGAAATACAAAAGAACTTTTTCCCCGACCTAATATATTATGAATTTTAAAGTACAACCCACATTGTTAGAATTAATACCTATTTTGCAGCACACACAGTTCGTATGAGATGACTTCGGATTTCTTCAAAAGAAATTCTTTTCTTTAATTGACTGCCTCGTTGGTCTAGTAGTCGAAAGCTCTATTGCTGAGAAAACGGTCCTGGGTTCGATTTCCGGGTCGGGCAAAGTAGTATTGGATTTTTCCATCTGAAATTTCTCAATAATAGTCTGGGGTCAGGATTTATGCCGATAGGCTGGCCCCCTATTACATGGGACTTAAACATAACTGGCGTTTGGGTGTACTATAGGCATACCTCTGCCTAACTCTTCTAGTAATACAGGCGTGATGTAATGTTCTTTTCTTTACTAATATAACACACAAAGTCTGTTCTCGTGTGTGTTTGTCTGTCCGTAGGCACCACTTATTCGATTTAGTTAGGAACGTGATTATTGTTTTAAACCATAGATTTTTTCTCTGGACAGGTTAGCACGTAATTTACTTATATTAGTAAATTAATTGTCCTCTGATTTCCCTCTGGACATCAGTAATTGATTGCTCAATACTGTTTGATTGACTGACTCTATTGATTCGTTCAATTAACGCATGTTTTGTATGCGGCTTGTATTTTACTATGCGAGTTGAATTCTAAACAATTGTGATTATTTTGTTTCCGGTTTAAATCAATACCTAATTAACTAATTCAGCATATTTGAGATCATAGCTCTAATCAATTCTAAAATTCTACCGCAATTGTGGATTTAAGTAGTATTGGTGAAATTAATGTAATCGTAATCAAATCGGTATCATAATAATTTGTAATGATAGCTTAAAAATCATTGATTCATTATGATGTGTCAGGGTACGATACCTTTTACGGACAGCTTTTTCGAGTTTGGTATTCCGTAGTATTGCTCAAAAATAGAAGATTAAGATTCAGGATCACTGAAATTGAACTGATCTAACTTTGATACATAATATACCTAATATTCACTAGAGAAAACTTCACAGAATAGTCTTGTCTTTATTCTTGCCTGTAATAAACTTCATCTGGAATATTTTAGACTTTCGCAATACTGACAATAACGGGGTCTCCTCAATAATAACAAAAGCATTTCACCTTACAAAGCACTTATTCCACAATATAACTCATAATTAAGAGCAAGTCATTAAGACGTATGTGCAGATCAATCTTGTGAATGAGCGGCATTTTCTTAAGGGCAGCAACCCTTTATTAATCGAAGAACATTGCTGGGGCACACCCCACCGCTGAGATGATCAATGGGAAGTAGGAGCCCATTGTTGGGGCGGACAATCGACGGTGATTGGTCGAATTGATTGTTGATTAAGTTATTTTGAATTGAATTGGGATGCTGTTTAGGTGGAAAAGTAGTGTATGCAAAATAATGTTTTGTAATTTTTCGATGGAAAGTCACTTATTGGAAAGTAATATTTAAAGTAATGTAGCAAAAGTAGGATATGCAAATGTTGTGTTGACTTTCATGGTACAATTATTTTAGTGAAGAAACAATTCGTGGCCGTATAACATTTTGAAAAAAAAATATGTAGAAGTGATTTGCTACGATCACTGTGTTCTCGTAGCAATAGCGCTACGTCGTAGTGACTTGGTAACTCATTGCCTACTGTAGTTCTTCGACTAGACTCATCTCACTAGACGCGTCAAATAAACGGTAGAACGGAAGTTTATTATACAACTAAGTAAGCACAGTTTGCGGATCTAAATCACGTGTCGGATCCATCGTTGACGTATAAAAGAGTCTTAAAAGATTTAATTACAAAAATAAAAATCATTAATAACCATCATTTAATTTTATACCATTTCAAAGCCTTACAGTACAGTCAGATATTTAACTTATCAATTCATATGTAACTTACACATAATCACTCAATATTAGTGAGGGGGAATTTCGTTTGTGAGCAAGCCCTGTGTCCCTGTTTGAGAAATGATTTCGCGGTAAGAAAGTTACAGGCAGACATATATCTTTGTATTACAAGGTTCATATTTATTTTCAGTCTATTTAAATTTATCATCACCTGCTTAGCTTTTTCCCAACTATGTTTGAGATCAGCTTCCAGTCTGACCGGATGTAGCTGAATACCAGTATTTTAAATGAACCGACTGCCTACCACACCATACCCCTTCATTTTCAGTCTACTGTTATCATAAGTAGGTAATGATGATAGATTAACTCAAACCCTCCTGATCTTTTTATCCTAAACCCTATTACAATATTGTTTTTATCCAATCTAGGTCTTAGAAACCCCCTTCATCCCCCCCCCCCCCCCCGACCGCACCCCCCTTGATCACTGAATACGCAAGTAATTACCCAGTACGAAGATAGCGTCATCATGCAAGTACCATCAACCGCATGTCAAAGTGACACTACAACTAAGAAACTCGCCCTTACTGTTAAAACATAAACGCGCTGTCAATGTCAAATTGTTTCCTTGACGTGTAGTTGACTGTAGGTGAAACTCCAGCAAGTCATTGTGCATGAACTTGCTATAGTCTGCAAGTCATTGTGGCATCGTTTGCAGGCTCGTTGGTCAGTCTTACATTAATTAATTGTGCACTGCTTTTAGTGGGAGATAATTATTTATGAGGTTAACTTTAGACGACGAGTTTCTGAATGCTCGTTGTTATTTAAGATATTGTTGTTAGATGACAAAAGATATAGTAAATGTGATGCTTCTCCACTCTAGATACATATATGATGTATGCAAGGCTTCAGTATTAATATAAACCTTAACGTAAACATCATCACGTCTATTTAATTGATGTTTTCTTTCTTCATTTGTGTGTCATAAAGTAAGTGTGATTTCTTTGTAAACATTACTATTTACATGGAACTGTATGGAGCTGCTCCGAAAGTTCAGGGAACATTAAATACATAACAATGAATCAGTATTGGAAGCTCAAAGGTTTTAATTTCAGTACCTTATATCCATTCTCTACCAAAAGCTTTTTTGCTGAAAATCAATACAATAGGATTCGTAATTTATAAAACCATCAAACAAATTCACTACAGCACAAATAAACATAAAACAAAACACAAACAGTCTGTTTCAGTGTTAAAAAATTACACCGAAAAAACATCCAACAGAAAAAACATGCTCGTAAAATATTCCGGTTATACATCAGCCGGAGCGAGCCGGATCCGTCACGGTCCGAATCGGACACGGCATCCGTCACTCCGTCGATGTATGCTAATCATTCGGACTCCATTCGTTTGGCCGACGGAGGGCCGGGGGTGTAAGAAATGGGATGATTCCCTTAATAGAAGGTGGTGAACTGAAATAGCGTGGAGTGCTTGTATAGTAGGGTAGTTTTATTTAAAGTTAATTCATGTATTTCTTAAAATATAGGTGACCTCGTAATTGCCCTTCCATATTTGACAAGTTACTAATGCTGAAACTATCAAACTGTCACACAAAAATAGACCTTTCCGTTTTATGACGTGCGGCTCGAGCACACTGAACCAGTGACACTCAAACTTAGGGTGGTAAAGCAATTCCGAGGTCGACTAAACATGAGATACCATTTACAGGAAAACATAAAAATTCCCGATATATTGTTGTCTCAGTTATTCAGTACCCGTGCAGGTTTCGACTGAAACCATACATAATAAAGATGTTCTCAGTGTCAATTTCTGAATTTTCTGAATTTACTTGTCGGGAAACTTCACCATTTATTTGTCGCAGATCAACGTTTGAAAATGAGACTGAGGAAACAGAAAAATCCTTAAGAACTCTAAAATCTTCGTTATTAATTATTATTTGACCCCATTGTCGTCCAATGCTAAGCAAAGACCTCCCAATAAAAGATCAATACATTCTACAATTCACTCCAAGAATGTAATCTCAACTCTCGAACACTACCAAACGTCTGAACTCCTAACTACATCACTAGAGGCGTTCTCGATATCCGCCGATATCCACCAATATCCGATAATATCCGCCTCTCAATAAATAATAATAGTCGATTATCGCATGTCCGCTATTTTAGCTTATTTCCTGTCAGTACGCGCCTGATCGATATCAATTTCTTATTATATTTGAAACTAAATGTGTCGTAGCGGTGTTGACGAAATCTGGAAATAGGTTTTCCTCTTTTGTAATTTACTTTTTATTAAGCAAGCAGTTTTTCTTAAGCTTGCAGACGACCATTCTTTCACAATCAAAATAATTAAGAACTTTACAGAACTTTAGCATATATATTATGTTCTAACGTAACCATACTTTGTCAAAAAAAATCGAGTTCGTCACGCTTTCGTAATTTAACTTTTTGAATGAGCAACTCTCTTCTTCTTGGCGATCCAAAATTACTTTTAAGTGGTCCCATGAATATAATGCTTTTCTCTATCAACCCAACTGCTTCAAAGATTAACAACGTGTGAGAAACAGCCGGATGCTTGCAATGTGCTGTGACTAGCAGTCGTGAAGATGCTGCGTGCTGTGATGTGTGTGCTGGTGCTGGTGGACAAGCAGGTTCTACCTTTTTCGAGTGGAGAAGAAGAAGAAGAAGCCCGCTTGTGGAAATCAGTGCGGTGCCGCATTGACTGGTCGCGACAAGTTGCTGCGTCCCGCTATTCCATCGATGCAGCTGTACATACGTGTCACATTTACATCACACGACGAAGGTAGAGGAGATCATCAGGATGAAGACCAAGTTTACTTTGAGAGTCTCGACTCTCAAAGTGAACTTGGTCTGGTCTTGGTTGGTCTTGGTCTTAAATTGGAATTAAAATCGAAAATACAAAACCAAAGACACCGACTTCCGAAATTAAAGTTATTTTTCACGTTTTTTATTGTTTTTTTTTTGGAAGTTGGTTGTTTTTGAAAGATTATTTTGTGTCTTTATCTACGAGCCTTAGTTGCCTGAAAATAAAGCAGTTATTATATTTTATTATTATAACCTCTTGAAGTAACCATTTAATCACCTTTTACGACTGAAAAGAAACCTCACGAAAATCAGTAATGAAACCTTTAGTTTTCACCATTAAGAGCTTACATAACTGTAAATTAAAACTAAAAATGCATATTATTATCTGTACAACTTACTGGAAGTGGCCTGAACTCACATTTGTCTGTTGGAGGCTGTCAGTCGCAGGACGAGCTCAAAGCTTTGTCTCTGGCCAAAGGATGCTAGCGTTATACTCCTAAAACTGTAACAAAACAGATTTAGAAGTCCGGGCTTGTAACTATGTGATTTTAACTTAAAACTGTAAGTAAATGTGATATCCATTTGGAGTCCAAATTACGAGCATATAAGCTATAATTTTTGGTTTTTCAAAAATAAACTAAAGTTTTGTACTATTCATTGGTGCCAGAATGATTCAAGTTATCTAAACGTATTCATTTAGGTCTCAACTTATAAAATACCTTAAAAATTATTCGTTTCAATAGGTAGCAATATTCTATTTTGAATCTGTTTACAAGAACTGAAATATCCGAAATCAGTTTTGGAAGCAAAAAATAGATTTTATGTCAGTGCAGTCACTAGTATCTCTAACTCGTAATGTGAATGGATTTACGTGAAGTGATTAAATAAAAAATATTATTGCAGTGCGGTAAAACGCTATGCAACTTGTAGTGTAAATAGGATAAAAGCAAACACTCTCTGATTCACCGTCTACGTCAATAAGTGAAGCTATTGTAAACATAGTTTAAGGGGAGGTGTAAGTTACAAACTTATTTGTCTAAAGCCTAGACTTGTTTTATTTTCTTTAAAAAGCAGTCTTCGGGGTGTATTCTCCGAAGGGTTAAGCAGTGGTGTACTTATAGTACACTCACATTTCACCATTTACATTTAAGTAAGACTCCGGGCTGCTACTGAAAAAACACAGTATTCTCGATAAACAACAACTATTTTACAAACACAATCGAACAGCAACAATTTTTTTTTTCTTTAACACCCAGCCATCACTCAATCCACTACTTAAAGCCGCAGCCTCCAGCCAGTCTGGCCTGACAGTCTAGATTGACACATGGAGTGGCCGTAAGACGTAAGCTAATAGCCAGCGCTCACTTAGTTAGCCGTTACATGCCACGCACAATTAACTTTCATTTGTTTGAAAAGGAGAATCACTTCGATTGTCTTGACGTGGCTCGGATGAGGGAGAAAAGTCTCGGGGATGTTCTTTTTGCTGAAGTAAACTTGCATTGCACTTTGTTTAATAATTTATTGATTAAAATCGTAGTTAAAAGGGATTTCTCATCTTAAGGAATATTTTATTATATATTTTGTAAGCCATCAACTCTTAGTACAGTCATGTCATTTTATTCAGTTATAAATATTGAAATATATTCTAAACTTACTATTACTCCCTTTAGTCTCTGGACAATCACAACATATTATTTTCATGTCTTCAACACAATCCATGGTAACCAACATTAATTAATATAACCAGGCTTTCGTTTTAAACAATACCTTGCCACATTATTCCCCTGGCAATGCACTATCAGTTCTCCCATATTCCCCTCTCGATACCCTGAAAAGCTCCTAATTACAAATCCAAACAAACCATTAACACTTACTGGAAAACCGTTTCCAATGTGTACACGTACTCGAGGGTCAGCAGAGGAACGAGGGTGTATGAGGAGGAACGGGGAGGGGGGAGAGAGGAATAAGAAAACGTATTTACCCCCGGACCACTTGCGTTCAGACGTAACTTTATACCTAAACGGTGGTAGGGCTGCCGGGGGCTCTTAGAGGTGCGTAGGGTTTTGAGCACAAGGTACATTTTTTATTGGATGGAAAAATAATAGTTTTTTATTTTGTTTTTTTATTGTTCCATTTCATAATATAACATTAAATTAATAGTACGCTCTTTGATTGACTTAATACAGTAGCGGGCCCCAAAAATCACTAAATGCACTTAGTGTTAAACATTATTGAAAACATCATTCTGTCACTCTCACCTTCAAACGATTGACTGACACAGAGCGATCTTTTTGTTTCGCGCTAAACGTATTTAATAATTTGTGATGCAAGCGGGTTTAAGTATTTAAAACTCCGTTAATTGATTTTTAAAGGCGGCCTACCTAGATGCCGGGCCATATTTGGCGCAAGAACGCGAAATACGCGTTTTTTCGTGGAATTGCGGACATTAGCCCGTATTACCTGTTACCTAAGTACCATTACAAAATCATGGACAATAAACTAACACAACAAGATCTATATCAGTAAGAAAAGTCTATAATAAATTGTAATTTATTTATACCCACATTCCACAAAAATCAAACAAAAGTAAACAAACGCAAACCCGCCTCATCCATATAAAAAATACCCTTTTATTTCCCCACTTCAGAACTCACGCGGGGCAGCCCTAGCGCGTCCATCAAAGATCCGCGTTAAGTATATCAAATGAATTGTAAATGAAATCAGACGCGAGTGGGCCCCGGTTTATCGCTCCAGTACCGCTGACCTACCGACTGCCGCGCGTGTACCGCTTACGTACCGCATACCGCTTGTGTGCCGCGGTAGGTTGTATTTTACATAATGTGGTGTGGTGGGAATGGTAATTGTAATTGGTTGATGGTGAGAGGATGATTTATAATTGCACTTTTTTGGATTGTAAGTCGACGCAAAGTATAATAAGTCTGAAATCACCAAACTGCCTTTAGCAAGCGTGGTGATCAATACTCGTGCCTTTTTTGTATGAAAAGAGGCCTTTGCCCTGCAGTGGGACAGTATTAGGCTGGCAACTAGAATCAATTCTATTTTATTGTTAATTTTGACATTAAAAAGTATTTTTATGAGCCTATTTGAAACAAATTATTTGACTTTGATTTTGGTATTATTATTTCACCATAAATCGACACGTATCAATAAATCAATCTCTATTCGTGAACACAGGTATTACAATAAATGTCTTATGTAAATATACACTTTAGTCGAGTACTATGTCGGAACCAACGAAATTGGTGTACAAATAATATTAGTTTTTTTTTGTCTGAAAGTGTCAGTTTTTGTTGACCCATACATCAGATAGCGAAAATATCATGCGTCATTTATAGCAGCGAGCGCAGCGATACCAATATCTTCAGAAACATATTGCTAAGAGTAGTTCTGATACTTCCCCGGGCCAGCCTTTTTGCAAGGAACTTTACTACTTCCTACTAGATAAAGCTATACCTAATGCTGATGATTCATAAAACAAACATTTTAAACTACATATAAACTGCCTGATGACATCACGTGCGCACTGACCACTCTATATTAAAATTACTTATGTTAAAAATAGAGATAATTTTATATATGTACTAGCACTTCGCCCGCGACTTTGCCCGCGAAAATCTCAACAACAGCGCCACCTATTGGGTCCGAAACCATTCTATCTTTCAATCTAGAACCAACCATACACATTCACAAAATTTTATTGAAATTGGTTGAGTGGTTTCGAAGATTAGCATGTACGAACATGTGATTTTTATAACTATATTATCTTATCTTAACGTAACTTTCTTATCAATTGCCGTGTGTAAGTCTCGCAAAAACTAGAAAATGGCTCGACCAATTGTGATGAAACTTAGGTAAGTTGTTTTGTGCGCGCCGGACAAGGTTCCTAACGAAAAAAAAAGAATAAAACGTATTAAGATAAAACTAAACGTTTTCCTCAGCGTATTACATGTTTCTAATAATGTATCTAAATAATTATTTTGCTTTGTAATACAGAAAACAAGCATACTTATAGTTACTCACAAACATAGTAACAAACTAACTAAAATAAAAGCTATTTAACTTCAAATAACTCCACAGAAAACCGCTTAAACAAAAACCCTTCATACCTCAAGTTAGAATTACCGTTTTAAAAACTACCCGCATCTTATGAAACTTCAAAAATAGTAAGGAATTGAATAAAACAAACTGAATTCTTCAATGTAAAGGCAACGAAGTGCATTGCATTATTCTTTTGTTCGAGCGCTACGCTTTCGTAGCGTCTGCTACGCCGTAGCTACGTAGCAATATTGCTACGATTCGTAGCCATGTTGTATGGATTGCTGCATCTCTTTTGATTTTAATGAATAAGTTTACTTTTCTTGATTGTTTTATGCTAGTTTATTGAGTTAAAGAGTAAATTATTTAAGTATTAAAGCTAAACCGTGTGTAACATTTAATTTTTTTTTTGTAAACTACGTGGGATTGAAAACGTATTTAAACATTTTCGAATAAAATCACAAGTTGCTACATTTCTTTCAAAACAAAAATTGAATACTTTGTAGACGTTTACTCCAAGATTAAAAATAGTATTTGAATGAGTAACTAAAGGTACATTTTCCTTCTTTTTCAGGTAAACGCTATGTTCATGAATACTTTGAAAATCATCATCGAAAAGTAAGACCAACCCTTTACCCTAAGCTAAGTCAAGTTAAATTCCTCTAAATGCAAGTACTCCAGTAATATCTTCTTCCTACTTCCACAATCTAACAGCGCTATATAAATCACTATAAAAAGCCACGATTTCTCTTAAAACTAGTCATATTCAGTATTACAATCACGCACTCGGAATCTTTTCCTTTGTCAAAAATCACTTACTCACCACAGCCTATATGATTTCTCGCAAGTGGGAAAGAGACAGGCATATTCCCGTCAGCACCACGGCAAGGACAATTTGCGCGTACAACCCCGGTAAGAGGTTTTGACTTTTATTTTTACGGTAATGCATACTTTCTTTGGCGGGACTTATTGGGTGGGCTTGAGTGAAGTGGACCGGTTGGTTTTATGAAAAGTATAATTCTTGAATATTGCCCCCTTTCAGGCTTTTACTTGCGAACGATTGGAGGCGCGGATTAAAAAAAAATTATGACTTTTGTATGATGATGATCGTTTTTAACTTTAAGTGACCCTTTTTGTTCGTATTGTTGGTGGCCGGGGTGGTTACCCGTGAAATCAGTTTCCTGCTGACAGTCGTTTGTTGTTGTAACCTTACTTTGTGAAGAACGAGTACTTTATATTTGACGTTTCTCAGCTTTTTAGGAGCTTGTAATCTAACTTTTTTTATTTGCGTTTTTTACTATGATGACAAGCCTTTTGAAACATTTTTACCTCTTCGTACTTCTTACCCACAGTCGTATTGCGCATTCGCATAATCATTAAAATATCATAAGCAAACTCCACTATCATTACTTACTTCGACACATTCTATATGAAACCTATTGACTGATCCTATTGGAAAATAAAGGTACCTACCATAACACAGACGCCTCTAAAACTAAAACGACAATAAAACTACGCATACTTAAATTAAACCATTAAAATCCGAAAACCAATTAAAATTCCCGCCCCTTGCTCCATTCACAACATGACATAATAAATAATAATAAATGGAGAAACTATATAAAATATCCGAGTTTATGTCACCGTTTAATATAATATTCAAATGAGTGCATAACGCGGGTAGTTTGGAGTCGGGGCTGAATCCTAATCATGGATTATGAGGTCTCCTACTGAACGCAGGAATCTTGAGAATGTCAATATTGTGGATGTGGATGGTGGGGAAGTGAACTTTTGGATGAATGGAAGTAGTTTTTAATGGAGTTTGAGGTACTAGAATGTTCTAAAGTTGTTTTTAAGGCTTTGTGTGTTATGTTGTATTTCTTTCGGACAGATGAACGCCTGTTTCAATTGATTTCCTGACCGTTTTAATTAAAACTTATACTTGTTTCTTAGCCTATATGAAAGCGAAGTTCTTAGAGCACAGCAAAAGATAACATTTTGTGCTTCGGATAGTTACAGCGCAATATTTCCCGTATTTTTCAGGACTTTTCAATACCAAAGTGGATCGCTAAAATGTCCTGTAGAATAAAATATTACCTAGAGTATGCTGATAACATAATTTGCTAGTGCTTGTTAGTTTCAACAATGGCAATTAATTTATACCTAAGTAGATTTTAGCCAGTCATTAAACTTAATCAAAATATTGTTTTGTTTAAAAATATTCCGGTCAGAACTTAACATACTTAAGCATACTGCAAACTTTTACTTATTTAGTAGACCATAATGGATCAAGTTAGTAAGAAAATTGGCATTTTCACTTAGTTAAGTTTCACGACTGTCATTAAAAACCCCCGTATATCTTTACTAAGAGTATCCACCAATAGAAAAAAATCCTAAGTAAACGTTGCCGACACGGAAAAGGTTAAAAATACGGAATGGAGTCGTGCCGCGTGCCCGCGTGCTCGGCCGCAGAACGCGTATTTCAACCGGCCTCTGTCAAATGCAAGGTATAATACTAAATTACTTAATGCATCGACCTATAAAAGATTTAACACACGCACACTCGCAGCAGGCCACACCCCCGCCGCACACCCTTTGTTCTTACACCCCCACACATGCGCAACCCGCGCCCACCTCCCATGTGTGCGTTAAGGGGGGTGAAATACGCATCCAATTTTTCTTACTTACATTTTATTTATCGTGATTCCGCCGTATTGCCGATTGAATTTTAGATTTTAACGATTATTTCATGTTAAAAAATACGCAACATTTTTCCTTTCACGAGAGATAAGCTTTGATTTCTTAAATTGGTACTATCTTTTCCCGGAGGGATGAGGCTTTCGCTCAAAAATCTAGGCAAAAAAACCCTCAATAAAGATAATTACGATCATTATTAAAAGTACAATTTGACGGGAATCAATTTTACCATTTCCATTACGCCGACAATGGCCGAACGATTTCCCTGGTGCGCCTCTTAAGTGGCGCGGGTGTGTGAGAGAGGCCTGTGAGCTGTGGGTCTGCGTCTGTGTGCGACGCCATCGGTGCGCACAGGGCTTAAATAGGCGCGCGGCGCTCTCCGGGCAGCATTGGCTAGCCGCCGCTCGCGTCGGTCAGACGTACCTCTCCGTTCAAACATGTCATAGCTTCTTACGTACTTCTCTTTCTTCTTCTTATAACGATACGTATCATGTATTTTCTAATGTAGGCGTAATTTGGTGCTCAATATTACAAATTAAAAGTATTTTTTATATACGGACTTTATGGCGACTTGTTACTAGATTGTAGGATATATATATTATATTTTTGGTACGGAAAGTGTGATAGAAGCAGCAAGATGAACTTCATCGGTAAGTTTTCTGCACTTTAAACGCTTTTTCTTTAATTTTTCGGTTCAGTTGTCATTTTTCATAGCTTTTCTTTCTTGGTTTGATTTTTCTGAGCTTTATTTCAAGTTATCCTGTTCTAAGTAAATATCTGTTCTCTGTTCAATCATATTTAAAAGCATTTTCTTTAACTTTTCCGGACATGCTTATTTTACTTCAACCCTTTTTTCAGAGAATAATCCTTTTTCCGCATTTTCGCTACGGTTACATAAAATGCGGGTTTTACATGTTCACTGAAGTATTCGCAGCACGTACATTGCCTTCATTTTATAAAATAACCTGTAAACATACAAAGCCGAGCCGACATTATATTTTTTTCGTATTTTCCTCAAAAACCACGCTAGTTTCCTATTCGTAGGCAAATATTTTTACCTAACTTGCAATAGGGTAAATAACTATTTTTTCTTACATACAACTGAAAAGTTATAATGCATAATCTAAAAAATCATTATCTAGAATTAGCAGCCCAACCAATAGCAACATATAGTCCACTGCAGTATTTTTTAATCGATAAGGATTCCAGTTACTGGTTTTGTTATGATGATCCTTTGAGCCAAACACAATCTTTCAATTGGAAAACCTTTTCTTTTCTTCATCTTACAAGATTATCTACCATACAACTGAATTATTAAATCAGACATTTTAGAAAAATCTCTAAGCTATCCTTAACTTGAGGACGTCTCAAGCCAACCTTTCCAAAGAACAAATCTTGCCAAATCTCCTACGACCTTGAGGCGGGTATCTCATCTTCGTCGCGAAACCATCGCAGCAAAACCGCAGTAGTTCCACCACGACTTGTCTGTTGTACGGCAAGCGAAACAGAAGCAAAACTGCCTGTTCTAACGCACAAATTTGATTATGATTCTATCTCTCTCCCGCGTGATTTAGCGGATCTGCTCGGAGACACCTCCGCACTCTCAGCCCGTTATTTTGTTGCAATGTCGCGTTTCTTTCACACGTATCTGTAGCAGCCGACGAGTTTATAAAGCGAAACATTTTTTTTTTGTTTAATTTTTGCTGGTTTTATGGAAAAACTTATCTCAGAGGTCTGAAGTAGACCTCTACTGTATTTACTAAGTCGAAAGCGATGACATTTTGCTCCGATTGCTACAAATCAACCGACTCGCATGATGTTCCGCTACTCCAATCGCGACATAATGTAGTAATGTTTCGCAGCGGAATTCGTAAAGCTGTTTCCCATCAACATTTTCACGGCGCAGGGATGCTAATATCCTCATTATCCAAATATTTCTCACCCTCCAAGACAAAACAACATCAATTTTCTTTTTTCTTGTCCTTGGAACCCCTCGTGCCCTGCTGACACGGCGGTCCTGGGCGAGCTTGAAGCAGCCATACGCGTTGACCGACTTCTTTCAAGGCCATTGGCAACGTGCCAACTGGGTTGGCCCAGCCAGAACCCGAAATAGGTTGACAGTGGAACCAGGCGGTAGACTATATAAATAATTTAGCCGAGCTAGGGAATGTTTAGTTGAATAGTTTAGTGAAAGCGAAGTAAGAGAGTTGGGGTAAGTTGTGTATTGAGTATGAGGGAGTTTAATTATGGGGATAGTTTAATGAAGTTTTGTTGGTTATTAAACGTGGTTTTGGTCAATCGGAAAGTATTTAAAACGCAACTTTATGTTTTTAGAGATAAACCAAAGATAAGTCGCTCTCACCGTTTCAAAATATTAACAAAAAGATGTCCACCACTAAAAATCGCAAAAAACTCAAGAAATTCAAAACTCAAAGCTTTTATTTCAATTAAACCATTTACAGGCACTTTTGAACTGTCAAGGAGTCGGTCAGTCAGAAATATGAAGCTAGTTGCCCATATAAGTCTAAATAAGACTAAAACACAATGAAGACAATCTTTTACCATTATAAGAAAACTTAAAGACAAAAAATAAATAATATTACTAACATACGCAGTTTTTATAAATAAAAACAGTAGATACGCTTTCTCCATTAAAACTCATTAGAATAAAGTTTAATCTGAACTACTATGTCTAACGCCGTCTTTTCACTTTAAACACTCGACTAAAATGGTACCCAACTTATCGACTAAAATCGGTTCTAGTCGAAATCAGCACAACTCTAATAATAACCGTCATTATTTCAGTCGGTTGAGCGCGACTAGTTCACGAAGCTTTCATTGAAATGTACACGAACACAAACTTCAGGGCGTATGTACAATTTACAGGCAGTTTCAGCAACCGAGTTGAAAGGAAATTCTCCTTTAGTTCATGAAAATATGCTAGTTTAAAATAATGATGGTATTATTTTAAAGAGGCTTTTATTTAGGAAAATACTGTTTAGTTTTTAAACGAGTTTCTAAGAATGGTGATGAGAATGCTGAATATTTGAGCATGAAGCTGGCAAACACTTACATTTTTTTACTTGATTGTTTCTCCCGGAAATGCTTTGTTTTACTATAAAGAAACAACCTTGCATTCATTAAAGATCTCACAACTCTTTTATCCATGATATAACGATTTCCTAAATAAACTAATATGTATTTATTTGAAGGCAGGATTAAAATTGAACTTTTAGTTAAACTCAACTTTACTAGAAACAAGAAAGTATATACTCGATAAGATAAATATTTTTCTCAATAAAACAAACCTTTAACTTTAAAACTTTGTTCAAAAATGTAAATGAACTCGACAACCGATAAACTTGAACATCATCAAACGTTTCCGCATAAAAACGATTACGACAGTTCACCGAGTTTAAAAAATACTTTTCCGGCACGTAGCACTTGCTACGAGTGCTACATTATATTCGTAGCAGCTACGGGTCTACGGCGTAGCCTCGTAGCCAAGAATGTTAACATAAACATGAAAAATATTGCTTTTGTACTGGAGGGGTCACCCGTTTTATTGTTGTTATAAAAAATTGTATGTATTCATGGATTATATAATATAATATTCAATAAATACGCTTATATTGGACAAGTTTTACATTCGGACGGTATATTTTATGTCGAAACATTTTACGATGTTCTGAATTTTTAGTATTACAGATAGACTGGATCTGTTTGATATATCTTACATTCATAATTGTCACGCTAGTAACCCCGAAAAGGGTAGGCAAAGGTTACCTCATTATTTTACTCATTATTGATCAATCTAGTGATTCATTATGGCATTTTTAACTATATTATTGGGAAAGGTAGTCCTTAAGACCCCTTAAATGATAATACTAGCCTAATATTGACTCACTATACAAAGTTTTATAAGTCCGGGTTTCTTACAAAGTCTTCCTTCATTATATATATGTCAGAGACTACTAAGATAAACTTAGAAAGACCCCAAATCTGTAAACTAATTCCTACTGAAGACTACTCTATAAAAGACTTCCTATCAGGCAAATCACTTCTGCAATATAGTCCTCCTGTCATGTTGCGTTCAGTGACCATTTTTATCTTTTTTATATTTTATGTGAAATCTTAATAATTTGTAACAATAATTATAAATTAAGTTTTTTATGTAACTATTGTATGCCTTATGGGCGGGACGTAGAATTGAATTGAAGATGGATCCCCAGAAATATAAGTAAATGATCGCATACGTACTAAATTGCATAACTGGCGAAATGTGTGCGTACTGTTCACCTCTGTCGAACCCTGCGGGGGATACAGGCATGATGTTATGGTATGCCTTAAGTCCATTGAAAACATACCATCATGACCTGGGTTAGGACATAGGATATATTTTATCCCGGTAGTACGGTCCCATGAAATAATTTCCGAACTCCATGCAGGCGAAGCCGCGGGAAAAACTTAGTTTTTTTATAAATCAAATGACTTATCCAAAATCATAACATCTTCCCCTTTTGATCATCCACGCTACTACCTACCGGTCGAACACAAAGCCTCCACTGGTCGGTAACTGAATTACACCTCGGAGGCTAATCTAATGAGCATGCTAGTATAGCCAGTTCATGCCAGTCGATGCCAGTATTGCCAGCATGGCTGGCTCTGTGCCAAGTTACTTCAGGGCGGCTTCATATTTTGTGTAAGTTAGACGTGTCTTGTATTTTAAATGAGGGTTTCTCTTGGAGATAAAATTATTATCTTGAGCTGGCTTGTACCTTTAATTTTTTACAGAGACTTGGTAGTAATTTTCTACTTATTTAAAATCTTCTAAACAAGTTGGTATGTGTAAATGAAATGGTTTAAATAATACTCATGGAAGGGGTCTAAAATAAAATCCACGTATTCACACTATGAGCTATTTAATGCGACGAATCTTGCTTATTTGCAGTACAATGAAGGCTTTTGGAGTTCTTTTACGCTAAGGCTAACTTATTATAAATAAACTATAACTAAAGGTGGCTGAAATCAATGAACTGCAGAACCTTTTGCAATCCATTGCTACACATATTATTAGTATAGTCAGTGAAGTTACGAGAACTTGAGAATTTATTTGGACTGTGTACGAGTATATGGAAATCTTCTGGTAGTGAAGATATCTACATAACATCACTCCTGTAATCCCCGAAGGATTAGGCAGAAGTGTACCTGTAGTACACACACATTTCGCCAGTTATTAGATATTGATTGACAAAAATGACACTTTTCGTCAGTTAAATAGTCAGCCTATTCACAAACCCAAACAAAAAATATCTCCAAGAAAACTTCAATATTTCGAAGTCTTAACTTTCTCTTAACCTCCAAACTTTTCCTCTCTAAAGTATGTGTACTTATAGAGCCTAGGCTACTACCCCCTCCTTCCCCCTCTCAGTAAGAGACACATTCTTCCACAAATCTTAGAGACGGCGAACTTTTTAACGACAGAGTAAAAAAATCCGTCTTGCAAGTACTAGCCATTACCGATCTTCCGTCTCTCTCATTCGTATAAGAAGCGAAAGGGACAGAGATACACTCTAAACGAATGGTGTGCTGACCAAACATACATCGTTATGCTTTCAGATGGCGCGGGATTATGTGGGGGTAATGTGCGAGTACTTCATAATAATGCTGGATTATTTTCTTGGATTAAAAGCTGTGTTTTTTTGAGTTATGTGGATTAGAACAGGTTCTTATTGTATGTATTGTTATTGTTTATGTGGAGAGAATGTAGAAAAAAATAATAATTTTATAATAAGGGGTCATGATTTAGGCTCAAAAGAAGCTGTATTATGTAGTCATTATCTAAGTTAGAGTTTACATAAGAACAATACTTCTAATTTGAATATCGACGCCGTTTTAAATTCCAATAAATGATATTGGACCGTTGTGAAATCCTCTCAGTGAACAAAAAAGTTGTAAACATCAAAAATATATTTCAGTTATTCATATTGAAGATCAGCTATTCACATGGAAGTTCAGTTATTCACAGCGAATAAAATCTAGCTCAAATTATATTGCCTACATAGTTATGTATCAAATTATATTAATAACAGTTCACTGTAAGCGTTGCAAACGCACAAAACTAGCGAACACACTATAAACTTACTCGGACATATTTAATTTTTTATTGTTATAAACTATAGTTTCAATGTTACTAACCCATACTTTTAACTGATGATGCTTATGTTATTAGCTACTAATGCCAGTTAATAAAATATAAAACTTTATGAATGAACAATAAAATAATCAATCGAAGTCTAATGCTGGACATAGGCGTCTCCCAAGTTGCGATACAACACCCGGTTATCAGCCTTCCGCGTTCAGTCTGTTAACTGGGAGGCGTCTAGAAATAGTAGAACGTATTTTCCTTGAAAAACACTATGTAAACTATCGCAACCAGAAATATCAATTAACTAAACTGTCTGTACAACTTATCTGACCACAATGCTTGGAGGGTAGAAATATATCTTTTTCGTAACAATAAATTATAAATTGCATATTGCTACCAGCTCATGTGCAATAAAAACATGCACGAATAGCCAATTAAAGTAGTTAACAGCTTGCCAGTGCGTCTGGCAATATTCGTCAAATGAGCCGCAGTTGCCCGTGAGTATTGCCAGCTCTCTGGCATTAAAGTGACACTTTAGTGTCACTGTGATTGCTTTGACACTGTTAATTAAATCTCTGTGAATGTTACTCGTTGTACTAGTTTGAGGAGCTATAGTGCAATTTTGTCTTTTTAATAAGAAAGTCGTCTGTAGTTGATATGCATTGGTCCCAGCTAGCGTTGTTCAGTCCAATGACAAGAACCTCCTAATAATATGAGCCATGTTCAAGAGTATTGCTTACTGCATCAAGCACTTGATTGACTTGCTTAAGAAGGGCCTCTTCAGGTAATATTCAGACTTTTGCTCACTTATAAGATTATTAACCGTAACAACTCGGCACGATTACTGCTGAGTTTACATCCCACTCAAACTCAAACTCAAAGCATTTATTTCAATTAAACCATTTACAGGCACTTTTGTATTGTCAAACAGTCGGTCAGTTAGTCAGAAAGTTGAAGCTAGTTGCCCATTCCAAAACGTAGATCTCTATGGAAAAGAACGGGCAAGAAACTCCAAGGACACTCTTTTTAAATCAAGATATTACAAAATCCTGGGTACATTATTCTTGTTGCTTCTATATGCGAGAACAATGAAAAAATAAATTATATTAAGAAACAATTCAAAATATAAGATTAATAATAAAAATAAGCCGTGGCAGTTAAGAGATGACCACATGTCAATAACCTCGTGTATCAAATCAAAGTTCTCTCTTGACCGGTCTTTTTCTCTCTTAACTCACCTGTCTGACCATTCATTATCTTTACCTGTACTGCCTCATTTCATGACTTCTATTTACTTAGATCCAGAGCTAATTATGGAACATGCATATTTAATCCAATTCATCCCAAAATGTTATTTAACTTATGTTTATTAAATTACAAAATAATAACTAATATAATTCTGTACCGCCCCATCGCGGTCCAAATGTCCCTTCTCACAACGAGAAGGAACACGCATTGTCAAAACATACAGTCCCGTTATCCTGTTTGCTCTGGTCTCGGAGGTAAAATGTAGACCAAGCGTCTCTCCTACAATAGTTATGCAAAACGTAAATGTTACTCTAGGTGTAATTACAGTGGTAAGCTCTGCATTCGAGATGGATCTCTAGATTTATCGTTATTGCATATTATTGTAGCTAGATGAGGATGTTAGATTAGAGTGGACTTATGCTACATATGCTAGTCGGTAAGTTAGCATATTTTTTATAAAGTTCTTGGATTGCCAGTTGCCCTGTCGCTCATGGTTTAGTTAGCGTACTTTTCTCCCAAATAGGTAGTGAAATAGAAATAGTTTTTTAACCAAGAAAACGCATACAAGAAAACAAAAAATTCGATAATTGCAACTTAATTACATACAACTATGATATCATCATCATCAGCTTACAGCAGACCTCTGCTGGACATAGGCTTCTCCAACCGCAACTATGATGCAAATGCCCAATTTTTTTATGAAGATTTTTTAACGGTTTTGGATGAAGGCTTGGAACTTAAAATACAGAACCTTGGCAACTGGTAAGTCATAAAGTCAATAACTCGCCGTCAATCCTCACATAAATTCGGAGCCTTACTTCTAAGAAACCATCCTCCAATACAAAAAATAATACCATCCACCAATTTACCTTCCATCTTCGCGTGTTTGCCAAAAATAAAGCCTTTAAGTAAACCAAAACCAAACTTAAGTCTACATCTATAAAGTTCAAATTCAATTAACTTACGAAAAACAAAAGAGAGTGAAATAAAATCCTATTTTATCGTAGCTTGCTGGCTACATACAATGAATGTTAGTCGTTCTTTTTTATAACTGTTCGTTGTACGCCGAAAATCAATATTTGGGTCACGAAACGACCGCACAATCGTTTTACATCATCATGGCTTGATTTACAGGCGGACGCGAGTTAAACTAAATGTGCACAAATATTAAGATAAATAAATAGAAAATTAAGATTAAGAAAATATTAAGACCGATTTTCCGTTTTTTTTTCCGATTTTTTGCAATCGATCCTTTGTTTAAAAATGGGAATAAAATTACAATGATATAATTACTACCACTAAATGCTTGCCTGCGTCATTATTATAGTCATCTAGAGTCCAGTGGTTACCAGCGAGAGTGCAGCTGAGTGTGAGGTCCAGGATTCGATCTCATTGGGTTTTACGGTTAAGAAATTATCTCTACTCAGTAGATACCTGGCCAGGTCAGCATTTGTGCCCGGTAAATGGAAATAGGCTTTATACAACAGGCTATCAGTCAGATGAATACAAGCGAGATGTTATGCAAGAAAACATTTTTTCTCACCTATATACTTTCATTTTCTTGGTTTGCAAGCGGCCAACATAGACCTACAGATGTGCTACAACCACTCAAACATAGACCTACAGATGTGCTACAGCCACTCAAACATAGACCTACAGATGTGCTACAACCACACGAACATAGACCTACAGCTGTGCTACAGCCACTCAAACATAGACCTACAGATGTGCTACAACCACTCAAACATAGACCTACAGCTGTGCTACAGCCACTCAAACATAGACCTACAGATGTGCTACAACCACTCAAACATAGACCTACAGATGTGCTACAGCCACTCAAACATAGACCCACAGATGTGCTACAGCCACTCAAACATAGACCCACAGATGTGCTACAGCCACTCAAACATAGACCCACAGATGTGCTACAGCCACTCAAACATAGACCCACAGATGTGCTACAGCCACTCAAACATAGACCTACAGATGTGCTACAGCCACTCAAACATAGACCCACAGATGTGCTACAGCCACTCAAACATAGACCTAGAGATGTGCTACAGCCACTCAAACATAGACCTACAGATGTGCTACAACCACTCAAACATAGACCCACAGATGTGCTACAGCCACTCAAACATAGACCCACAGATGTGTTACAGCCACTCAAACATAGACCCACAGATGTGCTACAGCCACTCAAACATAGACCCACAGATGTGCTACAGCCACTTAAACCTTAGCAAACTTTGACTTTTTTAAAACTAAAGAAAATAATAAACTGCAATCAGTGTACAACTTACTCCCCTAGCTTCCGCAACAATTTACATGTAGCAGTTAGAATCGCGTGCAGTTCGCTAACACCGCGCTTGCGGGAGCTCAGCCGTAGGAAACTAGGCTAGTCGTAGTTAACATGCTAAGGTAATACTACGATTACACGGGGAACTCTCTCCATCCATCCATTTTTTGATCCATTTGATTTTGGATCCATTATTTTGCGGAGGTAGTAGAGTAGTTATTGGACAAAATCTAGTTTAATTCCTTTAAATTTCTTCATTTGTTTAGTAGGTACAATAAACTACGATACAATTTTTTTGATTTTGTGAATGTATTGCCTGGTTTGTTCAAATTGCTCCATATGGCTCAATTTGGTGTAGCGTTATCTTTCGCAACAATTGCTACATACATGGTAGCATCGCAGTAATATTAATAATAATAATAATAATAATCATTTATTTCGGACATAATTAAAATCCTTATCCATCCTTAAAATATTGCAGCATATTTATTCGGTAACTAAAAGTCCAACAACCATACCGACCAACCACCAGGTACCAGTCCATCAATTACTTATCCTCTTTTATTTTTCAATATAATAATAATAATAAACCTGTATGGTCCCACTGCAAGGCAAAAGCCTCCCTTTCTAGTTTCCACTCAACTCGATCCTGAGCCAATATACCAATAGACCACTCCCGCCTATAAGCGTCAAGTTCGTTCCGCCAACATATTACCTAAACAATTTAAGTGCCCGTGTAAGCGTACCTTTACAGTTTAGCAGACGAAGGAAAACTAGGCTGAGTCGTAGTCATGCTAACGTAAAACACTGCTAGGTACTGGGAAACGTAGGCAGGCAATAAATTATAGGTACTATGCTTGGTTGGTATTATTTTGTAGTAAATACCAAGCGTAGGTAATAATGATAGAGTAAAAGTAACTTCAGCTTTCTGACCGACCAGCTCCTTGAAAATTCAACAGTGCATGTAAATGGATTAATTGAAATACTTCTTTTAGTTGAATTGTGTTTAAACTCAATTCAAATCCATATTAATATGGGCAACTTTGAATTCGAGTTAAAACGTTGGCTGTAGGTATACTTTTTGATGATAAATGATATTTATTTCGGTAAATTGTTTCAAAAAGATACTTTTACACGTCTAAATTAAAGTATGTGTTAAAATTAGACAAGTTCTGCGTTTCCTAACGTCCAGACGAGTAAAAGTGCAGACATAATCTTAGTCAGGCCATGAAGCTCTTAAAGTCCAAATATATTTTAGTTAGATAGGATTGTTTATATAGAACAGCGGTTCCTATACTCTTTACTGTTCCTACTTGTTGTTGTTTTTTACTTAATATAAATGTGGATTCACGTCACCTGTATAATGTGCATGCAACGGCTTTGAACTCGCGACCTCTGAGTCACCAACACGACCTCAGTTGTTGATATATTGTCTCTTAATTATGATTAGATTAGTTGGTCTAGACTTTGGCTGATTTCAGACGGCAGCCGTGATAAGCAAATAATTATAAACAATCTTGCCCTTTATATAGTTCAATTCAAGTTTTTGTTACACGTAGTAAATATTATCCCATAATTAACTTAAAATCTCATACAAAATCTAGTGCAACCAATTCCAGTTGTTAATCCAAGAATAACCTGCAACAGTACATGTCAATGTATGATAATATCTATAGATGCCTAAATGGCCGGTCGTTATCCTAATTAATATCATAATAAGCCATTATTAATGTCAAAGCCTACAAGTACAAGTAGGTACATACTATTATTATAGTTATCTTGTTAGTTCTCAAGTTCGGCACGCAACAGTAGTATTATGTGTACCACTTACACAATATAACATTATGCCTGTTTTCCAAAAAGGGGTAGATAGAGATGTATAGAAACGCCCACATTTCGCCAGTTATAACATCAAGAAGTCCTATGTAATATGCATATTGTCATCAACCGGGAACAAATCCAGACTCCAGGCTGCAACTGAAAAAATCCTGTTAGAATAACCCAATAACAATTTGCTATACCTGGGAATCGAACCTACGATCCTCCGCTCAGTATTAATGCTTGTGACCACTAGACCAATGCGCAGTCATTCATTTACATATAATGTTGATGGGGAGTAAATGTGACTGCACCCGTCCCCCATAGACTAGTGATTAGTATCACCAAAGGGGAACTGTTAGATACAGCCCTTCTTTTTCATAGCCACGCAGCTTTGATGTGTTTGTTTAAACAGTATCGATGCCTGGGCTGTAACAAGCCCTTGAAACACTTCCTACATGCCTACGAGCTAACTTTGTTATATTTGTAGGCATTTAACATATGAGAATAACAACATTTCATTGAACTCTGCTAATTCTAGAACCCACGAGGCAGTGCTGACATGTAAAAAAAAATGGGGTATAAAGTGACTGCAACCTTCCCCTATAGACTAATGCGTAGGCTTTGTTGTGTTCTGGTTTAAAAAAAAGAAAGAAAACTTATTTATTCTGCATAAATAAGAATATAGAGCTGCACGGTTACTGACAAATGCGTGCACTGACTGGACAGCTCCACTTGATATGTGTGGTTCTTTCCTCAAAAGACCATTTCAGACACCAATCTACATGGTCCTCAAAGATTATGTCCGAATTTTATATATACATTGTCATGAGTATTTACTTTGTAAAGTATTATATTATTTTAATTATTGTGAATGTGAGGACTATGTGACATTGCTTTTTTGTTTGTTTTTTTCTTAGTTAGTTTTAATCACGATCTGGCAGTTTTAGTAATTTAAGCGGACTACCCAAATATCCTTTCTTTGGTATTGTTCATCGAATCGTTGAGCTCCTTAAGTTCTGAGTTGAGCTGCACGATTACTAAAAAATGCGTACACTTACTGGACAGGTCCACTCAATCTGTGTGTCTCTGTTTCCTCACGACCATTTCAGACACCAATCTACATGGTCTTCACATGATCTGACCAAGATTATGTCTGGACTTTAAAAGAGACTGTGACCTCTGAGTTTGTTTCGGCCTTTCTTCTCAGAGTAGTCAGATAGGAAACGCCGACCTCATCTAGTTTAATAAACACGATTGACTTGTAAAAGTGTTTGTACAAACCGACTTACAGCAATAAAATAATTTATCTTTTATAGTATTGATGCCCGAGATGTTACAGATCCTCAAAATACTTCCTGCTTCTACCTCTATCAACCAGGCATTTATTTTAAATTTAACAAAAATAATTTACATCATTGTTATCATTTAACATAACAGCTCCTTACTTGACACGTAAAAACCCAAAATGTTTCTTCTCCCAAAACTAACACTCCCAAACTAACATTCTTTATAACTCTCTCAAAATGAGAAACCCGTACCAGAGCATGTTCCTCACATTTACGTACATTGGGGTACATGTCACTACTAACTGTATAATAAAAGACTTGCTCCGCGCGGAAACTTTTAATTAAGTAAAAAGCCGTGTGTGGCAGTACATTTACGGGAGACTAAAAGAGATTGAACTGGTTTTTTTTGTGAACAAATTTATTTAGAGAAAATAGTACCTAAAGATAAACAAGTATTGTAAAGGACGATTTTTTATTTGTTTATTTAATAATCTAACTTTGAAGCAATATAATGTTACGACTTTTAATACCGTATATATTTTAAACCCTTAAAAGTTTACGATATAATACAGTTGTTGAGTGTGTTATATGTCAAAGTCTGAACACAAAAAAAATCTTAACGGCTGTAGTCATGCTTATCCTAATGTTGTAAATCTTTAATCAACAATGTACAAGAAAAGCTATAAAAATTAACTAAATGATTCTTTATCTGCATTGCGAAACAATAATCTCTCTGTTTCCTCAAAATAAATCGTGTTTCTTAAAAACTTTTATGAAAGAAAATATTTCAGGAGATAAAAAACTTGGCTAAATCAGCTGTTCATGCCATAAAAATATTTAATAAACTCACCCGCATTTTTTCTCAACTCATAAAAATGCAACCACATCTAGTACCTCCTACATCACATGTTGTCATACTCTATCCTTGTCAGTGAAAATTAAAAAAATAAGCACAGCAGCGCCCTCTCGCGTCCTCCCCCAGATTAATGAACTGTGTTCTGTCTTGTTGGGGGCGAGCTGCCAGGCGGGTGGAAACTATTCCAAGATTCCAATTTTGTTTGTCGTGTGTCGAGTTTTATGCTTCGGTTAAGGTTTTTGAGTCTTTATAGTATATTAATATTGTTTTATTGAAGAAGGATTTTTTATGATGATCCTTAGGTTGAGTTTGATGGTAAATCATGAAGCATTTTCTGAACTTTATAGTTTCCATGTGCAAGAAAGCAATTCTGTAGTGAGCGCCGATTTTCGCGTTTTATCTTGCAAATCGCAAAATCTAAGAATTGATCGCTGAATTATTTTTATAAACACAATCCTACCAAAGCAGTTAATTTCCATCTTTTGACAGACATGAAACATCGATAGATATCAAAAATAGATTAATTTCAATAATTTACATAACTACCAATAAATCAACTTCAAGCAAGGGAAATAGATTATGATCTACATTATTGAGCCATTTGCCTGAAATAGCCATATTATAGTGCCTTGCCTTGCTCTGTACGATGTTAGTATATCTATGTAGGCTCATTACTAGTAACACGCGATTTCCAGTTACTTGGTATCTGTTCCATTAATTCTGTTGTAAATCGTTTCATGTGACTGAATTATAATTGCGAATCCTGGGAAATGGTATCATTATGTATGTATTTGTATTTACGTTAAGTAGTTCACCCCTTTTCACATTGAGACTGGTTTCTTTTGGTAATTAATAGCAATACGGTCACCCCTTATTTAATTAATGAAAGATTACATGCTATAAGACCGGGCCTAAAGCAAAATTGCCAAACTTATATTTGATTTTTCAAGAATTTGGCAAGACTTAGGGAGAAAATAATATGAGAAAATGGTGAAATGTGAGTGTACTTCTGCCTAAACCATTGAGAAAAACAAGCGTGATGTTATGTTCCCTAAAGTAAAATGTTACTATGAAATTACCGATGATAGTGCATATTGAGTATTAACCATATGTTGGACCAGCGCGCAGCGCCCAATAATAGTAATATTAGACCAATAATCTAACTATTACGACAAGATAATAATACGAGAAACTGTGTTAACTTACCCATAACAGACTTATCATTAATCTAACTGAAAGCCAAACAACTCTCAAACTGCATTCGACAATAATAAACACAATTCCGTTGATGTCTACGGCAGATGTCTACGAAATTTGCCTGGCGACGACAGTGCTACGACACTGCTACAGCGCTACGTCTCGGTGCTACGACGCTACGAGACGCGCAACGCAGGCTACGGAGTTAATCAGTGTTATTAACCAACTTATGCTTCGTTAAAGCGTTGTATCGTTTTTTATTTTCTACTTTAGTGGGTTTTAGTAAATAGTGATTTATAAATGCTTCGGTTTCTAATAAAGTACACCTGACTACAAACTGCTACTAGGGCAAAGACTTTCTACTATGTATTATTGAAGTGTATGCTCTCCTTTATACTATTGTGTATGTATGCTCCGTAGTAATGATGTATCAAGTTAATGCTTGATTAGCGTTTTATGTTACTTTACTTGTTTTATATTAAATATAGTTATTATACTTTTGGCAGCCAATCTGATTTGTTCTTTTTAAAACATCCTTATAACCCTAAACATCTCATTATTATGGTAAAGAAAAACATCGTGAGTCGTGAGGAAACCTTAGACTTATAAAATGTATTAATTTCAAATCACGAACTGACAGGAAATCAAAAAACGTGTGGACCAATGCTCATGCCTTCTTTATAAGGTACCTGCAGTGGGACAATAAAACAGCCTGATATTATTTTATACCAAACTCTAAAATACATAAAATTATTACCTCAGAACAAAGTTGAAAACCATTATTTATGCACAAACATAGTTAAAACTGCTTCTATGTAGATACAATTTATTACACAGTATATTTCCTCGAAAACGAATCTGCATTTTAGTGCAAAACATTTCCATAAACTTAAAAAAAAAATACAAATAACTACCAGATCTATTTTACACAAAATTGTTGAAACCTTATAAAACTCCATTAAATTGCAGCAAATCCCCAATTTTAAAACAAAAATCGATGTCCATATTTTTATTCCGCGATATCTATTCCGAGAACTAGGTTACTGTGTTGCCACGCTGAAAATAATAGCTTGTTTGAACGAGCGCGCATTATTTATGTTGGCAGCTCTGATTGTATCGCGGCCGGCAATGTATTAATATTGCTATCTAACGGTTGGTAGACGGTGTTTGTGTGTTGCCGGTCATTTGAGAATAGAATGCTGGAAAGGTTTCAGGTTTGAGATAAATTGTTGTTTGACAATGTGGGTTTGAGTAAACTTAATAGTAGTAGTCTTAGAACTCCCTAATAACGTTGTTTCAGAAAAGAGTGCATAATTGTAAAAAGCCCATAATGTTCCCACTGCTGGGACACAGGCTTTCTCTCTGTGAGAGGGAGTGGGCCGTAATCCACCACGCGGGCCCAGTGCGAGTTAGTAGATGAAAAGAGTACGACCGACTATTACATCTCTAATAAATGTCTATCGATGGCAGTTCGCAGAGTACATCGTCTCCAACATTGTTTGCCTTAGAAATTACAACATATTGTATAACTTTTCAACTTTATCTCTGAAGTCGGCGAGACATAAGTTATAATAAAACGCAGTTTTTCCTTTGATAGGTTTATTTAGAATGAGATAACTATACCCACTGCTTTTGTTTAACCTTGATGCGAAAGCCTTTTACAACAGCATTTCTTTATATTTCCTTTACTGCTGGACATAGCCCAATAAATTATTATTTCCCAAAATACTTTTCCCCATAAACTCCTCAACAAAGTACGAAGCAATTAAACTACACAAGAAAAGAAAACTTTGCTCAAAAATAAGATTAATTTCCTCAAAAAAGCAATTCGTGGAAGATTCCATACTTCACATTGTTCCTCAGAAACTTTTCTGACGGCTTTTTTTTAATTAACCGCAAAAAATTCTGACTTGTTCTGAAAAGTCTGAAAGTTCAGAATTCCTTTTGCGTTTAATTGGCGAGTTATCTGTTAGATATGTCCGGTTTGTGAATTCAGCGCTATCTAAGGGTGAACGGAGAAATTAAATGAAACGTTATGTAGTTACTTTTTACATCGTCAAGGATTTTCGTTTTCTATAAAAAAATATGCAAATCTTCTGGCCATACTGGTTTATTCTGTGTAGATTCTGATCTATAAGTTGCATATAGCAGTTTGTTGAATTCAAGTACCTACTGATAATATTATAGTCTTATATCGAACTGTTTAATCCGTTTGTTTATTATATTACAACAACTACGTTCCACATATTCTCAGGGGTCAACTTTAAGTTGTCCAACAACAATACACTTTCTAAGCAAATAAACTTGAGTAATTTAACTTGAAAAAATTTCCTTCAAGTGTCGTGACGTTTCCCGTGAACATGGAATACAAAAAACGTATAAAAACTAGCAGCGACCAGGTCAAAGACCACATCGTTACATAATTGTAGGTTATTGAACTTCTATAAGTTTTCCCATCGATTATGTACTAGGTGAGTTTTCTATTTATGGAAAATCGATGACTGTTTTATTTCAAGGTTATTGATACAACTATTAAATGTTGTATTTTCTACTAGCTTTTGCCCGCGGCTTCGTCCGCGTTGAGATCCAAATTATCCCATACCAGACAAACTTATTTTTGCATTTACTATATATTAAGTATGTAGTATGAATAAAAGCAGTTTATTCAAATGAATGTTTCTATTTGAAATAGCAAGCAGAAATAACACAATCGATCGCCCTCAATATAACATCTTACGGCTACAAGTCAAGGCTACGACAATACTACGACGCAATACTTTGCTACGCCGTAGCGCTACGCTGCCACGCCAACAATTTCAACTTACATACTCGTATACAAAATAAGCCTCCTGACTTGAGACCCTCAAATCAAAGTAAATAATTCAAGTCAAGTTGGAAGAGTGACGCAACTTCAAGTTATTAAAGGTTTGAACTTAACTTGAACTTAACAGTAACTTGGGGAGTTCAGTTGGCCACAATTATGATAACGAGCGCTCTTTGTGCTACTTAACTGAGACTTTTCGCTTTTGAAATGACGGTGAGTTACTTGTGTTCTTTGTGTATTGTTATTTTTGAGGCGTCTATTGAGTGTGGCCTAATCAAATATGAAGAAATATACTTTTTTGTATGTTCTTTTATGCTTTTGGAAATGAGCACACCCACGAAATACGGAAATCCTAAAGAATTTATACGTGAATGAACTAATTATTGAATATTTTAAAACAATAAGTATTCTTTCTGCTGCGTTTAAAGCCTTTATCGTAAGAATTCTTAAAGTGAGAATGTTGCACGAACCAAAATTGTACTTGAAGTTTAAATAAATAAATAAACATTGATTTTAAACTCACACCTCCCTCCGGGTCAGTCTTTGATAGTTGATTGTTTGTTTAACTTATATTACATAGTTCGGTAGGACGATTCAAATAAAATAAAAGATAGGTACTTAGTACGGATAAAATTATATTATTATGCTTTAGTTATGTAAAGGAAAATAAAGATAAATTAATTAATTAAATTACTCAACTTTGATTAAGCTTAATAAAACTCACTAATCCTGCAATAACTGAAGCGACCGTAAGGCAACACTTTTGTTTTCACCACAGTAGTCGTGCGGTGGATTTAGTTCAACAAACTGTAACGGAGCCGGCGGCTATCGATCGCGCTAATAATAGCCGCCCGGCGCCGCCTGTCGCCACTACCAATTGGTACCACTGCTGTCTACCCATGTGTTTACTTCTATCATCAGGACAAGGGTGAATTTTCGCCATCATCGTCATTGTAAATCAAAATAAAACATAATTGTGTGCCGTAAGGTATCTACCGAGACTATTCACAAATCTAACACCTTATTTGCATACCGATTAATGGCGAATAAATGATTTTTATATTTATAAAATAATGGATTCAATGTTTCTTTTGCAGAAATCGATGAGAATATCATCATGTTTTCATATTTTGGAATTGTAATTGCAGTTTCAAAATCTGTGGCTGTCAAAATGCAACGTTTTTTGTTAGACTAATTTATGTCATACTTTTGTAGAGTTGTAAACGAAAAACTAATGTGACGTGGAAAACTGGTTGCCGGTGTATTTCTTTGGAGAGATAAATATAGTTCTATTTATCCCTTCAAAGACTGCAGACGAAATGATAACTCATATTTCAAGAAAAAATCCAACAACACAGTACCAATCATAATAAAAAATATCAGTGATCCAAAATACCCAACATTTACTTACATTACAGACAGATAACAAAATCACCGTAAAAAACTCAAAATAAAAAACACAACATTAAAAAAGGCTTTCTAAAAAAAGTCGGCCAAGAAACACGTAATACACGTTATCATAATAAAATAAAACCTTCCTAAAAGCTTAGGTGAGCGATAAGGATTCCTGAAAAACTCGGTCCGTGATTACTTTCAGTCCCTTCGAGTTTAGCAGCGTTAGGTAGCGGGCTGAGTGGCTGAACCGGAAAATTGGCAGCGGATTTTTATTTGATTGAGGGTGAGATAAAATGTTTTTTTTTTTTAAGTTTTTTGTGTCCTGTGATATTTCTAATGATTAGTCATGGTTGATCAGAACTCGAAAACTGTCTGTTGTAGTTTTCGTTTGAACGTGTATGTAGTGTTCGTTTCCTACTCACGATCCATGGGGGGAGGCAAATAAATAGTTAGATAAATTCGAAACACAAATCACGATATTGTTACATTTTATATACTTTCCTGATATCTGTCTGCTAAACTATTACGGAAACACAATCATTGTAGTTTACCCGAAAAATTTGACACTACTAGGCATGCTCATTTTAAAATTCTTTGTGAAAATTATCAAAAAATACTTGACAGTTTCAAAATGATATTTGACCATTAAAGTTTTTCTTTTTATGTAAAGAAAATCGGTTTTCGCACCCCGCTCCGCTTATCACTACATTCCATCCTAACGTATCAATTTTGGGTCGTCCCATAGGCAAAGGAAAGGTATTACATTAGGCCCCACGTCATGTACTATCTACTACATAACACGTATAATACGTAACATACGTCTTTATGAACAAAAGGGATGTATGTTGTGTCCTTCTTTTTATTTACATTTGAAAGAGACGGAATTAATGGGGGTTATCTCGGGGTAATTTTAATGACTCCTGTATCTTTGTAATGGGTTACATGGGCATGTTAATGTCCATATTTTTTTCTCTTTGCAACGAGTTTTACTCTTGAACTTTTTTATCCTGACTGGAATATATTTTGTTTTGATGGTTTCATTTGGGATTTATATATTTTTGGTAATTTGTGCCAATGGTTGGCTCATGGCTAAATCTGTTCACAACAGCATGAGCTATATTTTCTAAGAAGAATGTTCATGGTATACCTTTTCGAATGAAATATAAGTCTGACACCACCAAACCGCATTGAGCAAGCGTGGTGATCAATGCTCATACCTTCTCTGTATGACAAAAAGCCTCTTCCCCGCAGTGAAACAACAACTGAACGGTGGCATTATTATCTTAACAAAGTTATTTCAAATGACTACCTATGTACAAGCATAATAATCTTCATTGTTACATAATTTCGTAGCAAAAGGAAGTTGTATTTCATTATGCATCCCTCAGGAGCTATAAATATTAAGTTGCTATAAAAACGTATTCCTTTTACGTGGCATCATATCATTTATATCTTAAGCTGGAGGTACACTGGCGAATATTTGTAAAATATTTACAGGTCTACTTTAACAAATGTATTCTTTATGAATCTGTTCGTCGTAATATATACGTTGAAAACCTGTAAGTGTATCCTAGGGTTTAGATGCTTTTAAGAACCAATTTCTTAGAAAACCGGTCAAACGTTTTTTAACAATGACTTGGCTAGGTTTTATTTAATTTCGTTTTTATGACTAAAGAGACGGAAAAGGGTTTAGCGGGTAGACCTTTTTACTAATAAAATGTTCTAGGTTTTCGCAACGAGTACCATCTGACCTTCATAACCCTTTGGACCACACTACACACCGTTTCTAGCACAATTCAATATTGTTAGAACCTCAATAGTATTGTCATAGGAAAGGTATCAATTGTATGAACTTCTCGTTGTTA
This sequence comes from Dryobotodes eremita, assembly GCA_917490735.1. NCBI lineage: Eukaryota > Metazoa > Arthropoda > Insecta > Lepidoptera > Noctuidae > Dryobotodes > Dryobotodes eremita. The sequence continues at coordinate 1,314,842 of OU823264.1, forward strand.
TCTTCTTTAATATTTCTTAAAGCACCTCAAGCAAGCAAATATGGAATGCAATATAATACTGATAGGAAGTTAGCACAATACAACACTCACGGATTTTTCGAAAGAGTGACCGTGGCCCTGGCGCACAGGCAACTGAAGGAACACGGGTGGATTTTAGTCAGTAAGAGTCTGACACGCCCTTCTGCTCCGCCCAGAGCGGGAGAAATCATTTGCTGATTTCCCACTCAAAAAAAAAGCACAATACAACACTCGGTGAAGATTATTAAATTTTTCTTATTCATTTCTGAATTCCTAGAAACTCACATGTTGCTAGTTGTAACTCTTCTGTACCTTCGTCTTCTTAGCGTGTCGATGGTAATCTAAATTGTTTTTGGCCTAGAATAAATTCGGCTATGAGTTTGGCGCTTTCAAGCGTTTGTTTCTGTATGTGCCTTATTGGGCAACGAGCCTTATGCCAGTAACCGGGCATAAATGAAGGCTTCGGGCCGTATTGAGAATTTCATAATGTCGAATAAAACTCGTATTTAAGAAAATATTGGTCTACACTTATCGGTCTGTACGATCAACCGCATGTCATATGCACTATGAAAACCGCCGTTTCTGCTACAAAATAAAAACGCTATCAAAGATAAATTGTCAACATGGACGTGCCGTTCACTGTACATGTCACATTAAAACCCCCAACTGTTTTTAACCCTCTAATCACACTTCATAAAACCTGTATTGCAATGCACTTAACCTGCACTTGTTCCCCAAATCTCGCCCCCATCCCCCAAATTTGGCGATAATAACAAGATCTCCGTTCCGTTCCAATTAACTTTACGAGTTTGTTTACTGGCTCCGCCATTACTATAATGACCTCGTTACCGATACCCGGTTTATGACTGTATTTGCTTTGCTAAGTGATGATGGATATCACGGATATGGACGGCATCTTGTACAGCATTGATCCAATGATTTTTAGATAGGAAAAGTGTGAGAAGTGAGTTAGCAATTTCTAAGGAATCTGAAGAGTGCTATGAGTCATTTGGGAAGACCATATAACGAAAATACTTAAACATCTCTAAATTGATAGTGTCATCACTCTATTACTAAATTGATAGTCACATCACGATGTAGTTTTATTTGAAAGCTGGTAATTCACATGTGGTCCCATATAAATTTGATCAAGTTCTGACCAGTAGTTTTTGAGTTATCTTTAATACTGCGTATTTTTCCACTTAGTTTATATTGATGATTGTTGAATAATCTCCTGTCACTGTTATTTACATATCAAGTAGTGGTATACGAATTTGTGTGGGATAGGTAGGTACCACAACTAAAAACTGAAAAATAAAAACATTTTTACAAAAAAAACAACGGTCTTCCAAAATAATCACGAAAAAGTGAAAAATAACTTTAATTTCGGAAGTCGGTGTCTCTAGTTTTGTATTTTCGTTTTTTGCCACGATTATTTTGGAAGTTGGTATTTTTTTTTTTTTGTAAAAAAGTTTTTATTTGCAAAGAAAAGTTAGCAAATAGCATCGTATGGCTTGCTTTCACCGACAGGCCAGTTTCAAACTCAATTTAGATTAATCATGATGTATAGTTCTGATTGAGCATTATGAGTTTTTGTTTTACCATTTGTCATTCGTCACCTTGACAAAATTCGTCCGTCTCATCAGGAAACGGTCTTCTTTAGGCGAATCCTATTACAAATAGCTGGTTCCTACAAACTCACTTACCTTTATCAAATTCTTACATATTATAACTATAACCAAACTCACCAAATCCAAATCTAGTTCCTTCCCAACACGATAATACAGAAATCAAGTCTGAATCAACAAACTAGTCGCGAACTAGCGAACAAGGTTAGGTCTAGACTCAGTCAGTCTACTACAGCTGGAGGATACCAATTCAATTATAAGGGGAAGCCGTACTGCTCAATCGCTGGTTATGTAATTATCTTGTTGTAAATTTTCATGTGCTGTGTTGAGCGTGTTTTCTTATATCTTCATGTTATTTTGCAGAACTTGTGTTTATGTCTTTTGGGTGTTCATAAGACTATGAAATTATATAAGGCAAAGATAAACTTAGTCCAAATTTTTGCAAAATCTATTATTATGATGTTTTAGTGCTATATGAACGTGTCGCATTTATTAAAATTTCTGAAAAAAGAATATTTGAACTCATTGTTTATGAACATGTAGTATATTCGAACATTTTTCCGCCTAAAAAATCATATTACGTCCCAATTTTGCCCAATAAAATCCAATTCAATCCATTCCCCTTATTCATACAAAGCCATCATTGGGAAAAAAAATATTCATAACGAAAGATAAACAAGAAATTCATTATTATTTAAATGTAAAAATAACCTATTAATATTCACAGAACGTAAATTTAGACGGATATTTAATTTTAAAAACGCCAAAGAACCCCGAGCGCGAGGCGTTCCACAGTTCCACTCGAAAGTTATTGAATTTGAATTGTTGAATCGAACTCATTATTCTGTCAGAGACACGATGCGATCAATTAGAGGTTCTATAGCCCATGTACGACCGCCTTTTTCTTAATGGGAATCATTTATTGGGGAGGCGAGAGCAAATTGAATTGTTGAGACGCCTCGCCATCGGAATTCGTTTACGTTCGATATTGAATGCGGGGGACATTGTTCGGTGCCCGATATGGAAATGAGTGGAACTCTTTTGGCGGTCGGAATGCATAGTGTGCGTGTGTGGTTTGTAAGATGAGCTGAGTGCTGTAGGTGGTGGTAAGGGATACTATAGAAGCTGAAAAAGTGCCAAAGTGTAGAGGTTATGGCTTAGGACACACTTAGGAAATGTCAAGATTTTGATACTTAAGTACTTCAGTTTGAATTATTTTTATATTTTAAGAGCATTACCGGACTATGTACGTTGATATTGCATCTTTTTCAATTATATCAAGTAACTTTGTGCAAAAAAATGTTTCTCGTTTGTAGTTTGGACTTGTAAATTCAAATATCATATTGTGGAACTTGAGTAAAACTAGTTTTATCTGCGAAACGACAGACAGGTCTAAGCTTTCTAGAATTTCTTGTAAGAAGCTTATGAAAAATCCATTTCAAGTAACATTTTTATATTCCTAGATGGAAAGAAATGATACAAACATTTTTGCAGTATTCACTCACACAATTTTTGACATAATTTATCTCAAAGTTGGACTTATTTTATGGATTAGTAATAAGAACAAAAATTTTGTAGTTTTTGGGCATAGACTTTTATAATTACACATATATTTTTTACTAACAATAGTTTTTTGCAGCACATGCAAATCAAACAAACCAATTAACACTCCACACAAACCCGTACATTTATCGCCATATTCTAAACACAAGCCACAGACAATGCAAAAAAAATCCGCCATATTTTTTTTCAACAGAATAGAAAATTGTATGCGAAGCGTTCGCGCCAACGCGTGCGTTCGACGTGCGAATTGTTCAGATTGACGTGAAATGGATTTTTGAATAGCAGCCCTGTTAGATCGACCACTCGACCGGATGGAACCGGTTTGAGGCGGTTCAGACCGACCGTGAGCCGTTAGGAGCGGCGCAAATGTGTTTTCTAATTTCAATACGTCCTTCTGATAAGGGAAATTGTTTTTAAATTAGTTTTTATTAAATTGTGTTGGATATGGGGTAGTAAGGAAAAGGGGTTTCTCATTTTACGTAGGTTATGTGAGCTGTATTAGTTTTAATTATTTTGGTTCAGTAAATTGAAACTTCTGAATTTTCTCGATATTTTACAATCTATGCGATGGCTAGCAAAAAATTTCCAACTAGCAGAAATTCCTCCAGTCCTTATTTCCGATTTTTTTTCATTTTGCCGCTCTTACTGCCGTTAATCAGTTCTCTTCAAATATGTCGGCTAGTAACTAGGTACTCATACCCCTTACTAGTTGTACCTTAGTAGGTGCATAAGTGCCATTTTCAGAAAAAGTTTCCTTAATTCCCACTTAACATTTTCATGTTAGTATTTATTTAGCCTCTTAACAACAGTATTGCTGTAACCTTGTTTTTAGCACTTCTATTCCAAGATTACTTTAAAAAGGTTTTTGTTAAAGAACAAAAGGTACTTAATCAAGAGTGTAGTTACAAAGGCGTCACTAATTTAAACATTAACGGGTACCTGAGTCCCCTGTTTTATTTTACTGTTTCACAGAATTATGTAGGAATGCTAAATTAAATAGAGAAGCTTGAAATATTCTTGAGCAATATACTTTTTCTGCGTCTTTAAACGACATTGAACGTATTCTTTGTTAAAACATTATGTTTGGACTACAGTCTTAATATTTAATGCTAAAAATAACCGTTAAAGAAAGTTGACTATTCGAAAGAATCCTTGCATTTTGTGGTTCTCATATGGTTCCATCTTAGTCGCAAAAAACATATTTATAAAAAGAAATACTAACCCATATCCCCTCCTTGTTACAGGGGCAGTCGGTGGTGATGGCGATGACAGCGACGACAAGGAAAAGGAAGAAGAAGCGGAACGCGAACGACAAGAAGCCATTCGTGAGGCCGAGGAACGGCGCAAGGAGAAGCACCGCAAGATGGAGGAGGAGCGCGAGAAGATGCGCCAGGAGATCAGGGATAAGGTGAGAGTAGAGAGCAGTTGATACACGAGGATAGAACGACAAGAAGCCATCCGCGAGGCCGAGGAGCGGCACAAGGAGAAGCACCACAAAGTTGGAGGAGGAACGCGAGAAGATGCTCCAGGAGATCAGGGCTAAGGTAAGAGTAGAGAGCAGTTGATACCCGAGGATATAACGACAAGAAACCATCATCATCAAGTATAAGGTAAGCAGTATACAGTAGGTAGAATGATTTAGGGAAACTATATAAAAACTGATGAAATTGATGTGAGGCATGACAAAGGATAGATTAGAGATAGTTGATAGGAGAAATGACATGTAGAAATCGAAATGAAAAAAAGCATAATTAGATCAAGTTAAGCTTAGATAGACTAAAGAGATGATAGGGTTTATACGTGATGGAAAAATGGACTACAAAGGGTCTGAAACTAAAGAATAAGGAAACCAGCGATAAGATAACAAGAAAAATGATGCTAAGGGGCTATAAATGAACTTGATTAAATTGGGGTTAAAAGATAAAACGTGATGCTTTTGTCGTCGTCGATTTTACATCCTTGGACTCATTCTACGCAATGTAAAAGACGATTGAAAGTTAAAACTTATTGTATACCTTTCTCCTGAACCTAACACAACATCATTCTCATACAACATCTAGCCTGTGCCGTCACACAAACAAGTCAACAATTAATGCAGACGCGCGGAAGTATGTCAAGCGTCCTCAAAGCCCTTCCACACATGTCAGAAAATTTGTTCGACGCGCGTCGAGGGCACTCCAGCCGCGAGTGTGGGATCACCTTTATATTTCTGTTTTTCGGTAATTGAGTGGTTGGATAAATTGAGTGTTGAGTTTATGAACATTTTTTAGTTAATTATTTGGTTAATTGATTAATGAGGCGTGTATTGTGGTGAATCAATAAAACATCAGTTTATTTCGATCCAAAAGTTTTAATTATCTTTGTGTTGAATTTTCATACTTAGAACATTCTAAGATCCAAGCTATGTAAAAAGCAGCTAAAAATAAGTACAGAAAATCATAATGAATTAAGACAGATTGCCTGTACAAGAACATAATTCAGAATACCCCATTTAACTCTCAAAAGCTCCAAAAATAAATGTTAAACCAGCACAAGCATGTCAAGGATAATTTAACAATGAAAATATCGTCCGCAAAACCCTAAAAACGTTGAAAAACCCGCCAAGCTATTCGGCTAATTAAAAATCTCTTTAAGATGCCTTTATAACATTTAAATTGACCTAAAACTGACATAAATCGTGGGCGAAATAAAATCGCGTCTTCATTTATGAAACAAAAGAACCTCGGGTTGGGGTTCACTTACTCTTAATTAAAAAATTCTAATAATCCTCACAGACCACGGTATGCGGACCACGACATTTTTATGGGGTTCCGTGGTACCCCAGTGTGAGGATTGTAATTGAAGATTCCGTTCAGCGCTTTATTAAGGCTCTGGGGTACATAATAGGGTGATATCGGTGCGGAATTTAATATAGAATATTATGGATTGCTCGCATTTTTCGAAGTGTGATGTGAAATACGTGACGGTTTTCAGTTTAATCCTGTGCTAGTTTTCAGGTTGTAATTAGATGTAAAGTAATATTTACTTTTAACTGTAGTTTCATTGAAAGCCAAAAATAAACTAAATATAGAATGCAGAAAACAACAAAAACTATGACAGTTCCTTTCCAAATACAAGACAGTGAGTTAAAATTAATAAATATTTTTTGTACGGAACGCTTCAACTTAATGAGGTCGCTCCTGACAGTTTTTTATTTCGGTCGTATCACTTTTCATCCGGGCGGAATGAGGAAGATAAAAATGTGGTGTGGACATTAAATGTGGTGTGGACATTAAATGTGGTGTGGACATTACACTAATTATGTTAATTAATTTAATGCTTCCAGCATCAAACGCACGCTTTCATGCTTCTAAACGGTATTTTTTGTAACGAAGTTTAGTAAATTAAGAATTAAGAATTTGGATTTTCATTTATAAAAGAATTTAACCACGCTTGCGAATTAAAATAGGATCTTGGTAAGTCGGTAACCAGCCTATCAATCGGTATAAATATGGTAACCAGAAATGCCATACCACCTACAGTTTGTAGTATTCGGGATTCTAGTACCAACAAAATCACTCTCGTTTATTTTAAGTATTTAAATTTTGACACCTGCCTATATTCTATATCGTCCTCACACCGCCGCACCGTTCAGCCATATTGGTTCTGCAAAATTCCTTCGTTCTCTCACTCACTCAGTCCTCCACTAACAATCCATTCGTTCAATTCTTTTTGGCATTAGATCCCACAATAATATCCGTTCCCTGTCAAAACCTGCTCAGCACCCTTAAATATAAAAAAACAACATTTTTACACAGGCTATGTGCAAAACATTATTAATACTAAACAATATAATCTACGCACACAATGTTTACGTATGAGATTAAAAGGGACGCGATTGGTCCGGCCTTAAGCAAACACCCTTGTAGCGACGGTTTACACACAACATGTTGTATAAAGGGATTTACTTGAGAATGTGTGTGTTATAAATTCACTTGCTGAAGGAACCAAGTCGAAAAAAGTTTGCAATTAATGAGGTGCTAGTATAGGAAAATTAACAAAATTATAACATTGCATTATTCAACCAAACTAGACAATATTGTTCGTAAAAATAAAATAAAAATAAAAATGGACTTTATTTCGTCTGACCCTTCTTCGTACCATAAACAAGTTCTGAATACTATTAATTTATTTTTTGTAAGTAGCTGACAATTGATAACGTAGGGTTAACCTCCTGAAGACCAAAAGTTATTGCCTGTAGTCTTTGTTTAACGCTTGCAAAAATTTTGGGTGTTACTTATTTTCTTGAAAATAAGTAACACCCAAATTTTTTTAGTAACAAGGATTGCGTTATTTACCGTGCCGGTTGGTTTAAGAATATCATTGAATATCATTAATCAAACTTACCACCTCAACGTATTAATTTTCTGGGAAATCTAATGTAGGACCTACTAAAAGTGCCAAATAGCTGTCTACTAACAACAAACAAAATAAAGTGAAGACAACAAGTACTTAACTTTCGCATATTATAATAAAACATTAACCCGTATACAAGATAAATAAAATTACCGCAAACAGAGTGCTTCCTAAAAACAAAATTTCGGAGCTTTTAGCGTTTCAGCGCTTTTGAATAAATCCTAAGCTGAAAGCTTAGCTACTTTGTGCTGAAAGTTAGCCGCCGAAGTATTTTATGGTGTTATGTTATGAAATATAAACTAAGTAAATAAAGCTAGTTTCTTGTGGAAAAATTTGTCTACGGAAGATTTTCCAGTACTAGAGTCAATGGTTTCAGTGCCAGTGATTACGGGGGAGTATTTCAGCTTGTCAAACAAGATAGTGATCAGGCTTCAAAATTATGTGTTCGAAATAAACGGAAAGTTATGTACAAATGAAGTAAGTAATCCAAGAGTAAAACTTTACTAAATTATTATTTAAAAAATGTGTTCGGTATAATTTTAGTTTAGGACACTAGTCTTCATAAAATCTAGTTTTGTATATTGACGTATAATATTACGCCTGTTTTGCCCGAAGGGTAGAGCAGAGGTGTGTAGTATATTGCTAAAATAGTAAACTATAAATTTTTCTGTCTATTTTACTAAATATAGACCTCCACTTTTACCCAAGACTATAAACTTACTTGCGTCTCCTTCTAAAGGCAATATAATTCGATTCCATCTTCCATATCAAAATCAACTCAAGAAACTCCAGTTAGGAACACACACAAGTCTCACTAATTTCAATTGGTCAGAAACATAGACACAATTGTACAAATGGAATCACAAACTACGCCGGTGGCGCCACCTGGCATCTGCCATTTACATAATTGGTGCACCTTGCTAGGCTTACACAAATACAATATCTATGCAGTGGGGTATATAATATATTGTATATGCTAATATTTGAATGTCCATGTTGTCTGGTAGAACATACGAGTACATAGGTAACGTAAACATGTAGAGAGAGAGAGCGAGATATTAGATCTGAAATGAAGGTTTAAGTTTAGATTTTTCAAATTCTGAATCTTGTAAGTTCTAAGAGTGGGAATTCGTCAAAAATATTAAACATAACACTAACACAACCTCACGCCTGTAATCCCGAACAGTTAGGCAGGGGTGTACCTATAATGAAAATATTAAATGTACTCGGAAAGTTAGGAAATCTCAACTAATATTATAAAGAGGTAATGATTTGTTAAACAAAATATTTCACTTATGATTCAGTATTGGCGAGTGCCACAGGAGTTGTTTTATGGTACAGTTGACTTCCACGCGGACGAAGTCGCGGGCAGAAGCTAGTACTTATTGTGATAGGCAGCGAAGTCCTCGAACAAGGGACGATGATAATTGTTTTTCTATACTCGTAATTTAAAAATTGTTCAGAAGATTATTTATAAGACAGGCAACAACTAACGACTTATGCGTTAATTCTACTGAATAGCCGGTACAGAACTGCAAACTCTTTCTAATTCCTACCTAAAATCTAATATATATCAAAGTTCACTTCATCAGCCCTTCAACGTGAACATTCAGGCTCTATTAAAGTTCCTACTTTCAATTCACATTTCCTCGTTCTAAAAACTAAAATGCACACACCAGTTACCCCCACTTAACCCCATTACATGCACTACAATATTCACCACATTTTTCCATAAAAATAAGTACCACTAAACGCCCTACTTCCCCCCCTGCCCTCTCCTCCCTAACTTTCCTAACCGGCGTAAAGACGAAGTGCCACTTTATGCGCGTAATTTACCACGGCCACCATTGTGAAGCTCTCGCGTCAAATTACGAGCAATTTACGCGCGTAAAAAGCCCAGAAGTTGCCGCGAGAAAAGTGACTCGAATTAGGACTAGATTGGCTAGGCGAATGATTGGGTGATGTCGACTTTATATTATTTTGTTGAGTTGAGTTGTGACTTCCCAATAGCTCTGGCGCTCCTCTGATCTACCTATACCTTTGAGTGTAGTTCACTATGAAGGATTTTGACTTGCGAAGGACCTACCACAAATATTCTTCCATATTTATACCACAAAGCCTGAATGAGCGTCAGTACCTACCTACAGACTGACAGTTTAAGACACAAAACTATTCAGCTTTGTTTTTGAGTGAAAGCGGAATTGTAATGGCACTTATTTCATGAATGCCCATGTAGGTTTATGTGAAATAGTTTTGTTTTTTTTTTTTGAATTTGACACTTCTTGAATTGTCTTGAGCTTAAGGGCCTATGCACACCACGTTTTTTAAACGCGCCGTCGACGCGCGTTTGTAGCGATACAGACGCGATACGCACGCAAGTCAGACGCGGCCTGTAGGCCTTTGCACACCTGTATAAATTTAAACACGCGTTTGAATCGATACAGACGCGCGTGTGTAGCGATACAGACGCAATGCAAACGCGCGTGTGTAGCGATACAGACGCGATGCAAACGCGCGTGTGTAGCGATACAAACGCGATGCAAACGCGCGTGTGTATCGATACAAACGCGCTGGCATTTTGCGGTTTTAAGCAGAACCTCATCAACAGTAGCAAGATGGCATCGGTCGAGACAGCATTGATTGCATGCGCTTTGTTATTAATTTTTAAAACAAGGAAGAAGAAAAATTACCGACGTTTTTGGGTACACCCATTTACAAGGGAAGGGAAGGCGCGCGCGCTAGCGGTCGCATCAGTGTCGCGCGTTTGAATCGATACAAACGCGCGCGTGTATCGATTCAGACGCGCCGGTGCAGCGCGTTTGAATCGATACAAACGCGATGCTAACGCGCGTGTGTATCGATACAAACGCGCCGGTGCAGCGTGTTTGTATCGATACAAACGATAACAAACTGCTCTGTAGGATAAAAGCGCGCCGTCGACGCGCGTTTCCAAAACGCGCGTCGACGGCGCGTTTAAAAAACGTGGTGTGCACAGGGCCTAAGTGGTTTCCTCTTAACACGGCTGTGCCTGTTTTACACTAAATCAAAAACGTCTTCAGCAGACAAAACAATATGAAATCTGTCTCGAAGTTCTTTATTCCAAAATTCTTTCTCTATAAACAACATAAAGTCATTCCTATATACCCGAAGAGTTAGAGGCGTATAAGCGTATAGTACACCCACTGAAATGTCAAGTTTAAGATTATCATTTCCTTTCGCTTCCAAAGAACAAAAGATTGCTATTGTGCTTCAATTCAAAACTCATCTCCAATCATACACAAATAGTTACTTCATGAGCTGAAGAACAATTCCCGTATTTAAAAACGATCAAAATCTAGTCGAAATTTCATCTTAGCGACAACCAATGTCTAAACTTGTCAAAAATGTAGGTAAATTAGAGGTATTTTTGACAGATTGAGACTGAAATTAGAATGTGAACGTTCTTAAAAATGCGGGAATTACTTAAAACAACAGCTAGACACATCGCACTATCAAAACAAAACACGATCGCTTTACAAAAACCTATTCAGCGCCCTCGTAATTGGCGACACTTTCAAACTGTAACACTTGCATTACTCTCGGCTCGGACTATTAGTTGAGCTATTACGTCGCCGCCGCGCGCCGCTCCGCCGAAGTGTTCCGACGCTTTCCCTCACTAATAAAATTTGTACCCTAAATGGCTACGTCAAAGGACCCTCGGTAATTTCGAGTCGGGTGCCTGTGACGTCACAGGTATGAGCGATAGCGATTTTAGGAATCGCTTGCTGTTGTGACGGAAACTTATAGGCAAGCCAGTGACCTGTGGATAGTATTAGGAAATGAATGAGTTAGTGGTCTAGAATTGACTACAGACTACAGCAGAGTTTCTGTATTTTTGGCAAAATAGTGCCTTTGTAGTTTATACTTTTTTATAAACAAAGGATTAGTAAACTTTAATGTAAACCTAGGGTTTCATAGGTTTTTACACAAATAAATTAAGGTTGTAGACATTGGTTTGTAGATAACAGCACAATAGAGTAATGTATTATCGTATGAATAAATCAGCTACTAAGAGTACTTTCAAGTGAATAGTATTTATTTATATATTCTTTATTGTACACCACAAACTGCATAACAAAAAATAAATCAAATATTACAAAACATACAATGGTCGGCCGCTTTCTGCGACCTCTTCCAGGCAACCTTGGAATGGACAGTGATTTACCTGGACATACAAAATGTTTAATCATTATAATACCTACATATCTTTATGTATCACGAGGGTAACAACTTCTCGATAGAGAATCACACTATGCCTGCAGTTGTTTATAGTGAAATCAAAGTCTAAGACAAAGTTATCATAAAATTCGCTACCAAATTGAGGAAAACGGCTGTTTATAATAAAGGTTACGTTCAGAAACCCGATCTTCAGGCAAAGGGCTGTAACGCCATACATCTCACTTGGGTACAACCTCGCAAATGTCTTAACAAATAATGTTCATGGCTTGAAGACCGTATCGTAGGGGGAAACTGTTATGGCGGGCTTTTGGATGGCCAACTGCCTATTTTCTTTGTATTTTACGATATAACCCAATTTTCGAGGACGCAAAAAGTCATAATCATCATATAAAGTAAGACATCTTAGACATCACGTTACCTACATAGAAACACACACGTGGCATATATTTTAAAAACAAGTGGTGATATTAATAAATGTTATCACCGATCTATTAAACTAAACGCGGTGATTAAGGCAATACCCATAGATACAAGATTCATTTTATCTCTACAATAACTTATTTTAAAGGCTTATGCCGGAAAGGTTTCCGAACTAATATAATTTTATGATTATAACTATTGTCTTTTAGCTAAAACAGACGTCCATTTTGTAATATTTTATGTCCAAAAATCTCTTTTGTTTTTATTGACACCACACACCAAAGTATCATCTAAAATAATATTTCCCAATAAAATTGGCGTCCATCAATTGATACAATTAGCAGTGTCGCCATCTGTTGAGTTCGTCAGTAAACTTGATTCATGATCTTATTATGACAGTTCCGTTTCTCCCATTACTTGGTAGAATGTACTGCCACTTATTGAGAGTTCATTGATACCTTTGATGTTGCATCTATGGACTCCAAGATTGAAAAGCTCTCTCTATATTTCCGTCGGTAGGTGAGTAGGAACGTCAGAATCTTAGCAATAACTTAAACTCAGAGTTTAGGAAACTGGGTTATAATGGTTTTCCAGAACGTGTATTGTCATTTAGTAGAGGACCTTCGAAGTAAACATGTACCTATAGTTCGTTTAAATATAGGTTACTACGAGCGCCATTCTCATTTGTTCAATAATCGATTTTATGCGAAACACGTACGAAGAACGTGCTGTTTCAAGCAATAATTAGAGGCATCGTTTCTTCAAACGGCGATACAATAATGCGCAAAGCAAATTACCCTTCCTAATTAAATCGATTCTTACCCTAAAACAAACCTGAAATTCTTACTCCCCAACGACGTTTAATAAAGGCACTTATTCCTGCGAATTCCCTTTAACTATGAACATTACGTTTCCCTCCCCCACTGGGGCCCGGCCTGACCCTACAATTAAAACTTGCAGTAACGAAACTTTTACGCGAGTTGTCGCAACTTTCCGCAAATGTTCGCGCGAACGTGACGGACGGACTTTGACGAGTCCTTAATTAAGTGTAGCTGAGCTCTGTTCGGATTATGGTACCCTTGTACTCTTGACATGATTAATAAAACCCTTGTTTTATTTGGATAACTTTTTGTTTGATATTTCGATATCAATTGAAGGTTCTCGATCCCTAATTTGTACATGAAATGTAGCCAAGCAAGTAAGCCCTGTCCCGACGATGATGAGAAACAGTTCGAACGGTCATTTTTATTCGATGGGTGCTTCAACTACAAAGAGAGTCCTTTATAATCATTTTTTCAATGACAAAATAAAAAAACCGCAGCAAAATTTAACAAATTAACTCTATTAAAATATAACAATGGAACTATTTATGTGTTAAAAGTTCAACAATAGAAAAGGCCACTGACGTACGCTTTTTGACAAACGGCAAAACAGTGAATCGAATTTGACGTATAATACGAGTACATCTAATATATAAAAATCTCGTGTCACAGTGTTTGTTATCGAACTCCTCCGAAACGGCTTGACCGATTTTTATGAAATTTTAAGTGTATATTTGGTAGGTCTGAGAATAGGTCATAAAGTATATTCCATAGCGCTGCGGGTGAAACCGCGGGGCGCAACTAGTATTATTATAATATTTTTTTAAACTAATTAAGTTGGTGGCCAATATACACAGCCCTTCAAGTTTAAACAATCGCTAGTTGTTAATTAACCTGAAAGTACTACAAGTGCGGCAGTTACGAACAAATCGACGTAAAACGTTAATTGTTATCGCGTGACTGGCAACACAGTGCGTGAGTGTTGCCAGCGTTTACGTAAATTATTTATTAAATGGCTATTGGCTACGGACTGGCAATAGACAGCCTAATCATTTTTATTATGATAGATGTATTGTACATTATGTATTATTCGGAATTATTTAATAGTTTCAGTGAATTATTGACAGGCATCGGTGTAGGAATTATTTCATAGTTACAGGCTGTAGTTAACATGACGTGCCTAATAAATAGTAGGCACGATAGTGATAGTGGTAGTGTAGATAGTAAATGATATAAATATAATAAAATAAATCCCACGATCCTTAAAACTTTGCAGGGCTTTCAGATAAAAGTTTCTGAACTCTGTGGCGTAAAATGCCATAAATTTGCATTTCTTTCAGCAATAATTTTTAATTTCAGTAACAGTTTACTTCACCAAAGCAGCGATTTTCTAATAAACCACCATATAGGGTAAAACCAGGAGAGATGGACCAGCGGGTGAGACGGACCATCGGAATTTCTACCAAACTATTAAATTTATTTAAGCTGACAATACTTACGAGCCCTTGTCAACCTGATTGCTCGGTGTAGAAAGCGAGACTGTTAGGTTTTTGTTTGTAAAATTAATAAAATGTGAATTAAAAGGTTTCGGAAGCGTGATTTTTTTTGTGTAGGTGGTTTAAATACAAAGGTATGTGTAAGATATTGTGTTTGTAGAATATGAATTGATGTTTCTGTGTTAGTATGTTCATGAAATGATAAAATAACCTCAAATTTTTTGTTTATTTATTGTGCTTTTAATATGAGAAAGTGGTCCGTCTCTCAACTCAATTTAGGAGAGATGGACCATGCTATGTATGGGTCAGATGGACCAATAGTCAAACATTTTATTTAATAATTTTAAGAGGTTTTACATTATTAGTTGCTACTTATTTTTTAATCTTTACATTTTTAATGAGTAAATCTCTTCTTTTGTAGGTAATATGCCTTTAACATATAAGGGGAAAAGTGGAGCATGTAGAGGGGAATGGACAAAAAGTGCATTAACTGATGCTTTTCAAGCTGTTTCTAATGGAATGAGTATCAATGAAGCAGCAAAAACATTTGGGATACCAAAAACTACATTTAAGCGAAGACTTGCAAAAAATAACTTGACTAAAAGCGATGTTCTTGTTTGGATATAGTTTCCCCAATCCCTGTCATAGAAAAAACTGGAATTGTCCGTCATAGGTCAAGAAAAATAGCAGAAATTTTGAACTCTACTGAAAATATTCAGAATTTAAAAGAAAATCAATCAAGGAAAATTAAAGAGGACAATTCTACTGAAACTAAACAGACTTGAAAAATAAAACACAAAAAAAAAAAGGGAACTAAAAGACAAATTTCTGCACAGAAAGAAAATAAAAGACAAAAATTGAAGACAGTTCTGATGAAAATAGTGAAAAAGAGGTGATAACTCTGCGTGATAGTCCTAAATTGACAGAATGGGATGACAACGAATGTGCAGGCTGTGGTGAAAACTATGAGGATAACCAGAGTCAAGATGAATGGCTGCTATGCATCATTTGTGAACGCTGGTCCCATGAAGGCTGCACCAATTATCCCAATATGTGCGACCGATGCGGAAATACGGTTACAAATTGTAGATTTTCCTTTCATTTAATTGTTTATCTTACGTGTTAATTTCGTTTTGAATGTTTATTTTTTTGTTTAATAATAGTTAATGATTATTTTTGTTAGGACCATCTCTCCTTGCTGGGTGGTCCGACTCACCCGTATAGTATGGGAGAGATGGACCGATGGTACTTTTTTTAATATTTCAATTATTTCCATAAAGAAGCTATGATCGCGCCATATTAAAATAAAAAAATGTTGACTATTGATAGTTAGTTAGTATAACACTAAATTGTATATTAGTTATTAAGCAATAAAAAAGATATTAAAGTTGGAAAAAATGTGGTCCATCTCTCCTGGTTTTACCCTAAATAAGGTCGCCCGCCGTGCAGTGAAAACCTCGGAAAGAAAAATTAATTGGTTTTCTTTTTTTTTGTTTTTTGTGTAGAAAACCTCGTAATGCATAATTAGAACAAACGTGCACAGCCTTAAGATGCTTTTAATACCTTCTATTGACGATAATGAATCTCGGAGAATATCAATGACGGCCATTTTTCAGACAATTTTTATCTTCCCCTTCTTCTTCAAATAAGAAATTTGATGTGTAACTTCTCCTGTAAAATAACGTTTATTGCTATCACGAGGTTTTCACTGCACGGCGATGATAAAGAACCTACAGTCCCATAGAATCTTAACAAATAAAATTCAAATCTAATAGCGCCATGTTAATAGGCAATTTAAAGCTAATTGATCGGAAAGCGAATAACCGTCAGCTGGGACAGACGGTCTATAATCGCTCGGCCGGAGAATTACTAATAAAGACCCAGCCTTGGGCATTGGCAGGGCCTTGTGACCTAGTAAATTGTATGATTCCATAACAAATATAGTCGTTATAGACGATGGGTGACCCTTTGCTGAATATGGGTTCCTATTACTTTACATAATCCGCTAAGTGGAACGGTTTGAGTTACATAATTGTTGAGTGCTCCGAAACAGTACTAGATTTGAATGCCTGCCTCGTTGTTCAAAGTGTGACTATTGTGCATGGAGTCCTGGGTTCGATCCTGGGTAGTGTAACTGGAACTTTTTCTTTAAGAAATTTTCAGTAGTAGCTCAGAGTGTGAATTTGTGCTTGTTTGTAATAGGCTCTCCCCCCTTTTACATGTGACTTAAACATAACTGGTGAAATTTGGGTTTACCCATACATCTCTGCCTCACCTTCGGGGAAATACAGGCATGATGTTAGAATATGTGCGATGGCACACCGCTGGATTAACGCAAGCAAACTTTTAATGGAAATCGTGAATAAAGCGGCAAATAAGTCTTCATGACCTTAATTTCTAGTAATGACATAGGATACTTTTTATCCGAGTACTTATAGGATACGAAACTACGGGCAAGAACTAGTATAACTATTCTTCGATAACCATATAAATGTACCAGGAGACCATGAAACCAGAAGAGGTACTCGTAGTGTGAGCAAAACAAAGTATCGCTAAGTGTCGCACTACACGCGTTGGCAATACTTCCGATACATTAGGCTCGCCACACGACGTCCGTAGCGCCGCAAATATGATTAGACGATGGTTTTGTTTTATTGAGCCGTTTTAAGTGGGTTTTTATGTTGTACCTACATAGATCTTGTTTGGAGAAATTGGAAAATCGTGCTGTGAGAATTTCTTAGCTAAAAAGTTCCAATAATTTATTTATTTATTTATTTATTTATCACAAACACAACTATCATTACAGGCAATAATCAATAAAAAAGTGGTAACCTTTATAAACTGGTTCCATGATGCTACTAGCAAATAACAATAATAATAGCTTACTTGCTTGTTATAACATAACAAAACACGATCAATATACTGCGTTAACACTATCTACATGAACTCCTATCTCCTACTATCCAACGTTATCAAACAGCCCAATATACGTCGAACAGACGCATCAAACTACATTCACACTTTAATAAACGCCGCTTACTCCAAAATAAGTACACAGGATACGTCTCCGCGACTCAGTTCCCCATAAGAAGGCGTAGAAAATCCCTGTTTATGCAAACCGTACTTGCGAACGTTTTACACGTCATTTTCCGAAGCCATGCGCCCCATAAACTTCCCTATAGCAATTTTCCACCATAACACACACACACACACACACTCACCCACATGCATTATAGAAGTGCAAATGTGTGTCAATGTGTGAATAAACGATCTTAAAGCGATTTTGCACGACATACGCACACTAACAGGGATTCATTGCGTATTTACGCAGACCTATATACACATTGTATGCCTATGTGTGCGTGCAACCTCTTATTGTGTTTCTATACAAACAATGGTGACGTAATTTGCGTATGTATATGTATCTGTACACGTGTAGTGTATTGAAAGGTCTTGTAGCAATTATGCGTCATGCAACACAAAGGGTGCGTATGTAGGTGCATTTCTACTTGTATACAGAGATTAATACCTACCTACAGGATTCATTTTTAATGAGACTTTTAATCATAATTAATGTTTAAAATGATAGAGAGATGGGCAAAGAACGTCACTCACTGGACGCCTGAAGGACGTTGTCGCCGCGGCGAAAGTGGTGTGACGATTTGTTAACTTTTGTAGGGCCAACATGGCCAGAGATCGCAGAAGACAGGGAGGTTTGGAAGGAAAAGGAGCGGCCTTTGCCCAGCAGTGGGACACAATACAGGCATTTTTTTTTTTTAATCATAAAGAATCCTACATAAAGAAAAAGTGACTCCACCTGCAATGTGAAAATAGATTAATTTTCCTTACAAAAAGAAAACCCCGGATACAACCACAAGCCAAACTCCTAATCGGTTCAGTACTGTAGTCAAGTCGTGAAAATAATAACATATTTTATTGTAGTGGGAAAAATAACCAATTCTTAATCTCAATGTCAAAATAATAACGAGGACCATACCACGGTAACCAGTAAATTATAATAATATGGGCGACGAAGTGTAAAGGTCTTCATAGAAATTTTCCGCATCACACACGCACACACACCCGCACACCCTCTCTTTTTACGCACGTGTTTGTATGTGTTTTATATTCCACAGATGGATAGCTCGGAAACAATAAAGTAGTATAGACGGTCGATTAAATAGAAAGCTATTGTCTAAGGTTTTTATTCACAGATTTAAAAGAACAGAGGCTTTTAATTTCAGCAAAGTTAAACGCTAGACATTTTTATCGCTTTAACTCCCCTGAGCTTTGCAAAGCCCCGTTTTTATTGGAATGATAACGGACCTCTTTAAAACATTAAACCTTAACTAAAGTAAAACTGCACACTAAATCAATATTGTTCTATTTATTAATCCGGATTAAAGCGGCAATTATTTTCAACCCTTTAAACGCTACTGCACTATTCTACCCAACATTGCCCATCGCTCATCGCTACAACTATCGAATAAAAAGCTGCTTATCTATATCTACAAGTACGTACACCGGTGGCCGCTCAATTTCTGTCCAGATGAGTTTCGTAACACGTTTAGCGCGCCCCAACGCGGCAATCTTGCGCAAATTGGAAGCATCACAACGGCTAATGATAGCAGCTACAGGACGCCGATATTCGAAACTTTTATCACTATCCCCAACGTTATTTAGTGTTTAGTTTATGGTTATTTAGTGGATGGGGCAAGAAATTTTTGGTATACAAGGTGGAGACGACAATAGGACAACAATTTAAACTTCATAGGTATATCTAATGACGTTCCCAGTGCTCAAACAAAAATTCAACCAAATATATCCAATAGTTTAGTCACTGTAGCTAGTCACAGATTGGCAAAACCCATAGTCGGCATATCACTACTATTGAGTTAATTTTTAATTTCAATTTTTTGATGGTTCTAAAATACTTTCATGCATTAGTATTGCAAGTTAACTATCGTATTGTTGTCTCCGCATTGTAGATTCTGCTTTATAGACTGTTCCCTGTGCTTCAAAAGAGAATAAGTTGACATCTTGCTCCTATAGGTAGACCGTGACTAAAAGATTTACTTAACAAAATTGCTTGTAGAAGTATTTATGACATATTCTATCCTTGATACATATTTTTCCTTGATATTTACTCCTTGTTTTTTTTCTCCTCTTTATTTTGTTTTACCTTCTTACATATTTCTATGCGGTGTTAACAATAAACAGACTGTCTGGCTGCTAAACTTCAGACTGACTGTAGTGACCAATATCACTAATATTTTAATGAATTGCGAAAATACATTTTTGTTGTAAACGAGAGATGGAAGGGTTAATAGTTAATAACCGATATTAGTAACTTGGTGAAGGGTGTTTGAAACTATCGGATATCCGAAACTTTTATGAATGTTTTCGAAAACTAATTATGGTTTGTTGGCTCTGTTGTTTATTTAACAATTAATTAATACTTCAGCGGCTGGTCGAATAATGCAAACTTTTCAAAAATGTTTTAAGATCTAGTTATAGGTAATTTTCCAACATTAAGAGTTTCCTATATTCTATTCAGAATCGGTTTGGTCAGTTCACATTTAATCGCACATGTTCATTGCCATATTATATGTAGATACAATTGTCAAGTTCAGCAGGGCATATGTTCATTCTGTAAATTCTATATATTTCAGTTGACTTATTTATGAATGATCGTGAAATACATCAAATGGTAACAATTCTACTAATATATTTTGAACTGACGTCTGAACTAATGCTTAGCTGTATTTCCAATCACGAATTCTATGCTTGTACGAATTTACATGCCCCTTAAATGCACCACCTTGCACTGTACATAAACCTACCATCAAGAAGAAACGAGCAGAAGACAGAAGGCCAAAGAAGAAAGAAGACACAGCTCTTGGATGTTAAATTGACTCTAGTAGGGAGTCCGTATAAACGCGCGACTCCCTAATCGAGTCAGGTTGACTTCTTTGAGGCTAACACTGCGCCAGAAGACGACAGCAGGGAAGAGAAGAGAAGGAGATAGAAGGAGACAGAAGATTTGTTTGTTTCATTGTGCTGTGAAATTTTAATGTTTTTGCTGGTTTCCACAAAGGTTTTTTCTTTTATACTTTATTATTTCTCTTTAATTTTGTCCTTTTACCTAATTGTTTTTGTTACACCACTTCCATTGAAAACATCTATGCTTAAATTCCTTTTTAAGTTTATTTTCAGGTAGTGTTTTAATTATTGTGTGTTTATTATTTAAATCCAAATATCTTTATCATAGCACATTTAATTTAAATTTTTATTAACCACCAAAAATATTATACTCTTTTTACAATATTACTGCGAGTAAAGCTGACTATATTTCATCCTCATTTTAATTAATCAAATCCCGGGGAATCCCTGGGTATCGCTAAGCCGGTGATTATTTTAAATTGTGCCATCTACATGATTAAGGAAAATATATTTCGTACTCTCTGTAATGTTGCCAGACGTAAAATATAAAGCTTGTTGTGGTAATATTGTAATAAACTCAAATTATGTTTTTTGTTGGTTCCTGAGCTCAGTACATAATTATGTCATTTTGGTCAGTCGTTTTGATACTAACATACACATACATATAGCATTATATTGGGTCCAGGGACAATAATTTTTTCAAAACGAATATTTTTCAAAAATAATAGTTAAAACCATGTCATTATTGTATGTCTCATTAGAGCACTTGATCACGACCACTCACGGGCACTTGATTTGATCACTTGTAATATGTTAATTAATTATGTATGTCAAATGACTGCTTGTTTAGGTACATTTTATTTTCATCACAGACGAACATGTTGCAGACTTGCTGCTGGCTTCATAACTTTGTCAGTTCTATAACCATCAAATCATTATGACTGAGTACGAGAGAGCTTTTAAATGTACAATATAAAATCAATAGCGGCAAATCTCTGTTCAATATCTGAGACAACCCTAATGAGATCTCCAGAGGGTTGCCAGCTAAATAATGCCTTTAAGTAAAAATAAATTCTCATTCTGCCAACAAACTCAATATGCTCTGAATAGAACAGAATAAAATGGAATATTTGTATTAGAACATAGTACAATAATGGTCTTACTAATAGGGTAATGATCTACATGGTCTCGTCTGCTGTTTATAGGTTAAAAACTACGAATATTTATATTATCACACATATTTCCACATCCTCGCCATCGTAATATCATGCAAAATACAAAGAAGCTTTTAAAAATCACAATAAAAATCTAATTTAAGACCGATACCCGCAAAGCCTCGCTCAATCTCCGGCTACCACTGAAACAACCCTAATGAGATCTCTAGAGGGTTGCCAGCGGAAAAAATGCTTTTAAAATTAAAATAAATTCTTCCCGAGACTGTCCCCGCTGCATGTAATCAATTGGAGATTAAAGGCAAGAGGATTGCTCTGAGCCTTCGCGGTGTAATTTTCTATTTTATAATTAAGCCTCTTTGTGTCGTCGATCTGGAGTGGCTTAGAGGTTTAGTGGCGTGGATTACAATTAAGAGGATGTACTTGGGCCAGGATGTACCGCAAGCATGTCGGGAATCTTGTAGGTGCAATCTTACTTTGACAATTTGCATGTCCGATATCCATAATGAAGAAGTATTTCCTAAGTTCTGAGTTGAGCTACACGATTACTGACAAATAGTTGCACTGGCTAGACAGGTCCACTCAAATATGTGCGGTTCTTTCCTCAAAAAACCATTTCAGGCACTAATCTACATGGTCCAACCATGATCTGACCAAGATTATGTAT
This sequence comes from Dryobotodes eremita, assembly GCA_917490735.1. NCBI lineage: Eukaryota > Metazoa > Arthropoda > Insecta > Lepidoptera > Noctuidae > Dryobotodes > Dryobotodes eremita. Next base: position 1,337,183 of record OU823264.1, read on the forward strand.
GGACTTTAAAACTTTGATCCCTAAGTGGTGTTTCGCCATTTCTTCTCGGGGTAGTCTGATGGGCAATGTCGCCTCCATCTGGCATTTTTTTTAATAAGGCTTTTATAACCGATTCCGATATCATAATAAACAATGTTATTTTATTTTATTTCCTATATTGGACGACTTACGCATCGAGACCAATTGGACCAAATGTAACACAAACGTTTTAATGTTAAGGTCCAGTTTAAATTATGTTACTGTTGGGTAAAGCTTACTGTGATATTACAGGGTTTATATAATGAAAAGGTATTTATAACCAAAAATATCAAATACCTACTAGCGACCCGCGATTGCTTCGCACTGTTTTTATGACTTGACAAAACATCAAGATTTCTTTATTAAATGTAAGTTTGATATAAACCTTCCGGAATAAATTCTCTAAATGATGGCGAGAACTGCATCATAATCTGTTGTGTAGTTTAGAAGAATACGCGGTCACACAGACAGACACGAAACGCGTCTTTAGTTTATAATAATTATGTATACATCCATCCAATTGCGCTTAACGTAGTCTTGCCTTCTTATAATAAAGAACCAAACGTATTAATTTCAAACAATTTGCGATTCTACAGGGTGTAAAAAGACCTATCACATAGCCGTCAACTACGCATTCTGTACATCAAACTAAGTAACATTGCACAAAAATAATTGCTGGGAAACGACTTTTATTTTTGGTGTGAAAATTTGCTCATTGCGGTAGTGCGCAATGTAACAACACGCAAAACATTGTGCTTATGGGTGCGTGCAGATACAGGGGTCGTGGGGAGGTATCTAAAGTTATGTTATAATATTAAGAACTTGTTTTAGTACAATAACGTCAGTAAAAATTGGATTTTTGGCCTTCAATTTCTCCGTAACCAAACAGTTCCCAGGTATGGTCCAGTACAAAAAATGATTACAATGACGGGGAGTACAAGTGACTCTCGGCTGAACGGGTCTCGGTATAACGGGCGTAAAAAGACACTTAATGAATTAAGTGTCTTTTTACACTCGTTATACCGTTGTTAAGCTACACCGTCAACAAAACATAAAGTACCGATAAATAAAGCAACAATAAACAAACAAAAACTCTTTGACGACAAGCAGAAAAAATGCAAAGAAAACAGTTCCAATAAAATACAGCTTGCATTAGTCCCAGCTGCGGGAATAAATTGCGAGTTTACAGAAAAGAAGCCAATCTATTTGAGTGTGGCAACTCAGAGCGTTCAGAAATCGAATGCGTTGTACCTTTGGGAAATTACGACTGGCAACCCGGAGGTTCCGCTGAAGAGCCGCCATAGCTTGTTACAGAATAATGTACTAACTGATAGTTTGATGGGATGCCATAATACTCGTTCGAGTTAGGCGGACGATCGATGGGAATTCTGCATCGTTATTCGCTTTTAAAACTCGTTTTTTTTTTCTCTAGGCTATCGGACAAAGGCAGAGTTTGGACTCTGCTTTTGTTTGAGACATTGCCAATGTTTATTTGTTTTTAAAGCAATTCGCAGAAACATAAGTAAATGTACTGGTAAATGACAGGTTTTATTTTTAAAAAACAACTCAACATTAGTTAAGTTATATGCGCTCTAATAATTTTCTACTTGTTTAAAAATATGGTAATTCCGCAACCTCCTTACTCTATTCTAATCAAACGTGGCGGGCATGCCTGATGAGATCGCTCGACTGGTTCCAATCGAACTTGCACAACTTTACCTGCTATGCCAACACGACCCGGTTGCAACTTCAGACGGAACCACTTACTTTAATGCAATTTGTATTAGCATTGAAGGCCACTTCCCTTCATATTGCTTGCGGTCCTGGGTAGGTACCTACACATCCCAGGTCAGAGAAAATATTATTAGGCTTTCCTTCTAGGAATTCCTCAATAAGAGCCCAAAGCTAAACCGAAGCCGAGCTGAAGTCTAGATAACACCACCAGCATCGCAGTCTAGATAGCATCACTTTTGTACGTATTTTTCTGTTCCTTTCTTCTTGTCTGCTTATATATGTGTGTACATGAATGGTTAAATAAATAACTATGTGCCCGGTTGATGGCAATAGGCTCGCCCCCTATTCTTCTTCTTCGTAATTCCCTCAGGATTGTGAGCACATACGCCCCCTATTACCTGGGACTTACACATAACTTGCAAAATGTGAGTATTCTTAATATACCCCCTTTAGGGAATTCAGACGTAATGATTTTATGTAGTGGCTAAAGTTCCTTTTCATTCTGCTTCCAGTACAAAATCCCGAAGAAGGAGGAGGTGGTGGAGCAGCAGCTCATGGAGCCCGACAACCCGCTCATGAGAAAGAAGAAGACTCCTGAAGAACTGGCGGCCGAGGCCGAGCTTGAAGACCAGGACGAGTTCACCAGTAAGTACCATCTTCTATGAAGCTTCTGTTAGGAGCCGCCACTTCCGACTAAATATACGACCCTCACAATAGTAACATACATGGTCTCTTTACCTTATAACGTGGACGGTTACAGGTGTCCGTAATTCTAATCTACCTAAAAATGTACAGTAATTTACCTTCCTGTGCTTTAAAATAAAACAATGGAAGAAGGAATATATAGCATAATGATAGTATCAGACAAAATTAAAAGAAAAAACGAAATAAAAAAACAAAAGACTGTAACGGGTCATCTTTCCATGTCATGTCTATGTTGTGATACTAAAAGGTTACTGAAATTCCATTTTCACGTTTCAGAACTGAAAAACACCATCGAAACGCAAGTGAATGAACTAAAGTCGCAGATCGAGAGCAAGTGCGTGATGCAGTGAGCGCCTCTCGACCATTGTAAACTATCTGAATACATGATGTAGCTGAGCTAAGGTCATTGTTACGACGATGTTTCATAACCCCTGTATAACCCCACCACCCCCACACGACCCCCGAATAGCGAATAAAAAAAACAACCAAAAATAATAACAATTTCGTTCGGACGTATCAATCATTCGCGCTCAAAATTTTTCTAGGAGAGATTCGAATTCTAAATTTTTTCGGAACGTAGTTGGCTAGTGGCGCGTTGGTGCTTGATAATAAGCAATAATATTTTTATACATTCATAAAAAAAATTGGAAGGCAGCCCTCGATACAACTGTCAAGCGCGTTTCAGACGTTCCAGAACGTTTCAGAACGTATGGTCAAAAAGTCATGAACTACCGAGCGGCAGACGAACGAGTCGTAGTCGTGAAACAATCCGTTTTATATGTTGAAGCTTGTGATATATTGTTATTTAAGTGTAAAGTTGAAATAATATAAATACAACTAGAACGAAACGGTGTAATCTATTTAAAAATAGAAGCAAAATTATTATAAGGATTCTAGCACGCGTGTAGACTCGACAATCGATTATTCGACTATTCATCGCCTTCTCTTCTCTATTTCGCACTTACATTGAAATAACAATGTATTCGTCCCTCAGGGTATTTGTTTCATCCAAATTCCACGCTTGTGTGGCGACCAGCCGAACTTCGTGGCTCTCTACGATTCGCTTGAGCTCTTCGACTTTTGCCTCTAAATCTTTTGCATGCGTGCTTATGCAGTGTTAATCTATGTGTCAATGTAATTTTCTTTTGGTGTACATACCTGTAATCGACCTAGCCTTAATATCCACATCGAATATAATAGGTAATTGTTATGGTGGCGCGGCGACGCGTGACGCCGCGTCGGCTGTCGTTGTCCAATACTTTCTTGCATGTTTAATATAAGAGTCAATGTTCATTTAGTGTTTAATGTGTAAAATGTTGTAGATAAACAAGTAATTCGCGTTGTGTTACCGTCGCGCCGACGAGCGTTGTTCTAATCTAATGTTTTATCGATGTTTTACGCTTAGGTATTAAAGTTAAATAACACATTGTGGTGTGAGCAAATTATTCGAGCGATTGCGCCATCTTGGATTGAAATACTGATGGGAAAAGATTTGTTATCGATAGATTATTAACTAGGTATTGATAGGTACATACTGGAGCGTAAAAATCGTAGGCAAAGACCGTATAATACCAATGCATTAAATGAGGACGTTGACACATATGGGCAGCTGGTCGATGGGGCAGGACTGGAAGAGAAGAGCGTGGTGAAGGCATGACGCGCTAATTGTTCGAACAATGTTGTCCACATAGTTATAAAGCTGCAAATGCAAAAGATTTGTTATCGTCAAAAGCTGTGATATATGAATATAATAAACTAAAGCGCGCAATGCGACGACCGCTCGCGCTCTTAGCTTCTTCAATCTTTCAATGTTCAATGTTCGACACGACTCTTTCATTCTACCTTCTTGTAGATCGTACCTATTCGGATTACAATCTCTTCAATCAGCACATCATGTATTTTATATATTTTAGTTGTATCTTCTTCACACGCGATGCTTTTTGGTATAGTTTAGTAAGTTCTTGAAGTAGACTTATCTTATGTATAGATCTCATTGTGATAGTTGAAGTGGTACATATACATGTTCGAAGGTTATGTAACAGACGTTAATGTAATTCACCCGTGCACTGTGTCCGTTTTATGATAATTATATGACTTACACAAACATAGGTATCTATAGGTTAATTCATTAATTTAAAGTTCTTAATATTATACAGTTATTAAGAACAACAGGAATAAGGACACTGACACCAATCTGCATAGTTTAAATCGATGGCACATCACTAATTAGTCGAGTTGTCCGACAGTTGGTCGATGTATCGATTCGCAACAAATCGCATCGCGTGTTAAATACTAAGATTATTTTAGATACTTCACTTACATATTAAATGTTACTGCTTGCTTATTTTATGTTACGTTATACTGACATCCTGTCAATTACACTTACCTTCTCTTCACACATATACTATTCAATATACAAACATATAAATAAAAAAGTAATAATTTCAGATTGTTTATTGAGAATGCTACTATTTTTCTGAAGTATAAGAATCGACTATTTTTCGCACTGTACTGCACTCGATATATTTTCATAGCTTGTTTCATAGTTATCTTGTTTGGAGCACGCACCGCTGTATTGTAAGATGGGCATCACTCCTAAGGCCCCGTCCGGCCACATCACTAACGTAAGTCATAAAATATATAAATTTAAATGTTCACTATGTATGTGTGGTTAGTCTAGGTAATAATTATATAAACATAGTTCTACCGTATGTGCATGGCAAATCTAGCTAAATGGTTGTATGTAGACATTCAATACAATAATAGTTGTTAAGTCTATTGGACCTGTCTGATGACCAAATTTCGATCGAATCTATCTTTCCTTACATCCTCTTGTGTGTTAGAATACTAATCTATAACCTTTGCCTATATCTTCAATCTATCGTAGTTTAGTCTGCGTTCTACGTTGTTGACTCTCAAGTAGCTGATAGTTTAGATAAAACGTTATTTTGGTATAGAACGATCTGTAATCGGGAGTGTGGACTTACTGTCACTAATTTAAAATTAACGGAACTTACATTCTCTGTGCTGTCAGTGAACTGTCACGGTGACACTGACGTTTCGAAACGTCAGTGTCGTTTGTATTTAAACACTTGTCTGGCAGTATTTGAACTGAGTAGCAGCATGGAGACAATGTAACTTCGATGGTTTCTTGCGATAAGTTTTGGATTTCTTGCATGACAGTGTTGAGAAGTGTGCTCTTGGCGTGTTGGTGTCGTTCTCTCCTAATTAGTCTTGTTTCAAGCTGTTTGTTAAACATAATGTTTAGACGCTTCTATTAATGTGTATATTTAAGCTTTCGATGTTCAATGTATAGTTGATAGTTATTAACGTTGCTTAACTGCGCCATTTTTAAAGGAATTTGGGTGATATCAAATGGTTGTTGAATCCCTTTTCTGTAGAACCGAACGAATTTCTACGGACAGTGTTTTATTTTATAATTAATATAATAATAACAAATGTAACACATCGATCTCTTCGCATTATCTGTCTTTCATAATGTAATTACTCTTCACACAACAATGTATGTTTCTTTTTTATAATATTATAGTGAATTTATAAAGAGGTTTATACAAGGTAGATGTGTAGTTTAGACATAAAGAAAATAATTGTAAAATCAAAATTTTTGAAAAGAGTATAAAATAATTATTTCCGTGAAAACCCGTAGTGTTAATTTTAAGGAATCCAAGATGTCACGACCAATTTTTTATATGTTTTGCCACGAGGAAGATAAATTAATGAAACAGTTGGATATTTTCAAATCTTATGACTCTCATACTCAGGGTAATATACTATTTATAGTTATTTGTTCATAGTATGATTTAGATCATTTAGGTATGAAATGTATGACTTTTTGGCCTACGAAGGCTTTACTAAACCTTTCTTCTTAACTTTTTCCTCTATAAGTAACCCTTTGACCCAAACGGTAGAACGTCTTGATATTTCACTGTTGTTCTTAAATCCTTAGAGGAGTTATGAAATGGTAGACTAAATAACATTTTATGACATAACTTGTTAAACTTATTAAATAAACTAGCCTATTGATAGTTGCACTAGGTTTAATGCGAGGGGCGTCATGTGATGGTGCATTTGTTCTAGAGACACGCGAACATACACTTGGACGAGAGTATACTGTGAGTGAGACGAGATAAGACTAATACAGTACAAATGCATCATTAACTAAACAGATAAACAGAGACGGAGAGAAGAGTCGGTAGATTTATCATCTGAACTTAGAAATGTAATAAAATCGTTATTAGAAAGAGAAAACAGACAAGAAATAACGAGAGGAACATTTTATACAAAGGACAGACATTTAAGTAAAATTTATTAAACATCCTTATTAAAATACTGACTAGTACACCAACTCTGTTAACCATTCGAATGATAACTCTACCGACGCTCAAACATTTCATAAACTGTTCGTTACAACCAAAGACAACAGAACGAAATGAGGTCGGTGATTGCAATATAGCATAGACAATTAGAGACAACGACACTGTAGACACTCAAGAGCTTTTACACTTAATGCCAGTATTCATTTTTTGTTAACATTCATTTGTAAACTCAGGCAGCGCAGGACGAACAAAGAACTGATTTTAAAGTGCCACAGGCTATGAATATTGCGCTAACAATTTATTTTCCCTTCTCTGCGCTGTCTTTTTGATGTTATTCTTAATAGTTTTAAAAACATATGTTATTATTCTGGAAGGAATATGTCTGCCTCGTAATATCTGCCAATATTGTTGTAAACTAAAACTCAGCAGATTCCTTCCAGTTTTTATTGTTTATATATTATAGTTATTGGCCAACACATAGTTCGTTAGCTTTTAATATTAGTGACATTATAGTGTTAAAATTGCAAGTTTACAGAATGTATAAAATTTCAATGAAACCATTAAGTACCTACTCAATATGAACGGGGTTCATATGTATGTTGTCTTGTTATATTTAAAGAAGAAAAGGTTAGTAGTTTATCCACAATTAAATTTAAACTTAGGGATTATGGATGAATAACGAAAAAGGTTATTGTTGAAAAATGTTTTTAGGTAATTTAAAAAAAAAACGGATTGAGCTTCTGTGACACCTTGTTGATAACAATAAGTTAGGTTTTTTTGCAGTAAGGCAGCTGTACACGGCCGATTCAAAGTAGATACCTACACAAGTCGAAAAATCGTCGCCTGAAAGTTATTTGATTCAATGCTGCCTCGAGCCATGCAGTCGCTGACATCTATTACAACAACCTTTTCACGACACAAGATATAGGTACCTAATTTCAAAGCAGCTATCTGCACATATGTAAATTCAATCTCCAATAACTTAGATCAAGTGACATATTCTCAAACACAATTGGATCGGCCGTACAGGCTCTGGCTATATATCTCCTGGCTGTATACAAACTGCCGTATTAAACTCTATTCTTATATAAATAAGGTTAGTTTTCCTTTCACGACTGTATCACTGTAGTACATAGGACGCTTGTTTGCTACCACTTCGTTCGCCATTACTGTTGCGAAGCATTGTTAATATTTATTTACAAGGTCCCTATTAGTTATTGTATAAAAGTTTAGAGGTAGCCATTTTCATATGTACGTTGAGTTAAATGTGAAAATGGTTTACCTAACATGTTGTTAAATAATAAATAAACTACATTGTACCACTATTTGTTTGTTTTATTTCACCAACCTGTCAATATTCCATAAAAAAAATGCACTTGAATGATATGACCCAGTGCGTAGCGGCTCTGCTACAAGTCTACGAAGGCGTAGCCCTTGTAGCCGTGATTCCGTAATCGCATTAGCTACGCCGTAGCTAGAGTTACGGTGCAATGCAAGGTGGAATTAAAATAACTGAAACCTCTTAAAGCGTCATTGTACTTATCATTATAAAAACTTTAATTATGGGAACAACCTTAAAAAAAAAAACTTCTCGATAAAATGTAGGCAATGCTGATTATATTTTTTTCGTGAAAGATATTCGAATTTATCTGATCAGGTTAAACTGAATCAACTCTCCACAGAATGTGATTATCTACAAGATAAGAGCATTACTTAGTTAAGATATATCTAAACTGATTTGACTATCCACTAGATACCATATACATGAAATCTATCTATCTATCTCTACTAATAATAAAGCTGAAGAGTTTTTGTTTTTGTTTGTTTGTGTGTTTGACCTCGCTAATCTCTGAGACTGCCAGTCGAATTTGAACAATTCTTTTTGCATTTGATAGCCTTATTATTGAGAAAGGTTATAAGCTACTTACATTACGCTAGGGCCCTTAACGCCGTGTAAAAAGAAAAAAAAGTCTGAAAGACCACTAAGCGAAAACGAATTATTAGCGCGAACTGGCTATGTGATGCGATGGGGTTGGTCGGGGTATAAGAAAGTTCACACGGACGAAGTCGCAGGCAAAAGCTAGTATCCTTATAAGATCGTCTTTACGTATTGATATATCAAAAAACAATGAACATTAGACACGTTTAGACACGTGTAATCGTAAGTTGCATCTTCAAATGTATAACTTAGAATCCCATTTTTTCCATTTTCACAAATATCACAACTAGACATCCTAGGTCAAAAATAGTAACATTTAACCCCGTCTTTATCTGTACCTCAAAATAGTTGATTTTGCTTTCATCAGGAAACTGGCACTAGGCTCGTCCTCTTATACTTGGCAATGGGAACTATTTCTGGAAAAATGTTAGGAAGTAAATAACTCTGTTGGTGATGTATGCAAATTACAAGTTTCAGTGGTCTGCCCTTCCTGTACATTAACTATTTAAAAAGAAAAACACCCGTCAGAAAGAGTATAAAGATATATTTAACCTAACCTATTCACTGTACATTAATCTAACACATTGATAGCATTCCATACTCTGTTCAAGTTCTTGTTCAAATCTTCTAAAACATTCAGCATAGTGTTCATTGTAGTCTTGATCATTCCGTGGTCAGAGTCTTTGACTCTTATAGTTGCACTATCGTCCGATAGTTCAGTCTTTAACACTATTCCTTCTGTCGAATCAGTGTCACTATCTATAAATCTATCTATCTGTTCTTCAGAAATGTCTCCAAATTGTTTGTTTAATTTCTTTAGCATTTTCCAAAGTCTGGCTTTGTTTTTACCACTAAGGTCGGTAATATCGTTCTCTGCTGATATTTCTTCGATGTCATTACTAACACTTCGTCTTTTTCTTACTACTGTTTCTAAAGGATTTGGTGCTTCGGCAGATAGTTTATTGATTTCTTGATTTCTTTTATCCTGTGAGTCCGAGGTTCGTTTAGAAAGATGTATATCTTTCTCAGTTTTGCTTTTCCTGTTAACTTTTTTTAGGAAGTCGTCACTATCTTCTGAAATCTTTTTGATATGTTTGGGTTTTCTGTTAATTCTTCCAAGAGTTTGACTGTCGGCCCTCAATGAGTTAAATGGTCGTAATTTGGAGTTCTTCGAATGTCTTTTACTTACTCTATTGATGTTCAATCTTGGTAGGTTTGGTCGAAGATTTTTCAGATCATTTACTCTTTGTCTCGCTTTTTCCAACAAATCATCAATAATCCTTCTAGGATCAAAATCAAGATCATCAAATCGATATCCTCTGTCGGCTCTATGTCTGTAGCCTTGTTTTCGAAGCTTTCCTTTTCCAAAACTACCAGAATCTTCTCTTTTAAATCTGTTATTACCTAAGTTTCTTTTGAAAGCATTTTGAATCTTATCCAAATCTTTATTCATATCACTAATTCTGCTTTTCAAAGCAAGATTGTCAGGAACAACAGCATCGATGTCCTCAAAATCGTACGAAAGATCAGCTATGTGTGTGTAGTCATCAAAATCATCACTAATAGATCTTTTGGCCCTAAAGTTGTCATTGCTGACGGTCTCTGCTTCGATGAATGTGTTATTTTCTTTATCTACGTTATGACAGGCTTCAATCTTCGTGTTGGCGAGGACCCAGAAGCCAAAGGATTTAGCTGGCAAGTTGATGAGCAGGGTTTTGTATGGACGGACACGTTTTACTACAGGCTTTATGTTCCCTTCGTAGTACATCGGATGGCCGTTCACTACGATATTCCTGTAATAGAAAATTAATATAATTGGGACAATTTATTAGCGGTATCAAGTAAATGAATCTTAGTCGCGCTTTTAGCTCAAGCTTTTAAGTTTTCAGTGGACATAACTTTGCAAGATGAGCGTGTACAGCAGTAGGGTAAGGCAGAGGTACCTACACAGACCTCCCTGAGGTGTCACCTGAAAAGGCTGATGAAAAATGTTATGTTTACAGCGCAGAAATAATCGTTATCTTATGGCATCTATACTGCCTCTACTATTGAAAATAATCCTTACCCATTATGATCATTTCCAAGTATAAACTGCATGATATCACCGCCCTCTTCTCTCCGGGACAGTTTGAGTGAGAACCTAGCAGGTTCATCATCCAAGTTCACTCCAAACAGGGTGACAGCACCGTGCACTGGCTTGTGACGCAGCGATGTACAGTGTGCGAAGAGTATCGCTTGTTCGGGTTCCATTTCGACGTTTAACACTCGCTCACCGACCAAATTTTTGAATAGGAGTGCCATGTAGAAGCTCTGAAATGTTATTAAATAACATTATATCACGGCGTTAGTCCCCTAAGAAAGGCTAAGGAGTATTTATAGTACAGCCAGATATCGCCAGTTACATTTTAGTTCAATGTAATAGGGGCCGCGCCTATTGCCATTAACCGATCCTAAATCCAGACTTCGAACTGCTGCTAAGAACTGGTTGAAAATACCGATAACAATTTGCTCGACCGGCGGACCTGGGAATCGGTATATTACTGGACTTACATAACATAACATACCATCACGCCTATTTTCCCCGAAGGGTTACGAATAAAAATAAAAGTAAGTTGTTTGTAAAACTAAGGTAATCCATACTAACATTAAAAAAAAACGAAAGTAAGTCTGTCTGTCTGACTGTTTGTATGTTACCTTTTCACGCCTAAACCACTGATCAGATTTCGACAATGACATCCTAGGGAAGGACAAAGCTACTTTTTGGCTTCAAAATAATCTTATAGGGGATGAAAGTTGGTATGGGAAACCCAGCATTTCTTAAGTAAGACTTGAAAAGTTACTCTTAAAGCGTTTTTAGGGTTCTGTACCCAAAGGGTGCCAACGGAACCCTATTACTAAGGCTCCGCTGTCCGTCCGTCCGTCCGTCCATCCGTCTATCTGTCAGCGGGCTGTATCTCATGAACCATAACAGGTAGACAGTTGAAATTTTCACAGTGTGTATTTCTATTACCACTATAACAACGAATAATAAAATTAAAATAGAGTTAACAATAAAAGGGGTCCCCATAAAACGTGAGTGTATGTGTTGCCTTTGCTGTGGACGCTTGTTGCTCGTGTGTATGCACACTAAACCGCTGTACGGATTTCGATAAAATTTGTCAAGGAGATAGCTGGTATCCTAGGAATAGGCTAATTTTTGTCTAAAGAGGGTGATAGAGGGGTTGAAAATTTGTATGGGAAACCCAGCAGTTTTTTTAGTTAGGGATGTGATGCTTTTGGTAAGAAATAAAAAATACGTGTTACAACATTTTTTGTAAAATCATCCCCAAGGAGGTAAAATAGGGGATGATTTTTAAATTCAGACGTAATACCCATAGAAATGTTTGTGTGGTACGTCTTTTTAAGAGAATAAAGGAATTGGAAATATAGTCATAGTTATTTTTGAAAATACCGGAATTTTTGCAATTGGTCTATAATTTTAACATCAGCTCTGTCATGTCTTTGAAAAAGGTGCTTAAATTACTGTTTTTTACTATTTGGGAATATACCGTCACCAATACATTTGATTACATGTGATAATGGTGGCGCTATATCTTCCTTGACATATTTTATCACTTTGGTTGATTTGCCACCGTATCCGACAGTATTCGTATTCTTAATGCTGTTAATTATTATAATTACGTCATCATCTGCAACAGGCAACATAAATAATTACTGCGACGTCAGATTTTCACTAACCAGTTTTTTTGTCAGCGTACGTGTAATTCGTTTGTTGATTGTTTTCAACAGCCTCAATAAAATATTTATTAAATTACTTTGCTATAATCCGGTGCGTTCAAATTGAATTATCTTTTGTTAAAGATAATATTGGTTCTTGGGCAAACAAAATTTTGATTTGTTTATTACTTGCCACGCTGTTTTTGATTTGTTTTATGAAGCATTTATAAAATGGTTATTTTGGGTTAACAATTTTTTTTTTAACCTGATTTATTTTTGAATTTGGACACCGTAGCTGTCTCTGTTTTTGACTACATAATTTAACTCCACGAGATAACAAATTTAGTATTTTTATTTGTATACACAGTAACATTTTTTCCGGAGAGCATAAACGATATAATAACAAAAAGTCAGTCATAGTCACTTAGGCAGAGGTGTACTACATCCACATTTCGTGGACAACCGTAGGCTAATTATGGAAGATGAGTGATTTTTTAATGTAAGAAGCTATGATCTGTTAAAAGGAGATGTTTAAAAGTAATACTCTGATTAACTCACCAATGTCGGCTCATACATCTCTTCCTCCCCCAATTCCCGATAATGCACAGCAAAACCGTTCCTAGCCGAGAATCCCAAACTGGTCAGCCAATCAGCGGCCCTTTCTAAATTATTATATCGCTTCTGATTGGTCTCCGTCAGCCAGAGGGGCGTCTGGCTCCGGGATAGAAGGCGCAGGAGCTTCAAACGATCGTGTTCTGTCATGCGTTCCAGTTCGTGGGATGAAGAATTGCTGAAAAATTTTACAGGTTATTTTATTACAAAGTATCTTCTTGTTCTTCTTGATAAAAATCGTAAATTCAGTCACTGAATGACAACGCACAGCCTAAACCACTAGGTCTAGAAACTGGACATTTTGCGCGTGCACTAAGGAAGGATTTTTGAAAATTCATCTCCTATAGGGGACGAAAGTCTGCATTCTTGACGATGTAAAATCCGATCGGTGCACCCGGGTTATGATGAACATAAATAAATAGTTAAGATTAATCTTAACTAGTTAATTGGAAAGAGAGTAGGGAGGCCTTTGCCCAGCAGTGAGACAATAAAGACTAATAAAAAACACGTGTGGCACTCGGGGACTGCCGCGGTAAAGCTATTGCATAGCATTATTTATCAACTTATGCAATTATAATTATTTATTTATGCAGTATTTTTTTTCTTTGATATTAATTCAAGTACAGTCGTACCATATACACACGTTAAGCGAACGCTCGGCCGAGCTACATGGTAGGCGGAGTGGGGGGTGTTAGGTTTTATTTTCGTTACGGAATTTCTTGATTCGGTCGCCGCGTTCAAAGCCCGCGATAAAAGCTATGCAATAGCTTAAAAAAATTACAGAAAGTTAATTATACAACAAAGCGATCGGTGCTTAAAGCACCGAGAGTCATGGTCTCAAGTATAATGCTGCCAAGAGCGAGTGTATGTTTTTGGTCTTAGTATAAAACCCCTCATGAACCTCTACCTATTTTTCTGAACGGTTCTCCTCCCACTAAAATGAAAAAGTTTAAATATCTAGGGCACATTATCACCGATGATCTAAGGGACAATGAGGTGAGGACATTGAACGTGAACGCAGGGCGCTGGCGGTCCGGGGTAATATGTTGGCTCGCAGGTTTGCTCGTTGCTCAGCTGAAGTCAAGTTAGCGCTATTCAAAGCATATTGCCAATCTTTCTACACAAGCAGCCTGTGGGTTAATTATACTCAAAGGCCATACAGCGCTCTGCGGGTACAATACAATAACGTCTTCAGGATGTTGTTGCGGTTGCCGCGGTTCTGCAGTGCGTCCGCGGTGTTTGCCGAAGCGTGTTCGGCTGACTTTTACGCAATAAGACGCAAGCGTGTGTCGTCGCTGTTGGGCAGAGTACGCGGCAGCAACAACGACATTCTGAGGATAGTTTCGGCTAATTATCAGTGTCCGATACACTCGCTCTGGGTACCTAAGCATCGTGGTTGGCACGGTAAAATAAAATATTCTAATTGTTATTTATATTTAAATTCTTTACCGACTATTATAGTTTATAAGCTTTTATTGTTACTAATCATAATGGATCATGTTATCTGACAAATAAATAAATAAATAAAATAAATTATTAGGATTAAAAAGACAAAAAAGTCTTTCTAGGTTAAATTTTCTGCCAGTTACGCATAAAACGGTTTATTTACTCTAAGATGTGAAGGTACTTCTTACGTTCTGACGTATTCATGCACGAGGTAGAATTTTAAAAAGATACATAAGTTTTTTACTTCAGAATGCGTGTTGCGGTGGTATTCAATCATGCTGTAATCGAGCGTTCCCACTACTATTAAACTAGTGTTATCTAACGAACTAAGAATTTTGGCCAAGAGTTCTAAGGAACCACAGCTTCGTGCAAAAATTTCTTACCCATTTAGCAGCAACGCATCCATCATATCATTGGACAGTGTCATGTAATCTTTGAAGTCACTCTTGGACTCAGCCTGGAGGCACTTGGTGACGTCACCACCGACCACCTTCCATTCTGCCGTCCGACCAGGGGGAAAGGTCTCAATGATCACGCGCAGAGTCTCCAAGTCGTTCAGGTATTCTTCTATAGACTGGTTTGTGCATTCTAGTGGTAGAAATAAGTCGTTTTAAAATCTTAGTTTTGCTACGTAATTCTATGTACATACAGGAAGTAAACTCACTAAAGGTTTTGTGCCAAGCCAAAATAAATTGAGGTTGAGGCAGTAAGATGATGATGAAGCCACTGGTAGAGTAAATGGCCGCTACTAGGTATAGACTCCAAAAAGGGGGGAGGCTGAAGTTAGGCTAAGGTATTACCGCTCATCAGTTATCGTAAAAACGTCATGACCAACACACCTCTACTCTTTTCAAAAGGACAGATCTCGTCCGTAAAAGTACCCAAGATCTTACGATAAACAAACACACTAGACCAAGTTATACATAAAGGGCATTTAAAACATATTGTAAAAATACATACCATAACCAAGCTCCCAGAAGATATCACCAACTTTAACCTTCTCAGCTACCGTCAGTATATTTAGCGCAGTATTAGGATCCCACATGCCAGAAGCTGTTCTCTCTTCATTGTTCAAAGCGAAGACCAGGTCGAACCCTGTAGACTTGGCCCAATGGACGAATTTCTTCCATTGTCTATGGGACACAGCCAAGTTCCTTCTATGGAGGTCTAAAGGAACCTTTCCTGGAGCATCAGAGTCTATGGCTGTGATGTCGAAGTTCTGTCTGTGTTCGGGGAAGTCGACGTCGTTGATTGAAATGGTCGTGTTGTGGAATGTCATGTGGGCAGTGGATGGGCCAGCTATTCGGAGGAAGGCGGGCGTGAGAGATGAGGCCATGCAGATGCTTTCTTTGCTGGAACATAAGAAATACCTAGATCAGTAATTTAGTCAACTCACATCTTGTCGGGGGGCGCCACGTTGGCGTCAAAGACTTCGGCCTTCGGGCCTTCGATGGACATGAGCAGCCCACCACCACTTCAGCTAGCTGCATTAAAAGGTACATTCATAAGTAATAAGACCCCAGTTGCAAGTGGCTATGGAACAACAAAGCACTGGGTATCTATTCGTGCCTTATTCAAACCCTTGCAGGCTGTAGATATAGGCGAGCACGTTACATGAATTTCAAAAGGAGAGATGAAGTTTACCATAATTAAATATATTGTGTACCACAAAGTAAATAACCAACTGTAAGTGAACTTAAGCAGGTACATAGTTATAACACACGCGTATAAACATTCCCGTAAAACGCAAAATTAGCAAAAAAAGAACTATAAACATAATCTTACCTACTATAATTCTCACTGCTCGAAAACAAAAACTTTGGATCAATAGTGAAGCTCAAAAACCTGCTATCAACCAAATTCTCATGTTGTTCCGTACTTATCTTCACGCTATACGTGCCTGCACTGGACAGGGACAGAAACCTCAGCAAGATGAACAAAAACAAATGTATTGTAGTCCCCATCGCGTTGACTACGCGAAATAAAATACTAAACGCCTCCATTGCAGTTTATATCGACGACATACAGGAAGAATTTGTGTTGCTGTCAAAGTTTTAAGAAGTTATGGATATAATCATTTCTGGGCACTTTCTTGATTTACCTATAGATTAAGGTGAAAAGAACCCGTTTATTCATAATAGTCTGGTCAATTTAGACATAAAAATAATGGTCAAATAACAAAAATTGCCGGAGATCCAAATATTGGTAGAGAGCTAGGGTTTACCATTACAAATAAAGTTTTAAAAATCCCCATCGATCCTATGTGTGCTACAAAAGTTATTCGGGGTCAAAGGTCACAATTTGAGGTGTTTTGGATTTTTCTCGAAAACGGTAAGTTTTATCAAAAAAAACCTCGAACCAAAGTTGTAGATCTTAAAATTCTCTACAAAAATGGTCTTCATGATTTTTTTTCCTAAGAGCTACCATTCCTGAGATGTCGCGATTCTAAGAGTCACATTATACATGATATGCACACATTTCCACGCCACCTGTGAGGTAGTGTACTCAGCGCGTTTTTTTTACCGTGGTTTCCCCTGTAGGCCTACTCCACTAACAGTCATGACAATTTTAGGATAATTTAAGGGAACAATACCCGTCAAGTTCCAGATAATACCTTATTATTGATATTGATTATTGATATTGCTATTGATTATTGTGTTAACTATTGTTTTGATTTCTTTAGATATTTTAATCAGATTCATACTCTTTAAAGTCTACTTCAACAGTCATGTCTTCTTCGATTTCTTCTTCTTCCTCTTCCTCTTGCTGGATGTTCATAAATTGTTCAAATGTGGCTGAGTCATTGGTCTCTCCATTAAAATCACAGGAATCTTCCTCTATTGTACTCAACTGGACATTTGAGCAAGACTGACCTTGGCAATTGGTACACGCTGGAGAACACAGCAACCCGACTTTTTTACAGCCACATTTGGCACTACAACCTCTTTTGCAATTGCAAAAAATAGTGTGGAGGAGTTTTAACGTTAACGTTTATAAATATACCCCTATTATATATCCAGCGTTGGACCTGCTATGGACTTGAGGATAGCCATTGATTGATGCGCTGACATTGATTTTATGCGGTAAGTATACATTTTTATCTCTAGTTGTCCAATGTTTTTCTTTTTCTGGAGTTCTTTGTGTAATCGTTGACCAGAAACTGAGTGGACTGGATTGGTAGTTAAGTTGAAATAACTTAACGTTTATAAAGTAAATCTTCATTTATTGTTATACAGATGCACTACACACTACGGCCTTGTTATTTACACCAAACCTTATCAATAACATACCTAATGTCCGGCCACCAGAAACATAAACTCATCTGGGTAAATATGGAAGATTCATCAAAAATCTGAATTCCCATAACGGTCAGCAACACAAAAGTGCTGACGCTCGTAGCAAGCGAAATAGTTGGACGCATGCATTTTATATATTATACATTATTATAGCAAATGTTACACAATGATTTGTTTATTTTGTTATAAACATTATGGCACGTTTCAACTGACATTCATTTCTCGTAAATAATTTCGCGAAATGCATTTCTTACGTATTTTGGGTTCCGCGTGTACCTACCTACCTACCTCATCATCTGCTGAGCCTTTTTCCCAACTATATTGGGGTCGGCTTCCAGTCTAACCGCATGCAGCTGAATACCAGTATTTAATATGGAGCGACTGCCTATCTGACCTCTACAACTCAGTTACCGGATAACACGATACCCTTTGGTTTGTCAGACTTTCGGGCTTCTGACTACCCGTGACGACTGCCAAAGATTTACGAATGACAGCCGTGACGAACGGCTTAACGTGCTTTCCGAGGCACGGAGTAGTCTCGGTATTTAATGGATGGTCACCCATCCACGGACCGACCTCGGCAAGCGTAGCTAAACCTTCAATCGACCCATGCGGCTGTTATTACTTGGCGACGACCTCCTCCTGCCTGCCTACCAGATAATAATAATATGACAATAGATTTTGATTTAAGATCTAATCTCACGTGGAGACACGTAGAATATTGAATTATTAGGTAGGTACCTACTTACGCACCAGAAACGGGAACTTTTGTAAGATTTTATCTGCGGCATAAAGCAATGTTGCCTAAAATACAATCATTTAATGTAAATTTACGACTGTTTACGAGTTGTTATTTCATCACCACTGCTCTCAAAACGGTGAAGGAAAACATCGTAGAACCAAACATTCGAAGACATGCGACATGTACGAACCCGCACTGGGCCCGCGTGGTGGATTGCGACCCACTCCTTCTTACCGAGAGGAGGCCTGTGTGGCAGCAGTGGGAACATTACCTATAGGCTGATTATGCTACGCCGGTTTTCCCCGAAAGAGCAAACAGAACTGACAGAACCAGTAGGTAAGGTAAGTATATACGCACCTACTACACTCACATGGCGTCACTGATGAGGGCCACACTGCTGCTACTAGGGTAGGTACCTACTGAGTTTCTCTTAATTTTCTTAAATCAGTAGACAAATATGTGAACATCCACGATGCGGCCTTTTTTTACCTAACACTGAGATAACTTCAGAAGCCATAATAATTGTAATTTAATATTAAGGTATTTTTTATCAAAATATGATCTCACTACTTAGTTATAATTTTGTTACAAGCACATCAAAAGTCTCGGGATCAAGGTATTTAGGTACAATTTTTTTTTTTTGCCCTATTGAAATTAAATAAAAATGTCTAATCAGATTGATTAATTAAAATGTTTTCGTGTGTGTAGATCAACGAAGTACTCTCTTGCCTTTGCATTACCTAATAAAGACATTTCGCGATTTTTGCTTAGGCTGGATTTTTAACCGTAGGTAGTTAATCCTAACATTGAATATGATAAAAATAAAAGTTTTTAAAGGTTTTTTATTGCGTAAAAGAAAGAATTAGTAGGCTGTGTTTCCGCAGCGATTCGGCATACTTAATATGAGTTCATCCAAATCACGTTGCGGGATGGCCGCCCACGTCCGTTGTAACAGGCGAAAAAGATTTTCTGGTGTGTGTACGGCATCCATATTTAGCAGAGGTCTTCTTTGAAGCATATCTCATGCGTGCTCGATGGGATTCAAGTCTGGCGATTGAGCAGGCCACGGTAGGACGTTGATATTAGCTGCGGCAAGTGAGTTTGCAACGATTCTGGCAGTGTACGGACGTGGATTATCTTATCATGCATAAGCAGAAATGAAGCAACAAATTGGTTCCGCAAAGGAATGACAACATCTTATACAATCGTTTCAGCGTAAATCTGTGCTTTGAGATTGCCTCTGATCCAAATCAATTCAGTTCTTCCGCCGATCCTAATACCCGCCCCTATCATGACTTGTTCCACCACCCCTATCATGACTTGTTCCACCACAACTGTTATTGTATGCATGGACTTCCTGGCATGATTTTAAGCGTTTTTGGCGTCCAGGGGTCCTCCAATACCGTTTACGTCTAGTATCTGCCCTCATACTAAAGCGAGATCCGTCAGAAAACACACAAAATCTTCTTCTCAATCTCTTCTCAATCTTCTGTCCAATTTCTGTGTTCACGGCCCATTGTAAACGGGCTCTGCGATTGCGGGGCTCAATAGGTGGTATACGTGGTACACGGTGGTAACGGCCTTCGGGAACGGAGACTGTCTACGTGCAAGCGATTTCTTATGGTTTGATCTCTCATTAAGAGGGCGCACACGGGTCCATTAGCGCCACTCCTTTAAAATAATATTATCTCGTGACTGAGAAGGAATTTTGAATAACGGCTCAATAAGCACCCTCGGCAAGTGTGTCTCGAATTTTCTAATACCTTTTATAGACTTTCATATTGAGACACGAAGCAACAAAATTCGATCTAAAGAAAAGCGGCCACATTCCTCTAGGTCGTATTTTGTTCCTATCGAACAATAATTGGTATATAACTATCTTGCCTGCGTGTGGTGATGCGAGCTTGTCCTCCATGTCCCTCTGCCACGCTGCCACTGATGCGACAACGTGTCCAAAATCGACTTATCGACTTCGTGTTGTCTCTGTGTAGTGCCCAGAGCGATTCCCACAGCACGTTGGCGAGAATCAGATTCCAACATTCCCACGGCTCTGATCATTTCTTCTCGGCTCAAATGACGTCTTCTCTCCCTAATAACGTTCTTTTGTATTGATTCCACTCAGAAGTATGGCAGAAATACTGATTTGGCCTGAAACCCGTTGCAGGATTATACAGGTTAGCAGGGATATCGACGCGCACACTCATCATGAATTCAGCACATAATATGATTCTAGACCCCCCCTAGCGTAGAAATTCTTCCCAGGTTATCAAAAAAAAATCAGCTGTTTCCTAGAAAAGTGCAAAACCTACGCGCTGAAAATGTATGGAATAGCAAATTTTTTATTTAATAATCGACGAAAAGTTCCAGAATCATGTACTGAACCCATGGTAACAGGTTGGGCGTCGATGCCACTGCCACCTTGTATAGGAATACGACTTGACAGAAAGTTTTCATCAAAACTATGCCCTTTTCAAATGACGAAAACTAAAAAGTATCCATAGGAGTTACAAAGAATATAATAAAAAAAAATGGATTTTTAGTAACCAGCAAAACCTTGCTTGATCCCTAGACACTTTTGATGTGTGTAGTTTAATTCTAAAGTATTTTTTGCATGCTGAAGTAAGTATCTAAGCAAAATATTGTGTGAAACATTTTTATTTAAGACTTTTATGTAGGTACCTGCTGTACTTATTTTATGCAAAATATAGATGACTAGGTTTTGCCCGTGGCTTCACCCGCATGGATGTCGGAAATTATCCCACGGGAACGTACTACCGGGATAAAAAGTATCCTACGTGTTAATCCAGCTTATAAACCATCTGTGTTTCAAATTCCATCCAAATCCGTTCAGTCGTTTTTGCGTGAAAGAGTAACAAACATCCATCCATCCATCCTCACAAACTTTCACATTTATAATATTATAGTAGTAGGATTGTAGATATTCTAATAATAAATAAGGGTTAGCAACTGAAGATCCAGTCTTCATTCGATAGGGCCCGTCACATACTTAATAGAAACTACGTTACCTAATCATTCCGTGTGTCCGTGGAGTTTCTTGCCCGTTCTTCGTCAAAGGAACCTACTACGCTTTAGAATGGGCAACTAGCTTCATCTTTCTGACTGAATTACAGGCACTTTTAAATTGTTAAGGTGTCGGCCATTGACAATTTAAAAGTGCTTGTAATTGGTTTAAGCAGTTGAAATAAATGCTTTGAGTTTGAGATTCAAGTTATGTCATTTATTTCGTAACAGAATACATTGTGTTGAAAATATTCACAACAGACAACAGCATAGGTGGTTTTCATGGCGTGGGTCTTTGGCATAAATTTTTCCTCCGAATACTAAGATCTTACGCTGTAGAGCGCATTCTATATACAACATAAATTATTATTAAAAATCGACTTGGAAGTTTAGATTGTGGTCTGGAAGTTCAACCAAAGCTTGTCCATGGCAATCCACAATTTTTTTTTTTGGTTAAGGCCATACCATAGGTACCTGCATAATAGTGCCTTCGTCTCCTTGGACAGCTGATAAAAAAATGCTATCTCGTAAATTGATCTATTTCAACACCCTACGATAGCGAAACCATGATCCGGGATGTACTAACTTTCATATATTTTAATCTCTTTCGATCAATTAGAAGTCATAATAACGTGTTTATTAGCGAAACAGAAGAATTAATATTTTTATTTTATTTACGTCCTTTTATGATAATAATTAGGATAAGTATGATACTATGACAAGTACCTATTCTAATAATTCTATTCTATTAATATTATATTCCCACAATTTGTACTAGCTTTTTACAAAATGATTGAGGAATTCAACTATTATCGCTATCATGGACATTATCATCATCATGACGGTATTAAGTAGGTATACTATCAGATGAAAATGAGCTAGATTAAAAATAATTCCTGTGGTGTCAATGTGACCGATGCCAGTGGGAAAAACCAATAAAATTCTTCAATTATTGAAATATTTCTAATAGCTTACTTAGCTACTAACTTTTCAATAAAAGTTTTAAGTTTTCAAAAAGGTTTCTCAGAAAACGTATCGTTTATTTAAATAGACTGAACGGCTAGTGTGACCATCGTCGTAAAAAAGTTTTATTTTTACCTTACCACACTTGACATTCTTGATTCGACGTCACAGCTGTCAAGCGCTCACGCGATGACTTATGTCATTAGTCATCCGATATGTATCTGCTATTTATCTGGAAATATTTTAGCGAAATACAAAGTTATCGTAGCAAACAGCTAATATTGCTGATAATCACTTTCACGTAACGCTTGATAGTGAATGCTGGACGCGTGTGTGATGAGAACTAGTGGAAAAATTTAGTGTAAAGTTGTATTCCAATGTTTACATCAATGAGTGTTTTTATTAGTTAAAATGGATAATAGCAGTGATAAGAAAGACGATACGAGTGCTCAGAAGAAAGAGGTGCTCTCCAGTTTACAGAAAATATGTTTAGTGTGTGGCGATAAGGCTCTAGGTTACAACTTTAACGCAATCTCGTGCGAAAGTTGCAAGGCGTTTTTCAGACGCAACGCCTTAGCCAGCAAGGAGTTCAAGTGTCCGTTTACGAACAACTGTGTGATCACTGTGGTAACTAGAAGGTTTTGTCAAAAATGTCGACTAGAAAAATGTCTCTCTATAGGCATGGTGAAAGAGTTCATAATGTCGGAAGAAGACAAGGCGGAAAAGAGACGGAAGATAGAAGAAAACAGAGCTAGAAAACGGCAACGTGATCCTGACGACGCGGTAACAAGCTCTAAGAATGTCAAACGAGACGATGAAGGTGACACAGGATTCATTCCGTTACAAGACACCGTGATACAGTATGATACTTTAAGTACAACATGTAGTCCTAGTAGTACGGTCCAGTCTCCGCTATCTAATGATCTGGACACATCGGTACAGTCTCCTCAATATAACTACACTCCCGCTCCGCCCGTCACAAGTAATGATCCACCATACACTATGAAGATATACCCTATAGATGAGAAGTCAGTAATTAATAGAGCGATTTACGAACAACGAGTGATGGAGTCATACATGTATGAGAATGGTGAAAGTAATATGTATGGGGACACACCGAAACAGAATAGTATAAGGTTTGTATGAATATAATAGTTATTAATCAAGCCTTGTTTTCTGCTTTGTGTACAGTTGTAGTGTCACATGCCATTTTTTGTCCTCCTCTGTATAATCTCAAATAATTTTTTCATTTTTATGTGTACAGCATACTTAGGGTTCATTAGTGTATTGTTTACCTTCACTTTAGCTATGATCTTGCAGATCAAGGCTTTGGCCAGTAAACATACATACATATACTCACATCTTTAACCAGTAAAGCCTGAAAATAATGCCCTTTTTGTAAACTATTGCTTGAAAATATCCTGAAAGAGTGAAAACCAGTTAAGTACAAAATTGTTAGTTTGAACTGGTTTTACAAAATTACCGTTTTCCAGTTTTAAGTCAGACCATAAATGGATTTGTAAAATTAATAATAATGTTTATTTCTTATAAAAGATAGTGCAAGATTTTTCCCTAACAA
This sequence comes from Dryobotodes eremita, assembly GCA_917490735.1. Classification (NCBI taxonomy): domain Eukaryota; kingdom Metazoa; phylum Arthropoda; class Insecta; order Lepidoptera; family Noctuidae; genus Dryobotodes; species Dryobotodes eremita. Next base: position 1,361,292 of record OU823264.1, read on the forward strand.
AAGTTTCAGTTTTTTTAAAATACTAAGTGTAACTGAAATAATAATTAATCATTGCCTGTGAGTAACTGGCTTTTGTAGCAAAACTTAGGATAGGTTAAAGTTAAAGTATAAAAAAAAAAGGTTAAAGTTCAGATTTGGAATTTTGAAGGCTGAGTTGTTAATAATATTATATTTTTTCAATGAAAAAATGGCAAAATATATTGCAGTTATCCATTTATTTCTTGGCTCTTCATAAATCTGTAACTAAAATTATAAAAGCTGTTATGTTTTTGTATCAACATTAATAAGTATACATCATAATCTCATAAATCACATTAAAACCACTCATACGTAAAAAAAACAGTTCACTTAATTTCAAGCAAATGTCAAGGTGCGCTAGGTTGATAGTAATTTGGCAGACAAACCGCACTGCAGCCATTTTGTTTTTAAATATGTTTTCCATCCATCATCTGTTTTATCCACACATTCCCACACACACATCACTCCCTCACATAGAAGCCCCAATATAATGGTTGTAATTGACAGATCAATATTGACAAATAGTGACAAGTCTTCGCACAGAGAGACGCGGCCACAGCATGTGTGTGAGGAGATCCCGTCCACAAGCAACAACCCCGATGTCAACAAAGCAAGGGATATACTACAGGATGTCGAGAGGTATATACTTCTTTTATTTATCTGGACAAATGGACAATAAAATATTTCATTTGATTATTTTGCATTGGCTTGAACTGTATAAAAACAAATCATAGTAAAAACTAAAAATGTTAGGCACTCAGCAAAGTGCTAGTCAGCAACTTATCCTCTAAATTAGGGGTTTCCAACCTTTTAAAATACGCGTCCGCCTAACTTTATTTTAAAATTACTTCGCCCCCGGAGTCACCTTATCGACTTATGCGAAAAGCTTAAGAATATAAGAGCGGATGAAAGCGAGCTCGAAACATTTATGTGCCTCCTCAGATAAGTTAGATTGTCTTTTGAATATTCAACCAGATAAACTTAATTTGTCGAGTTATGCAGAAAAACGAAGGAATCATGAGAATGCCTAATGTTAGAGCGAGCGAAACGAATTCGAAGAATTGTGCACAATTTCGGATACACATATTTCTTTTGACGACTCATACTGAAATAGGAAAACTTATTTTGTCGACTTGAGCAGAAAAGCTGTAGCTCATGTTACAGCACCTAAGTATTATGAAACATTTGGATTTTGGAATCTAGCCTTAACCTTTCTTAATACCAAAAAGCGCGCCCCCCTAACGGTCACTCTACGGCCCACAAAGGGAGCGCGCCGCGCCCGCCGGTTGAGAACCCGTGCTCTAAATTGATACAAAATGATAAGATACATTGCTTTTCAGCATCTCATAGCTATGAGTTAATACTCCTTAAATTTTACATCAATTCAGATTTTTAATGAATGTTGGCTTAAAAATAAAGAATTTAAAAACAGAAGTGTAATCGACTTTTGCTGCTGACCGTAAGGCAGACTTCCCAGAACCGTGGAAGCTATTTTAGTAGCAGTTTTGTTAATAGTAGGTATTATACAGTTTGTACACCCACATTGAGACAGACTCCGGGCTGCCACTAAGAATTTCCTCATGAAGAAAACCTATTAACAATTAAAAAAAAGTTAGTTTGTCGTCTATGTTTATTTCCTTAATAAAAAATTATCTTTTTCTAGCGTATTTTACCGCTGAATTCCTTTTGTGCGTAGTCTGGCACGCACTTTAAAAATTTTATATAGATCCAAATTGCCCCAATTTACGTTTCAAGGATACACCTGTGGTAAAAGCGGTATTATGTTTATATTAATTTATAACGTTATCTACGATATCGATTGGGGAACGTCGTTTAGACACACCTGATGATAATAAATGCAAATAAATATAATAAAAAAAGAGATAGAACACCTGTGTGCCCTTCATAATAGTGACTCAGATCACAGATTTACGAAGGAATTCTCAATCGTGACCTAATTTTTAGTAGTAGTGCTATTTGCGAAGGAGCTCATCCTGGAAAGGACTACCATAACTACAATACCATGCTGTTTCTGGCACCAAGCAGCGTTGCTGTGCTCCACTTTGAAGGAAGTCGACGAGGGTGTCTTTAAATTACAGGCAAATGAGTAACTTGAGCTTTGTCAGTGGCGCTACAGATGATTATTGGCAATGCTAACCCCTAATCTATGCCTGCTGAGGGCCGACGCAGACCTGGCAAAGCGTAAAGCGCGTTTTCCCCTGCCAAACAACCATCAGAATAGCGTTTCTTAAAATAAAGTCAAAAATAAATAACCTGAGACGCGCTCCCGAGCTAATGAACGTTTATTTATTCTCAACTTTATTTCGGCAAATGCAAAGTCGATATTTGCTTGTCAGTAGAAACCGCGCAGCGCTGCGCCTCGCCAAATGTGCGCCGTCCTTTATTTTCTACTACATAAATAAAATAAAAAAGTCGTCATTAAGTTTATGTTGTCACAGCCACTTTAAGATGTATTGTATCACCAGAAAGACCTTTATTAGGAACGTCAAAAAATGTAGTGCACAGAGCATCACTAGAGTACGGGCAGTTGAGTGTCGATTGGGAATCCGGTCGTTAATGACTCAACTGTCAGGATCACAGTAGCATTTCGAGTGGCTCACAACTTTGTAGACAATCAATACATTATCTTTGTGTAGATTACGTGAGGTTGTAAGAAAGAAAACTCATCGTTTGGGCGATGAACGCTTGTTGTACCTGTTGTATGAGTATCTATACTTCACGTATTGTGTATGATTCTTATGAAACAAAGTAACGATTATTATAATCAACTAGATACCTGGTTACGTATGGAGGAAATAAAACAATGTTATCGTTTGGCCCATCTTTCTAGACAATCTTAGAATCAATGTACTTAAAAGAAATCTTAAATTCACTGACAGACAACACGCAGCCTAAACCGCTGGGTCTAGAAGCATGAAATTTTGCGCAAGTTCCTTATTGTGTAACGAAAGGGATAAAGGATTTTTGAATATTCAGCCCCTTAAAGAGGTGAAATAGGGGATGAAGTTCGTCATTTTTTCCGATAGTAATTCCCATCGGGCACACAGCTTGTAAAATAGAAATGCTATATCTGCCTACTGCCTTACCTCGTTGCTCTAGTGGTCGCAAGCGCCGTGACTGAGTATTAGACATCCCCGAAAAGAGCAAAATGCTATTAGATATTTCCATAAGGAAATTTCGTAGTTCGTACTCGTGGCTAGTTCATAGTTTTCCAAAATACAAACTTGTCTTAGTTTGGTAGTTGGTAGATCATCTATTATGTGCCGAAGCCAACTCGCAGAGGCCCGTTAAACTCTATAGGTAAAGGAAATGAAGCAAAAACCGGCGATTATCCCTGTATGCATTGTGCAAGTACTCCCAAGGACAACCCCCGATTGTTGTTGGACTATTGCAGGATATGGAAAAAAAACATATTAGACTATCGGTTTGGGTGGCTAAAGAGGACTAGTTACCAAGAACTATGGACTATGAGCCCTGTCTGATCAATGTTTTATACATACACGGATAAAATGGCAGGGGGTGACTTGCACACTCAATAATGTGTCCCCGAAGATCGCCACTAGCACATAGTGACGTAGCGACATGGGGGCAACACTTCCTGAGGTGCTTGAGGAGTGGAGAGGTATTCCACGGCTTTCAGAACAACCCCAGAGCCCGGATGATGGTCAAGATCCCTACCAGCACTTACTGGAATGCTTCCTTCCTCCGAGCACGTTGGCTCTTGCGAATCCCCACTCAAGCCGGCCAATAAAGACAAGCAAAAGGCGGGAGCTCTGTTTCTTGTCAGTGTTCACACCAGCCGGTCAATAAAGGCAGCCAGCGATGAGGAACTTCTCCCGGGAGATAGAGTCCGTGGGTTCGCTACTGCCCAACGGCTCGTCACATGCTGCCCTGCGGGTTTCTGTATATCTCTTAGTCTGGCTTCTCACCCTAGACCTGGGGTCCTACTCCCTAAGCACGAACGGGCGTAACTTTATCCTTATCACTTACGGACATAAAAATAGTCCGGGGCTCGAACTAAAAAATGAAGACAACATGATTTGACAATGGTCCTTACTCGCGATGTGTTTTTGTCCGTCCGAAAAAGTTAATTTATCGGGAGTAAGGTTCTCTTCTAAGTACCGTATACTTCCGGGCGGGCCCGTATCTTCGTTGACGAACTTCGAAAGTAGGCCCCCTGTTCCGGAAAAGTAAACTCTACCGGCACAGACCTAGAGTTCGGAACGCCCAAGCCCCACCACGACGTCAACGAAGAGATACGGCGGTGGGGGTTATTATGGCTTTAACATATAATATTAATCTTATAACATAACTAGTGAAATTTACGCTAGCGTGCGTAACACTAATTAATTTTCTACTCGTATCAATCTTTTGTAGCCTAATATCCTTAATCGGTCAGACACTTCACTAGAGTGAATGGTTCACTCGAGTGAAGGTTTATTTTATTCCACTGGAAAATGGCGTCAGTGGCGCAGGACACCGACAAAATTCTCTCCATGTCGATAAAAATCATTTTTTTTTTTATTATTCTGTGCGCGAATGAAAGATGCCGAGTGCCGAAATTCAACATCGTTGAATCCGTTCAATCATGAATTCATTTTTCACTTTTGATTCATTTTGTATTCAGACGTTTCACTTCGTGTGAAAGATGCTGAATGAAAGGCAAAATAAACGAAAAGTGAAGCGCCTGATATCGGCATAGGTATGTATGTCCATACCGACTTAAAATCGCCCGACGTGGCAACGCTCATTCACACTTAAGTCTGCACGCCAAACACAAACAGTCAGTGCAAAATGATATAGATAACACATTCGTCGATAATCTCCTTATCAGCTTATCAAGAGACCTTGTGTATCGGGTTAGCAACAGCCGTTGACGGAAGGCTCGTCCTTCGAAACGGGCTGGACAGTGGACAGTACCCGGGCGAAAGTTTGACACATCGAGCTTCAGAATGAGACTGTCATACAGGTATGAGTGACAGAGACGACGCTCTACAAATTTGAACTTTGTCTAAAACTCTAAACTCCATTTGAAATAAGATTAGAAATTTAAATAAACCTTTTTTACATTCCCTTCAACCGATATTGACTTCTATTTAATTGTTGGCATGACAAATGGCAACTGCAGTAAACAGTTGGTATTGTAACCACGTTTTCGTTGGTGTATATGTGCCATCGGGATCGGGTACCAGGGACTGTACCTCAAACATTTACGGATTTTGGTGCTCACCACGCGGCCACGCTTGGCGAACGGAGTGGAGATTTTTTGATCGAACTATAAACATAACATCGCCTTTGTATCTGGGATGGGCAGTTTATTGTACACCACATTTCTTTAGTTATGTTATAAGTTACATATAATAGGAAACGAGTGAGAGCCTTGCCGTTACCTTTAACCGCGTAAAAGTACAGACACAAACACACAATCCGATATTATCACATAACACTTTTTTATACAGAAAGTTCAACCACGTATTGTTTCATCTTTCCAGGATAGAACCGAACTCCATGGAGTCAATATTATGTGAAGCAATAAAGCTGGAGTTCGAAGCTTATACCTCCGTCAATTCATGCAGCGGGTCTTCTAGAGAATTAAATGAGGTGAGGAAAAAGGCGCTTTCCTCATTTTAAAATATTGCCCACACGTTATGTAGTTTAACGACTCATCTTTTACTAGCTTAAGACGGTAAAGTTTATTCAAAAAGTTAGAAACAAAAATGATTTAAAGGCAAGTCATGCTAAAAACGAACTAATACTCTGAACTTAAAGAGGAAACATTGAGCAGTTCCTAAGCAACTATGTGTCGGAACCACGTCTGCACGATCACTGTCGCTCTATGGTCCATATAGACACAATACCCCTAGAGGTGTAGACTCTGCACAACGCACTCTGAGCAAAGGCGATGGTGTCGCGTTTTTAAGTGCTTACTTATCATAACTGATCCGACAACAACATTAAAAAAATATCTAAAGTATTATATTATATATAGAATACTTTATGTGGACTAATTTAACGGACGTGGATGTTCAGCACACAATATACTATGTCCTGGACATAATATATTGTGTGCTTAACATCCACGTCCGTTCAGTAGTATATGCGTGATTGAGTGAAAATGTGTTCACAGACTTAACCATTTTACAAGGAAGTAAAAACCACAAATGATGTGTCAGCTGTTAGTAACATTTTGTTCTACATTTCCAGGTGGAACGTGCCAAACTAAACGAGTTAATAGTAGCGAACAAGGCGCTAAACGCTCCCATAGACGATGACATATCTCAGCTAGTGGGAGATACTGCGTGTACAGCCGGCTTCAAGGTAAAATACACTTGTACAGAGGCTGCCATGTGAATCATCATGAAAATTACGTAGTATAATATGATAATAATATGTGTTTTATGTTAATCTTTTGACAAGTTTACAAAAAAAATACACGGTCAAATTAAATTAGCTAGCGAAACTCTGCAGACGTGATAGGTATTGATATCTAAACACGATAAAATAAAAATAAAATAGATTTGATGTTTTTTTTTTGGAGGTCAATGACTGCTTGTAGTATTGTTACTCACAGTAAGAGTTGAGAAAATCTGTTTTCTTTTGTTTTATCGTGTTTAGATACCGATACATTGGTATCGGTAAACCGACCGGTAACCGGTTGGTCGGCTTTCGTGTAAACTTCACAGACTAGATTGCTAGTCTGTGAAGTTTACACGAAAATTAACAGATTTTTTTAACTGAAATTTCAAGTGACTACTCTAACTACTGTCGATGAACCTACAAAAAAGAACATCAAATTAAAACTTTTATCATATTTGGATATCACTCATCACGCCTGTGTAGTTTCGCTAGCTAATTTTATTTTGTCCTGTGTGATTTCCTAGGTATATAGGGTAAAAGCCAAACTATAAGATGTAAAAAAATAAATAGTCAAGGTATGACCTCAATTTTGATGAAAATCAAAACTGTTCTATAGTTGAGATTTTTAAAAGCTTTTTGTTTAACCAGAACTCGAGCCTGATCATTGTTGCAAAAAAACGAATTAAGATGAACAACCTATAGATTAAATAAAGTCTTTAATTAACTCCATAAGCTTAATAAAATCCTTAACATTACAGGAGGGCGGCAGCAAACACGATCCTCGCTTGATAACGATCGTGAACCTTACTGCTGTGGCAATAAGGCGGTTTATCAAGATGGCCAAGAAGATCAACTCCTTCAAGAATATGTGTGAAGAAGATCAAGTAAGAGTTTGAGTATTTGACTTTAAATGCTTTACTTTTCTACTACAATAACACAATAAGTTCTGAGTTGAGCTTAAGATTACTGACAAATGCGTGCACTGACTGGAAAGGTCCACTCAAATCTTTGTGGTTCTTTCTTCAAAAGACCATCTCAGACAATAATCTGCATGATCCTAATATGGCCTGACCCAGATCATATCTGAATTTTAAAAGAGACCGAGCTCTACATATTTTCCGGTCTTTCTTCTCAGAGTAATCGATATGAAACACCAAACTCAGCTAGTTTTAAAACATAATTTATTTTTGACGTGTAATAGTGTTTGTTTGAATTAATTAACAGAAATAAATATAATTTATCAGTATCTGTGAATTTGAATTCTTGATAATTGTGTGATGAAGATATTGATTTGATGTTAAACTAATTCTTGTGTTATTGTTATAGGTGGCGCTTCTCAAGGGTGGCTGTATAGAGATGATGGTACTTAGAAGTACTATGACGTATGACGGACAGAGAAACCAGTGGAAGGTAAGATTTTTCAAAGAAATTGGCAACAAAAATAAACACCACTATTGGCAAATTCAATAATGAAACAATATTAAAAATAATATTAAATTAAATAATATTTTTTTGAAAACTCTGCTTTTTGTTTCGAACTTATCACACATTTATATTTATTTATACACCATTCTTGAAAGATGTTATAAATTGATGCAATATTATATTGATTGATCAAAAATGACCAAATCAAAATAGACTATCATATAATTTGTATCTATACATATACATACAGGGTGGCGGGACATCGACACGCAACCTGTTACCATGTATTCAGTACATGATTCTGAACCCCTGCGTTGAAAGGGAAATGCCCATTTGATAAAGAGATTTTGGCCAAGTGACGCCCACGAAAGAAACAAATTATAGACATTAGGGTTGATATCATAGATTAAGAAACAACCACAATTTTTTACATAGAACTCGGTTGGACTTTTATAAATCATATATAAAAATTGAAGGTTAAGAAAAACACACTTATAGTTTTCTGATATTTATTCGTTTTCATTTAAATAAATGACAAGCACGTCATCTAGAAATTGAGCTGGGGGATTTATATTTGATTGAAACCTTGCCCAGCCCAAAAACCACACAATTGTCATTACGTGGGCACAACACCCTACTGTCCTCCGACCAGATATACAAGTACAGCAATATTGTCGTATTGCTTCTAATCCAGTTTCGTCATTCTTAATAATTATGTAAACAAAATACATCTTCCTACTTATATGTCGGCTTTTGATTCGCCCTCTAATTAAAATGCTGTTATGAGCGGAAGGAAATCCTTCTAAAACACTGTTATTCCTTTCTGGGCACACTTCAATACTATAAGAACCTTGCGCTCTCCTATGCTCTCCATAATAAGAGCGTGCCTGTTTTAACTGATATGTTCCACATGCAAATAATATTAAATCATTGTAGGTGAGTTGGGGAAACTCAGTTATGTTTTCCCTATCTGCATTTATGTTCACGAATTGTGTACGCCTTCGATTTAAATGATTGGCTTCCACAAAATCAGCTAAATGATTATTAAGATATAAAAATCGTCTAATATTTTCTAATATTAAATTGGCATCTGGTCTGTCTCTTATACGAAGATGAAAACGGTTAATTATTGAAGCAGCAATGGCAAAATCGATCATTAAGTGTTTTGATGCATTACTAAAAAACTCTTGCCTAAATAATTTAAAAGAATGTTTGAAAATACCATTAACCGCCTCAACCACCCATCTACATATTGTTACACATCTTGTTTTATTTGCTTCTAATGTACACAGTTGGGTTTCACCCTCTTGAAGGGATGAAGGCGTGTGAACGGAATAATTACATGTTCCTTGTAATAACGGCACTGAGTCTTTAAAGCCCCTATCCAAAATAAAAACATCATTAGCCTGAAAGTATTGTCTCATGGGCCTGTTTACCTCACTAAATTCATTTAACATTATTTGTGCGTCTGAGGTAGTTGCTGGATAGGGGCCCAACACATCTACAATGTAACCATCACAACAGACAATTAAAAATGGTTTAACAAGGTTCCTATATTTGTGAAGTGAGTAAGTATTTTTCTGGTATGTATAATTTGAACTTTTTTGGATGTAAATGTAGGTACCATCTAAAATAACAATAGGCCTTCTTTCTTCGCCTCCAAAAAGCCCGTTTGGAATAATCAGATTTCTAGATGAGATTTCCTCGCGACTTATATGATTTAACCCAAGATGCCGAGGCACAAAATCTTGGTTTAAAAGTTCCCTCACTTTTCCCATAAGTCTTTCTAGGGTACTCCTAGGTATGTTTAATAATGAAGAAATCCTCTCGTCACTGTCTCCAGTCCTCAATTTAATTAAATATGCTGCAAGAGCAGTTTTGCCTCTGTGCATAGCCGATAATCTTGGTAATTCTCTAATTATATTTAAGATATCTTCTATTGATAGACCAAACCAGTAATGAACTATTGAACTGTCCATATTCTCTATATTTTCAAAGTCTAAATGAACTGACTGTGACTGTTTTCATAAATCAGTAAAGTCTTCTATTTGTCTTGCTGTGAATGTATGGATTGGGTTTTCCGCTTCAGTTAGCTCATTTCCAAAAGTATTTGATTTATGGTAGCTACATATCCTATTTGTTGGAGAAACATAATAATTAAAATCCATAAACAATCTTGCCCGTAAAAATGCAGGCACTGTAAGCCTCTCTGGTTGATTGCATCTAGGATAAAAGCAATACTGCTGGCTGATTGGAGCCCTGGTATAATTTGGCAGATATATAGTTGCTTCAGTAGCTGGTTCAGCGATGGTGCTAGTTTCTCCTGTATCTGATTCTTCAGTGCTGGCTGCTTCGGTGTTGACAGTTTCATCATGGGATGATTCTGTGGGTAGTGGCCGAGTTGAAGTAGATGCCTGTGTGAATTGAGGTATTGCTCGTCTTGCTCGAGTCCAACAAGAATGGCAAACCAGATCTGTTGAGGTTAACTGAAATTAAACAAAAAGAAAAAAAACATTATTAACATAAAATGATTCTTGGTATTTTATACATACAATTCAATTTAGTGCTGGCGTATTAAGAATCTTATATTTATTTAACTTTAAGCCTTGTATTTTTTAAGTAATAGTCATAATATTACAAATCCTAGGATATCTGCTATGCTCAATCACAGGTAACACAGCACTTAAAATATTAATAGCACTCACCTGCCGTGGTATAATCCATTCTGCAATTATACTTCTTATTTGTATGTCTCTTGTGACTGTGTTACTTTGGTGTAGATGATGAAACCGCCTTCTTAATACAGATTGACCACAGTTTATACATATTTGACGATGCCCAACACTTCGCTCTTGTGGAGCAGAATGCTGTTGTGCATTCCTTGCCAACATCCAACATTGGCGACACACCAGACTATTATCTGAAACCTATTGAAAACTGTCATAAAAATAATTTATACCTATAAACAAGCTGTTCCATTAGTCTTTATGTATAAAGACCCTATGCATTGAATGACACCGGTCTCGTGATACCATTTTAAATGATCATACAATTCATTACTGATGTTGATTATGTTGCTATGGGTTGAGACAAAACAAACTACAATTATTTCTATGGTTTCCTTGACACTAACCAACCCAATTATTCCATTAAAACTAAGTACGTACGTAGCTATGGAATGTAAGTTACTGAGTATGTACCTTGAATGTTCAGTAACTTACTTGTTGTGGTGCAATCCATTGCTGAAATATAGACCGAACTTCCACATTGCTTAAGGTAAATCTCTCAAGTCTTCGTGTATCCACGCCGCAGTTGACACAGAGATGGCTCCTTGGTAAGCTGGTAAGTTCTTGTAAATCAGGTTCAATATTCGTGTCAGGTCTTTCGTGAGAAACAGGTACGGTATCCATTGGCAAGCCGGTGTCGTCGTGGGAAGCGGGTACAGAATCCAATGTAAAGCCAAGGTCGTCATCGGGAGCGGTTACAGGGTCCATAATCGTTATCAAAGCCGTCGGAAAATCAAATAGAAAAACGCAATAGAAAAAAATAACAAGTCGCAAGAACACAATCACACCACCAAACAAAATGTGAAATGTCAATGTCAATTAGTTGTCAATTACGATTATTATTGACGTAGGGATGCGAAATGAGATCGATTTAAAGAAAAATCTATATTTTAAAAAACTGGAAACTCGGAATCAGTTCAATGGGTCGTATTTAGAAGCCCGAAAATGGACACACATTTTTTTTGTTTCTAAAGAAAATAACAAAAGCGAAACAACTACATAATAAAAAAAGATTTTTTATAAATTAATTTTTGGTAACCGGTTTTAGTGAATCGATTTTTTTCGGTAAAAGTTGGCATCCCTACTTTGACAGGATTGAACAACAACCGGAAGTGTTTGCTAAGGCAATAAACGATTGATTGTCTTGATTAAATCGGCTTTTAATTCCGGAGGTTTCATTACAACTAATTAATAGCAATATTTTAGTTACTAAATGGGTGTTTTTTTTGTATTTACCACATTGATGGGCAAAACATGGCCAAAAATGGGCCTTTCCCTTTCTCATCTTTTTTTTTTTTTTTATAGTTGTTCCATACATTTTGACCGCGTAGGTACCTATTTCTCTTTTGTAGGAAACAGCTGTTTTCTTTTCTTATAACCGACGAAAAATTTCAACGCAGGGTTTCAAAATCACTTCATCCAGAATCTCTGTTGGATTCACAATGCTCGGCTCAACACCAACAGTTGAAAATCCAGTGCGCGTTAAAAAGTCGCCCGTACGTATCAGGGGGTATACTCATAAGCAAGAATTCCGTAGTTTCGGCCGACGTTACGGGCGATCTCTTGCGGACATAACATGACGCATGCTGCCGGGTGCGGCGGCTCACAACACGATTTGACAGTTGTCCCTACTTCCGATGTGTTTTTGCCTATCCTAAAGATTTAATTAAACACTTGTTTTGTCGGATCAACTACTTTCGGACGGACCCGTATCTTTGTTAACGGACTTAGAGAGGAGACCTCCAGATCATAAACTGCAAGACACAGCTAGCCTAATGCTCAGCCGCACTCTCCAGATCCCGCACTGCCAGGAGCAGTTCGGCAGTATCCGTACGGACGTGCTGAAGCTGGCGAAGGGCAACATCTACCGCTCGCACGAGTCCTTCATCCGCTCCTTCGAGCCGCGCTGGCGCACGGACGAGCACGTCATACTCATCATGTCGGCCATCTTGCTGTTCACGCCCGACAGAATGAAGGTCGTGCATCCCGATGTTATTAAGTTGGAACAGGTGAGTTGATAGCATCGTCCTCCTGAACTTATCACAATTTGTTTGGAGGCTCGATGCAGCATGTCTTCTTCTTCCATAAATCCCAGTTATCCCTTTCTATCAATATTAACAATCTAAAAAATCTAAATATTTCACATAAACCTACATGGGCACTTATGAAACGTCAGAACTAGGTGTACGGTTCCAACTGGTAGTTTCCTATGGAGAAGAGCCGGCAAGTAACTCCACGGTTACTCTTTTAAAAATAAATAGCTTTTACAATGTTTTCAAATTACAGGTATGGGAGGATAGTGTAGACCTGTCAACAAGTAGCAGGAAATTTAAAAATATAAAAAGGTCTACGAATCTACAGTCTAACAGTTAGGCCTACAACTTTCCATATTCACAAAATATAGAAGAATCTATATAAAAGATAAATAAAATAATAAAAATAAAATCCTATTTTAACCAAATGACATAATTGCTATTACAACTGTAACATAACTGAATTAATATCCTGTCTACAAAAGCCATTAGTAAAGAGTTGAAATTAGAACTGTAGGTATATAATGTCGAATAATGAGAAGATTATGTCAAAGAAGTATGTAAAAAAGAAACTTCGTAATTTGGAAGCAGTTAATAGAAATTTACATAGTGATGCCGTTAATGAGGTACCAGGGAAGCAACATCTGCAGAAGGAATTATCGCCAAACTTCCTTGTCTTCAACGTAGTCTTTAATGTTAAACATAATATGCTTTTTGATAAGGATACGTTTGATGTGGCTTCTGACTTTCCATTGCTAAGTTTAGTAACTGACTTTGGCAACTTGTTATAAAAGCGGATACTGTTTATACAAAATGACTTGTTTGATTTAGTTCATCTAAATTTGGGTATAATAATTTCATTTTTACTATGTGTATTTATATTAGGGAATCTTCTTATTTTGAAAAGTCCTAAGTTTTTGCGAACATACAAAATACTTTCTAAGATATAAAGAGGAGGCAGAGTTAGTATATCAATTTCTTTGAATTTGTTTTTAAGCGACTCGCGAGGACCCTCTTTATAAACTGCGCGGATTGCCCTCTTTTGTAAAATGTAAATTTAATCTACGTCAGCTGCAGATCCCCACAGCAGAACGCCATAAGACATAATACTGTGGAAATAAGCAAAGTATACTAACCTAGCAGTGGCTATATCAGTGAACTGCCTTATTCTTCTTACTGCATATGAAGCTGAACTTAATCTACCTAAACGAGCTCTAATGAGGAGGCCCCTTTGCAATTTTGAATTTAAAGCATTTCCTAGAAAAATATTTGCCGTAATAACATCTAATTTCTTACCATCAAGTTTTAAATTTAGACCTACTTGAGGTATATTTGGTAATGTGAACTTAAAACATTTAGTTTTGTTCGCATTAAGTAAAAGATTATTAGCTGCGAACCATTTCGAAAGAACAGCCAGACTATTGTTGACATGTAAGACATCCGTAACTTTTCTATCTATTTAAAAAATAAGACAAGTGTCATCAGCGAATAAAATTATACCCGATAAGTTAGCCATCATGTAAGGAAAGTCATCAATATAAACTAGAAATAGGAAAGGGCCAAGAATTGAACCTTGAGGCACTCCCATCTTAACTAAGGACCCCAAGGGCGACGCCCCGTTAACGTTTACTTTTTGCTGCCTGTTTGATAGATAGGAAAGAACAAGATCAGCAGCTTGTCCACGAATTCCGTAGTGGTGTAATTTACAGATCAGTGTATTGTGGTCAACGCAGTCAAACGCTTTTGAGAGGTCACAGAAAATGCCAATTGCATCCTGGGACTTTTCCCTGAATTCCAAAATGTGACTGATGAGTTTTACTCCCGCGTCAGTCGTCGACCTACCTTTCGTGACACCAAACTGGCGACTATGTAAAATCCCATTTGAGTTAAAATGTGACAACATCTAGTCTAGCATGATTTTTTCATAGATTGTACTCAATGCTGGTAGCACAGATATATATATATAATTAAAGGGATCACTCTTACTACCCGATTTGTAAATTGGTACCACTTTACTATGTTTAATTAAATCAGGAATCGTACCGCTGCGCTGTCTAAACGTTGAATAAATATGCCTGTTAGGACACGGGCAATTGTGTCAATGATATCTACAAGAACCTTAACGGATATCCCCCATAAGTCTTCAGTGTTTTTTTATGTTAAGACTTTTGAACACTTTTTTAATTATGACAATAGAAATGGTCTTGAATTCAAAATTTGGAATGTCTTTACTGAAGTTTTCATTGAGAAGAGATTCAACTAATATAGATGATGAGGGGAGAGATTTCGTAACCTCTATTGGGATTTTAGTAAATACATTTTCTAGTGTCTCAGCCACTTTTAACTTATCTGAAATAGTTTCATTATCAATTTTTTACGACAATTCATTCTGATCTCTCTGTTTTGTGTTTCAAGTTTCTTTGTTATTAACCATCTGATACACAACTTTTATTTTATTATTAGAAATACTAATTTATTTACTGATTAATTGAGATTTAGCTTGAGCGCAGACTCTCTTGAATATCTTAGAATAAAAATATCGTTCACACAATCCTTCCGACGTTTCTGTGATCATCCCCTACTCTAATCCAAATTCATATTTATTTGGGAACACCCAACTTGAATTATTTTCATTTATTCTTTCTTAAAGATATGTTCCTCATTTTTTCGTATCTCTGAACCATACTTAACAATTATTAAATAAATAATACTGGAAAATAAGAGACAGTTTCAGTGTCTGAATAGGAATTATAACGCAGATAAGTTAAGAATGAAACTTAATTTGCATGAAACCATCCGTCTGATAAGTTTCTGTTGAAATTTGCCTTGTCTGGCTTGAAACAACATAGACATTTACTTTAAATTACGAAACTTTCACACAGACTGAAAATGTCTATAAATACAAAACTCTTGTCTTAAAATAACATTAATAAATTTCTATCATATTTTCCTTTCAGAACTCCTACTACTACCTACTCCGTCGTTACCTCGAAAGCGTGTACCCAGGCTGCGAAGCGAAATCCACGTTCCTAAAGCTGATACAGAAGATTCTAGAACTTCGGAAGTTGGCTGAGGAGGTGACCGGCGTGTACCTAGACGTGAACCCTATAGAACCTCTGCTGATGGAGATATTCGACCTCAAACACCACGCCGCATGAAACACAGGGTAACATAGCATAAGTATTTATTATTACTTCGGAACACGGATTGGTAGAAAATGGAGTGTTAGCTATATGAACGTCGCACACCGAAACGACTTGATACCAACCCCACTTAGGCCCACCTGCACGACAAATCACTTGATGCTAAACGTTTTTTAAAACATCATTCTGTCTCTGTCATCTTGAAAATATTGACAGAAATAGTACGATGTTTTAAAAAAGTTAAGCACTAAACGCATTTAGTGAATTGTGGTGCAAGAGGGCCTTAAAGTAAACCACGGTGAACAAAAGATGCGCAGCGTAGGTTCAAGCGACAGCAACATTTGTTGATAGAGGAAGCAATATGACTGGTAGAAAATGCGTATAGCATTAAGTCTGTCTCTGTACATTTCTGTGCTTGAAGTATTAAATAAATACTTAGAAACTGTTTTTCAGCTTATTTACCAATAATACGAAGCTTCTAGCATTGAAATGTGAGCTTTATCACGTACATTTGTGCTGTAAGTGACACTACTCCCATTTGATTTTTTCTCAGAGGCAGTCAGATAGGAAATGTCGACTCCATCTAGCTTTTTTTTTATTATTACGTGTAGTAGTGATTCTGATATCCTATTTACAAAATAAATAATTTCATTTCATTTCAATGCTATACTTTGGGTTGCGTTGGTGTTGAGTTGTTTCGGTGTGCGACAGCCATTATACGTATATCTTTCACGTTGTTATATTTACTTATTTATTAAATTATCAATTTTGATTTTGACATCGCAGATTATATTTAAACATATTGTATGTTTATATGCTTATACAAGTTTTATGGAAACGAATGCTGAAAACAGTGCTTACTGGCGTTGACATGAAGGTCTTTTGTACCCACACGTTTTTCTTGCCGTGTGTATACTCCATTCTTTACCAATCTGTGTCCAATTTTCTTTGTCCGTCTGTCACATCGGCCTAAATAGCTGTACCCATATTGATATGGAAATATTTATATTTATTCATAAGTCACACAGTCCGTTGGGATTTTTTTTTAATATTCCATTTGATAAGATATTTTAAAAAACGTTATTCTTGTACAAACGTTACTCGCAAACCGACATATCATAAAAAATGAATTAAATCAAATGCCAAATTAGTAATATTTGTGATATAAAAAACTAACAAATTGTAAGGCTAGACTACATGTCCGATCTCTCACAATGTTTACAAGTGTATATAGTATGTATGTCTATGTAGTCAACGCCTATAATTAATTATAAGTACAATTAAGTATGTGTTAGTCGTTTTCACAAGTAGATATTGTTAGCTTGGGGGGACATGTTTTACTGACTGGACGCAAATTGCGACCGTTTACAGTCTAAAATACGGCCGATGAATCATGGCCGGTCCGAAATTTGCGCAAAAGGCTGCGCCATAACATTTTTTAGGAACCAAATGGTGATATGAGGCGAGTGTGAATGAGAGAACATGCGCGGAAGTTCGCAGAGCCTATGTTCAGACTTCAGACCGGCCATGATTCATCAGCCGTGTTTTACATTAAAAGAAAGTCAAGCTCAATAAGTATAAGAAGCAATTTTGCTTATAAAAGTAATGTTCAACAAATAGGCTGCAATGAAAACCTCATGAATGTTGTTGTTGTTGTCCAATCTAAATTGGTGATTTTATATTAACACACATTTCAGTTGCAATGAGTATTAAGGACAAAAAGACGAAATTAAAACACACGATTGAAATCCATGATATTATAAGTATAAAGGAGTGGCACTCCGCAAGAGAGCACGTTAAAACTTGCTTAGTTAGCAAACCTGAACTCAGAATAGCGGCGCACAGCAACATACGCTTGTCTCTTTTTCGCTCCCGATAATTACGAAATGCCGTCCTACTTCCACGTGTCATATCATATAGTGTGACATTAAAATATTACGTTATTTATAAATGTGAGCGTTAGTGTACCGTCTTTGAAGATCGAATGTTTCGTAGATAACCTATCTACCTCTTTTTACTTATTATATCATTGATTGATTAAAATGGTATTTCTGTCATTGGTGCGTCTACAGACACGTGGCAATATTAATAGGGTATGTTGGCAATATTTAACTGTATCTTATTTTTACCCGACTATGGCGAAGCCCAAAAGGAGGGTAATGTTATTGAAATACTGCCTTAATCTTTTTTAATGCACATTTGTGTTATATGATATCCACGATCTCTCTATTACATAGCATCACAGTTGCCATACTATTTATAAATTTTCTATTATATTTATTTGTTTGTTTTTGAACACAGAAAAAAAATTGTTTTAAACAAGATTTTAACATTGTTATACAAAGTGGCGCGGGCCTTATCACATTAAATTATACACGTATATACAAAATTTACAAAAAAAACAGCTGTTCCATACATTTTGTCGAGCTACGTGTAACAAAATATATGGAACAGCAGTTTCATTTTTGTGAATGGATTTCATTCAAATTTTGTAGACCGTCTAAGTATACCATGTAGTATACGTGGTATTATTTAATGTGATTAAGTCCGCGCCACTTTGTGTACTACTTATATCAGCTATTTTGTGAATTTAAGCTGAATAAGAGTATTTCGAACGCAGCGACTTTTTCTTTGACCTCCACAACACATTCTTGGCGACACCCTTTATTCTAACTAACACAATTCGTAAGAATGGTAAAGCTTTTAAATTTTTATCAATAAACTCACACAAAATTCGTTGAAATTATTAAAATATTTATTTTGTTTAACTTGTAAATAGTTTAACTTTAGAACTACGTTTATTGTTAATTAAGAGAAGTTTATTTTTATATTAACGTTTAGAACACGATATTGTAAGTGCAATAATGTATTTTATAAGAAGGAAATATATTATAGTTTGTTTATTTTATTGTTTCATTATACCACTAGCTACCCGCCCCTGCTTCGCATTTTTTACGCCTTTTATTAAAGTATTACACACATAAACCTTTCGGAATAAATTCTCTTATGTTGAGTAAAATATGAGTCGCGACCGGAACAAGTATGTATTTTCAGAATTATAAATCACTAGTGGCTCTGTGAGCTGTAGACCTCGCGAGTCCTTAACAAAAAGTGCGCGTAAAGAGCGCGAAATGGCTGAAATATGTTTTTTACGTTTTCAACTCCCATATCTCCGCCATTTTGAAAAATTACGAAATACAATTTAAAACAATATATATGCTATCGAATCTGCTCACAAAATTTCACGAGAATCGGTTGAGAAATGCGACCTGTAGAGGAGAACAGACATCCGGACATACGAAAGCATTTTTGCCCAATCTGAAACGGAGACGCTTCGCGCTCGCTCTGTCAGGAAGAAGAGTAGGTTTTTTAAGTAAAACTATACAAAACTTTTAATAATTTATTAAAAACACTTTCAACTAACGCAAATCATTGCCCGCTCTAAACTAAGCAATATGTGATGACTACACGCACACAAAAACACCGAGTCGAGCGAACGTTGCCACGAACATCTCTATTCGAGCTCGGAGCGACCAATTACAAAGAAGTTCGACAAACATTAAACTATCTATCTACTACATTGTCATAAGTAAAAAGTTAAACAAAAACATCAAAATAAAACAAAATTTCTTGAAGAAAATAAACTATAATTACCTATAGGTACAGTAAATTGGGACCTTATAATAAAACAAAATTATGAGATCAATTTTGTAAGTACTTATATCATCATTTGGGCGCTCCACTCCATAAGGAAGAATACATAATACGTTAAACACACCCCAAAACGCGGGAAAAACACACACACACAAAGCTCTAAACTAGTGAAAGCCATACAAACAAAATATTTGACATCAATAAAACAATTGAACCCGTAGTAATATAATAGAGCTAAAATCTACAACTTTGCATCCTCAAGACCTAACGCTAACTTCATTTCTAAGGAATAATTCTGCTCAACTCTATCAAATTTTCCTTCATCGCCATCCTTCTCATCATCTGCGTTTATCTCTATATCGTCTACACAATCTTCAAAGACATCATCAGTAGATACATCATTCATGAAAACTTCATCACTGAGTATCGATTCGTAGACTCTAGAATCGTGTGGATCTACATCGTTCTCAATTGCATTACCTTCATTTGTTTTTCCATACACTTTGTAATTGGAAAAGAAGACGTCACCTGAACCAGAAGCAATAGGACTACTCCAAGTGTCCGAATCCCTTCTTTTACCATATTTGTCATCATTTCGTGGAGTACCATCACCAGCATTATCATTCTGAGCTTTATCATTCTCATCGACACTTTTATTACCCTCAGTGGTATCACTTACAGTAATATCATTACCGATACCCGAATCATCTTCGACGATGGCCGCCATTTTGTTCACATTCTCATCTGTCAGAGTATCTTCTAGGGATACGGAGCTGTTGTGACTTGGGATGAGGGTAGCTTCGTTGTCATCGGGCTCTTCGTTGATTGTTTCGTTGGGACTGCCTGGGATGAACTGCAGCAACTCGCCAGCCCTCCATCTTTGTTCGGCGACGTCCATGTGAGCTTCGATTATACGGGATACTTCGGGCAGCTGGAAATATGGATGGCGTCAGTAATGTTGCAAGAGATAATATTGGACGTAAAAAGGCTGCGGTCATTTAACGTGAATGTTGCAAATGTTGGTAGGTAAGGTAGTGTCGTTCGTAACTTGCGCAAGTAGTGTACAAATTCCTTGTTATATATTTAAGAATAAAAAATGCTTCCCATAAATCCATAAATGCATTTACGGATGCCGTAATCATTAAAACCGATATCGACGCTTCACTTCGGTAAGGTTCATTTGTTTCATTCCACGTTCGTACGACACCGAAAAAATGATCAATAATCATTTACCGATCATTTGTGGCGAGTGAAAGATCCAAAATCCAGCATCGTTCACCATTCATTTTTCACTTTTGATTTGTTTTGTATTCAGACGTTTTACTTCGAGTGAAAGAAGCCGAACGTAAGGCAAAAACCGGCCAAGCGCGTGTTGGACCGCGCACAATGAAGGGTTTCGTAGTTTGGATGAAATTATCCCAAGAACAAAACATTGTAGTTGATAAACATGTTCTCCCATACATTCCAACTGCAATTGTAAGTTTGTACGCACAATATTGAGAGATTTACAATGTTATTTTAAGACCATAGACTTCTTATAGGTTTTCTCAGTATTTTTTTCAAAATATTAGGCTCAGTAGTTTCGGAGAAAAGGGAATGGTAAATTTTCACCTATTACTTTTTAAACAATATATTTTAAAATTATTGAATAAATATTTGGGACCTTCAGAGTACCTTGACCTTTCATTTAATATGCCACACGGTACAGTTTGCACTACTTTTTTTTTACCTTTTCTTATTTTCCTCGCAAAAGTGACCCCTATATTTGAAAAATCATTTATTTACTTTAGACGTGTTTGGGTCACAGAATCTGTCCATTAGATTCGGAGCAAATTGGCTGTAACAGACAGATAGACACACAAGTGATCCTATATGGGTTCCGTTTGTAGGGTTCTGTTCTGTACTCAAAGGGTGCCAACAGAACCCTATTACTAAGCCTCCGCTGTCCGTCCGTCTGTCCGTGTGTCTATGCGTCTCAGCGGGCAGTATCTCATGAACCGTAATAGGTAGACTGTTGAAATTTTCACAGAGTGTGTATTTCTATTGCCGCTATAACAACAAATAATAAAAATAACATTAAATTGAAAATTAAAGGGGGCGGTCCTCATACTAGAACAGAATTTAAAAAAAAGTCGTGTTAAATATTGTACGGTGGTACGGAATCCGTCGTAACAGAGTCCGACTTGCACTTGGCTGGTTTCTTTTAAATTTTATTCAGACGTCGACAAAAATGTAAGCGTCTAATATCGGCCTAATAGAACTGGCTAAACCACTAATTAACAATCAGAATACGGGTAGGTACGGTAGTAGACTCACAGTATATTCATTCTCCAGCTGATCAGAGATATGCTCGATGATAGTATTGGTCCTGTTGTCGATGTTCCCGGCATGGCTGTTCATAACGTCGTACTGACGGTACAACTCCCGCTCTTCATACTGTAGCGTACGGTCCAGTATCTCAGACGCCACATTCTGTTCTATGCGAGCATTCTCTGCCATGTCAGACAGATTGACTCCTGGAAACAGGGGTAAAGGGAAAGAGTTTCACGAGAAGCATCATCTACAAGAAAATTTTAAATAAAGATCTGCGGGGTAATTGTAACACACTAACAGAAGCAATGGCTTTCATTTTGACAGTTCAATAACATTAATTGCGTTTTAAGCAACAAATGATTCTTAGAGAACAAATAATACTACTATAATCATTATTTATCATTGATAGTCTTGTTCCACCCACTGCTGAATATTGACCTCCTTCCTTTCGAAACCAAGCAACCCTGATCTGTGCTATTCTCATCCAAGGTTATCCCGCAATCTTTTGTTGGTTATCCACCCTTTTGGTTGCTGGTGTTCCAATAATTATTTTACCATCTTCTGGCAAAATCACGCCAAGTGACGTGCCCATCTCCATTTCAGAGCATACTACATCGACATTATACTATATTTATATTTCAAACAATACCTTGTGAAGGGAACCTGTTATCATTATAAGAATTGATAGTGCTTATTATAGACTTCTTTGCTTCTCTACGATCAATATTTAGCATGGTATCGTAGGACGAAGGCAAAACGTTACTAGTACTGGCATACACTGGGCTTGCATCTACAATTAAATCATCTAATAAACAGCGGGCTTATAAAATCTTAACGCCTTTTTGGCTTTTATATTAATTCAAGGTGAAGAATTCTCATATAAATTTTAAACATCTTACTTGTATCACCAGACGCGTTAGGAACTGGTTCCTTTTTATCAACAGGAACCCCTGCTGTATCCTCACTATATTGATCCCCATGACGTGTTCCAGAAGACTTTCTATCTGCCTTCTGCCCTACACTTTTCTCATCACTCTTCGTCTTTCCAACAGTCTTCTTTTCAGCAGCAGTTTTGTTTTCCTTCACACATTTGCCCTTATCTTTAGAAACGGCAGTTGCTTGAGCAGATTCCTTTTGATTTTGCTTAGCATTGGATACAGTGGTAGGTCTATTAGTTGGCTTCTTAGTAACTTCAGCTATTTCTTCTTTAGACTTCTCTTCACTTGAGCTTGAGTCTGATGATATATTTATTGTGTCAGTTTCACCTGATGATGCTGAAATTGAAGATTATTTATTATTGTAGTAAATAAGGACTCGTTTTAATTTATCTTTACTGAGCTGAATGCTTAGTAAGTGCATTTCAGGGTGTATCCTTTTACCAGAAACTTTCCTCCTCTCCTTTCATAAACGACACAATAAATAAATGATAGAGATGCATATTACAAAAAAAAAAAAAATTGGGCCTCAACTTGTAAGATTGACACCCTACTACTATATAAAACTATGTTAAAACTACAAATTGTATATCAAATCAGTCATGCTAATTACGGGCAGACTCGACTTCCTCCTCTCCAATCTCATATTGTACATCCGTAATTGGCTTCTGGTTGTCCACATATTGGAACAGCACCGCGCCGGGCACATGCGTCAACTTCACTTTAGCTTCATCTGTAAAGGAAAGACATTATTACATCTTTCTGTTCTACTTGAAGACTTCTCATATTTAAGTAAGCGTATCACGTTTGCAGAGGCGACCATCGGGCTTCAGTGTCTTGACTATCATCTTTTAATTTATTTATGAGTTTAATGTTTTCATTTGTTACATCGATAACTCAACGTTAATATTTTTCATTTTACCTGGTTTGTCTCCAGCAGTTAGTTGACTGAATGCTGCTCGGTCGAAGGCATTGTCATGTTGATACGTAGTAAACATCGTCTTCTCTCTCACTAAGTGCGCGGGTATGCTATCCATTTCCTTGTAGTATGCGTCCATCTTTTTCTTGTCGTACAATTTCTGGGATCAGAGTAAAAATATGTAAGCCAATACTGAGTAATTTAATGAGTTTAGAAGGAACTTTGTGCGTCCATATATTTTACACATAATTATAATATCTCCTACCATGTATATGGAGCATTATGTGCTAAGTTTGAGCGTATATTAATACAAGAGAATAGGCAGACTAAAGAAAAGATGGACAGATTATGTGAAAGAGGTGAATGACAAAGAAGTGAACACTAAGATAACGGCTGACAAAGACGTATTAAAATAATGTAGGTACGTACTGCGCCGTCTCTCAATAAATCAGGATACGGGCCCGATGATTACCTTCTACCACTAGGAGCTACTAACCATGGGGTCAACAGCAGGTTCTCCTCTGTCAATCCTAGCCTGTCGTTCCTCCTGTTCTCGATCCAGCTCAGCGAAGATCTCCAAGTCATCAGCACTTGGCTCCAGATCCAGGTCCTCATCATCAAACTCCTCGTTATTCATGCGGTGCATGTAGTTTATGAGAGCTATCCCTTCGCCTTCCAATTGTGCTGGAAAATTAATATTACGAAATGGTGTGGCACGTTACATAAATTGAGTGAGGTTACCTTTCTAGCCCCAAGTTGTTGAAAAAATGAGAAGCTAAAGATGATGATGTTTTATGTTTAACTAGTTGTATTGCTGTAGTTGTGTTGTTGTTGTGTTGTTGTTGTAGTTGTTGTTTTTGTACGGTGCTGGAACGTGGACGCTCACGCTGGAGGCTTGTGTATAGGCTGAGAGTTGCACAGAGAGCCATTCAGCGTTCCATGCTTGGCATCAGGCTAATAAACCGAGTTCCATACGTCAAGACACAATGACGTACGAAGGTCTTCGATATCGGAAACCGTATAAAGGAACTCGAATGGAGTTGGGCAGGACACCTGGCAAGGCGCAGTGATGACAGGTGGAGTAAGGTTGTGACTGAGTGGCGTCCAAGGACTGGAAGACGAGATGTCGGCGGCAAGATGGGCGGACAAAATTGTTGTCATCGCGGGCAAAATCTGGATGAGGCTGGTTCAGGAGCGTGGGGATTGGCAGAAAAAAAGATAGGCCTCTGCCCAGCAGTGGGTGAAGGCGGGCTGCAGATGCTGTGAATGACGGTGATGATGATGATTGACCTATAACTTGTATGTGTGGTGCAAACTGTAAATATAAGTTGGTTATTAATAAATAAATTAATATTCCTATCTTTAGCTTCTCCTGCAAAAAAGCCTTAAGTTTGGAATGTTTCACACGGCATTCTTCTGGTTTCTTTTTTGCATTAACCATCTTCTCGACGATAATCCAAGTTTATTTTTACACAAATAAAAACATTTTAATTACTATTATTATGCACAGCTGTGAGCAACTCACCACTAGGTCTTCTTTCCACTTGTCCTTGGCTGGTACACGCTGTGCTATCCCCTTTATCTTTAATACTTTTACTCTTGTCATCTCCTTGTTTAACAGTCTCCTTCTTTTCTTCTGTTTTCTTAGGCGAGTCTTTCGGAACAGCTTTCTTGTCTAGAGGAATTTCTTTAATAGGAATTTTCTTAGTACTTTCTGGTTTTTCGGTAATAGTCTTCTTGTCGTGATGTATGATTTTATTGCCTTCAACTACTACTCCTGTATTATTGCTAACCTCAATTACTTTATTTTCTTTTGTATTTTCTTCTTTATCTTTTCCTTCCTCAGTATTTTCTTTATTGTTATCTTTTCCTTTTTCTATAATTTCAGTATTAGTATTGGTCACATCTACAATAATGACTTTATTGTCATTGACATTAGGTTCATTTTTCTGTGCATCTTTTTTCTCTGTTGAATCTATCATTTGAATCAATGGTTTTTTCTGAGCTGAAACTGCAGCTTTTTCTTCGTTTGGGTTGATTTCGGTTATTTTTAGTTTGTCTTTACGGTTTTTGGAGTCTATAATTAATAGAAATTGTAAGTAATACAAAATTACTTCAAAACAAAAATAACACGCAGAAAATTTATTACCTTCTAAAATCTTTGTAACTCCCTGCCTTCCAGTATGCGGTGGCTGATTGAATAAAAGATTGTTGATTGCTTGAAAGTCTGTGGTAATGTCGCTGTAAACATACAACACAGTGTTTTAGTTTATTAGGGTTTTTTATCTGTAGGTAATGTCAAGGTCTCTAAGGTTATGTGAAGCGTCGATCTTCACAGGGGGGTTGATAGCAGCTGGATGAGAGCAACTAAAAATCGAGATCAATGGCGTGCGATCGGAGAGGTCTATTTCCAGCATTAGACTGCTGAAGGCTGATGATGAGGAAACCGATAGGTACATAAAATGACTATTAGGTAAAAAGGTCCTCGGACATTTACGGTTTTTGATTCTTCGGCTTGATGTTTCCATAGCCATACCAGTAGTCTTCCGGTGGCGGTGGAGGACGTTCGTTTGTGATCTCTTGCACCAAACGTTTGCTGCGGTCTATTTGAGACCACTCGATATTTCCGGTCTCCGGACCTAGAAGAATGGAAAGCAAATAATGAATAGAGTTCTTGAAAATCAGGGAATCATCAAGGGTTATTTCCAGATTCGTGAAAATATTGTGTTATTCTAAAAAACATCACAAGTAGTTTCATATTACGAATCGTAAATGTCTCATTTTTAACCTTTTGAAAAACGCTACGGCAAAAAACGCCATACCATATGACACGAGGTTACATGAGTCACCCTCTATTATTAATGCCCTAATCTCTAGATTATTTTTAACACTGAAATAATAAGTCAAGGCCTCTGCCTTCTCCGTTAATCTTAACAGTACCTATTTTATTTACTTACCATCATCCTTATTATCGCTCTCGTCACTACTGTCTTCGCTTGTAGAATCATCTTTTTCAGATTCTGACAGCATATCCACAGCCACTCCATCCTTGACTTTTACCTCTTCTGGTCCATACTTCAGCTCAAGGGATGAAGGACCTTCAATTTCCAGCAGTTTTGGTTTATTTTGTCGAGTTCCAACATCTGTCTTGACTTCTTCGGGGTTTTCTTCTTTCTGTTAATGAAACATTATTTATAAGAAGGGTATTTTGAGAAAAGATATGATTAGAAACTGTCGTTACTTTACTTTCTACTTCTGTTTTGTCAAGCTAGGTATAAATATATTTTCGAATGTTAACCTTTGGTGGAAGTCCTTCTTTCTCCCGTGCCTCCTGTTCCTTAGCCTCTCTTATTGCCTTCTTCTCGTCTCGCATTTTGATTAAGTATCGGACACTCTGCATCACTTTCTCTTGGTCTTTGGCTATCCAGCTAAAAATAAATTTCAAACAATGTCAAAAAAGAACTGATTTGAGTTTGCAGTAGATAGTATACAATTATGTCAATGGGAAACGGTACGTTTGTGCGTACGAAAGTGTTTTAATGTCGCGTTACTTTTTCGTAAACTGCTGAATTGTGAACCCATGGCGTAGAGCCGAGCGAAGAAAATCAAACAGTGTGCGATAGAAAAATGCGATTCAGGGCTAAAACTTGGCGTGCTATGTTAACGCGCTGGTATTGTACCTTATATAGCTCCTTGCGGCACTCCCGACTCGACTCTACACCTTTACTATACTACGTAGAACATGCCACTTTCTCTAATAACATTTACCGTTTCCTCTCAGCAATCTCCTCTTGCACACCACCTCGTTGCCAAGCTTCAGCGCACGCGCGGTCCCTGGGGAACACCGGACGGTTGTCCAGGTTGAGGAGTTCCTTCAACCGAAGAATCAGGGTCTTGCGGTACGCTGGGATGCTGCGAATCACTGGGTTACCGGTTAAAACCAGCACTGTGGAATATATGTGAGAAGTTAGTAAAGTTTGTGACTGGACCGTTCGTTATAGTATGGTACATCGAGAAATCTTTCTACATCGTTCTCACAATATGTACTTATAATTTCAACATGGGTGATGTGACCAATATTTTGATTTAAAAGAATGTCCATGGAGTTTCTTGCCCATTCTTCTCCATAGGAACCTTCTAGGCTTTGGAATGGACAGATCATGTTTCTGACTGACCGACTCCGTGACAGTGACTATTCAAAAGAACCTGTAAATGGTTTAAAATAAATAAATGCTTTTAGTTTGAGATTAAGAAAAAGTTAGACTTAAAAAGAAAACACACTACAAAGTAAAAACTTCTTTACTAGGCTCTTACGGAGGTACTGGCTCTTGTACTAGGAGTTCCTGTATCACAAGAGCCAAAATATTGAAAACTTTGAACATCATCATCTCTGTCAGTCATACCAGTGTGACCGTCTCTTTCTAAAGCTCTACGTGCCATATGAACGCCTGGTACTGTCGTTAAAAGCAAGTCTGTATCTGTTTATATAATACCTTTCAATATAATCATATCAGCGAGCACATCGACTATGAGAGGATCCTCCAAGCGATTGTAGGATAAGTCCAATACTGATAGATTTCTGCAAAGCTTTAGATGCGCTAGGTCGTCTGAAACATTGTGAAATGTTATTAGATACAAGGTATACGCGACGTTTTTTTTATTCAGTACCTTATGTATGAGCAACGCGAGAAGAGTGCGTAGTTACAATTTGAACAGTATTACTTCATTTCGGGTTTCTAGTAGGTACTTTATCTTCACATCAGCATCTGCTTTTCACAACTATGTTGGGGTAGACTTCCAATCTAACCGGACGCAGCTGAATACCAGTATTTAACATGGAGCGACTTCTGCCCATCTGACCTCCACAACCCAGTTACTGGGTAATGCCTCGGTATGACTGATTGTCAGACTTTCAGACTTCTGACTACCCGTAACGACTGTCAAAGAACTACAAATGACAGCCGGGACCAACGGCTTAACGTGTTTCCGAGGCACGCAGGGATTTCGATTTGTAATGGATACGGTCACCCATTCACGAAACGACCTCGGTAAACGTAGCTTAACCTTCAATCAACCCGTGCGGCTGTTATTACTTAGCCACGAGCCCCTATCTTCACATACAGATTGCTTTATTAATTTTGGATTAAAGTATAGCGTTTAACTGTGTTCTCCACAGATGAAAGAATATGAATTCTCACGAACGCCCAAATGTTTGAATGCAAAGTTGAATTTAGTCACACTTACCAACACCACTGAGCATGTTATGAGCAATGCTTAGTGTATGCAAATCTGGAACCACATCCAGATTCTCTATTGTTCCAACGAAATTGTGGTCAATATTCAAAGTGTCCAACTTAGGACACCCATCTAAGTTTTCAATCTTCCTCAGGACATTGTAATGAAGGTACAAGCACTTCAGTTCAGATAACGTGTCCAGTCCTTCAATCCTCTGGATGCCGTTATTCTCCAAAAATATACATTTTAGACCCGTGTATTCTTCAAGGTTTTCAATTTTAGAGAAACCCTGCAGAAAAATATTATAGATTCAAAAAAGTCTAAACAATTGGTTTGTGATCGCGGGTCAGTGTGAACTTTGTTTTGTTGACATAAGGTTTCAATTGCTTTGATTGACGCGCTCTCATGAAATACTACAACTATAGTCATGCCATTAAATTGAAACAAATCAATACTTACCTCGATGTAAATTGTACCTATACAATTACTTTACCTGCTTTCGTTAAATCATTTTTACCTTGAAATGCAAATACAGAATATCATTGAGATATGGCGTGCTATACAGTTTGTGTTGTCTGCAATGGTTTTTGATAAACTCCTTTGTCATCCGTGGGGTTTTGTCCATGTCCTCCAGTTCTTTCTGCACTTTTCTCTGAAACTCTCTTTGCCTTTGTCTCTCTTTTTGAGCGTCATCTCGCATCTTCTTTTCTTCTGCCTGCTTCTTGTCTTCGTCAGTTTCGAACACTGAAAGAAATTTAAATTTCAAGTCGATCACTACATTCTTGTAATGTGAAAGCAGCCCGGGCGAAAAAATCATGCAGTCTTACCTGGGTCTCATGTCAAAGACCTTTAACTATAAAGGAGATAGGTTTTGTTATTCTAAGGCAATACGTTTTTTATTTTATTACCTTCGAGTTTTCCATCAGTGAGCAAGGGTACTTCTTTGCAACCCGATGATTGAGATTCTCCCGCCTCAATATGGTCTCCTTGAGCTCTTGTATCGATCTCTTCTGGCGGTAACTCACAAATCTTTCCAGACATATCTGCAAGAACCTTTTTCTTATTCTCTTCCCTCCGAAGCATATTATTGGCTAATCTTAAGACGTCTTTATTATCTTTCATCTTATCCTTTATATTATATAGAAGATTGTTTATCTTTTGACTCCGTTCTTGTTCTTGTTTCTTTAGCAACTCTGCAGTTTTCTTCTGTTTCTCATCTTGGTAGGAGAAGTCAACATCCCACAATTCCTTACGTATCTTCTTGTCATTTTCATCAACTTGTTCGGTTTTTGTAGCAGACTTTTCTTCAACAGTAGACTTATCGGCAGAAGCACACTCGTTTTCTTCTCGTTTAATTTTTCTGGCTTCTTCCATTTTTTTCTTCATTGGGTGTAAAATGTCATGGGATTTCAAAAGTATTTCATCAACTTCTTTGATGAACGACTTGCACTCGTCATTTCTCTGTTCATACCTAGCCTTGCTTTGATTAACTCTCTCTTCGTGATGTCTTATCTCGGAATTCAGTTTTTGAATAGCATCATGTATGCTATCCATTTGTGGGTCTGAAACTACATCGGTTGGTTTTTTTTCTACCTCGTCTGTGGGATTTCTTTCTTCCTGAACTTCCTTTGCTTTTTCCTCAATATGTATCCCACGCCTAAGAATTTCGCCCTCTTCTTTTATTTTGTCATAAGCTATGTTAGATTTCCTTGAATTTTCTAATGCCTCATTTACGTCATTCAATAATTCGTTCATACTATTCAGTTTATTTGTTATATCTTCACGTATAAGTGTACTTAAGTTTTCAGCACCTTCAACGATGTTTCGAGCTAGATTTTTCATTTCTTTGACTTCCATTTCATTATTCTCTGGCTCTCCCTTGTTGGTCGCTTCAAATATATTTTCCAGAGTGTTTTGGAACGTTTGCTCCGTTTCCTCATCAAACTTTTGTAGCTCATTTTTCTGAACAGTTTCTGATGGTATTTCTTTGACATCGGTTTTATTTTCGTCAGAGTCTACGGATTTGTTATTATTGTTGTTTTCTGAGGTCTTATTCAATGTGGGTGGTGGCGGTACTACATTATTTAGCACGGCATTTATTGCACGTAATGCTTTCTCAGTATCTTTAAGTTTCGCCCCAAAACTTTTAGGAAATACATCTTCTACGTTGATATTTTCGTCTTCTTCGCATTTTGGTTTATCCGGTTTTCTTTTAATTTTTCCGCTAAGATCAGGAGTCACAGGGTTATCTACTAAAGGTATATTCATGGCTGCGTTTATAGCATACTTTTCTTTTACTTCCTCAAATGCTGAGCGCCTTATTTTGCCTTTTATTATCTGCACAGATGAATCTTTAAGGATTGGGTTCTTCTCTATTTCTATAGTTCGTTTTACTTTAAGATCTTGAGATGATTCTGCCTCATCATAGTTATCAGCCATTTTTCCTAACATATCTTTAGTTTCTTGATATCTTGTTTCATAAGACTTTGTGGTGTACTGACTAACCACTTTTTCTATCGCATCGTATTCTTTTTCATCGCTATCTGAGCTGGCACGTCCACTGTGCTCTAAAACAGTTTCATCGCATTCATGTGCACATTTTGCTTTGTAGTCAGATACAGAAGTCATTAAAGAAAGCATGTTTTTGTAATTCAATTTGTTAATTTGCTCTTTGTCACCTTTAGCAGCATCAAGCTCCTTCCTCATATCGTTGTAGCCTGTTACGTTTATTTCGTTCAGGGGTATAGCCAATTGCTTGTTCAAGCCTTCGTTTTGTGATATAATCTGAATTTGGCGCGCCTTCTCCGCTATGATAGGATTGTCCTTCAACATCTCGTTTATTTCTTCTAGAGTCAATGGTTTATTATGGTCATCTATTTTAGTAAAAGGCTGACCAGACATTACTTCTCGTTCAGTTTTAACTTCGCCAGGGTGAGAAGCCGCTATATATGGTCTATTTAAACCTACCGTTAGAGGTTTTAGCTCATTCTCAATAGCTTTTTCGATCATTTCTTTAGGAAGCTTGGCATCTTGGAAGAAAATTCGCATTTCTTTCCGTTTTTTCTCTGCATATTGAGGATCCTTTAAAGCATCGGGTATCTCCATTTTTTACTGAATGAATGTTATTCTACTGTGTAATAAAATTCTCCATTAATCTTTATTTTTACCAGATAAATGAATAAAGTAATACTATATTGTAATTGCTTTGTTTGACACAAATCAAACAAAATTTGGCGTAGTTACGTATAGCCATAGTAACCTGACTATTTTGTTTGGTCGATTTTGAATATGGAATTACATTACATCAATGCCAGATAGGATTTTTATGTAGTGAATTTATTAAGCATGCTAGAATACGCTCTTCAATAAAATATACAAATAGGTACATATCGAAAAAAAAGAGATGAAAGAGCTCATTGAACATCAAAAAATTCCAGAGTACACTTTATTATACACTGGTCACGTGTAGTAGAGTCGACCAGCTGCTTGGCGATGTCCCGAAATACTCAATGAGTGTGTGTGTGTAGTCTTAGTGTTTCAACTCCAAACGGCTCAAACGTAAAGCTCTCAATAAGGATGTTATACAGGGTGTCTCAGAAAACACTTAAATATGTAGATGCATAAAAAATTTACAAATATATTTATATATACACGTTAAATTACAAAATCAGAAACTATTTTTTGAAAATAATATTATTCAAATGTCGTCCTTCGCGGCTCTGGCACTCCTCAAAACGATCTCTAACATTCACGAAAACATGCCTCAGAAATTGAGTAGGAATGTTGTGGATTTCTTGTCTAATGTTTTCCTTCAATTCAGATATGGTTGATGGATTACTGTTGTATACCCGACTCTTCAGATAACCCCAGAGGAAAAAATCCGGAGGTGTGAGGTCTGGGCGAGCGCGTTTTCATAGATCGCTTTGAAGAGTGCCAGAGTCTCGAAGGACGACATTTGAATAAAGTTATTTTCAAAAAGTAATTTTCCCGTCTTCAGTTTCTGATTTTGTAATTTAACGTGTATATTTTTATGCATCTACAAAAGTTAGTTTTTTCTGAGACAGCCTGTATTTGCGCCGTTTAAGGTTTTCTGTTCTTGCAGCAGCCAACTCTTATTGCCTACGGAATGTAAGAGATTTCAGACTTTATCTGTAGTGCTGCGCTGTCAAATCAAAATGTCAATGTCAAGTTGACATTGTCAGCATCGTTTTCAAAATAAATAGGTAAGTATTTCCAATTTCCATACATAAAATTTCACCGGAAAATTGAATCAATACGAATGAAGCTGAAAAGCTAAAAGTGGCCATACAATTACAAGATGACTGACGAAAGGAATTTTCGATCGTCGTATTACGAAAAAGTTGGATGCCGGGGGGTCGAGGAAAAGAAATCTCTTGAAATATTGATGAAAGAGAAACCTTGGGACAAAGTGAAGCTGAAACAGTTCTGTTTGAGGTTTACAGTGCCAGCTGCGTACAGGAATCTAGTATGGAAAGTGTTACTGGGTAAGTTTCGTTTACTAAAATGGGTAGTTACCTAAAAATAATGATAACTTTAGTCTGGGACCTAAAGACGATATTTTTCATAATTACATGGAAAATACAACCCTACTTCCAAAAGTGAAGGTTTCAAAAGGCGACCAAGGCAAAGGAATAGGCAGCAGTCTTTCTCTACAACAAAATGCTGATGGCATCATGTTGTATTTAGTGACTATTCAAGAGAGAATTCATTGTTACCTTAGGATTACTAGAACACCACAAATATCTTTATCAATTATTTTTAACTGTCAAATAAAAAGGCACAACCAGTTCAAATAGCCTCATACTAAAACACACAACCACTGCATTAGAAAACAATGTTTTTTACCTGAATAAAGTGTTTAATTTATATCCATCCTATTTTGGCATTTATTGCACCTCACCCACCATCTCTTCCAGACATACTGCCCGTCTACCCAGACTCCCACCAATACGTAATGGAACAACGCATGGAGCAGTACCAAGACTTGTTGTATGCAGTTGAGATGTTTGAGCTGGTGGATATGGATGCTCCTCGCTGTCAGGTGTTGTTGGAGATGTGGCTGCTGGAAAATGAGGAGAGGAAGCCTCCGCTGTTCCCAGAGACTAATTTCTCAGTGAGTAGTATAATATATAGCTAGCAATAATAAGAATCTGATATTGGCACAACTTATGAACAAGTACAATAAGTAATGTATTATAGCTATTTCTTCCCCTTATTGGTACTTCAGCTGTGGTCTTCAAGATCTGTTAACTAACTTTATAGCATACTTTACAATGGTTTTGTGTCTGTTCATAAACAAGTCTGAAAGAGCAAAAAATACCAGTAGTCAACAATTTATTACTTTGCAAACATGGGTAATTAATTCATAGATATCCATATTCTTGATGCTTTGCAGACAGATTATCAAATTATTCCATAGCCAGATAACTTTTATCTGAGGAATAAGTATAACCTTTTGACAGCTTTTGTATGGAAAATGTGTCAAACACCCATAGTTATTCATCAGATAAAAGTTATCTGGCTATAGAATAATTATGGGCTGATTTTTGAATGGTCTGATCCATTCAAAAATCATCCCTTATGCAATAAAATTTACTAAAAA
Organism: Dryobotodes eremita; assembly: GCA_917490735.1. Lineage (NCBI taxonomy): Eukaryota > Metazoa > Arthropoda > Insecta > Lepidoptera > Noctuidae > Dryobotodes > Dryobotodes eremita. The sequence goes on from OU823264.1 coordinate 1,395,754, forward strand.
CTCTTTTCTAATATTACCAATGTTTTTCTCCAGTCTGCAGACACATTCCTACCAATAGTGAATACTCTGCTAGAACTCTATGATGATGAGGTGGATGTGTACTGGCTGGCAAAAAGCCTGACTGATGTGGTACGTAACATGCAGAGGGATCTGCCCAAACTGAAGGAGGCATTTACCACCATGCTTGAGAAGGAAGATGGGGACCTGTTCAAGTAAGTCTTACAGACCCATGTTGAATTAAAACATATTTTTGGCCAAACAATCCTAAACTCAAGCCTTGTCTCATGACATATCAACGTATGTAACTAGAGAATAGTACAACTCTAAAAAGATCTTTTGGCGCATAGCCAAAATTGGAACTAACGCCGCCATCCTGTTTTTTCAATACATTTCACATTAACGCCTCCATGTCAACATCATTCAAGCACCAAAAGATCTTTTTACCAATGTAGAGTGCTACAAGGCGCTTTTGGTGCTTGTACAGCTGTGCAATGAAATACATATTAATTTATTCTCGACTTTCCTTCTTCAATTATTTTTATGCCCATGCCTTTTCATGACACCATAGATAGTATTATTTCATCCTCTATAAAATCATATAATACTGTATAGGGTGTGTATGTATTAGTTTTTCTTTTCCAGTCATCTGGTTGACATAAATGCTTTGGAAGTGTTGCCACTAACAAAATGGTTCAACTGCTGCTTTGCTGGAGTTTTGGACGACACCTCACTTACCAAGTAAGTATTTTGTGTAGATAAAAACAAATATCCTATGGAAAAAATTATGAGGAATGTGATGAATAAATAAATAAAGATCTTCACATCTGGCTTATCACTCTACAAATATAGTTTTCTCTCTTCTACAGAATATGGGACAAAATTTGCAGTGGAGCTCCAAAGATATTGTCTTATGCTGCCGTTATGCTAATCGTAACGTTACGCAGAAATATACTGCGCTCCCAGAATGCTGACGAAGTGCTGAAATGCGTATCCGAGGTGAAAAACCACAGTCCCTCTGATTAAACGACAGCCGTTGCAAAAAAATTATAATGACTGATCGTTTCTAGCAAAGCGATTAGTGTAGTATTATTATACTCAAGTAGCTTTTCTATTTACGCAACATGTTCAACTTCTTTCCCTTATTTATTTCTTTTAATTTTCGTTTTATTGCCTTTTTTAGATACCAGAACAATGTGAGGAAGTAGTAGCCAACAAGGCGATCGAGCTGTGGCAGTACTACGGCGCCCAGCCCCAGAGCGACACCTTAGCCAAGAAATGATGTATGACCTTCTAATGGGGTGATCTCATTAGAAGGAAAACGGACTGTCTTTAAGTTGGATCTAGGATACGGCAGCTTAGCTTTTGAAGTTATGGAACCTGTATGCAATGGCCTTTTTTTGGAGTTCTATTTTTTTTGGTGTGGCAACACTTTGTTTATTCTAGTTTTACATCAAGCTTAATTGACGGGATCACGGGCAGAGATGTCAACATTTCGCCAGTTACAAGTCCCTTGTAAGATTGAGATATGTATTTAGTCACGCTAATAAACAAGGATTTTTATGAATCTAGAATTCTAGATAGATAGCAGTAGATAAAATTGGCTGTTAAAAAGAGACACGTGTAAATTATGACATTCTGCAATTTTAGACTAAGCTTAGATTTGCATAAAAAACTCGCTAAGAAAGCACTCTTCGCTTTAGGCTGAGGCAATTCCATACGGGCCTTTAGAATGTGTTGTGAAGTTCGATGTCGATTCCATAATTATATTGTAATAATTGGCTATATATACAATGTAAATAAAATGGTATATTAAGGATATTTTGTTTTGTTTTAATGATCCGGTGAAGGTCGCGATAATCCGCTGGTGGAGGGAAGCGCAGAACCGGACTTACTACCATAATTGGCCTATTGGCAGAATAATAAAATTATGATGATGGATTTTTAATCATCTGCCACGAGATCTAAGAATAATAATTAGAATATAGAGAATGGTCAATATAAACGGGTTATAAAACTTGGTAGCCGAGTTATTCTATCTTTTCCCAGGATGTCGGATACGTTATGCTAGGTTTACATGCAGCAACTTTAAAGTCCGTCTTACGAAAAAAGTCTCGCAGACGTGGCGCTACTAACATGCGACGGAATTATAAATCTTTATTTATCTCAACATCTTATTACAGCACTGGACAATCTTAAATAGAAAAAGGTGTCTCGAGGTAAGAGTAGGAATGTTGCTAACGATACAATAATAATTAATTAGTTCCACTTAATACCGCGAACTTCTCATGAGACTTTAGTCGCCAGCGAAAAATCTCACGTTCACACATAGATAAACCGCGGTAGATACGGTGCGCTCTAAGGCCCTGGGTCTCGAAGTCAGCGATTGCGGCGTGGCGAGCGGTGACCCGCGCACGCAAAAATGCCGCTCCCGCGTCGCTGTCTTCGAGGCCAGCGGAGTAATTACGTAACTCACTAACAGTAGAAATGGGTTTCATTTTGACAGTTCAACAACATTCATTCCGTTATTTACATTGTTGAACTGACAAATTTTTAGAACCTATGAAGCAATGAATTAGCAATAGGCTCCAAAATGATTCAGATTGTGATAGATAGTGTGTTACGTAATTAGGGTGCTGTTCCATATAAATCTATGCATTGAAACACGCCGCGCCCACTGACTTCGTGTCCGTAGCCTAACATCGCCATCACTAAACCTCGGCTCGGTCATGGTCTAAAAAAGCAAGGTCTGGCACTCCGTGAGTGACACAAGGTTACGTCACTATCCAGTTGCCACTTTATTGCAACAAAACAAGAAGTATGGAAACATTTTCAGTCACCATTCTGTTAAAAATATATATCAAGCATTTAAATTGTCGTTTTGTTTTTCTAATCAAACGAAACAATTCAATTTAAACTTATACCGACGTAATTGTTAGTTAAAACCTCATGGATTTATCGGATTCGCACAGGTAATAAAGGCGGTAGGGGAGTTACTATGACACACTACTGGTAACACAGCGGTGATGACGTAGCTTGTGTCAACACGTGACCACTGTGTCTCGGAATGCTATACCTGGCGAAGTATATTATTATATCATGGGCTCGGTGAAAAACTACATGCAACGAAATTCACACATCTGTGATCACTCACAGTAGCTTACAGTTACCGATAGACAAGGACAGATATAGGAACGGTCACAGACAGTCGTGCAGCCCAACCGCGTTAGCCGCCGAATGTTTACGTTTATGAATGACATTGAGGTAGCGTCAGCGAGAGTAGCTCGATTCGTCGCATCGGGTCTCTCACGCCTGTTTTGTATTATCTATCTCGCTGTCACAAAAATGGCGAAGCAAACAATAAGTTTATTTAGGCACGGACGAACGTTGAGCGTTGAGAGTTGAAAAATCCAACAGTGTGTATTTCGACGCGCTGGGAGGCACTCTGTTAGATTGTTAGATTCTCAATGCTCGGTTCAACACCGAGAGTTGAAAATCCAGTGCGCGATAAAATCCCGCCGCGATATTTTGACGTTCGTGCGTACGTGGTCTAAATAAAATTATAATTTTCAACAAACTACCATTTTTGGCTGCAAGAAATTATTGAGATGTATCAACATGCGCTGGTTACACTATGGTCCGCGTGTGACTGAGTGCAACTGTGTCTATTGGACTTGGTTCAAAGGACCGCGCGCTGTGTTTAAAGCGGTAGATTCGGTACTTAAGTTTATATCTATGCGCTCACACACAGACTTTGAAATTGCTAATGACAAGTCTGCATTCAAAATCTGATAAGAATAAAGGTTATATTATCTAAAGATATCTAGCACCACTGATCACGCAGACGCCTCGGGGGCCACTGTTAGGGCGGCGTTTTTTGCACAAAGCAAGCACATTTCGCAGTACGACACAATTTTTTGCACTACGAAGCAAATGTCTCTAGACGATAGTGGCGTAGCATGGCGATTCCGTGCTATGTGCCTTGCACCAAGCATTTCTAAGATTCTCATCTGGCACCACCTAGCATAGATCATAATTCGTTTTCTGGTTCGGGGTGGCGACACTGTCTATGTTCTATGTCATGCGGTTATGCTGAAAAAACGTTCCGTTCTACAGCTCATTTACGAACATTCAACTTTATTCTTTTCTCCATCTGGCAACATTTGCCCACTCGCCATTTTGCAAGAATGTCAGCCAAATCATCAGAGCGAGTTTTTAGTTAATTTTTATGATAACGCTCTATAAATTACAGTGATTTTGTGTTTTGAATATCGTTTTTATTGATAAACAGCAAAAATGGACCGTTTTATAAGCATGTGGAAGGTGCGGGAGTTGGCGGACAAAGTGTAAGTCTCATGAACATTTTTATTAACTTTTATGTAAATTACAACAATCTGTTTCACTAATGTGGTTATTTATTACATTTTTTGCCAACCTTGATAATAAATTTGCATAGATCTCGGTTTATTTAACTTTAGGAACGAAGTACTAGAGTGTTTTTGCAAACCTGTCTCGGTCGGTTTAATGAATGAAGATAGGGAGTGTATGGACGAAAACGTACTGAAAATGAATGTTATCAGCGCTTCGCCTAATGAATGTGGTAGATTAGCGACGGGTTCCCCGATCTTGTTTTTTTGGCGGCAAAATTTAACTACTAAATGACCTAACACTTAAAATAATACAATGATCTTTAGATTAATAAATGTTAGATTTGCGTCCAACTTTCGACATAATTGACTGTTATTAATACCAATGTTAAAATGAGCAGTAATTTGTCACAAGTTAACAAGCTCTGAAATGAGCTTGTTTCTACCACTAATTATCATGGCCAGTCCCAATTAGAAGAGGTTTGTTATATTAAAGTTCTACAGACGTTAATTAGTTTTCACTTTCTATCACTTTTAAAACTGAAAGTGTCAATTCACTGCTGTAACATACAAACAATAATTATTTACTTAAATTGTGATAATATGGAGACAAAGTGTCATTCAGTCATACTATTTTCTTCAAAAGGTTGGTTCAAACATTGGCACAATGGCCGGGCTTGAAGCTGGGTATACAAGTATTACAAATAAATCGTATTATGAATTTCTGTAATAATGTGCGGATGTATTAAGATCCAAATAAGATATTTTTAGTAGTATAATTATGTATGAATGCAAACAAAGCAAAAGGAGTATGTAAGGATTCTAGCAGGTGGCATTCTGTAGTTTCTGCCTACCCCCAAGGGAAGAAGGCATGAGTTTATATATGTGTGTATGTATTCTTATTAGGAGTAACTTCTTAAATGGATTACAGTAAAACATCCAATTTTTTCTTATAATACATTTTATGCCATTTAACATTAAAAAGTTTCCAGCAATATACACTTTTTCTGTAAAAAATTAAAAGTTACCACAGTAGCCCACACGTGAGCAATTCAACTAATCTGTTTAACCTTGGAACAGGAATTTCACCGCTGACACAATCAGGAGTTGTCCATTGAGCTACATCATTGCCTTATCTGTCCATAGAAGTAATGTTAAGTGAAATTTATTTTAGCATATTTATAGCTTAACTCATTTTCAAGAAAATGAACTGGATAGTAATTTAGTTAGTTATAAAAAATTATCAAAAAGTAATTGACCGACTATCTGACTATCTTTGAAATGTTATGTGTATGAACGTAAATGACTATCTGAGTACGGGAAGACAAAAGCATTGATAAATGAACTGTGTGAAAGATGATATAGTTAGAAACGGGCTGACTACTGAGATGGTGGCTATTAGAGTTGTATGGAAAGAAAAACAAAAGTGCTGCACCAACCCCAAATAAATTTGACTAAGGATTATGATGATCAAGCGTCTTTTCGAAAAGCAAGCCACAAAATAAGCATTTAGCATAATGTCATATCATTCATCTTAAAATAACCAGCGCATTATGCACATATTTTCATCTTTAGACCACTGTTTCTTTCTGGCTTTGCTCCAAAATGTCTTGGTTTTGGTCTCACTAATCTTATTGTTTTAAACACAGTGCAGTTTTGGCCACAGTTCAAGAGTTTATCCAATAGTTTGCCATTTATGGTAATGTTTGCTTCCAGTTTATAAGATACAGATTATTCTGATTTTGGGAGATATCAACATCCTACATAATTTGATTGTAAGAAAGATAAAAATATTTGCTAGTCATGCTTGCAACATTTATTATAAAATTGTGTTTTGGGTGAGTTTAAAAAAAGGTATGATTTTAAATTCAAGGTCACCAACATTATTGGCAATCATTGATGTTGCAAATTTCAGTAAGGAGTGGTAACCACATTCATAATTTGGCCAAAAAATTCATTACTTACACATATTAAGTAGTTTATTTAGCCTATAAAGCCCTATTGTAGTATGTGAGTAGCATGCAGGCTACATTGAATATATGATTATTATTTTAATATTGTGAACGTGAAGACTATGTGGGTCATTGTTGCTTTTTTTTCTCCTCAGTTAATTTTAATCATGGTCTGGCAGTTTGAGTAATTTTTGTGGCCTACCCAAATGTCTTTTCTTTGGTATTATTCGTCGAATGGTTGAGCTCCTTAAGTTCTGAGTTGAGCTGCACGATTACTGACAAATGCGTGCACTGACTGGACAGGTCCACTCAATCTGTGTGGTTTTTCCTCAAAATACCATTTCAGACACAAATCTACATGGTCTTCACATGATCTGACCAAGATTATGTCTGGACTTTAAAAGAGACTGTGACCTTTGAGTTTGTTTCGGCCTTTCTTCTCAGAGTAGTCAGATAGGAAACGCCGACCTCATCTAGTTTTTAAAATATGATTGACGTGTAAAAAGTGTTTGTTCAAACCTACCTACAGAAATAAAATCATTTATCTATGGCTGGGCAAATATCTTCCTTTCCACTGTCTACTGCCATCTTGTTACATCATTAAATTAGCTACTCAGTACATTCGTTTTCAATTCGTAATGCATAACGTCACGCTGTGGAATATTGACACTGACAGCTCTTAAACATAGTTAAGACTAGCTTTTGCCCGCGGTTTCGCACGCGTGGAGGTCGGAAATTATGCCACGGGAAAGTACTACCTGTATAAAAAGTATCCTACGTGTTAATCTAGGTTATAAACTATCTGTGTTCCAAATTCCATCCAAATCCGTTCAGTAGTTTTTGCGTGAAAGAGTAACAAACATCCATCCATCCTTCCTCACAAACTTTCACATTTATAATATTTGTAGGATGTGCTAATCGCTTTCAGTTTCATTGGTGAAATTCGCCCTCAGTCCCATATTCATTCATCATACTGAACAGTCTACATTAATGTTTGACCAATATCACAATGTGTACAACTCGGTAAATGAAAGAAAACATGAATGTAGAATGTACACAATGTCAAGTGCTTGTCATGTTGTTGGTTTATTTCTTTTTGTAATCATTGTCCACAACTGTTTTCAAAGCAAATAACTATTGTTTGAGGAAATCACAGCTAATTGGTTTCCTTATCTTAAGGTTGTAATTAATTTTTAATGTTCTACATTGTACGGAAAATTTGTCGTGTTTAGATTCTTATAATATTTTTATTATTGGGTTTTAATATTAAATTATATAAAGTTCAGTGAACTATGTTAATTTTTTTGCTATGAAAATAGTTTCATTTTGATGAAAGGTTATGTTGTTTACATATATTAATAAATTACATTTAAAAAAACACTACGGTTTTTGTAACTTTTCCCAAATATCAACTGCGCGGAATTGAACACAAGTCTCCCAACACCGTCGGCGGCGCCGGACCCAGAACAAATTACTGCAGCTCATACTAATATTTCCATGCGGGAAATCAATTCCGCATCGACAGCCAACAGCCTAGCCACTTGCAACGAATTGAAATGTAATTATGGTATTGCTTTAAGGGGACTACAGGACCTAAATGTAAGTTTTATAATGCCTAAAAGTATATGATCCACTGCAGTAAACAAAATCAGAAAAATATATGATATTCTTCAGGATATTTGCTAATTAGATTGTGTGTTGAAAACATAATACAACTAATTTGATACGATAGTAAAAAATCACGGAGATACCTCTAAAAATTTCTTATAACGATTAAAAACCATACTACTATGCATTAAATCATTCTGTTTTTTTGTCAGATTATTCTACAAGCAACATACTAACGTAATAGTGTTTTAATTTTTTAATCCAATCAATAGATTTTTCGTAAATTGATAATTGCTTCATATTTTGCAATAAATTACCAGCTTTGTGTCATCGCGCATCTCTTTCTTTTCTATGCAGTCCGACGGTGACCGCGCTTAGCTGTTGTAAGCCTCTTAAAGGCTCCCACAAACAGGAGCGACGCGACAGCGCGACACAAAGGCGCCGCTTTTCGCGCGACGGCCGATACCTTTGCGTCGCGCGCGATTCGCTTCGCGTGTCGCGCCTGTTTGTAGGAGCCTTAAGGCTCCTTTAAACATGCGCGCCGCGCGACGCTTATCGCATGCGAAGCAAAGGCACCGCTCGTCGCCCAACAGGCGGTGCCTTTGTGTCGCATTGCGTGTCGCGCCTGTTTGTAGACGTCTTCATTGTGGAGTCAGAAAAATAATCAAACGAGCCGTAGTAGTTCGGCTACTAGTGGACCTCATTTAGTACATAGACAGGCATATTTCTGCTTACCCTACATATATATACATAAACTCACGCCTTTCTCCAAAGGTGTAGGCAGGAATTACAGACCGCTTCTTGCTGCCCTTTTGAAATGGTGATATTTTTAAATCTTATTTTATTATCCAATACATTCTATTGTATTTTGTATACATGTATCATTCAACAAAAATTTAGTTCACAGTATCGTTTTCCCTATAGGTTAGCCTATACTAATCTAATATTCTCAGACTCCTCTACTAAAATTATCAGAGGTCAGAAAAAATCCAATACGCACTCAATACATTAATCAATTATGTCAAGTAAAATGTAAAACCGCACTTATGAAAAAAAGTTTTTTTGGTATTGCTCCACTCATATATAATAGAGTACCTAATATTATAAAAAATATGACTACATTAAAATTTAAAAGGGCGCTAAACGAATATTTAATTATGAAAACCTATTACACTATTGACGATTTTCTTAATGATGATTCACTAACTGATTGACAGATTGTTATTCTGATTGACATAATTATTGTGATCCTGGTTCAATTACTTTTTTGTTTCCGTTTGACATTATATAGTCTTATTTTATTTTAATCCTGTGACCACACTGACATCTTTATTGTATTTTTTTTATTTTTTTTATTGTAATTCCAGTTATCTGCCACATATTTTAGATTTTTTTATGTTGAAATGTAAACCTTTGCATGCCCACGTGACGGTAAAATATGGAGAACTTCATTATAAAAACACCTACTTATGTACTTACTATACCCATGTTTGCAAAGAAATAAATGATTTGATTTGATTTTGATTTAATAATGTGAGGTAGTATTTCCTAGTGTCATAGGACATCATTATTTTATGTTAGGTACTTAAAACAAATTAATCACGCGGACAGAAGCTCGTGTATTATAAGTTTATAACTTACTGTAACACGTGCATTAGTTCCCATAGATATGTAAGTAAATGGCACCATTAATAACTTTGATAGTCATGTTCGTGGGAAAGGATTCCGTGGTTAAATATTACCTAATGTAATTTTGAACATTGACTGTATTGTTGCTTTTTTGGAAAAATAAGTAATTTGTTGCCAGATAAATTTTGACGTTTTAAATAGCGGAGAGACGATAAGTCACCCTTCGTGCTGACTTGCGTGTTCCATTCTCGCTTCGGACAAACGTTTGGTCTTACCTATCTGGAACAGATATTCTTTTTCAATTAGCTATCTGAAGTTGTCGTCGTTATGAGAAAGCCAAGACCAAACCGATTGATCGTTCCACCTTGCCACCGGCTGCTCTCTGTCGCCATCAAAACTCGGTTGTTATCATTCTACCAGTTACAAATCTGCCAAAAACTTCACCCACTCGGTTGCATGGAGGCGACCTTGTTGTAACCTTTCACTACAGGTTGCGTAACGCCTCGTGTGCGCATAACTTGTTGATCTCCGTAAGTGTTTCGTACGGACGGTTATTGAAACTGTTCGATGTCGTATCATATGGTTCTAATTGGAGATGGGGAAGGATAAGGCTATCTGACCTATTTTGCACTATCCTTTTGGGAAAGTATCATAAAAGCAAATAAATAATTCATCATCTCCCAGTCCTTATTTCAATTTGATTTCATTTTTGTCCTAGTTTTTTTAATAGCGCCCGAACCAGGTCACTTATTTCACGAATGTCCTTAATCAAAAACGTAGCCTATATAAAACGAATAAGGTAGTTTTCAGAATTATTTCCTCTTTCCTTGATTTTGACATTGCCATCAACTAAAACCATATTAAATCGATTGGTACCTGCCGGGGTCGCGGATTGTTCGAAAGAGTGACCGTGGCCCTGGCGCACAGGCAACTGAAGGAACACGGGTGGGTTTTAGTCAGTAAGAGTCTGACACGCCCTTCCGCTCCGCCCAGAGCGAGAGAGGTCATTTTTGATGAATTCCCACACAAATGAAAAAAAAAAACTTTTCAAGGCTGCCCCAGACAGGCGCGACGCGACAGCGCGACACAGGCGCCGCTCGTCGCGCGATGAGCGGTGCCTTTGCATCGCGCGCGATTCGCGTCGCGTGTCGCGCCTGTTTGTAGGAGCCTTTAAGTATATAATAATGAAAGTATGACGCGTTATAAAGTACCGACAGCTCCGTAGAAAGTTAAATTGCTTCACGTCTTGCTCCCTTGAGGACAAGCAACGTACACTCTCAACTGTTAACACACTAACACCCAACTGCTGGTCAAAGAGGAACTACATTCAACTACCTAAATTCATTTTAATCAATCGGCATCCATATCTCGAAATTGCTAATACATCGATAAGAACTAAAATGTTTATTTTACCTGTTTGTGGCTTGGTCCTTATTTGAACTAGATGCCTGTAGCATCACAGACGAGGAAAAAGGCATTCACGACTTCACCAGAAACGACGAAATCAAAATAATTATATAGCAGGTTTTCCTTGAAATTTGGGTCGAATCGATATGTGGGTGATTCCATAGAATCACCCACATATCAAACTTCAATGAAAGAAAAGCTCTTCCAAATTCAAATTCTTTATTGCACTCGAATTTGAATTCAACTTCTCCGGTTTTTGTCTATTTAATAAACTTCTCCGGTTTTTCAAGACTTGTCTTGAAGAAGGTTAAAGATGTTTCAGAAAGAAAGTAGGTATCTCGATTAAAATTATCCTTATCTTTATACATAACTGGCTGCGCCCCGCGGTTTCACCCGCAGCGGTATGAAATATACTTTACGACCGCGACCTATTCTCAGACCTACCAAATACACAAAAAAAAATCATAAAAATCGGTCAAGCCGTTTCGGAGGAGTTCGATAACAAACACGTGACACGAGATTTTTATATATTAGAAGCAATGATTAGAAGATATACTGACTTGGAAAATTGTCCTTAAGAAAACACATTTAATTTATTTTTTATCGGTATACATTCATGATAGCTGTGTAGGTAGGTACAGCTGAGTACTTCCTTACAATGAACCGTAAAATGTACCGTGAACTACTCAAGTTCAAGGTGTACAGCGACATACTTGTGACGGTCTCACTGTTATTGTCATGGGTAGTAGCCAGTAGGTCAGGTACCTACGTCATCGCACTCGCTGATCCTTCAATGACGCCAGACACGTGCCTGATGTCTAAAACTTTACGAGTAACCTATGTTGCTTGAGTTGTACTTTTTTGAGGCCATTCCAGTCTCTTGTATTACGTATTTCAATAAAAATCTGAAAGTAACTCAGCTAAATCCTTCTCCGGTCCTGTGAATCACTTGTGGGTCATGTTGATTGTTTAACTAATATGTCTGCTTCGCGGACAGTGCATCTGTTTATAGTCTTGTTTTGGTGATTTTAAACGTTAAAACATGCGTAAAAACGTGGAATCACTTGTGGTAAACAAAGCTACTGTCAAGGTCGATTCTTGTCGAAGATTTACGTAGCCCGAATATTTGTATATTAGCCTCAAGCTCGACAGTGGCAGCAAACTTCTGTGTAAGGCCTCGGTCTCGAAGTCAGCGATTGCGGCGCGGCGCGGTGACCCACGCAAAAACGCCGCTCGCGCGCCGCTGTCTTCGAGGCCAGTTCCATATAAATCTATGCATTGAAACGCGCCGCTCCCCGCGCCGCGCCCGCTGGTTTCGCGTCCGTAGCCTTAGTGGTATAACCGTATTACAACCTTCTATATGTATAGAAGATGGTTACTACATAATATTATTTCGACATAATTTTGTTTTGGTTCCGGAAAATATCTTATCGAAATCAAAGTTGCCAGTTTTCGCACTTCACTGTGAATTGATAGAGATGGCCGTGAAAGTCATTTACGATTGCGTTCGATAGAACTATGCAAGACAATAAATTGTTTGCATCGCTGAACGTAAAATAGTAGTTAATATTAATTTATGTGCTCGTTGCATCTCAGTGCAACTAAGTGCTTGTCAGCGCGTTATTTCGTTTTAAACGAACGCTTATAGTTGTCATCATCGTACCAGCTAGGCTAGGTTATCAAACTGCTATAACACTGTCCTGCACCACGTGACCCACTCCTATTACATTTTTGGTGGGTTGACAGGACTACTATAACAAAAGTGCAAACCACATTTTTATAATCTTAAAAGAAAATAGATGCGTGCTTAGTGTTAGAGGTACCCGATCCAAATAGCTAGGAGAGTGACCTATCCAAGAGGTGAACGCGAAAATTAATTATTATCTTGTAATTTTGTTACAGCACAAACGTAGTAATGAACTACACGGAAGTAGAAGGCAAGGTGCGCGAAGCGACATCAGACGAGGCGTGGGGCCCCACCGGCCAACAGATGCAAGAGCTGGCACTAGCCACGTTCACGTACGAGCACTTCCCCGAGGTCATGTCCATGCTGTGGCGCCGCATGCTGCACGACAACCGCAGCCACTGGCGCAGGACTTACAAGGTGAGGCCAGTACACATCTAGCAGTCCCACCGGCCAAAAGATGGGCAATTCCCGCATTTTTAAGAACGTTCGCGATCTAATCTCAGACGAGATCTTGTGACAAGTTTACATTGATTCTCGTTGAGATGGGATTGCGGCTTGAATTTGAACGTTTTCTAAGTACGAGAATTGCACTTCAGATGTGATGTGATATAGTAGTGATGTGATAGTAAGGTGAGGCCGAATCTAGCAATATTGCAGCTAAATTTCAATTGAAAGGATGTCCTATTGTAGCGAAATAATAAAAAATAACACAATCGCCACTTTTAAAACAATACATATAATTTTACATTATCGACAAAAAATCTATTGACAATGTCCCAACACTAAACACTGAAAGCAACGACTTAAGTCAAACTTTGACTTAAGGCGTACTAGAACGCCATACTATTATTTTAGTAGGCGCATATTATCCTTTTTGGGGAATATACCCCCTGGCAAGATAATCAGCTGGTAGAACAGTCTGGACCTTATAGTTTCATAGGATTCATAGGATTGGAGTAGCATGATAAATGTTCTATAAAAAATATTGTAAGTGCGCCGTGTGAGCTTTTAGGACTAAATAAGTATTAAAAAGAACAAGATCATATTAACATCAAATAGTTTGGTAAAGTTCAAGAGATTTTCGACATAGTAAACGCGTTACGATAAATAAAGATATCGTTGATAACTTTATACATTTTCGTTATCCAAGGCGTTAAAGATTAACTAACTAAGGGGCGGGCATTGTGTAAAGTCATGGTGAAAAATGTCTTACAATGTTCTTAAGTATAACTCATTAGTTACCTATTGGAACATGTCCATTATGTGTATGGACAATAGTAACAGAATGTTCAATTTAAAATAATGCGGCAGACATGCTGGGTTCTTTGTTTTATTGCATACTATAGTAATAATAATTTTATTTCAGAAGAACAGCCATATTTTGTTTGCAAACATTATCCTTAATAACTATGTTAATAAACATGCAGGCTGGACAAACAATGGACGAGCGGGCAACTATATGACCCCGCCATGACATTGAGCAGACTGCTGCGGCCGCAGCAGCATCCCGAATGCGTTGTTGTATTGAACTCGAAGAACATTGATGGCATCACAATTTTCTGACTTACCGACTTGCAGTTTAATAATTAATATTTAATGAAACTGCCACGACCTCTGTGCTTCAGCATTTCTTTTCAGATATTGTCAGAAAGGAAATATTGGCGCTATTTAGTTCAAACATTTTTAATTAGAAAGGGTTTTTAAAACATGTACTTACACTAACAAATTATTTCATTCCAGTGTTTGCTTCTCCTGAGCTACTTGGTACGTAACGGCTCCGAAAGGGTGGTGACATCGGCGCGGGAACACATATACGATCTCCGTTCACTGGAGAACTACACATACGTTGATGATGTGGGGAAAGATCAGGTGAGGGACAAACATTCAGTCATTTAAATTAAACCGAGAATCAGCACATTCCATACGTCGAAAGTTATAAGAGTCCCTTTACCGCTTCCTAGTGTTTGAGCTGGGAGGATTTCTTAAGATCAGCTTGTTAATGTGATGGTAAAAGATGAGCTTTTTTACGGTATATTAGCTTGATAAAGAGGATTGCTGATGCCTGTGTATTCCACAAAGAAAAATGTCGCTCATGCTCTTAACATAGTTCCTCAAAAGGCACCGAAAAAAATTCGCAGCACGTAAATTCAAACACCCTGTGATGACGGCTGCTTTAAAAGAAAAAGATATCATAGTTCCTTATGCTAGCTACCTACACACGTAACGAAATATCGTAGCGATTTATCGGTACAAATCGATCTACACAGATAAGTCAACCGTGTGTGTGACAAATCGATTCCATCCGCAGCAGTTGAATTTTATAGTAAATAAATTGTTGTCGCGAGACGATATTAATTCACAATAATGTACTTTCAGGGTATAAACATAAGGCACAAAGTGCGAGAGCTGATAGACTTCATTCAGGACGATGAGAAGCTGCGCGAAGAGCGAAAGAAGGCGAAAAAGAACAAGGACAAGTATATAGGTCAGGATCGGTTACTCACTCTTATTTATTAACTTACTGGCGCCGAGCCGACCGGTTGCATAGAAACTTACCACTGAGACTAGCTAAGGACGAGGTTTACAGAACGCATTTAGATTTTCCTTTGTCAGATATTTTTATCACACCATTCGTTGTTACTATCATATTTTTCTGAATTCAACTGAGTATGTAGATGTTTATAACGACAGACAAGTCCATTATTATTGCATTCTACGAAGTGACATATTTTTAAAGCCAATGCAGCATCCTATATTTTGACTTTGCTTGTCTTGTTGGATAGTTTTGGTGTTCCTTTGATGGCACATACTTGTGTTGTCACTGTATATGCCTTCCACAAATGAACTCATATATTTGCCGTCACCTTGACGACAAATTTTAATGGATGAATCACAATATCTGATATTATTGCCGAGGTGCCCATAGTAATATATTTATGCTTGTGACTGTACCTTTACAAATGACTGTGAATACCAGTAATTCAGGAGATGTATGATCAGTGCCACAATATGCGAGTGGGACACACTACCAATCAGTGTTCTCCATTTCAAGACCATTCTTTCCATACGTCCATTGATAATGCAAAAGAAAAATGTCCTATTTATAAAGTTTGTTTCTATTTACAATTTGAGAGACAGAAAGCTCTCCAGATATATTGAAGCACCTTGGGAAGAACTAACATATTAATAAATCGTAGGTATGTGCTCTGCAGGCATGTCTTCGGACGCCGCAGTGATGGGAGTGCGCGGGCCGGGCGCCTGGGGCCAGTACAGCGACCGCGGACAGGCCAACTGGGGTGCGTGGACACTTTATATGCTTTGATATACTCTTTGATGAGTTTTTTTTTTTTTTTTGTTAATTTTGTGTATTATCTCTTATAGTTATTCCTTCCTTATTGTAAATATCTCTGTTTTTATTTAATTTTAACTGAGCAATAACTTGGATTTATGTCTGTAATGTTATTCATGTTTTTCTCAAATAAGTGTATTCATATTTTTATAACAGACACAGTGAAGGCTCTTGCTACAACCAGTTCAAAACTTATTGCAATATGTTATCGCTAATTAAATAGAAAAGGACAGAAATACGTCCTTTGTTTCATTGGCAAATAATATAGTAGTTGCAAAATAATGACCAATTTATAAAATTGATTTATTAGCTGGTCAAACCAGCCTATACTCTGGAGGTCTACTCTCAAAGCACGAAATTTATAGTTTTGGCCGTAATTACGGGCTTTGCCTACTCCGTATCACCTACGGATATAAGATTACTTCGGGGCCCGAACTAAAAATGGATTACTACACGATTTAACAATAATAATTGTCCTTACTCCCGATGTGTTTTTGCCCGACCGAAAAAGTTCATTAATCGGGTGTAGGGTTTATTCCGATGCCCGTATCTACGTCGATGGCCTTTGAGAGTGGGCCTCCTGGACAGAGTGAATTGTTTTCTTCTATTCAGTTTATCTAAATTTATTTGTTTTACCTTTTCCAGAGGAGCCAAAAGAGAGGAATGAAGAAGATGATTATGAGCGCGAAGATTCCGACGGAGACTACAGCCACGGACCGCCGCGAGAGCGGAGACCGCAGAAGTAAGTATATTTACAAACCTTGATTATGTGTAAGGTGATTTTGAAAGCTTTGATCAGTAATATAATGTTCTATCTTATTCGAATTCATAATATTTTATATCTCAATAACCTACACGGGCACTTATGAAACGTCGGAACCTAGGCGGCTAGGCGTCAGGTTCCAATACCTATGGAGAAGAGCCGGCATGAAACTCCATGGTTACACTTTTAATTGGTATGAGAGAACAGTGTAGGACTGTCAACAAGTACCAGGTTCTTATCAAAATAGAAAATGGCCAACAACTCGAATCATGAGCCTACCAAATTATCACATTCACAAAATAGAAAAGCATCTACATCCAAAGATATTTAAAAAACTATTTTCCTTACCAATACTTTTGATTGATTTACCAAAATAACGAATTAAATTAAATAGTCAACAGGCAAATTGAATTGGGATTTATTCAGAAATCTAAGTCCATAGGTAGCTCATATCATTAACATGTTAAACACTTCTGTGAAGTTCAGTGAGGCCCACTTGCACCCCAAGTCACTAACTAACATACTAAAACATCGTTCTGTTTCTGTCAATCGTTTGAAGATGACAGAGATAATGATGTTTAAAATCACGATTAGCACTAAAGGCATTTAGTGATTTTTGGTGCCAGCGGGCATTTAAGTAGGATTTCGATCTCAAAAAAGATTTTTAATATGGAAATTCATCTATTCTTTCCAGAGAAAATGTATACCGCGACTCAGAAGTAATTAGCTCTAGTCCTCCCCGCGCTCGCTCACTGGACGGCGAGCGAGTGGACCGAGCGGAGCGAGCCGACAGAGCGGAGCGGAGCGAGCGGAAAGCGCCTCAACCATTCAGTATCAACCTCAAAAGTCCCGCCAAGCAAAAACCTAGCACGCCTGTCAAGAAGATTGATCTTGGTAAGTTTTTCCTCAGTACATCTAGTAAAATTATTTAGTATCGACTGTCGGTATAGCTCAACTCAAAGCTGCAATGGTTGTTCATTCAAAAGGTCTTTCCAGTCATGGCCCTGCACTGTTAGACGCACATAATATCTTAATAATATAATGTTGACCTTTTTCGAGTTTATTTCGGCATTTCTTCTCATGGATCAGTCAGCTAGGAAATGCCGGCGCCATCTAGTTTTAAAATATTGAGTTAGAAGATCTAC
The DNA here is from genome assembly GCA_917490735.1 of Dryobotodes eremita. Lineage (NCBI taxonomy): Eukaryota > Metazoa > Arthropoda > Insecta > Lepidoptera > Noctuidae > Dryobotodes > Dryobotodes eremita. The sequence goes on from OU823264.1 coordinate 1,413,658, forward strand.
GAACAGAAATAAACATATTTCATGGAAAAAAAAATCGTATGTGGTATATTCGAAGTAGGCTGAGAATCAGCACTTTTTGAACGTCAAAGTTACATAAGACAGTGTCCTGGCACGCCCGACCTTCACCGCTTCCTAGTGCTTTAGCTGGAACAAGACGTGACGCAAAAAACTGTAGCAGCACAGCTGTTTGTTCAGTTAGAAGAACTGGATTCTATTCAGTAAGTAATTAATATTACAAAATAAAAACATTCAATTAAATGATTTGCCATATGTCAACTAGCACACGCAAATATACCAACAAAAACATTGAAAATTATACTCAAGCAGAAATAAATAATAAAAACGTAAACAGAGCTTAGTACTTAAATTAAAGCCTCCAGGCGTAGAGGGCGTGCCCGCGTACATATGCAATGCTGCATTATGTTCACATAGCTCTAACTTGAGGTCACAAATGATAACCTAAGACATCCGAAGTAAAACAAAATAAACAGTTAATTACTAGGTAGGTAGGTAATTAACAGTCTCCCCAGGGATGTGCCTTACAGGCGTTGCACAGGGGGTTTTTGGAAATCGTTTTTGAAGAGGAACCGGGGCCCCCTCCCTCTATGTGCTTCTTTTTTTTTTTTTTTTTTTGGTTGGGAAATCATCAAATGACGTCTCCCGCTCTGGGCGGAGCGGAAGGGCGTGTCAGACTCTTACTGACTAAAACCCACCCGTGTTCCTTCAGTTGCCTGTGCGCCAGGGCCACGGTAACTCTTTCGAACAATCCGCGACCCCGGCAGCCCCTCTATGTGCTGATAGTGATCACCGGGTGGTTTTAGTGAAGTAAAAAGCCCACACTCCCCGACCTCCCTCCTTAGAGGTCAGATGCCTTTTGAAGCTTTCCACACGAAACAAAAACAAAAAGAAAATTAGGTCGGTAATAGGTAATACAGGCAGGTGGCCGCAACTACACGTCAGTGTACGTGTTGTGTGCGGGCGGACTGCGGGATTCTATTCTATTTTGTGCGTGGAGCACGCCGCAGTTTAGAAGCACGAGAGCCGCTGTCTGGTCATCCTCCGTGCAGGCCCTGCACAGCGGACTGTCTGTGACTCCTCTGACAAAGAGGAAATATTAAATGACCCGTAGCTGCTGTGACTGTACGCAACTTTTGTTTAGTTAGTCGGAGAACGTGTTTCGCGAGGCGGCCATCAATAAGGAGTATTACTCCAATGTTCTGCCGCCAGAGTGCAGCACTAGCACAAACCGTAAACAATTTTTTGACAAGTCCGTCAAAGCTCTGGACTAAAATTACTAAAATATGATAATTTGAGTTTAAAATAGGAAAGAGAATATTTTAACACAATAGTGCATCAGTGTTTTTTTTTTGTATTATCGCTCTCAGTGTCACCACTTTTTATACTACAAAAGTTATTGTTTTCGTCGTATAATTTTAGCCTAAAACATAACGAATTAGTAAAAATACATTTATTGAAATTAAATTGAATAGGTTTGGGTTTTGCTTAAGTAAGTTAATTATCTTTTTTATCGTACCTTTCCACCAAATCCTTATTTTTTCCTTTTAAACTCACACCACATTCTCGAAGCAGTTTTTTTTTAGTTCATCCACTTTTAAATGACCGTAAAATGCCATAATATCACAGTACAGGTTTTTTAATACGTGAATAATAATAAAACTATTACGTTTTCACTAATTATTTTTTACTAATAAATAAATGACATGATGCATCATGACGGTTTGTTTACGGTTTGTGCTAGTGTCGCCCCCTACGCAGCGTTTTGCGTAATGTTCCATATTATAGGGAGGGCTTCCTTAGCCTGCCTGCACTCACCTTGGTCCACACACAGTTTGTGATGTTGATCCCTGGTGCGTTTCCTTACCAGAGTGCGTAAGTACCCCAAAGGAGAGTGGCACGATGTGGTGGCACTCGTGACCCAGAATCAGCTGTGTGACTGTTTAGCGCTTGCAGAACATCCATGCTGTCTGACAGTATGCGGACCGAGTGGTCCTTAATTTCCCTGGCCATGATGGCCAAAGTGGCTAAAGAAATACCTATGCACTTGGCTTGGAACATTGTGTTATGGACCCCAGTGGTGTGGCTATGCGTATGTTTCAGTTCTCCGAGAAGATTCCAGAACTTGTGCCACTATTTGTTTTGGATCCACCCGTGAAGATGCGCAGCTCTGCAGTGCAACAAGCTTACTGAAGGACATTGTGTTTCTGAAGGCCCGCCTTGCGGATGCGCTGGCGAATTTAGATGCATCCCAAAACACCGTCACCGATTCGCGCAAGCAATTTACCGAGTTGCGCAACAGTGTGGCGGTAACTAGGTCATCAGTCGATGCGTCTAACATAAACAGGCGTCGCGGAGCCGGCCACGATTTATCGGCGTCGAATTCCGCGTCAGCAGTTACTTCGGCCGCGCATGCGTCGTTAGCGCCGGGCGCTCGCTCCGTGCCGCGGCCAGTGCCGGCAGCCCGGGCCAAACTTACAAAAGGATTTCGCTAGCGTCACCGCGAGTGCCCCAGGCGCTCCAACTATGAAGCCAATGCCAGAAAAGGCGCCGAATAGGGCTGATGATGAGGGTTTCGTGACAATGCAAAGAAGGAAGCACCGGTCGCGAGCGAACAAGAACCGCTGCGGCAAAGCTCCTACGGATTCCGGAGTGCGCCTGCGTGCCGCAAAGCCGAACACGCCGGTGTACATCTCCCGCCTACACTACAGCACTAAGGCGGAGGACATCGTAGAGTACGTGCGCCAGAAGACGAGGTACATGCCGAGGGTGCAGTTACTGGAGTCACACCGCAACGTCAACTTCAAAGCGTTCGTAGTGTGAGTACCAAATTGTTACTTCTCCGTCGTCTTGGAAGAAGACTTTTGGCCACAAGACGTGGTGTTCCGTCGATTCCGCGGGCAAATACCACTGAACAGCACAAGGACATTTACCTAGTGAAGTGAAATGCTACTAACATAATTGTAAGCAATATTTATTAACACAACTTTTGGATTTATTATGTATTAGTTTGTTATTTTGTAATTTGTGTATTTTATCTATGGGTCTCAGTTGCCTGACAATAAATGTATTATTATTATAAGCTCTCGCATCGAGGATCCTCGTAAAGTTGGATTTTGTATTTTTTATCGTAAATTGTTTGGGTACCCGGACATTTATGGCTTTCATAATGGAAAACTCCTTGTTGAGTCCCTTAAGCAGCGCGGTGTGGTACGTCTCAATCACCCCAGAGATCTAGTGCATTTCGACGTGCTGCCGCCATCGTCGCTTCCTGCTGTGTGAGCAGGTAGTGCGGTGGCAGGCCCAGCATGGCTTCGCCTGCTGCAGTCGAAGTAGTCCTCATGCAGCCCGTAGTCGCCACGCAGGCTAGTCTTTGCATGCGTTGTAGTTTTTTGGAGGCTGTAACTAGCTTGGTGCGGGGCGACCAGACCACGGCCCCGTAGGTGATCATGGGACGGATCACTGTGGTGTACACTCAGTATAATTTTAGGTGATAGACCCCACTTCTTACCTATCATTTTCCTGCACTGCCAGAAGATTATGCAGGCCCTGTTTAGTTTTTTGTCCAAATGACGACACCAGTTTAACTTACTGTCTAGAATGAACCCGAGGTATTGTACTTGACTTCGTAGGCCAACTGAAGTTCTGTATTGAACAATTTTGGTAGGCGGAAAGAGCCTAATGCTCGTTTTTGGATAAACATGACTAGTCCAGTTTAAGTGGGGTTCACTGATAGATCAAAGTCCCTGCAACATATCTCTACAATACGTAGTGTTTGCTGAGTGAGTTTGGAGATCGTACCCGTCACCTTCCCCGAGACAAGGATTGCGAGGTCGTCTGCATAATCTTTTGTGTAATAACGGTTGTCGTTGAGTTTGGTGATGAGGTCATTAATCACCAGATTCCATAGAAGGGCGGACAGCCCTCTATCCTGGAGGTAGCCCCTGTCTATCATGGCAACTGCTACTCATCCTCAAGGCGAGCCACTCGTTTGCTTAACAAGTTTGTAATCCAGTCCCTTAGCACCTGTTCTACTCCATGTCAGGAGAGGGCGCTGCTGATTCTGGAGATCTTGGTTTTGTCGAAGGCTCCTTCGATGTCTACGAAAGCGCCCAGACAGAAGCTTTACTGATGTATCGCTTCTTCTATCTGGCTGACTACTAGATGAAGAGCGGATTCGGTCGACAAATGATAAATGATTTTATTTCTGTAAGTAGATTTGTACAAACACTTTTACACGTCAATCATATTTTAAAACTAGATGAGGTCGGCGTTTCCTATCTGACTACTCTGAGAAGAAAGGCCGAAACAAACTCAGAGGTCACAGTCTCTTTTAAAGTCCAGACATAATCTTGGTCAGATCATGTGAAGACCATGTAGATTTGAGTCTGAAATGGTCTTTTGAGGAAAAAATACCACACAGAATGAGTGGACCTGTCCAGTCAGTGCACGCATTTGTCAGTAATCGTGCAGCTCAACTCAAAACTTAAGGAGCTCAACGATTCGACGAACAATACCAAAGAAAGGACATTTGGGTAGGCCGCATAAATTACTCAAACTGCCAGATCATCATTGAAACTACCTGAGAAAGTGAAAAAAAATTAAACTGACGCACATAGTCCTCACATTCACAATAATTTGATAATAATGTTATACTTCAGAAAGTAAATTGTTTTACCCGAGCTGTATGCGTGTTGATTACCGTGTAGCTGTAAGGTTTTCAGAGTGCCGTCCCTCAGCTCTCTATTACACAGCCTTTCCAGAGTCTTTAGTATAAAGGAGATCAGGCTGATTGGTCGATGGGATTTGGCGTTTGTGTAGTCACCCTTACCTGGCTTAGGGATGAATATTACTTTCACTTCTCTCCATCGTTTAGGAACGTATCTAAAGGCCAAGAAAACTCTCATTAAGGTCAAGTCTTATTGCGACAGAGGTACCCCCCCACTGTAGTAAGGCGGCGAACACTTCACCATGACCAGCTGCCTTAAAAGGATGGAAACTCCGGATGGCCCCTTGGGAGTTTCTCCAACGTGATCACCCTGCGTGCATACAGCCAATCATTATCTGATGGTGCTTGAATTACATCTTGCCAGTCGATTACCTGCGCGAAGATACATCCAGGGAAGCTAGTTTCAATTAGGATGCGTTTCGCTTCTTCTGGCGAGGAAGTTAGTGTGTTGTCAGGTTTGCGGAGGGTGGCGGGCCCAGGTGTATTCTGCTGCGCCAGTACTTTCCTTACCCTGATAGCTTGTTGAAAAGATTCAATGCTACCACAGAATTTGCGCCATCCCGTGGTACTTCTGAATCTGATGCATTTTTGTAGCTCGATTTGGCCGCGTAATAGTTATCCCAGTCCTCATCCGCACAAGTATTTATGACTCTATTCAGAGCTTACCTTACCTTACCGCGTTTGCGCTGCAGATCAGCGCCCCACTAGGGTTGTTTGCCCGGAGTGTTACGCAGGGTGGTCTCTGGGCAGGCAGTTTGGTAGCTGTCTATCATTGATTTAGTAAGCTGGCTTACTTGTAACTCAATCTATGTCGTGTCTGCAAATGTCGTCGGATCGCTTAGTGTCTCAAGCTTGGATTCAAGGCTGCGTGTATAGGTGGCACGATCCGTGTTACGCGGACTACCCCGTGGTGTCGGAGCGGATCCACCTGTGATCAGAACAGGAAGCCTCCCTGGATGCCTGCCACCCAGTGGTAATTTCCGCCGCGCCCTCTGTTGCCAGAGTGAGGTCTATGATTGCGCAGCTTCGCCCGGGTAACGAATGTTGGTTCGCAGCCAGTGTTTGGTAGGGATAGGTTAGTCGAGAATAAGTAGTCAACCAATGCCTTACCCCTCTCGTTTTGCGTGTCCATACCCCACAGCTGATGGTGAGCATTGGTGTCGGACCCGACGACGACCTCAATCCCGCATCTTTCGCAATGGCTCACGATGCGGGCGAGGTCGTGCGTGCCTCGTGCATGTAGGCCGAGGCAAAAACGATCACCATCTCCATGGCGTCGTCGCGTTGTATTAGCAGCTTTGCTGCAGAGACATTACTGCAACAGAAGTCGGTTAGAAGCTGTGTTTTATGGTTACCTGTGACATAGATGCACTATCTGGGTTGATCGTGATCTGTGGTAATTAGGAGCTTACCGCCAGTTAATTACTAATAACAATAACAAAACCATGGTCAGCAAGACGACCTGTCACCACAAGCAGGTCCCTTCACGAGCATAACGTTACGGTCACCCGCCACGTCAGGGGCAGGACCGGAGGCAACCCGATCCGCGACCTACCCTTATCTGTGACATACCGTAACGGTCAGCCGCCATGTGAGGGCAGGAGGTAACCCGACCCGCGACCTACTGCTATCTGTGACGTACCATAACGGTCAGCCGTCACGTGAGGGGCAGGAGGCACCCCGACCCGCGATCAATCGCTAGCTGTGACATACCGTAACGGTCAGCCGCCACGTGAGGGGCATATAGTCAGATAAAATAAACAATTATATTCACTCTCACTTGAAACGACTGTCTTCTAATTTTCGTCAGGAACACGTAGCGATGTTTTTCACAGCTCAGTTTTCAGAGAAAATATTTGTTCCTTCTGAGGTTGAGTCCTATAATCTAAATATATCCCAGCAAGTTATCAATGTCAATTGACTGACACTTGCAGAATATTTATAACATTTGCGTAGTTAATCAAAAGCACCTGTAAAAGTCCTCGTGACAGACAACTTTGTTCGAATGCTATTTTAACTTTTAAAGAAGATAATATATGGTAAAGTTTTGAATACAATTACTGACTTTAGCACCGGGTTACGAAACGAGGTCTTCGTTTAATAAGGCCCAGTATCGATCCGTTTCTAATCTGCCCCTAAGACTTAAAGATTGTTTTAAGCTAAGTATTGTTTCTCCCGTCCCCGCAGGTGCTGCCGCCTCGTACGGCAAGCCCACGTCGGCGGGCGCGGCGTGCGCGGCGGGGCAGCAGGGCCAGCAGGCGCGCGAGCTGCTGGACGACCTGTTCAAGACGTGCGGCGCGCCGCCCAGCCCGCCCGGCCTCGGCGCCGTGCTGGACGACTTCGACCCCAGGTAGCTGTGTGCCCAACTGTTGGATCTAGATCCGATACCTAAGAAGACTCACATTACTACGTTTCAGAATAGACTTGTAAATGAAAACTTACTAACGATCACTTCATCATCAACATCATTTCAGCAGAAAGACGTAAATAAAACGAACTGTACTGTACCTTTGTTTGTTAAAAATTATTGAAACATTTTTTTTTTTTGGGATTCTTTCCCTTTCTCGTGACCACAAATTATAATTCATGGCGATTATTAAACTATTATGTTCGCTTTGCAGCAGTGACAGTGTTAAATTACCTAGCACTTTAAATTCTAATCTTTAGATACTTAAATTTCAATAAGAGCGAAATTATGAACCCTAGATTTTTAGCTCATAAGTCATCACTAGTAATCGGAAAAAGGTGAGCTAAAATACATAAAGTTCGAAAAAGAACAGAAACAAAGTGGAGACGCCTTACAACAATATTTTTTCGAGTTTAATGTCCTGATTTTCAAAACATTACCTAAATACAACTAAAATTAATAAAGTAAAACAACTATCGAATTCATTTCCTGTTTCTGTTAAAAAAAAGAGTATGCACAATTTTTATTGTTTCCAAAAATAAAGGTTACCCCTTATCTTCGTTTGAACGATGTAAGTAAGCGTTCTCCTTGTTTTTGAAGTCAGTTAAAAAGGAAAATGAATTCAATTAGTTTACTGTATTAATAACATTAATATTAAATGTACTCAAGTGATGTCCCGAAACTCTGAACAAATATACTGAAAAAAAAAATGTCTTAAGAAAGTCTTCACTTTTTTGTCTCTATTCTTTGAACTTTAAGTATATTAGCTCTACCTATTCCGATGACTAGTTATCACTCAATTTCTACCACCAGAAAAAAAGAAGCTAGTAATTCAAAATATTAACGTTATCATGATATATTAAATTTCAGAGCCGAAGAGCCGCCCCTCCCACGCAAAGTCTCAACCGAGTTCGGAGACTTCACCAACGCGTTCGGCCCGCCAGCGAACAACAACGATGGATTCGCTGATTTCTCTAGCGCGTTCACCGAGTCTACCAACAATAGCAATAACATCAATAACCTGATGAGTTCGGGCAATAACCTGATGAGTTCGGGCAATACTTTGATGAGTACGGGAAATAACCTGATGAGTTCGGGCAATAGTTTGATGAGTACGGGAAATAATCTGATGAGTTCGGGCAATAATTTGATGAGTACGGGAAATAATCTGATGAGTTCCGGCAATAGTTTGCTTAGTTCGAGCGCTAATATTGTTAATACGAGCAGCATGCCGTCGGCAGGTGAGTTTTCGTTCTTTTAAATTTAATGGTATACATATTCTGTAGAACCATGGAAACAATCGGGATAAAAATACGACAATCTTATTTATTTATGTAAGTACATTAATATATAAAGAGACAAGAAAAAAGAACAGAAAAATAGGTAAAAAGGTGATGCTAACTTCTAAAGATTTTTTTTTCTTATTTGTATTACGGAGCGGGTCATTTTGTGGGAGGACCATTGTGGCGTTTACAAGTGCCACCAACACGGATTTTTTTTAAAATGTAAACTAAAAATTTGTATCAAGGACCGAGTGTACTGCGTACTTAACGCAGTACAATTGTTCCTCGACGAATCGAGGTATTGTATTCAAACAAAACGACGATCGACCAACGAGGATGAAAACAAAGTGTAATAGCATATCTGACTAGTATCAAAAATGTACATGAATTAATACTCATGTTAAAGATGTTATTACAAAAGATCATTTCTGACAAAATAAATTGAATCGCTAGAAAAATGGAGAAATTACACGATTTTGAAATTATTCTTCTATCCTTGATACGCCAAACGATAATTGTATTGAATGGCGCGAAGTTACTTTTGCGTTTCTGCGCTGTAACGTCATATGCTATTAGTGCTGTATTTGTCTAGCAAGGACTTTAAAACGCTTCGCAATTTTTTTTTTTTTTGCTTAATTATTTTTCTGTGTTTCGAAAAATCAAATTAAAAAACCAGTCAAATACTCTATTGTCGTGTAGACATTGCAAACTGCGACACTAACCGCACGTTTACCTCAGCAGCTGCGTCGTCCAACCTGGACCTGCTGAGCGAGCTGTCGGCGGGCGACGCGGGCGCGCTCACGTCCCAGCTGGCGGCCAGCACGCTGCAGCCCACGCTCACTCCAGGTCAGCTGCACACCTCACTGTAGCTGTAGACACACAACTAAATAGAACTCATTTCTTTGCTTTAAATGCGGTAATACAAAAGGTTGCTCGTTGAACGTGTGTGCGGTGTAAATCACGATTACGCGACTTCAAAGCTTACGCTGGAAATACACTCAGCACACTGCAGACTATATTCCAAGTTGAACAAGGTCATTTTGAATTAGTTAACTGTATAGAAATATAAGAAACAAAAATATAAGGTTTTTAAAACTCATAGTTTGTGGCTCCATGTTATGATTTGATATCAATACCCGTCACCTCTCACAGAGGTATCACTTGGAACATAGACTGATGTCTGCTGAGCGTATGTACGCCTAAACATTGACGTCGCATCACCGTCGTTCTCTCCATCCATTCATCCATCGTCATCTTGCTCTCTATACTTTGCATACATTCGACGACCAAGTACAAACGCGAAGCCACTTTCTCGACAAAGAAACTTTCACATAATCGAAGCTTCAGATTCGAAAACTTTTGAGTCAAGATAATTAAACTAGAAATTACATAAACTTTTTATAAACACGGTGGAAGGATCATCGTAAAAACTTTAAATTACCATGAATTCAATATACGATTCTTGAGTTCTAGACCCACGCGTTGAAACTTTTCGTCAGGTTAAAAAAAAAACGCTGTTGCCTACCAAAGTGCAATACCTACGCGATAAAAATATTTGAAGTAGCTGTTTTTTTTTTAACCAACCTGAAATTTCAAGGCTGCTTGAGAATCATGTACTGTATCCATGTTAAAAGTTTCCATAACCATGTCTCTTCCACCGTGTATAACTATGAAAAGACTCTTTTGATATCATTACAATCATTTTGGACTTCTAAAACGTTTGGTAATCACTTTCAATGCGTCAGTCTCTTTCAGACGAATGTTTTTAATTTTGATGTATGACTTTTATGTGTGTTGTACGTTAGTAGAATTCGTTTTTTTTTATTTCCTTTATGTGTGTATATGTAATGTTATTATTTATTTGTAAAAACATTTTTGAAATAATCAGTGATGGTTTATTTTTATAATAAAATTGAACTAAGTCCAACGTTTGTCACTGATTATTTTAATACGTTTTACCCGTGTTTTTCTACTTATAAAATACTTATCGATTCATTTGTTGAACCCGGAGCAATAAAAGACCAATTGAACGCGCGATTTTTAATTAATTTCAATTGAAGATTCAAGACATGGCCTTTTGTCGTGTATTTGAATCTGTCAACTGTTAACCGGTATAAAAACCTGCGTCACCGCGTTTTCTTTTTTCGTTTTTCTTTTTACAAAAGTGCATGTGAAAATAAAAGATGTTCCCAACAGTTTTGGACACTTTCAGGATTTTTTTATTTGCAGGCGAATCGAACCCGGCGTTGCAGCAGGCCTTGAAACTCGCCATTCAACGCTTAGTCTACAAACAGACCATTCAGACTGAAAACGACCTGAAATATGCTGAAAACTCCCTGAGAGAAGTTTTATTGTTTCTGCCTGGACCAATCACCGTGCAGAAGCTGAGCAAGATTGAAGATATTGTACTTGCACCGGATCTTCTAGACACGTACACAGAGGTCCTCACTACCATCGTAAGGATGTTACTCCCACAGTGGCCCGTTTGCAGATTTGAAATACTCAGCCTTTTCACCGTAGAAGAAAGTTTTGAAGTTAGTCATGAAATATTGTCCAGTCTATGCGGGTCCTTGAAGACTGAAAGGGAAGTTGTCACGTTAAAAGCGTTGTCAGAAATACTTATGGCGTATATTAAAAGTGATATGATATTTACAGCGATAGTAGATTGTAGTCGCCCTAATTACCAACCAACTGAGGTATATAAACGAGAGAATGCGTGGGAGAATTATGTTCAATTGCTGGCAACACTGCCGCAAAGGGTTGCCAATAGACTAGAAACTGACACCCCGAAAGGGTTTTCCCACGAAAATTATTCTTACTATTTAATCTTTCACATTATTAGAGTGATCGATTTTATGTCTGACAGCAGTTTTTATCAAGGCACTCAGTATAATATAAAATGCTTGTCTCACTTACTATCAAAGATCATAACGAATTATTATATGAGCGGGGAATCCCCCGTAATAGCCAGTTTCGTCGACATTCTGTCAGGATGGACGGAAACCTCTGAACCAAATAGATATGTCAAACGCAGGCTCATACAAACATTACTAAGACACTTATCTCGACAAGCTATAGAATATCTTTGCGTTATTCTTTTGAAAAGATGCCCAATACATTATAAAGCTGATCAACAAATAATATATAATGTTATTGGAGATAATTTCGATACAAACAATGATTGGAAAGAAATACTAAGCTACAAAATCCCATTTTATGTAAAACCTAAAGATTTTAAAGATACAACTATACAGGAGAACCTATTGTATTATCTATCTTATACGAAGAATTCTGAAGGAAATATGAACGATTTGATCTTAAGATTGGCAACTGTTTGGGCTGATGTAAGACTTGCCAATACGTCTAACTTGATGGAACATATCTATATATCTCAGTTGCTTATTCTAGCTGTCAGGTATAGAGTTACCATGTCTTTGTGGAGTAAATCAGTTTGGAAGACGAACGAGCTTAAAACTATACTGCTAAGAGGAATGGGGAAGCATTTAGACGTACTATCCCAAGAGTTCCGATGCGTTGGAACTGCCACCATTGAAATCATACTCAAAGTAATGTCCGAATTAGAATCCGATAGAGTTGAATTAAAATTTCAGTACGAAGACATGGGAGACATTTGCAAACAAATATATCGGAATCTAAAAGACCTATCGCACAGATGTCTTATAGATCATAGACGGAAAGGTCCCGAGAAGTACGTGCCAAGATCTTTGAATCTGAAAAGGACTTTAGATAGTATTGCTCGCAAGTTCGCTGATGACGAAAATTCTAGAGTTCACAACACTATAGTCAGTTGCGCTGTCAAAGGACCTGAACAAACTAAAGAAATTGTTAAAACTATCATATCCGTGAAGCTAGATGCACTAGACGGTAAGCAAGAGGATTTAGACTCGGATGATGACCTAGTCCCTTACGATATGAGTAACGATGTGCCCGCCAGCGCTAAGAAACATCCTAAATACTTACGAGATTTGATAGAACTAATAGTTGATGCGTCAGACGTAGAACTATTCGAAGGAAGTCTACAAGTAGCAGAACAGTTAGTTAACAAACAGCTGAGGGATGAAGACGCGAAGGTAGCCACAGAACTATTAGATCTATTCGTACACCTCGAGGCTAAATACGAAATAGACAATTTCGATTCAATAAAGTTTAAAACTTGTGTCGCGGTCGTTTGCGAAAGACCCGAAGTAGCGGCCGAACATTTATGTAAAGAAATACATACGGATATGGGACGATATTCCATCGCGACGAAGATATTCATGCTAGATGTGTTATCTGAAGCGGTGAACCGAATAGCAGATGTCTACTCAAAAAAGAAAAATCTTGAACCGAAAACCGAGATAATATGTGAGCCACAAAAAAACGTGCCGGCTGAAGAAATAATAAGGCGACGACTGATTAATAAAACGAGATATTTCCATACAATGCAGGCGCATCCGTTCTCGAAAGCAAAGAAAAATCGCTTCGCGAGCGTTGCAGATCATTTCTTCTACCCTTTACTTGGTGGTTTCGGGCACAAACAGCTTACCCTAAGCCACCACAATTTAAAACAGGATATAGACAATATTCTACTGCTAAAATATTTATCCGTGGTCGGCAATGTGGTGTTAGCATCAAAAAACTGCCCGAAAGTGTCAGTGTACTGTTGGGAAGTCGTCAGAATTGTGCTATACATGAGATATACTCCCGATCCGAAGATACAGACGGCAGTGTTATCTTTACTAGCTTCCATAGTGATCGCTTTGCCCGCTAGTATTTTAAAACAGGAATTTTTCGATGTTATGATGGAGCTGAGGTCTTGGCTTATAGATTGTTTGAATAATATAGACCTGACGATGCGACTTGGTGGGCCCAAGTCTGAAGCAGCCATATTCGCTGGCCAAGTGCTCGGATTATTGGAGAAAAGTTTGGCGGAAACTGAATAATATGAACGTATTATTAAAACGCCGTATGTCTTGGTTACTTAAGTGTGGTGATTATCTTTTTTAATGTAAGTGGTAGTTGGCAAAGCCATGAGATTCCATGTAACTGTGTTAGTTGTAAGTATTGATGCTATTACAGCATAGTGTAGTGACTCCTCATGATCTATGTGTCTGTATATACCCACCGTCAATAAAATAATTACTTGTCAATATGTCGTAGTTTTATTCAGTCATAACGTGTTTTCTTTACTTAAATAATCGTATATAAGGAGTGAGCGTTTTTTAAAAAAAAGTGTACCATGTCTGAATTTATGATAATATTTTAAATATCAAATTTTGGATAATTTTTTGATTCAGATATTATTAAGATATATGATAGTATATGAAAATTATATTTAATTGCTTAAAGATTAATCAATAATACGAGAAATCATCACATTAAACTGGCACTGTGGAAAAAAAATCAGTTTTGCAACTGTCTTAAAAGCTAACTTTTCTACTAACTATGATGAAAGACGCAAATGATTTTGATTGAGTTACGAAGATTATCATAAATATTTATTTTTTAAATAGGTCAATTTTATCACCAAATCTATAAATTACGAATAATGCTAGTTTTAAGCTCGGTTTTGTCACAGCTGATGCCAAAGTAACCATTACTTTTACGATATCATAATGAAATGTAGTTTAATCCGCAAAGTAAATATTGTATTCCGGAACATCAAAATGATTTTGAATAATGCATTCAAATTATTTATACCCCTTGATATTAATAATTGGTTAAAACTAAGAAATTCTTCGTCGCAAAACGGGGGACAGTCGCAAAACCGATAGACCAATTTTTCTAAGGCTGAGCTTACACCAGCGGAAAACTAAAACAAAAAATTTACGTGGTTAAAATTAAATCAAGAATAAAATATACATTTTCAATGTTTATTATATGATCAGTCTTTTTAGGAATTTCTTATTTCGTAATTAACAAAATTAAGCAGTTTAAGACGTACTTTGTACTTAATCATAATCATAGATTGACAAGACTCATTAATTTAAACCAAAATTGGTCAGAGTTACATGCACTACGAGTACTTATTACCTATCACAGTCATAATTTAGGCACTTATTTATCACTCTATTAAATATTAAATGTAACATTTTACTTAGCAATAACATTTTACTAGAAGCAACAAGAATAATGTACCCAGGATTTTGTAATAGCTTGATTTAAAAAGAGTGTCCTTGGAGTTTCTTGCCCGTTCTTCTCCATAGAGATCTACGTTTTGGAATGGGCAACTAGCTTCAACTTTCTGACTAACTAACCGACTCTTTGACAATTCAAAAGTGCCTGTAAATGGTTTAATTGAAATAAATGCTTTGAGTTTGACTTCAATCATAATAATACATATAATATTACAAAAACACAAATAAATTGACATAAAGGCTAAACTGAGGTCAAGTTTTCATACCTTGTTACAATCTTATTTTGTTACCTATTGTTTTGTGATACATCCGTCTCATCAAAAAGTGGCACTAGAGGTAACCGTCACTATAATCGTAATTCTTAATTAAAACATTATAAAAAATCAAAATAAAAACTTCTTTAAAGTATTACAAATTCAAACAACAAACAGTTGGATCACAAAAAATAGGAAGGTATTGTACTATATTATGTATAAACAAGTTTTGCAAAAATTAAAAAAATGTACAGGGTGGCAAGGATATCGACGTGCAACCTGTTAACATGGATTTAATACAGGAATTTTGACCGTCCTGCGTAATTTATTTTATGTCTGTTATTAAATGAAAAATCTGCTGTTTCCTACAATAGTGCAATACCTACACAGTCAAAATGTATGGAGTAGCAATTTTTTTTTTTATAACCGCCTAAAAATATTTTTACGTAGATGGGTACAGAATGTACATGATGATTCATGTACTGAATCTATGGTAACAGGTTGCGCGTCGATGTCCTGACCACCCTGTATATATTTTGCTAACAAAAAAAAAAAAAAAAAGGGCTCTTAAGGTAACCGTTGTCGCTTAGAATATAATTCTAAATCTAATAAAAATTTAAAAATCAAAACCTTTTTCCAAATATTAAGTTCTGATTCAAAACCAAAATCAGTAAAAAAAAACAGCCCAACAAATACTACATTCGTCTTCAGGAAAATGATCATATACAGATAGATTGCAATCACTGCACCAAAAATATGAAGTGTTTAATAAGTAAAAAAATGGCAGTTCTACTCATGGGTGATATGAAATGTTTCGGTCTTCGTGCAACATTCGTATCCAGCTCCTGTCGACATCCATAGCAATTTTCAGTAATGACAAAGTGAGTTACAGGCCAGGGCCACTTATAAACATTTTTATAATACTGCTCAAAATCATTTTTTGATAGTATTTTATCAATATCGTAAAATATAACCTTGTTGCACAGCACTTTGATGTGATGGTTTGGTTTAAGCAACTTAAGAGTGTAGTTTAATCTGAAACAAAACAAAGAAAGTAATGGTAGCAAGAAATATTAAGCTGCCAAACCTCCAAGAAAATCAGTAACAGTAGGAAGAATGTAATATAATTTTTTCGTAAATTAAATACTCGTTTGGCAATACTTACTTATTTCGAGGAAATAATAACATAATAAAAAAAAGGTTTTTAAATTACAAGTTTATAAATAGTTAGCTTAAATCTTTAATTATTTTCCGAGGTTAGTAATCCTTATAGTGACTGGACTAAAAGCCCTACATGCAGTCTTAGCCTTATTGTGTCGGTTTTGCGACTTCGCTGGTCAGCCTGTTGGTCACGGGGCAAAATGCCGCAAAACCGACGTGACGTTCTCTTGCCATTTTATATTCAAAATTATATTCTAACGAAAACATTTACCTGTTTAGTATCAAATGTATATATAACTTTAGTTGAGGATATTGTTCATCATCTGAAAACAGTTAAATTATGTAAACTTACCTGAATGAAGTCGATAATGTGTGTCAAACCCGACAGCAGAAATCTTGGCGGCCGTTACGCGCACATGAAACACGTCTGTTTACTAGTAAAGTATAATGAGAACTAGCTTATTTAAAATGCCGTTCGGTGACGTTTATGATGTGGAATTGCATTTCAAAAACTAAAATAGTCTAATATATTTTCTAATGGCAGTTTTAGCCGTGACAAAACCTACATGTCCGGTTTGTACCACTTTTAATGGTATTTTTCGAAATCAAATTGTATTGAAATGAGCACAAGACTTTAATTACAAACTACCGGCTAAGATCGACGACTCAGTGTATTTCAAGCGATGACCAAAAAGTCATGCTACCCTAGTACAAAAAGTTTTCAAAATCGTTTCTAACATCGAGGAACTTGAGTGGGCGACACGCCAAAAACTGACACCTTGGTGTTCAAAATTGACATTTTTTATTCATACGCAAAGTATAAGTAAATTTATTGTATGAATTCAATTAGTTTACAGTGTGTTTAATGCTTTTCATTCATTAAAATAATTAGCTACATATAAATTTTACAAGTTATTAGACTTTAAACACAGGGGACTGTCCAAAAGTAAGAGGTACACTTTTTTTTAAAACGCTCTAGTACACTTCCGCTCCTTACCTTTCGCTCACGCACTCTGTGCGAGCGGGATCAGATAAACAAAATTATTTGCAAAAAGCTGTCGCGTACCATTAACATCTTTACTTGAGAATGACATTAAAGGCCGCCCCTTTAATGTCATTCTCAAGTAAAGATGTTAATGGTACGCGATAGCGAAAGTGTTTAGTTAAAATGAGAGATATCATTAAACCCACGCTCTCGCTAAGTTGTACCTAACATTAACACTTATAAACAGCAGAAGAAATGCCTATTATTATAATTCAACAATCCACGCAGGTATCCAACCAACCCCAGTGGGTCTCCTGCAGCCGCTCGCGCCCAACAACCCGGCGCTGCCGGCCAGCGCCGCCAAGCCGGCCAGCAAGCTCGGCGCCACGTGGGCCGACAGCTCGGGCGCCGTCAACATCGACGTGGACAACTTGCTGGCGCCGCGCTCGCCCAAGGCCGGCCCCGCGCCGTCCATGAACCAGCTCACGTCGAGCCCGAGCAGCCCGGCGCACGCGCCGCAGCTGGCGATGGCCCCGCACCTGCCCATGGGGGGCTTTATGATGCAAAATAACATCATGAACAATAACTTCGTTAATCCGACTGGACAGAACAATAATATGATGCGCCCTGCGCCCGCGTTCGCGAACCAAAACTCGTTCCTCCAATGATATTGGCTACTGGCAGATTTATGCCAGAATGGTTGAGTTAGACTTAGATACGGATTGGAGCAATGGTAGAGAGAAATATGTGTTTTTTTATTTTGATTATTCCATTAATTCTTAACTGAATTGTCCCGCTCAGAGATGAGATTGTGTCCTTTATATTGTATCTTGTGTGCATTTTCGTACTAAACACTAGTTGATACTATATAATATAATTTTGATTAAAATATCCTGTTAATTTTGCATGTGTATAAGCTTTTTTTCAATAAACAACTTTCCCTAAAGTCCCTCTAATTTATTCGTAGATTAATACCAAAATATTTAATCTGACAATAAAATTAATACCGCATTTGCGCAACGAGGTAGCAAAATATCATAGAATACCGCTTGTGCGCAAATATAAACGTACCATTGCTCCAAAACCAAAAGTACCTATTAAAGTGGGTTTCGGAAATTAGTTCTAAAAGTGAAATAAAAACAATTTTTATACGAATTTGATATTATAATGAATTAGGCGCGGCCCACGCATGTACATACGTACATATCAAACTATATCGCCTGATATTATTTGTGTCGTTTCGCTCTAGTGGCTGAATAATGCGAGACCTATCATGTATTTGCGAAGTATCTGTATTTACGTTTGAAAACTAATATCTACTGTTTTCCTAAACCAGTTCTGCTTAAGGGGCTGTGGCCGACATCACTTGGAGGTTCACAAAGAAATATACATTGTGTAACTTAAAATCCTTATAAGAATTTACTTCTCTTAGAGAGTCGCTGTTATATAAAAATGTGGCAAGTATTTTTAAGGGCCTGCATATCGTAAAAAAGTATTCATAATGCGGTCTGTAACATGTAACCCTCATGTAGGTCGAAATGGTTGAGCCACTGTCTTTCAAACCTCTTGTCTTCAGTATAATTAAAATGTTTACTTTACAAAACATTGGATCTACGGGTGACAAACATGAACGCAATAAATTATAACTTGACATAGTTTATCGAAAATCTTCTACAATTACTTTTGTTGATATGTTTTAATATAAAAGCAATATGTTTGTTTTTTATAAATATTCTTGTAAAACAGTTTTACTATGCTACGTTATCTTGGGCTTGTGAGGTTTTGGTTTTTCCTCTTATATGTAATCTTAAATGCTCACGTTACATTCCTTCCATTTATTTCCTACTTATTAATTTAATAAAATTATAGATTCCTTTACAATGTTCTATTTATTTTCACTTTCTAAATTCCTAATTTAGCTTCTTACATCACGCAAACTTTATAATAATAAAAACCATTACAAAATAACTAAACTGCCGTTTTAAAGGAATTATCTGATAAATAAGCTCAGTTTAAATATTATCTAAGTATTCCGCTCACTGATTATCAGTAGATAGACAACAGACTTATCACAATTAAATATTTGTAAATCTATTGCTCGAAACGAGGCAGCCTCGGAGATAGCATTTTTTACGCCTCGAGTCACATTGAAAGCTTTAGCAGATGCACTGTTAAATAGCACAAGTTTGATTGAAAGCAGTCTTGTAAAATGTATGCCTGTGGATCCCATCTAGCAGGATCGAAAATCATCTAAGAAAATGCTGGAAAGATAATAAATTATTGGTCATATTGAAGTAACAGGCTGCCTCGAATCGAGCAATAGTTAATACCACGAGGCATTAACAAATCGTAAAGACTATCGTTCTGAAACTGATCAACAATAAAATCAAGATAATGAACAATCTACTGACGATAAAGTTCTATAGGATCGACGATTTTATCAAGAAATCAGGTTGTAGTGTGAACTAGTGTATATCTGAGGTCATAGAATATTTTTTATACCCGCTTGAAGTAGCCGATGTGTAGTGTCAAACCTTTAGTGTTACAGTTTTGATGTAAGTGTTACAATAATTAGTAAAATATTGTATTATAGTAATGTATGTACGTACTGTCTTGTTGTGTTTGCTCGGAATGTAACGTGAAAAATCTGAGATAGTAAACGTATAAGTGCCCGTGCTTTACATAAAATGAGCTTAAAATACAAGTTATAGAGTCTTTTGGTAAATGAATGAGCTCAACCTTTTCGACTATTTAATGTAGATATTTTGAAAGAAATCGATAGCGAAGTTTATTTTTTAAATAAAAAGAAAATGGGGGGCTACCAACACATTTCTTTGTTTTTTTTTATTGGTACCGTGGCAAAATCATGTTGAAACGAATGTTACATTTCGAGCAACACTAAATTGTACGTAAATAAAAGAGAGTTTGAGATACGGAATGAATTTGTATACTGGTAGGATTATCAAGTAAGTATATATCCTTCATTATTATTATTGTACTTAAAACTATTATTTTGTATGTAATAATTGAAATTTTAAAGCTTTATTTCATAGCACTGATTTATCTATGCATTTAATTCATTCCGTTTTTATATTACAAGCGTTGTGTTTGGCAGCTTAATATTATAATTTCTGTTTAGAATAGTTGACTTTTATTTCAAAACGGTAATATATGGTATTTTACTACCAAATTATGTACATTTTCTACCACTCAGCGCAAAATATCACAATTTATAAGCGGTCGACTATTTTGAACAGAACGTATTTAAATATAATTTATTGTAATGTATGTTTAATCACCATTTTTTTATAATACGTCTTAGCAAAAATAATCAATAATTGGGACCAAAGTATCAAAATTTATTTTCACCGGATCGTAGTTGCGCTTGGCGGGCGTATTATCTAATTATCGATTGATATCACTTCCAGTTTGATTTAGTCTCATGATTTCTCTATAACCGTTACGGCATTGCTATAGATCATTACAAACAGCATGGTTGTGGAGCTTCTACAACCGATAAATCACGAACTTACTGTATTCCATCAAAAATATATCTACAGTTGGAAAGATTGAGACTAAGGGCTGATTTTACCAAAACACATATATTTTTATCCCTGGAATAAAATGACGTCTGACAGTTCTAGTATGAAAAAACTGTCAAAAATTCAAAATTTATTCTCAGGACAAGACATTCTAGGTATAAAAGTTTGGTGAAATTCGCCCTAAATCAAACCTATGTTTAATGAGTTTAAGAGTGCTTCTGTAATTTTGGTGCGTAGTTTTATTTTGAAATTCAATTGTTTGGTATTTCTATACGATCATTGTATTATAATTGCATCCTACGTACAGATTGGGTCATCACAAATTAAAGAAATGCTTAAAAAATTGCCGTCGAAATATTAACATCTAAAATGATTGATCTCTTATTAAAAATGTACAACCTTGTTAAGCATTTGGCCGATAGTAGTTTTAATCACCGATAAAACTATTTCATGAAACTATTGGAAACGAGTACACAAACGAATTACTTGACGCAATATTGTTGTTATTAATTTTCATTTGCGAATAGTTTGTGATGAACTCAGTCTGTAATTTGGGATGTATGTAAATATAATTATTCCCTAATTTTCGTAGTTCTTCCATTGGTTTCATCGTAATGGAGATTTATGAAGCAATAACTATGGTTTAAATCATTTGTTCTTAGTTAATCGATAGAAACGAATTTTATTAGTTTATAATATTAATTTAGAATGTTTATCATAAAATGTATAATTATGTGTTGAGTGTCATCATTATTACGATTATTCGCACAATTATTATGATTAATTAAATATTTTATTTTTGTGAAATAATATGATTATTATTGTGAAATTGATTTTATTTAAATAATAACCCCACCTGGGTGTATCGCCGACTGGCACTATCAACAATTTATTGTAATAAATAGCCCATATTATTAATTATTATGTAATTGTATTATTTTGTTCAACTGTATGTAACAGATTGTTGATTTCGGCTTGCGGCGGATGTTTCGACATGGTTTAGAATCAAGGAAGAATTGTCTATGTTGATGAAATGTATTGAATAAATTTAATTATTAATTTGTTTGTTTATTACAATATACAACACTATTCACTACACAAGGTTTCATCCAACTTATCACCTGTAAACCCAGTAGCAATAATGATTGCAAGGTGTACCTTAAGTGTGGCGTAGTCGGCAGTACTCTTTCTGTTGCGCCATTTACGAACAAACACTTTCATGCTTGAGAGTGACAATGGGACATGTTAATAAAATTATGATATAATGCAGTATTCCACTCCCGATGTTCTAACACATATAAATTCATAAAACTAATGATAAAATACAGATGTAGAAGTTGTAAGTTCTCGGCTCACACTGCGACATGCAATAGACATATTGGGTATTGATAAATCAAACAAAACACTTAATTAAAGCCATTTAATTTTATTCGTGAAAAATTGAGCGCATTTGAACTAAGCCTAAACAAAAATATACTTAAAATTAACTATGTACGCTAAATTAACACAATTAATGAAATATTTTACTTTATTTCAGTTGAAATTCATTGACGCGACATCACTACTGAACTCTGAAAATAAATACTTTACGTTCATTGAGATTTAAAAAATATTCGATATTATTCAGTCTTATTAATAATTAAAATTAAAAAAATGGAATTTAAATAGAATTAAATGGAATGACACATCAATCATTACCGTTATTTATAATTATTAATCATTATTAAAAACATACTCAATTCCATGACAATAATAAACATTATAATAAATAAATATAAAATTGTAAAACTGCACCACCATAATTATTTAACATTAGATGCCATAGATAAATGAGTAATTTTTATTATTTTTAATACTGTTAATTGAGAGAACGCCCCATATTTATCATAGCATTTATAATTATTAATTCTATACAAGTTGATCAATAGCTTATGGTGCAGTTTTAATTTAAAATACAAAATCAGATCAAAATTATGCAAATATACCTCTATTTTTCAATAATAATTAAAATAAAACTATGCTGGATGGAATTGTAGGACATAATAAAACATTGAGAAATAATTGAACAGACATAAAATGGCAGTGATGGCATTTGAGATTATCTAAAGCGCTCAGTATTTGTGAGTAATTTTTTTCATCCCTTTGACTTATTTATTGTATACTTAACAAATTTATTTATTATTCACTGGTAGATTTCTTTTTCGCACGTGTTAATCCTAATTATATTATTGAGAATATTTTATTGGAGTGATCATATTATTATCGGAGTAAGAATGTCAATATTATTCCGATAATAGTTTTCAGTCTAACAAAATTCAATGAGTGAAGAGTTATACCAATAAACAAGTGAAAGAGAGATATATATATAAATATATAATTGTTTATTCTATCTAAATCGCGGTGTGGTGCGCGGTACACGTACGTATAGTACTAAGCTACCTTCAATAACAACCGTTCAGCACAAACCTTGCAACTCTATACTTATATTATTTTATCATTTACTACAAAATTGTAACAAATTCATTGTATTTGACTATAACATCGCTGGTATTTTTAATACAATTGTTAACTTTTAATAAGTGTCATCTACAGTACTTACCGATATAATTCCAATACTGATAATTATCACACCAATATTTTTTTGCGGTATCCGTTATTTTGTTTTAGTATCAAATATTTGGAGAACCTAAATAAATAAATAAAATACAGTGATAGCCATTAGTACCACTCTGATAATGTTACTAAGAATGATCTTATTTTCAGATTGATTAATTTTATCGGAGATACATCGCCACTATCGAGAATTTGTTCAAATTCTGTAGAAACTGATCAACTTCCGCAACGAAGCGAATAGTAATAACACTAAAATTACAGATTATTATGCGTTAACACTAATAGCTGGATACATCAATAATTTTAGCTTTATTACAAGTCTTTATTATTGTCAGTCCGACAACACGCATTCTTTACAGGAAACTTGACACAAGTTGAAATATTTCAAAACAAAAATACAAAAATAAATTAAATAAGACACGTCATGTCAAAAAAATACTCATTTCGAGATGGTTCATAATCATTTTCATTTTATTATACGAAAACCTAATAAAATAGATTAAAAAATACTGCGTATTGGATGAAAAATCTAATTTAACTTATACTACAGATCATTTTCAACTTGTATCAAAAATACAACTTTATTTTTTCTTTCCTTCATTTCTAGATAAACTAGCATCTAGCATTATCCTAGGGTGTAGTTAAAACAGTGCAGGTTCAAATAGTTGCGATGAGCAATAAGACAGCGTTGTAAACCAAGTGTTTAAGGCACTTCTGTTATTCTATTTAAAACTATGGTCGACTTTTAACTTAGGGTCTCGTAACCAAATATTTTATTATATTTAATAATTATTAAAGGCATGAGTCGTATTGTCATGAAAAATGCAATTTTATTTTTTTATGTTAATCAAAATCTATTAGTAATGTGGTTACGAAACCCTTTGCGATTTTTAGTGGATACAGAACATAAGTTTATAAAGAAAGAAAAAAATTCGGCGAAACAACATTCAGGAAATTACGCTAAACGCATAAGTATGGCGAAGAGGCATCAAACCCCTTAATTCGTAGTATTCATACACAATCAATTCAGGTCAATTTAATTATTAAATTAATAATTTAATTGGGATTAAAATCACTTAAAATTACAACTAAATTAAATCACATATTAAATTAAAATTGAAGTTTCGTAGTTCACTGAGAATCGTTAAAATTACTAGTAAATCATTAACAGTTAGGATCGTATTTTTTTTTGTTATTTTGTGCTCTTAATACGAGAGTTTATCGTTAGATGGCGCTAGTGTCATTTGAGTGTTGCAATATTTATCATTTTAATTGATTTATTTTCGATTATTATCAAAGGTCTTTAATTAAACCTATTGGCCTCGCGTTGGCCCGCCATTTTTTTGTTTTTATAGGTGGCGTCGCACGATAGTACCTATATATTTAGATAAGAGGACATATAGAGGAACAAAAAATGTCAATAACATGATATCTTAAACTGTCACATTACCGAGATAAATAGTGTTAAAGATAGATTTAATGAGTCCAAATATTTTCATCTTAATAATTAAAAACATTAATTAACGCTGAACACTGCTTCGTCAGATGATAAATGATGTGTTACAATTATTATTATTACTTCAGTTATGTAATCACATTGAAATATTATTATTAAGTACATATTTAAGGTGGCAGGGTTTAAAAAGGGAGAATCTATAGAATAAAAACATTTTGACTTTGCAACACCTTAATTTTTGACTACTTCGTAAAACCCCACGATCCGATGACTTCTTGTTTGACTGAGAGTTGTGGAATTTTAATTTAAAATTTAGTACAATTGTAGCGCTACCCGAAAAGGAATAATGAAGTCTGTTGTTCAATATCAGCCGATGATAGATAAGGAAAGCAATAGACTCATCAGATAAGTGTGAGTCAGATAACCATATATCATCCCTACCTACTATTTGGGTGCTATGGCATTTGCGAATGGCATTGCTTCGAAAAAAAAAGTATGTAATAAATATGACCATCTGAGACAACTGTACGACAAAGGATTATTCATTCTAATACACTTAACATTGATTTTAAATTATTTTTAGGATAATCACTTCACATAACATTTTCAACAGAAAAAGCGCTTTGTAGCTTAAATTGCCCGCTTTTTATATGAATGAAACGAAAGTATTTGCGCTCATCATGGGCATTTTTTTTTAACTTTAATTATCTAGGTAATGTGACAGTTTAGGAAATTATATCACAGGACATTTTTTGTTTGTCTATATACCCCCTAGTCATATATATAGGTATTACCGAGCGACGCCATTTAGAAAAATAATCAAAATGGCGAACCGGGACGCCGCCGGTCTCCATACAAAAAAAGTTCGATCCCCTTTATCAAGTCGAAAAAAAAAAGAAAAAATGTTTTTAATTTACGAATTTTAAGCATCAAAAGCCTAATTACAAATCACGCCCATGTTATTATAATTTGGAATATAAAATCACAACATTAATTATTTTTGTTTTAGAGAAGATTTAGAAAACCAAACAGAATCATAAAAATCCAACGAAATTTATTGTACCATCACTTAAATCTTTTGATAAGCCTTTTCCCAACTATTTTATTCATACATAATTACGGAATATATAACAGGAACTTAAAGCCCATAAATTCATGACAAAATGAATCATATAACCATCAACTAAAACTCTATATACCACTAGCGCCACCTACCGTCATTCCCGCTCACCTTTTAGTTTGCGCGTGACTTCGACCGCGTTTACACGTCTCCCTTGAGCGCGTACATAACGCTCGTGTCGAATGACGCAGCCACAGTGTAGTTCTTTGTGAGGAGGTAGTTAGTTGTCTTGTTGCGTGTTGTGTCGTTGTTGAATTGTACTTCTATCATCTGTGGAAATTGGAATAATGGATTAGGTACATTTTATTTAAAATGAGTAAATAAAATGAACATAAAAACATTAGATACTCATCAGAGCCGGCCTGAAGTTAAAAGTAGAAAGTGTTCTCAAATTAGGTAAAACGGAGGAAGCAGGAGCTAGGACATTTCAGGATCTAAGGAATTGATGACATTGAAGTATATTTTACCTGGGGGGCTGAACAGATATTTGGTATGAAGAATTCAAAAAAATTGGGGGTCTTGGGATCTGTTGGAACTGGAGTTTAGCCCACCCGTTGTTAAAAGCCTGATCATGTCCCTAAATCAGTTAATGGACAAGCAAATTTCAGATAAGCTAATAAGACCGGTAGACCAAATTAACCACTGCCAATTTAACAACTCGACATAAGATTCAACAACATAAGTAAAGAAGCTTTGAGAAGCCGGGGTATTTACCTAAGAGGCACAGTCTCAATCCAAGACTGCTAAATGGAGTGTCAAAGAATTTGCGTTAACAAATTTTTTTATTCCTATTTTTTTTCACTCTATCCTCACCTGTAAATGTAGCCTCTCATCCTCAAACGGCAGATGCGTGAGCGCAGGCAGCGCGTTGTTACCTCCCAACACCACGTAATCTGCACGTGTCGCGTCGGCGGCCAATAGTACAGTGAGGAGAGGTAGGCAGAGGACTCGGGAGCTGAACACGCTCTCTTGGCTCTCTGTTTCTTGGTAGGTTACCTGACAACATAATAAAACGTTTAGTACAACCATATTTTCTCAGTTATGTTATTGGGTCTTACGTCGCCGCCCGCAGCGACACGCGCAGCGCTGGCTAGGGGTGAGCCTATTATCATGAATCAGTATAAATCCAGGCTCCGGGTTGGTATTGATTATTATTTTTGTGCAAAACCCAATAGCCGATCTGGGAATCGAATTACCTCAATAACACATTTAGCGGTCGCGACCTCTAGACCAGAACAATGAGAAACCTTTTTTTTTTTTTTTGGTTGGGAAACCATCAAATGACCTCTCCCGCTCTGGGCGGAGCGGAAGGGCGTGTCAGACTCTTACTGACTAAAACCCACCCGTGTTCCTTCAGTTGCCTGTGCGCCAGGGCCACGGTAACTCTTTCGAACAATCCGCAGCGCAATGAGAAACCTGGACTTGAGACTTGAGAAATTGGAGAGATAAATAATGTATTCAGTGCGGTCTTAAACACAAAATAACCTGCACCCTAATTGCGTAACACAGTTTTAATCACAATCCGAAAGAAAGAAAATTGCTAATCCATTGCTTTATTTTTGAAAATTTCGTCTGCTCAGCAGCGTAATGAACGCACTGGAAGGATGAAATGACGGCGGGTTACGGTAACAATCTGTAACTCCCGCATTCCCCTTAAACTGAAGGGGAAGATTTATAAACCAATGGTTAGACCTGCTGTCTTGTATGAATCGGAATCTTGGGACATAAAAAGGATGCATGAAAGGCAATTGAAGGCAGCTGAGATAGAGATAAGAGAAACTATGCTGAGAGGGATGTGTGGTATTATGCGAATGGATAGAATGAGAAATGAGTACATAAGAGGAAGTCTGAAAGCACCGTAACCGAAAAGTTGTGTGGGAATCTGTTGTCATGGTATGGACTTGTATTGCGGAGGAATGAGGAATGTCGTGAGGAAAGTTTTGAGTGTGAATGTGGATGGATAAGAGTAGGGAAAGACCAAAGAAAAGATGGATGGACTGTGTGAAAGATGATATGGCTAGAAAGGGGGGAACACCAAAGATGACGACTAATAAAGAATTATGGAAGAAAAAGACATGTTGGGCCGAGCACAAATAAATTGGGATAAGGGCAGGAGAATGATGTTGAACTGACTAAAATAATGCCTTTTTAAATCATTGTAATTATGTTACGCAATTACCCCACACGTTTAAAAATCTGTGATGGCTATTAGACTCAGGTTAAGGCACACTGCAGTGTACTCACCTCTCTAGGATGCGCAGTGGGACTCAGACAAGCATGCAGCGCCCGCGCGGCGCCGCGTATGGAGAGGTAGTCCCGCGCGGCCGCGCGCACGATGACGCCGTCCCAGCCGCGAGCACGTTCCAGGTAACCCGACGTCGCTGAGCGAGAGCCCCGTGGAACGAACTCGACGAATGTGCCGTTGTACTACGGACAGACAAACAAATAGTATTTTTTAATATTCGATATCTCTAAAAATAGAATAAACATGAGCCAAAGTAAAAAAAATATTGTTTAATATCTCAAAAAATGCTACACAGAGACAGTGCAATACTTCGATCTGACGTCAGTATCCAGCGGTTTCCCTGGACCCTCCGGCATTTAACAATAGACAGGTTTCATAAGCATACCTAACTATGGAAGAAATAGAGAATTGGTTAAAAGAAACGTAGATTTTGAAGAAAACTAAGACTGTTTTACGAGGAGGGCTGCACTAAAAGTATCGGGAATGGAATATTTCCACTGTTCCTGTCATATTAAAATCTTTTTAATTGAAAACTCCTTGGTTTAAAAATCGAATACCATTTATTTATTTAAAAAAAGATTCTCGGTCTTGTCACAAGGTTTTGTCAAACTTGTTTAGTCGTTGAGAAAATGGAATTGACTCGAGAAAATTCAAGAGCGATGATTTATTATGACTTTCGAAGTGGTTTAACACAAAAACAGTGTGTTGACCGGATGATTTCTGCATTTGGTGATGAAGCCCCATCCAAAACCACAATTTATCGCTGGTTTGCTGAATTTCAACGTGGACGTGTCAAGCTCAGTGATGATCCCCGTCAAGGTCGTCCAAAAACTGCAGTCACCCAAGAAAACGTTGATGCTGTGCGTAAGCTGATTGAGGAAGATCGACATGTGACATACCTACCGCGAAATTCAGGCAACTTTAGACATTGGCATGAGTCAAATACAAATAATCTTGCATGAACAGTTAGGTGTAAAAAAGTTGTTTTCCCGATGAATACCGCATTCGCTCTGTGAAGAGCAAAAAGCGGCTCGCGTTACTTGGTGCGTCAGAATTCTCGAAAGATTCCACGCAGGATCCTCAAATGCTGTATACAACATCGTATCAGGTGACGAAACCTGGATATACGCGTACGAACCCGAAATAAAAAACCAGTCACGAGTTTGGGTGTTCGAAAATGAGTTAAAGCCAACAAAAATTGTTCGTTCACGGAGTGTTGCAAAAAAAATGGTGGCCACGTTTGTCTCCAAAACCGGCCAATGTACGACTATTCCTCTTGAGGGACAAAGAACGGTTAATGCAGAATGGTATGTTAGCATTTGTTTGCCACAGGTCGTTTCTGAACTCCGTAAAGAGAACTGCAACCGCCGCATCATCCTCCATCACGACAATGCGACTTCTCACACCGCGCACAGAACAAAAGAGTTTTTAGAGCAAGAAAAACATAGAATTGTTAGACCATCCGCCGTACAGCCCCGACCTAAGCCCTAATGATTTCTATACTTTCCCTAAAATAAACAATAAATTGCGTGGACAGAGATTTTCATCACCTGAAGAAGCTGTGGACGCCTACAAAACGGCTATTTTGGAGACCCCAACTTCCGAATGGAATGGTTGCTTCAATGATTGGTTCCATCGTATGGAAAAATTTGTCAAATTTCGCGGAGAATACTTCGAAATGCAATAAATACATTTTTAAATAGTAATGTTGTGTCACTTCCTTGATTCCCGAAATTTTCAGTGCCGCCCTCGTCCTTTTTTTTTGAAACACTGTCAAAATCGAACTGAATCTTTTTGCAACCAAAAATCAGATCAAACTGCACTATACACGGCGATAGTGTTGCTGAAAAGAATTCAGTCCTGCCGAAGAATGTTTTGTGGCAAACCAACGACTATCAATGGCTCTTTTTGCAGTTTGCCTTACTAACTTAGTCAAGCTACTAATAAGCCAAATAAAACAAGCAATAAAAATTCAATCTATGATTAACATCGACATCGCCTATTTCAATATAAATGATAGAATAGAATAGATGAAATTGATGCTCCAAAATTACGCCATAAAAGCGAAATTTGGCTTGACCTAATGAAATACCTCAAAACGTACTCAACAAATACCCTAGTCATGTAAATTATTATAATAAATTAGCGGAAATAGTTAAAAAGAACAAACATTAAATACATTCATAAACGCGGTCCGGTATAGTCTGTGCCAGTCTCTAAGAAAGGAAACTCTAATTTTGGGCTAAACATAATATTTAAATGTTCACAACAAATAAATTACATGTTTTATAAAATAATTACTTCAATAATACATAGTTTAACTAACTAGTCAAGGGTGTGTGTACTATGGGTACTGCCTAACCGTTCGTGGAAACGAGGTGTGATAATGTTTATGTTAATTAGTCAAGTTAAAGCCCTCTTCGTTTCCCCTACTTTGCTGTGCCGCACAGCGTCCACAATGATCATGTCTTTGTAAAACCTGCCACCTAAGTTTACATTCTGGAAGGCAATAAATATCATAACTGAGTATTGATTACCTACTAGTCTTTATCTACCTGAATTTCATAGACGCGACATAACGTCTTAAGGTCCAGGCGCAACACAAAGACACCGCCTGTCGCTCGACGAGTGGTGCCTCTGAGTGGCATGCGATTCGCGTCGCGTGTCACGCCGGTTTGAAGGAGCCTTTATTCGGCCTTATAATGAGCCGCGCATAACAACAAATCGGTAAAACAAAAGGTCAAGGAATGTGTTAACAATGGCCGAATGGCGTGAGAATGGCAAATCAATATTATACTTAAAACATAAGGTTACGAATGTTTTCATTAAAATGTTCACAACTTTTCCACTCTTGCAGAGAGGAGGCCAGGGTCCCAGCAGTGGGAACATTACTGGCTCATTATAGTTATGTTGCTATCTACTTCGAAACTGCTTCTAATTATTTTATTAGAGAATAGTTTTTTTTTTGTTTATTTTGCTGCTCTGGACGCTTTTAACGTGCACATCCTTTTAAAATCGTTCTCACATATAATTATAAATTCAACATTAATGATGTAACTAACATTTTGTAACAATATAATTTAAAGGTTTCCATAGAGTTTTTTGTCCGTTCTTCTCCATAGGTACACTACTCTTTACAATGGGCAAGTAGCTTCATATTTCTGACTGACCGACTCCTTGACAATTCAAGTGCCTGTAAATGGTTTAATTGAAATAAATGCTTTGAGTTTGAGTGTCATAAAAGTGTCCAGTAGATGTTATTTGTTTCCTTGTTTCCAAATTGAAATTATGGACGTCACTGAAGTTCCTATTTTGTTACGTGTATGACGTAGTTTTGATGACATCACCATAATATTTAACATTGTTTCTAAACTGACAGTCATGACATGACTCAGACACTTAACAATGAAACACGATTATTCAATGTAGAGCATCGCTAGTTGAAATAAATAATGTCTTCAACCGTACATGGGACGCCCAAGGTATATGGACTGACGACCTTAAAAATGTGGCCAGGATGACCTGGCGCCTGGGTGTTCTACGCGTTTTGCATCCAATCTATGAAGACTGGATGCAAAACGCGTAGAACCGGGTGTTGCGGTGGAATTTAGGAGAGGCCTATGTCCAGCAGAGGACTGCTTTAGTTAATTGATTTTGGCGTGCTTTTTCGTGACACAACCATCATTCAATAGTTACACACGTCTGGCGCTAAAACGTTAGTGTGTGATATATGCTAGGGCGAGCCGGGTTCGACTTGGGTCTGACACAGTCAAGATATTGGTTGAGTGTTCTATTCCTACACTTCTCTTCTATGTAATAAAACTCTTAAATTAATTTAATCATTCAATTACAAACAACGCTTAGCCTAAACCGCTGGTTCTAGAAGCATGAAGCTTAGCACAAGACTTCCTTATGTAACGAAAGTGAACACTAAGAAAGGATTTTTGAAAATTTATTCCCTAAAGGAGTTAAATAGGTGATGAAAGTTTGTATGGAAATTCGTCATTTTTAACGATGGTGAACCCGTCGGGCACCTGGCAAATACTCACAATCTCGCCATACAGTTTGTCCATGACGTGTATCTGCGGCGTGGGCGCGGGCGGCGGGTGCGAGGGCGGCGCGGCGTGGCGCGGCGCCAGGTGCAACTGTTGCACGAACGCTACGAGTGCAGCTGAGCCTTGTGCGATGCTGGCTAGCTCGTAGTCACGAGTCATGTTTGCACGGAACTTCTGGGCGCCTAGGGCTGGACAAAGTTACATTGTTAGTTTAAGACCCTATTAGATGTCTCTCAAACGCGTAAAAAAAGAAAGATGACTGATATACATGAACCAAACATCTTCAAGTTTTGATAAACCACACATGAATACCTTAAAATAGTTAGTTTAAGACATCTTACAAAGAATGCAACAAAAGTGGGATGATAAATGGTGAGTTCATTGACCAAATCTGCATAATGACGTTATTTCAAGTTTTGATATTATAATAGTCGCCAAAAAAAGGCACAAGACACAACCACACAATGATCTTAACGCAAAGCTTAACATAAAACAATCCTCAGTTGTTTAAGTTATGACAGGTGTTTCTTTACCCAGATTGACTGAGAATCAATGAAAACATTTTTATATTATTACTGTTTATTTGAAGATAAAAAATATAGGAACGTTGGTTATGTTATGTCATTTCTGATCTTGGTAACTTGACAGGACTTCTTTGATATGATGATCTGTTACTATTGGTAGTAACGCACAAAATATAATTTATTAGGTAAGTACTATTAAATGAACTCAAGGCTTCAGTAGAAAGATGATTCATGTAACATTGTAAATCAATAAATACATATAATGTTCTGAAATAAACAATAAGTACATTATTTATTACATAACAGGCACTAAAGTTAAATGTCCACCTTTGTAGTTTTTTTACATGTGCGTAAAGCTTTTAAAAATAAATATAAATAAGCTAAGCTTCAGTACCTTGTCTAAATCTAATTTAGTTTACCTACCTTAGTAATATTAGGTTCACTTCTTCAGTTAGTATCTGGCATACAGTATAGTTACAAAATACAACTCACCAACAGTATCCATATAAATCAGCAGCATGGTCATAACGGTCACAAATGTCAACACAAACAGCATTGCCGGCAGCAGCCTCCTGTACATATCATTGGGCGACGTCTTTGTGAACACGGGTACTGACAGCCG
Organism: Dryobotodes eremita; assembly: GCA_917490735.1. Lineage (NCBI taxonomy): Eukaryota > Metazoa > Arthropoda > Insecta > Lepidoptera > Noctuidae > Dryobotodes > Dryobotodes eremita. Next base: position 1,446,806 of record OU823264.1, read on the forward strand.
AGGACTGACCACCGGTGGTGTGACCACTGGTAATGGAACCATTGTTGTGGTCTTGTCTGGTAATGGTACGGTTGTTGTGGTTTTATCTGGTAGTGGTACCGTTGTTGTGGGTTTGTCTGGCAGTGGTGTTGGTACTGTGTCTTTTGTCTTAGCTACGGTCTCTGCTGGCTGGTCCTCCGGTAGTGGGTTCTCTTGGATTTTCTGGATGAATAAGTTTTGTAGGTCAGAGGGTCATCTTAGGGGATTATTGTAATAGAGATTGATATGGTAATAAGCAATAATATGATTGCTGATATGATTTTATGACAGATAGATAGAATATGGTGTAGTGTACACCGATATTTATACAAAGGTCAGTAACAACTCAACAAAAACAGTAGTTCAACATAAGTAAACAAATAAGTTCGTGAGCTATGATAAACTTTCAAGTTTTTGTATTGGACAGAACTTAACAATGTAAGTTACTATAGCTTGAAGCTGGACTATTACCTCATGTAACGTAGGCATCTTTGTTTTTTCAGATATGCAAGATTTCACCATAATTTCCCAAAACTTTATTACACATGCAATTTAAAATAGAATTTAGTGTTTTTTTGTTAATTAGTTCAGTAAAATACACTTGGAATTTCGCGTTACATGCCAAAATGAGGACCTATGCGTACCACAGACTAGACAGGTGTATTATTTTTTTGTTTGAATAGCGCACAAACAGCTGCAAAGAGATTCGATGCCAGACATCTAAGTAAAAAACACATTGGGTGCCTCACTTTTAATGTCAAGTTTCTTACTCAATTTGCGAGATAATAGTATTTGTTTGTATTATGCCTGAAGAACGAGACACTTTACCACAGTAAAACGTTTATGTGGGAGACTTTGGCTTCCGTAATGGCAGAAAAATGCAGTTAAAACTTACCTTTTCGGCCATCGTACCCTTTTGTTTTGTTCCTTACGTAAAATAAACACGCACAACGATAACTTTCAGTTGTAAAATAGGCCCTTTTTTATATTACACAACATACATAATGATATAAACACAATTATAATACTTTACACTTAATTATTACGTGAATAATACTGAATTATTTGAAAATAAAATAAAAATATACGTCAAAGAAGCGTGAGTCACTGACCGCATCAGTTGCGACTATATCTAAAATTTAATTTCTACCACACAGAAAAATATTCTACTACTCTACTATTATTGGTAAATAGTTGAGAAGTTGCTGTTTTCTCTTTTATGAAATGGTTTGCAATATTTTGACCTCGCCTCAGCCCCAGACCTAGGGGGGAGTAGGCCCATGCCCCGGTCGCCAACTTCAGGGGGTGGAAAATTCAAACGTGGCAGAAAAATGCGCTTATTATCTTTCTCTGCGGGTGGCACACTGAGGAAATCACTACCGTAAAATGCTCTAATTTGGCCTACCTAGCCTTACTTTACCTAAACAAGTTATTTGAATTTCAATAGTAAATTATACTATCTAGAGGATTTCGTCAATGGTACGATTATTTATTTATTTATTTATTTATTTTATTCTGAACAAAAATACATTTGTGTCGAATACAGGATTAATACAATAATAATAATCAATAAAAGTTACAATTAATTACAAGTTATTAATACACGGAATAATAATAATAATCAATAAAATTTACAAATTTTATTGATTTGATTGATTATTTACGTGTGGCAACACTTACTTTTGGTTATGGCTAGAAAGTTGTGAAATGTCAGTGAACGTCAGAATTTTTTAAATGGTGGACGGTGACTTTTTGGCGGCACTTCAAAATTTCATTGTGTGAGCTATTTTTACGGGTTTTACGGACCATATCAAATGAAAAATAGTCCTGTCTTTTTATCTATGTTTTTCATTTGTAAAGTGAGTTTAAGTTGGTAAAATCAAGAAGCACAATCGTGTGTCGCTTTTTATAAAAAGTCAACAAAACTTTACCTGGAGGTAGGGTTGTCACTTTTAAGTTTGAGACTAAAATAGTGAAATCCAGCATCTAACGAACGCGCATCTAGCGAACGCTATTAGAAGTAGAATAACCTTTACCTACGTTTTACATTGGTAATTAATGTAGGTAGGTATAAAAATAATACCAGTTAAGTACCTATTTAGATACCTAGGTACCTACATTCTAGAACCCAAGTAAGTACCTACTAAAAAGTCTAAAACGTGCCTCTGATTTTTACAGAGGTAGAAGATGCCTCGAAACAAGAAAAGCACCAATTCACAAAACAAAAGTGGTTTACCTCCATTGTCCGCGATGGTACCTTCCCATTTGCAATAGAAGATTACACTTATTTTCTTCATTAATATTATTTTGTACGCATAATGTAATTAGGTAGGTATTGCATTACTGCAAATTGTTACCAAGGTGTGTAATAAAAACAATCAAGACTGCTGATTTTTAAATTTTTAATATAAGTTGTTTTATTTCCTATGGTGACAACCCTGAAAGATTCTCTTTATAAGTACTTAATGCTCAAAAAGCCTGCCTAACTTTGCTTACCTTCTAAAAAAAAAGATAAAAGCTTTAGACTTTATGACATGGTTGAGTATGAATACCATGAATACTTATCCAATACTTTATGGGTAGGTACGGAATCTGTTCATTTGGAAATATTAAATTTAATTGCGATATTGTTGCCTAGGCAAAGTAGAGGAAATGCCATTTACTCTAAAACTTTCAAAAATACCTGCAAGGTAGCTAAAGCCTTGTACATTAGCAACAAGATCAAATCAGCCGATAATAAAATAAAGACGGTTTGGAAAATTATCAATAATGAAACTAACAGGAATAAAAGACATAATAATGATTTCAATCTCGAGACTTCACGTGGTCCCATAAGCACTAACAAAGAAGTTGCTCAAGAATTTGTAAATTTCTTTACCAGTATCCCACTTAAAACTACTGAAACCTTAAATTCGTCCCCCTCGCGTTCTATTGAATTATTAAGAGCAAACGTTTCATCCTGCCCGATTGAATTTAAATTTAAGCATATAAACCCAATAATAATAATAAAAACTTTCAAGCAAATCAAGATCAAACTAACCGAAGATATATGGGGAATGTCTATCAAAGTTTGTACCTCCATTGTTGAGACTATAGCGCCGTACTTGGCCTTAATATTTAATTTGTGTGTGGATCAAGGAGTCTTCCCGGATCTAATGAAATATAGTAAGGTAATACCACTTTTCAAATCAGGGGACAGTAAAGACCCCAATAATTATAGACCCGTATCCGTGTTGCCGGTTTTCAGCAAGGTGTTTGAAAAGGTAATGCTGAATCAAATGCTCAATCATTTTAACACCAATAAAATCTTACATGATCAACAGTATGGTTTCACCAAGGGACGTTGTACGACTGACGCCGGTGTCACCTTATTAAAACACATATTTACGGCGTGGGAAGAGGCCCAAGACGCCGTAGGAATCTTTTGTGACCTCTCCAAGGCATTTGATTGCGTCGACCATGAAACCTTAATATTGAAACTTGAGCATTACGGACTTGGAAAACTTGCGCTCAGTTTAGTAAAATCTTATTTAAATGATAGACAACAGCAAGTTCAAATAAATGGTGTCAATTCACTCGGTTTAAAAGTAAAAATGGGTGTACCACAAGGCTCGATATTGGGGCCTTTCCTCTTTTTAGTATATATTAATGATCTACCCCATTTGTTGAAAACCCAACCACAAATGGTGTTATTTGCTGACGATACTTCTTTAATTTTTAAAATTAATAGACGTGCATCAAATCTTGACGACGTAAATAACGCCCTACTGCAGATCCAAAATTGGTTCACAGCTAATAATTTAGTATTAAATGGGAAAAAAACTAAATGTATAAGATTTTCTTTACCAAATGTCAAAAGTACTAATTGTGAGATAGGAATAAATCAAGAGAAACTAGAATTCGTCGATAAAACTGTTTTCCTGGGGATCACGCTCGACTCAAGGCTTCAATGGGGTCCTCATTTAACATCCCTTGCAGGACGGCTCAGTTCAGCGGCATACGCTGTGAGAAAAATCCGTCAATTTACTGATGTAGGTACCGCGAGGCTAGTCTATTTTAGTTACTTTCATAGTATTATGTCGTACGGTATTTTACTATGGGGACGGGCTGCAGACGTTGAGTCTATTTTTATTCTGCAGAAAAGAGCCATCAGAGCCATATATGGCCTCCGCAGGCGCGACTCTCTAAGGGAACGGTTTAAAGATATTAACATCATGACGGTACCTTGTCAATATATTTATGAAAACATCATGTACGTAAGGAAAAATCTACATAGTTTTAGTAAAAGAGGTGAAAGACACAATTATATCACTAGAAATAGGGACCAATTAGTTCAACCAGGTTTCAGGCTGGCTAAAGTAGACTCTTCTTTCATGGGGTACTGTTTAAAATGTTACAACAAAATACCTCCCCATATACTTCAATTGAATGAAACGAAATTTAAATCCTGTATGAAACGCACACTATGCAGTCAAGCATATTATAAGTTGGGGGATTACATCGCTGATAAAAATGCTTGGCTCAACGCTGGTCCTGCTCCACAAGGGCGCATTAACTAATTGATTAGCATTTGGAACTACTGAAGATTGTAAAAACTGTCTTTACATTGTATAAATTCAATCTTGTAGTATTGTATAATTGCATAGCACATGTGTGAGTACTATGTACCTACTATAAAGCTACCATTTTCTAGGTTTGTCTTTCATTGACTTGAATGTGCCCTGACGGCTGAGAGTATGTCATGCTCACTCAAATGTCTCGCTGGTGGTGGCGTGTGTGTTGGATCATTAAGTTCCCTTCAAAATGGTTGAGCTAAATGGTGCTGATCCATACGTCATGTTCGTGAACGGGCGCCGTCAGTGGGGACTGGTCATCTCTTGGCTGCCACGGCTTATTTTAATTTAATATTGGAATTGTTGTCGTCTCTTTATTACGGACGCTTTTAACGTTCTGCATCGTTCTCACATGCATAATTTCAACATGAATGATGTAACCAATAATTTGTAACCATATTTTGATTTAAAAGAGTGTCCATGGAGTTTCTTGCCCGTTCTTCTCCATAGGTACCTACTAAGCTTTGGAATGGGCAACTAGCTTCATCTTTCTGACTGACCGACCCCTTGACAATTCAAAAGTGCCTGTAATTGGTTTATTTGAAATAAATGCTTTGAGTTTGAGTTTGAGTTTGAGCCATTAACTTTGCCAGGCTTTTGCAAAGCATATTTCTCAAAAAATATGATGTGTAGGCTACAATGAGTTGTTTTGCTAGGAGCACAAAGTTCTGACTTCCATTTTCTCTATACAAGTTATAAATGAACTTCCTACTCATGTCAAAATAATTTTAAAATACCTCAGAATCCGAGCAAAGTTAGGGCATTTTACGGTACGTGATTAGCGTAGGCATAGATCGTCAAATGGTGTGAGTGGGTTGCGGGCGGAGCAGTTGAATTCTGCCAGGAGCTGTCCGTTTTTAAAGCACATGCTCCACTTTTATTTGGCGATATAAAAAAAGTTATCTTTCCATCTCTTGCAACAAATCTATGCCGTGGCGAACCAGAGGAGGATTAGCGCCTCTGTCACCTCTGTGGCCTAAAATTTAAGGAACAAATCCTTTATTTTAGAAATTTTACTTCGCGTAAAGAGGCCGCCGGGCGTCCCGCTCTTTTCGGCTCCTTTATGTGCAAAGGCGACACAAGTTCCTTTCATTTTTTATCACAGCGCTGACGCAGCTGTTGGATTGGAGCATTATCGATCGATAAAATTTTACTAATATGTTTCTGGCTAAATATTCGTGCTCGCTTTGCTCGCTCTTACAGCCTAGCGACTCTTTATTCTTAAAACGTATCGGACTAAAGAAATCCAACTTATCTGAGGCAGTGTTAAAATTTTCGCGCTCGCTTCACTCGCTCAGGCATTCTAGATTGTCTTAATTGGTTTTAAGCTTTTCTGCATAAGTCGGGTGTGATCTTAGCAATCGAAAATCAGATTAATTATGACAAGCCAATCGATTTTTTCGCAGAACAAAAGGCTCAAAGTGTAATTTTTTTATCCTAATCTTCTGCTAATATTAAAGCTGAAGAGTTTTTTTGTTTGAACGCGCTAATCTCAGGAACTAGCAGTCGGATTTGAAAAAATCTTATTGCATTTGATAGCCCAATTCTTGAAGAAGGTTATAGGCTATTTAACATCACGCTACGACCCTTAGAAACCGAGCAGTAAGAAAAAAAAGTCAGAAAGAACGCTAAGCGAAAAGGAAGTAATATCGTGAGCGAGTGATGCGCAGCGACGCGGTGGGTTGGGGGCCGAAGTTTCACGCAGGCGAAGTCGCGTACAGAAGCTAGTATGCTATAATCTCACGATTTATTTCAAATATCCTGTACTATCCTAATTAAAATAATTGTTCGATGTCCATGTATATTTAAATAAACAAATCTTCATGTAAAAGGTTAACGGATTAGCGGGGTGGGGGGCGGCAAACCGCAGGTTTTGCCCCGCCTCGAAGAAAATCTAGATCCGGGTCTGCCTCGCCTGTTTAAGATTTTGTAGCTTATTATAATCATTTTCTAATTCTCTACCTGCAAAAAAATGCACTATTGGCTACCACTTTTATCTTACCAAAATCCATGTAGGTAGCAAATTTTTTAACGGACATGTTGGCTTGGGGTTGATTACTGATCTTAATAAATTCTGTATGTAGTTATTTAAACTTTCTAATAAATAAAGTCGCTAATCACATCCATAAAAGACGTGTTTAGAATATGTAAGTAAATACTGCGAAATAGTTCACAAATGTTACATATGCGTATGGGTTTTCCACGTAGATATACTAAGAAAGTGATACACCAATAAAATATTCATTGAGCGTACTGCTAATGAGTTGAGCTTGAGCTCAATATCAAAGTCTGAATCATAAGTCAGAACCAAAAAGCAGCGTTCTTTGCACTTTCTTTACACTAAATTAAAACACTGTTATATGGCGAATAACAAATACTTTCCAGTTGAAGCTAAATTAACGCCTGGCTTATCGTTTTTTAAAGAAAAACACCCTTTATACTTTAGGAAAAGGTCTTTATTGTCAAAGTTTATTATAAATTACACAATATTAACGGCAATGTTAGTCAATAATCTGTAACTTTAGTTTACAAATTCGAGATTGACATGTGAGATGTATAAGTATGTACAATGATAGTGTCTGTAAAAAGCTTTAAAACTCTAATATATTTCAGCTGAAAAAATTGTGCAATCGGTGTATAAATTACACAAATACAAATAACTATATACTTAAATTCTTATTTTTAAATAAATTTCTGATTTCTTTCAATGATCGAAAATTTTACAATAATACTATTTACATTATTGTCATGTTAGCTAAAGATTAAGAGACATTTAAAAAGATTGATATAAACAAAACATGAAATAACGGAACGTCTGTCACAGTACCTGTTTATAAGCTGCACGTTTTTTTGTCGTTTGGATTAAATTATATTACTCATTGTCAAAAGCTACCAAGTACCAAGTAAAGGGCTGTAATATCTATAAAAATATCTTATAAATAATAATGTTTTTTTCATAATGAGTCTTTGAAAATAATAATTTGAGTCCACTAATAGTACAGAATCATAGGCAAGCTATCTCAACGAATAGGAAAGTATTTTCTTGAAATAATAATTTCCAAAGATTTTTGTTTTGTTTCTTTGTTTTTTCTGAACAATAATTGATATTTGAACTGTTTATTTGTATAAATTAATTAATCAAAACCAAAATTAATGTTACATTTTAAGGTTCGTATTAAGTCAAACTTTAAACCTATAATATTTTTAAAGTTTACTGTCATTATATTTAGATATGCAGATCATGATAATGTATTTCTTATAACAAAAAATAATGATGTGTATTTTCTTTTATAACATTAGATGGTAAATGTGTAAATAAAAATTATAAAAAATGTTATTTAGAAATCACTAATTATGTCTATCATCAAGAGTTTAATATTATCATGCACACAACGTAGCAGGCTTTTATCATTAATTGCACTGTATAAATTTGTATAAGTTTATCTATAATATTATTACAATAATTAACTATCAATAAAATTCTTAAATATAACAGAAATTTGTGCATCAACATCTACAACTACATAGTGTAAAATGATTTTTTAAATTACTTACTAAGATTTTCGCCTAACACAATACGAGTAATATATATTTTTCAAATAATTATATCTAAAATTCAAAATTAATACGTATTATTTCAAAATGACAACTGGATAAAAACGGTTGCTAACTTAATATTTAATATTGATCATAAATCTACATGCACCTGAATATAACAAGATGCCTTTTAGGCTTAGCACAATATAAATATAGAAATTATAGCTCAAGGAATAAAAGTAATAAAACGATTAAATAATCCTATCCGTAAAATCTATCAATCGTTCTTTTTTTTTAATTTGTGGCAACTTTTTCAGTTTGTGATGCCAATCTATGAACAATATCTACGAAATGTAAAAAACACGGTCTGCACAAAAAATTGTAATTCGGTTTTTAACATACCTAAGTATTTATTTCAATCAACTATCTATAATTCTGATATCTAAGGGTTTGTTTTAGGCATTATTATAATGATTTGGTTTATAAAAACAACCCTGAAGGCGCTAAGTATATAATACTTATAACATGTTGAGCTAAGTATTTCATAAAGTATACTCCTTATAATGCGTTGATATTGTATAAAACAAGATATTGTACGTATACTATTATACATATTACTTAAATATTACGTTTACCTACATTTTAAAACGAAAGTCTGCGCTCAAAACAGAAACCAAATAAATGATGTCACGTTAAAAGTAATACTGTTTTATGTGATTACAAAAACTGGTTGAGGCAAAAGCCTTTTACCCTGCTGTTAAAATAATAAAATACAAAACTATTTATATTTTAAATTATATAATTCGTTGCCGTCAGATATGACGTACAAAAAGAGGCTATCCAGAAAGTGGAAGATACCTACATTAATTAATAATTATTGTTATGTTACGTAGGTAAATAAAAAAATACTAATATTGGTATGTACGACATCGAAAGTCAAAAGTAATAAATATTTTAGGTTCGCCATCATCATTCTTTTGCCCTTATCTATCCTGTTTATTTGGCATCGGCGCATCATGTTATTGTGCACCTACCTATATCTGCGATTAAATTATGAAGTCTATGAAATTTTCAGGTCTCTGCGTTTAGTTAGCCTCTTACTGTGGTCATATCTGGTCGCAACCTTATTATAATTAGACGAAATTATTGTCTTTCGTTATTCACTGAGAAACATTACTCTACTTACACTTTACAGTATGTAAACAGGCCAAAAAGTTAATAACTATTTATTGTCAATTAACGAAGTCCATTTAGAAAGCAAGTGAATTTTATAATAGTACGTACTAAAGTTATCTTCGAAGAAGTTTTATTGTCTTACATTTCAAATTTCGTAGGCTCTAAGGAAAAAGATTACACTAAGTAACTTGTATTTTATATAAAAAGGCTTACTATAAATATTTGTTATTGTCAAGCACACGACGAATACTTATAAATAAATGATTCTAAATAATAATTAGTTTTTATTGTCAATGTCTCCATTGCATTTATATAAATTTAGTTCAGATAAGTGATTTTTTTACCGAATTCAAAACATTCTCCTAAAGTCGGATTTCAATTCCTTACATACAATTAATTATTTATGAATATATAATTATTTTTATGTATATTAGTAATATCTAATTACTTAGGTCAGTGGTTCTCTTTTAGGTAAATATACATAATGCAATTGTTGATTAACAATATTTTTGGGTCTGAGAACCATGAAATATCTTCATGCTTTCTCGAAAACCTGAGCTACATTTTTATTATAATATTATTGTCATTGCTCAGAGAATATCTGATTTTTAACAGTATACATATACAATAAATATATAACGATATTTTTTAGAAATATATAAATACAATATTAGTAATAAATGGTATTCCCTACGGAAAATCTCAAATTTATTGATAGTTTAGCAATTACTCCTATGCACCATGTACATACGCGCTTCTGCTGAAATCAGTGGTGACTTTTATCGTGCAGTGGGGTAATTGCGTAACATACTAACGATTTCAATGCCATTCATGTTGACAATTCGACAACATTCATTGCGCTATTTTCGTTGTCGAGAACATGAATTTTTCAAACATATCAAGCAAAAGATTAGGATTTATTCAAAAGCCTTCAGATTGTAAAAGAAAGTGTGTTACGCAATTGGGTTGCAAGTTTCCTTATCTGCCTAGTGACTTTTACCATCCTAACAAAATAATGTTACTAATAGTATTTATTGTCAGTTTGTTTATTCACAATGTTTCCGTTAAACAGCGCGATGTATAAGTAGTCCATAGATATACATATGTGAGTAGGTTTCGTACATAGGTACTTATGTAGGCAGACATGATACTTTGAACGGATTAAAGAGTTCAAAGTTAGAGGGGTACTTAAATACAAGGGCTACTAGATACCGTCAAAATCCTAAATTGTAAAAATGCACTTTCGCGCTCCACATCTGATATGAAATTGATATTATGTACGTAGATTGACATTATTTACCCATTTTCTTTATAAATACCTGTACAAACTGGCGAATTCCATACTCTTTACATTCTAAATTCGTCCAACAATATCACAATCTTAACTCGGATAAATCGACGCGAATATAATATGGGATGTTATTATTGTCTTTTAATTAGATTTCAATAAAATAACACGGATAAAGTTGAACGAATGCTACATTTTTGAATATGTATTAATAAAGTTGTAGTATATAATATTATACGCCAATTTAAAATGTAGATAATATCAGATTACTCTACAATATAAAAACAACCAACAATATAAATAACTTGTATACTTCTAAATACATAGTTTTATTTCTTATTTGTTGAAAATTTTTAAAAGTGTATAATTCAATTAATTAAGTATAGTTATTTTTTTGCTTACCCTACATTATTGTCATTATTTTGACAGACATTGCATACAGACTCAATATTTATTGTCTATGCTTAAGAATACAGATTCAAAATTATTGTCTTCGTTTCTTTTTGAAGATTACAAAAATTATTGTCTTAAATTTTCCTACTCTAGAAAGTTCACAACAGCATTGGATCAATGCTTGGTATAAAAAAACCTGTAAAGTCTACAAAATCCTGTTAGCATTGTTTTATTCTCGCGTCGATATCCCGTGTGGCTCGTTCCCTTATTACCGGATCCTGTTGGCGAGATGCCTGACTGCGGCCACCGCGAGAGGCGCGAGCGCCGCCAGCGCGGCGCCGCGCGCGTGCGCCGGCGCGCCGCCCGCGTTCACCCGCGCGTGCTTCTCGCCGGCGACAGGCACCGGAGTGCCTGGGTCTACCACGTGGATCTTCCAGCCGAGGTTATTGTGGGTGTAGCACTGAAGATTGTGAATAGTGAGTTAGATGAAGACTCCGATAGTAGGTCGCCCTTCTCAGATCAAGTGCGAGAAAAAAAGACTAGGGACTTGCCATATTGAAACATTTGAGAGACAGTGTGAACGAATAATGCGCCAGTTAGATATTGGGTACCGACTGTTAGCAATAAAAACCGTGACAATATTACTGTGAACTGCGATTGATAAAGTTGGTTAAAAAAAAAAAACAAATCTTTATTGCTGAACACAGTACATTGCAAGATGTTGAGTTAATGCGCATGATGTTGTGGTTCCTCGACAAAATAGTGTGCACTAGTCTTAGTTTCTCAGAAAAGAAGCTTGGGCCCCAAGTCCAAACACTTACACAGACTTTATGAATGTATTGATGGCCAAACTTTGCCACACCTAGCTAAAGTTTCTGGTCAAAAGTTCAAAGCCCCTTATGACAAAATGTACTAGTCTTATTATAAGCTGCCCTGTTACCTGATAATACAGCAAGTCAGGTGTCTCATGCGCCACAGTCCAGTTAAGCATGGCGGGCTCGCCATCATTGCACTCCAGCTGGATAGTCTTCATGTAGTCCTCGAAGGTGTCCGACGTGGCCGCCTGGTCGATCGTCTTGTGGGTCCATTCGCAGTAGCGGCCCACTGCAAAGGAAAAATGGCATCTTCAGTATTGAAGCTAAGGTCTGATGTGGAACTACTTTTAACAGAAACCTGTTAAAAGTTTTTCCATTTTGTAGCATTTCGTAAAACGTAAGAAGTAGGTATCAAGTGACATGAGCATCCACTTTAACAAAATCAATATATCTGCCTAGTCTTTTTCCAGCTATGTAACATGATACCAGTAATATACATGGAGTGACTGCCTATCTGACCTCCACAACCCAGTTACTGGGTAACACGATACCCCTTGCGGAGACTGGTTGTCAGACTTTTGGGCTACTTACTACCCGCAACGATTGTCAAAGATCTAAAAATGACAGCTGGAACCAACGGCTTAACGTGCTCTCCGAGGCACGGAGGGGTCTCGGTATTAATTGGATGGTCACCCATCCACGAACCAACCGTGGCGAGCGTAGCTTAACCTTCGATCGAGTTGTGCTGCTGTTATTGTTTAGCCACGAGATTGATATAAAATTGTTTTATTAAACTAGTATTTGGTCACCTTGTTACAAAAAGCATGTGTGTAAGTAATATTTCAGAATTTAGACCATCAATTTGGTACTCATTTCGTGAAGGCGAAAGTTGAAGTCGCATCATAGCTCGACGTTGAAGGTCTAACCTCTAGAGATTTAAAGACTGGCCGATTGGTACCATGTCTTCGATCGAATCACTGCTTAATATAATACCACACATCTTTTGTCAACTCACCAGCAGTAGGGTAAGGGTATCCCTCGTTATCGTACGCCACTCCGGCGAACACACGTTGTTTCCTCTGGTCCTCTTCCTTCTTCTGGCCGAAGCCTCCCTCTGAAGAGTCGCTGATGTAGAACGGATGGAACCTGAAAGGATTCAGTAGAGTTAGTAAGAATTGAAGAGTTATTAACCAGTGGTAGATGTGATAGGAAAGTTTGTTTCTGTGAGTCAGAATTTCAATACTTTTATATTCTGAGGTCGTTACGGACTTTAGGCATATTATGATAGATCAGTTATTTTCTTTTGCGTGTGGGTATGATGGTAACTCAGTCATTCCATCTGGCCGACTGTCAGTATTTAAATTACAACCTGCAGGCCCCCGGCCATAGGTTGCATAAAAGCTTGTTTTTATGCGTTGCATGTTTCAGCCAGATGTTCTGAAAAATAAATGGAACTATGACCCACTTGGCAGGGTTTGTCCTGTCGTCTCCTCCCTCGACCATGAAGGTGTAGGTCTTCCCGCGCTCCACGTACAGCTCCGGGATCAGCTGGTCGTTGATGTACCACGCGATACCCCAGGATGGGTGACCTGGGTAGAAAACATCACAAACTTGTTGAGGCAGCAAAGGTTTTCTTAATATGTAGGTTCTACTTTAATGGTTTCAATAGTGATTTTCATGAAGACACGGTCAGTCAAGAAATCGCGGTCCCTAAATATGACAAGAATACAGAAACACGTAGAAGCAAGACTTAATGGTAAAGGAAAAATCAGAAGTTTATATTTACCGTATGGAAGGAATCCGTTACTTATATCATTGTCTGCATGAAACAGAATAATTTTAAACATTTTTATAAAGTTCCACAACGCTTTGTTTCTCCGACAGGTTCTGTAGAGGTACACCTATAGTACACCCCCATTTCACACTTTTTTTTTAAATAAAGTTCTTTCATGAAAATTGTAGTAAAGAAAAATAATATAGCTATCCCAACAGGAACTTAATGATAGAAAACCTATTTAGTGATATATAGATCACGATGTGCCTATCTGCTCCAGAATTTTAGGTCATCAGTGTAATTGTACTGGTTTTTTTCGCCTTCTCGGTTATTCTACATGTTGTATAAAGCAAAATCTTCCTTTTTTTTGGTGCCATACCTCAAAAGGAAAAAACGGATCCCTTATAGGATCACTTCGCTGTCCGTCCGTCTGTTTATCAGTCTGTCAAGACCCTTTTCTCGGGAACACGTCGAGGTAACAAGTTAAAATTAATATCAAATACGTAGGTCTACGTCCCTTGGAGTTTAAAAAAATCAAGTTTCTAAGTCAACGCAATAAAAAAATATCGGCCATTTATGCGACAGTTTTGGATCATGATTATCATCATCATGTCAGCCGCACTACTTCCACTGCTGGACACAGGCCCTCAAGCACCGCCACTTCGACCGGTTCTGTACTTTTCGCATCCAGCGGAACAGTTTTCGATACTCGCAAATATATCAAAACTTATAGGGTACTTCCCGTTGACCTAGAATAATTAAATTTGGCAAAAAGCAAAGGAAAATGTCCGAAAATCTTTAATTTGTAGTTACTGTTACCCTAACTTCACAAATTCTACATATCAGTAAAAATGTATGGCTTGGCTGTTTCGTTACTTACTTCAGAAACTAAATATTCGCATCACCTCCACGACGGTAGCGAAACGGCGAAGCCATACATTTTTACTGATATGTAGAATTTGTGAAGTTAGGGTCGGTAGAGTTAGGCCGTGTAGATTCAGAAGCTTGGCTCTACATGAGATCTGATATCTTTTTCACAGGGCAAACCTTATGTGGTCGTCTTGGCAATATTTTACATGAAATGTTTTTGGTGGGATTTATTATTTGCCGAATGGCTTGGCACATGACCTCGATCTCGCCCGATGGAAAACGATGTAAGGTCTACGTAGAAGATGTCTGTTCACTCTTGCCTCAAACTTTGCCCCCATACTCGTATTTAATAAGAAGCAATCCAATACCAGTGATAGGCGTGTACCCGCGCGCGCCGCCGGCGGGCCCGATGCGTGCCGTGAGGTTGCTGACGCCCGAGATGACACGCGGGGCCCACGGCGCGGGGCCCGACGAGTCCGTCTCGGCCAGCCCGATGCACGTGTTCTCGTTCTGTGGGGGACAGTTGCGGAATAAGAGTCATTTATTCGTAAGCATATGAGTGAGTATTACAAAGTAGGTACATAAATTGACAAATAGATATAAGATACGTTGTTACAGTTCGCGCAAAACTTTATGAGCTCTCGGAAGTTGCACGCGAGTGGCTGCGCAGTATGCATAGTATAGTGTACGGGATCCCTACACTTAGTGATATGATAACGGGGCGATTCTATTGTGATGATGAAATAAAACCGACTTCCGTGAATGTTCGTTAAACACTGATTTATTGATATATATTTTTACATATTATTTGCAATAATAGGTACAATATGCTGTGGGTGCAGAATGCACGGCGCGTAAGTCGGTAAAGTAATGTACGGTTCTGTACATCCTGCCCGCCCAAACGGGACAACTGAAATGATGGATAGATAGGCAGATAATTGAAATTACAAACAAGTTTATATGATTAAATAATAAAATGATAATAGACTGATAGCTAATGATACAAATGCGATCAACCATTAATTTAAATGACTATTTTAAGATACATATGTCCTTAATCATCGCGGTTTTGTAAGTGCACTGAACGCAGAAAAGTTGGCGAGGTAGATATCTACACCACTAATCGTAAACACTTCACTACACTTTTGCACTGATTTCGCTTTCTTTGATGCCACCGGTACTGTGTCGGCCGGCGCGACCGTCACTGGCCCCGCCCAGACAGCCTCTTGGCCCTGGGGGGCCGGCGACGCTGGTACTCTGCCCGTATTTCGATGTCTTCTGATGAGGTACACGACGACGCCTCCCAAGACGATAACCGAAGCTACACTGATGTACAACACACTATAGTGGTGAATGTCGTGAATGCTCAGATCTGTAGACGACTGTTCCTTAACCTCGTCAATCTGAACCCTTAATTGTTTCCAAATGAGATGATGATCTTCGGTTACACTGAAGTTCTCTGGTGCAGATGTTTTCATGATTTTGTTTAGCACAGACACCTCTGGGACTTCGATGTTGTGATGAATTTTTATATGATTGATGACGTTATTATGAGCGTAAATACTAAAGGTATCCCCTTTCAATGTGCAACCTTGACCTAGGACAATAATCGCGTTGCCGACAAGGTTGACCATTGTGACTCCGTTGCCGCAAATTATGCGCACTTGGCATGAGCAACTCGTATACAACCAGGTGTTCGGCCTGTGCAATTTGATCCACTGCTCTTCACATGACGATTTTACGGAGTGACATAATTGTTTTAGATTGATAATTTTGATTTCACAGATAGACTACTTTATGTTTAGATCGTAAATGGGCATGTCTAATGAGCATAACAAGATATCGTTGGGAACATGAGTACATGATTGTAGGTCTGCTTTTGATAGAAGAAACGCTGTATCCTTGCCTAGATTGTAAGCTATGAATGGTACCGATGGCACGAGATGATAAAACTGTAGTCCTCTCTTTTGCGAAATCGATATGATTGTGTTTAACTCAAAGAATTCGTTGCTTAGGAGTGGAACTTTGATTTCGATGATTAAGTAGTTTGAGAAGACTCTAGCTGACACTTTGAGCAAACGATACATGTCCTTGATATTTTGCAAATCCACTGGTACCGTAAGTTTACCATTCAATTGAGCAGTTATCGTATCAGCTGAGCATCATCTCTAGTGATGCTCAGCTGATACGATAACTGCTCCGGTGACAACAAATAGCTGTCAATGCGCCCGCGTGAAATATCTGTGACCGTAGCAATCAACATTTGCTGAATCCAACGAATATTTGATAGAATTATTGATGCTGCTAGAGCTGATGATGTGACATAAAGGCCGTCTTCATTGTCCAAACGTATTTTATTCACATCAGTCGATAGATTTTGTAGACGTTGCTTGATGAATGAAAATTGTTGATTCATGATGTTTTCATTACGGCGTATGATATTATATTCTGATTCTAAAATACTAGACTGATCTGCTCGATGTCACTCTTGTATTTTTCCGCTAACCTCTCGTCCAGTACACCGAATAATGAATTAGCAATGTAACCCAACCCGTTTACTAGGCCTCTTTTCAACCTCTTCGGACTTTGATATTTAAGTAACATATCATAGTGTTCAATTTCGCTAATTTCGTGCTCCAACTGAAGAATGATACTCTGATATTGTTTACTTGCATGGGTGTTGCATAATTCTTCAATTGCCTTCAATCGGCGCGTTGCGTAAGCTGCTTCGTATCTGTGAAGGGTATGCGGAGGCCCATGGGCTCAGATACAATGTGAAGAAAAGTGAGGTTATGGTTTTTAAAGCACACAAAAAGATTTCTCAGACGTACCACCCGTCTCACTCTATGGTACACCTTTAAACAGAGTCACTCATTTCAAGTATCTGGGCCACTGGGTCACCGAAGACCTCAAAGACAACATGGATGTGGAGAGAGAACGTAGGGCGTTGTGCATCCGCTGTAATATGTTGGCTCGCAGATTCGCTCGTTGCACTGAACAAGTGAAGGTCACACTATTTAGGGCATTCTGCCAGACCTTCTACACGTGCAGTTTGTGGGCTAAATACACGCAGGGGACGTACAACGCCCTGCGTTTACAGTATAATAACGCGTTCAGGGTGTTGATGGGGCTGCCGCGCTACTGTAGCGCGAGTGGCATGTTCGCAGAAGCGCACGTGGACGGCTTCCATGCCATCATCCGTAAGCGCTGCGCATCGATGCTGGCGCGGGTGCGTGACAGCCCCAGCGCCATTCTGGCCGTATGTGCCGGCCGCTGGGACTCGATACTGATGGCACATTGGATGAGCCTTCACGCGAGACCAAGCGCCTGACTACTTTGTACCTTTACTAACACTAGGCTAAGAACAATGTTACTAACCACTTTAGATTTGTATTGTTACTAACACTAGGTTAAGAACATTGTTACTAACAAATTTATGGATCAAGTCTGAAATAAATTTTATTATTATTATTATTATTATAATGACTTGATGTGGTTGACGTAACCTTTGATATCGGATAAGCCTTTCCAGTAGGTCGTCATATTGTAGTAGACAACTACGAATAGACGCCATTCGTCCTTGATAATAGGTCTTTACCTATGAAATTGCCGTTTTGTATGAAAAAATTTAAACGAATTTTTTTCATGAATTTTTTATTTGTATTAATCGAAGTAATCACCCATGCAATCAATGCATCTTTGCCATCGCAG
This sequence comes from Dryobotodes eremita, assembly GCA_917490735.1. Taxonomy (NCBI): domain Eukaryota; kingdom Metazoa; phylum Arthropoda; class Insecta; order Lepidoptera; family Noctuidae; genus Dryobotodes; species Dryobotodes eremita. Next base: position 1,465,001 of record OU823264.1, read on the forward strand.
TGGCAGTTTATTGATGCCCTTCTTAAAGAAATCAGCTGGACGGGAGGCAACAAATTCTTCAAAGGCATTTTGTACTGCCTCTCGGGTATTAAATTTTTTTCCCGCCAAGAAGTTATCCAAATTCTGGAAAAAGTAGTAGTCTGTAGGCGCAAGGTCTGGTGAGTAGGGCGGATGACGGAGAGCTTCCAACCCCAGTTCTTGCAACTTGGAGACCGTCTGCTGTGCAGTATGAGGTCGCGCGTTGTCGTGCAGGAGCAGCGGAGACGAGCGATTGACCAATGCTGGTTGGAGATGCGCCAGCTTCTCCATCATTGTATTCAGTTCTTCACAGTACACATCTGCAGTAATGCTCACCCCGTTTGGTAAGAAGCTGTGATGAATCACACCGGCGCTAGACCACCAAACAGTGACCATCACTTTTCTAGGGGTAAGTTTTCGTTTAGGGCATTGTTTAGGTGCTGAACCAGGATCCAACCAACTTGCTGAGCGCTTACGGTTATCAAACAGAATCCATTTTTCATCGCAGGTAACAATGCGGTTCAAAATTCCTTCATTTGTGTGTCTGTTGAGCAGTGCAAGGCACGTCTCGACGCGTACTTCGCGCTGGCGATCATTGAGTTCGTGGGGCACCCATTTGTCAAGCTTTTTTACCTTGCCAATTTGACGCAAATGGACCAATATTGTTTTGACGCTAACGTCGAAAGCTGCTGCTAATTCAGCCGTAGATTGTGTATCATCAGCTTCCACAATCGCCTTTAATTCGTCATTGTCGACCAAAGTCTTCGGACGACCGCGAGGTTCATTTTTCAGGTCGAAATTTCCAGAACGGAAGCGAGCAAACCAATAACAGGTGGTGCGTTGGTTTGTAGAGTTAGCTCCGTAAACGTCGTTGATGTTGCGTGCCGCTTGTGCCGCGTTGCTGCCACGACGGTACTCATATTCCATAATTACTCGAATTTTTAACGTATCCATGATGACGAAAAAGATTGAAATGCGATGAAAATGTAACACTAATCAATAAAGAAATGACTACTTTTAGAAAAAAAAATCCATGTTTTTAAAATAAAATTAATTTGAAATTAGAATTCATAGCCAAACAAAAATTATTTTGATTTGAAATGGCCAGTACTGCAGAACGGCAATTTCATAGGTAAAGACCTAATATACTGAACATTGGATATTCTATCGAAGTAAATAGCCTGATTCTCTTCTAATGACGTCACATTATAAGACTCATGATTAGGTATATTTTGCGCTGAAGTAGGTGATACTAAAATGAAAAATAGTAAGAAGAAACTAGTGAATAGGCTCTTCAATGATAAGTTGTTTCGAGGAAGTCGCTTTCTCTTGCTTCGCTCGTCTGAATTGTCATGATTGAAATTTTGATTTTGTTCCTGCGTTGTGTCCTTGTTTATTGGTAAAAACACAAGTCTGGTGACAGGGCGTTGTATGATGTTAGTCTTAGTTTTTAAACTGACTACCCTTACATAGCCATCCTTTCCAGGATAAACTGCTTGAATACGTCGTAACGCCCACTTGCCGGGTGGCAAGTTTTCGTCCTTGATAAGAACGACGCCATCGATTTCGAAGTTCCTACTTGGCTTACGCCATTTTGATCTAGCCTGCAAATGCTGAAGATATTCGCTTGACCATCTTTTCCAAAGCTGTTTGTTAATTGATTGAATGAGTTGCCACCTTGTTGATTGATTCATGTGATCTGGATCAGTCTGTGGCCTAGATATAAGTGGGCCACCGATTAAGAAGTGTCCTGGCGTAAGAACGTCATCGTCAGTGTTCTCTGTCAACTGGCAGAAAGGCCTTAAGTTCAGACATGCCTCGATTTGATGTAGTAGCGTAGTAAACTCTTCGTAAGTGAGTTTCTGATCGCCGATGATACGCTTTAGATGATATTTGAGGCTTTTCACCGCAGCTTCCCAAAGACCGCCTGCATTTGGCCACGCAGGAGCGTTGAAGTGCCACTTTATGTTCATGTCATTGCTGTTATTGAAGAAATCGGCGTTGATGGTGGCTATGATCTCTTGGTACTCCTTCTTAATGATACGATTGGCACCCACGAAATTCGTGCCATTGTCACTGTATACGTGACTTGGCGTTCCACGTCGGGCCGAAAACCTACGAAACTTCTTCGTCCCACGATAAATGTGATGACCATGCATTTTTAAAAAGCAGTTTTGCTCTGATTGATAATGGTGACAGCCAGCCTAAGGGGTGAAATAGCTTTGAGATTTCCGAAAGCAGCTGTCTTTTTGTGATGCGTTTATCATAATGTTGTAATTGATTTTGAAAACTGAAACTATCCGTTGAGGGATTCCATCTCAATCCAAATGTTTTTCTTGATTCCGAACACTTGAAGTCTAATGGGTTATTGAGTTGGTCAGGTGATAGATCTCTCAGTAAGTCCGGTACGTTATTGGACCATTTCCGGAGGTTCATACCAGCTCCCTTTAGTATCCCAATGAGCTGATGCTGAATCTCCTTGGCTTGATTAATGGTATTTGCTCCATTAAACAAATCGCCCATATAGAATGATTGATTTAATGCAGACGCAGCTAATGGATACTTGTCAGCATCGTCTATTGCCAGCTGTTTAAGCATTCTCATAGCTAAGTATGGGGCGGCCTTAGTACCGTACGTCACGGTAGTAAGATGATATTCATTGAGTATTTCTTGAGATGACTGCCGCCAAATGATTGATTGAAGATGACGATCTGATGGTCTGATAAAGATTTGCCGAAACATTTTCTCTATGTCCGCTGTGATTACATAACTGTAGGGTCTCCAGTTTAAGATGAGTGTCATGAGGTCCTTTTGAAGATTCGGTCCGCAACACATGAGGTCATTTAGGCTTTTTCTGATGTGGATTTCGCCGACGCATTAAAAACAATTCTAAGTTTTGTTGTTGTTGAATCTAATTTCATTACGCCGTGATGTGGTAAGTAAAAGGCACGTTTTGATTCATCGACATTATTGGCAATACACATGTGACCCAGTTGTTGATATTCAGACATAAATGATTTATAATTTTCTGAAAATGATTCGTTATTCCACATTTTTCTTTCCAATTGTTTGAATTGTGCAATAGCTTTTAATTTAGATGATCCAAGCTGATTTTCATATTCGGTGGTCCTTCGAGCCGGATCAGTCATAATGAAGAACATCTTCAAAAACTTATAAAAAATCAGGCTCGAAGGACCAAAATAAATGTAGGGGATCCCTACACTTAGTGATATGATAACGGAGCGATTCTATTGGGATGATGAAATAAAACCGACTTCCGTGAATGTTCGTTAAACACTGATTTATTGATATATATTTTTACATATTATTTGCAATAATAGGTACAACATGCTGTGGGTGCAGAATGCACGGCGCGTAAGTCGGTAAAGTACTGTACGGTTCCGTACACATAGTATAGGTGTCCGAGGGAACTTTCTCACTCTCACTCAACTGTGCCATGCGCGGTTTCGTTCTCGGGCCTACGATCAGAGGGCTCATAAAGTTTTGCGCGAACTGTAGGTATCTGTCATAATCTACCAAGTAAGAGCGAGTACCATAGATATAAGTTCTTTAAATATCTATGGCGAGTACCTTTGAAGTAATGGTACTAACATTGCTTATTTTTTGAGCGAAATATTACAGATAAACAACTCAAACACAAAAACTCAAACTCAAAGCATTTATTTCAAATAAATCAATTACAGGCACTTTTGAATTGTCAAGGGTTCGGTCATTCAGAAAAATGAAGCTATTTGCCCATGCCAAAGCGTACTAGGTACCTATGGAGAAGAACGGGCAATAAACTCCATGGACACTCTTTTAAATCAAAATAAATAGTTACAAAAAAAAACAACATAATTCCTAAAAGATATCAGTCTTACCCCCAGTTATACTACAAAAGTTGTCACTATGTCAATAAAATGATATAAACTTGCTAAATATACATATAATATGTATAACAACCCAAAAATAGCGTAATTCTTCCGTACTAGCTAACTAGGTGTATTACAAATTTTAGATACTAGTTATGTATCTTACTATCAATAATTTTGATCATGACTATATCTTCACTATGAGCTTGTCAGTTTTCCATGACTGCCTCACAAATATTGATAAAACAATAAATTCCTGGGGGTTTATTGTTACCCGGAATATTGTACTTTCCCATTCCCAAGTAATGATGATGGTCAAAGTAGATAAATTATATCATATCATTTACCTACTTTGACCATCAATCAGACGTTAATCTGCATGATCCTCATATGGTTTGACCAAGATTATATTTGGACTTTAATTTTTTTTTTGCAAAAACACGACCGACTTCCAAAAAAGACTCTAATTATTTTTCACTTTTTTGTTGTGGTACCTACCCCACATACATTCGTTTACCACTACTTGATATGTAAATAACCGTGACAGGAAATTATTATAACATCATCAATATAAACCAAGTGGAAAAAATACGCATTATTAGGGATAACTCAAAAACTACTGGCCAGTACTTGATCAAATTTAAGTGGGACCACATGTGCAGCACCAGCTTTCAAATAAAAAAAAAACATCCAAATCGGTTCACCCAGAAAAAAGTTCTGAGCTAACACAAAAAAAAAACATACAGTCGAATTGAGAACCGCCTCCTTTTTTTGAAGTCGGTTAAAAAGAGACTGTGACCGCCGAGTTTGTTTCAGTCAATCTTCTTCGAGTAGTCGGATACGGAACACCAATCTCATCTACTTTGAAAACACGGAAATAAATAACTTAACATCACGCCTATACTCCCCAAAGGGTTATGCAGAGGTGTACCTATAGTACACCCACATTTCGTCAGTTGTGTTTAAGTCCCATGTAATCACAGACAATTACTTAGCCCCGTCTTAGCTCGGGGCTAAGTTGTCTGTGCATGTAATAGAGGGCGAGCCTATTGCTGTCAACCGGGCATAACTCCGGGTTCCTGGTAAATAAATCCCTTTGTGACAATGTTGTGAAAGTCTCCATTATCTCGAACAGAGTAGCATACCTCGCAGTGAAGATAACCGCCAATTGTACGCGTCGCATGCATCTCGACCAGATCTCAAAAATGAGGATTCCAGAGCCACCTTAACCCGTGAAATACCTGCCAGATGTCAGCCAAGACGAAATCGAAGCGGCGCTTAAACAGCTTAAACATGGAAAAGCCCCTGGTGAGGACAGGAATACGACCGAGCTCCTGGAAGCGGGAGGAAGTCCGGTACTAAAAGAGCTCCAAGAGCTCTTCAGCTCTGTCCTGTTTTTTGGAAAAACTCCAGAAGCGTGACGTTATTTTCTTTAAAAAGGGTGCTAAGACCTTTCTAATGAATTACAGAGCCATTTCGATCCTTAGCCACGTATATAAGTTGTTTTCAAGAGTCGTTACGAATCGTCTAGCGTGAAGTCTCGACGAGTTTCAGCTACCGGAGCAGGCTGGCTTTCGAGGGAGTACAGCACCATAGACCACATCCACACTGTGCGACAAATTATTCAGAATTCCGAAGAGTATAATCGGCTCCTGTGTCTTGCGTTTGTGGACTATGAGAAAGCTTTTGACTCTGTCGAGACCTGGTCTGTTTTAGTCTCTGCTACGAAGCCAAGTCGGCTGGTGATACATCCAAATGCTGAGATGTCTTTACTAATACGTGACAATGGCCGTTCAAACTCAGGATCAGCGAACTAAACATATCCCACTGCGTAAAGGGGTGAGACAAGGTTAAGTAATTTCCCCGAAATTGTTCTTTAACGCATAAGAGGATTTGTGACTGGGAAGGACGCGGCATTAACATCAACGGTGAGTATCTACATCTCAGATTTGGGATTTGCAGATGACACCGTCATGCTGGCTGAATCGCTGCAGGACTTCCAGCAGATACTGGACAGCGTCCGGATTAACTTGGAAAAATCCAGGTTATGTTCAATTAACGCTACCCCGGGATGATGATTGCTGTTAATGGCGGTGCTCTCAAGTTCGAGAATACGTTTACCTCGGGAAAACTGCTGTTTGGTAAGAACAACTTGAGAGGGAGGCTAACAGAAGAATTCAGCTGGGCGTTTGGGAACTTTCGTCGAGTCTTCTCGTCGCGTATTCCGCAGAGCCTAAAGACTAAGTCCATCAATCAGTGCGTCCTGTCAGTTATGACTTATGGAGCCGAAACGTACGACACTCACGGTACGGCTGGTCCATAAATTCAAGGTCGCTCAGCGAGCTATAGAACGGGCTATTCTTGGAGTCTCTCTGAGGGATCAAATCCGCAACGAGGTGATCCGGTAGAGAACCAATGTTGTCGACATACCTCACAGAATAAGCAAGCTGCAGTGGCAATGGGCCGATCATATTAGCCGTCGAATGGAAGACCATTGGGGTAAACGTGTTCTTGAATGGAGACCGTGAATCGGTAAACATAAGGTAGAACGCCCTCAGGTTATGTGGAGCGATGATCTTCGTAGGGTGGCTGGTAGCAGCTGGATGAGAGTTGCTGAAAATCGAGTTGAATGGCGTGCAACAGGACAGGCCATGTCCAGCAGTGGACTGCTGTAGGCTGATGATGGGCACAAATTCAGACTCTGGGTTGCTACTGAGAAAACCACAATAACACTTTTTCCGACCCGTGAATCGAACCTAGGACCTCATGCTCAGCAGTAGCGTTTGCAACCACGAGATCAACGAGGCGGTCAGAAATAAATATTATTTATCATTTACTCCAATTAAAAAAGCTCAACTTACCTGTGCACCAAAGTCCAGCTGCACATCATTCCTAGTAGTGTCCATGAAGGAGTGTGCGTTGGCCTCGTAGCGCGAGTTGAGCGGCCCGAAGGCGGCCACGACGGACTGCGAGCGTGACGTCAGCACCTCCTTGTCCTTGCCGGGCTCGCGCGCCGCCAGCGGCCGCCGGTATGTTATCGTCGTTATGCCGTTCTTTTGGTTGCCCGACACTGTGAAGAGAGACATTATTGGATTAAGAATAAGCTGTCGAAGCCTTTGGTCGATGAGGGTGGTGATTTCTTGGGACTAAAGGGCAAAAAATTAATAAAGAAAGAAAGAAAAATGCGTTTATTGACATTACAGACACAAAAATACACCTTAAAACTATAAGAAACAGAAAACAATGATTATAATTCTAAACGGGCATCAGCTCAGCATAATGTCAGATGAAAACAGACGCTGATTTTCAGCTGCAACCCACGAGTGTCATCGCTAGAATAATAAACACATATGGAAGTGTATGTCCGTTATAATAAATTAAGAGAATAAATTAAAGGTGTTGTGACATACATGGGTGTGTGTGTTGGGATGTCTTGTGATTAGTAAAAAACTAAAATTAATACCCCGTATCTGCGTAATACCTACATTACAATAATAAATCTATAAATAGAAAGTAGCTATAGGTACATATAAGGCAAAATCGAGTGACTGCGTTGTTCTTCTTTGGCACACCGCTAATTTCTCTATAAGTATGATAAATGTAGGAATAAAGGACAAAGTCAGATACAGAACAATAAAAAATATCAAGTAAGAACTAGACTTTTGTAATGAAAATGTGTGACGCATCCATGCGGAATGGATGGCATGAAGTGGACGAAGGAAGCCACAGAGTGGTTACCAAGAGAAAGGAACAGAAGACAAGGCAGACAGAAGAAAAGGTGGCGGGACATATTTTATGAAAGAGTAGGAGCAAGTTGAATGCAAGCAGCACGAAACAGAAAACTATGGGGAGACTTGGGGGAGACCTACGCCAAAAAGGCGACTTCTACCGGTAATTTAACAGAACTAAGTTGAAAAATTGCATGTCATTTTGATAGTAGAAATAAAGGTTTTTTAAAATTATTTTTTAATAATAATAAGAGGCGGATAAGTACTAGAGTATACAGGCTGGTATGATGACTATCTAGATGAAGTTGAGTAAGTGCTTGGTTTTGAGATTTCGTAAATTCTAGCTAGATTTGCTGCGTAGTAATCAGCGCTGTTTTGTATGATTCAAAAACGAAATGATGCCATCACCGACGGTTTCCCAGGTTTTAAAGACACAAAAGATGGTGAAATAGCCATACAACTTGCAGCACTATCACCCGAACTGACCTTATAGTGACTTGGTTACCAACCTTCATGGTAAAAACCGTAATAGGTGTAGCGCTACAACATTATTTTGGCGTGTCACTAAAATCGGAACTAACGCCGCCATTTTGTTTTTTGAATAAATTTCAAGTGACATTTCATAAAACAATTGCACAAATGTTTACCAACAGCGCCCGCGGCTTGTCAACGTCATTCGAGCGCCAAAATATCCTTGTAGCAATGAAACCTCCTTCTTAATCTTACATCCAGTAGCTAATTGCGATAGCTGAACAAATAAGTAATGAGTAATGGCTCACCAAGCTGTGCATCGTTGGTCCCGCCGATCCTCTGGTCGGGACACACGCCGCGCTCGCCGTCGCACTGCGCCAGGTGGCTGATGGTGTAGTCCGACACGCGGGGCTGGTTCACCCTGCACAAATAAAACGAGAATGGAGAACGCATTAGGTGGTCTTATCATTTTATATAATTAATACTGCGAGCACACAAATATGTACAGAGGCCAACTTAATGCCATAGGCATTATACCAACCTTTGGTTGCTGCAGAGATAAACAGTGGGTGCAAATTCGAAATAGAGGTTCCAGCTACTTATTTGAAGACGTAGTTATTATTATGAAAAACTTCAGACATAGAGGTATGTTCACTTTTGGCAGCAAGCATCTTCTTTCACCAAATAACTGCCTAACAAGGCATTTACGAGCTCTCCTCTTCTTTGGAAATGATCTCGAGTACCACATTATTATTTTAGTCAAATTAAATTTTCTAGGTTTTTGAAAAGGCTTCTTATTGACCATTTTCTCGCTTCATATTACTTTAGTGAACTGCTCGCGTAACCAGAAGCAGTCTATTGACTTGTAACTTGAAGATCTGTATCTAACTGTCTACTAACCTGGTATCCCAGTAGGCGACCACGACGTCGGCCCCCAACATAGCCGGTCTACCTTCAGCTCCAGAGATGCCGAACGCCATGTACTGTTCCTTGCGGAGGCGGGCTGATAGTGTTACCTGGACCTGGTCGCCCTGGAAACATGATGATTGGGATCAGCAATGAAGACTTTTGAAGGATTATTACGGGCCGACAGTTTGGAATACGCTCAGATTTGTACAATAGTTAGGTAAGTATATATCTTTGTAGATGTCATTGAGCGGATATCAAAACTTTTGTATTTCTTAACAGTATCCACCACATGGTAAGATCATACTGCGAAAACATGCTGATATTAAGAAATTTTAAGATCTCTTATTGTTTTGACAAGTAGGTGCTACCAGCTGATACTTTGCCATATCGTGGCGGACATGGGCGGCAGGGATAAAAGTTCAGTAGTTCATAGATAAGTATATGTAACTTTAACGATTCAGCCGATATCATTACTTTACGTAATTTTCTCAAGATTTTCCATAATATTCAGTAAAATTATTGGGTAAAATAATGATATCGACTTTCTTACATTTAACAATGATATTTTACCTTCAGTATTCTCTGGATACCCGCTTGAATGAAAACATTAACGGACTAATTATTACATATGGCTAAGATATAGTGACAATTAAATTAAATTAAATTAAATTATGGCTTTAAAAAAATATGATATTTTTGGTAGCACGAGACATCAATTATTTGCAGAAAACCTTTTCTTATTTTTAGCTCTAAACCACGAAACATATTTTCCACCTTTCATACAAAATGGTTTCTGCAATATTGCCAGTAAGTTTTTTTTTCCTAACGGTACAAACGTAAGACAACGTAACACAATTCGACGTCCATAGATGCACTATGCACACTAACCATCCAAAGCAGCTTGAAATTAGAAAGTTCTCCTCAATGTGGACTGAATTGTATTCATATTCAAACAGACAATGACGGATCATTTTATTTTTAATAAAATCAACAGCCCTAAGGACTGGGTAAAGACGTAAAAACTTGACTTCAAACCATATGTATTTTACCTTACGTTACCTGTTACTGAAATGAAAATTGTTAAAAAACGTTATAAAAGTAACTCTACGGTTTCACAGTTGCAACCGTTTGTTCGCGTGGCAAATGAAAATACTTGAGCGAGCGAACATGTTTGTTCAGTGATGGTCGGTGGGACTCGGCGAACGATTGCTCGCTCGCGCTTTCATTCAGTGAAAATGACGTTACCGGCGAGCGAGCAGTTGCTCTGTACATTCGCTCGACCTTGGACGTGCTCGGTTGGTGCCCGATTTTTTATTAACGAGCTTTTGTTTGGGTCTAGTGTGCGTTTTCTTGATGCAGTGAAAACAGATCTTTTCTGTTTTGAGCGAACATCGTCAAAACAGCTAACATTTGTTCAAAACAAAATGTTCTCTCGGCAGGGTAATGAAAACGCGGCTTTACAGTAAATTGCTCGCAATTTACAGTTGCTGGGTTACTAAATTCATTAGTTTAAAATAGTACAGTTGGTCTTATTGTTATCTACTGCTAGTTTTCTTGTTGCATTACGAGAGTCACCGTTATGCAACCAACTGCCTCTGAATTGTTCCTTTTCAAGTTTGCAAATATAATAAAGCTAAGTAATAATTAAAACCTGGGACAATCACCTGTATTTCCCAGCGCACTTGTAATCTCTTGTCGAGTATCTCTTTACAGTTGTTGGTGGCGCTGTAGGGCGACTGCGAGGTCGTCGAGCTAGTCTGTAACGTTACATAGTGTTAGGGAAACTAACAAATAGAGGATGAAGGCCATGTTGTGACATCCACACGAAGTGACATCGATCGACTACGGATTAATCGATGAAAACAGTGGGCTTTGGTTAAAAGATTAGCAAAAAGTTGATCGATTGTCGTTCGACAATGTTTTAAAAGTCGCAATCAGCAAGATTTACCAGTTACCCACGACAATGAAATCGATGTTGATGAAGGCATCGACGCGACGTCGATCGTGTGGGACTAATAACATCTTTAGTAAAATTGGTTGCCACAGTTTTACCTGTACCTATTTGCCCCAAAGATGAATAATGTTCAATATTATTGTGTGAATTAATAAATAAATGAATATATTAAATATTCAATAAAATAAATTATGCACCCAGTTAATGATTGGAATAGTAAGATAATACTTAGTTTAAAATAATACGATATAAAAATAAATAAAGATATAAAAATATGAATTATATACTTACAGGGTTATACCACCAAGCCGGCTGTAAATAACAACATCCAACATCCCAAGGTAAGCAGAGAGGAGAGAAACACAACGAAATGGTTAAGTTACATAACAAGATTTTATTAATTACATACCATTAAATAAATACACGTTATGATTCAGTCTTGGATGAGATTACGAACCAGGATCATTTAATTAATGTTTTAAGTATGATAATAAATTGCAAACCGGTACTTAATTAAATAAATAGGTAGGTAGAGCAAAAGCTAGGAATTTTCCGGATAGATGAGAATACAGTATAGTCCACAGAGCTTATTTAAATAAGGAACCGTAACGGTGTATTTAAAAAAATAAATTGAATTCAGAATTTGATTGACATTAAGGCTCCCGCAGTCAGGCGCGACGCGACTATGGTTGAACAATTTCTACAAAACCTCAGGGAAATCTTTCTACCGGAGTCGCGTCGCGACTGTCTGCGGGAGCCTTTATCTGGGTAATCTGTGCATTATCTGCTAGAAAAGTAAACCAGAACTTGAAATCCGGAAGTGGTGAAACAGGCCAAAATGTTTAATATTTTACAAAGGAAACAAAAATATGGCCCGTGTGACATAATCGTACTACTTTCAATGAAAATCAACGAAAATGAAATAAAGAATATTGTTGATCCTGTTTCATAAAGAGATGGTTCAGAAACCAGTGAACCAATCGAATGAGAACCACTTGGGCTTAACACTAGCTGAACTTTTAGTTAGTCTCTGTGATTTAGTGGTAATATTGCGTCCCTTCGATGGCTTCCGTTTACCCTGCAAAGATTGGGAATTAAATATATAAAGATATGGTTAATAATGAGAAATGTTGTGTTAGAGATCCTGGCCAGCTGTTAGTACAATGATAAGATTAGATTAATGTTATTGTTAATAAAAATAAATAAATAAATAATACAATCATCTTCTTTTAATAATATCTCTCTATTTTCTTCCGCATTCGAATTCGTCCTTAATAAACCCTAAACTTTCTCAGTTTTAAAAACAACAACTAACCGTGTTGAACCTACAAAGCAGTTCCAACTTTCAGATATTGCCCAACTTCATTATAGTAAACAAGAGTTTTTCCAACTTTTCAACACACATTCAACGCAATTGCCATCTTTCCTATCCAACCACATTTATTTTCATCTACCGTCTCAATATAGGTGGCTTATGTTCAGGTCTACACTATTAGCATTACATTTAGAGCGGTAACGTAATCAATTTCACAAAATCGTCCAAAAAGACAAAAGAAAAGCCTCTATTTTCAAAAAGCACTCTCACAGTTATTAACATTACTTAGCATACACAGTTCCATAGTTATCTTGTCCTACTTACAACAGTGCCATCGTTCAATGCCATAATGTCCACAAGAATATCACCAACGTCAACGCTATATTCTTGTTCAATGTATCTATAATAAACGACTTTAATTTCTCACTCAACATCGTCAAGCTCAACAACTTTCACTCCACAATCCTCACAATCAACCTTCCCAATATCTGTCTTCCAATCTCTAGACCCAAACAACTCACAGTAATCTTCGTCTGCCCCAGCGCCGGCGGCACATCCAAGTCCTTCGGAATATACACGTGTCCGAAGTTATGTCGGTACTCCACACACCACACCGCTAGCCAGTCGATGTCGTAGGCAGTCAGCTTGCCGGGCAGCTGGATCTCTATGTCTTCGCCCTGGTAGCCGCGGAGAGGGTGTAAGGAACCCATCTCGTTGGGGACCTGGAAAATTAGCGGAAATGTTAAGCTTTATCATTGTTCTGATGCTTTAGATTATAGAGGTATGAGGAACAGGGTGTAAAGCTCATTCATACCTCCATAGAAAAGGGAGGATCCTCCGACCAGACGGGTGTCGTGTCTGGTGGGCAACTGCCCGACGGTTGATGTCGGGACGTTGTATATATGCTAGTTGCGCGGTAAACTCTGCTTGCGCGATGCAGGATTTTGCGTGACGTCATTGTGACGCTCGCATGTGGCGATGTAGATACCGCTACAAGATATTGGTGAGAAAGTGTTTTAGTTTCAGATCTAAGTTTCAGTTCAGTTACGCCCGTTAATTAAGCCATCGGTCCCGGCAGTCATTTGTAGATCTTTGTCAGTTGTTACGTGTAGTCAGGAGCACGAAAGTGACAATCAGTCAAACCAAGGGGTATTGTATTACCCAGTAACTGTGTTCTGGAGTACAGTTAAGCAGACGATCTATGTAAAATACTGGTATTCAGCTGCATCCGGTTAAAGAGAAAGCTGACGCCAATATATGTAGTTGTAAAAAGGTTACTTAGATAATGAATCAAAGACTAAGGTAGGCTAGACCCCTCCAAAGAAGTCATGAGAACAAGTGCTATAAAAGTTAACTATTTAATCAAAACCTATTAACAGCCGAAATATACCTCGTATTCCTTTATAGCAGGATAACCAGAACTGATTGGTAAGTACCTAATGTACATAAATATCCTTAACTAACATAAATGATATGCGAGCGTTAGCGTTAACTAACTATCAGTGAATGGGAATATCGTGTAAATGTTTACCCTTGCGTTTGAAACTCCTGATTAGTTTGTGTAGGGAACTGCCTGTGAGGCAATACCTAATATTAGGGTTGTCAACTTCAAAATATCACATGTGGAAGTTATCGTAGCGTAACAGCACGACTAAAGGCTCCCGCAAACAGGTGCGACGCGACAGCACAACACAAAGGCACCGCTCCTCGCGGTGCCTTTGTGTCGCGCTGTCGCGTCGCACTAGTCTGTACGAGTCTTAACAGAGAAGTATGGAAGATAAAGACACATTGCCGCGACCCCAAATAAATTGGGATACGGGCAGGAGACTGATGATAGCGTAACGTCACGCATGTATTCCCTGAAGAGGAAGGCCGTGGTGTATAGACTCACGTTTTCCAGTTATATTTAAGTTCCATATAATAGAAGATAAGACTAATGCTATCAACCACAGCGGGGTAATTGCGTAACACACTTACAAAAGTAATGCCTTTCATTTTGACAATTCAACAACATTCATTGCATTATTTACATCTATAATAATAAGCACTGGATAAGCAATTTCCTTCAAAATCCTTCGGATTGTTATTGAAACTATGTTACGCAATTAGGGTGTAGGCACAAATCCAGACTCAAGGCTGTTATTGAGAAATTCCTCATGACAAACTTGGCCCGTCCTGGGTCTCTAACCGGAGCATATAGTGACACTTTACGACCACTAAACCAACAAGTCGGTGCGCAAACGCATCACGGCATCACCATTTTCATCTTCCTACCTTAGTTCCAAACGGATTCGGTTCCGATCCATTGCCAACCCAGAAGTAAGCATCAGGACCAGCTCCATCATAGTGCAGGTTGGGTATATAGAAGGTCTTGGCATCCAGAACGCTGATGTTGCCAGACCTGAGGCCGTGGGCCAGGCGCTTGAACTCAGGGAGGACGCGCGGGCGGGGAGGGTCCAAACCCGGGGGGATAAAGACGTCGCCGAAGTTTACCTGGGGAAGAAGAAATGGTATAGGTGATAATAATAATACAACTTTATTCAGACACACAGTCCATAAACTTGTTACATAGAAAGCGTTAGTAGGGTTGTTAGTAAACAAGACAAGTTACACAATAATTTACATAAAGTCTAACTTTTCTACATCTGCCCAGTACACTGTAAATGGACTATTGATTTTGCACGCTAACCTTCTGAGGACAGTCATGTTAGTGCTACCACGGACTCTGCTCAATGCAGTTATTTTCCTTATGACGGCGAAGAAATCATCAATAGATGCCATCGTACAGATAAAAAAAGTTTTTTTTTAGGTTATTGCTGATGTCAACTAACCAAGATAAATGCAATACCATAGCAGATGCGAGGTTCCAGCAAAATAGTTGTTTTAAAATTACATGGTCTTCAGCAAAAGATTTCGTAATAAATGGATTAGGGGCCAACTGTGTACAATTTTTTTAAATTATTTTAATATCTAATGATTAAGTTTTGACTGTCCAAGAAATTGAACCTAGGACTTAGCGCTCGACAGACCGTTCCAGACGTCACCAACCGTGCGGCGTACCTATAGGTACTTACATAAATAGAAATTAAAGTGCGAATAAGTTCCTACTATCTGTGAATCGAAGGAAAATAAGTTGTTTCTGCATTCGTAAACAAAGTGTGCTACCTATAAGTGCATTAGCCTATGATTGCAACTTGCGTAGGATGAGCAAACGGCAGACGAAATAAACGTGGGTAGTATGTCTATTGGTCTGGAAATACCGGCCCTCCCTAGACATATCGACGGCGAAGGCGGAAATGTTGTAAGGGACAGGGATTGAAATGCCCCTTACGACATTTAATTTTGTAATTTTCACCGTGCATATGTAGGTATAATATATGCATAGGCAAAATACATAAACAACTTATCGTCATTATCTACTAGGAGATCTAACTTTAAGGTTATTGCAAAAGCCAGTATATCGTATACTGAAATCAAATCAAATCAAATGATTTTATTTCACATAAACCTACATGGGCACTTATAAAACGTCAGAAGCTAGGTGCTAGGTGTGGTGGTGGTTCCAATTGGTTGTTTCTCGCTGCGTTTGATCGGACGAAGTTGCAAAAAATTGCCGCAGGATACATCAATTGTAATCAATTACCATCAATTTCATAACACCTCAAATATTATAAATTGTCTGACACTTAGAATATAAAACCTCAGTCTTGTCAAATTAACATCAGCGAACGCATCCATTGTAGAAATACGTGACCAATAGCAGCGCGCTGAATGCCGGCAATGGCCGCCAAATGTCACATTTTGGCGCGAAAGTTGTAAGCATGCGCGCCAAAAGTAATCGATATTTTGTTTCGGTAGTTACTTGCGGGTGTAGCCGTTTTAGCGTATATTAGGCGGTATTAAGTTGGAGTATGTAAAATGTACGGGAAAATAAATTGCAACAACGACGAAGGAATTTTTTATTATGATCGGTAAAAACTTTATATATTATATTAGGTCGGAGAAAAAGTTATTTCGTATTTTATATACAAATTTAAGACGAGCTCGTGTGGCAACCAAAGATAGAGCTTTTTGTATAGGTAGGTACCCAGACTTTTTCAAATGGGTCAAAACTGTTTTGTGATCAACCCCTAACTCTTCAGCTATGTCTTTACTATAATAAGCCGATCTTGTACCCCTTTTTAAAAAATGGCATCGACTTTATCCGTAAAAGGGCGACCAGAGCGAGCTGCATCTTTGACATCAACATTCCCGGACTGAAAACGCTTGAACCAAATTTGTGCTACTGTTACTGACATTGCGTTAAGTCCATAAACGTCACATATTTTATTCGCGGCTTTTGTATAATTTTTCTCCTTTTTGTAATAAAATTTCAAAATGTATTGAATTTCTTCGTTAGGTTCAGTCAGTTTGGCGGACATAACAACAATTAAAAAAATGGTGGGTATCGTTAATACCTTTTATTTTTTTAATAAATATGTCATCTGTTTAATGGTATCAAAACCAGCCAGATACAAACAGTACAGCCAAAAAGATTTTACTACAAATTTATACCTATAAAATACGAAAAATCTTTTTCGTTGACCTATTAATTTATAAGTAGGTACTTTTTAAAGATGTATGTGGATATTCACTAGTAGGTATTTCAGTAGCAATACATCCAACCAACCAACCTACAAGTTCTGGTCATACCCATTGAAAAGTTCAATGACTTCACGAAACAGCACCCTAATTACGTAACACACTATCTATCACAATCTAAATCATTTTGAAGCCTATTGCTAATCCATTGCTTCATATGTTCGAATTTGTCTGCTCAACAACGTAAATAACGCAATGAATGTTGTTGAACTGTCAAAATGAAACCCATTCCTACTGTTAATGTGTTACGTAATTAGTAATTACCCCTCTGATTCAATAATCCCGACTAACATCCAAGGATATCGTCAATGCCGCCAACAGTACAATGACATTTATCCAAGATGACACAAGCTTGACAACATTTTGGATACTTTCATTTTTAATAGCAACGCGTATTCGTGGGTATAATACAAAAAAAAAAAAACATTTGCAACTTTCGCTGCTGAAAGAGAATGCCATTTATTTTGAACTTCCAAATATAAAAAATACATTACCTACACAAAGATTACAATGAATATCCGTACCTACAAGGCCAAAAAGGCCCATATCTTAAGGAAAGCTGTAGCTGTAACAGCCGAAAGGCTTTTATTTCGACCTTTTCTTACCCTCCTAGAACTAATGTGAAGTGTGCAGTCAATGCCTTTTTTTTTTTTTTTTTTTGCGTGGGAAATCATCAAATGACGTCTCCCGCTCTGGGCGGAGCGGAAGGGCGTGTCAGACTCTTACTGACTAAAACCCACCCTTGTTCCTTCAGTTGCCTGTGCGCCAGGGCCACGGTAACTCTTTCGAACAATCCGCAGCCCCGGCAGGCATCGGTCCTATCGGACCCCGTCAACTTTGCTGACATCTCTTTGAGGCGCGCGTGGAACACGACGCGCCGTCGACCCGGGCCTGGTCCTTACCGGACGGCGAGCTGCCCATTGCTCGCCGTCCGCAAGCCCGCGCCTACGGTGGCCGGGAGTCGGCAATCGACTCCCGACGCCCAGGGTGTCTCCTCCTCCTGCGGCGGCTAGGGGCGCGAGGGCGCAGAGAATGCCTCTCCCTTTCGCACTCCGTGCAGTCAATGCCTAGCATCAAGTAAAATGACAGCTCTCTTCAAGCTCTTATACTAAGTTTTCACGGTGAGATTTTTGCAGAATAGACGGCAGAATCCATCATCACTATGATCACTTACGGTAAATCTCCGGCACCACACGCTGATCCACTTGATGTCCCGGAGTCGCTTGCCCCCCGGGAGTCGCAGCAGGATGTCTGAGTTACTGTGCGCTGATAATATTGGGGGGTCTCTGGAAGAAAAGAGAAGGATATATTAAATTAGTTTAGCAATTTTCCAAAACATTTCTTTCCCACATAGCGGACGCATGTCACATTTTCATTCAATATTTTGGCAATCCGTAGTCGGGAAAACAATAAGGTGAAAATAAAAAATTCCTTTACGGTGCTAAACAATTTTATTCTCTGACTGTACATTTCCAGATGTTCTTTATAATTTCTGGTGTTTACTAATGTTTAATATCCTTACATAATATAATGAACCGTGGACTCAGTAGTACATAAGTACCTGCGGGGTAATTACCTACGTAACACACCATCAATAGGAATGGGTTTCATTTTGACAGTTCAACAACATTCATTGCGTTATTTACGTTGTTGAGTAGACAAATTTTTCGAACATATGAAGCAATGGATTAGCAATAGGTTTCAAAATGATTCAGATAGTGATAGATATTGTGTTACGTAATTAGGATGCTGTAGTTCACTATGCTTTGTGGACTGCAACAAAGCATAATGAACTACAGGTACTTAACAACCTCTCTTTGGTCAGTACCAAAGAGAGGTTGTTAAGTACCTGTAGTACCAAAAAGTTTTAAAATCTGTACTAAAAATCGCCACATTCTTTTGAGCGAGAAAACCTTGTAGTAGAATAAACGAGATGTTGTTCCTCTCGTTAGGACATTGTCGAGGAGTATGTACTACAGTGGTACATTCAGCCTCAAAAAGATGTATACATCGACAAGAATAAATTTGATCGTCTACAATCTGTATGCCAAAATACTGTATCAATATGTAATATGTTTTGTAGCTACACATCATCCGGCTAGCCTTAAAACAACTATGTTGGGGTCGGCTTCTAGTCTAACCGGATGCAGCTGAATACAAGAATTTTACATGGAGCTAGTGCCTATCTGACCTCCACAACCCAGTTACTGGGTAATTACGATACCCCTCGGCAAGACTGGCTGTCAGACTTTCGGGCTTCTGACGACCCGTAACGACTGTCAAAGATCCACGAATGACAGCATCAGCCGGGACCAACGGCTTAACGTGCTTTCGAGGCACGGCGGGGTCTCGGTATGTAAAGATGGTCACCCATCCACGGACCAACCGAGGCAAGCGTTTCTTAATCGATGGATCCCTGCGACTGTTATTACTTAGCCACGAGCCCCTTGTAGCTACACATTGATACAATATTATGTACCAAATATAGATACTACACAATTAAATGAATTCTTGTCGATGTACATACATATTTTTGAAGCTGACTGTACATACACACAGAGGGTACATACGAGCGACAATTTGTTAACAAGCGACATTTGTTTCATTTTACGATCCGCACGCTTCGCAGTCGCAACGTGGAGATACTTTACATTTTTATTATTGCTAAGATTAAGTACACACGAACATACAGACAAAGAGACGACTGTGTTTTATATATAAGGATCTAAGGACAGAGAGATACTTCAAAAACGCAAGTCAAAAGTACGAACGTGATCAGAATTTGATTGTATTATTAAAACGTCGCGCGTCGCCTGTGTAATATATACAAGAAATACTTATCCCTTCTTATTTATAAACGCGGAGTAAAGTAACAAAAACAAAATGACCCTAATATTATGAACGTTAAAATTAAACATAGGTACCTACATTTTCAAGGTTTAAGTTTACTCCGCGGTAATTAATAAGGCGGTATAGTTATACTTAAATCAGCACCCTAATTACGTAACACACTATCGATCACAATCTGAATCATTTTGAAGCCTATTACAAATCCATTGCTTAATGCGTTATGTGTTCGAAAAATTTGTCTGCTCTAAAACGTAAATAACGCAATGAATGTTGTTGAACTGTCAAAATGAAACCCATTCCTACTGTTAGTGTGTTACGTAATTACCCCGCAGCTTATAATATGTTTCATAATTAAACAACGCAAATCTTAACAACCCGGAAAGCAAAAGGAAAGAAATTCCTCAATTTCCTTAACGATGACACACAACCCTCTTCTTACAGACCCATTACGTCTCCCTCATAATTATCTTTATTTAATTACCAAACAATTTCACTATTGTGTTCTTCATATTTTTTACGATGTCCCCTAATTAGGAAACGTTTTGTGTTTCCACCCCAGAGATATATTTAGGACGTTTTAATGGGGTGGCTCGACTATTATCCGTATTTGCATAGCTTTTTTGTGTCGTCGAGTTTTCTTTATTATGTTTACTTCTGTAAAAGAATTTCTGCTAAATATTTCGTAAATGTTAATGTTGTTATTTGCCTCGTTTGTCTACTAAGTGTCTGTAGTCTACTAAGCATGAGGTCCTAGGTTCCATCCTTCGATCTTCAGGTCAGGTAACGGGTAAAGGGGTTTTCCTTAAGAAATTCTGAGTACCTAGCAGTGACGGTTAACAGCAATAGGCTCGCTCTTCTTTGTATGGGACTTAAACATAACTGGCGAAATATGGTGCTTGTACGAGAACAGAGAGCACTATTACTCCTAGCGGAGTCTGTATACTTGTGCCTAATCTTTTGGGTACCAGAAATAGGAACAGTTATTTTCCACACAAAAAGGTTATCTGGAGTAATTATTTTATTTTATTAAATAAGAACAACAAACAGCTACATTATGCAATATTACATTCAGAAAAACTTATAATGTAGCCCACAGCGCTGTTTCCAGATTAATATGAATAAATAAAACCTTAAACTCACTAGGAGGTAAACTGTTTGTGCTCGACAGTTACACTAACATTATAAAAACAATAAAAAAAAATTGATATAGTATTTAAAAAACAACAGCAAAAAATGTTTGTCCAATCGTTCAAGTGTCTCTAGAAAAAGGCTACGAAACCTTTTCAAAGAGCATGTAAATATATCTATGTGTTCGAATGCTTCATTGTAGGTAGCTGCTGTAGCTGGAATTGGTCATCATAACCCTAACTTGGACCTACAAATATCTAGGTTGATTCTATCATAAACACATTAACATAAATATAAATATTTAAGTATCTGTCGTAACTAAAACGTAAAAACGATAGTAAGTAGCACATTGTCGGGTCACATCGCTTTGACACAATTTTATTGATTTTCGAATCGTTGCGGCTGTACTAATTACTAGTTCTAAAGCTTTTACTAGCAAATAACGTAATTACGTCTGGCAGACAAACATGAGTCTAGGAAGGATTAAAGCAGGTGTATTGTGAGTTTTTGAGGTAAGCCTAACTATTATCATAAATGCGAAAGTGAGTTAGTAAGTTACGCTTTTACGCTAAAACGGCTGAACGGATTTGAATGAAATTTGGCACATGGCTAGACCATGACCTGGAAAAGGACATAGGCTTCTTTTCATCCTGGAGCGCTGATGAAGTCGCAGGCTACAGCTAGTTATTTATATTGGGTAAGAAAGAAAGGAAAATAAGTATTAATTATTTTGTCTTAGGCCCGAGTTGAATATTAGTAAACACGTTGACAACTTTATTTATTTTATTTGAAAATATTTTTTATTTAAACAAAATGCTTCATATACAATAATTTGTGTTTGGAGCCTCCTTTTAGGCAATAAACAACACACAACTAGGGTTTAAAAGTAATTTTTTAAAGTCAGTACCTTCATCTACTAATTACCATGAGCTTACTCAACGCGGAAAAGAAAAGAAAACACTTACCAAAATTACATTTAAAAAAACTAATTTAAATAAAAAGCTCTCCTTGAATTACGTCCGAACATCTAAGGAGCTCAACGAGGAAAGCCCTCATTGATCGTAGAACGAATTTATTTCGTTTTGACTTCGTCCCATGAATACTAAATACGACTTCGGCGCTACAACTTCGAAGAAACGACTGTGACGAATGTGATACTCATTTGGGTGAATAACGAAGGATGGGGGAGATGATGCAGGATGCTATTTAAAAGTGGAGAATATAGTGATGGATGATGTCGCAATTTTGAATTTAATCTTTGGGGTGGGTTCGCATTGGGGGTTTTTGATTGCCTCGTTGGTCTAATATTCGCAAATGTGACTGCTGACTACGAGGGTTTTCATAAATAAAAAAAATGGTTTCAATCGATCTTTAGGTAAATTCGTAAGAGGACAATGGCGAACTCCCAAGCAAATTCTTTTGACATTTTTTGATGTGAAACATCTATAGCCGTGGGTAAAACCGATTGTTGGTGTGGCGACGCATGCCGTGGCGACGTGTCGCCACGCTATATTTTCTATACAAAATAGTTTCGATGTTTCACATCTGAAAATGAATATTGAAAAATATGTAAAAATATTGAGTTTCCGTTTCTGAACATTTTTGTCTTCACGTATTCTACTCGTATTATAGGAAATCAGGAATTAAATTATTCCAGTTTGAAGTTTCAGAGGAATAACAATCAAGTAGACGCTTTATAGTGCTTATTCTGCTAACAATTAGTTTATTATCCTTGATAAAATTATACCCAGTTAGTAGAATTATAGCATAGGCGGATACAGGGGTGGGCGTATGGGAGCCAGCCCTCCCCCCCCCCTCCTCCCAAAAACCCAGGAATTCCATATTTTCGACTCAACTTTTCGATTTAATTCAGGAAAGGTCATTCTCCACTCTACGCCGCTTAAAAACACGGCTGCGTACGCGGGTAGGGCAGGAGCGGTTTTGCGGACTTGCACTGCTACAAATCCACAGGGATGTCCCATTGGATGTCGATAAAATTATAAATAGGTTTGACAAAAGCGGCACAAGGCACGTTAACTTTATTTTGTAAAGTTCAAGCTAGTAAAAACTTATTTTTTTGTTTACTTGTGATTTTATCCCTAGCTCCGAACTTTGTAAGATTCCCCCCCCCCCAAATTAAATCCTGGATCCGTCCCTGAATTATAGCCTATCGGTCACAATAAAACACTTGCATTGTTATTGCAAAGGACATGGCTAAATGAAGTTTGGGCGACTGCCCTACGCATGTGTGTGTGTGTGCTAGTGAGCCTTGTCCTTTGACCTTAGTGCCTTAGGGTCTACAATAGCATTTTTAAGTAGAAAGATAATGCCTAATGCAGCTTAATAACTTGTACCATGATAATGCACCGTAAACCCGTTATACAGCTTTGAGCTGTTTTTAGTGCCCTTTGTTGTGTAATAGCACTTTTAAGTGGTAAGTAAAAGCCTAGTACTGCTGAACAGCATTAACGTGAATCAAGGTAATGCTTGCATTTTTAAAGATCAACTGAGTTCTGTTGTACAGCTAACAGCTCTTTAATCAAATACAAGTGAGTTATTGTAATGCGTAAAGCTGTATATACATTCAATTTACTGTATTCGTAAAACCATTTGTCGGCCATATTGGAGATAAGCATATATTATATGATCAACAAAACAATAGCAATTTTTATGGTGGACGTATAGATATCCATATTATTAATTTACACCACCACCCAGAAGTAGGAGCCCCGCAACATGGGGCCCCGTCGACTACGCCTTATTGTTATTGCCATTTAGAAATAGGAGGCCTCGCCAAAACAAAACCTCGACGCCAATTTAAATTAAAATAAAGCTGTTAAACTGATTATTAAGCTGGTTTCGGAGTTGGTTTTCGACACAGTTATAGTGCAAACCATTACTATTGTAGGAATTTTAATTATGTTGTTTATGAAATTATCACTTTATAGTGTACTAGCTTTTGCCCGCGTTTTCGCCCGCATGGAGGTTAGAAATTATCCCATTGGAACGTACTAACTATTTATCTGCACTACTTTCTTATCTTATCTATTATTCACTCATTGTTTTATTTGCATCATTACTTTATTTTATTTTAAATACACATTCAAAAACTACATTTTTTATTGACAGCTGGTCGCCTGTGCTGTGCGGTTGCGCCCGCGTCTCATCGCTTGTCACAGACTATAACAATAGTCTACAACATAGACAAGTGATGTTGGAGCGTCGGGCTTAGGTCGATCTTTAATCATTGTCATACATATCATAGTTTTTATTTATTTATTTTTGTTTTCTAAATAATTTTCTATTACTTTATTTTCTTATGATATTTTTTTATTTAGTTTTATTTATGTTAATAATCCCCTAGTGGGATATAAAAATGTCCGTAGGTGTGTCCGTGGCATCACAGCGGGCCCTATCAGAATACCAGCGCTGCGGTATTTATTTTTTAAATATCGTAGCATTATGCTGAGATAGGAGCCTTTTTGGCCTCGCACAGGTTTTTTACTTGTTATTGTTGTTTTATTTTTTTTCCTTTTTCTTTTTTATTGTTAATTTTGTTAGTTTTAAATGCTCCTTTTTTATTTTTTACTCTTTGTATTTCCTGTGCGTGTCCCAAATAAAATATTTTTCTTTCTTTCTTTACTAACGGGATAAAAACTGTCCTACGTGTTAATCCAGGTTATAAACTATCTGTGTTCCAAATTTTATCCAAATCCATTCAGTAGTTTTTTCCTGAAAGGGTAACAAAACATAAATCCATCCATCCTCACAAACTTTCACATTTATAATATTAGTAGGATAGGAAGTAGGATATTTATTTTGTAAATTTGGTTCATGTTTATTAAAATGATAATATTAAATTATAGGTGTATTATTATTTTAAAGTGCTGATATACAATTTTATAGCTGTTTTCATCAAATTGAAAGTGCTATTAAATACATCCCATATTCAAGTACTAGAATGAAACTATCTACTTTCTTTTTTTCATTCACAGCACCATAATCAATGTAATAAGCCATGCGCAGGAATAGTTATGTAGATAATGCGTTCAGAAAGCCTTTTTATCAACTCTTGGTAAACGGATGCAGATTGTATAAAATTCAAAAATGGGTTTTATTGTTTTGCTCAAGGATCCCCAAAGTTGCGTTCATGTAATGGCGTTTTTTCAGTCTACATCAAGTCTACTACTATCTATACCGGTGAACCCATATAAAACTACTTTATAGACCATGGCACCACAGTGGTTGATCAAAAGTCTTCGCTCTGGCCTCTGGCTTAATAATAGTTCACGTGAGAGTATTTATACTGCTGGCGGCATTAATTAGCCTTTTTAAAGCCTCACCGGGCTGCTATAGAATAGAATAGAATAGAATACTCCGACACCATTTTGTAAATATTTTACAACCAAAAAATATTATCATTCGGACCTATTCATAAAAGCAATAGACCTATATAATAATGATATAACTTAATATAATACTGCCCAACCAATACGATTACGTTAATTATGCAAAATTCATTCTATACTGGGAATACACAATTGTTTTGGTTATTCCATACATATATTTATATAACAGTTTATACCAAAACCACAAAATAACGAAGGCGTGTGAAGATTTGCAATGAAACTTAAATAAACATTTACAGTAAGCTACATTGCGCAGTAATATTTGAAGGCATAAAATAACAAAAGAGTCAAAACTTCCCCAGTATTATAAATGTTGTTTTGATGCAAACAAATATGGTGTCACTCACACAGTTTTGACCGTCTTCGTCTATATTATATTGCGAGACTAAAAAGTTAAATTACAACGTTAATTGTATTTATAACATTTGTACCGTGGTATTAGAGATGTTTTTGCAATAATGTAGGGTTTATTTAAGTTCTAACTGTGAACACTTAAATAGCTCCAATCATTCTTTTACTACATTCTAATGCCAGTCTAATGCTTTTGTAATGCAATTAACATTTTCATTCTCAATAATATTGCTAGTACAGAAGTTACAGAAGCGTTGGCTTCTGTAATGTGATTGGCAACTTCATTGACCATAATAATGATACCTTCTTTGACCACAATAATGCTAATATAATGCGCCAACAATTATTGTGAACCTATTTAGGATCGAAATCCGTACAATTTGTGCCCAAATAAGCATTATAGTACCCGTATAAACGTTTGTAACGCTACTATAGAACAAACTCGCGAAAACGATACAGAAATGCTGTAAGTCGGCCGTTATACTGCTTTGATGTGTTACTTGGATACGTTCCCCGTAATATGAGCGTGCCTGCTTTATATGATAAGTTCCCAGTGCCAATAATATTAAATCAGACTGTCATCACTGGGAACTCATTTACAATAATATCAGCATTAATACTTATAAAAGACGCCCTTCTTCTATTAACATTATTTTCAATAATAAAGTCAGCTAATATATTTGGCTGATTTAATTTTTCCAAGGCTCGCTCCAAAAGTAAAGATGCATATGGTCTATCTGTAATTTGTACATGGAAAGCATTTATTATGGCTCCTGCTATTTTAAAACCTGTTATTAAATGGGTAGGGGCGTTATCGCTTAAGTCATTTCTTACTAGTTTATAATCTCTCTTAAACCTACTACTTGCACTACCCACTACTACCCACCTACTTTACTACTTGCACTACCCATCCACACATTGTTACAAGTCTAGATTTATTTGCCCTTAATGTAGCCAACTGTGTCTCACCAGGTGCCAGGGAGTCAGGTTTACAAACGTAGTAAAAAGATGTTAATAATAGAATAGTTAAATAATGTTAATAGTTAAACGTGTGTGGACACTAACACTATGCCAAGTAGCGGTGATCGAATACCTGACCTTTGTATTGTATGGCGTGGAAACTTCGACAGTGAAGCAAGAGTTAGCCGTCATAGGTACAATACGAAACAGTTTGTTTGTTCGTCACCAGGCGGGTTGAAACCGGATGTGTGACCGGTTCTTAAATTAGACTGTTAGAAAATCTGTTTTAACCAGGGCCGAGGTGTCAAGTTTCTTTTAGGTGTTATTGTTTTGATTAAAGCTTTTGTCCTTCTGACTGTGTTTTGTGTTAACCGACTTTATTTATAGTTTGGCAAACAATTACATCTCGTGCCTGATGAAAACTGTTTACCGCCACATATGGACATTTGCAATACTTAGGGCATTGCAGTGCTGAGGCGTTGTTGACCTTAGCCCTTATGTCACCGGCACGTAGGCACCAAATAAACTAGAACACAGCGATACTTTGCTCAGTTTACCACCCAGCATTCTGCTAAACGGCAGAAGTATGTGTGGTAAACTTGGCTAATATCATGAAAGATAAATGAATCCTGTGAAAGATTTCGACCGAGAAAGTACTAACATTTCCAGATATTCACAAGGAGCTCTACAACTTTAACAACACAGTCAAATATAATATTCCAACAACCTCAAACCACTCACCTAGTAGTATAATCCTCTGGATACGGCACCAAGATCCCTTCAGGACTTGGCTGCGGCGTATCGCCGACCCAGAAGTAAGCATCTGGGCCAGTTCCATCGTACGCGAATCCTCGGACGAAGACTGTGCTCTCGTCCACTGCATAGACGGTACCTCGGATGCCGTGCGCATATTGTGTGAGCCGACCAATCAGGCGGCCGTAATAGGGCTCAGGGCGACGGGATGTGACAGTACCTGTGGAAAAGAAACAAGTATAAGGATATAAAAGATAATTTTGAAAGGTTTTGTTAGTCAGGAGAGATATGGATTCTTGAGCATCAGTTAGCAAGGCTCCATGATCGCTAATGCAATCGTCACCGTTATTGTTGATTTCGACCATTATGGATTCGCGGGGTTACGAACTTTTGGCATAATAGTAATGGCGTTGTCTTAGTATAGTTGTCATAGTGACCAATATTAGCTGCAGGTTCCATGGCCGTGGTCGTATTACTTTTGTCAATATCATTGTGTACTTTTAAACTTAAACGTTCTATGGTCTGAAAAGAGCAGGACTTCTTAGTACGCAACAATGATAATCAATGGAAACAAGGAAAGTCAATTTGCATGACACGAATTATTGTCCCTGACCTTAAATTATTTGTTTTTAAAAGATTTTGCTTTTTTTCTGCAGATGCAACAAGTAATTAGACCCCATTGATTATTAGGAACAATTTATATTTTTCTTTGACTAAGCTCGATACGACTTTTGACAAATTATGTAAGATATTCTACTATGTATGAGGCTTTTGCTATGCATCAAGGCGGTTTATCTCAACTGGAAAAACCTCTGTATAAAATGCCATTTTAATACCAGCTATCTACAAGAACCTATAGAAATCAAACCACTTCTAGTTTCAATAACTCCGGAAATAGGCTAGAAAATATCATTTCGCTTCCACAGTCAGTTAAATGTCAAATTGATCCATGTTCTATTGTGATAACTGTGAGCTCTTCGAGAGGGAAGACTGACACGAGTTACGAGTAGGTAGCTCAGGTTTTGAGCTGAAGCCTCTTTGAAGTCTGTTAGAGCGAATATCAAGGTTCGGAACAATAATAATTAAAAAAACTACTTTATTATAAATACAAGTAGCTAGGTATAGCGTTGTCGTCGAACAGATGCGGTCTTACATTTTGATAAATGATAAATGATTTTATTTCTGTAAGTAGGTTTGTACAAACACTTTTACACGTCAATCATATTTTAAAACTAGAAGAGGGCGGCGTTTCCTATCTGACTACTCTGAGAAGAAAGGCCGAAACAAACTCAGAGGTCACAGTCTCTTTTAAAGTCCAGACATAATCTTGGTCAGATCATGAGAAGACCATGTAGATTTGAGTCTGAAATGGTCTTTTGAGGAAAAAATACCACACAGAATGGGTGGACCTGTCCAGTCAGTGCACGCATTTGTCAGTAATCGTGAAGCTCAACTCAGAACTTAAGGAGCTCAACCATTAGACAAACAATACCAAAGAAAGGACATTTGGGTAGGCCGCATAAAGCACTCAAACTGCCAGATCATCGTTGAAACTACTTGAGCAAGTGAAAAAAAAAAAAAAAACTGACGCACATAGTCCTCACATTGACTGCGTGACAGACATTTGATATCACCTATCAGAATTATGTTAATCGTTTTGAATTTACTTAAAATGTTTTCCAGATAGTCAAGCAAGATATCAGTACAATATATTAATGGGGATCTATAGGAGGCTAGAATACAATTATCGGAATCAATTGTGAATAGATGTGTTTTTGCATCTATTGGGTCGGGTTCTTCAAACAGTACATTGAAGATTGCTTTTAACAAATATCGTAATGCCATCTTTTTTATTTAGATTTCTTTTTTCTGAAATATTTCACGTAATTTTCCATAGTAAAATAGTCGTAGTATATCGGTTCATCATTCAGCCTACACTCTGTCAGGATTACGATGTCGATTTCACACGATAGCTTAGCCAGATGAGCATGAAAACCATCTAAGTTTTTATAGATAATTCTGATGTTTTGAGTTATAATTTTTATGATGCCTTAGAGGTTTATAAGATCTCGTTACAGCCGTCTGTGTCACAGTGGCGAGAGGATGCCACTTTAAAGTTATCTATCTTTGTTGAGATAATAGTATTCGTATTAACCACTGAATAACCGTATATATTTTTTGCATGTTCGTGATGACAATAACAACTGAATGATTTAAATTAGGTATACTCATACGAAAGCAATTACTTATAAGTATGTAAGTGATGTCAACGTTTGTCAGAAGTATAACGTGTAGTTCTGTACTTGTGTTAAATGGTTTTGATTGGTTTTCGTTTATATGTTTTACACTAAGAGAGCAATTGCAGATATAAAAATAATAATATAACAAATAGCATTATGTAAGTGGGACAAAGTCCTCTATCCAGTCATTGTGGTAAATTAGATTTTAGATCAGTTTCGTTTTTTACAAGTATGTATTGATCTCCTTCCTTTTGTCGAAGAAAAACTTTTCCAAGTGAGGTCCAGCAAAACTTCAAGCCATTCTCGCTCGCAAATTTCGGCGCAAGATAGAATAACCGTTGTGCCTTCATACTAAGCTCTCTGACAGATACGTTTTTTTTTTGCTGTTATAATTGTCACACACATATTATAGTTTAAAGTTAGCTCCCCAATTTTTTTTTCCGATGTATATTAGTTTTTTTTAAATCTTAATTAACTAACAAACTATTTAAATAAAATTGATAAATTGGTTTTAATTCACCTGGTATATTTATATGGAATGTGTTTAACTTAGCTTGGGCGTTATTCGATTGAAGTTACGGACTTTCTGCAGAATATTTTCTTTCATAGTTACCGAGACAAAGTCGACTATAAAAGATGGCCCTCCGCCTTTTTTATTTATGCGGAAAATATCCTTAATATCGTGTTGTTCGAGAGAGATATCCAGAACTTTAACTATTTCTGATACTAAGCGATGCAGATCCTCTTTATTTTCTCCTTCCTCCTTTGGGATATTTCTCGTCTCCATTTTTATGAGACATAATATACGCTCCAGATTCTCAAATTTTTCGATTTTTTGCCCCCTATCAATATCAGTTATTTTTATTATTATGTCGTCATATTGTTAAGTGACGAAGTCTAGGGATTTTTTTAAATTCCGAGTTATGTGCTATAATTTCGCTCATTGATTCCTGTAATGATTTAAATTTACTTTCCGACTGAGCGGTATATTATATAATATATTTTTTTTATTTTGACATACGTCCACTCTCGGTCACGGTCACGAGCGAATGGGGAATAGTTTTCGCTAACGTGCGTAGTCGAGTCTCGTAGGTAGGAGTATTGCTGAGAAAGTTATCTAGGGAAATATGTATGACTTTTTCTCTGAAAAAGCGAAAAAATGTAATAAGTTCCAAGTAATTTACTAATCCCGTGAGAATGTGTGAAACATATATTATTTTCGCTATTTCAAAGTTTGCTCATATTTGTGGTACTTTTATTTTAACTGCCTCATAACTCTATTGGTCGCAAGCGCTACTGCTGAGCTTGCGCTCCTGGGTTCGATTCCCCGGTAGGGTAAAGTGTTATTGGCGTTTTCCATTCAGAATTTCTCAGCAGTAGCCCGGAATCTGGATTTGTGCCCGGTTTACGGCAATAGGCCAGTTATGTTGGTGTCAATAGATACGCCTCTGCCTAACCCTTCGGGGATTATAGGCGTGATGTAGCGTGTATTTTTTATTTAACTCTGAAATATTAACAGCCAGCCTGTGCAAAAGTCCGCTAATTACTAGACAAGCGTGCGCCATCGATCGTCGACGACAACATTGCTTACCATTAGGTGACATAATACTCAAACGCGAGCCCATTCAACATTAAAAAGTATCCTAAAAACTGTGTAATCATTCGTTCTCTAATTTACGAGTTTAACTCAAAAACCTTACCCATAGCAGCCATGGTGACTTATCAAATCGAACATCCGTCTGCTAATGGATTCGACTGACTACCCCCCCTCCCCCCAAGCTGATCGATCGCAGCTTTTAAGAATATTGGTTTGTGAAAAAACTTCATTTGTAATTCATTGCGCATTCTAAACTGTACCTTATTCTTAGGTGATTAGGTCTTAAATTCCAGCAGGGGGGGTTGTGGAGTAAAGACATTTTGTTAGGGAGGGTTGTCCCCTAAATTCGGAAATTATTGTCACTCTGCATTATACACGGTGTATTGTCAGGGTACATTGTAGGAGACTGATGAAGTTGGGGAGCTAACGTGTATTGATGGTCAGCTGAGCGAGGCCTATTTTAGCGGATTTGGTTTTTTACTGCAATCCTGGGCTTGGATTGATAAGAATTTCGTTACATTCATGTTCTATTTTTTGTGTTTTTGCTGCTGTATGGATGCTTTGATATAAACAGGCTGTCATTGATTTCATTGGTAATATTTCAGACGATGAAAGGACTCTAATAGTATGAATAACTTTTACTAAGGAACCGACTCTGAAAATAGCAATAAACAAAGCAATTGTTTTGTACGTCATATATGTTTTACTCGAGTATACGCTGACCCAAAAGGAGGGTTATTGATGTTTGGTAAGTATTGCACCCCCGAGTTACTTAAAGCTAAATTTTATTGTGGGGTGTATTTTATAAAATAACATGACTTCTGTATTACCCGAGGGGTTAGGCAAGTTATAGGTACACCAGCAATAGTACTGTGGGGTATAAGAGCTTATAAGCAAAGTTGGAACAGACTATGTATTTCAACAAAGTTACTTTGCTTTAAAGGTTAATAAACCTTAAAGCCAGCATTCCTAATCTACAGCGTAGACATTTTCGGAGGCGTTTATATATATTCCCTTAGATTTCTCTTCCAAGTAAGGAGATGTCCTTGTTAGATATCATTCTTAGTATAACGGGTTGATGTCCTAAGAGTCAGTAGGTAGTGGCGATAAAACCAGTATAAGCTGGCCTCTCATTATATTGAACCTCCGTACTACGTTAGACCAACTCAAGGTTCAAATGTTGCCACTGACGCACAGTGTTGTTTTTGCCTCGAAAAACGGACATCCTCTTTTTATCAACTTATCCGATAGAGCAGGTTATTTTAAGAGTAAGAGTAAAATACCCGTGTGCCAATTTTACACCAAACACGAGTAAAAAAATGTTTAATTTATTTTTAAACTTTTCTAAATTAATTAATTACAAAAACATTACGCATTATTTTACCCTTTTCTTTATTATGTGTAATAAAACTATATAAAAATATTTAAAAAAAATACAAAAGAGTACTAACTAGTACAGATGTAAAGAAATATGCTTTTTTTGTGTTTTTAGATTTTGATTTTTCATGGTTGTATCTTTGCTTAGTTGGATTCAATATTTAGTGTAAATCATACTCAGATCCCAACCAATCACTAAAAAAAAAACACATCCATATCTCGCGGTATCTAGGAGTAATTCACTTCTAAAGTTTTTTCTGATAATTTTGATTTTAGGGTCATCACTTCACAAAAAATAATAATTTTTGTTTATAGGTTTAAATTTTATGTTGGATTCAATTTAATATAGAATAATACTTATCTACGTATACATATTACCACCCACTCTCATAAATTTTACAAATAATGTTCCTATATATTTTTATTATTTTTACATCGAACTAAACATACAACTAAAGTAAAGTAATTATTTATACTAATGTTTTTTCATGCTTTATTGCATGTCAAGCCAAGTTCAGAGATGAACAGGGTGAAGCACACCTTACACGAACTATTTCGAGCTACTTTCCACCACCTAAATCTATTAGACCTACGAAAATATCTCTAAATTTAAAAATAATTTTGACGCAATTAAAATTTAATTTAACAATCGCGACTCCACGTGGTACTTGTTTGCCCTAGCCCGTGATTTTTTTTTAATGCCGGAGGCGCGCATTGGGGCAGCCTCGACGTGTTTTATATGGAATTTTCCACTTTTTGTATGGAAAATATGAAAAATAATAACCTACATGTAAAGTTTTAGGGGTGTATTTGTTTCGTAGAGGGTTCGAAATTTTCATCAGTTTTGCGATAGGACACACTATTTTCGAGATATAAGCAAAATATAAGAAAAAAAGAGATACATTACTGTTTTTGCACCTGCAGGCGTTAAAAAAAAGGCGTAGCATGACGCTTTCTATTTCTTGGAAGACAAGACATAGCTATTTCCATACAAAGTGACATTTCGTTTCTCTATTTTTGACATCGCACTGAAAAAATCCTTCTAAAATCCGTAATTTTGTCTTTTGTTTTAGCGATCGTTGTCTAGGTCTTTTTATATGTAGACTATTTCAGAAGAAAGTTTTCTATCCCAAACGTCAAAATCACACTGACAACTGTCAGTTGTCTAAGGTAGTGAAGACAATTTGATTTTGTAATCGCCATGCTAAAGACAGTAGAAAACTTTTTACTCGACGGCCGCAAAGTATAAAAATGGAATGGAAAAATGGAATTTTTCACTTTTTGTATGGAAAATGTGAAAAAGTATTACCTACATGTTTAGATGTAGGGGTTTAAGGGTTTCATAAAGGGGGTCGAAATTTTCATTATTTTTGCGATCGGACACACCATTTTCGAGATATAAGCAAAATAAAAGAAAAACGTGAATAAACTACTGAATTTCGTAAAAAGTGCAGTTGACTCTTTCTACTTTGCTGTCGTCGTACTGTCTTCACGGATCGTCATTTTTGTCTATTCTTCCGTCGACAAAACCCGTTTCTATAATGGTCATGCTACGCGTGCTGAAGTCGAGGTGTTGTGGTGAATTTTAGTTCATGACAACTAATTTTATTCCACACCTTTTATTCGCGATTAAAAATAGTCAGATATAGTTAGGTAACCAAAATTATAGGTGAAAAATGTCAAATTCAGAATAGCAAAATTGCCACTTTCACTAAATTACTAACTCAGTGCCATCTTAGTGATGTCAAACTTATAGTTAAGTTGTGTCACTTTAGTCTACTTCAGAATGGGAAATCGTCGTTTGACAGGAATAAACAAAATTTTTGTGATTTTTAGTCTAGTTTAGAGAATTTTGTGACAAGAGAATCGGCACCATTAGTAAACTAATAAATATCCAAACAAATATCTAAAAGGCTAAAAAATTGTACATTTATAAAACTAGTAGGATTACTAGCATTATAATTCTGTTTATTCATTTTAATTTAATTTGTTTTTAATTATTTATAAAATAATATAAAAATAGTTGGATTTATCATTAATAATGTGAAAATCAATGATATTGTAACATCTTTCAGATAACCATGTTATTATGTCCTTTATTTATTTTTAAACATATTATTTTACATTTTAAACATTTCTTAAAAATAAATACATATAAACAATTTAAAAATATTAAAAAATAGTAGCCCATCGGTATCGGGAACAGGGCCCCATTATCATGTTGTTTTTTTTTTTTTCAATAATAAAACATTTTTTTAAATACGACTTGTGTCAACCCTAGCGCCAAAATTTCAGAATCCTGTAAATTCTAGATACCATAAGATATGGATATGATATTTTAAATAGGTACTTCTTAGTGCTAAAGCAACAGCTTGTCTTGATATTGAATCCAGATTCCATGAAATAAGCCCATAAAAAAATAAAATCGATAATATGTAAAATTTGATGTTACTCACTTCCGGTTAACGATAAAAAATTTGAGTTTGCTTGATAATTTACTTAATATAAAGTATCAAGTAATTGCAATCAAAGATATAACAAAAACCGATTGGATCTAAAGTTATTGCGATTTCTATGGTTTTTATGGAAACCATAGAAAAAAAATGAAAAAAATTATATATCCAGATTGGGGCAAAATTGTCACTCGGGTGTTCTAGTCTTGCTTTTAAAATGACCTGTTTTATCGGATAAGCTAATAAAATGGGGATGTCCATTTTTTGAAGCAAAAGCAATACTGTGTGACGTGTGGTCTACTGTGGCTCTGTTCTATAAAACTTTCACCGTGAAAACTTAGGTGAAGTCAGCTGTCAATATGTTATCCAACCTTGTTTATTTTAGGTATGGTCGGATACAATGAGCTAAGGGTTAGGAGGGATCTTGTATGCACCTCTTATATATTTAAGTTATTGAAAGGGAAGGTGCATAATGCAGTTATTTTAGGGCAGGTGAGTCTGTGTGTTCCGGACAGGTACGCGTGGCGACGACGGCAGCCGCCACTGCTAGTGGAACCGCGCGCTCGGACCAACTAAAGAGGCGCCGCTGACGCGTGCACTCCGCACGCTCATAGCGAGTGAGACGGACTTATTCTGTGGTTCTCTGAGTGAATTCACAAGGAATGCATTGTTTATAATTAGTTATAGATGTTAGTTTATATAAAGTTAGTTTAAGCGCATTTATCGCATTGGGGTTAACCTGTAATGGCAGGTGTAAGAAGAAAATAAATAATAAATGTTCGTTGGGATTTGCAATTGACAGCTAACTTCACCTAAGTTTTCACGGTGAGATTTTTATAGAATAGATGGGCAGTACTAGCACGTTCGGGTTGGAGTGGGAAGGTATCCAGGGCCTGTGCAACTCTGTGCAATATATACGTGTATTTTGCTAAGAATAATATATTTTTACGGTTATTTCTCAATTTCATGAAACCTTGGCAAGGATAACCTGTTCAGGTGGAGATTCATAGACAACTCCGCCTTGGAGTGTAAATGTAGTGCTGTTCCACAAACGATGGGACACTTAAATATCATGTCCGGCGTGTCCTGTCAGCTGCACGTTACGGGAACTGATGGACGCTAGTGATGGCGCCAAACACGTAGCTGAATTATGGACCGAGTCCATTTAGATTGCCATCGACACGCTAAGAAGACAAAACCTTCATTCTTAAAAGTTTCGCACTAATTTGAGTAAACTCTGGTATCGAATCAGCACGAACTAAGGAACAAAGAGAGAAAAACCTTTCTGGCTAAAACTTAAGCCAGTCAGTAAGGTGGTAGGAGGCTGACTGTCAGGGTGCGCCAGAATTACAGTCAAGGAATAAATATGTTAAGCACCGTTAAATTTTACTTGCACTTTATTATTTTTCCGAATATCTACATCGTTGCGAAAATTTTGAATGAATAGTTTTTTTTTAAACGTTGCCCCATACTAGGAATTTCTCTTGTATTGTGGGTGCGTTTACAAACATTCAAACTCACATAAACAAACAGCCAGACCCGGAACAACTACTTGTAGGTCATACAAATAATTGTTCCGTGCGGGAATTGAACCCGCGACACGCAACGCAGCAGTCAATCGCTTAACCACTGCGCCAACCGTGTCAAAAATATCAGTTCGTAAATGTGAAAATACACGCGCCCGCTATGTGGGAAAGGATTTTGTTTGAAACTTGCTCATCACTATCGCACCTTGACCGTACCTACGTTTAAGAATCGCCACTCGCGAGGCTATAGTTTTGTTTCTCCTAAGCAGAGCTGTTAAGAAATCTAGAAGGCTGGTATGCACTTGCACTCCTAAATTTAATCATTTACTGCCCGTACCTTAAACCTTAAATCACTAAAATTCTCACACATTTATACTACATATATAACATACTTAAACTCATCCCAAGGGATGTACAACTCGCGAAAAATATACTCATATACGAGAAGGTAGGAGTAATTCCACTTCCCACGGCGGAATTAAGCCTGTGGGTAAAACCGGATTAATTCCACTGAGAAATGTTCTGCGAATATTTTTTTATGAATATTTGTGACTTTTTGGATAGCGCGAGGTTTTTTGGAGATATTGGATAGGTATACAGACTGGTGAGCGACAGGTCAATAAACTGATTTAAAAAGTGTCTATGGAGTTTCTTGCCCGTTCTTTTCCATAAGAACTTACTATGTTTGGAATAGGCAACTAAACTCATGGATTTAATAGAAAATTAAAATAATAATAATAGTTGAATAAAACAATGTCTTTACTTATTTAAGTAAAACACTGCATTTGGTATACACAAAACTGATAAGGTATTTTAATACAAAACTTACTTCGTGTAGTATTATTTCTTGTAACATTAACACTGCGTGATTTCGATAGCTTTCTAAAAACATTTCTGTAAGCATATGTTTTCTGCGACTTAGCGCGGATCTGTTACACACTACACAATTATTACGTCTATCCATATCAAAGAAATTCCAAACAAGCAGCAAATAATCAGGTCCAGTAAACGTGCTTAAGTAATCGATAAAAACAAAAGATACACCGGGAAACGCATAAATCACAACGAAAAACAGCGAAGGACTGCGATCATAAAAGTACTCTGTGACTGCGATGCACCTGCGATGACACGAACGAAACAATGCGCCAGCGCAACAAACGAGTCGCGACCTACGGCCCCTCGCCCACGGCGACTTTTTGTAGCGATGCAGTCGCGCGTTTCGTAAACGCGCGCCAGCATCGCTACTAACGCAAGTTAGTCGCATTTGCAACGCGCTACAGAAGCGATGCCAACGCGCTACTAACGAGCTACAGCATCGCGACTGTATCGATGCAAACACGCGACCGTGTCCTACGACATCGGGGAGAGAACGGAAGGAGGGTGGCGCGTGAGTGGAGAACCGAGCATCAGTGCAACACCACAGATTACATAGAGATACTACGTATCAGACGACCCACTCCCATAGAGTGAAAATGGTTACTATAGAGATTGTCAAAAGTTGGAAGTTTAGAACATGACAGTTCTTACAGCTGTCCATGCTTCGGCTGCTTACGTAAAAGTAGCACCAAAGGACCAAAGACAACGTGACTAATGTTGCCTCAACGGAGTCCATCTTGCAACTGTGGCATTTTTTACCGTTACTGAATCGCGTTTGCATCGCGACAGAAGCGCGACAGAATCGCGTTTGCTTCGCGACTGAGAATCGCGGTGTGGGCGAGGGCAAACAGTTAGCGACCACATCGCGACTGTATCGATGCGAACGCGCGACGACATCGCTCCTGCATTGCTACAAAAAGTCGCCGTGGGCGAGGGGCCTACTGTGTTAGAGAGAGGGAGCGAACGTATACCTGTCGATTTGATCACGCGGGAATCGGGACGCACATGCACTCGCCAAAACCTTTTAGTAGCTATTTAACGGAACGACAACTTATATTACATAAGTAAATAAATTACTAGATTTGTTTTTATTACATATATATATATGTTTGGTTCAAACTTTGTTCTCCCATGGATTTCAAATAAAATAACGATATATAATGTTAAGTGAACTCTTTAATTTTATACCATTTTCATTAATGTCCGCGACCAGCACCCTAATTAAGTATATCTATCACAATCTGAATCATTTTGAAGCCTATTGCTAATCCATAGCTTTGTATGTTCGAAAAATTTGTCAGCTCAACAACGTAAATAACGTAATGAATGTTGTTGAACTGTCAAAAAGAAAGCCATTCCTACTGTTAGTGTGTTACGTAATTACCCCGCGGGTCGTATTACGCCCTATGACCTTTAGAGGAACGCAAAAAAAAGGTTTCATTTCGCTGTTGTAATTATCGTGTGTACTGGCCAAAAACATTAGTAAATGCTATTTAAAAAAAGATAGTTTTGGAATGTTTTCGAATTTCATTTGTTTTCATGTAAATATTGCGTAGTATTGCATTCTTTCATACTGCGATTTTTTTTTGCCAAGTTTTGAATATAAGTTTCAGTTTAGGTTTTCTTTAAATTTTTGCCTGGACTGCCTTATTTATCGTGTTAAGTGTGAATTGTTACTGCAAATAAACTGAGAATGCCAGCTCTAAACGGCACTCAAATTCCTAGCGCTGTTACTTTAATTGAATTTGGTTAATTTTTGTCATTTGATCATTTCTGTTTTCGACGTTTGCAATTTTAAAATAACGTATAATAAGCAAAATCCAAATTAATAAACTTTATTATGACAAATATCCATGATATTTTGTTTTATAAAGAATGTTTTTTTGCGATCCTCTAAATTTGTACATGAGTGTAACTTCATCTTTCTGACTGACAGACTCCTTGACAATTCAAAAATGCCCGTAAGTGGTTTCATTGAAAATAAATAAATGCTTTGCTTTGAGTTTGTATTTGGTTAAAAAAATTGAATCGAAACCTTCTCGTAACACAAGCATAGCATCAGCTTGACTAGTTGCGAGTTCATAGGAATCCAACTAATATTATAAATGTGAAAGTTTGTGAGGATGGATGGATGGATGGATGTTTGTTACTCTTTCACGCAAAAACTACTAGACGGATTTGGATGGAATTTGGAACACAGACAGTTTATAACCTGAATTAACACGTAGGAAATAGTTATCTACTATTCATTGCTGGTGTAACGTTGCATCGTTACTTTCAATACAATGAAAAAATAACAACAATAAAATGTCAAGTCAAATCACAGACTTAATAATATTAGGGACGTCGTATGTTACTAAACAACATAATTAGCTGCGAGTAAATACTAGTGACGCGCGCGGTCGGCATATCCGAACGTATTCAGAGGGCCTATATCTACGCGTGCGTCACCGTCACCGCCGTGGTCATTTTTCACTCACGGTGACCAGCACTTTCGAAATCCTGCTCCGGGCGAAGACGCACGTTCACTCAATCCAGTATCATTAGTGACCTTACATACGTGGTGTCTACCATTTAAAAAAGCCTAAAGCAGGCAACAGTTTTATTGACTCCTACTAGTCAACGTTATTAAAATCCGTGTTTTCGTAACGCCATATTGGGGTCCAAAGTTCCGGCTATCACCTGCAAATTTCATCCGGATATATCGGAAGCATCCGGGCGCGAGGCGCCGGGCCACCACCTTCCGGCGTACCTGCGCAAGAACGAGCTCCGCGCTGTGTACCTATTTACCCGCGTAGCCGCGACGAGCACGCTCCGAAGGTCTGGCAAGACCATCTGCCGGCCGTCACCTTCCCTGGCGTCTGCAGCGTGCACACCGCTGCGGGCTGCATCACACCAGGCTGAGCCAGGAGAGTACTGTGCTACTCCCAAGGGAAGTTAGGGAAACTTGTGACCATAGACTTACCTACCTCCTTTTCTCAATTTGTTTTATTAATATACTTTTATGTTGACAAGGTACGTGGTTGCATTTTATACAGACCACGTAAACCTCTTCCGTCACACTGGCGAATCAGATATGAATCAACGTTATGATTTTTTTGTTCTTTTGAAGCCAATAAAACAATGCCCCCAAGGTTAAACGTATCTAATAAATGCTTCACCCTTTTTTTACCAATATTTGATATTTAATTAATTGTTTTGAATTTTGCTGACCTATCTATTTAATAGTTAATTAATAGCTGTTATTACCCATTTCTCAGTAGCAGCTCAAGGACTGCAATTTCGCCCGATATAATACACCAACTTTAGTTCAACCCCTATTCTTGCAACTGGGTACTATAATCAGTAGAATGTGGGTCGCGTTAATAGGACTTACTCATGTATTATCTCTGCGAGGAATAGTCACAGAGGCGTATGTTTTAATTAAAAGCTTGACGAATTTCCAAATACGAGTAAATTATAAAATAATATTTTTAAATACAGATTTAAAATCCCGAAAAATTAAAAACATTAAAACAGATTAAAGTTTTTTATTTTTCGGGATTTTATGTACTCAGTCATAAATGTACGTGTTCCACGTATTTTAGGGAAGTTCCCTTGAATTTTGCAGATTTACCTACTTAGTTATTTTGAGAAATGGTGGTCCCTTACTGCATTGTTGAATAAAACTACATATCTATAGTCGCGGGGTGAAAAGATTAAGCACCTTTTGAAGCAAATTTTAATGGCATTAACATGGTTGTGCCGACCACGAAATGTGGGATGGAAAAATATGTAAATAATTGCTTACCTACCCATTTCTTTCCGCGAGTGTACATAGTTGAACCGTTAAAAAATCTTCAATTTCAAACTCACTCATATTCGCATCAACAAAATTAAGAACTGAATACTTTTAATAACCATAAATACTACACAACAATTTAATTTCAAAATAAACTCCTCGTTTCAATTCGTTGTTCCCCCTGCAGTCCCCAAGGCACATTATCGTTACCACCGGCTGCCTCGTCCGTATTTATCTAATATCCTAAGCGGGATCTGGCACCCCATTAGGTATGGGATATTTTGATTGACATACTCAACCCCCGAGATTTGTTGCAAAGGCGGCGGAGGGTTGAATTTGAGTTGTGAGATTTTTGTGCAGTTTTGTCTTAGAAATTATATTTTGAGTTATTTTCTTGTGTTTTATTAATAGTTTAGATTGTTTTACCTGCTTTATTGATATGAAATAAAATAGCGTACTTTACAGCTTAGCTTTTTAGTCTTGAAATTCTAAATCCTACATCAAAATAAAAAAAATCTGTGGCTGCATCGCAGTTTTTGCGAAAATAACTTCTGAATAAAAAAAAAATGGCGAACTTACATACAGAATACGTAACAAACTTCTTCCTAATCCTAATAACAAACTTTTAGTAAAATATGGCGAAATTAAATTGAGAAATAAATGTTCCACTGGATTAGATTTTGAGATGCTATTCTTCTGTTGTTTTCGTCTTTTATCAAATTTTCTATACACAATTTTTTTTTTGAAGAATGTAAACGTCCACTAAGCCCTTCTTTGTCAAGCCATACAACCGACAATGATCCTTACAAAACTCCAGTGCGTCACATACAACCACGCAAGTCGCACAGGAGTCCCCAAAGCCGAAACATAACCGATTAAAATATACCCCGCTACAACCCCACTCCATCCCCTGAGGGGTGGATCTCGCCCCTCGCCCCTAACACGTACACTTAATACAGTTTTGTCTCGCCATTTCGATACTCGTTTGCGTCTTCAACAAGGCTCTCGACGTTTTTCGTCTTACATTACTTATATTTTTTTGTACAAAAAGGCTCCGTTTTTGGGGGTTCCTGAGGAAAATACTAGATTACTTAGAACTGATGTACTTACTAAATTCTTTAACATGAAAACATCATGTGAAAAATCGTCCGGGGAAGTACTGGAAACCCGTCCAAGACAGACGTGATCAAAAAAGTATTGCAAAATCAACCAGCAACCAGCAGACGGTGAGCACTATTTAACAACAGGGTTATCTGCTATTTTGATCAATATCCAACAAAAAAAAAAAGGCAGCACAATCCCGCCATCTCACGATGAACGATTACAATTTGGCTTCAAAAGAGAATGTATTCTAAACAAAACAACAAAGTAAGTTGATTCCTATCTCCATCAGCTCCGCAGACGCCGAGATTAGAACAGAACTCAATACAATAGACAGCTCCCCCCTATGCGGCCGTAATCAACGAACTGTGAATTTTCGACAACACGAGCTATCATGTGATAGGCAGGTTTTATAATCATTGCTGATGTTATTGTGAACTTATCGACGTTATACGTCAAAGGGTTTGAGACGTGGACAATGGAGAGCAGAGAGGAGCACGTATGGTCGTGCTGATGCTGTCCATTCTCATCATTGTCACCTTCCTGCCTTTTTTCTGTCACTTTTGGCAGCGCAACATGTTTTTTCGTCACTCTACCATTCACTCCTTTTTCTTTTATAGCATCACTCATACAATCCAATTAATTCTGTCCATACTAGAGTTACTTATTCAGCCAATAACATTCCCACCGCTGGGACACAGACCTCTATGAAGATCTCTATGAGTGGGTGCACCACGCAGGCATACTGCGGGTTGTTAGATGTCACCGAATTTTGGGTTCCAGGATATGCCGGTTTCCTT
Source organism: Dryobotodes eremita (assembly GCA_917490735.1). Taxonomy (NCBI): domain Eukaryota; kingdom Metazoa; phylum Arthropoda; class Insecta; order Lepidoptera; family Noctuidae; genus Dryobotodes; species Dryobotodes eremita. The sequence goes on from OU823264.1 coordinate 1,508,111, forward strand.
ACAATGGTTTCCTCTACCGATTTGAGAGCTTCCTAAGGATGTCAGAGTCTGTTGATTACAATAGATGCACCTTGTACCCTCTTGCATTCATTTTTTCTTTCTTTATAAATGGTGGTGGTGACTGCATAATTGGTTTAGTGGCCGCAGGCGCTACTGCAGAGCATGAGGTCCTGGGTGCGATTCCTAGATCGAGCAAAGTGTTATTGGGTTTTTCCATGTGGAATTTCTAAGTAGAAGCCCGGAGTCTGGATTTTTGCTCAGTTGATGGCATTAGTCTCGTCTTCTATTACATGAGACTTAAACATAACTGGCGAAATTTGGGTGTACTATATGTACACCACTGCCTTACCCTCAAGGAATACAGGCGTGATGTTATGTTATGTGGTGTGCAATAAAGAGTATTCAATGTGTCAGCTACTAACGGTGTCTCTCTGAACATATGAATCGTTCATTGGAAAGGGAGGTGGAGTTTGTTGACAGACGGATTATTGATCACAGTTTGTTGTTATTTACTAGACAGGATGACGCTGACTGTTGGCAATATCTCTAAACGCCTACGGATTTAAGAACACCCACGGATAATAAATACACCCACGGATCGAGTAAACGAGACGAGAACCGAAATAAACATCTAGAGAATAATAAATCGGTTGATTGATTTACAACTTCATTTAATAAAGTAAATGGAACTAAATATGGGCAGCGAAAATTTTAAAATGTTAAACCCCGAATCCTCGAACGAAACTTTCTGGCAGTTGATGTCAATAGGCTCCGTCCTGTATTATATGGGACTTACCCTAACGAGTAACTGGCGACATGTGCGTGTACCATACAGCTCTGTGTAACTGGCGACATGTGCGTGTACCATACAGCTCTGAGTAACTGGCGACATGTGGGTGTACCATACAGCTCTGTGTAACAGGCGACATGTGCGTGTACCATACACCTCAAAGTAACTGGCGACATGTGGGTGTACCATACTGCTCTGAGTAACTGGCGACATGTGCGTGTACCATACAGCTCGGAGTAACTGGCGACATGTGGGTGTACCATACAGCTCTGTGTAACAGGCGACATGTGCGTGTACCATACAGCTCTAAGTAACTGGCGAAATGTGGGTGTACCATACAGCTCTGTGTAACAGGCGACATGTGCGTGTACCATACAGCTCCAAGTAACTGGCGACATGTGGGTGTACCATACAGCTCTGAGTAACAGGCGACATGTGCGTGTACCATACAGCTCCAAGTAACTGGCGACATGTGGGTGTACCATACAGCTCTGTGTAACAGGCGACATGTGCGTGTACCGTACAGCTCTAAGTAACTGGCGACATGTGGGTGTACCATACAGCTCTGTGTAATTGGTGACATGTGGGTGTACCATACAGCTTTGTGTAACTGGCGACATGTGCGTGTACCATACAGCTCCGTGTAACTGGCGACATGTGCGTGTACCATACAGCTCTGTATAACTGGCGACGTGTGGGTGTACCATACAGCTCTGTGTAACCCTTCGGGGACATAGCCGTAATGCAATACTGAAGCAAGGTATCTCATAGCTAAGTCTAAAACGTACTACTAAGCTGCTTCGAAGTACGGCCACCAGCCAGAAACACGTCAGTAGTAATACTGGAACACCGAAAACCGCACGTACTGCTACGACATAAAGCAGCTGTCAACGTCAACCTGTTACCATAGATTTGCGGTAGACTTTACGTCATGTTTACCGCTCACAGTCAACATAGCTGGGAGAAGAGGAGGTGTACCCAGTTCCGGTATTGGCAGCTGAAGTTGTGCTCATTAATTTACATTGTTTAGCTTGCAGCTTGTTGGTGGAAGTTTATTATGATGCTGCTTGTCAGTTATAGGTTTATGAAAAGCGGGTGTATAAGTGATGTGTTCTTTCAATGTAACATAGTAGTCTGTTATGAATTAAATGCTCTTTAGTAGCACATATCAGTTTGGGCAGCATATTGCCGGCTTAAAATAAGCCAAGTATGTGAATTAATTATCAGAAAATGACTCTTAATTCTCATTGAGAGCTTCCCCTGAAGTGTCCATTTGATTTCTCCTGATATTGATGATTCAAATTCAAACTCAAAGCATTTATTTCAAATAAACCAATTACAGGCACTATTGACTTGTCAATGGTCGGTCAATCAGAAAGATGAAGCTAGTTGCCCATTCCAAAGCATAGTAGGTACCTATGGAGAAGAACGTGCAAGAAACTCCATGGATACTCTTTTCAATCAAAATATGTTTACAAAATATTGGTTACATCATTCATGTTGAAATTATGCATGTGAGAACGATGCAGAACGTTAAAAGCGTCCCTAATAAAAAGACAAAAACAATTCAAATATTAAATTAAATTAAAATAAGCCGTGGCAGCTAAGAGATGACCAGTCCCTACTGACGGCGTCCGTTCACGAACATGACTTATGGATCAGCACCATTCAGCTCAACCATTTTGAAGAGAACTTAATGATCCAACACACACGCCACCACCAGCGAGACATTTGAGTGAGCATGACACACTCTCAGCCGCCAGGGCACATTCAAGTCAATGAAAGACAAACCTAGTAAACGGTAGGTTTATAGTAGGTACATGGTACTCACACATGTGCTATGCAGTTATTCAATACTAAAACATTGAATTTTTACAATGTAAAGATAGTTTTTACAATCTTCAGCAGCTCCAACAGTAGTTTCAAATGCTAATCAATTAGTTAATGAGCCCTTGTGGAGCAGGACCAGCGTTGAGCCAAGCATTTTTATCAGCGATGTAATCCCCCAACTTATAATATGCTTGACTGCATAGTGTGCGTTTTAATATAGTGTTTAACAAGACAATGCCTTCTGTGACATTGTATGTTGAATTTTAGAAGACATTTTTGTTTGGATTTCTCTTTCTGCTTTCAGACGCCATGTTAGGTTTAGTTTCCGGACCGAGCCATTTTTAAATGTTTGATGCATCTTTTTTGACTAATAAGAGCTGTTCAGAGCTCATAAATAGTAAATAGTGTTGTTGGTGTTCACGAGCTCTTTATGAACGTCTAATCAGAATCTCTGCTGGTCACAAGCCTGCCTCATAAATGAGGTTATACTCCATACTCCTAGTCATCACGCTAGGTGGGTAGGTACCTACTGTAGGTAGATACCCGAGCCCTCTCACCCGACTGACCCCGTCAGCCAAGCGTGGCCATTAGTAGGTACCTACCGAATGTGCGGACGTTGCGGAAATCTTAGCATGTTGCATGTTTTTATAGGATTTTTTATGGACATGTTCGGATGTAATCGTTGCCGTAATCAATTTGTTGATGGAACTAGTTACCTTCGTTTGTTATTTCTTTGTGGAAACTTTAAACGAACAAAGAATTCTAATTTTCTAACTGCATCAGAAAGGTTTCTTCTCAAAAAGAAAAGGAATGAGTTCTTTTTACCATGCTTGCTCTCTGGTCAAAAATATCAAATTTAGAGTTCCTGATGATGTTTTTCTTCAGACTATGTCAGTTTCTAATGTTTTAAGAAAGTCTATAGCAGTTAAATGGGCAATGGAGAGGGCTATGGTTGAAGTTTCCCTACGTGATCGAATCAGAAATGAAGAGATCCGTAACCAAGGTAACCGACATAGCCCGAAGAGTTACCAAACTTAAGTGGCAGTGCACATTGCTCGCAGAACACATGGCCGATGTGGCCGAAAGGTTCTGGAGTGGCGACCGCGTACCTAAAGACATGGCGTTGGATGGCCTCCCACAAAGTGGACCGATGACCTGGTGAAGGCCGCAGGAATCCGCTGGATGCGAGAAGCACAGAACTGGCCTCACTGGCGGTGCTTGGAGGAGGCCTATATCCAGCAGTGGACGTCTTTCGGCTGAAATAATGATGATGATGATGACAGCAGTTAATTTGCCACATGATAATGAATTCTCAACATGAACAAGCTGGCGAAACCAAAAATTTTGTCTTTGCCTTGCAGTTACAAAACTGCTTAGTAGCTTTCGAGCTGACGCATTTGTTTTCACGAGGACCGAGTTAACACCGCATCATTTTAATTCCAAACTTAACCTAACTTGAATAATAGGTACCTTGCAAGCCAAAATGCTCATTTAAATACTCAAGAAATCCTCAACCCGTTGCCAGGGTTGTACGGAGCGCATTTAAGAATATGAATTCGTCGGCCCAATAACCCTTTCTATTCAAATAAAAGCGAATAGCTCCATAAAACCTAAGGTTTCGGAGTTAACGCCACTTTACGTAAAATTTTAAGAGCTTTGTGCGAAAGTGTTTCGAATTTCAATGTGTAGGTAGGTGTGTTGTACTTATTGAGGGATTTTTTGGCGAAGTGTGAAAGCGATACGATTGGGTGATTTATGTAACAAGAAAGGAGAATGGGCACCGAACTATCGGTTTTTGCCCTGAAGCCCAAAAGCCATAAGATATATACCAATGGAACGAACTTTTCAAGTAGAACCTTTGCTACTAATACGACTTTTGCCAATTGTTAGTCAGTTCGGAGCTAATGACCTAAGTAGGTGACAACTTGGACACCAAAGTTAAGGAATTCTTGGCGCCCAATAGCCATAAAGTGTTATATCAATGGATAGTGCTTTTAGTTACCGAAATGAATTTGGATGGGACGGCAATCCGACACCATTGGGGATCAGGAAAAAATCAATATAAAACAATTTTACACTGCGTTGAAAAAAAATCGAGAATTTATCTTCTTCTACATTAATGGAAAAACTTCCATGTTTAAAGTGGCTTTATCGATTGAAAATTATGTTGCTGGCATCTAATGGGTACATATGTGGTGCATATGTGGCCTGGCCGGGGATGAAGGTTACGAATCATTCAATTTAACTTTTTTCAAACGTTGAAGTCAATGTGGTATTATGATGCGTGAGAACATTTTAGCTAGAGGTACTTTTACTTCTGTAGCCGAAATGTAGTTGTACAATACATGTCTGATTACCTTTCATGGAATTCAAGTGTATCTTCTAAACGAGAACTTTTCAATGAAATATATCGTAACGGTATTGGGAGTTACGGCTGGTTTAACATTCTGACCGACCGACTTTTAGAAACATTATTCCTAAAACGGCATACGAGTATAAGAGCCCATTTTTTAAAGGCTTAAAAGATGACGTTTGCAAGGCTCAGGAATAATGAAAGTTAAATAATTGACGCAATACCTGAATTACAATAATGTTTAATTACTAATATTTAGAGTTCTGTAGTTCCTCACTGACTGACAATAAAGAGAGGTCGTCATATCACAAAATATTCTTCTTGAAGAGAACTTTCCATTGGTATATACCTTAACGCGATTGGGCTTCAGGGCTGTATCGCCCAGTCTCCTTTAGCTTTTCATACGGTTTTATACGCATAAAGAAACGCTTTGTTGCAATGGGAAAATATGGGTATAATTTTTCCCTATACGAATACTAAGCAGGTAGGATCACAAGTTTGTGTAAGTGTTTAAATCACAATGTCTCGCGGATAGGAAGTGTAATACAATTTTCAAATACATGGTGTACTTTTCTTTCTACCTTCACCCCCGTCCCTTTATCGAACTATTGTTTTTTTCTTGCGGCAATACAGTGTAGGTTTTTAGCAACGTTATCGAATTATGGACTAAATTATGTTCTTTAAAACAACGTGGTCGAATCTATTTCATGATAGTGATAAATATGGTTTAATATATGAGTATTAATATCAGACAGGTCGAAAGTGAACGTGTTAGTTAGGTACATGCAGTTGATCTTGAACTTTGTGTGAGCTCACCTGCCTTGCACTTAGCATTGAGTGTGAATTGCCGCCTCTGAATTATTTATAGACAATTTTTTTTCGGATTTGTAAGAATAATTTACCATAACGTTAAGGATATTGTCCGTAGAAGGACGACCACTAACTAAAAATAACAAAAGATACGATTTACGTGCAAATGCCAAAATTAGTAAGCCAGAAATCTCCAGACACTGTCACGATAGTCGTCTATTTGCCCGCAACACATTGCATCTAAGTCAGATGACATATTGATCAAAGACTAACTTTTTAGTAAAAAAGGCACCTTGACTAAAAACTAGACACGTGGTGGTCGTAAATGAGCATTTTACTGAATGAAAGTATGGCTAAAAATAATAATTATTAGGCTTACGACTGCCTTTCAAACATTTGTCATGCATTAGGTACCTTGACAACTATCTAGAGTCTTTACGCGTTTAGACAGGAAATAAAAGTTCCAAAACACCGCAAATATCAACCCTAAATACGTTTTTAATAAACATGGATAAAATCCTAACCCTCTACCTACTGCGTCAGCTATAAGGGGTGATCGAGCACCCCATAGTCCCGCATAAAATCTATAACCGACCCCATTTACCCAATGATCTCTTTGTATCAATCAAATCAGCAGTTTCCTAACGAAATTCCCTGGGAGACCGTAAATTGTATGCACCCTAGTCATTTGTCTTGTGAGGATGGTCACCCTAACTATTGAATATTAAGACGATACGTTTGAGTGTTGCCATTATTTTTGTGTGAAATTGGCAGTTTCTTTTTGTGTGTGTTGGGTGGAATAGGAATGTTGTTTACGTTATGGTATGCGTTTCCTTAGTGAATTTCGTAATTTTTCTTAGTAGCTTTAAATAGAGAATAATTGAAAGAAGATAGGGAGGTGTTTCCCCTGAAGTGGGACACCGCAGGTTTTTAGATGAGTAGACGTTCTTTGGGCAAAGTTTAGAGGAAGTCATTGCCCAGCAGAGGCTAACAAAACAAATACAAATGTTGAGGAATAACTGCGTAGAGGATAGCAAATCCTGTGGTAAATTAGCTAGTCCGACGGCATGTATTATGAGAATACGAACCCTGACCATCGTCGATTTACAATAATATCACAATGCAGGGCAAAAAAACCTGCTCTCATCCATAAAAGATAGATGACAAGTGCTCAAAAAAATCCGTTATCAATACCTACATGTATAAGTCAATGATGTCAAATATTAACAGAACGTTAAATTATTCAAATATAATTTTCGCACGACGTTTTCCTTAACCATAAATCACTTATAACTTAAATTAACATACATAAAAAGATACACTAATAAAATAAAAGTCAAATCAAAGCCTTGACTTGAACAAGTAAATGTCCTTAATATCCTCGTCTAGTGTACAAGCAGTGTGCGCATGTTCATACGGGGGTGTCGGGGTGTAGCGGTGTGTGGGGGTGGCCGCCCCCAGTTTAGACAGTATTGTGTTTGTGCTGCACTTTACACCCCTTAAAGATGCGGCTGACATGAGCCGGTAATAAGCTGATGGTGATGATTTTTACAAGTAAAATGGTTTTCTTATTTAAAAAACTAAATCAATAAAAAACATTCTATTGAAGGGAGTTTTTGCGATTATAACGTGGGTTCAACTGTTGCTATGCTTTCTGTAAAAAAAACTCACAATTTTCGAAAATAATGCTAGATATTTTTAAGTACTTCCTATTTTTTACGTTAAAAGCAGCCAATAAGTAATATTTGGCAGTTAAACTACCAATCCGTCAAGAAAATATTTTATCAGGTAATTGTCAATAGCAACACTTAGTTTGGGTTCGCGTACGGTTTATAGCAATAGGCTCGCCGTTCGGCACTTTGTACTATGCTCATCTACTTTCCTTTGCAGGGATGCAGGCGTTATGTTATTTAAACAAATTTTTATCCTTGTCGCTTTAATTCACTTATATGACAAAACTCCATCATCACATTTAAGTCAAACTCAAACTCAAAGCATTTATTTCAAATAAACCAATTACAGACACTTTTGAATTGTCACGGGGTCGGTCAGTCATAAAGAGGAAGCTAAGCTAAGTCTCATTCCCAGTAACCGAGAGTGCTCAATTGCTGCTCATCACGCAATCTGTACTAATCAGCCTATAAGAGGATCAGCTCAGAACACGTCACTACTCGCTATGCGAAACAGCTTCATTTACTCGATTGTCGGAAATTGTACTCGATACAAATCAGTGATGATAATGCGAAAGTGTATCTGGAGTCTGTCGTTCCATGTAAGTTTGGGGATTAAATCCTGAGCAGATTTTGATGATCTTTAGCATAGATGGAGCATCTGATAAAAAACACCATCTCTCTCCAATTAATAATTTCTTGCATACGATATAACACGACAGGTTTGCTTCTACCACTCGAGAGACTTCCAAGGTATTCGGGAAAACACAGTTCTAGTTAGGAGTTCCATGCAATGTAAACACTCAAATCGTTGTTTATATAGCAGATCTGATTTACAAAACGTGGGATCCCCGTCAGGAATGAAGTTTCTTACACGATACTCGCACGCACACGCACACACGTATTTATCAGAAAGGGACAGAGAAAGTCGCATAACGCTTTTTCCTTACGTGACGATTTCTACCTGTCAACACCTACCGCAAGCCGCGTCAAGGCGAAAGCGTCAGGTTAGGGTAGCCCGCGAAATAAAAAATGTCTTACATTTTTTGCAATTTGCTAGTCAGTATCAGGTTTTATGTTGATCTAAATATGATTCACGGCCGTATCAAATATTTATTTAAAGAATTATAATCATAAAAATCATCAACACATCTCTCTAAGTTCAGATTACCCTATTGAATGACTATTTCATGAAATCATGACATTTGAGGCCAATTCTAACTTAAGGAGTTTTATTGCTGATTCTTATGTTTATAATTCTGTAAAGCCATATTTTTTACGGTCGCGAATCATATTTTAATCAACATAATAAACCTGACACCGACCTGCAAATTGAAAAAAAACGTACGGGAATTTGAATTTCAAGGGCACACCTTAGCGCTTCCCCTGAAGGTACTTCGTTCCAAAAACTATGTTATCTATTCTGCCACGAGAAAAGATAACTCTTAAATACTCTTACTAAGCAATAAATAAATTGAAATCGATTAAGTTATTTAGCACAGAGCTGCTAAGAAACGCACCTTTCGACAAACGCTGACTGGAGAATCAATTTAGCACTTTTAAGTAGAAAGAATTGCTCTTATAATGCGGACTGTACGATTGGAAAGTAGGTACTAACCCTCTACAAGTCATTCTTGTAATAGTTATGAATTGCACGAAGAAAGGAGTAACTGTACTTGATATATGTAGGTAGGTACGTGTGAGAGCAAATCTAAGTTTCTATGATTTACTGCATATTGCATACGGTTTTATGGGCACCGATCTAGTTCATATAGATGTGGCTTTTAGATTTATGTTCAGTGGAATGTGCTTCTTAAAGTTTCTAATAATGTATGAGTAAAAGGAATAATTGGTAAGATCTTTCAACTTTTTAACTATAACTACAGGCTTCTTACGAGAAAAAACTGCGGCACTGGAGAGAGGAGTTTTCCACTCAGCAGTTTAGCTATCTTATATTCTAAAAAAACCATCATTGCAAGATTCATGCCAGTGTCGCTTTACAAAAATATCAATAAGTGGAGTCCAGAGTCTGGATTTTACGCCTGGATAATGGATAAAAGGCTCAAGCACTAATCTGTAGGATAATTATGGTAAATGTGGGTGTCATCATGAGATGTCTGATTCATGATCATCATCATCATTTCAGCCGGAATCACCAACTGCTGGGTATATGCCTCCCCTTATTTTCTGCCATACTTCCCGGTTCCATGCGTTCCTCATCCAGGTGTCTCCCGTGACTGGATTAATACAATCTTTGACATAATATTCCTTCTGTGACCCCAATAAAGCTAAATTTTTGAATTTTCGGTACGAATGCGGAGTGAATGGAACTTAAATAAAAACCGATGATATCTTATGATCTTGAGATATCCTTGTAGCCTAACAATGTGACGTTAACCTCCGTGTTAAGCCAGTCACATGAACAAGTGTAACAATGCACAATGAAGAGACAACGCCATTAGAAACGACTTGTTTCGAAAAATCAGTGTTTACTTAGCAAGTCCACCGTAATGCAGTAAGCGTTAGGTAATGCTTCAATCAATGAATTAACTCAGTATATCGCAGTCCACGGCTGGACATAGGCCTCTCCCAATTTGCGCTACAACACCCGATTCTCCGTATCCAGTCGGTATAGCACCCTGTTTTAGGCCCCTCTGGCTTGGTAACGGAAAACATACCTTTTAGTGACAAACCACCAGACGGCACTTGATAGTAAGTGGTCGCTGCGAACATCACAGTACCATAGGCTTCAAAACTCAAAAAATTCAAAGCATTTATTACAATGAAATCTGGCACTTTTGAATTGACAAGGAGTCGGTCAGTTAGTCAAAAAGTTGAAGCTAGTTGCGCGTTCCAAAACGTAGATCTATGTGACATAACAGGCAAACGTAGATCTATGTGACACAACAGGCAAACGTAGATCTATATGACACAACAGGCAAACGTAGATCTATGTGACACAACAGGCAAACGTAGATCTATGTCACACAACAGGCAAACGTAGATCTGTATGACACAACAGGCAAACGTAGATCTATGTGACACAACAGGCAACGTAAATCTATGTGACACAGCAGGCAAACGTAGATCTATGTGACAACACAGGCAAACGTAGATCTATGTGACACAACAGGCAAACGTAGATCTATGTGACACAACAGGCAAACGTAAATCTATGTGACACAGCAGGCAAACGTAGATCTATGTGACAACACAGGCAAACGTAGATCTATGTGACACAACAGGTAAACGTAGATCTATGTGACACAACAGGCAAACGTAGATCTATATGACACAACAGGCAAACGTAGATCTATGTGACACAACAGGCAAACGTAAATCTATGTGACACAGCAGGAAAACGTAGATCTATGTGACAACACAGGCAAACGTAGATCTATGTGACACAACAGGTAAACGTAGATCTATGTGACACAACAGGCAAACATAGATCTATATGACACAACAGGCAAACGTAGATCTATGTGACACAACAGGCAAACGTAGATCTATGTGACACAACAGGTAAACGTAGATCTATGTGACACAACAGGCAAACGTAGATCTATATGACACAACAGGCAAACGTAGATCTATGTGACACAACAGGCAAACGGACAGCTAATGTCTCATGTGTTTATGCCCGTAGTTATTTTTACTTGCCCAGAACCAAAATATGTTCATTATTTAAAATCTTTTTATCTAGGTAAGTAAACTGGGTGCGTCTCATAACGTATAAACTCATTTGCTCTTATTTCATTTTATTATCGTTCATAAGATATAATCAACGTGAGATATACCAACTGTTGATATAACTTCTTTACATATAACATTTATTTATTCTAAAACTTAATTAGTATAACGTTGTTTGATATAACGTTTATGTAATCGAAAATCATTTGGTCTAACATTTAATATGTAGATTGTTTATTTAAACGAAAATCATTAGGTCTAACGTTTAATATATATAAAAAAACGTCATTATGGTTAATACCCCGACTCAGAGTACCCCGACTCGGATAGGTTAGGTTAGAAGGCTAAGGCGGGAGCGAAGCGGAGCGGAGCTCCAGCCTTAGCCTTAGATAGGTCGACGGAGCCCCGCTAAGCGGGGCTCCGTCGACCTATCTTAGCGCAGGTGGTAATCAGGCTACAACATAAAAATAATACTAAATAAACTAACCCGTGTCTATGCAATTTTGCTTTGTGTTTTTAAGTAGGCGTTTTCATCATATTAGACCAAATAAGTTTTATATCTTTTGAGTGGTATGTCAAACGATTTTATATTTAATGTATGTTATGTCAGACGATGTTATATTTAATGTATGTTATGCTTATAAAAAATTGTTATTTTAATATATCAATCGTTCATTATATTAACTAATCGCTATATTAAATAAAATTATAGGTTCCGTTGTTATATGTTGTTAATATTAGAGATTTTGTTGTTATAACATCTATTACTTACCCAAGTAAACTGGTATTTTAGTTTGAAATGTCACTTATAAATATAATTTACTAAATGTCTTCTGGTACCGCTGTATAAATGAATATTAACGGGAAAAAAAATTGTGGTGAATTTTGTTCCGGGTTAGAGTATGTTACTATAGAAATTCTAGGCCATTTAACGAAATAATTAAATTAAGTAGGTCTGCGAAATCGTAGCATGCGGGCTCTATATCTCAAAAAAAAAATGTAACTTATATTTTTTATTTTTAGTACTGTAGGTGGTGACCTTATTGGTGATGTTCTTCAGAAAGGTCAGGTGCGTAGCCTCACAACCGGCGTGCGTGTAGGACCACATGTATGAACGTAAACGATGCAAAAGGAGTACGTAAGGATAGTAGCAGGTGGCGTTCTGTAGTTTCTGTCAACCCCCGTGGGAAGAAGGCGTGAGTTTATGTATGTATACATATGTTAGAATTGTAGTAAAGTAATCACAAAATATGTGATAGTAGGTAGATTTATCAATTCAAGCTTTAGTTTAGAACCGCCGATAAAATTTAAATTTCGTGAAAGGGCTTGGTTAGGTACTCATCCGAACTTAAACTTTTTCGGGACAATTTTACATACTTTGACCTTTTAAGAGGGTAAAAAGGTTTTAATTTCGGATGGGGACTCTGAAATGCTACTTTTTTGCGGCTTTGTTGTTAGTTTGAGTTCACTGGAAAGGGAAGCTCTGTAAACAACAGAATTTGAGCATATGGAAGGATATAAAATGGCTTCCGTTTTGTATGTGACCTACTGAAGTCCTTTTAGAATAATAGTATTCAGAGAAAGAACATAAGCGGATCACCGGTGACCTAGTGAAGTTCCGTTTAGGATAAAGCCTAAAGGGCATAGATACCTATGGAGAAAGAATATTGTTCCATCCAAAGGTTGTCTGTAAAAGATCGCTTTTAGCGATAAGACCGCCCATTTTGTCATCCTGTGTAAAATGTCTACATTTATATATGTAATTTTTATGGTGTAAATAATAAAGAGTATTCTATTCTATTCTGTTCTATTCAATTCTATTGTTCACCACGCTCTGACTGCGTGTTTGGGATTACAGACAAATTTACCGGATTTCCGGGCAGTCTCAATCTAAGTCTTAACCATGAAATTGAAAAAATCCCAAATAATGTTTGTTTTTCCTTAGCCCATACATTACCACTGCTGGGCAAAGGCCTCCGGATCTAGTATTTACGTTGTATTACTATGCAATGTTTTAAAGAGGTCAAAAAAATGGTCTGGGTATGTATTAAACCAGCTAGCCTCGAAAAATACAAAAATCTAATCTTTTTGGGTTAACCCATATCTTTATAAAGATGTCCGTATAAAAACTGCGCAGTTTTTACGTTCAGACCAGTGGCTCCCAACCTTTTTTGGCCATGGACCACCGATTTCTTTGCTATTGGCAGGTTACCGTAGATTATAGAAAAATATAAACTTGAATCAAAACTTTTAACTTAAGTAGTTATTTAAATATTCGCTAAACTCAAAAGTAACAGGCATTAACAGTGCCCGGGTAACTACTATTGTAATACCAAGCATAACATTAATTGAAAATTAAAATTCGTTTCGCATCAATGTGATTTTTGAGCTTGCATCTTGTGTGTTTTTAATTTGATTAAAACTGGTAAGTTTTCAATTTTCAGATTCAACTTACATCAAACGCATCGCTGCGCGCTGTTTTGAACCTTATTTGTTGCCGCGATACGCTATTGCCAATTAGGTTCTTAAAAATTTGCTTCTTACCGCGCCTTAAAAAATACCGATACGATTTTTAAATAAACCTTTCGCGGACCACATTTTAGCTGTGGCACTGGTTGCGAACCAATGATCTATACTGACAGTCATCAAGATCCGGTACATGCACGTAACAATGTCAAGGTTAATAGCTCTTCATATCCCTACTTCTAATTACCATAAAAACTGAGTACATTGCCCAAGGTTTTACTTACGCGAAAAGCTTGTCTTCAAAATCAAAATCAAAGACAAATAATTTATTTCAATTAAGCACATAAAAGGCACTTTTGAACGTCAAAATTTAAAAGAAATAGAATTGATTCTAGTTGTCCTTTCTAAAAGGTATTTTCATATGGAGTCGAATGGGCAAGAAGTTTATCGTCCATTCGTCTCCATACGAAGAATAAAGAGTAACTGTAGAGTTCCATAGTAGAAATTTTAAAATATTTTTCCAATATTTTGTACACATTAATTATAATTATAGGTGAAGACGATGCATCAAGAATAAAATTACTATACTCAGTAGGTCTTCATTGCTATACAAAGCTCTCAGATATTTATCGCAACTTTTTCCTTGTGTGTTGGCTAACCACAAACCAGGATTTCAAGAAAATTAAATGTCAAATAATATATCAGTGTGTTAGTTTTAACACGATTCAAACAGCCTATAGTCTGTTTATAGGTTGGGGACGCCACTATATTGTATACCTCTCTAACTAATGACGTTCCAAGTGTTCGAACAAAAATTCAATCAAATACATTTAATACATAATATCCAATTATAAGTCGCTATAGCTGGTCGGCTGACTGGCAACACCCTTAGTCGCTTCATCACTACCATTAGGATAGTTTCTTTTTTGTTGGATTAAATAGTTTTTCGAATGATTTCGAAATACTCCTACGCACTCATAGTTCTTACAGAAAAGAATTATAGGTGAGTTCATACAGGCTGTAATGGTCATTATTTTTATTACATTAAAAACCCCTCATCATCAGATGCCTAGTTTTTTCCCAACTATGTTGGAGTCGGCTTCCAGTTTAACCGGACGCAGTTGAATACCAGTATTTTACATGGAGCGACTGCCTATCTGACCTCCACAACCCAGTTACTGGGTATCACGGTAAGACTTGATGTCAGACAACTTTCGGTCGTTTGACGACCCGTAACGACTGTCAAAGGTCCACTAATGACAGCTGGGACAAAATCCCTACGGATAGTGTGCTATTTAGAATATATACTTTTGTGACCTCCTTAAAATAGAATATAATCAATCGTCCAGACGTCTGATTTTGATCCTATATCTATTTTAGTTTCACTTACAGAGTGATTTCGTCAATGTTATTTCGATAAGTATTTTAGGCTCGAGCCCACTGTGGTTTTATCTAAAATGATTTGTTCTTATATACATAGTTAACTTTTACAAAATAAATTTTCAATTTATAAATAGGTACGGTCAAGGAGCGATAATAAGCATAATCAGCGTATGACGTTCCCTCTGCTGGGACGCAGGCCTCTGCTCTGTGAGAGATAATCCACCGCGCGGGCCCAGTGCGGGTTGGTGGATGAACAAAATCTTTTCCCGTAAAATAGGCGCATGTCGCCTTTTCAAACTGTAATTGGTGCCGATTCTCTTGTACACCAAACTAAACTATCACTAAAATTCCTTACTTTTGGCTATGAGAATCTTAAAGCTATTCTGTAAAAGAATATCTCTAAATTTAAAAATAATTTTGACGGAACTAAAACTTAATTTGACAATCGCGACTCCACGTGGTACTTGTTTGACCTGTAAATTTTTTTTTCGAGCCGGAGGCCCGCTTGACGGCCAGCCTCGACGTGTTTTATATGGAATTTTTCACTTTTTGTATGGAAAATATGAAAAATTATTACCTACGTGTTGAGTTTTATGGGTTTAAGGGTTTCATTATTTTTGCTATAGGATACACTATTTCCGAGATATAAGCAAAATAAAAAAATAAAAGATACTGTACTATTTTTGCACCTGAAGTCGAGGTGTTGAGGTGAATTTTAGTTTGTGACAACTAATATTATTCCACACCTTTTTAATCGCGATTAAAAATAGCCAGATTTAGTTAGACAACCAAAATTTTACGTTAAAAACGTCAAATTCAGAATAGCTAAATTGCCATTTTCATTAAATTAATATCTCAGTGCCATCTTAGTGCTGTCAAACTAAAACATAGTTAAGTTGTGTCACTTTACTCTATTTCAGAATAGGAAATAGTCATTTGACAGGAATATACTAAATTATTGTGATTTTTATTATTATTATTTTATATTTTATATTCTAGTTTAGAGAATTTTGTGACAAGAAAATCGGCATTTTCATTAAAAAAATTGGCAATGACGATGACAATGTAAAAATGAACATTATTAATGCGCGACATATTTCTTCCTTTACTGTACATAGACAACGATATTTATATATATTAACATTATCAATTTATCACACATACATATTAAATGATTTACTTTGAAGGTTAATAATACAGACATAATTATCAGTACCTTAGTACAGCTAGTAGTCTAGATATAATAATTAATCTAGAATCTAGATTTAATGGACTGGTAATCCTTGCTCAATTGAACTTGACTTACATAACGTAGTGATATGATCATTATATTAAATAAGCCATCATGTGCACACACATTTACACATATTATTAGTAAGTACCAACCTATTCTTTACGATGGTTTTCCTATGGACCAAAGAGATTTCCAAAGGAAAACTGTGAAGTTTATGACACTGTAATTTTATTATGATTTTGGCAAAATCTTAATTTCAACCTTTCTTTAGAATATAGGATACTGTATCGGCTTTAAAAAGATGTGTCATCTCTTAGAATCCATTCTATATTCCATCCATCCAACAACCAACATTTATGCTGGCGTCGCTTGTCTCATAAGATAGTTTTGTTCCTTGATGTTCCTTCGATGTCACATATTTATAAAATCAGATATTATTGCCGGGCTGTCCATAGTAATGATAATTGATACATTATTTTATTTCTGTAAGTACAAACAGTTTTACAAGTCAAGCATATTTAAAAACTAAATGAGGTCGGCGTTTCGTATCTGACTACTCTGAGAAAAAAGGCCGAAACAAACTCTTGAGGTCACAGTCTCTTTTAAAGTCCAGACATAATCTCGGTCAGATCATGTGAAGACCATTTGGATTTGTGTCTCAAAAGGTCTTTTGAGGAAAAACCACACAGATTGAGTGGATCTGTCCAGTCAGTGCACGCATTTGTCAGTAATCGTGCAGCTCAACTCAGAACTTATAATATACATTTTATGCTCGTGTCTGTACGTTGCCTTCTTCAGCCAATCTCGCATAAACGCATCTTTTGGCTCCCACTACGTGACGACTCTGGCCCATCGGTCCTGATGCATCCTACATACATGGCCCGCCCAATTATAGTGTCGCCAACCAACATCCACATAGAATCCTCGATCTTATCGTACACCAGAAAAAAATATCGTTTTATTTTCGATTGAACTTTAACACGAAAACACTTTGTTAATTATTGGCAAAAATTATTCTTTTCTTTTGTCTACCCCTTCGTGGAATACAGGCGTGGTGTTACTTTATGTAAGCTCATGTTAATTGAGAGGATCTGAATGATAGTTGAGTAACATTTTACTGGCTATTTATAAACTGGTTCGATGGAACTACAGTTATGAGGTAACTAGACTACTAGGCTGTATTTATAATGAACTTCGTCAAGTTCTGTTAACTAAAAACTATTAAGTAAAAACCTTTTTAAAAAAAGCGTTTAATGACCTAAAAAGTACTAAATAAAACTTACCTTAACATAGAACTTTAATATTTTCATAAAAGCTTGCGGCTTATCTTAAAGTGTAAGAAGAACGTTCAAGCCTCAAGCTTTTAAGAAAATATTAAAGTTCTACGTTAACTAAGTTATATTTAGTACTTTTTAGTTCATTAAAAGCTTGTTTTTAAAAAGGTTTCTACTTCCATTTTATTTTGTACTTTTTACGATTAGAATTTGTTTAAATATCCGTTCTATCACCTTCTCTTGAACGGTACTTGAAAAGACAAATCCAACGAAACCAACACGCCTTTACACAAGTCGTGGTGTGAAGCCATCCGAGTTGCACTATCCAAGTCATGTCATACTTTAGAACGGGCTATCATCATAATTTAATGAGTGCTTATACAAAATTTCGTGCCTGTGCTGTCGACCGCTGAGGACATCTCTCGTATGAAGCCAATCCTGGGTGCAGCAGCCAGATCATGGTGAACTTTAGAACGAGCTATCATAATTGTATGCGTATATAAAATTTTGTGTCTCTGCTGTTGACCGTTGAGGAGTTCTCTCGACTGGAACCAATCCTGGGTTTAGAATCAAGTCATGCATCATAAAAATGCATTGTCTTCGAAACAGAATCAACGTGTGAAATTTCAACTACGTAGGACAAGAGGAAGTGGTTTTAATTCAGCTTACAAGATTTGGCCCGAACATACATACAAACGTACAAATATTGTAAGTTAAATAAAGGCTTGTAAAATAGTACCATTATCTATACTAATATTAAAAGGTGTTTGTTTGTTTGTAAGTTTGTATGTAGGGGATAATCTCTAGAACTACCGATCGGATTTGAACAATTATTTTTGCACTTGATAGCCCAATTCTTGAGGAAGGCTATAGGCTATATACTCTAAAAATAAAAACTGGAAAATATGCGCCTAAAGATCCTTTATCAAACTATAATTAATCATTAAAAAATATCTTGATTAGATACGCTTACATAATTTATTTAATCTTTTTTCTAGGTGAAGGTCACGAATTTTTTTTTTTAATAATAAATAGTATTTGAAATAGACACATGGGTGTTCTACTCTTGCGTTTAAAATGCATTTCTTGATCGATTTATGCGATAAACAGCATAGGGATTTTTTTTTATTGTAATCAAACACTGTGCGCTATGACCCTTAGGAGCTGAACAAAAATAAAAAAAATCAGAAAGAACGCTCAGCTAAAACGAAGTGATAGCGCGGGCAGGTGATGCGATGCGACAGCAGGTATAGAAAACCGGTATGAATTTGGGTTCCCGTTCTTTAAAAGGTTCTTCTTTTAGGTATGGTTCCGGTTCAGGTTCCGGTTTGGTTCTGGTTCCAAAGTACCGGTTCCAAATAAGGGTCCTAATATACCGGTTGCGTAGGTACCATCTGATTTAAAGGTTCACTACGAAATAACTACCACAGGATTTATCTAAGCAACAGTGCCCCTCTCCCCTCTCACAAAAACCCCAACCTCTTCACTCATCCGCGGCCGCCCGTACCTCGCCACAATCGTACAAAGCTTCGTCCTGCGCTGAGCGACATCGTATAAACTGGTTCGAACTCGCTTTGAAGAAGAACCGGTAAAATAAAGGTTCCTGTTCCGGTTCGGGTTCTAGTAACGGAACCACTAAATACCGGTATTTTAGGAACCTTTTCAATCCCTGTGCGACGGGGGTGGGTACGGGGAAAAAGAAATTTCATGCGGACGATGTCGTGGGCAGAAGCTAGTCTAATACATATTTGAAAACGATTTTGGATTAAATTGACATTATCATTTAAGGCTTCCAGTCAATCGAGAATTTTCCGGATATGTCTTACTTTTTCTGAGCGGCATATTTGCATCGATCAGCTAGATATGCTTATACAACATGTTAAGCAACACTTTTAAGAAACCAACTTTTCTAATTTCTGATATTATGCGTGCTGAAACCCATACAAGTTGTACATTACATTACGGTCTCGCTGCAGTCGGGAAAAAAGACACTGAAAACAAATTATATCTACTTCAAGCTTACTTTCAGTTTAAAAAAGTAAAAAGACAAGTTTCAACCTCGTTACGCCACGTTTAATTATAACTCCAAACTTTTCTCAAAAGAGGTTACTTTCCTCGTCTTAGCTTACCAAAAAAAAAAGAAAACATAACAACAAGAAAATCGACTTACCGGCAAGGAGTATCAGGATCGTAACCGCGAAGCAGACATGCGGCGACCCCCGCGGGGGCGGGACCCTCCCCGCCATTGGCCGAGCGATGGGGGCGGTTTAGCTATAACAACACAGCCTTCACCGACGAAACCTTCTTACAATACAACACTCACACCACACATAAAAGAAAAACTTGACAGTAATTTTGCCGCGTATTTTGAATTTGACGTTCTGATTTTTTAATCGCGCACCGGTACGTTCGCGCTCAGCCGCAGCGCGCCTCAGACTACACTTTCACTCGCGCTTCAAACGCTGATTGCGTCATTTGTTTACTTTCACTATAATCAGTCACATTCGAGATATTGTTTAACTCTTTCGTTTAACTTACGAACTATTTATTGTCGGAGCTTTTGTACAGTCTTGGTTTAGAATTGGCTGAGGGATGGGTTGACATGGGGACTGAATTCTGTTGAGTAGAAGGGTTAGAGAGTCAATTAACTCTTTGATTGCAAACCCTCGAGCTTTTAGGTACTTTAGTACTAAAGTACCCAAGAGCTACGTAGGTATCAATCTTAAAAAAAATTAGATCCTTTTTTTCCTTTTCTCAAACAAACTGGTGCATCGCATTTTACTCATTACTTTTACTCGAAAAATCGTACTTATGTAAGTTAATTTTAATTCGCGAAAGCTCTTCTTAACTACGAAGGACGGTCGCTGACTCCGAAACGTTGCATAAGCGAAAAAAGTACGTGCAAGCAAGCATGACGCAAAAGATTGTGTTTATGGTTCGACCTCATTATTACACTGAAACCTAATTTAGAATAACTACAATCGTGACTGGGTTTTGCTGTTAAAATACCATAAATGTAATGAACCTAACAGGCATTAAAATTATACCATTATTTAGCTGATTTTGTAAAGGTTAACAAGTTCATTAATAAACCTATCTTTACTAGCGTTAATAACAACAATTTCATTGCCATAAAATCATCGCTATAATACAAGTTCTTATGTTTAGTTTTTACGACTTACGCACGCTCAGAGCTTTTTCTTACATACCTACTTACGTCAATGTATTTATGAAAAAGCCTACCTATTATCCCTGTCTATAAAAATTAAAGGCGGTTATTATGTATTTCATGCTGCACCTATTCAAAATTATTGTTACTCTACCTACACAATACATAATTATTACGCATAGCAGATTTCTTAAAAAAAAAAATTAAGCTTATAATAATCTTTATATGAACTGCAAAATGAGTAATGAACATCGCAACGAAATAATATACCTACCAATTGAAACATGCGTTAAGGCTCCCACAAACAGGCGCGACGCGACAGCGCTACACAAAGGCGCCGCTCGTCGCGCGACAAGCGGTGCCTTTGTGTCGGGCGACGCATCGCGCCTGTGTATACGAGCCTTTAAAGTTAACCTAAAGCTCCAATAAAAAATACAGTCCAATTTGCTACACCGAAAAACCTCCCGAAATAGCAAAAAAGGTACAAAGTGAAAGCAAAGTCAGCCGTTAATATTCTCACTGCTGGGACCCAGGCCACCTCTCTGTGAGAGGGCCATAAGTCACCACAAGAGCCCAGTGCAAGTTTGTGGATGTCACATGGCTTCGAATTTTTGGTTCTAGGACATGGCCGGTTTCCGTCACCGTTTTGAGAGCAGTGGTGATGAAATAAATTACACGAAGTAAACCCACGACCTACGACTCGTCCGTCGGGGCCGATACTACTGGGCCACCACTGCTATTCACACTCACAAAGTGAAGAATAAATTTTAATTCCGAAGTCGTTACAAAACAGAAATGATTTTTCCCTTTCCTTTCCGTTAATTGGTTTGAACGTCAGAATTGCTACAGTCTTCCAACAGGGTTTCCCCTGACTTGTATCCGACCAGGAATAGTTCACCATCCGTAACTCCATCCTTCACTGGACTACGAGCAGCGGGGTAATTACGTAACGCACTAACAGTAGGAATGGGTTTCATTTTGACAGTTCAACAACATTCATTGCGTTATTTACGTTGTTGAGCAGACACATTTTTCGAACATATGAAGCAATGGTTTAGCAATAGGCTTCCAAATGATTCAGATTGTGATTGATAGTGTGTTACGCAAATAGGGTGCTAGTATAAGTCTTATTCCACCACCAAGTTAAAACCTATATTCAAGTAATAAAACGAGATCATTAAATTCATCCAATAAATTATTGCCATTTAACAGTTATTGTATGAAAAAATCTGTTTTTTTTTTATCGCTGGATAAGACTTATACTTTTTAGGTATAAAAGTTTGATCGAATTCACCCTAAATAAAGCACAAATCATGCAACACTAAACATTCTTAGTTCAAAAGGAAAAGTATCAAAACGGGGTAAGTCATGCATCAAAGAACACAACAAGGAAATTAACGTGATCCAACTTAACTATGTAACTGTCTGTGTCGTAACTTAAACAACATTGAATAACTTACTCCAGTACCAATAATATAACTGCAGATATTGTGGGAAATCAGAATAATGAGGAAGTGTTACACAACTAGTTTTTCTTTAATAAGGTGGGTAGGTACCACAAAGCACGGGGACGCTTCGGCGTGGCGGCGCTGCCGCTGTTAGAGACGGTACTGTCCACATGTTTCATACAAACCAAGCGTGTCAGTGAACTTTACGGTTTACTCATAGAAACTGACGGCCCGTGACAATTCTGACAGGGCCCTGTGACAGCTAGCTTGCGCTCCGGGGTCTACTTTCTAAATCCGTCAGCAAAGATACGGGCCCATCCAAACGTAGTTGATCCGTCACGATACACACGATACCCTTTGGTAAGACTGGTTCCAGGCCTCAATTTCAAAAAAACGATTTTCAAAGATGGGTTGGTCACAAAAATGGAGGCAAATAAATTGAAGAAAATTCGCTACAAAATCTTAGTCCTTTTATGAGTCATCATAAGATACATTTTTGTTCATACTTTGAAAAAGTTAAGTACTTAGATACTCGTAAAAATGAGAAACTCAGAATTTGAAACATTAAACTCATTCCATTTTCAAATCTAACTTTCTCCATGTATTCTGACGTCACTCGTTACGTACGTAATAGTTGGAGCGTCACTATCTCAAAGTTGTTTATGGGCCAAATAAGCGTTCGAGTTCAAATATTAAGCTGAGTACAGACTACTGACCTCTGACCTTACTTTCCACGTAGAGCCAATACTTTTATATTTTATTATTTCGGGTAACTATCCTGAATCATCGTCTTTTATAATGGACACCATTTTTCATGACATTTTATTAAAATGTTACAAGCTGAATAATATTTATGGGGTAAACAGATAAATATTATTCAGCTTGTAACATTTTCAAACTTGTATAAAGTGCATGGTTTGAAAGCACCAACAAATATTGATCGGATCACCCGCATAGCACATTTTCATGTGAGTAGTCGACGTTTACTGATAGCTCTGTAATATTTCTTTAATATAAGTACGTATCCCGTATACACAAGCATGTATTATACAGTTTGCAAAACTGCTTGTTGACAATATTTTTTTACTTTCAGTTTTTTGGCGTACGTCCTAGTTTATTTTTATTTTTTATTTGTATGTAGAGGTACTTATCTATATGTTGCACGTGTTTTCAAGCTACCAAGGGCGGATCGAGAGGGCGGGTCATTGGGGTCATGATCCCCCCTTGGGCTTGGTCTAGGTCGACCACTGATTCTTCTGATCTTATTAATTTTAATAAAATAAATACTTCGTATGATGGCAAACGCATACGCGAACGACACGCATACCTAATTATACTATATGATGCTGTTACTATATTATTATATGATGCATTGGTTCGTTCATTGTAAAATATATTGTTCGGTATTCCAAGTTTGATTTTGCCGGGCCGCGCCGCTCCATTAGTTCGCGGCCTTGCTTCCGATCACCCGATGTGTCGATGACGCCCATGGAATAAGTATAATGTACCAACTTTATAGACGCTATAAATGACACAACGAGTGCACTACGACAAAAGACAGAATGCTTACCTAAGTACACAAAGACGCGGTGCTGCTGGGGTGCTAACTGCTAATTACTATAATGCACTGGGGTGCTAACTACTATGTATTTGTACACACTCAATTCCTACACCTAATTATTTATTTAAAATATTTACTTTACATTACGCAATACTTGGGTAAACAAACATAATTCTTTACGTCTCGTTAACAAAGACGTTTCAAAGGAAATAGGAATAACCTTGAAGAGTATTTTGTACAGACAGCAACCAAACTAAGCACACGTTCGCACGGGCAACTTTTTTACGCGACGATTTTCTTCGCGCATTGGATTTTCAACCCTCGGTTCAAGCATTCAAGCTTCAAGCTTCTCCAAGCATTGAGAAACAAAGCGTATTCTAGCACGTCAAGAAAACACACGGTTGGATTTTCAACTCTCGGCGCTAAACAGAGCGTAAAAAATCCAATGCGCGAAAGAAATCGCCCGTTCGTACCTGGGCTAAGTGGAAATTGCACAAAAAGTCTAGGTACTTCATCATAAAAACATGGATTAGGATTTAACAGATGAGAAGATAATACGGTGAAGTATTTTACTACTTAATTATTATTATAGGCTCTATTAATGGGACTTAAACATAACTGGCGAAATGTGGATTTAGTATACGTACCACCTCTGCCTAACACTTCAAGGAATACAGACGTTATGTTATGTTATTATTTTGATTATGAATTAAGAATAATTTACGTCTCATGTGGCGCGCATGGCGCGGTACCTATGCCGTAGGGCCGTGTAGCTAATCAGTAATCAAAATTATCTACAGTATTTTCTCGAAAAATAAATAATTTGATTTGATTTGATTGATCTACCCAGGATACGTGGGAAGTCCTTTAAATACAGGACTGAATTAACTGCAAACCTCTTAACGGAACAAACCAACGAACAAATCACCTGCTCTAAACATTTATGTTCGCATAATTCGACTGAATGTAGCGAAAACCTTTTTTTCGCGATTTCATCTTTGGTACCATGACTCTTTAAGGGGTTTTTCAGCTATTTTAATTAAGTACACCCAGTATAATGTCACTTCTTAAAGTAATTTGACTAAGAAAAGTGCCATTTATTGGTGGTATTGAATTAAAAAGCCTTAATTGTTTGATTGACAAAATTCTAATTATGTTGCTGTCTGTACAAGCACCGCTCACTTTTTGATGATTCTTGCATCAAGGCGACTGAGGATTCACAGTCGACCAAATCGTGATTCTAGTACCTACATAATTATAGTACAACCGACTTTTGTCCTAAGAAATAACGTTGTTAATCTACTTAGGTAGACCAATAGGTACCAACGAGGTACGAGTAGGTGCTTGCTAAATTAGCAAATCTTCGACAAATATAACAAAATAGACACAACAAATGCACACGCACAGGACATCCCATTAAAATTAAAAGTAAGTGGTTGTAGCAATAAGTGTTCGCATAACGTGTTACATCTTTAGTCAACAACATACGCTTCTTTTATTCAAAATATTTTTAGTACATGTAATAGGTACCCTTAGGTTACACAATAAAAATAAAGAAATGTTGACCGTTTCTTACATAATTTTATCCTCTTTATTATAAATCTATATATTATCTATAGGTATCTAAATTATTAGGTTAAAGATTTTTAAAGTCAGATTACTTCACCTTTGCCTACTTCACCTTGCACCATCTGCCTAGCGTTTTCCCAACTATGTTGTGGTCAGCTTCCAGTTTACCACGATACCTATTTTAAATAGAGCGACTGCCTATCTGACCTCCACGTCCGAGTTACTGGGTAACACGATACCGTTTGGTAAGACTCATTGTCAGAATTTCGGGCTTCTGACTTTCCGTAACTACTGTGTGTGTTAATTGTCAACAAAAAATAAAGAAATATTGAGCGATGTTCCCTTCATCATTTTGTGCTCTACATCTGCATATAAAATGTTTATTAGGTAAGATTTTAGACGTCAGATTACTTGTCTGCCTCGCCTTATAACTTAAAAAATGGGTGCAATCATAATCAGTCACGGATTTAACTAAAAAGCTGAATATCTAGGGTATAAGCCGTCCTTCTTTGATGGTAATCTGCCATCTCTCATCTGTATTCTGTCCCTTGCAAACTTTAAACTGGTGAAATAAATGGTCTCTAGAAGTCTCTAGGATCCGAATTTTTGTCTAGGTACCTAAAACGTTATCTTCTAAAAAGCACTGCCAAATTCTAGTGTCAGGACGAGGAGACAGGGATTAGCATGTACCAAAAAAATCAAGACCCGCGGTAGTTCAGATAAAATTTAAAGAAAATTACCAAATAAAAAAAATATTGTGACACGCCGCGGGTATATTTACCCGCGGCGTGTCACAGTATTTTTTTTTTTTGCGGGATCTGCCTCATGCGATATACAGGGTGGCGATCTATAGTTACCTGCATTTGTCAAAGCGATAATTCTATCCGTCCTAAACTTTTCCTACGAAATCCATATCCGATTCGTAAAACAAAAAACTTTCATACATGCAACGAAATAGTCTTGTCTACTGATGTACCTATCAAATTGATTTCTTTTTTCACAAATCAGATATGAGTTTCATGAGCAGCGAAAGTTGTTTAGTATGACGGGTAGAATTACCCCTTGACGGACGCAGGTAAATCGCCCCCTGTATTTAGTTTACAAAATAGTCTCACTATTTCAGGCATTTTTGTCCCATGAAGCTTAAAGCTTTGTGTCCGGATTGTCACAGCACACCGCCATATTGGCAACTATGTAGCGTACAATGTTTAAACTGAAACATTTTCTTTTGTATTTTTAATAAGTATGTATTTATCTGTCAAAACTATTAAGAAAAGAAGTTGTAAAAAAACTGGTTTAAATACGTTCTTAAATAAATAAGATAGTAGTAAAGAAAACGTTTTTGATGTGCCTATTTTTCTAAATTAGTTTAAATATATCAACATTATTATTATTATTTACATAGCAAAGTACCTAATAGTTATGAAAAAAAATATGTGAAAAAGACTTTTATATGATCAGAGATTATTTTGAAAAAATCTGTTGATCTTTTATATTACTTTTATTGTAGATGTACTTTACGAGATTAACGAGATACAAAATATTACAAGATTAAACAAAAGGCTATTAAATTAATCAAAATAATTAAAAATGTCATTATGAAATCCGGCCATAAACTGAATAGTAAACACGTGTAGACATTAAATATGTATATCTTTTATTTTCACAACACTCCCAAGAACTAAACTCATATTCCAAAAAATTCAAATGTAAAATCGAACAGAGAACACCGCACGAAAAAATCAATTCTTTTTACTGGCAATTTTGTCAAATCGTCGCCGATTTTTATTTGTAATACAAATTTTGAGCTTTTAGTGGTCGCACCAGTTTATTTTTAACTTAATTTTAGTTATTTTTGAATGATTTCTAATGTATTTTAGTGGTGGGATGGCTACTTTGTGTTGGTAGGTGTCGTGTGGAGCGCAATACGCGCTTGCCGCGGCGCGGCCGGGTTCGTACTAAGCAGTTTTGGCGGTGGAAGCGGTTTGAGGGAGATTTACCAGCTTTTTTGGGAAAGATCAAAGTTTTAAGATTGTAGTCGTCATATATTTGAGGGAATAGATTGATAAATTTCCAAAAATACTTGACTAAAGTTATAAGTACATCGCGGAAGATTTGAGGGAATGGATAACTACTCAAAAAATACTTTTAAGCATTATTGAATAAAGTTTAGAAAGCTTTAATGTATCAAACTGTTATTAATAAATATCAGATTCACATACGGATATACAGACAAAAAAAAAACATAAAACTTAAAACACAAGTTTAAACTAAACAAAAAGTTACAAATAAAAATAATAAAAATCTTCTACTAAAATAATAAACTAAAACTATAAAAATCAAACTCCCACTTCTGTTCTGGCAACTCACCCTACTACGCCGCCCTGTGTAGCCGTAGACCCCGCCCGCTACGACGCTACGCCGCTACGCGCCTACGCCATACATATATTCTACGTAGCGTATTATTACGTTTTTGTAATAATAATAGCGCTTGGCGGGAAGCGGTGGGCAGAGGCTGTCTTTATCAATTAACTAAGACTTGACAGGTTTCATTGTTCGTTTGAGAGAGTAAAGGGATGTTGAAGCTGATTTTTTGAGTGTAGGTAAATAGTAATGTAATTCTTGATTTTTAAAACGCTGACTTTTAACCTAATTAGTACACTTTTTATTTAATGGTATTTTTCTAAAGATAAGTTGCTAAAACAGATGTTATTTTTTAAAGCAAGCTCTGCTGCGGTTTGTTCAATAAAATATAGCATTCACGCTTGGTTTACGCGGACCGATTTTTTTCCCTTCCGCTTTCGTTTTTTTCCGTATCATCAACTTTACAAAATTCTACTTTTTGATGACTGCTTCATTAATAATAATAATAAATAATAATAAAAAATTATTCAATTATAAAATAAAATTATGATTTACATTATTTACAATCGAGGAAACATTTAACTGTAATGTAGACCTGATCTAGGTTTATAAAAACCTGTGTTTCAGGCCATCAAATTCCATCAGGCCATCATTGACTGCTTGATAGATGTGACCGAAGCATTTTTGTTACTTATCTGTAAATCGAATCGTGTGTCGAACCTTAATCCCGAAATCAAGTTACTAATTGCGGTCAAGGTTTTAATCAACATTGATTGCAGTTACTAGCAATTCTAAATGTCCTTTGAAAGCTTTATAATAAGTTAAACATAATTATCGTTAGTTACGCGGCATTTATTGAAAATGTATATACTTACTTGTTTATTGCTAATTGTGTAGGTACACAGTTATTAACCGAATTCAAAAAAGGAGGCGGTTCTCAGTTCATCTAAATCTTTTTTTTAATGTATGTTTCCCGATTACTCGAAGACGGCTGGACCGATTAGATTTTTTTTTGTTGTTTTATAACGTATACTTTTTTAATTTGAAGAATGGCTCGTTGGTCAACTGTTGGATAAGGTTAGGTTTGCATCCTATAAAATGGGACTTATGCCTATTTTCACTAACACCACGCGACGCATAGACGTTTTGCCTGGTAAAAGATCATATTTTGATTTACAAAGCTCGACTCAACACCGAGAGTAAAGATTTTAAAACTTAAAACGCTGTCTACCTCTTTTATATTGTAACATGCGCTGTACAATCGACAATTCAATCTGTCTAGCCTTTTCACAATAATGTTGGGGTCGGCTTCCAGTCTAACCGGTTGCCGCTGAGTACCTGTTTTTTACATGGAGCGATTGCCTATCTGACCTCCACAACCCAGTTACTGGGTAACAATCGACAATTAACACGACAAATCAAGAGATTATAGCCCTGCATGGTGTTTTATATACACTATGACAATACATTACACTATACATGGTTACATTGTTTCAGCCAGACGCCTTCAGCGAATGAGGTTACACGTCCGTCAGTCAGTGGTGGTGTTGACACCCGATACGCTTGATACGCCACTACTACGCCACTAGGTAGTAAGTACGTGGCTACACCTCAAACACGGCTCGCTTGACCCGACCATCACGGTGCATCGATGATAGACACTATCATATTTCTCAGGTTAAGTGATGAAACCATGGTCAAGTAGGAATGTTTAATTTAAATCTTACAGTTTCCGTCATAATAAGAGATTATTCGGAGGCTTATGTATTTACCTAAAGTTAATTTTAAGCTATGACTGAACGGAAGCGACTTCAAAATCTGATGCATATTTATGTAAAATGAATGTTTCACCCCCGATGCAAATATGTGTATGTAGGGTGTAAGAAGGTTAAAATTATTATTTTTATTAAATTAAGTACAATATCGTGATTGGGCGAAGGTAAATATTATATCGGCTACAACAACTTTAATCACTACCTTTCGATCGCTATGATTTGGTTCGATTTGGTCACTGAAATCTGACATTAGCGGGATTTTTTCGATACAAAAGCGCATTCCATATTAACCAACATCTCAACTTTAGGTAAATATGCATCCAAATGTCCGATATCTGGTTATAATTTAAATTGAGGGCAGATATGCGTCCGCATATACAGATCTATATATCGTATATACCGGCCTATACATAGCTATCAGTTTATCGATGGTAAAACAGTAAGTTGTAGTCTCATTTCCTACGAAATGTATGGGAAAAGTTTTTTGCGATTTCTGACTTTTCTAGTACTCAAACCTCAGTTGGTCCGGTAGAGGTTTTTGATCCTTATAGGAAACATGATCGATTGGCATGAAAAAAGTTTTTGTACAAATTGCCCATTTTCCTGCTGACTGTACATTATTTTCAATATCTGTGAATGCAATTCAAAATTTCTCAAATAGATAAGGGAAGTCTCCTAAGACCGTTTTCCTGTAGCTACAACGGTTATGGTAGCTGCCCTTGCTGCCGCATCTCGAAAATCCACCTCATATACTCGTATATAGCATATACCGGCCTATATATAGCCATAGCGGGGCCTTGGATCTTGCTTTTATATAGGTACTACCCAGATACCTGTACCAAATGAATCAATACTTATTAATTATTATAAATGCGAAAGTAACTCTGTCTGTCTGTCTGTTATCTTTTCACGCCTAAACCACAGAACCCATCGTTATGCAATCCCACAGATAGGTAGCCAGGGACCTGGAGAAGGACATAGGCTCTGTTATGTTTTCATTCTGTATATTAAAAATTATACGTTTGTAATTTGTATTAGTGTAAAAAATTATAAAATACGAAATACACGCAGACAAAGTCGCGGGCAACAGCTTAGTAATAACTTAATGAAACAAAGGCTCAGATGCAAATTATTTCTTAAGCGTGGTTTTTACGATAAAAATAAGATTACTGGCTGCGCCCCGCGGTTTCACCCGCAGCAGTATGAAATATACTTTAAGACCCAGACCTACGAAATATAAGCTCGCCGTCCGGTAAGGACCAGGCCAGGGTCGACGGCGCGTCGTGTTCCACGCGCACCTCAAAGAGATGTCAGCACCATTGACGGGGTCCTATAGGGCCGATGCCTGCCTGTGTCGCGGATTGTTCGAAAGAGTTACCGTGGCCCTGGCGCACAGGCAACGGAAGGAACACGGGTGGGTTTTAGTCAGTAAGAGTCTGACACGCCCTTCCGCTCCGCCCAGTGCGGGAGAGGTCATTTTATGATTTGCCACACAACAAAAAAGACCTACCAAATATACACCAAAAAAATCATAAAAATCGGTCAAGCCGTTTCGGAGGAGTTCGTTATCAAACACTGACTCGAAATTTTTATATATTAGAAGACGCTAGTCAGAGACAGTAAGATTTAAATTGTTATTTGGAAGCCATTTGTGTTTTGCAAACCAAGTCTGAACTTAGAATTATCTCAAAAGCATAATAGAACAGTTATTTAAATGCAGTACAGCGGTCAGCGCATTTACAAATTGTTAAACACACAATGAAAATACTAATGAATAAAGTTACAAGAAGCGCAAGAACGCTTCCACGTCAATTAGACAAAAAATGTTTTAAATTGGGTACGTAAATGTTAGTTGTATGACCAAACGTAGGAAGTAAATCTTGTACCTACTGAGAAAACCTAGTAATATTCCATGAAAACTGGTTTATGTACCGAATCTGTCTATGTACTTATACAGGGTGGAAAATACATAGTAAGGTAAGGACCTAAACATATAGGTCCCTATTGTAACATTTTAAACACTAAGTACTCCATGAAAGATGGGTCTACTTTAACCAGCCTGAAACCTGGTCGAACTAATTGGTCCCTATTTCTTGTGATATAATTGTGTCTTTCACCTCTTTTACTACACAGATGTAGATTTTTCTTTACGTACATGATGTTTTGATAGAAATATTGACAAGGTACCGTCATGATGTTAATATCTTTTTCATTTCTCATACTTGGAAAGTACCCTTGAAGTTACCTGATCAGAGGATGAAAACTGTATAATCGTCCCTGGGAAACGATATTCCCTGCTGCCAAAAAACTTAAAAACTAAAAAGCAATGTCCCAACTTTTTATACTGCCACACTCTGTTAAATCGCGGCGTAAAATTGTAATTAAAAAATATTATCAACAATTTTAATTAATAATATAACTTTTTGTAATATAACTTTATATAATTTACTTTACACAAAATTATTATTTAAGTAACATCGATTTGAGCTAAATATTTAACATTATCAATGATAAAAAATACTGGCTGGCAGAATGCCACAGAAAAAGAAACATAAAAAAGGCGGAAAAGCGGTAATTTGATCTTCAGTTGTTTTGTCGAGATTTAGATACGTACCTATACAAATATTTGTATAAAAGGAGTTCATCATTATCAGATATAGATTTAACGCCTGATTTCATTAGAGAAGAGGCTAAAACAGTAGTGCAAAACCTTTTGCCGCCAAAATCAAAAGACATTTATGCTTAAAATCTTACGCAGTTTTTATGAAATGGCGCGCTCAAAAAAAAGTCAAGTCTTTTTCTGAAAAAGTGTTGCTAACATATTTTAATGAATTATCTAAGAATCATAAATCTTCAACTCTATGGAGCGTCTATTTAATGCTAGAGAGGACTTTATGTACAAAACACGATATATATTGGAATGATTTCGCCAAACTATCATATTTTCTGAAAAGACAGTCGGGTGAATTCAAAGTGAAAAATCCAATGTTTTCAAAAGAGGTCAAAACCTTTTAAACAAGCGCCAGACGAAATATACCTACTTAGTAATAAAAGTAAGGAAATCTTTATAGTATCAGCGCATCTAAGAAATTTGTTTTAAACTGTAATTAGTTACGTATACATATTATACCACCACCACCACCACCACCATTAAAGATTTACATTTACTTTTCAATTCGTGTTGATATTAGCCATAAGTGGCGCTTGCAGAAGCATTGAACTGGTGAATATGAAGGTACCTACATGACATAGAAACGAGGTGATATTTCACCTCGTTTCTCTATGTCATGTACCTATATACTAGTAAAGTATATATGTACATGCTATCTATATATACTAGTAAAGTGCGTACTAAAATAAAAGTTGATTGAACCTTCTTAGTAAAGAAAGAATTTGTACAAATAATAGAAAAATACCAACGACTTCGACCTAGTGATATCGAAACTGATCGTTTTTTCCTGAATTACCAAAAAGGGGAATGTTTGAGGCAAGTAATTGGCAAAGACAAAATGTCTGGTATTCCGAAACAGATAGCCACGTATTTTCCAAACAAACAAAAATAAAATCCAAAATAAAACAAAACAAATCCAAACATATATTCTGGTTACTGCTTCCGCAGAACTTCAGCTTATTTGTTAGCTGATTCAGAAGCAGATTTGACTACAATTCATAGACACGGAGGATGGAAATCGAGTGAAGTAGCCGAAGGATAGATAGAAGAATCAGTGAAAAATAAGGCTAAAATATCAAGTAAATTAACAAGAACGATAAATCGACATTCCTCCGAATTCTCTCCGCAACCTAGTACTTCCAAAGACTATCCGGAGCGAAGTAAAAAAAAACTATTCCAGCTGAAGAAAATGACAAAATATTGCTTGCTCCAACATGTTTTACAGAAACACAAGAAACTCAAGTTTCCCAAAAAATATTCAACATTAATTTACGCACGACGTAGTAGAAAGTAGAGTCAGCTGCACTTTTTACGAAATTCAGTAGTTTATTCACGTTTTTCTTTTATTTTGCTTATATCTCGAAAATGGTGTGTACTATAGAAAAATAATGAAAATTTCGACCCCCTTTATGGAACCCTTAAACTCTTAAAACTCAACATGTTGGTAATCATTTTTCACATTTTCCATACAAAAAGCGAAACATTCCATATTTCCATCCCATTTTTATACTTTGTGGCCGTCGAGTTAAAAGTTTTTTATACTGTCTTTAGCATGGCGATTACAAAATCAAATTGTCTTCACTACCTTAGACAATTGTCCGTTGTCAGTGTGATTTTGACAGTTTGGGATAGAAAACTTTCTTCTGAAATAGTCTACATATAAAAGGACCTAGACAACGATCGATAGAAACGAAACACAAAATGACAGATTGTAGAAGGATTTTTACGGTGCGATGTCAAAAATAGAGAAACGAAATATCACTCAGTATAAAAATAGCTATGTCTTGTCTTCCAAGAAATAGAAAGCGTCATGCTAAGCCTGCTGTTGTTTAATGATTGCTCTAATTTTAATATTAATTTTAAATAGATATTATCTTACCAATATTGTTTATGTATGTTTTCTTAAGATATTGTCTGTTTAACTAATCAGTACCCTAATTACGTAACACACTATCTATCACAATCTGAATCATTTTGAAGCCTATTGCTAATCCATTGCTTCTTAAGTTCGACAAATGTATCTGCTCAACAACGTAAATAACGCAATGAATGTTGTTGAAATGTCAAAATGAAACCCATTCCTACTGTTAGTGTGTTACGTAATTACCCCGCTGGTTTTTATTTACTTTCCTCATATTCGAAATGAAAAGCAGAGTGTTTACCTTAGGTGAAAGACCTATTTAGGCACGAGATGACGTATTACGAGGGCCAATGTAGGTACCTTTCATCCCTTTATACAATCTACTAAAAACAGTTCTCTTAGAGAGTCGCGCCTGCGGAGGCCATATATGGCTCTGATGGCTCTTTTCTGCAGAATAAAAATTGACTAGATGTCTGCAGCCCGTCCCCATAGTAAAATACCGTACGACATAATACTATGAAAGTAACTAAAATAGACTAGCCTCGCAGTACCTACATCAGTAAATTGACGGGAAAAGTCCAATGTCCTCCTGCCACGTCTTTCTGTCTGGCTGAAAGCGACAAACTCAAAAACCACCGAACGAATTTTCATACCTACGGTTTTCACGAATGTACGGAGTGATTCGTGAGAAAGGTTTAGGTATATAATTCATTTATATTTTGTGTAAATTGGCTGAAATATGACGATGATTGTTGGATATGTCGAAAATAAACATGCCAACTGGGAACTCCGCGTAAATCAATAGGGTTACCTGTATGAAAACAATGTATAAATGGGATATTTTCCAACATCCACGCGGGCGAAGTCGCGGGCAAAAGCTAGTAAGTTATAACTGACACTCTCTGGTACCAGTTCGTTTCCCGGAATTATGAACACGGATGTTTGTTTTTGGACTTAAAAAATATAAGAAACTTGTATGTGCTAAATTGTCTTTTCTAATCGCATACGGCGCAAAAAAACTGCGTCGCTACTGAGGAGAGTGAGGGGCAGTCGGACCAGCATCCTGCAAACTTTAGCCGAGAGCTTCGGCTGTCCGATTGTACAGCAGTTTGTGCGGAGGTTGATTTTTACTAACACTAGGCAATAAGTTATTTTTTGTATGTTACTAACACTACATGGATATTTGTGTCCGAATTAAAGAGATTATTATATTATAATAATTAAGTACATAAGTTCTCCTCAAGTGGCCTATGATTTTTCACTCTATCTACGAAGTTAGGTTTTGCATGTAAAATGCATTGCCGTGAGTACGAAATCATTTCAAGATTATGATTCATTTTCCTCAAAAATTATTTTAATAACAAAAAGGGAATCGTGAGTTACCTAACCTTCTGGAAAAAGAATATGAAAACATCAAAGTATTATTATACTGTAGGTTTATGACACGGTGTCAAGGCCTCATCCGCCCACAGGAACCAGAATAGGTTACAAAGGAATTATAATGCCAAGGTGATAGGCAGTAGCATCCTCGTGTAGGTATCACCCCCAGTCTCATTAATCTATACATATAAAAATGAATCCCTATTTCCCTTGGTCACGCCATCACTTGAGAACGACTTTACCGGTTTCATCCAACTTTTTTTTTTAAGTTTTCTAATACTTTGTAGAAGGTTCTTACGAAAAAACAAAATAAGAAAAGCGACGAGGTGGGTCGGTGGAACAATAAATTTCACGCGGACCAAGTCGCGGGCAGAAGCTAGTAAGCTTATAAAAAAGGTTGCAGACTGAAGACTGAGAATCAGCGGGGTAATTACGTAACACACTAACAGTAGGAATGGGTTTCATTTTGACAGTTCAACAACATTCATTGCGTTATTTACGTTGTTGAGCAGACATTTTTTTCCAACATATGAGGTAATGGATCAGCAATAGGCTTCAAAATGATTCAGATTGTGATCGATAGCGTGTTACGTAATTAAGGTGCTGGACACCCCATAGTGGTCATAACGAGATGATTCTATGACCAGAAGCCAAAACCTCTAAAGGACAAAATGCCCTTACAGACTAAATTCTACTTCATCAAAAAAAAAACCGGCCAAGTACGTGACGCGTGAGTGCGTGTGTCACCAGGCACAGTGACGGGTTCCGTAATTGCCATGAATTGACTTTAACGACAGCAAAAATAAGTTTGTATTTCATAGTATTTCTCGTAAATACTGTGAAAAACAAAGCAACTTCTGCGGTTGTAACTTAAAATATACCTTATCTAAAAAAAAAAAACTTTAATAGCAGGTAAAGCCACTTAGAAACATCATGATTTTTTTAATGATGGTACCCCGCACGCGTTCATTTTTTTTTTCTTCTCTCAGTTACATGTACGTATGAGGAGTGCCACACCGAATTATTTTTTCCCTAATTTTACGACACCATTGTTAAGAGGTGCACAGAATACACCTTCTTTCCAATTTTCATCGAAATAGTGCAAATAATCTCCGATTGAAATGACAGCTGTGTGACTTCCGGACAGACAGACGGATATGACGAAATTATGATGGTTTCCTTTTTGCCATTTGACTAAGGACCCTTAAAAAAACTTGCACCACAATTTCCCCAAAACTCAATCACATTACAGAAAGTAGTGACAAGTTATCCTCGTCTCAATATAACATGCATTAAGGTAATCGTCGTTCCTCCCCTGCATTCATCCCCGTACATCCCCGTTCATCCCTGGGGGGTGAGTCGTAAATATTATCCGAGGGTTGCACCCCCGTGCTTTGTGAAAACCGGCCGGTTATTATATTTTGGAAGGCTGGGAGGTTCGGCTCGTTGTGGAAAGCTTGGATTAATTTGTTTAGATATGTTAAGTTGTCTATGGGACTTTAATGGTGAAAAAAAAAGTCATGCTAGAAATCTTTTTATTTATGGGTAGTGTGAAACCGAAAACCACCACGGTAAACTAAGGGAACCTATTCTAACAGACCACTTTAAAAACCAACTCCAAGAAAATTGCCTACTACTACTACTACCTATTTGGATTTTGCGTCTGCCGACCAGATGGTAACGTGATTTCACCAAGCAACTGAAGGATTATTTTTGTCTAGAATATGAATTCTTATAAAATAAAAATAAGGGTTACAGAATATGCAGTACAGCTAAAACATATTAGTTGTTTTACACAAGAACAATTTCCAGACTTCCTGCACCTAGGCTAGGCCTATCCCGCTGGAATCTTAAAGATTTTTTCAAGAAATTACAATTCAAGGTTTAAGCAGAATATCACATTGAAATACAATAATAAAGGATTATAAAACTACCGACCATGATATTATAAATTTCAAAAATGTACCTCCAATTCCCTCACCAACCAACAAAACAACAATCAACAACAACAACCAACGATCAACAACCTTTAGGACAAAATACAAGAGAACAATACTCTTTAAAATCGTCTTAGCGACCCCCTGTAACGTCACTTAAGTGGTGAAAACTAACCCCCGGCACAGAGGGGTTGAAAGAATTGATTCTCATCGGATTTGCCGTGACGAATCTAAAGAGCCGATTTGAGAAGAAGGGAATTAAGATGTCGTCGAGAAGAAAAGCTATGAGAAGGGGTGATGAAAATGCATAAATCTATGACTTAACCGTTTCAGATCATTTTACACCCAAAACAATATTTTTGGCACAGCCGAAAAGAGGACTCTGCGCAGTAGTGGGTGAAATCTAGCTATGGATGATGGATGACGATAGGTAGGTACCAAAAACTGAATGACAACCACTAATTCACTTTCTGTTTGATACTTACTCCTCCTCCTCTTTTCCTCCTACTATTTTCTTTTCCTTGTTAATCATAAAAAGAACTTTTCAAACAATAGGGACCTAACCTACTTATCTACAATATAGAGTATTTAGAAAGTTCTTTTATTTTCATTTTTACAATTATTTGCAAAAATATTTTTAAAACTTGTGTCTTTATCGGTGCAGCGGTATAAACAGAAACGGGCTGTCAAAAAAAAGCATATCCTTGACACAATCTAGATGAAAATTATATTCAACTTAGCTTTAAAGATGTTCATTCACCATTTCACCCCGAGCGAACTCCGAGCAAGAAGACCCCTTCGATACAGGTAATGCCATCTAACGGCAACTATGAAACTAAACGGCTAATCAAGCGTCGCAATATTTTTCGTTCTCCACTTGAATGAGTTTACAATTGATTCACTTCATTTTCAATAGATGTCGCTAGTCAACTAATGGTGCAGCAAAAAAAAAGAATACCTTTGGGCGGGTCTGCTATCGGCAAGAATGCCCTGTTTATAACTGTTTCTTTTACGAGTTTATCATTATTTTGCATACCAATGAAGCGATGGATTGTTAATATGGATTGTTAACAGGCAACCTGTGTTGGCGTTATCAATGATCAAATCATTAGTAGTTGTTATCAGATGTAATAAAATGCTAATCATTTGATAACTGCTTTGACCTTAATTTAATTTTCATGTTTGGCTGTTGAGTCATGTTATTTTATGGCATTATAAACAGCTGATTCGATCATAAGTATTTGTATGCACTGAAGTTCTACAGAATTTAAATTTTACTAGGTAATAAATAGGTAGATATTATTATCTTTACAAAATACATTACTAATTTTCGTGTCTGCTGTGTGACCGCGTTGTTCCTCCTGTAACCGATTTTGATGCAGTTTTCAGTATAATTATTTATCAAATACACGATCGCGTATTCGCGAAACTACTTTTGCTTTTGGTTAGAACGCAGGGTTACGAGTATAATATAATTACTTTAAAGAAATCTCGATGTTTCTTTCAAATCGTAAAACCATGCGATGCAGCAGCGGGTAGGTAATTGATAAAAATATTTGGAAATAATTGCCTACATTAAACGATTGACGATTCAAATTTTTGTTTTTCGAAAATTTCGAACACCGCAGAAACGATTAAGTAGGATATTAATATAATTTTTCGTAGGTGTCATCAGATGTGCTATTATCTATTCTGTGGTATGTATGTTATGTAGGTATGTTGATCTAGACTCTAGATACCTAGGCCTAGGCCATCCTCTAGATCCTAGAGGACGGCGCAGCTGGCGACTTGTTAAACACCCATATTGCTAGGTTCGAATTCGGGCTCGGGTAGTAGGTATTCCAAATTATTAAACAAAAAAGCAAAATGAAGTGTTCCGAGCCCTTTTAATGGTAGGTTGTACTAAGTATAGCGAACGTGTTTGTGACCCTACCTACCAACCTACCCCATCGGGTAATACAGCCATATAGCCAAAGCAAACAAAGGCCCATTTGATGAAAAGAAAAGAATAATTTTCTATTCAACACAATAGAATGTATTTTTACCGTATCCTGCCTGAAGCTAAATAGAGACGTGGTCATTTAATTTACAATTGTTAAACAAAGCGACATGTTTTATTAAAATAACTAGTTTTGAACCGGTTTTTTATCGTTAAAGGCACCGTCATACAGTTATAAGAATAAATTAAGAAACAGACGATTGTTATCTATGGTCTGCAAAACGCGGGTCGTGTCCTCACGTTGACTCAGCGCATGCGTCATAACTCCAAGTGTGTAACCACTGTGTCTTGAGCTATGGCGAAAAAAGGAACTAACCAAAAATGTACTGAATTTGACGTTGCATTGCTATTTTCCTTCGCAAGCAGCGCCACCCTCAAATGCCAAGTTATGCTGGGTCCGGGCTTGTTACTATACTTTTAACAGTCACAATTTCAAGTAATATTTAGTTTAGTCATAATAGCAGTTATTTAAGTTGTAAACACATTTTAAAATATTCTTCGAGTAACAGAGGTGTGTCCGTCAAAGATACTTTTGTACATTTACATAGGAAAATAACGTCATGAACAATTTTAATAAAATTATTCCAGTTATTAACTAACATACTTATTAAATTATGTCAGTTATTTCCAAAGGTATAGGGTCTCCATAAATAATATATACCAATTATTTCACATATGACGCTCCAGAATTAATCCCACTTGTGTAGTCATTGGTCATCTAGTCAAATAACTCTTTGTGCTTACGTCACCTAACTACTTTGCCAACCGACTTTAAAAAGAGGATTTATGATTTCGAATTCTATTACATTTTTAATAAATTGTATGCAGAGAAAAGCGGAAATGAAACCGCCATTTGTATGAAAAAGGATGTCATACCGCCAGGAAGTTAAACTATTAAAAAAACCTTTTATTTTAAATCCATATTGACACAAGTTGGACCACAGATAGTATCTACAAGTAAATATGTAGGCCATGCAAATGCATTTTACGATGCGTACAACGCATAATAAAAATTTACAAACAAAGGAGGCCTTGCATCCAATCTGAACTTCAATAAAGATCGTCGCTTTGTGTGCTGCCATCTTGAAAACTGCTGAACCGATTCAATAACTTGTCATTGTAGCAATGAGAACATGAAAACTGGGTGATTTTTAAATAATTTTATTCAGTTTCACACCCGTCTTATTAGTTGTGCGACGTGTGCGACGCCATACGACTGAATTGAAATTTTGCGAACCCATGGAATTCTGATAATGGCAATAAATTATAGTAGGTATTTCTTGGTAGTACTGTCCACCGCACATCAGTGGCAATAATTTGAAAACAAGGGCGAGTGTCGTAGTGCAAGTGTTACCATTAATGTGCGGTCAACTATACAAGGCTTTCATGAGCCCAAATATTGACTTACTTTTGGCAAGCTCATCAACAGTTATGGATTGAGTAGGTTCATTCATTGTTATGATTCTATACTCGTAGTAATCGTAGGTACGAACAGGCGTGGGCCTGTCAATGAATGATAGGTATTAGTCACTGTGTGAGGGTAAAGTAGAGTGTAAAGTATTGTACAGCCGTAGTTCCCCGATAATAGATTTATATATAGCTTAGTCCATGTACACTCGGTAGCGGTGCGTGGGATCATTTTCTGTGGGTTTGTGATCAGCTGTTATTGCAGTAAACGACATATTTGGGCAACACAGGTATTCAGTCTTATCTCACTGTTAAAGCTATCGCGAAAACCGGCACCCTAATTGCGTAATACACTATCTATCACAAATTGAATCATTTTGAAGCCTATTACTAATCCTATGCTTCATACGTTCGAAAAATTTGTCTGCTCAACAACGTTAATAACGTAATGAATGTTGTTGATCTGTCAAAATGAAAGCCATTGCTACTGTTAGTGTATTACGTAATTACCCCGCAGGTGCACTATTTGGTGATTGCCAATCTTCTAACTGTCTAAGTGGTCTTACCAAGCATGGTGAAACATTTACGAAATTCTTTTGACAGTATTGCTGACTACATTGACGATGCTCTCCCTCTTCGATTGAATATTACAGGTTTGTGTAAAGGCAAACTGTCTATGCATAGGTATACCTACATAGTACGTGTGGTCTAAGGTCTAAGTGTCTGTTCTTGTAGCAAATAATAATATTAAGTTTGTTCATAGTTTATTTTTAGACCCATCGGACAGAGCTCGCCTTGTACACGATGTCACCCTTGCACGTATTGAGTTATGCGCTACATGGACCTGACTTCAAGGAATTTATATAGATTAAGTATGAGAAATTCCTATTAATAGACCAGTGTCATTCTTCACATAGTTTTCATAAGATTACCTACTAACTAGGTAAGGGATAGGGTACCTATGTGCAGAAGTTTAGCAGCAGTGTACTTACTTTGCGCTAATTACAACCACCTGCGGTCACCAATTGGATTACCAAGCGTGGTGGTTTGTAACACCAGCAACTGTCTTTAGGGAAGTCCTTGTTCTGCAGAGCCCATTAACGGACTAATAGGAGAACGACCAATAAAAAACTGAAACCACGCGAATGAAACCTAATTGGCAGACCAGCAGACTGACAACTGATATGGATATTTTGGTATCTTTCTGTTGCAAAGGACAAATGGCTCCTTGAAAAATTGTTTTTTTTTTTCACTGGATTCCCACCACAGACAACTTGACACAAAACAGTTACGAAGAGGCTTGGTTGTTATAGGCTTGTTTATAACTAATACAACAATAATAGTTTGTCATTACCAAGTAATCGGGTAAAGAGCTAATTTTATGTTTTTGTGAAAATGATTCATGAAAATATCCTCGCTTACTTACCGAGTGTAAACCATTACTTACAGTTCTTTGTTAAAAACGTTAACTCAAATATTTTAAAGAGGACTCATTGTTTTGTTCACATTGTCATCATGGGTTTTTTGTACATGACTTTATGTCACAAAATATCTTACTCAGAAAATAACATGAAAGCCTTCTGCGCTTGTTTTTGACATTATGGAAAGAAAAAAAAGAAATATCTATTGCTAATCTATTCAAACTAACTTGGACACTCATAGTCTTAAAACCATACTTAACAAAAATGTACAAGAAAAAAATATTCCTTGAAAGCAAAATAAAATAAAAAATAAAATCAAAAGAAATCATTCTTTATTTCTCTCAAAAACACAAAAAATAACAAAATAAGCAAAAGTAAAATAGAAACAGATTTATTACAACATTTAAAATATGTGGTTCATTAAAATTACGAGATTCGTACCTACTTAAATTAAAGCAGTCACAAATACAGCGATAAGACCGGACATTAACATTTCACTGAATCTTATCTACACTCGTTTCTCGGAAGACAATCATACTCAATATGTCGTAATTAACATGTACCAATTACCTAATAGCTAAATCTATAATAACTTCGAGCACATAGGTACTTCCTCGAGCGAATGCTTTTAGTTAGATAAATATGTATGTATGCTCAATAAGAACAAGTTCGGTATGGCTGTAATTGTTATATAAGAAAATATGGCGCGCTTCCATTTAAAGAGTAGTTGTGTAGGTTACACGGCAATAATCATAATGATTATTACACGGACTAGGAAAAAAAAAAGGACTCCGCGGCACGCATATCGAAAGTGAAGCACCGTACTGATTATATGTGTGTGTGTGTGTGTGTGTGTGTGTGTGTGTGTGTGTGTGTGTGTGTGTGTGTGTGTGTGTGTGTGTGTGTGTGCGTGCGTGTGCGCGTGTGTGTGTGTGTGTGTGTAAATAAGTGTCTTACTTGTGATATGTTATTCCTTGACACTTTTTCTGGTATGTAGAATAATTTTTACACCATTTCATAACACAAGAAGGCATTATTTTATTTTATTACTAGACGTAAACAGTGCCTACAATTGCACCGTATTGGCACCTTATGATGTAAATGTGTGCGTGAGGCATGTTTGTACAAACGGTCCGGCTTACCTACAAATAGTGCTTCACATTCGATACGCGTGGCGCGGAGTCCTTTTTTTTCTACCCCGTGGATAGGTATTCCAAAGTAGTAGACTTTCATTATTCTTTCTTCCGGCACCTAGACTGTATTATTAATACCTACGTACCTGGGCAATCACTTGGGTTTACTAATTTAACTCTAAAGCGCCTTTCCCATGTCTGGGCAAATAGGCGAACTCGGAATTAATCTAGCAATGCCTCTTTCTAAGTGAGATACCCTAGCTAGCTAGCTTTCTTCCAACTGCCACTAAAACTGCGCTTGCACAATCCCTTTTACTTCCCATCCTTGACTACGCTGATGGCAGTTATCTCGATCTCACTGAGACACAACAAGATAAACTTGAGCGACTTCAAAACTTTTGCATAAGATTTATATTTGGCCTACGCAAATATGATCGCATTTCTGAATTTCGTACAAAGCTCAATTGGCTTCACATACGTCTTCGCCGGAATTCTCATATCTTGTTTCAGCTCTACAGTATTCTGTTCAACCCTAAAACCCCCTCTTATCTTAAAGAACGTTTCAAGTTCCTTCATGACACACATAATAGATATCTGAGGTCATCGGAAAACTTAAGACTAGAGATGCCGATGCATTCCACCAGTTTTTATGACAAGTCTTTTACAGTTCAAGCAGTACGGTTATGGAATGCCTTGCCCGAGTCGATAAGGCGTGCTCAATCTTTGTCCAGTTTTAAAATTATGGTTAAAAAACACTTCCTCTCTCCTTAAACATCATCATTACATTTAGTTTCCTTGCTCTTGTTTCATGTTTATTATTGTATATATTATATGTAGATAAGTATATGTTTTATGTATGTATGTATTTCTTGTATATGTAAATGGTACACCACTGACTACCTGCATTATTGTCTCTGCTTCTCCCTTGAATCCATCCAAAGGTTGTCTGTAAAGATCGCTTTTAGCGATAAGACCGCCCATTGTGTCACCCTGTGTAAAATGTCTACATTTATATCTGTAATTTTTATGGTGTACATAATAAAGAGTATTCTATTCTATTCTAGATTTCTTTAATTTGTCCACGAAGTAGGTATACTACTTTATGCAAAAACAAAAAGAATGAAACATATCCCTCATAAACGAGGCACCTGTATGTACACCGAAATATTACGTTTGTGTAAAATATATCAAGGATAATTTATATGTTTCTGCATACGATTGGTTGTGTAGCACCTACTACTGTGTGTTTAATAACTACATTGGATTCTGATCGACTCATTGCCAAGGTTGAACATATTAAATGTAGAGCAAAGCAGGTTGACCGTGAGCCTTGTCGTGTAATACCTCTCATCTCATAGGTACCTATTTAATAGTTAAAATATCCACTTACCTACATTTAAAATATTTTGGTCGTGTGAAGTTCGGTACCAGTATAAGTTATATA
The DNA here is from genome assembly GCA_917490735.1 of Dryobotodes eremita. Lineage (NCBI taxonomy): Eukaryota > Metazoa > Arthropoda > Insecta > Lepidoptera > Noctuidae > Dryobotodes > Dryobotodes eremita. Next base: position 1,552,753 of record OU823264.1, read on the forward strand.
CGAGACAGGAGATTAGGGCGAGAAAATGATAAATTTTCAATCAAGCAGTAGGTAAGTAGGTACCTACCTAAGTTATAAAATAAAGAACTTTTTTTATTACGGTTGTTTCCCCTCCCTTTTTTATACACTTGTACGTATTATTATTGTTAGTTTACGACTAGTTACCTTTTATTTGTAATGTGCGTTTTGTTTGTGCAGAATAAACTACTTATTTTTCTTTCTTTTTTTCTTCTTTAAATTATGTAAACTATGGTGCTGATTCTCTTTTACACCGAACTAAACCACTAAAATTCTTTAATTTTGGCTATGTTAATCTTAAAGCTATTCTGCAAAAAAAAAACTGAATTTAAAAACAATTTTGCACAACTAAAATCGAATTTGACAATCGCGACTCCACGTGGTACTTGTTTGCCCTACCCCGTGATTTTTTTTAGAGCCGGAGGCGCGCAGTTGGGGCAGCCTCGACGAGTATTTAATGGAATTTTTCAATTTTTGTATGGAAAATATGACAAATTATTACCTACATGTTGAGTTTTAAGGGTTTATGAGTATTATAAAGGGGGTCGAAATTTTCATTATTTTTGCGATAGGACACCATTTTCGAGATATACCTAAGCAAAATAAAAGAAAAAAATTATACAGTAGGTACCTATTGTTTTTGCACCTAAAGTCGAGGTGTTGGTGTGAATATTAGTTCGTGACCAACTAATATTATTCAAAACCTTTTTAACCGCGATTAAAAATTGTCATATTTAGTTTGACAATCCAAATTTTAGGTTAAAAACGTCAAATGCTGAATAGAAAAATTGCCATTTTTATTAAATTAATAACTCGGTGCCATCTTAGTGCTGTCAAACTAAAATATAGTTAAGTTGTGTCACTTTAGTCTATTTCAGAATGCGAAATCATCGTTTGATAGAAAAAAACAAAATTATGGTCATTTTTAGTCTAGTTTAGAGGCATTTGTGACAAGATAATCGGCACCATTATCTTGGAAAAAAAATATTAAGAACAAAATTAAAATTGCAATTATAACTCCGTCTACTATTTGGAACGGGGACTATTTTGTGATTGAAACAATAGTTTTTTTTTGTCTAGTGCCTACTAAAGCATGAACAAATCGGCCGTTAGTTAGATCTCTATCTTAATAGATTAATCACCTTCAATACATTAAAATGACACAGTAATTTATTGAACCAATGCGGCAAAATTCGTGACTGATCAATAAGAAAACAGGATAACGAATTACATGATGTAATTATATATGTTCCATTAGCTAATGTAATAATAATGACATTTGTATATGGTGAAAATAACGAATAGCATTTGAAAAGGTTATTCAAATAACGGTTTTTAACTACTCGATATTAATCATGTAGAGTGGTTGCCGTTTACAGTTATCGACAAGAAAAAATAACGATGAACCGTTTGTTGATTTTTGATTAGTAAAAACGTGTGAAAATTTTAGTTGGCACGGAAACTATGTTTGTTATTCAAATGCTAGTGGTCTTGTAATGTTTGCTGACTAAAATGCCAATATTATCTCAAACTTTCGCTGCCAAGATATATTTCCTGAATTAAAGTATAATTTTATTGGAATTCAGCTACAATATTTTTAAGCTATTGCATAGCTTTTGTCGCGGGCTTTGAGCGTGGCGACCGAATCAAGAAATTCCGTAACGAAAATAAAACCTAACACCCCACACTCCGCCTACCATGTAGCTCGGCCGAGCGTTCGCTTAGCGTGTATGTATATGTTACGACTGTACTTGAATTAATATCAAAGAAAAAAAAATACTGCATAAATAAAAAATAAATAAATAATTATAATTGCATAAGTTGATAAAAAATGCTATGCAATAGCTTTACCGCGGCAGTCCCCGAGTGCCACACGTATTTTTTACGAGTATTTACTTATAACGGTTTCGATTAGAAAGACATTATGTTTTTATATTATACAGTTATTCAATGTTTTTCTTGTAGGTAATTCTTTTATATTTTTATAATGTTCCAATGAAACCATATTTTACCACCACTACGCTTACATAAAATGGAAATTTATTATTTTATTTAGCTTGTATCAGTTCGAAACTAGATCGCAACCCACGAGTGCAGTAAAAACTTTGGCAATAAACACGGGCACAATCCTGTCACCTCCTACACGTTGCGGGGGATATACATATAGGCACCAACAGGAAATTTAGTTTTAAAGGTCCTGGCTGACAAATGTCACTTTAATATCACTGTTGTGATGTCTTAAAGATTACGTAGAGATCTTTCTCCTGAGCTTTCTTGAAGATGGTAAACCTTTACGAAATTCGAATCCAGGAATAGTCTTGCTTTTACAAATCTGTCTTAACAGTCTATTTTCGGCATCGAATCGAAAACTTTGGTCGATTTGCTTGATAATAGAAGATGACATGCATCAACAAGTACTACCTACTACTTTTATAGAACCCTCGAAAATAGCAACATCCATCATTCACACATTATACGTAGAATACTTGCTACATACAAATCCATCTGCACCACAACGTAAAGCCACCACAACGAAGGACAGACTAGTGACACATTTTATGTGGGAGAGCGGAATGTCACCCGAAGTCAGGATAGATTGCCACTATTGCGACTAATTGCACGCCATCGCAAAAACTGCGCTAATCGAATCAAATAATTGCGGGCAGTTGACACTAGTTGACTTAAAATTGGACTGTTTTCTCTGTTTTTGCTGTTGTTAGGAGGATTGTTTGTTTGGCGGAATTATTGTTGAATTTATGGGTACCTACATACAATGAACGAGGAAACGCATGTTTAGCAGTGTTTATGGATTCGTTTCTGCAACGTTGTATTTTTTTGCAATCAGACGCACTTGTTTGAGAATCGTTTCTTATTGGCAGAAAAGGGAATAATGATGAAAGTGATAAAACCATAAACAGTCAAATTTGTGTCTTCCAAAGTTCACCGAAAACTTACTTTTAAAAACCTCTCCATTTGAAAGAAATGGAGCAATGTTCGTTAAAACGGTCACTGCCCATTACCACCCAAAAACTCTGCAGTCGTTTTTATTTAGTTCAATACTCGTTCACCCATAAGTACGACAAGACTGCTCACCATTGACATGGTGTAAGCAGTATAAGCAACATATTTACGTCCTCCTTACAGCCAGTAGCGAGATTTTACGAGTGGAGGTTAACAAGAGCCCAAAAATAGGACTGAGGTGAACGGTCGCCCTCACCCGTTTATTATTCGCTCATAAAAATAATATCTGTCGAATTTACTCGCTGCAGGAAGTGATGTGAGTGTTTCCTTGAAATGTGGGTTATATTCACACTTTTTGAGATGTAAAGTGGACAGAGATGTAAGCGGTTGTGGAAAAAAATTGTTCAACGCGGGCGTCTTCCATTCAGCCTCAAGCAACATGGGAGATACATTGACTTATTTTAAGTAATATTCAAGTATCCAATTTGATAACTCTTGCAAATCAATCTAATGTAAATATATTGGGAAAATATCCGAAAAAATATTAACAAGGAAATGTACTTTTGAAATGTTATTCTAAGCCTGAGTTAACTCGTTCATGTTTCGTTTATGGATTACCTAACCGACGCAATAAAACTAGTACGCAAGACTACATACTCGTATCAAGCTATACATTTCCAGTATACGCTGACTTCTCATTGTACGAAAAGCCTGTATTATACGAGGTCAGCTAAAACTGAAAATATATAGTTTGATATGTAGCCGTGTGTACCAACAATGTTTCTAAACATTACGTCTAAAACGGTACTAGTCGATAAATTTTTCCCTTCCCTCAGCTTCAAAGAGAATACAAGCAGCACGTTATAAATTCAATTTCACAGTAAATCAAAGTTTGCGTCTCAAGTTGAAATAAATAATGAGCAGTTCGTGGGCGGCATGCAGCACACACTTTTCTGTTAGCCCGTCGCATAAATTTTGCATAATTTTCTACTGTATTTTTTAATGCGAATTCATATTTTATTTTTCATTCATATTTTATGCGAATTGCGGAAGCGGTAATGAGTTGCAAATGTCCTTTATATCCTTTTTCGCGCAATATTGGGTCAATTTATGTGATTACTTGTCGATTACAGTAATTTCGCATTGAAGTCGTTTTAATTCATGGGCTTTCTTTATGCAAGAAGGTTACGGCAAGTGCTATTAAAATCAAGTCGAAGTCGATAATAATAGTGACGTGCTTATTATCGATAACTATCTTTTTATCATTACCACATTACTTTGAAGTATCAAAAGACGAATTTAATGAATACATTATGTGACAAAGTTGGGTATCGTTAATGTGATCGGATTGCCTTGCCGATAGCAATGTTGGCGAAGCTCTTTTCAAAGGTGAACCTCACTTTGACCTCGTTAACTAAATATGGTTAAGTTGTTAAAGGCCCGTCTGGTTTCTGTTTCCAATTGTTTTTTTCCTAACTTTGTATGTTCCGATTGGTTTCTTGAACTTTAAATGTAGCAGCTAAGCCTTGGATGCTTAAAATGATTCATGAGGCGAGCCCTAATTCAATTATATTAACGCTCTTTCCTCGTTTTCATATGAGTAGACTAAAATGCGTTCCCGATCAAATTGAAATAAAGTTTTTATTAAGAAAATAATTAGACTTATAGGGAAGCTATGCTGTAACAATGAATTAACAAGTGGCAATCTGCAAGATAAGGAAGCAAACACTTGAAACAACGTTTATTCATCGTAGTTACTACTTCTTCCCATGTGGTTTGGCGAGAGAAAAGAAACAGAGCTATGTAGTTGTTAAAGTCAATTGAAATAAATGGGTCACTATAATGTTTTGCTGTTCCAACATGTAAAGTACCATTGCAATTTTCTATTACTTCATCTAAGAGCTTCAGGGTTTAATAAAGTACGTGCCTCGTATTTTGACTTATTTAATAGACAAAGGCATGAATTATGGTCTACCCATGTGGTCTACATGCAAGTAATGAAGTCTAATTGAAAGATGTATCTGTATTAATGCTGGCAGATTTAATAAACACCTCTATTATACTTGATTGTCACATGATGACATGACTCTAACTCAAGGCAGGTGCTTAGCATACTTGGAATATAACAACAAGGCATTCTTAAACGCTTAGTGCTGAGTGTTGTGACTTAATGACAGGCAAGAGATGTAGAGATAATATTCAGCTTTGATCTTCTATTTATTCATGTGTTTGCTGGAAAATGACTGTGACTGTGAGGATACATAAAATAATAAATAAAAACTTTTATTTCGACCAACAAAGGATTATAGGCATAGACATTAAAATTAAAAACATACAACTAAAAAGTCCACATAAACATAAATATCATAGACTTCAATTGCTCAGTATGTGAACCATACAGTAATTGTTCAGGTACTGACAATAGAACCTCTGCAATGGAATTTTTGAATACATCAGTCATTTAAGCTGTCAGTCATCATAGAGTTAAATTAAATTGGGTCTATGTTCAAGAAGGTAAGATAAAATAAGATTCTTATCATAGTTTTATGCTGCTGAATTTAATAAATGATTATTTAATGTGTGATTTGAGTGAACCTCACGATTCTAAAAGAATCTCTCAAAATCAATTAATCAAACAAAATTAAAATGCGACAATTTCAAAACTCAAAAGAAGCCATTAAAGAGTTCAATAAAACTTAGATAAACAAGAGGACATTAGCAACAAGAAGAGATTAATGCTTCGCATCTCGGTCGTGACAATTAAATCACTTGAGATGTCTAACAATTCGAGCGGCCCACACAAACCACACGTTGTATGTCTCTTACATAGACAAGACGGTTCGGCTCTCCGTTTCACTGGAAATGGTTTAATTTTAGAATTTCCGTTCAGCCCTACTTGGACATAATGCGTTGACTGCGTTTAGTTGTGGATTTTGACATGTGGAAGCTTGTCGCCAATTTGTTTTATTTTTCGATTCAGTGGTATTTTATCTGTCGGTGACTAATGTGGGATAGTGATCTTTGTGTGTATTTGTGATTGTATTGGTATTGGTGAGCTTTTTTTTTATCTTGATGGCCGGGAGAATTGAGATCAAGCCGACTTTTTTTATTTGCCTTTGTATTTTTATTTGCCTTTGTATGTAGATTTGTGACAAAGTGTCGATTATTGTACGCAGCATTTTAAGAGCGCTTTATGTGATATTTTAAACTTAAAATCCAATATTAGCTGGGTCGCAGTCACCAAAAAAATTTGGGAGTCATTTAAATCTTATTTAGAATTTCCTATTAAACAAAAATAAATTGCAAAAACATATACCTGCTTATTAATTATCGTTTGTAATATTCGTGTTATTTTTCCAAAAAAAAAACACAATAATAATTCATTAAATTATAAAATACTACTAAAATACTGTTCTACTGATATATTTTTACATTCAACATTAACGTATGATGCTAATAAGCACAAACTATGTTAATGATCTTAATTAATGAATAGTAAACCTCTAGTGACAAAAAAAATACACATTCAATCTACAGACACAATTAAGTAAATTATTAGAAACGAACAAATCAATGACTCTACAGTAGTACACTAAATTGATACGTAACGTGGCGATAATGTTGCGGTTCTTCGATCATATTGATAGCCTATCAAGCGCTCCATGCATAGTTGATTCCGACTAAATTCTAACTAGATTCTAAGAAGGATCGAACAATAACACTGCTAACTATGAGGCAACGTCAAACGTAAACAAGAAGCGTAAACACTAAGCCGTATGACTCACAATGACGAACTCCTCATTATCATATCACAGCCACACGCTTACGTTAGTAACCTTAGTTGAAATCTGACACTCGGCGCTCATTCTTGTCTTCTTGACGCGCTTTTTTATATTAAATATCGAATTATTTGTTGCAGCTTCTAACCGATCAAGGCTGCTTTATATTATAAGTGAACGCGCGTGACATACTCCGATGTGCCGCGTATAATATCACACGTATTTTTCCTCAACGGCGAGAACAAAGAAGTCCTTTCGCGAATTAATTTCAACACTTTCCAACTAGCGACGCACCAGCCTGTTGATCTAACACGTGTCGCGTGTATGCATACGTGAAAACGAGAGGATGCGAGCGTTCGACGCGCGCGTGTAATAAAAATCGAATGCAAAAATGATTAAAAGGAACGGTGATAATGTATTTGCGATCGCGTCGAGCAACAATCAGTGTCAAGGCGGTCGGAGCGCCGTCTCGCTCTGTCCCGGCGGCGGCGGCGGCGCGGCCACGAGGATCCCGCGCGCCACTGCGGCCAGGATGACGCCGCCCGACGCGCAACCACACACCAAGGAGGCTAACATCGCGATCTCCACTTACGTGGAAAAGTGGAAAAATAGATACGAGGACGCCGAGCGAAAACACAAAGCTTATTTACTTAAATCCGAAAAAGGTAAGTGCTTGCCATTTTTTTTACTGCGAATATCTTTAGTTTTTGCGACTTTATTGCGGTTGAAACTGCGCATGTCACAATATCTCCCGGGTCGTATGCAAACAAAAAACCAAGTTGAAAATCCTATTCGCGTATTTGTCGGATTATGACTGACGATAACCTGTTGCTTAGACATTAATTCGTAATCTTCCCCAATCCTTGCTCATATGAAATACCTAAACTTTTAATACCTTCTATTTGCCAAATAAAATTCAAAACATTGGTATTGCTGTAGGTTAGGATTGACAAAGACAACCGTATCATCTGTTTACTACGCATTACACGTATAGGAATAATGAGTAATCATCTAGATGGAATAAAAGAGTTATAATACCGTTTCCAATAACGGTATACGGTCTTTCATAGTAAAATATTATCGACTTTTTAATTGCGCAACACTAATTTCGTTTTCCTATAACGAAATGTCAGACAGTCAAATGTCAAAGTGTGTTTGTAAATATTTTTCTTTTTGAAACTTGAATAAATTTTTTTTTTGTCGTAAATTACGGCGAATTAATTACTTTTTCTTTGTAAAAAGGTCGGTAAGTCAGGTTGTTAATTTTAAGGTAGAACGGTTTACCTTGTTGTTATTTGTTTCGCTATAAGTCTGTAAAAATAAATAAATTATAATTAGGTTTGATAAAAACTATTTTGAAATCGTTGTTATAAAATTATTATTGCAAATTCGTAATAGATAAGATAACTTGGGCATTGGTTTTAGGTTAAAATCTGGTATGGCATAAATACATAATAGTCCATGTTACCAAATTTTCCCTAAATTTTAATTAGTTAAGTTTGCTTACTGCCTCATTAACCAATATTAAGGAAAATATTGTAACATATTATTACATGCATGTAGATATTAACATTGTGAGTTATAAATAGTCTGCATAGTTTTGTGGGAATGTCTGGTTTTATGTTGTAAATTATTTTAAGTTACAAAAAATTGCTAGGTTCACTTAATACTTGTGTATATTTTATTTTATGGGTAGGTAGCTTTAATATGATTTACGACTAGAAAGGACAACTTACAAGATGAGAACATACACTTACATTACATGGGCTAATAGAGATGTATGAACGAACAACACATACTGCGCTGATCCTAATAAGTTGAGACAAGGACAGGTGGATAACAATGATGACAAGTATCTTTTGTTTAATAGCGAATTTATTTGAAGCAGTTTCTTATTATTGACACACACAAGTCAGTTGATTTTAATCCATTTTCCTTCTAAATCATTCATAGAACAAGTTATTAATGGAATACCTAGAAAAATAATAGCAGGCATATACTTCTAAGAAATAAAATGAAACACATGAAATCATTACATGTGTAATATAGGTAACTATTAGGTCATCCATATTTATTGGACACAAAATAATAACTAGTATGACTCCTACAAACACTGATAATACAACTAATATGATATTGTATTGTTTTGTTTGATTCAATTCTTAGTTGCATTGTATTTCAATAGATTATCATTTATGGTTTTTTGTAAGACAATATTGGATATAATAGGCTGAATGGAATGTTCTACATTATCTCTGGGAACAAAGCAAAGATAGATAGAGCACATTCTAAGTGAATTTGACTTAGTTGTTAGGTGTTGCTGTTGTAACAGAAATAGATAAACTTTATTAAAACTAAAGAATATTTGTCACAGAAGCATGCATTTAAAAATGATAAGTTAACTCAAAATAAATGATACTTGTACCAATCTATAATTAAAAGCATTGAACAGAAGTAGTTGGCAGCTACACGTTGTGACTGTAACAAGAAGGCGTCCACTCGGCAAGCATTGCATTGCTTAATACTATGTGATGGGTCATTGCATAAATTATCAGCTTGTTCGTTTCCCAGCTCCAACGCCAGAAAGTGGCAGGCATTTAGGGGCTGTCTTATAATGAAACTTTTATGTTCAAAAAGTGCTGATTCTTAGCTTAGCTAATACATTCATTTTTAAACAGGAAAGTAAACAAAGAAATATATAAATTCACATTTTTTACAATTCTTTTGGCAGGAAGTTTTCAATCACACAAAGCAAAACTTCAATAAAATTGTCGAGTTTATGGTATTTTTGTGTCAAGCTTCCGTCAATGTAGTTCAGGGTTCACCACAAGTGCAGTTATCAAATAAAACAAAATAAACCCTCAAATGCGCATTGGAGGAAAGTATTGATGATTCATTTTGTCGGTTGTTAGTAAAACATAATGAGTATTATTCATTAAACATACAAAGGGTTGACCTGTTACAGTGACTTATAATATCAAACAATAATTTATTGATGTAAGCTGGTACTTACAACACAGCAGTGAATAGCATTTTGAGTTGTAGACAATACAAATAAATTTGACAAAAAAAATATACAAACTATGGACTTTTGTTTCAAAGTTTCATCAATTTTTGGTCCAAATGTGATAGTACCGTGATTGTGAAGTGACAGCGGATTATTCACAATATTAGTGATGTCAGTAATGAACGAATGACTTACATGATGAGTACCTGACAACAAGCAATGGCTGACTATGATTGTAAGTGCATTGTTGTGATAAAAAGAATTTCTGGACCGGCAATTTTTCATAGTAGCAATTTGGTTCCCTATCCATTTGCATAAAATTTTAAGGCTTAATATAACTTAGCATAATTTTGTTTGGCATAATTATATTTTCGCATAATATAATTACGCTACACATAATTTTTTAAGCATAATTTCTCTAACCATAATAATGATTAAGCATAATATTCTAAAGCATGCATTTATTAAGCATAACTTTTTAAGCATAATATCCTAAAGCATACAGCATGCAAGCAAGCATACAGCATGCAAGCAAGCATGCAAGCAAGCATGCAAGCAAGCATGCAAGCAAGCATGCAAGCAAGCATGCAAGCAAGCATGCAAGCAAGCATGCAGCAAACAAGCAAGCAAGCAAGCATGCAGCATGCGGCAGGCAGGGTTTCTGTCACGGATCCGGCGCTGCGGGGCTCCGGCGGCGCCACGCCCCTACGCGCCTACGCGATTTTAAATTACACTCTAGGGGTAGGACAAACAAGACTACGTGGAGTCGGTTTTGCAGCAATTCGGTTCTGTCACTAAAATACCATTAGACCTACTAACGTTATGCTAATAGTCATTAGGTCTACTAACGTTATGCGAATCAAATTTATGCCAAAACAAATTAGTCTTTAAGATGATTATGCCAACATAAAATGTATGCCTAAAAAAATTATGCCGAAGTATTAGTATGCCAAAACAAATTGTGCCAAAATCGTTATGCCGAAGTATATTAGGACAAAGAACATTATGCGGAAAGAAGGGATCCCTAGCAATTTATTTATTTTTTTGAAAATAACCTTTTAGTGTATTTTTGAAATTGGGGTTTTTTTTAAAATACACTTAATAGAATATATTCTACCAAAAAAAAAACTAGTGAAACCATAGGTGCCAAGAAAAATATCGCCAAGTTTCTTTCGGGATTGGTGGGATGGTGGGAGTATTAAGGGTGGGGAGCTTCACGTGACGAGTCTTAATTGGTTTCCAACAACAATGAGGTCAATGACGTCTTTAAGGTCAAGGTCAACACTCCAAAAGTCAAGGTCAAACCAAAATATACTCAAATCTGGGAATATTACCCTGTAAGTCCACGTTCGCACGAACGTAAAAATATCGCGGTGGGATATTTTCGCGCACTAGATCTTCAACGCACTGCTTAGCGCCTAGTTGAAAATCCAACAGTGTGTTTTTTCGACGTGCTGGGATGCACTCTGTTAAATTTTCAATGCCTGGTTCAACACCAGTGCGCGATAAAATCCCACCGCGATATTTTTACGTCCGTGCGAACGTGGTCTATGAAGCTCTTAAGGTCAAGGACATTTTCAAGGTCAATGTCAATAAAATTTTGAAAGTAAGGCATAGTCGGCGGAGCGAAATACCTATGTTTTGGCTGATTGAGTTCATTACGGTAGCTAATTAAAAATGAATCAGGGCCCTAAAGTTAAAAACTTACTATATTTATACTTACTAAAAACCATTTAAATTCGCTGTCACTTTGTCTGAACTTAAAACGGAACAACAGAGGGGTAATTACGTAACACACTAACAGAAGGAATGGGTTTCATTTTGACAGTTCAACAACATTCATTGCGTTATTTACGTTGTTGAGCAGATACATTTTTCGAACGTATGAAGCAATGGATTAGCAATAGGCTTCAAAATGATTCAGATTGTGATAGATAGTGTGTTACGTAATTAGGGTACAGGAGTGCAATTCGTAGGTAATTTTTTTGTGGTAAAATGTAAATTTTGTTACGTAGAAAAGTAGATATTTTTTAAACTTTTGGTTTTATTTCTCGGCAACTAGGCTTTTGCTAGCTGTGACATGTTTTAGCAAAAGCGTTCTACATGAAGGCAATACGCAAAAAATAATTGAAGCTTCGCATCGCAAACTTGGTCCATAAATTACAGTGGAGCCATCCTTTTTCGCTCTTATTCTCTGTGTACGGAATTAATTAAACAAATGAAATATAACATTAAGTATGTAGGAATATTAAGTAGGTACCTACTTACTTAGTTTATTTCATTTGTTTTTTACAGTCAATTCTATGAGAAGATAATAATTATGCTTGCCTGAGAGAGAATGCTGTAGATTAGCCGTTATCGTATATCTATAAGAGCTAGCGGGTCTTATAAAGTCACTTGTAAACGTAGGTACCTATTAAACAATACATCTAAATGTAGTCGCATTATCCGAGAAAGCAAATTTAAAAAAAACGCTTGGATTTTGCTCCGAGTCTGATAATAGCGTGTAGAATAACGAACGTTAGGTTTAATAACGTTTTGTATTATAAATAGACATTACATTAGTAGGAATATCTTTGAAAAAAAAAACAAGGTCACTTAGGTAGGTACTTACGGATGAACAGAAATGTCTTCATTTTATGCACTTAGCTCGATTTTTGTATCCTAATACACATTATACATAACATCCTCCCAAAATATTACTACGTATAGGTATGCATAATCTTATTCACTGACAAAATCACAGCATGACGAATCATTTTTTATGAATTACGCGCCATAATCTTAGATAAACACAAGTTACCACAAGAATGTATACCACAGAGTACTTTTTAATATAGGTAATGTATACCGTGACAGCAGGTGACAGTGACAACTGACAGCCGTTGTAAATGTACTCTTGTGTGTTGGACTAGGGATGTTACGGAGACCCCCGGCGTAGGTGTGAGACGGAACACCGGGGTGGTTTTTAGTCAGTAAGAGTCTGACAGACCCCTCCGCCCCCCCAGGGCGAGGGCCATCCATGAGGATTTTCCACCCCGGAAAAAAAAAAAAAAAAAAAATGTTGGGATTTTACGGAGGCCATCTTAGCGGAGGCGGCGGTGCAGAGCATCACCTCCGCGGGTGCGTAGGTTAACGGAGATGAAGGCGCAATTGGAAAAAATATCGACCTATTGATAATATTTTGAAGAGGCAAACTATATATCACAAAAAACAACAATTTTGCAGTTCTGTCACCTATACGATTTGTTAGCGGTTCATAAGATAAACCGGCTCCATTAAATGGTTGCTCACTTGGTGCTGAACCGGGTGGTGTCGGTGACATTAATGAGTCTCCGCTTAGTTTTGGAGCCGATTTTCTTAATTAGACCTCCGTTAAAAACTTACGGAGGCGGATGCGGAGCGATTTCTTGCGGAAGCTCCGCATTTGCGGAGGCGGAGGCGAGGTGCCGTAACAACCAGTGGGCCCCAGTCTATGGCTAACAACTGGAGCTAGACAAAAAGGTTGCATACGCGATGGAGATATAGAAAATATATTTCTGTCTCTTTTTCTTACTACTGGATCTCTGTCATGTGCGTCTTTGACTCATTATCAACAACACACACAACAACTCACACACACACACACACACACACACACACACACACACACACACACACACACACACATCCACAGCACATCCACATCACATCACACTCATTATATACAAGGTGGAGACGACAATACGACAATAAATTAAACTGCGTAATGACGTCCCCAGTCTGCATACGAAAATTCAATCAAAAATATCCAATAGTTTAATCACTATAGCTAGTCGGCTGATCGGCAAAATCCACTCCATAGTTTGCCCATAACTACTATTTAGTTTGAAAATATCAATTTTAATTTCCATGTTAGGATTTATTTGATAGTTCCAAAATACGCTTTTGCATTAGTATTGCCAGTGTTTTCATTTATTGTCGTATTATTGTCTCCACATTGTATAATAAAATAGTAACGAAGAATTTTTGTTCGTTTGTCAGTTTGTACGGATGTATGTTCCGGATTGGCGCAAAAACGGCTGGATGAATTTGGATGGACAAAATAGTATATAGGGTACTTTTAATCCTGGTAGTCCCGTAGTTATTATTATTTAGTGACTTGTCTATAGTTATTCTCTGTCTACGGTTAATTCAGTATATCGAAAATGTATGAAAATAACGATTTTTCAAAGTCAAGTAAAACCAAGGCCATTGACTCTACAGCTTTGGTGCAATATTAAAAATGCTTAGACGGATAATTAGTTCTAACCAAATATAGCAATTTTTCTTTGGGCCGCACTTTCAGATGTGGTTCCAAAACAGATGATTGTCCTTTGAATAAAATTAAATAATGGCATCCGTACTAAATCAGGCATTTCTACTCTAGTCTTAGGTATACAATATACAGAAGGAGTAAAAAACATTAGGTACCAACACCCCCTTTGGGCACCGCCACCGGTAAATAATTTTATCCTTGCTTATACACACAAAGAAAGCGACACAACATTCTCTGCATACATTATATATATAGCTTATAAATTGATCTTGAATTATTATTGTAGGATGCATGAATGAAGCAGTGGGTTGCCTGTAGGGTATGTAGCTAGTTGATAGGTACACTACTTGCTTATCAATAGGTAACTGTTTCTTTAGCTGACTCATACTTATTTATTAACTTCTACAGACACTATTGACATTCATTGATAATTATATTCATTATTTCTAGCAAAATGAATGTAATTTATTTACATACCTATTACGTACTTAATATTTTATTAACATTTATTATGTAGATACTTAATGACATTTTTATTAATTATGTTCTCGAAAACAATTTACGAAGTGGTAGACATGGGCTTAGGTTGTTTTTATGATTAAAAATGTTATTACTCAACTAGTGGTTACATAAATGATAAAATACATTCAATATAATCTCGTCTGTATTACACCTGCTTTAAAGGTATCTTTGTCTGTGTACTGTAGTGGTAGCGACGGCGACTGCTGAGCACACTGTTACTGCCTACCCCTACTAGGGAAATATAGACGTGATGTTACATTATATTTAACAAAAAAACTAATATTTCTCTCTCCAAATTTTAGCCAAACGCGAGTACGATGACCTACAACGCAGATACAACATTATTTTCGAAGAGAGACAACACCTGGACGGTGAGCTCCGAGAGCGGACGAGAGAGCTCAGCAAGCTCAAGAATGTGTCGGAGAAACTGTTCAACGAGTACCAGCAGCTCAAGAACCAGAGGGATGTGGATGCTGGTGTTATGCACAAGTGAGTAGGGGTTGTGAGCGGTTTATGTGTAGTCGGCTTCGTAATTGATTTACCACCCCTAAACCCGTTGTACACACGCGTTTTTGTTGCCGTGAAATACTACGGTTGATTCGCCGTGTGCAGGCACGATTCTCAGTGTTTTAAGGATCACTATGGAAGTTTATTGACAGACACGGCGGCACTACGGTACGGCGCTGTAGGCGTATATACCATACAACCGTTTGCCGTGTCTTATACAAGCTTACACCATTATTCCACGGTGCGGCTGGCGCGCCGGCGCCGTGCCGAAAAGAAACCGTGCCGTGTAACGGGCTTAAGGGTTGACTGTCACTTGCACGTCATAAAACGACAAGAGGGCCGAGACAAGTACATGTTTTTCGTATATTTCTACAACGACTTTCAAGTTCAACAGGATTGAGCTACCGAAAACCTTATATCTTTTCGGTAGCTTGTCAGTCCCATACATTTTTGACTTTTCCATCATCGTTATCGCTGATAGAATGTCACTTTGTCTAGGTTCTAAGGTGTATTTGTCTAGTGATAGATAGTTCCAAGTTTAGTGAATGTTTAATTTACTGGGCATTGTTGTCAAAAGTGGTAACGCGATTACGAGGTTGACTATGTCCAGTATTTGCCCAGGCTCCGGGCTGCTACTGAGAAATCCCAGGTGGAAAAACGAACGGGAATCGAACCCAGAACCTCATGTTCAGTCGTAGCGCTTGCGCCCACTAGACCAACCAAGCAGAATCAATCTGCCCTATCTTTTCCCAACTATGTTAGTCTCAGCCTCCAGTCTTACCGGATGTAGCTGAACCACCCAACCAGGCAATATAGTAATTTGATTAGTCATTTTTAACTCCTATTTAGGCTCGAAGAATTTAAAGAACGCACTTAAAGTAAACAAATACAGTTTATCTTAACAAATACCTTGGTAAAGGTTGTAGAAATTAAAAGTTAATGTGTTTCCGACTTTAGCTTATCTAAGAGGGCCACGCGTTAAGTGGAACTTAAGTATCAATTAGTGGTATACATTATGGATTCAAGGGCCTTTTTTAATCATTCTTATTTAATTTGGATAATTGATTAATTATTCATAGCTAGACTAGCAAAAACTCTTTTACGTTGGAAGAACTATGAAAGATGTAATAAATAAATCAAACATAACTAAGGGATATAACCAAACTTAGAAATTAACTAAAATTGTGTTCGTGACTATCCCTGATTGTCTATCTCAGTTTCTATATTTTTCTCTTATTTATCCATTATTTTCTTCAATATTTAAAGGATCAGTCTACAGACAAATTTAATACGACAATTACCCATTTATAATGACTTCTAAGCATTGTTTATCGATCATATCTATTAGTATAACTCTGTTTAGCTCTTCAACTAAGCTAAACATGATTGTCTTAGGCCGCGTTCACGCCAATTGTATAATCGGCTTCCGATTGTGGAAATGTATGAAAAACAAAGGACTGTCAGTCGGCGGCTGAAGTTGTTTTTGCACACATTTTGGGACAGTCGGCCGACCATACGCTTTGGTGTGAACGTGGCTTTAATAGCGGGTTCCAGTCAACATTTGAACACGATGAGTTTTTTTTTTTTTTTTTTTTAAATAAAATAAAATTTATTGTGTCAAATAATTGGTCTTACAAATTGTTGTGTTCGGAATCTTCTTTTAGACAAATAATGCCTGTAGTAGAAGACTCCGCCCCTCCCTATTTTGTATAGCGTGATAATTAACACAATATTTTTAAAATGTAAAAGAATATTAAGTCTAGGCTACCCAAAATAAGAAATTAAAAGAATAAAAAAAATTAAAGAGTATACTTAAAGGTTGTGAGTGTGCGTGTATGTGTTGTATGTTTGTGTGTGTGTGTAAGGGTGTGTGTGTGTGTGTGTATGAGCGTGTCTGTCAGAGTAAGTGGGTGTGTGTGTCTGTGAGTATGTGAATAAATCCGTGTTATAACAATGCTTCTGTGTCTTCATACGTAAGTGGTTTTATCCACTTAATTAGTGTTTCTTTACAGTCATATTTATTTTTCGAGTGTATATTTATCTTTTTATTTATTCTATTATACAATTGAGCTGATCGTTTACGATTGAACTCACGGTCCTTCGCTAGCCATTTCGATTCCTTAACGTTAACCATTAGTCTATCGATCAGCCTAACAAATTCCATAATATATTAAAACCCGACCTCGTTTATTCCAGGGTGATGCAGCAAGCAGGCGAGTGGTACAAGCAGAACAAACAGTTGAAGCGCCGCAGCACCGCGCTCATACAAGCCTTGCCGGCTAAGGCGGTGGAGATTGATCTCACTGACTCTATCGATACAGGTAAGATGATGGTGGATATCATTTGAAGGCCTTTTTATAGTCAACGTCAAAACTAGAGACGATCTGTCTGTCAAAATGATAAGGAAAAAAAAACTCAAGACTAAAAAGGGCGTTTTAGAAGAAAAAAAAACAGTAGGTACATGACGACAGCTTTTTGACAGCTATTTTATCCAAATGAGATAAAAAAAATATAGTTTTAATAATTTAGGCAAACAGGCAAACAGTAGCGTTTTGAAGACTGTAAATAATAATTAATGCAAGTTTATTAGTTGTCATGTTAGGTACCTTTCCAGCTTAGTTAGTTACTCCAAATAGGTTTTTCCTAAGTAAATACAATTCAATACAGTGTGTATTGAATAACGTCTGTGTGAATTTTGATCCGCCATTTACTTAGGAAAAACCTATTTGGAGTACCTAACTTAGCTGGAAAGGTACCTAACATGACAACTAATAAACTTGCATTAATTATTATTTACAGTCTTCAAAACGCTACTGTTTGCCTTACTTCAATTATTATTCCATTCACCTCCATCCTCTACCGAATTTCAACCCCGTAATTTTTACAAAATCGTTGACTAATCAGTTTCTTACCACCTACCATGTCTGTTCCAGCCTCAGACACAAGCAGTAACGAAGAAGTCGAGTTCCTAAAGCAGACAGTATCGGAGCTCAGTCGACAGATAGCGACGCTACAGACTGAGCTCAACGCGGCCAAACTACAGGAGTTTGAGGCGCAGGAGGCCAACGTGGCTATTGGACAGGTAACTAACGGCTATTTTTCCCTCCACAAAACGTACCTGTGCAATTACCTTGTTCTTTTTTTAAAGTTCTAAATGCCTTAAATCTCGTAACGAATTTTTAAATTGCTCTTTCATTTCATGAGACAGACATTCTCGTCTTGGTAATTGGGAGCTGTTGGCCCTTCAAGTCTTAAAGAGGGTATTGTTATACCCATTTACCCTTTTTTACTGTGTGTATCCCAATCCTCCACTCACAAAATATCTTCACCATTTCAGGAACTAGAAGCCGAAAAAGAGAAATCCTCGGCTCAAGAGAAGGAACTACAAGAACTTCGCATACAAATAGAAAGACATAACCGAGTGTCCAAGTTACTGATGGAAGAAGTGACCGGACTGAAGAACAATGCGGATACGGACCGAGCGATGGCTGAGACGTGAGTTGTTGCTTATCTTCTTATTCGTGTCAATGGCACGACAGTTTATTAAATTTTGTTGGCCTAAAACTTCGCCACTTCCATAGCGTTGTCGGTGGCAGCGCAGAGATCACTTTAGCTGCATTTTTTGGGACACAGAGGGCAGGATAAGATGTGGAGCATAGTTTGCGACACAGCTCCACATTTTTACATACATAAACTCACGCCTTGTTCCCATGGGGGTAGGCAAAAACTACAGAACGCGACCTGCTACGATCCTTACATTCACCTTTTGCTTATTTTACGTTTATACATCTGGTCTCCACATTCTTGTTGCTTATTATATCTATGACGAGATCTGGATCCCCGCATTGTCATAGAATTACGTATTTCTCTCAGGCCATTCCCGTACCCATATCTACACTTGTTGAGTTCTAAACACATATTTTAAGATTAAGGCCGCGTTCACACCATGCGTACAGTGGCCGCTGACTGTGAGCGTCAAGTTCAAAATGTATGAAAAAACAACTTCAGCCTCAATCGGCAACAGACTATATGGTCAGTGTGAATGTTTCTGTAGGTACCTACTAAATTCAAGTTTTTACTGGCGGCATGCAGCCAGTAGGCTTGTGACCATGGCGGAACAGTACGCGTCTGATCGTAATATGCTGACTGAACTGCTTTTGATTTCTGACTTTATTTATATGTATCTGTACTGATGATGAGTGTTAAATCGTTAAATATTATAAGGCCGTTTTAAGGGGAACCTAATATTATGAAGAACGTATTCTTCTATCTATGATATTATTTCAAATCGAACAGTTTTTTAATTCCTTTTCTCTCCTTCCAGATACAAGACCGAAGCCCGAGCAGCAAAGAAGCGCGTAAAGCTGCTCACACACCAGAGCTCTCTCCTACTGGGTGAGCTCGCGCTGGACGAGCGACTCATGTTGTTGCTCAGCGAGGTCGACTCGCTCAAGGACGCGCTTGAAGAACAGAGTGCCAGGCATAGAGACCAGCTTGATGATCTTCAGGTAAAAAGCCTATGTTATTTGCAAGGATATAAACTGTATCTGTGGAAAAAATCACGTCGATCCGTCGCTCCGTAACCGTTAAATGATTTTATTTCTGTAAGTAGGTTTGTACAAACACTTTTACACGTCAATCATATTTTTTAAACTAGATGGGGTCGGTTTTTCTTATCTGACTACTCTGAGAAGAAAGGCCGAAACAAACTCAGAGGTCACAGTCTCTTTTAAAGTCCAGACATAATCTTGGTCAGATCATGTGAAAACCATGTAGATTAGTCTATGAAATGGTCTTTTGAAGAAAGAACCACACAGATTGAGTGGACCTGTCCAGTCAGTGCACGCATTTGTCAGAAATCGTGCAGCTCAACTCGGAACTTACGGAGCTCAACCATTGTTGCGACATTTCCGCATTTATAATGTAAGACAGTGGCATTCGGGCCACTTGATAAGTAGTCAAGCTGTGATGTCTCACGTGGTTGAAACTACGCTGAAAGACATAGTTGAGTGTTCTAGAACCTTCCTTCCTTTAGCCTATGTTGTTAGCAAGGGCATAAACGATATCTATGCAAAGAAATCACGTCGGTCTTAGTAGATCGTTAAATTGTTAAAAACGAAAAGTCAAAATTCCATTCTCTCTTCGCGTGTCGATGGAATTTAAATAGAGTCAGCCCAGAATTTGACTACGAGTTTGACACCTTCAGAAGCGTGAATCAGCTTAATTAACTTCCATGTTCATATCAACACCTCCTTTTTTAACCACCGATTTTATTTCACAGTTAAAACTAGCCGAAAAACACGAAGACACGGACATTCTCGTCTGGGAGGAGAAGATAAGACTGGCAGAAGAAGACGCACAGAAGGCGGTGGAACGGGCAGAGAAGGCAGAGAAGAGACTGCAAGAGATGGAGAGGAACAGGCCTGTTCAGAAAAGGTCCAATTTGATGTCCAGAATCTCTTACTTTGAGAACGCAGGGGAGAAGAAAGAGAAAGAAGAAGTTAAGGAGGAGGTTGTTGAAGTTGTTGGTGAGAGAAACAAATATTTATTTAGTTTTACGAGGGCTGACTTCTTCTTTGGCAAAAGAATTAGTATTGCCATTCAATGTGGCAACGCTGCCAGTCTTCTGGGCACGTTTCCAGATTACAGCGATGCGGACGAGTACTTCAAAACCTAAATGTTCTTTAGTTTTTATATTTATTTGTATAATAAGTCATTTAATTTAGTACCTACCTAGTGTAAATATTTAGTTGGAAAAGGCCCACTTGCACGTTTAGTCGGGTTAAATTAATAAATATAGAGTTTGTTAACTCGGAGTTAAGTATTTAACATTTAACTCTTATTACGCGTTGCGCCACTAAAAAGTAACACCGGGTTAATAAAACTGATGTTTGTGTTTTTTGAGTTGAGGACATTGCAGTTCAGTCGACGAACATAAAATAGAATTGCAACGTCTATGCCCTGATATGTAATCCGACTAAAAAGAAAGAACGAACAATGAACGGAAATATACCTATCTCTTTTACACTACATTAGGATAAGTAATACTTTCTTGTCTTTGAATTTTATAACATGACATTTCATTTTAATCGTATTGTATGTGGTTTCCATGGAGATTTAGTTTATTGATTGATGAAAACGTAAGGAAAAATATGTTTTAAGTTTTTTATATTTATTTTTATATGAGATCATATTGCCTGCTGATATAGTACTGAATTTTCACTTATTGCAACATCGAACAATATAAAATACAAATTAAGTTATCAGAGTTACTTCATAACGTCAATTTATTTTGACATTACTAACACTAACCCAGAGTTGACTCAACGCCGGCGGATTAAATATATAAAAGTTAACCTACCTACCTACCTACCTACCTACCTACAACTCCTACTTGGTTTACCTATAACTCTTGCTGGCGCAAGATGAATTATTTGATTAACCCTGAGTTAGCTGTTAACTCTGATTTATTTAGGATAGCCCATTAACGCGCAAGTGGGCCTTAGATATTGGTGCCGATTCTCTTGTCACAAAATTCTCTAAACTAGACAAAAAGTCACAAAAAATTTGTTTATTCCTGTCAAACGACGAGTTCCCATTCTGAAATAGACTAAAGTGACAGAACTTAACTATATTTTAGTTTGACAGCACTAAGATGGCCCTGAGTTAGTAATTTAGTAAAAATGGCAATTTAGTTATTCTGAATTTGACGATTTAACCTAAAATTTTGGTTGTCTCACTAAATCTGGCTGTAGCGGCATCTACAACGCCACATGCGAGCTACGCGTCAGACTGACGTCACGCAAAACCCTGCATCGCGCAATCAGAGTTTACCGCGCAACTAGCATCCCGACATCAATCGTCGGGCAGTTGCCCACCAGACACAACACCCGTCTGGTCGGAGGATCCTCCCGTTTCTATGGAGGTTTGAGTGAACTTTACATCCTGTTCCTCATACCTCTATATGGCTATTTTTAATCGCGATTAAAAAGGTGTGGAATAAAATTAGTTTTCATGAACTAAATTCACCACAACACCTCGACTTCAGGTGCAAAACCAGTGCTGTATCTTTTTTTATTTTATGTTGCCTTATATCTTGAAAATGGTGTGTCCTATCGCAAAAATAATGAAAATTTCGATCCCCTTTATAAAACTCTTAAACTCCTAGAACTATACATGTAGGTAATAATTTTTCATATTTTCCATACACAAGGTAAAAAATTTCTTATAAAACACGTCGAGGCTGCCCATAATGCGCGCCTCCGGCTCTAAAAAAAATTCACGGGGTAGGACAAACAAGTACCACGTGTAGTCGCGACTGTCCAATTAAATTATTGTTGTGTCAAAATTATTTTTAAATTTAGAGATATTTTTTTGCAGAATAGTTAGTAGTTAGTTTAGTTCGGTGTACGAGAGAATCGGCCCCATTGGATATAAGCATTTTAATGAATATGAAGGAGATTATTTATTATCATAGTTTCATATTTCTATTTTATCGTAATTAACGGTTTTAAGGTGATTTTGATAAAATTACTTACCTACTTTTTTATCTCGAATCGATGGTGTATAACTTGGGTCCAGTAGGTGGCACGTTAATCTCGATATCAGTAACATTTTTATTTAATAATTGCAAAAGTGCAATAGCAGTAGGGTCACTGGCCACCCCAGTAAGTGGGTCATAGTCTTGTCAGGAGCATTGCATTCACACTGGGCTTGGATCCATAATCCCCCCATGTTGCCATTTGTTACTATAAGAAGTAATTGCAAATTAGGTACAATGTTGTACAAAATGGTGTCGGTGGATTGCTCTTGATACAGATTCTAGCTTGCGTTAAACAAGGCTCATCTCAGTATAATAATTTTACGTTTCCAGCCCCCCCAACAGAAACATCAGCACGTGAGCCAACCCCGCCCCCTCCCTCCCGCACGCCGCCCCCCCCGCCGGTCGCGACTCCCCCCGCGTGCCCGGCGCCGCCCCCCCCTCCGCCCCCCCCTCCGCCGAGCGCGCCGCCCCCTCCCCCGCCGCCGCCCCCTCCCCCCGCGCCGGTTGCCTTCGAGTTCGGGCAGACGGATGACATGGCCAATATGTTGGCCAACAAAAGTGGGACCTTGAAGAAGAGTAAGCAGAATGGGGCTGAGTGTGGTGAGTGAAATCTTTATTATTAATATTAATAAGCCGTAACATCGTTACATTAACATGCATCTGATCAAGAATTTCTGCATTCCATCTCAACTGACAACTTTGTAAATGGTATCCAACGTTCCTGACTACGTGCCGAGTTTTAAAACAAAAATACATTTTCATTTCTCATACACGAAAAGTAGTGTTCGTTTGATCCAAATAGCGGGTGGAAGATGCTGCTCCCCGTCTTTGGGCGGGAAAGGCTCATAGTAATTGCTTCCCTCTCTAAGGCGGGAATTAATTTTAAAAATAGAACTAAAGATTAGGTAGTCGGTTACGAAAATTTTTACATAATTAAGAAAAACATCGATTAAAATAAAAATAAATGTTGGGGTCTTTGAAAGCGTATAATGAGCCAGTGTGAATAAAAAAATAGCTATTAAAGGGGATGCGCTAAGGTAGCCCGCGCGGTAGCGGTAATTTTCATAAGAAATTTTCGAAAAAATTCTTAGGTGGAACTAATTTCCAAAGTTTAATGATCGATATGAAATTGTAAATTGATGAACATTGTTCAGTAAATATATCATTCCTACAGTCGCGAATCACATTTTGATCAACGTACGACTTGATACGACGTAAAACAGAGCTGCAATTTGTAAAAAACCAAAGAATATTTGAATTTGGCGGGCTACAACTGAGAATCCACCTTAATCGGGACGGACGGCCCGCGGCGGTGACACGGTGTTTTCCATATATAAAATTTAAAAAAGACTATATAATTTGGCGGGATACTAACTCTGTAAGCTGTACCGACATTCAAAATATCGGTTTTATAGACTAATATTTGATTAAAAATGAGTCTCATGTTATTATTATTAATAAATATTTTAGAAAAACGACTATTTCTACTTTCCTTATATTCGAAATGAAAAGAAGACTGTTTAACATGGGTGAAAGTCATCAATTCCTACTCGGACTATAGCCGCCCTCGCTGCGCTCGGGCGTCTAAATACCTCGTGTGGAAATTGATTCCTTTGGACCCTTGTATAACAATCTACTATTTTCACATGAGAGCAAAACATCAATTACTCTTCGATTTCACATTAAGATGCCTAAAAATGATGGCAAATGTGGTATACGAGTCATAATGCTGCGTTTTTAATAAAATCCTCTCTCTTCGGTGCAACATTGAGTGCAAGTCTCTCTTCTCCATTGCACGACATTTTTTCCGGTCTTGGGTCTCTCGCATACAACTTTTTCCTGCTACCTTGACCAATTCGTCGGTCCACCTACTCCTGCTTACACTCCGACGGCAATCCTAGGTCATCACTATGAAAACCTTATATGGGCGAATTTCGGTTAATATCTCCTTGGAGCCAAAAATGTTTTCACTGAGTATCTAGAAAGTATCCTGGTACTTTCACAGCAATATAGAATAAGGCCATACAGCTTTGTACGTGTTTTTGTACGAATTTTACTCGTGCGAACACGTACCATCACACAGGAACAATCCCGACCTTCCAAGTACCAAGGGAACGCGCAGACTGAGTGCGAGTAAATCGTACGTCAAAAGTGATAAGTAACCAGGGTCACCGGATATACTCGTAGTTGAAGTTTAGTAAGAAACCGATGAATGTTTACGAATTAAATTTTATTTATTAAATTAAAGTTTATTCGAACACATCCATCGGTTTCTTACTAAACTTCAACTAAATCCGACGACCCTGGTTACTTCATCACCTTTGGTGACCGTACGTGTAGTTCCGCCGGATGACGACACTTTCGTGCTTTAAAAAATAAAAATGGATGTAGAAAAGTTTATTAATTTGGTTTACGGACATAGATATTTGTGGGATCAGAGTGATTCAAGTTATCACTTACGTGACCTTCATAATATAATGAAATTCACCGAATTAATGTATTTTTAAATATATTTCACGCACCCACTCGGTTCTACGACACGGAAGACACCGCCGCAGTCTCCGAGTTATAAGAGAATTGTTATCTTGAACATACAGATTATTCATCTAAAGAAAATGTCACTAATGCGATATCACCGAAACACACCGCCGCAGCCTCCGAGTTATAAGAGAATTGTTATCTTGAACATACAGATTATTCAACGTACTCCAAAGAAAATTTTACTAATGCGATATCACCGAAACAGTACCTATTTGACGGTGAAAAACGTATTCAGTGTACGCCACACTCAATTCGTACGACCACGAGCATACGTTTACGTACGATACATATTCACGTCAAAAGTGCGTGCGGCCTTATAGTGACAACCACATTGAAACTTTATTGACCTATCTTAACTGTTATTTTGAATTGAGAATCTCATATAATTATCAAGTTTAGGAAACAGTAACTCAATGTCTGAATGTCATATATGACAAAGTTCAAATTCCATTGCAACCGAAAATTTAGGACCGTTTCTATTAATAAAAATCAATTTAGACTACATAACGCTAAAGTAGATTTATCTAAGATTGTGTATTCAAGATAATTTTGCTAAAAACACATTAATTTTCTCCCCAGGTGGTGCCATTGACGCAATAGTAGACCAAATCAAAGGCGGTAAGTTCCAGCTG
The DNA here is from genome assembly GCA_917490735.1 of Dryobotodes eremita. Classification (NCBI taxonomy): domain Eukaryota; kingdom Metazoa; phylum Arthropoda; class Insecta; order Lepidoptera; family Noctuidae; genus Dryobotodes; species Dryobotodes eremita. The sequence continues at coordinate 1,578,560 of OU823264.1, forward strand.
AAGTCCACCGACCGATCAGTCACAGAGAAGAAAGCCAAGGACGAACAGCCTGAGGCCGTGAAGGAGATGCTGGCCATTCTGGGCACGCTGCGCAAGAGACGCGTCAGTACCAGACCTGGGTTTGCGGCCGATGGAGACTAGGGACTGAAGTGTATGTTACTTATCCTAAAAGCCAGCGTCTGACATCGCTTTAAAGATTTTGTTCTACGTCTTAGCGTGTCGATAGTAATCTAAAATACAGTGTTTCAAGGATCGTTTGGCTCATGGCCAAAATCGGAACTTACGCCTCTTATAATAAATTCTCTATTGGCCTAAAACGTGTACAAACAGAGTGAAGCCCTAACTCCTGCGCTAGGTAAAAACACCTGTGGTACAGGTACCAGTGTCTGCTCCCAATCAGTAGGTTCTGGATTTTATGCAATATACACCGTTGAAATTTACTTTAATACTAGCGACCCGCCCCGGCTTCGCCCGGGTTGCAAAGCATAATATAATATAGCCTATGTCACCCGGAGATAGTGTAGGTTCCCAACAGTGAAATAATTTTTGAAGTCGGTTCAGTAGTTTCGGAACCTATTCAATACAAACAAACAATCATATCTTTTCTCTTTATTAAATTGTAGCTTATATGAAACGTTTGTGTTTGTAACAAAGCGCCATCTATTGAATAGTTACTCAATCCAGTCAACAGATGTCGCCATCTGTTGGAATCGTTTGGAGCTAACAGATAATTGTGACTGTCAAATATTAGACAAATAATTTGCAATAAAATAATATTGCGACTATAAATTGAGATGTTAGCTATCCTATCTTTCAAGTTGGATCAAATTGCAACGGTGTGCAAATCAAATTTAAAATCGGTTCAGTAGTTTAGGAGTACATCGCGGACAAACAACGTGACACGTAATTTTTATATATATAAAGATAATAATTAAAATACCAAAATAGTAGTTACAATCATTATTCAATTTATGATTAAAATAGTTATTGAAAACATTATAAAACAAAAGAGAAGTAAAAATTATGATGTAGAAAGATATTAAGTAAAACATATGACACTTGGTACCTCGATCTTTTGGCGCTCGAATGACATTGACAGGGAGGCGCTGTAAGTAAATATTTGTGAAATGTATTGAAAAAATAAGATGGCGGCTTTAGTTCCGATTTTGGCGACGCGTGAACAGATCCGTTTACTGACATTATTTTCACTTAAACATATATCAACTTTACAAAAGTGTAAATTGAATTGCTTTCAGAATTACTAGTACGCATTAATTATGAGATGAGATACGATGCGATATGTCGTTGTTTGAATACGTAAAATATGGTGTCAAGTTTAGTGTTCCATCGTTCTACAAATATTTTATTTTAAACTTTTTTGAAGACTGGCAAGACGACATCGCTATATTGTTGGTATTTGTGCGTTTGTAACTGCGTTTGATGTCGGTTTAACTGTTTCTGAATGCAAATAGATTAAGTTTGGTCTAAGCAAGTCCTTTAAACATACAGTAAGTAGATAGCTATAAATTGTGCTATTATTATGTTTTATATGTTTCTATTATTGTAATAGTAATAGAATAAGAACACAATGTTATACGACGCTAGGAAGAATATAAATAAATAAGAGACATATCTATAGGAATTGACTATCTTAAGAAATTAAGAACTTGAAAATATCACAGTATGACATTAATTATAATTTTAAGTAGTATTGATAATAAAACTTTTACGAAAAAAAAAAACCGGTTTTTGAAATTTTGCTTTGACTGTCATACTCATGCCAAGTGATTTAAATGCGGAAACATTTAAATATAGTATTTTAAATCTCTTTGTCTGTGTGTCTGTGATTTCAGTCAGCCAATTACAGATATTAACATGATTTTGACTGCCTGTTAGCTAAGCCTTTCAAAAGCCTGGTAATATTACATATCTATAGAAAAAGAAAAACGTTTTTTTACAAATTTTGTAGATCTAAAGTACACGAAAAGTGCCTTAAAATGTGTGTAGTAGTGCCAATTGTATTAGTATTATGCGCCATCTTTGTCAGTGTTGCCATTAGAGTAAATATTAAATGTTGAATAGTATAAAAAAAGATATTTTAAGCATGCATCGATTGTGCATTGGCATCGAACAATATGGAAATTGTTTTAGAATTGGTATAGGTTGTGTATTAGAAATGATATTAGCACGTTTTGTATTTATAATTATTCCAAAATTGATTGTGATTACGGCATTTATTTATCTTTATTGCATTTTTAACTGTGACAACCCAAAAGAGAATTGAGCTTTTTTATCTGACTAATCTCGAGTCTAAATTATATCGATATATTAACATTCAATATCATTGTAAAAATATTAAAATCGATTAACCATTCAAGTTTTTATACTTTTCTTAACTATTTTACTATTTAAAATGATAAATTCAACCAGATAATAAATTGACAGAGTTATTATTATGACAATTATATTTAATTAATAGAATTTTGTGACTTATTAGTTTTAGTTAATAACGTCATGATCTGAATACTCTAAGGTTATGTTAATAATGTATAGTTTATGTTATTGTATAGTTAGTGTGAATTGCTTCCATTATCTTGAACAGGTTTAAATACATTTTAAAATTTCTATGCTCGTTTGGAATTTTGCATCATTGTGCGGCCGATTTTTCCATTTTATACATGGCTCATAATTAGTAGTACTTAGTAATTAGGAATAAAACATTGCAGATTTTAAGATAATATGGGTCTGTTTCAAAGTGTCTAGATTGGCAATATCTTCCTGAATAAAAATAAATAAAAATAGGAAACAGAATTTGCATGAGCCAGATAAATAAACCAAATTTATCCGGACGGGAAATACATCATGAAAGTTCTGATTTATTCAAATTTTTTAGGCCCATAATGCATCCAATATAGAAACTTCAATTACAAAACATAACATCACGCCTTTTTTCCTCGGAAGGGTTGGGTAGAGGTGTACAAACTGTAAACTTAATTTACTTACTATATTATGTCATGGGTTTTCACTATGTATTTAGATGTGTCCAAGTATATAATTGATTGTATACTAAAGTTACCCGCGGTGCCATTGTGTTGACGTCGAAATTGAAGCATTTTGTAAAGTATTATTTACTGTAGTCCTAAGTATACACTGAAGTTTTTATTATACAATATAGATATATCGAAATATGTGTTTTTTTAATACTTTATTTAAGGATCATAATAAACAAATAACATCACACCACCAGGCTATACCCAGAAGGGATAAGCTGAGGCGTATTTCGCCGATGTATGTTATTCCCTTAAAATAGGGGCGACCCTATTGCCACTAACCAGGCACAAATTCAGACTAGGCTGGGTTGGATTGTCACTGAGAAATATTAGTTAGGCAGCAAAATAGTGTCGTTTTCGTATCTTCTGTCATGTGGGTTACGAACACATAAATAAAATAGGGATGTCGTGGCAGAAAGATTAACGATTTTAGCAGCCAGCAGGTTGGTAGCGGGGCGCATATTTATATTTCCGTGTTCAGTTCGAGACACTGGTTGCGTGAAATCACTAGGTACGCTTTTGTAGCACGATACATTAAGAGGGCGCACAACGGTACACTAGCGCCACTCCTTTAAAAAAATATCTCGTGCCTGAGAAGGAATTATGAATAACGACTTGTAAGGACCCTCGGTAAGTGTGTCTAAAATTTTCAAATACCTTTTATAAACTTTCATATTGAGACACGAAGCAACAAAATACGATCCAGAGGAATGTGGCCGCTTTTCTTTAGATCGAATTTTGTTGCTTTGTGTCTCAATATGAAACTTTATAAAAGGTATTAGAAAATTCTAGACACACTTACCGAGGGTCATTACAAGCCGTCATTCATAATTCCTTTTCAGTCACGAGATAATATTTTTATGAAGGAGTGGCGCTAGTGGAACGTTGTGCGCCCTTTTAAGCTTCGTCCAGTCGTGAAGACCTCAAAGAAAAACAACATTATCTTGATATAAATAATAATAGTTTCTCATACAATATACAGGGGAGTGAGTACAATAAATATCACATGCAAGCTGGTCGTGGTGGCTGCACTGCGCGTCAGACTGAGCCGTAACGTTCTGTCTTGTCTGTCCATGCTGGTGTCCTCCCTGGAACCGGGGAATAAGAATGTATTATTATTTGGAACCCTCTTTTGTGTCTCGAAGAAAATAATTAATAAATTGCAAAAAAAACAGATTTTCTTGGTATAGCTGTTTTGCAATTTAAATCTCATATCAATGACAATAAAGTGACATGCCACGCACTCGGAATTTGCAATGACTATACCTACAAGGTAGGTCGGTACCAATTCAGAATTTCAGAAAGGCAATCTTATTCTTACCTTCATAATCATCATCATCAGCCTGTAACAGTCTACTGTTGGACGTACAGTGCTCCAAGGATCTTTTGGCGTTTGAATGATATTGGTGCCGATTCTCTTGTACACCGAACTAAACTATCACTAAAATTCCTTACTTTTGGCTATGAGAATCATAAAGCTATTCTACAAAAAAGAAAACTAAATTTAAAAATAATTTTGACGCAACTAAAATTTCATTTGACAATCGCGACTCCACGTGGTACTTGTTTGCCCTTCTCCGTGAATTTTTTTTAGAGCCGGAGGCGAGCAGAGGGCAGCCTCGACGTGTTTTATATGGAATTTTTGACTTTTTGTATGGAAAACATGAAAAATGATTACCTACATGTAGAGTTTTAAGGATTTAAGAGTTTTATAAAGGGGGTCGAGATTTTCATAATTTTTGCGATAGGACACCACTTTCGAGATAAAAGCAAAATAAAATTTAAAAAAAGATACAGTACTGTTTTTGCACCTAAAGTCGAGATGTTGTGGTGAATTTTAGTTCATGACAACTAATTTTATTCTACACCTTTTTAGTCGCGATTAAAAATAGCCAGATTTAGTTAGACAACCAAAATTTTAGGTGAAAACGTCAAATTCAGAATAGCAAAATTGCATTTTTTTGCTGTCAAACTAAAATTAGTTACGTTGTGTCACTTTAGTCTATTTCAGAATGGGAAATCGTCGTTTGACAGGAATAAATGAAATTTTAGTGATTTTTTGTCCAGTTTAGAGAATTTTGTGACAAGAGAATCGGCACCATTGACAGTTGATAAAAACAAGATGAGGGCGTTCGTTCTGATTTTGCGCACACGCCGAAAAAACCTTGTACAGTACAACTATTTTCTTAATTAATGTCCCTCGGGAATCATTGCATTTCCGAATACAACCGAATGCTAATTTCCGTGTCCATCAATTATTAGATTTATCGTGTATAATAATTTGAATTCAGAACTAAGTACTTTAATTGTTGTTACGTCAAAACAAAACAACAATAAAGTACTTAGTTCTGAATTCAAATTATTATACACTAGCGTCCCGCCCCGGCTTCGCACGGGTGCAATGTAGATACTAATGTGGTGTCAATGTGGAGTGATTAATAATATTAAGATACTAATAAGTAACATATTGGATTGATTTATATGCACGCGCCGCGCGCGCCGACCGCTGCCACCGGACGACGGACGTACGGCTTGACGGCCGCTCTGCTCCCGCATTAGAAATCTCTGATATCTTCTAAGATATTAATTTTAATTATATGCTGTAAAGGGCAATTTTGATCTACCTTAAATGCACAACGTATCTAATGCATTTGCTTGGATAAGGAATAATACTGTATTAGAATACCTTCGTAAATAACCCATATTTGTTTTGGAATATATGAAAGATAAAAATAGTTATTGTGGTTACCCTTAGGAGATAGACATATTCCATCCCGGACTTTTTTGTAGATCTTTTTAAGATACACAATTCTGTAGTACATTATGTTGATCTATCACGTAATGTTTAGCCAGCGTTTGCAATGTAAGCGCATAAAACTGTTTTTTACGACATCACATTACAAATCCTTGACATTCTCGGCTTTTCTCTACTACAATATGCATGTATTATACATATAAACCTTCCTATTGAATCACTCTGTCTATTGATGAAACCTGCATTAAAATCCGTTGCGCAGTTTAAAAGATCTAAGCGTACAGACAAAAAAGCGACTTTGTCTTATACTATGTAAAGACGATAAATCTAATAATTGGTGGACATGGAAATAAGCATTTGTTTGTATTCGGAAATGCGATGATTCCCGAGGGACATTAAGAAAATAGTTTTACTGTACAACTAAAGGCTCTTCTGATCGCAATTATATGCATATTTAAAAAAGCTTGAATGAAGAGTAAAGTAAAAAAATAGTTACTTACTTAGTTTGGTATGTGCACCAGTGCAAATAAAAAAAAACCTTAAGGGAAATAAAACGAAGAAATAAAAACAAAACAATAAAATAATTAAACATTTATTTTTTAATTCTATTTCTACGAATTAAGTAACGATTGTTCTCAGATTCATTATTAACTTGTACTGGACGGAATTATTATACTAGATATTAACAATAAATAACTATAAAAAATTATGCCAACAGTACTTATAATATGCAAATAGTCTATTGTAGTCATTTAAAAATTAAAATAGAATTAAAACCATCGTAGCACAAAACAGAGGATAAAATAAAAAATAGAAATCAAACATAATTATTTATATTTTCCTAACAAGATTCATCTAAAACTTAAAGATTATAGACATTAATAAAGTAAACAAATACAGAGGCTGCTTGCGTAAAACGAAAGAACATATATTAAGATTTGGTCACTGGTAACAACAGTTATTGAAATACAAACATAAAAATAAGGGTAAGTAATCGAAAAAAAACAAACTGTTTTTCTACTAAATATTTGCAAAACCAAAATATGCACGGTAGATAGTGTGCACAGCCAAGTTCGAAACATATTAATATTATTATTTATAAACGCTTTATAAAATACTTTCTGTCCAGAAGACTAAATACTATTTATTCATAAGGCGTTTATGAATAACGTTTATTTTTAATACTTTTTGTTTTCTTAAAAATCTTTCAGCATTGCAAAGCTCAACTAAAGCAGATACAGTGAGAGTGGTTTATTCCACAATAATTACATAGAACTCTCTTTTTTTCTGAAAGTGTAAAATTATCACAGATTTGAAAGCACAACAAAGGCAATTACTTTATTTTCTTACATAATACGCAAACGGCCTCATTCGTTCTTTAGATATATTGTGTATCGCGAATATAGATTGTAACATGATGTTAGGTCGTCCCTTCCACGGAGTAGCAGGCTGACGGCGGGGACTAAAAATAAACTGAGGGTTATACAGGGATTTTTTTTTCAGTTAGCTAAACTTCACAGACGCGATAGGTAGTACCTAGGATATATATCTCACTATGTCTGCATCATCTGCTTGTCTTTTGCCAACTATGTTGGGGTCGGCTGCTAGTTTAACTGGATGCAGCTGAATACTAGTATTTTACATGAAGCGACTGCCGATCTGTCCTCCATAACCCAACCCTATATCTCAAAGGGTAACCTAGCGATAGGTATCTAATAGCATTTTATTTTTATTGCTCGCAGATGGTAATACCATATCATGTCTGAAGTTTTGCTAACTTCAATTTAAGTAACCCTGTATAATTCGATTTGTCTAACTATATTTTGTTCGAAAATCATCTGGGAATTTACTATTTTGTCCTAGGATTTAAGTACTTCCTACGAATTGATGCTAGAAATAAAATATAGGTAGGCTTGGTGAATTGAAGATGAATCTAAATATTTTTTACATGATTGATAAAAGAAATAGCAAGAGAAAGCAGATAAATATCTCATTTCTAAAACCTATTCGAGATTATTTTACAAAAGAAAAAAATACAATTTCATTGGTAAATCTGGTAATTGGATGAAAACCGCTGTTCTACTTCTTAAGAAATCAAAAAACAATAAAAATCCATGCATTTAGCCTTAAAATAGATAGCTTGTCGCAATTTCTTACAAAGCATAAACATGCTACAATCCACAAAGCTTTTAAGCTAAGCTTACATGGGCAGCTAACATAGCGCAATTCTTGATAACGGCTATACAATATAATTGTAGCATTGCAGTCAATTCGGAGTTGCCGAGACATAATAATCCAATAGTCATAATTGCCAAGAATTGCCCGTGTGAGCGGAACTTTAGGTTTTGACAAAAAGCAGCCTCATAAGTACATTCAAATTAATACATGTCTACTTAAACTAACTACTTAGGTCTACTAAACGAAGCATTTTACTCTACAACCAATGTTGTTGTCCCAATTTGGACACCGCTCTGTGCGAAATTTTCACAAGTTTCAGATATTTTGTCAGGGGAATACATGAGAGTATGGTAGGTAGATTTTTTTTTAAATATTTTGGTTACCTACTCGTTATTTACATAAAAAAATACCTTATTTCATTTAGAATAAGGTTCATATTGGTACGAATCGTTTAATACGAATTTGAACCTAAACCGTCGTAAATTATCTAAATATTCATATTTGTATGAAACGCTTCATGACAATCGCTTATATGAATATAAACCTTATTGCTATATCTATTAGGTTCATATTCATATGAAACGCTTACTTAGCTTAGTACAAGGCGCAAATTACTCGGTAAATAATATATTCCCCTGAAAAATCCCTACAGAGTGTCGTTATCAAGGTCCTTACGTGGAGAACTCCCTCAGTTTGTCGATGACGGCGCGTCTGTTCTTGGCGATCCAGTCGATGTTCACCTTCGCCTTCTCGATGGCTTGTTCCACGCTGAGCTTCGAGTCAGCCAGGAACTTGGAATTCCTCTCGCGCCAGGATAGGAACTGTTTATGGTATATAGAAAATTATTGTCATTTTGGAGCGTAAGGTTTTATCTGGAGATGTAACAAACTCTACAGTGACAATACTATTTTAATTAGATACTTGAGCCTTGCTAAACCTCGATGCCTGAAGCACCGTGGTATAGCAAGGTCCATTGAAATAAAATACTAAAAAAATATATGTAACAGAAACCAGAGGAGAGAAACTCTCAGATTTTACATGAAGGTTGGATAAAATTCCTAATTTTTGTCTTATAGAGTAGAGTACAGGTCCACTTGATGATCTTAAAGTTACGTATCTAAAATTAGTAAATAGATAAGGTTCAGTTACGTTACTTACGTTATCCAGCTCCGTCTGCGTGGTGAACTGTTCCAGCAGTGTCTTCATGATGTGGCCCACACGACGACCTTGACCCTTGAAGCTGGAAATAATTATGAATAAGACATCAATATTAATAATTATGACAAGTCATCTTCCTAGCCGTTGCCAACTATATTGGGGCTGGTTTCCAGTCTAACCGGAAGCAGCTGAATACCAGTATTTTACATGGGGCTACTGCCTATCTGAACTCCACAACCCAGTTTCTGGGTAACACGATATTCCTTGGCAAGACTGGTTGTCTGAATTTTGGGCTTCTGACTATCCGTAACGATTGTCAAAGATCTACGAATGCCAGAATAATTATCATAAGTCTTGAGTTATTAAAGGGAATGCATTGGTACACCTTTAGTTAACTTCTCCAGCTAAGATTATATGCCCGCGAAAGGAACCAGTATTTCACGCCGTCAAGCTACTGCCACAAAAACAAGTAATTCTATTTAGCTTTCTACAATTTTGGCGGCATAAACCAGCATGCCCTTCTACAAAACACATATTGATAGAGTTATCGTCCATTACGCGACCTACCATGTGGGTCATGTGAAAGCTGAATGTTCTCTTTGAGGTAACACATGCATACTATGAGCCTTGAATACATTACCACCTAATACCTACTGGGCAACCATAATGATGCCAAGAGTCTTCAATGTTTACCAGCCACAACCACACACACACGCACACACACATTTAGGCATCAATTAACTCTTGGGTTATTTCTATATTACAGAATTTCGACTCCTGATTTGAATACGGCAAGCCCTAACATAACAACCTAGTGAAAATGTTGAAAACTAAGTACTGTATTAAAATTCAAAGCTGTGAATATATAAAAAAAAACCACTCACGCATTGTAGATATCCTCGATCCTCTGGTACACGAAGTCCTTGGCGACGTAGTACCCGACGGGCGAGCGCACGATGTTGGCGATGACGGCGCCCGCGTCCTGGCGCCGCACCTCCGAGCCTTCCGTTATCGTCCACTCCAGGTACCTGCGGGCCGAACGTAGTGGTGCAACAAGGGATGTGTGGAACATGTGTCAAGTCACTCGCTCAAATGTTGGAGGATAAACTAAAATACAGTTTATTAGAAGAGGTTTAAATGACAGCATCACTTATAAAATTATAGAACTGTAATCTGCTTTCTTATGGTAGTGACTTCAAAGTTCATTTAGGATTATCGGTAGTAAACACCTTTCTTTCCCGACTGAGGACTCCCCATCGGACGATTTAGGCACAAACAGCGGATTTTCTATTGTTCCTGCTGCATAGCCAATCTATTACTTCAAAAGTAACTGAGTCAACTTCACCAATACATAAATAAAACTTCTATTGGGGTAAAATGTACGTCCGTTCGACGGACACAGCTGGTCAGTCAGCCACACTAAATCCTTAACACCTTGATTATTGATCAGTATTTATTTACCAAGGCATAAAGCTTAAATTGTTTAAAGTCTAAGGCTTAAGTATTCTCAGGTAGTTCATACCGATTATAGAGAACTTGCAATATACTCACTGTGCCAATATCCAAATCTCCTTGGTACACGTAAGAGCCTGCAACAAGGCGTCCCTCGCGGCGGCGACGTTGGCGCGCTGTTCCCGCGCGAGCGCGAACCGCCAGTGCAGCACACTGCCGCGCGACACGCCCACGCAGTACACTGTGCGGCGCAGGTCTAGGGGGATGCTGTGGGGAGGGAGTGTTGGGTAAGTAATACGACCTTATCGAACAAAACCAACTCAGTGCAGCACACTGCCGCGCGACACGCCCACGCAGTACACTGTGCGGCGCAGGTCTAGGGGGATGCTGTGGGGAGGGAGTGTTGGGTAAGTAATACGACCTTATCGAACAAAACCAACTCAGTGCAGCACACTGCCGCGCGACACGCCCACGCAGTACACTGTGCGGCGCAGGTCTAGGGGGATGCTGTGGGGAGGGAGTGTTGGGTAAGTAATACGACCTTATCGAACAAAACCAACTCAGTGCAGCACACTGCCGCGCGACACGCCCACGCAGTACACTGTGCGGCGCAGGTCTAGGGGGATGCTGTGGGGAGGGAGTGTTGGGTAAGTAATACGACCTTATCGAACAAAACCAACTCAGTGCAGCACACTGCCGCGCGACACGCCCACGCAGTACACTGTGCGGCGCAGGTCTAGGGGGATGCTGTGGGGAGGGAGTGTTGGGTAAGTAATACGACCTTATCGAACAAAACCAACTCAGTGCAGCACACTGCCGCGCGACACGCCCACGCAGTACACTGTGCGGCGCAGGTCTAGGGGGATGCTGTGGGGAGGGAGTGTTGGGTAAGTAATACGACCTTATCGAACAAAACCAACTCAGTGCAGCACACTGCCGCGCGACACGCCCACGCAGTACACTGTGCGGCGCAGGTCTAGGGGGATGCTGTGGGGAGGGAGTGTTGGGTAAGTAATACGACCTTATCGAACAAAACCAACTCAGTGCAGCACACTGCCGCGCGACACGCCCACGCAGTACACTGTGCGGCGCAGGTCTAGGGGGATGCTGTGGGGAGGGAGTGTTGGGTAAGTAATACGACCTTATCGAACAAAACCAACTCAGTGCAGCACACTGCCGCGCGACACGCCCACGCAGTACACTGTGCGGCGCAGGTCTAGGGGGATGCTGTGGGGAGGGAGTGTTGGGTAAGTAATACGACCTTATCGAACAAAACCAACTCAGTGCAGCACACTGCCGCGCGACACGCCCACGCAGTACACTGTGCGGCGCAGGTCTAGGGGGATGCTGTGGGGAGGGAGTGTTGGGTAAGTAATACGACCTTATCGAACAAAACCAACTCAGTGCAGCACACTGCCGCGCGACACGCCCACGCAGTACACTGTGCGGCGCAGGTCTAGGGGGATGCTGTGGGGAGGGAGTGTTGGGTAAGTAATACGACCTTATCGAACAAAACCAACTCAGTGCAGCACACTGCCGCGCGACACGCCCACGCAGTACACTGTGCGGCGCAGGTCTAGGGGGATGCTGTGGGGAGGGAGTGTTGGGTAAGTAATACGACCTTATCGAACAAAACCAACTCAGTGCAGCACACTGCCGCGCGACACGCCCACGCAGTACACTGTGCGGCGCAGGTCTAGGGGGATGCTGTGGGGAGGGAGTGTTGGGTAAGTAATACGACCTTATCGAACAAAACCAACTCAGTGCAGCACACTGCCGCGCGACACGCCCACGCAGTACACTGTGCGGCGCAGGTCTAGGGGGATGCTGTGGGGAGGGAGTGTTGGGTAAGTAATACGACCTTATCGAACAAAACCAACTCAGTGCAGCACACTGCCGCGCGACACGCCCACGCAGTACACTGTGCGGCGCAGGTCTAGGGGGATGCTGTGGGGAGGGAGTGTTGGGTAAGTAATACGACCTTATCGAACAAAACCAACTCAGTGCAGCACACTGCCGCGCGACACGCCCACGCAGTACACTGTGCGGCGCAGGTCTAGGGGGATGCTGTGGGGAGGGAGTGTTGGGTAAGTAATACGACCTTATCGAACAAAACCAACTCAGTGCAGCACACTGCCGCGCGACACGCCCACGCAGTACACTGTGCGGCGCAGGTCTAGGGGGATGCTGTGGGGAGGGAGTGTTGGGTAAGTAATACGACCTTATCGAACAAAACCAACTCAGTGCAGCACACTGCCGCGCGACACGCCCACGCAGTACACTGTGCGGCGCAGGTCTAGGGGGATGCTGTGGGGAGGGAGTGTTGGGTAAGTAATACGACCTTATCGAACAAAACCAACTCAGTGCAGCACACTGCCGCGCGACACGCCCACGCAGTACACTGTGCGGCGCAGGTCTAGGGGGATGCTGTGGGGAGGGAGTGTTGGGTAAGTAATACGACCTTATCGAACAAAACCAACTCAGTGCAGCACACTGCCGCGCGACACGCCCACGCAGTACACTGTGCGGCGCAGGTCTAGGGGGATGCTGTGGGGAGGGAGTGTTGGGTAAGTAATACGACCTTATCGAACAAAACCAACTCAGTGCAGCACACTGCCGCGCGACACGCCCACGCAGTACACTGTGCGGCGCAGGTCTAGGGGGATGCTGTGGGGAGGGAGTGTTGGGTAAGTAATACGACCTTATCGAACAAAACCAACTCAGTGCAGCACACTGCCGCGCGACACGCCCACGCAGTACACTGTGCGGCGCAGGTCTAGGGGGATGCTGTGGGGAGGGAGTGTTGGGTAAGTAATACGACCTTATCGAACAAAACCAACTCAGTGCAGCACACTGCCGCGCGACACGCCCACGCAGTACACTGTGCGGCGCAGGTCTAGGGGGATGCTGTGGGGAGGGAGTGTTGGGTAAGTAATACGACCTTATCGAACAAAACCAACTCAGTGCAGCACACTGCCGCGCGACACGCCCACGCAGTACACTGTGCGGCGCAGGTCTAGGGGGATGCTGTGGGGAGGGAGTGTTGGGTAAGTAATACGACCTTATCGAACAAAACCAACTCAGTGCAGCACACTGCCGCGCGACACGCCCACGCAGTACACTGTGCGGCGCAGGTCTAGGGGGATGCTGTGGGGAGGGAGTGTTGGGTAAGTAATACGACCTTATCGAACAAAACCAACTAATTTTCAAATTGGGAACATGTTGCTTCTGTTTCCAGCTCCCAAATTAACTCACTTAGAATGATACGCGAATCATTTTGACACAAAAAATGCATTTTTTAAATGAATTTAACGCAAATAAGTAGGGTCAAAAAAATCAAAATATTTTATTTCACATAAACCAACATGGGCACTTCTGAAACGTCACAAGCTAAGTGCACGGTTCCAATTGGTTGTTTCAGGGTACAACTTTCTTCCTCTTGCAACAAATTGTTCAAACAACTCAAAATAGTTTATCTGCATAAAATGTGGTAGGTGCCTACAAAAGATGTTACATATAACATTTTGTGCAGACACATTCTGCCATGCAGTGATGGCATGCAAATATTTAATACGTTCCGGGACACTTGACTATTTGCAAATGTCATGATATGACACTTCAAAATCCCATACATTTTATCATACCGTCTACAGCCGTACTACCATATTACATATATTTTTAATTTTTTGATACGACAAATATGGCCACAGGCATTGAACATCATTGTATTTGTATGGCTAAGTCTACGCCTGTCGGCGGTGTGAATTTGTTGTTTTGGTGCATAAGCACTGCGCATGTGTGTGTTGAAAAATTACTCAGAAAAGAGTTTGCCGCGACACCTACGAACGAATGAAGTCGCGTGATGTGACACTAGATCATGTGCTTCCTAGGTATGGATAAGCAACGGCTATCGACGGTTTGCCTAATTACATGAAATAAAGTTCATCGCCTTTAGCCGTACGTCACGTAACGATATACCGAGATAACGTCGAGAGGCGGTCTGTTCCGAAAAGTGTTAATGGATGTTACTTAGTTAAACAGTACAGTAACATAAAAAACTTTTTTCATCCAAGCAGAAAAAACAAACGAAAAATAATTATCTCTGAAATTCATATTCCAATATCTAATAACATAAAATGCCAATAAATCACAAAAATAAAATAGAACTTGGCTTTGCACTATCATTCACCCAACATAAATCTGTAACCTCGCCTTTTTGAAAAAATACAAATTGATAAGTAAACTAAGCTAACTCACGGATTGTTCTCATCAGGGTTTTCGGTGTCCATCCACTGCTGGAACAGCTGCATGGCGTTCTCTTCACAGCCGGGCACCTTCATACGACACGCCCATGCACTTGTCGTCACCTATAAGTTCAAATCATTAATTGGTTTACAGAGTGAATTTGTATTAACTTATTTATTTTACACAAAAAGTAGTTCTTTTCGTGCTAACAAAATCACGTAACGCGAATAAAAATGTTTGAATCAAATTCTTAGTTGCGAAACATTTCGATAAAATTACGAGTGCTGTTGAGAACCTGGCTGTATACACTGCCATGCACCCATCTAATGACAAAAGTTTTAATAATCGCGGGTTTTTTTTTCTTATCAATAATAATAATACTAATTATACTTTTTTTTTTCTGGCGGCATTGGCCCATAGAAAAGTACCTTAACCTATACATTCTTATTTTTATATAAACTAAACTTATGTTAATAAAAAGACTATGTTAGTGTGTTGTTGTTGTGTTGTATCTTTTACAAAATAGACCTACACAATGTTTTTCTTGTGACCTATCCATTTTTGACAAAAGTATTGAGTTGCTGAGTAGGTGGTACGGGGCACCTATTCAGTTATTACTATGTGCCCGACAGGGTCCATAATAATTTTATACAATTTCAAGTTCAGAACACATTATGGAATGCAATAAACGATTGAGTATTGAGTATTATTTATTAGTGAGCATCTAGTGGTGCTCAACAGTAAATAAATACAGTAGAAACTCAACTTACCTGCATCTTAACACTATTCAGATCCTTTCCATTCATTATCCTCTTAGTAGCCAGCCCTCCTGACTTCTCATACGTCTCGCCGATCAGTTTCCTCACGAACTTCTGGAAGGCGCCGTAGTCCGGAGTGCGCTTGAGAACGTTCTCGATCTTGGCGAGGGCTTTCAGACCAGTCGATAGGGGCAGGTATTCCTTCTCATGTTGGAGGTAGCTTCCTAGACTGAAGAGGGGAAAAGAAGAACGTATCATCTCTTTCTATTGGCAAAAAATTATAAATTTTCAATCAGTCAGATTATTGAAGTCAAACTGCGGTTACGTTAGACAGCTTTAGATGGGCAGCTATTAATATTTGTAATACTTCGACACACATTGAGTCAATTTAAGATATTAATTAACCGTTTATAACATCTAGTCTATTCAAGACCTTTGCCTCGAGTAGTCCATTAAACCAGCACCTCATACCATTTCCTTTTTCAAACTTGACTTTCACAGTACCGTGTTTCCAGAAAACATAATACACTCGTTACGCGTAGTCAGATTAAGAATGAAAGTTGGAAGCACTCATTCATTCGTATCTGGTTATGGAGGACGGCGATAAAAGCGGAAGCTGGGAAAGTACAAGGTGGTTGAAAAACCAATATCGAGAAGAGAGCAGAATTAGCCAAAAAGTTTTCTTTAGCAGGTATGCAGTTTAAATTGATTTTTGAGAACCTATCTAGGCTCCTCTATCTATCCTCAATAAATTTTGTTTGCAATGGAATTTAAACTTTCTTGTGAATGGTTCGTCTCATAATCTTGGTAGGTAATTATCTAAGATTCTGAATTCAAGTTTAGTCTCAATTACCTGAGTGCCGTATTGTAATCAAGATGGTTGGTCCAGGCTAAGGCGAAGGCGTCAGACAGTAGCTGCACCCTCCCCATGACGGGCACGCGCGCGTACGCGCCGCCCTTCAGCGCGCCCGTCAGCAGCTGCCAGTTGCGCGGGTCGTAGTTCACGCGGTACGGCGCTGCCAGACAATGTTATGGTTGTATGAGAAAGTTAGATAAAAGCTTTTCTGTCGTCAGCAGTGGTGGCCCAGGGGTAACGGCCGCGACTTACGAGTTGTAACTCGTGGGTAACCCAAGCAGGCACTTTACTTTGTGTAAATTATTTCATCACCACTGCTCTCAAAACGGTGAAGGAAAACATCGTGAGGGAACCGGCATGTTCCAACCCACACTGGGCCTACGTGGTGGATTGCGGCCCAGTCCTTCTCACAGAGAGGAGGCCTGTGTCCCAACAGTGGGAACATTATAGGCTTATTATGCTATCTTGTCGTGTCATTGTTAAACCATAGATTTTAAGTGTTAAGAACGCGAGCTGTAGTTTAAAAGCCTATGAAACACAACTGACGACTGGTGTATTTATTGTGTGCTTTAACCTGGGTCAAATTAATATATTTTCTCAAACATGCTTGGAAATTCGAGCATTATTTTGACCAACTCCTTCGAGATAAATCGAAAATACTATACTGGTCAAATACATACGAGCAGCGGCCGGCAATGTTAGTATGAAAACCTGTCGTGTAATTTAAAAATGGAACGAACTTTTTACTTCGACCCATGGCAACAAAGGAGGTAACTTACCAAAGATTTTATTTAAATCTCGAACTGGCTTAGCAAATAGAGCTGATTAAAGTGAAAAAGAAACAAATGAACATATTGGCGCGAGAAAAGTTATCGTTGTTCGTCATTGGTGCCGATTCTCTTGTACACCGAACTAAACTATCACTAAAATTCCATACTTTTGGCTATGAGAATCTTAAAGCTATTCTGCAAATAAATATCTCTAAATTTTAAAATTATTTTGACGTAACTAAAATTAAATTTGATAATCGCGAATCAACGTGGTAATTGTTTGCCCTACCCTGTGAACTTTTTTTAGAGCCGGAGGCGCACAATGGGGCAGCCTCGACGTGTTTTATATGAAAATTTTCACTTTTTGTATGGAAAATATGAAAAAATTTATACCTGCTTGTGGAGTTTTAGGGGGTTAAGGGTTATATAATGGGGGGTCGAAATTTTTTATTATTTTTGCGATAGGACACACCATTTTCGAGATATAAGCAAAATAAAAGAAAAAAGGAGATACAGTTTTTTTTTTTTTTGTATGTTGTTTTTGCATTTAAAGTCGAGGTGTTGTGGTGGATTTTAGTTCATGACAACTAATTTTATTCCACACCTTTTTAATCGCGTCAGATTTAGACAAACAACCAAAATTTTATGTGAAAGACGTCAAATTCAGAATAGCAAAATTGCCATTTTCAGTAAATTACTAACTCAGTGCCATCAAACCATGCTGTCAAACTAAAATATAGTTAAGTAGTGTCACTTTAATCTATTTCAGAATGGGACATCGTCGTTTGACAGGAATAAACTACATTTTAGTGATTTTTAGTCTAGTTTAGAGAATTTTGTGACAAGGGAATCGGCACCATTGATTCTGAAATTTATAATTAATTTACTTAGTTTGAATTTCCACACATTATTTGAGAAAAGAACTATACAAGCCTTGGCCGCAACCAGGCATTGATGGACTCACGTATGTGTGCATCAGCTTCGCCTCGGCCCACATTTTCACGTTCGTCCATCAATGCCTCTGTTGTCGGCCGCTGCAATAATGTACTAATTCTGTCTATATTGCTCTTTCTCGTAGGAAATTTCAGGCTTTTTATAGTAATAATTAAGACCTCAAAGTATTCGCAAATCATGTTTCTGTCTCTCAAGAATTTGCTCCATAAGACAGGTGTCTTGTAGAACAACTGTAAATTTTATGCAGGAACTACTACTTATTTTGAAACCATTTCCATTGGTCCTTATTGGAACAGCAATGCTGCTCGGCGTCATAGATAAGCAGCAGATTACTGTAGGTACTCTTAAAACTACAGGCTTCATTAGCTTCTAGGATGGTAGTGACTCAATTCTATATGACTTGACATCCTCCACATAGATCTTCCACAAGAAGCTCTGTAACCATTTCTCCTTAATTACTCACCTATCATGTCATGGTTGAACAGCACCCACTCGTCTCTCCCCGAGCCGTGCTGGAAGGTGTGTAACTCTCCCACTCCCTCGTTGGCCGCGAGCCACTGCAGAGGAGCGGCCGGCCCACTCACTTCTGGTTCACAGAGGACACTGAGGGGAATCCACCAAGACGAGCGGGTCGAGGACTTCGCGGCCAGGGAGAAGTAGCGACGCTGGGGGAGAGAATAATGATTAGCATTTATTTGGAAACAGCCTTAACGATTCGGTGATAGAGTCGAAACTTAAGAATGTTGGACGCGCTCTGCACAATCAACCAGCGGGGTAGTTGCGTAACACATAAAATGGCAATTGATCGCAATGTCTTTACTTTAGTCACCGCTTTGGCTTGGTTTTAAGAAAACCGATACTGGTGAAAGAGGTGTCCGTCTAAACCAAGTTTTTTTTTGTTTTAATCAAGATTATTGATATTGATAGGTAACGTATGTGAAGTTTTGCCAGATAATTTAATTTGACCTTGTAAATAGGGTCTGGTGGCCCAGTTGATGATAATAGGATCATGGCTACATGGGACTTAAAAGCATAACTGGCGAAATCTGAATGGACTATCTATACATTCAGATTTCGCCAGAGCTCGGAATTGCTTTTAACATCCTATGGTTGAGTTTCACTTGCACGTTATAAAACGGCAAAGTCCATTTTAGTTTTAACACCAATGTAACAGTTAGATAATTTCAATTTCATGGGAGTTTTGTCAATTTCATGGGAGTTTTGGGAAACCAAAATGTACTGGGTCAAATTAAGTTAGCTAGCGAAACTCTGCAGACATGATGAGTATCGATATCTAAACACGATAATATACAAATAAAAAAGATTTGATGTGTTTTTTTAGAGCTCAAAGACTGCTGGTAGTCTTGTTACTTGAAGTATGAATTGAGAAAATGTGTTTTATCGTGTTTAGGTACCGATACTTTCACGTCTGTAATTTTTTTACAAAAAAACAGATTTTTTTAACTGATTTTCAAGTGAATAGAGTAACAGCGTCAATGACCCCACAAAAAAAAAACATATAATTAATTTCTTTTTTGTTTCATCATCTTTAGATATCGATACCCATCACGTCTGCGGAGTTTCAGTAGCTAGTTTAATTTGACCCTGTATACCTACCCTTCTGCGTTAGGCAGAGGGGTAGGTATAGTATAGTTGACCCCGTTTTAGGGATACAGCCGTTGTGATATCCTCACCTGTGAAATAGTAAGCGACTTGTCATCATAGTCCCTGACGACGTTCAGTATCGGGTACCCAGTCTGCGTGGTCCACGTGTCCATGACTTCCTTCACGGTGACATTCCTGGTCAGACCTCCGTACTCTTGGCTGACAGCTGTCAGTTCGCGCCAGAGGTCGTCCTGTTCCGCGTTGCTGTAGGAGTACTTGAGGAGGTAGCTGTGGGGTGAGGGAAGACGGTTATTTATATTATATCATTAAAAAAAAACAAACGGACCGAATTTTACTTTTTGGATTAAACTGGTTAAAAAGTTATTTGGTAGAACTGCATGACAATTCAATTCAAATCATTTATTTGTCGATATGTCCTGAAAAGTTTGGGAAAAAAACCAATGGATTTCTTAAGACTCTTAAGTCTAGGCCTCAAAAGCATTACACAAATATCCAGAAAGTAGCCTAGAACAGGAATAGGCACTGCTCTGCTGATTTCAGATAAATCTTAAATCTAAAAAGAGTATTTTTAAGAGCCAGACAAGCAAGTCAGATCCTGTACAATAAGAACAACATACTGCGATCCCCATTCCGTCTTCAAATTAGGAGATTGGAAATGGATATAATACCATCCAAAAACTCAGAAGGTACAAGAACTTACTTGTGTATCGCCTTCCTGAAGATATCGCTTCCTAGGAACATGGTCATCATCCGGATGAGCGTGGAGCCCTTCCTGTATGAGATCTCGTCGAAGATCTCTGAGATACGCTTCGGGTCGTCGATGGGGACTGACACCTGGGAATGAAGGTCACGGTTAGTTATTGTTTATTGTTAGGGATACCTATTGCTTGTTCCATTCTTAATGACGATCGAGAAATAAGCGGCCTAGGACCACCATTTTGCAAGCAGTTGAAGTCCTCCCTTCCTTGCGTATGTACCTACCCAGTTAAAGTATCTTCAACGCCAGTTAGCTTGAGTTTTAATCGCATTGACCTCCTATTTATAAAATCTACTAAACTCTATCTGAGGTCAACTTTGATATTAATTAATGTTTGGTTGAGTCTGTTATTTTTGTCAACTAATAATTAATGATGAAATTAGACAGCAGATTGAAAATTGATCGTTTGATGGTTTTGAACATTTCGGTCAGTGTCATGGCGGTCTATGCGATAGATTGGTAGAATGTTATACAGAGCAATCAAAGTCCTCAAAACCAATCCTTTCTTAATGTGTAAGCCACGCCTTGGGGTCTTCTCTTTAAGTCTGTCAACGAACGTATGGACCCGTCCGAAAGTAGTTGATACGTCAAAACAAGTATCAAATTAAATTTTCCGACGGGAACATACATATCGGGAGTCGGGACAACTGCCAAATCTTGTTGTCATTCATATTTAGTTCGGGTCCCGAAATAATCATGTGTCGTAAATGATACGGTGTCAGTGTGTCATCCGTAACTTCGGCCGAACCTACGGATTTCGTGCTTAGGGAGTAGACCCCCTGTTCTGAAGTTTCAAACCCACTATCAAATATTACTCACAGGATGCGAAGACTCAAGAGCATCCAGATTCAGCACGGACAGCATGTTATCGGCCGCGTAGCTCTTGTCGGCGCTCCAGGAGGGCTCCACGTGACTGACGGCTACAGAGGCCGCGAAGGTGGCGAAGCCCTCGTTGAGCCACAAGTCTGACCACCACTTCATGGTCACCAAGTTGCCGAACCACTGGTGGGCGAGCTCGTGGGCTATCACCTGGGGTGGAGAGATTGGGTTAGTTTTGGTTTTTTAGGTCTCTAAAAGTTTGGTTTTGGCAGAATTTGTCGGCCTTAGTACGGTTATTTTTAAATTGTGCATAAAGTTTTAATAGATAAGTTACTGTTGGAACACAAACCTTCATCAGAATTTGTGCGAGTGTCAATCTTACAAAAGTTAATATCTTTTCTTGGTGTAAACTTTAACTTAAGTATATTCTAAGTAAAATCACAAAACCTTCTGACTCTCAAAAATAAGTCAGTATCTTTATAATCTTAGAACAACATTTTAGCTAAATAATTTAACGTTTATTTAGCAAAAACAGAATACTATATTATGACTCGAGATATCTAACTACCCTCTTTTTCTATGCATAATTGAACCCAGCTTAAGGTCTTGTACTTAAGTATCATGTTATCGACTGGCTACATAACAAATGAAGTGCAAAAACGACATTTTAGTCTGACTCAATTTAACTTTAAATACACTACCGCCAAAATTTCCGATTTCACCAACCCTTTACGTAAACCCTCACCTCAGCCACCCTCTCCTTATTCAAGAACGAGGACTGCTTCTCATCATAAAGCAGTTCCGTCTCCCTGTAGGTGATGAGGCCCCAGTTCTCCATGGCGCCGGCTGCGAAGTCGGGGATGGCGATCATGTCCTGCTTGGGCAGAGGGTAGGACACGTTGAACCACTCCTCGAAGTATGACAGGGCTTTGGGGCCGGTGACTGCGGCGTAGGCGGTCTGTGGAGAGGAGAAAGTGTAAGTTAGTTTTGAGAAAATTGTTTGCTGATGAAATAATTGTAATATGTATACTAGAACACGAATTAATTAGGCAGAGAATTTATCTCTCATAGTCTGCCTGGTCTCTTAAGAGATTTACATTAGCTTCATAATTTAGCTACTTAGTCAGTTTTTTTAAATTTATTTACTCACCAGTCAAACAAAGACAAGAAATAGTCGTTCTTTAGGTATAAGGAACGGATTTCTTGAAAATACCAGCAGAAGTTTCTTTAAGAGCTATTTACGTAACTCGCAGCTGATAAGATTCCAAATCCTACTGTTGTTATTAAGGAACAGCTGGTTATACTGCTTTTACAGGCATTTCATACGTTTGCATTTGGTAGTGAGGTTCAACTGGTGCAGGTACAGATGCAACTCGAGGTAAAGTAACATCTACAACCCATTTCTTCCATAGCTAAAGTTCTAATCCCCAATTTACCTGATCACTAGCATCACTCCTGGCCCATATCCTGAACTTGGTATCAGACAGTTCCGCAGGGCTCTGGATAAACGAGAACTTAGACACTACGAAGGCCACCAGGTACGTCGACATAGGGACCGACTTCTCGTACGAGTCCCACACGAAGTCGGCTTTGGGCTTCCTGAAAAGGAGCAAATAATACAGGGTTAATTTAAATTAGGTAGCGAAACTCCGCAGTCGTTATGGGTATTGATATCTAAACACGATAAAACAAAAAACAAAGAGATTAATGTTCTTTTTTTTGGGGTCAACGACCGCTGGGAGTAAGTTGGAGTAATAGTTGGGAAAATATGTTTTTTTTTGTTTTATCGCGCTATGATGTAGATACACATCGCTGTAGTTTACACAAAAATAAAACCGATGTTTAAACCGATATTTTAAGTAATTACATTGACACGGCTGATGACTAAAATCATATTTTCTTTTTTTGTTTTTATCTGCGAAGTTTCGCTAGCTAATTTAATTTGACCCTGCATAAAAGTTAAATGGAAATACCGTCTCAATTTATAAGGAGGGTGAAAACTATATATTGTGTTTACCAATTCGGATGTTAAGCAATTTGGCAGGTTAATGTGTCATTGGTAAAAATATTGCGGGTATAATATAATAATATGGGTCATTAAACCAACAAGAAGTTAAAAAGTAATTAAATAAATAAATTATAGTCTCATATGTGTTGAGTAGGTATTTACTTGAAAGTTTCCTCGATTTGACTCCATGGCCAGATGTCTTCAAGGGCGCTGAAAGAAATGAAATAATAGATTCAAATTAGAGAAATGAACATGAAATACTGAATCATAAGATTAAAGAAAACCAAGAAGCTAAACCTAGCGATGTTTCCTACAGCCTCAGGGTTTTATTCAGCTGGAATCTGATGGGCGCCTGGTGTGAGAGCCACTTTGTTAGCATAATCAGCCTATAATGTTTCCACTGTTGGGACACAGGCCTCTTCTAGGTGAGAGGGAGTGGGCTGTAATCCACCACGCGGGCCCAGTGCGAGTTGGTAGATGCCACATGTCTACGAATTTTTGGTTCTAGAACATGCCGCTGTCCTCACGATGTTTTCTTTCACCGTTTTGAAAGTCACTTTGTTAAAAATAGGATCATATTCGGAGACTAGAGTATAGGAGATTTTTACTCACTCGACGACTTCAATTCTCTATTTTATGATCGTTATAATGTGCGTTTTATTTGTGCAGCATAATCAATTTTTCTTTCTTGTGATATTCAGAGGGTTTCAACAGGATTGGGATCTTCAGTGAACACCTAAGCCCGCCATCCTCAATGCCTTTTCTTTTCAGAGTAAATAGACCATTCGTTTCATACTCACTTTTCAGAAACAGCGGTAACCAGTGGCATGTTGGAGATAGCGGTGAAGTCCTTGTGATGTCCGATGGTGATGGTGTACGTCGCCTTGTATATAGGCTCGTCGAAGCACGGGAACCCTTTGCGGGCTGATATTGCCTCGAATTGAGTTGCTATCAGGTACCTGGGGAGGATAAATATCGATAAGTTTAAGTTTAAGTTTGACGGCACGGTTGGCGCAGTGGTTAAGCGATTGACTGCTGCGCTGCGTGTCACGGGTTCGATTCCCGCATGGAACAAATATTTGTATGACCTACAAGTAGTTGTTCCGGGTCTGGCTGTTTGTGTATGTGAGTTAAATGTTTGTAAACGCACCCACAATACAGGAGAAATTCCTAGTGTGGGGCAACGTTTAAAAAAAAAAAAAAAAAAAAAAAGTTTCTAGAGACACTACATAACACCTGCAGTTCCCAAAGAGGTAAGCAGAGGTATATTGTAAACTCACAGTTCCCAAATTATGTTTTAAATCTCAGTGTTAAAGTCAATTATTTTCTTCTCCATTAAAAATGATCAATTTTAATCGTGCACATAGCTTTTGATGTTCCAAAGGTGCCCTTGTAAGTTTATGTGAAATAAAATATTTTAAATTTGAGTTTTAACCAGATATAAATCCAGATTACGGACTGCTACTTTTCGGAGTTATTTAGTTTTTCCTAACGGAAACCCCCGAACACATGGCCCCGTTAATTATCTGGTCTTCCAATGAACACTTGGGAGTTGCTAAATGTGACTAAAGAATAATCTGAAGTCGATGAGCTGTAGCGTATGAATCAGCCTGCTAAACATGGGTAACTAAAGTAGATATTGTGTGTTTGGTAGCAAAAAACCCTCTGGGTGGAAACGCCACACAAAGGAAGGAAGTAATAGGTAGTCATAAATTCATTAGTAAGCTAACAGTCACATTCCTTTAACCTTGTAAAGCATGTTGGCAGTAAGCCAGACATGAAGTCACCTTGCCTGGACGTCCAGACATACAGATCCAGTAAAGCTTTGGTTTTCTAAGAAAGCGGTGAACTGTCAAACAGTAACGGCTATCCAAATACGTTTTTGACACCTTTATGTCAAATACCGATTTTTATGAAGGCCGTTGTAATATAACCGAACGGCTTTCTAGAAAACCGCAGCTTGTAAGAGTAAAGGCTCCTGTAGACAGGCGCTACACGACAGCGCGACGCGACGGGACTCTAGTAAAACAATTTCTATAAAAACTTCATGGAAATAATGTTATACCAGAATCGCGTGGCACCGTCGCGTCGCAGCGCGCTTGATTGCGGTAGCCTTAATATTAGGTCTTTACCTATGAAATTGCCGTTCTGCAGTACTGGCCATTTCAAATCAAAATAATTTTTGTTTGGCTATGAATTCTAATTTCAAATTAATTTTATTTTAAAAACATGGATTTTTTTTTCTAAAAGTAGTCATTTCTTTATTGATTAGTGTTACATTTTCATCGCATTTCAATCTTTTTCGTCATCATGGATACGTTAAAAATTCGAGTAATTATGGAATATGAGTACCGTCGTGGCAGCAACGCGGCACAAGCGGCACGCAACATCAACGACGTTTACGGAGCTAACTCTACAAACCAACGCACCACCTGTTATTGGTTTGCTCGCTTCCGTTCTGGAAATTTCGACCTGAAAAATGAACCTCGCGGTCGTACGAAGACTTTGGTCGACAATGACGAATTAAAGGCGATTGTGGAAGCTGATGATACACAATCTACGGCTGAATTAGCAGCAGCTTTCGACGTTAGCGTCAAAACAATATTGGTCCATTTGCGTCAAATTGGCAAGGTAAAAAAGCTTGACAAATGGGTGCCCCACGAACTCAATGATCGCCAGCGCGAAGTACGCGTCGAGACGTGCCTTGCACTGCTCAACAGACACACAAATGAAGGAATTTTGAACCGCATTGTTACCTGCGATGAAAAATGGATTCTGTTTGATAACCGTAAGCGCTCAGCAAGTTGGTTGGATCCTGGTTCAGCACCTAAACAATGCCCTAAACGAAAACTTACCCCTAGAAAAGTGATGGTCACTGTTTGGTGGTCTAGCGCCGGTGTGATTCATCACAGCTTCTTACCAAACGGGGTGAGCATTACTGCAGATGTGTACTGTGAAGAACTGAACACAATGATGGAGAAGCTGGCGCATCTCCAACCAGCATTGGTCAATCGCTCGTCTCCGCTGCTCCTGCACGACAACGCGCGACCTCATACTGCACAGCAGACGGTCTCCAAGTTGCAAGAACTGGGGTTGGAAGCTCTCCGTCATCCGCCCTACTCACCAGACCTTGCGCCTACAGACTACTACTTTTTCCAGAATTTGGATAACTTCTTGGCGGGAAAAAAATTTAATACCCGAGAGGCAGTACAAAATGCCTTTGAAGAATTTGTTGCCTCCCGTCCAGCTGATTTCTTTAAGAAGGGCATCAATAAACTGCCACTGCGATGGCAAAGATGCATTGATTGCATGGGTGATTACTTCGATTAATACAAATAAAAAATTCATGAAAAAAATTCGTTTAAATTTTTTCATACAAAACGGCAATTTCATAGGTAAAGACCTATTATAAGACGTGTAAAATTGCTGTTTTTAATAACGAACAGTGCAGAAATTTAAACACATTCATTTCTTTTTAGGACCGACGTGGTTCTTAAATACAAGTAAAGATTTTAGGATTTCGAACTCGGGTTCTAAAGGGACCCTAATATAAACCTACGCCCTCCGTCCGTCACAAGAATTTACGTTATTAAAATCTTTAAAAAAAAATACGAAGGTAACAAACTACGAAGGTAGCTGTTTGTCCACCGCACAACGTCAACGGGACATCAACGAGAAACGAGATTATTCCAACCAAGCGTGACGTCCCGTTGGTGGTTGGTGGTGGACATGTGGCCATAGTCAATGTATGTATCGCTACTTCGTCACCGTCATCGTCTTCTCATTCTCGTTGACGTCCCGTTGACGTGGCGCTGGACAAACGGCCTAAGGGTTTAAGACAACCCGTTTCTTATCCTTATTCCTCATCAACCACCACGATGTTTATTTTGTATAAATACTTTTTAAATACTCACTCTTTAGCCTTGGTCTGCTTATTAACATAAGTACTAATATACGCTCCATCCAGTCCCTGCTTCAGGTTGCCATAGAAAGGTATCGTCAGCGTATAGTTTTGGTTCTGTGCCATATCAGCATCCAGAGCGATGGTCATCAGGTTGTAGGTATCGTTGAGCTTGGCTCCGGCCACCTTGAATATCTGAGGACCTGTGACGGAGACGCCATCTTCTGTTATCGAGAAGTCTTTCGCGTGGAGGACGATCTTCGATGTTGCTTTTTTTACGTGTAGCTGTAGACAAGATAAGATAAATTAACATTAGGTATAAGTACTGGAAGAAGCGGTTTAAAAAAAGGCTTATTTTGATTTGAATTGTTTTTATTACGGACGTTTTTAACGTGCACCTGTATTTACATCATTCTGACATGTATAATTTCAACATGAATGATGTAACCAAATTTTTTTTTGTAACGTTATGTTGATATAAAAGAGTGTCCATGGAGTTTCTTGCCCGTTCTTCTCCATAGGTACCTACTACGCTTTGGAATGGGCAACTAGCTTCATTTTTCTGACTGACCGACCCTTGACACTTCAAAAGTGCCTGTAATTGGTTTATTTGAAATAAATGGTTTGAGTTTGAGTTTGAGGGTAGTTAGGAAAGATTAGTCTGGTAACACTAGAAGAAGTGGAATAAAGTAACAGCTGAATAGTTTATACAAATTACAACGTCATTAAACTATGGGTAAAATCCTATCTGATTTCTTATACTACAGGAGCGTCGTCATCACTATTATCATCAGCGTCCACGTATTATCATCCACTCCTCAGCCTCTTTCGTTTATCTATTAAAAACCAGTTGGCCACCCACGTAGATCCTCACATCACTTTGTCTCAGGGGGTCCTATTTTACGAATGATGATGTTTGGTTACTAAACGTTTTTTTTAAGAATTGCGTGTTGTTGTTGTCAATGACAGACTGCAAAATAATTTTCGCTTTCGTTTGTGTTGATGTGCAGTAGTTGATGGTCATATCAAAGCAGCGCAAACGATATTTTAATGCTAGTTTAATCGCTTAGAATGGCGAGAAGGCACAGGTCACAGTGATACAACCTTCCTTACATAGACAAGCCTTGACCACTAGATTTCTCTATGATCAATAAAAAACATAAATTATTACAGTTTCTTTTTATTATCATCTGTTGTCAAGTTGTCACTGCTATACAAATGGCCGTTATTATGTTTATTTTTTCATAAAATAAACTTATTATTCTTTTGTTATTATTTGAAAGTATATTGCGTCAATCTTTAGGCCTTGTCAAGGCTGTTATGGCATGCCTAAAAATAAACATGCTTATTTTACGCGGGCTTTTTGGGACCGTTCACCGGTTTAGGATTAAGGCGCGGAAACAAGCAAATTTTACAACAGCGCATCGATCGCGGCAACAAAATAAGGTTCAAAACAGCGATGCGTTTGACCAAAATAAAAGTAATACTGCAGTTTTACAACAATTAAAAAATAAATGCACGGCTGGTGGAATAATTTTTAAGTACTTATTTTTTTAGTTGATTGAATTCCCTTTATTATCATTACATAAAATATGATAGTTTACGCTCAAAATTTTGAGAATTATGCTGCTCTGTTTTACGATAGCTTTATCATGATACTATTTTTTTTTTATGAAATATTTTTGAATAAGTCTTTTCTGTGAACATTTGACCTAACACAATTTTTTTTCTGGCTTGTAATATGTACAAATACGCCCAACTGTGCGACAAAAAACTGAGCGTTTTACGGTGTCCTACGTTTGGGCAGCGCCTTAAAAAGGTGAGGTTTGGGCGCACCTGCATGCAAAAATGGGTAGTGAAATTGTTGGTTATAGCACATCCTCGTAAACCTCGTTCTCCTAACGTAACGTATTTTCTTCTTTTTCTAACTAGGATATATGCCTGGCATATTTTCTTTGCCATATTTTTTTTACATAGGTATTTATTATTTTACATAGCATGCTTGAGATGGCTTTGAAACTATGACCCATCAATAATCAGAACCTGTTGTCAGGACTTCATAAAACAATGAGCCTAGGATAAAAGCTAAGTCAGTAGCTACTAAATAAGTTTCCTAAATAAAAGAGCTGAATCTACGGATAGCAACAAACTCAGAAATAACTACTTCTTGAATAAACGAAAATTTCTATAACAGAAAAGATAAAAGTCCCGACTCCCAACTCAATTACTCTTTATCTGTCAAACTCTGAGCCTTGACCCCGTCAAGTTATCAGAAATTCATTACCTACTCAACAAAAACAACATCCTATAGATGATATAAAAGTGATCGTTATGAAAGTGGATGGGACATCCCCTGTGGCAGTTATTTATTAGGTGACGTCATACGATTGATTGAACGAGGGGAAGGGGACGGCACGGTCAGCATCAAAAGTCGATTAAATAATATTTCAGTATATTTAAAAAAAAAATATCAACGTATAAAAAATCGGGACGGCATAGCTATTCACAAACATGCGATACGATACGACCGCTATTCATCCGACAGCTATTTGGACTAGGCAAATCAAGAAAATGTGTCATTGTGAATAGCCATGCTGATCCTCCTGATGTAAAATTAAGATATTAATCATTTCAACAATTATATGAAACGTGTTTGTTTCAAATTATTTTGTATATAAGTAATTAGGTATATGATTGATATGATATTATAATTATAAGTGAAAGTATCAGTGGATCCGTTGCGTTGCTGACTGTACGTGTTATAGGAGTATCTAGTAAGTCCGTAACATATTAATGTGTTTAAAAAGGTCATGTAGATAAAGATTGCTTAATAAAACATGTATACTGTTACTATTTTTGTCTATACTTGTTATAAAACTAAGTTCAAAATCAAAAAGTTTATGTTATATCGCCGTTCATATCTAAACTAGAAAGTTAAGCTTTCAATCAATGGAAAGTCCCAAAAAGGGTTTGCTGGATCCCCAGCATGCTAATTATGTAAGACACTTTATATCATAATCCCAAGGATTTTGATCATTATTATGTTCCATTGCTTCATTCATATATTTATTTGAAAAAATCGTCTGCTCAACAAGTTTAATTAAATTACCTAATTAATATTGTTGAACTGACAAAATAAATTTCCGGAGTGGAATTGTGAGTGTTAGTTTTACGCAATTACCCCGCCTGGTCCAATTTTGGAACATAGAAGTATATTACCAATACCAACCAATTTCGTTTAAATATGCTTATATTTTTATTACTTTATTTGTCTTGTTAATTATATTATCTTCTATATTTTGTGAATCTGAAAACGCTCTAGGCTTAACTTGTAAACTGTACCTAGATTTGTAGAACTTTTTCTGTTTTTAACCGACTTCAAAAAAGGAGGAGGTTCTCAATTCGACATTTTTTTTTTGTGTTTGTTAGCTCAGATCTTTTTTCTGGGTGAACCGATTTGGATGATTCTTCTGGTACTTCACATGTGGTCCCATTTAAATTTGATCAAGTACTGGTCAGTAGTTTTTGAGTTATTATTTTTTCCACTTAGTTCATATTGATGATGTTATAATAATTTCCTGTCACGGTTATTTACATATCAAGTAGAGGTATACGAATGTGTGTGGGGTAGGTACCACAACTAAAAAGTGAAAAATAACAACTGTTTTACAAAAAAACAACTGACTTCCAAAAAAAACACTAAAAAACGTGAAAAATTACTTTAATTTTGGAAGTCGGTGCCCAAAAACGAAAATACACAAACAAATAAACCGACTTCCGAAATTAAAGTTATTTTTCACATTTTTTTGTGTTTTTTTTTTTTGGATGTCGGTTGTTTTTTTGTAAAAAAGTTTTTGTTGAGTACCTGTTACTTGTTGACACACTGTAATTTTAAAACATTGTAAAAGCCACTAAATTTGAAAAAGAGTAAAAGTGGAGTTTCCTTGCCGGCTCTTTTCCATAGGAAACGACCAATTGGAACCGCGTACCTAGTTTCTGACGGTTCATAAGTGCCCATGTTGGTTTATGTGAAATAAAATATTTTGATTTTGATTTTGAATACTAGAAGTAATTCGCAATACAAGTGCCATCAGCTTTAACACTTTAGGAGAGTTA
This sequence comes from Dryobotodes eremita, assembly GCA_917490735.1. Classification (NCBI taxonomy): domain Eukaryota; kingdom Metazoa; phylum Arthropoda; class Insecta; order Lepidoptera; family Noctuidae; genus Dryobotodes; species Dryobotodes eremita. Next base: position 1,609,963 of record OU823264.1, read on the forward strand.
GTATTCTTTGGTAGTAACTAATCATTTCCTATTAGGTATTACTCAGTGTTAATGATTAGATCACAACTTGTTAACAGCTGATGTAATTTTAGCCTAGGCTACCTACTTAGTAACCTGCACCCTAATTACGTAACACACTATTTATCAAAGTCTGAAGCACTTTGAAGGCTATCCCATTGGTTCATATGTTCGAAAAATGTGTCTACTCAACAACGTAAATAACGCAATGAATGTTGTTGAACTGTCAAAACGAAACCCATTCCTACTGTTAGTGTGTTATGTAATTACCCCGCTAATACTATTCATTTGTTACATTATAAAAATAACTGCTTGTTTATTAAGGTTGAACATACGGTCTGCTCTTGGCCATTTTCCCGCTAGATGGCGCTGAAGTCAACATTTTTAGTTTATTTTGTTTTAAGTGTAATTGGAACATCAATAAGTCGTAAGAGTAGTAATCGCGGTAATCGGACATTACACTTTATTGAACTTGGTCATAACATTGCCTCAAAATCCACTCAATTCGGCACATTACTGTAAAATAAAATCTGTCATTGAATACAATATTATCTAATTACTCTTACTACTGACTTGATACTTTAATTACATAATTTAATTATACCAAGAGTGCAATTTTGTTTGGATGCGACTGTAAACAAATCTGCCTATTGTTCACACGTCTATTGTGGTAGCTTTATTAATTTTATTCTAGGTATATCGTCATCATATATAACATTTTCAATGAGTAATGGTGGAGTTTCTTGCCCATTCTTCTCCATACGAAACTACTTTTTGGAAGGGGCAATTAGAATCAATTCTATTTTTTTGTAAATTTTGACGTTCAAAAGTGCCTTTTATGTGCCTATTTGAAATAAATGATTTGACTTTGACTTTGACTTTGAGTTTCCTGCTCATTCTTCTCCATCCGACTTTTGACGTTAAAAAGTGCCTAATATGTACCTACCTATATAAATATTTGTAATAAATTATTTAACTTTGACTTTGCCTACTGGTAACCTACTTACTACACGAGAAATTCTGTGACAAATAAAGACAAATTAATGCTGTCCAAAGAAGAAATGATTAAAAAAATAAAGGACAGCAGGCTTGTCTTGATCTCCGTGTTTGCATCTAATCGCATTTGATTCGATCAGTTACAATTTGACACAGATTTGCCATGGAAAAGCATCAATTAGTGTCAGTTTGACACTAATGTTAATCTAATTCGATTCGATTCGGAACTCGGGCGTTCTGTATCGATTAAGTAATGTCGTGCATAACGAAGTTTATCAAATTATAACCACCTAGCGACCCGTCCCTGCATCGCACGGTTTTTACGAATTTACCAAAACATCGAGATGTCTTTACGTCATGTAACCTTTGCCTAGCAGTGCGATAATAAGGATTGAAAAAAAAAGTACGTTTAATATAAGTATTGTACACATTTAAACCTTCCGGAATACATTCTGGTCAGTGGGTCGACTTAGGGGCGGAGTTGTAGGAGTTGAAATATAAGCTTAGGGGCACAGTACGAGCAGCAATGAACAAAAAAAAATAGAGAGAGTCAATTTTTCGTATTTGTTTTAGGAAATCTACCAATTCTATTGCAGTATCAGGTTAACCTTGACCATAGAAACCATTTAGGTTCTGAGATCATGGCCCTACGACGCACGTAGGCGTCTTCGACAGAGCCCCGCAATGGTTAAAAAAAACCACGAAGGGGGTGGCGGGGTCTTTGTTCGTTCGCTACGCTCGCTTACTAGACCCCACTATCCCCTTCGAACCTAACTTGTCCAGTCGGGGAGCCCCAAGTCCCGAGCTCGCTCTTGCATCCTAGGTTCTAAAAGGATCCCGTCGACATAATTTTTATGACAAACGGCTGGTCGGAGTCAAGACACTTTTCCCCTTAAATTTAGGTTTTCTACACGACAGAATCAAGAAACGAACGAATTACGTTTATTTTTTTTTTGTTTAAAAATTGATTTTGTGCCAAAGTTAAAAAAATATTCGAAGGTCTATTTCTCGGAAACGGAGCGTCGTAGAACCATACTTCTCAGAAGGTAAATGGTTTATATAGACAATGTTAACCCGATCCTGCAATAAAATTGGTAAATTTCCGGGAAAAAAAACGAAATATTGACTGTTCCTAAAAACATTTTTAAGTCCAGCGCCCCTAAGGCTACACCCCAACCTTATCTCTAAAGGATAGTGATAACCGCATCAAAATCCGTTGCGTAGTTTAGAAGGTCACACAGACGCGAAAAGCTACTTTGTTTTATAATACATAGATGAAATTTCAGTAGTAGGTACCCAAAAAGTCACATTAAAACATGTAGCTTTATTTATCACTGGAGATAAAAGGCCCCTTCACTAGGTATTATAATTCCTGGTAGTCTTGTCTACAATCTTTAATTTCGGTAGTCTCTTACGATAATAACCTCGCCAAGTTAAAAGTAGTCTGTAAACAAACACACTACCTACACACATTCACACATACATATAGATAGTAAGTATCTATAGTATACAAAGACTATAAACAAGAACGTCAAGAGGAAAACCTTCGAATAAGTTTGTCATTCCTGTCGAGTGCAGGCGTTCTATTGCGCATGGCAATTAAGTTAGTAGTGCCAGCGAGTTGTGCTGCGGTACTTGCGGTTAGGTGAAGCAACTGATGCTTCGACAATTTAAGAGGGATGCGCTCAGGTAACCCGCGAAATTCAAAAATACTTATGTTTTTTGCAATTTGCAGGTCACTGTCAAGTTGTATGTTGATTAAAATATGATTCACGGCCTTACCAAATATGGCTTTACAGAATTATAATCATTAGAATCAGCATACAACTCCTTAAGTTAGTATTGGCCTCAAAAGTCATGATTTCATGAAATAGTCACTTAATAGGGTAATATGAACTTAGAGAGATGTATTGATGATTTTTATGATTATAATTCTATAAATAAATATTTAATACGGCCGCGAATCATATTTAGATCAACGTACAGCCTGACACTGACCTGCAATTTGCAAAAAACGTAAGAAAATTTGAATTTGGCGGGCTACCTTGGCGCATCCCCCTTAAAACGAATCGCACAAGCTTGGGATGATAGTACCCTTTGCAAAGTCAGGGACACAGGAACTTAAACTGTCCGTAAATCCAAATCACAAACTGTCATTCTTTGACAGTGGTAGGATATAGCTATACACGCCAACTTGGCGTAGTGTGTCAATTTAATAAAGAATTAATTTCACTGACTGTACAAGAAAAAAGTCTTTCAACGTTACATGAAATTAAATACCTACCAATTGTACATGAAAAGAAACCTTTGTCTACTAAGGCTTTTAGCAAACAGGGTACCTAAAACCATAACAGGTGCTTAAAATATCAGTTTGCTGGTAGAACAAAATTGAATTGCATGCAGTAGAAAGGAGCCGTAGCAATTTAAGCTGAAAGAAATGAACTGAAAATAATGTTCTTGACAAGATTCAAAACTACTGATGATAACCTATAACGACCACATGACACAAGCTCCAAGTCTATGTGGAGGCAAACCGAAAACAACATTTTAGGCAAAAAAAACACGTGTTCTTTAATTTCTAACTTTATTTTATTTTTTACTATTTTTTGTTATAGCGGCAATAGATGTACACAATCTGTGAAAACAACTGTCTACCTATTACGGTTCATGAGATACAGGCCGCTGACAGACGGACGGACAAAGGAAGCGGAGGCTTAGTAATAGATTTCCGTTGGCACCCTGTGGCTGCGGAACCCTAATAACGCGTTTATAGAAAACTAGATAGGATTTATAAAAAATAGAGGACATACATAGGCCAAAAAGAAATGTACATTCAATTCTGGGCAAACTCAAAAATGTAGTTTGTCATTTGAAGTAACAGATGTTCTTGCAAATAAACCATGCCTTAGTATGTAACACGTGTTTAACCAAAATCGATAGTGTGCAATGGCAGTTTACAAATATGTAGCTAGCTGTTGAACTCTGTATCGGCTGCTAGCTTTATTTAAACACAAAACTTCAGGGTTAGTGGTTGGGCAACCAAGACTAGAGGAGTGAGTAGTCGTCAAAACTTAATAGCTGATCATCAACTCAATTAACATAATAATTGTTTAGTAATAGGGTTTTTAAATGGCACATACCAAACCAATCAGAGATTACAAAACCTAACTTTGGACAACAATTAAACACTCTAGCTACAGGACCAAAAAAAAAAACTGCTATTTCAAAGACAAGTGCAATATCTATGCGGTCAAAATGTTTGGCCAGAGCAATTTTTTTTTAAATAACCCGCAGATTTTTTTTAACACAGGGTGTTCAGAATCATGGCCAATGTCCCTGCCACCCTGTATAGTATCCTAGATCCTTAGAATAAAATGTCCTGTTATTTACTTGTTTGAAATACTTGCACTGATGGAATCGCAAGCACGGCTAGTCATAATCTGTGTGAATCTTAAGTCACATTACTTCTAATTACCAATTAGAAAGTTGTCCAAAAATTAATTAATCAAACCAAATTGTAAGCCATAGCTGACGACTCCTGAATTTCAATTGGCGGCATAATAACCCAAGTTATAAAATCAGTTAAAGTAGGTACTTCAGTAGTGGAAGTAGCCGAGAATCAGAATGTTGTAAGCGGGAAGTATTCCCGTTTGACAGCTTGAGCACCAATTTTTTGGGCACCTAAACGTTGAGCACCAATCAATATAATACCTTGGTGCTCAATCTACCTAAATCAAACACTGGTTAGACACACCTCTTCGTCCTTGGCCGCATGCGAGATTCATAATATTTTTAGCCTCTATGTGACAATAGGTACGGCGATACCTCTACGAGGCTAATTATTTTTGGCGCACCTTGAAAACCCAACCCCGACCGTGCTTACTGAACATAATAAGTACGTTGTACCGACGCGAAAAAAGATTGTAAGGCAAATACCTAACAGGCCACAGAGGCCAACCCAATTTTAGTTTCCAACCATGTAAACAAATATGTTTTATTTTATTTTTATAACTCATAACCACATGTATAAAGTTCATTTTGCGCTACAACTTCAAACTTTAGGATATTTTTCAATAGTTCTGTAATAATTCTGGAATCAGCTTCACTCACACGCATACAGGTGATGGAACAGTTGATGTTGGAAAATGTGACTGAGATTACTTCAAGAGAATCGGCCGGCAGGAGCCTTCTCATGTCTGCTTCAGTAATACAGTGATCAACAATACGCTCAGCAGCTGTATTTGACAAGTTTTTTTTAAACTGACCATTTCTGTAATCCATCTTTGTGTATCGTGTCAGAACGAGCTTTAGTAGAATAGCTTATTCTGATGCAAAAACAAGCGTCACCAAGGTCAATAGCTGCTGGGCTGACTGCCCATATTCTCTGATTGGTCTGGTCACGACTATGTAAAATACTCAGGTATGATTGTATTTTCCGAAATTAAATTTATTTTGCACTTTTTAATCGCTTATTTTTAAATCAGTTGTTTTTTTTTTGTATACATTATTTTGCCTCATGTAGCTACCCTGACACTTTCATTCAATAGGTCCTGTGCGTTATGAATTTAATTTTTATGTTTTCCTTTCCATTGTTAGATAATATTTTATATCTGTGTCAACAACATTATGTTTTTAAACTAGCTTCTTGTTTTTTATTATTATTATTATGTGTAAGTGTAGCTGACACATCGCGTGTATTTCGTCTTTTACGACTTTGATTAATTGTGTTTCTAACATAACACACAAAGTAATATCAATCAATTAACAATGAATTTTCCTGACTACTCCTACTTAGAGTAAGCAACTACTCCCACGTCAGTTTTGTTTAAGTCCCATGTAACAGTAGCAAGGGGCGGATGTGTTCTGTTTGTTAAGTTCAAGGATAGGTGCGAATTTTCTGAATTTTCTTCCAGGTTGACCAAAAATCGAGTTGAACCTATGAGTGTTATATTAGGATTCCAAGTCTGCGCACTTTGAGGAGCTAGTAGCACCTAAGTTTATTCAAATCCTTGTTTCCAATTGATGTTTTTATACCTAAACTAACATAAACTTTATATGTAAATTAAATTGATTTCAAAATGACAGTAGGCACATGGGTAGGTACTACTTAAAAAGTCATAATAATGTTCGAACCAGTAGTGCAAACTGAACTTTATACGTTGAGAAGTAAAGTTGTTTTTCCAAAAACACATAGGTACTTATTTGTTTACATGTTTGGAAACTTAATTGCGATCGCCCTTATAGAGTGACCAAACTGGGTGTGTTCTGTGCTATTGTGTGAATCAAATACTCGTCATCGATCGCTAGCGTTCGTGTCATGAGCTTTTCCCACCCTTGTGAGCTGATAACTGACAGCATGTTCGTTGAACAACCTTATCTACCATACTTCTAACTACTTAAATCAGGTCAAAGTCAAAGTCAAAGCACTTATTTCCAATAGGTACACAAAAGGCACTTTTGAATGTCAACATTTACATTAAAATAGAATTGATTCTAGTTGCTCCTTCCAAAAGGTAGTTTTGTATGGAGAAGAATGGACAAGAAACTCCACCGTTACTCTTTTAAAATATTTTACAATATTTTGTATACATTATTTTTTTTATATAATTCTGTGTGAAGACGATGCACCTAGAATAAAATTACTATACCACACAATAGGTAAAAATAATTAAAATGAAGCAATGACAGATAAATTAATTTTGTCATAAATGAGGCAGTGACAACAGAATTGTCACTTGTCACAAGCTATCTATCTAACAGCATTTCGATGTAGTGTCTGACCTCAGCCCTATGATTGCCTATTGTCGTTGAACGCCCACGTAAAATGTATTTACATACATGAAGTTCTTTCTATCTGTACCTACATACCTAATAAATATTCAGCTGTGCATAATATTATGTACTACTTACATACAACTTGCTGTGAAGGTTTTTATTGTAGTAATGCTGTCATTTTATAGCTGCCATTCAAACCATGTTTGGAGGCTTAAAGTCCATTAGAATAGCTAGATATCGTCCAGCGGCTTGGAGGAAACTGGGCGAGGAAAGCCAGAATGAGGAAAAGTGGTTATTGTAGCGTAATTTGGGAAAACCAGGGCCGTCTTTAACCTATTGGAGACCCTGGGCTCTTTAGGATAATGGGGCCAAATTTATAGCACCCTGCCGCGGATAGCTTAAGTTTGCTATTGACGATTCGTATAGAAATAGGAGCTACTTTATCGACTTATGCAAACAAGTTTGCGAATTAAGAGAATGTAGAATGCAAGACCGAGCGAAGTAAGCTCGAAAGTTAGCCGTGGGATAACTTAGGTTTTCTTTTGCCAGCCTGTAGCTAAGACGCTGACAGGAACTAGGGGATCCAATGGATCGCGGCACCCTGGGCACTTGCCTTGAGTTGCCAATGGAAAAGATGGCCCTGGGGAAAATCATATCCAGCAGTGAGTGTACTGCGATAGACTAAGTATCGACCCTGTGGCCTGTATACGGGGTCAAATGAAATAAGCTGGCGATGCATCACAAAAAAACTATTATATGATGTTTATTTGTTTGGGTATTGTAGTTACTTGAACTCGTTGTTAAATGATAGCAGCCGGAAGGGTCGATCGAAGGTAAACTGCGATTGCCGCGGTCGGTTTGTGGATGGTTGATCATCCATTACATATACCGAGACTTCTCCGTGCCTCGGAAAGTACGCACGTTATGCAGTTGATCCAGGCTGTCATTCGCAGATCTTTGACCGTCGTTACGGGTAGTCCGAAGCCCAAAAGTCTGACGAACAGTCTTAACAAGGGGTAGCGTGGTACCCAGTAAGTGGGTTTTGGAGGTCAGATAGGCAGTCGCTCCATGTAAAATACAAGTATTCAGCTGCATCCGGTTAGACTGGAAGCCGACCCCAACGTAATTGGGAAAAGACTAGGCAGATTAATTGTAGTTAGTCGAAGTATCAGTTTAAAAATCAGTTTTTTTGTTTTATGTTTTTATGACATCGATACCTTTTACGTATTTAAGTAACGTAGTTTCGCCTGCTAATTTAATTGGACCCTGTATAGGTAGACTAAAATAATTTTCTTTTAGTTGCAAAACAAAATAAAATGACAATATGCAAACTCAAAGTCAAAACATTATCTAGTCAACAAAATAAATCAAAAGAGCTTTTTAAAATTCAAATGTGTTATCGACCGTAGCAGGCAATAGAGAGGCACCAAACTATTTTTATGCTAATTCGCAACATACCGTTTATAACGGTAGATACAATCTATTGTCTATGAACAACTCTATGCTATAGACTTGTTTATGATATTTAGTGGACATTTTTATAGCCATAACGGTCATACGGTATCGATCTAGATTTTGTTAGGTCACACATGTTTGCGTGATGAATATTTATGTTGTTGTGAGTTTGTGACTAGTTTTTAGACATAAAAACTGTGTAAATTACGGTTTTGTAGTAAAACGGTAATATAAAAGTTGTTTTTTGTTTATGAGACAGTTTTATCAGTTTACCTAAAAAAAAAATGTTTTTAAACGAATCACTTTGGTTGTTTACTGTTACGGAATAGATTACCTACGCTACGCGTGCTGATAAATTGTTGTTGTGTTCTTGTTGTCCAATGAAATTACCTACGCTATAAATCTTGTCTAGGGGCACAATACTGGGACTTAACGTAAACAAGAAAGTATTTACAACGCACAGTTCAACTACATAATGAATTGTATAACGTTTCTTGTATTTAGTAGATATCAATCAAACCGTCACACAATTTGGTCAGAAAGAGCATTTGGGACTGGATATTTAATCCGAGGCGTTCGATTTAGTCGACAATGATATTCTTTTGATAAAGTTTGCATCTCTTGAATTAGCTCCTCAACTTCTCCGATATCTAGCCGACTACCCCAGAGACAGCGGAGACAGTTTGTAAAACTGCATGGCTATTAGTCACTAGAATACTTTACTCAATCGGGCGTCAGTCAAGGAAGTACCCTGGGACCCTCTCGATTTTGTGTATTTTTTTATGTTAATTAATACTAGCATAATTATAAGCGTTTTGGTTAAAGTGTAAGCTTATAATGTATTTTTGGAATAAATAATAAACTTTTGACTTTTAGAGAGGGGTATAGGTTTGAGTTTAAAGTATGTCTGTCTAGGTGTCTATAGCATCATAGCTCCCAAACGGATGGCAAGATTTCATTACTATTTTTGTAACCATGACGTACTAAATGAACTTAAAATAATCCGGTTTAATTACTGACGTGAGTATTTGTTAACCTTACCGTGTATGATTCATCGTCACTTAGAAGGTAAATATTCCAATTAAAAAGAAGTGTAACAGGAAAATTTGAATGCATTAAGTATACCTATTTATTTACGATTCAATCGTATGTAAAACTTGCAGGAATTTTAAAAGGTAGGTAATGTTACTTGTATAAACAATTTAAATATGTATCTAAGTGTATCTGTACCTAGTACCTGTGTACCAGTATTTAAATGGGTTTGCCAAGACTAGACTGTTTTTTGTTTGTGTCCTTCTTTCACGCAGTAACGGAGCGTAGGATCAACTTTTTGCATATAGATATTTTATGGGTCAGAGAGTGATATAGCCATCTTTTGTATCCTGAAAAAATATACAGTTCCTGTAGGAGAGAAGAAAATGGACCACGAGAGCGACCTCACGGGTAAATGATCGTAAATAATGTATGATATTCATACATATGCGTAATGTAAATTGTAAATATATGTATACCACTGTTAGCCACGGATGTGTCTTGAACTTAGGTACCTTAACCTATCAACCTTGAACCATATCATACAAACAGACATAAACCCAGGCCTACTTCCCATGGGGGCAGAAACTACGATCTGCTACGATCCCTACATACTCCTTTTGCTTCTTTTACGTTCATACATCTGGTCATACACGCACGCCGGTTGCGAGTACGACGCACCTGACCTTTCTGAAGAACATCACCAATAAGGTCACTATATTATGTCTTTCCAGGGCGTCCCCTCCCACAAGATATATATTGTACCGTATCCTTCGAATAAAAATAAGGTTTTAACTCACCAATATATCAACAACGCCGTAGAAGCTGAAGTTGGTGCTCGGGTCTATATCGAAGGCGTACTTCACATCGTAGTGGTACGGAACCACGTCGCCTGGGAGCAGGTACTCTGCAGGTGCAGCCAGGTGCAGTAGGCATGCTACTGCCAAAGTGTGGAGCCAACGCATTGTGCCTGCACAGAGAAAAAGAGTTTGGTAGTGAGGGAAGTAAAATGGTAAGAAGATAAACTCTGACAAAGCACTGGCAAGACACGCACAGCAAAAAATATGTACATACAAGAGAAAGTATTCCATATTCAAATCCTTGTTTCCATATTAATGTGATTTCCACTTAAACAAATATCAACTTTAAACTAGTGTTAATTCAGTTGATTTCAGAATGATTAGACTAGTCAGGCCCGAGGTGGCCCCCCAGAGGGCCAAAACAATAGATTCAATTGTGTCTCATTAGCGATAAATGATGAGTTAAAAAAAAAAAAATGCGCAAACTGTAGTTATTAGAGCTATTTTCCATAAATACATATTTGTTTACATGTTTGGAAACTAAATTGCAAACGCAGGATAGGTATGTACTTCAATTAATACATACCTAATTATCATCTGCTATCTAGGTTCTTACTGCTTCTGCTATCTACTTACATTTTGTATTTTATTAAAAAAATTATAATAAATACACTTTATTTAATAAGTAAGCAACATTTACACTACTTATAACAAGTTTGCATGATTTCTAGAGCGGTTTTCTGAAACGTGAAAGGAATTTCTACTCTTACGCAACTTTTTTCAGTAAACCAAGAACGAAGCTTGGTTATGCAATGTTGATAATTATAATAATCAAGATAAAAACTTAGTCGGATGACTTAAAAAACTACAACATTTACCAGCCAATATTTTTCTTCAACTTTTTTTATCTACTTTTTCATAACTTACTACACAGCCGTATTTAATAAGTCACCAGGCAACAAAAAAACCTCAAAGTCCAGTAACTAATTGCGTAACACATTACCAATCACAATATGAATTATTCTGAACGATATTGCTAATCCACTGCTACAGATGTTCGAAAAATTTATCGGGTCAACAACGTATATATCGCAATGAATGTGCTTGAACTGTCAAAATGGAAGTCAAGTCAAAATACCGTTAGTGTTACGCAATTAACCCGCAGTTCACAATCCCCTAACTAGGTACTGACAACTTCATAGCCGCAGCCGTACAGACACTGGATGATAGGTTAAACGAGGGACATACTTTTAAGGGAGTGTAGTGTCATGAAAATGAAAACCCTTACTATAGGAATGTCTGAAATTGAGAAAAAAGGAATTGCTTCTCTGTACTACCTACATTTTAAGGCTCCCATAGACAGGCGCGACCCGACAGCGCTACACAAAGGCGCCGCCCGCCGGTCGCGCGACGCGTCGCGCCAGTGTGATCGAGCCTTAACTCGGAAAAAATTTATAGAACTTTTTTTCAAAAGTGGTTTATTTTAGAAGTTCACTACCTTAAAGTCCCCCCCTTCCCTCGTTTAACACACATGCATAAACTCGCGCCTTCTTCCCATGGGGGTAGGCAGAAACTACAGAACACCACCTGCTACGATCCTTACATACTCCTTTTGCCTCGTTTACGTTCATACACTCTGTATTTATCACAATTTATTTTACTGTCAACACAACCCTTCCTCCGCCGCGCGCCGCCCTTGGCCGCCTTAGTACACGACTACCCGCAGCGACACAAACATAATGTAGGTACCTACCCACTTAACGTAGATCAATATTATGTGTACCTACCCACATACTTATAGTTTATGCGTTACTATGCATTTTGATACAAGGACGATAGCTTAATTAGACGTTTCATAGTAATGGTATGGTGGTGGAATTTAGGTTTGGTTATTTTATTTTATTAATAGCTATATTTTGGGTTTGAAGAATTTTGGCAAGTTTCGAGAATTTTATTCAGGAAAAGGCTTAGGCACCTGTTCCACAGCCGGCGATTAACTAAAAATGAGTGGTTTGTTTCACAGAGTTTTCGCCAGTGCATGGTGGGATGAACAGTCTGCGACCAACTGTTGATATACCTATTTACTTATCTCTTTTACTGACACGGGATCTACTATATTTTGTACTTACGGTTTTTGAGCGGGAAAATAGTCGATAGCTAGTCGCTTCCTCTTCGGTGGTGGGACAGGTGCCTAAGGGCCTTAGCACACCTCCGACGCGAAAATAATGATGCGAAACCGTTTAACGAATTCCGCTGCGAAACATTACTACATTGTGTCGCGATTTGGGTCGCAGAACATCATGCGAGTCAGTTGAATTGTAGCAATTGGAGGTAAATATCGTCGCTTTCGGACCCCTTGGATTAGTTTTTCCGTAAAATCAACATCTATTTTACAAAGAAATGGAAGTTTCGCTATATAAACTTGTCGACTGCCACAGATACGTGTGAAACATAAGCGACACCGCATAAAAATGTAGGGCTGACCGTGGAGGTGTAACCGGCTTCCGAGCAGCGCCCTAATTCACTATGACCACTTAACGATTCCTTACTTCGAAACCACGTCAATTCCTTGTCTAACCACGACATCTGCTAATAACGTATTCTCTATGATACAATAAACGAAACCGTTTCTACAAGACACGATATTGACGTGGTAAGATTACGCGGAAAATAATAATTACCATACAAAATTGGGGCCCAGATCGGTGAAATCACGCGGGAATGAGATACAATCATAATCAAATCTGTACGATAGAACAGGCAGTTTCGCTTCTGTTTCGCTTGTCGTACAAGGGACAAGTCATGGCGGCACTACAGCGGTTTGGCTGCTATGGTTTCGCGGCGAGGAGGGGACTCTTGTAAATTTTATATTACCATAATTTTCAAATTAATTTTGACTCAAATTAATTGAGTTTACATTCAGAGCTGGCAACCGCAAACTGACTTATATTTTTTTAACAACACGGTTAGGCAAGGACCAATCCTCAGAAAAACCTTTAAAAGCATAAGTTATTGAGGTAAACTCGTTAACTTGTAGGAGTCGTAAGGTCGTCAAGGCGTTTAAGCTATAGCCAATAAAAATCAGCAAATCTTAACTGGCGAGGAAAATGTAGCATTAATTTATGTAACGTTACATTAGTATGCCATGTGTCACGTTTTTTATGGTAAATACATGGTAAGTAGCTCGTTGTTCTGGCGAATGAATTAATCCAATAGATGTGGCTCTCAAGCCGATTAGTTTATCAGTCTTAAATAATAATAATTTTATTAAATGATAATACTTTTTATTATTAGTTTGAGGTCAATTTTCGGATAGCTTCAATCACATCGGACAGCTTGTTAATAGGTACTTAAGGTAAGTATAGTATTTTTAACAACGTACTAATATTATAAACTTTCACCAAGTAATTTTAATATATCACAAGTTAATATTTACCAAAACAGTACCAACAATTTGCAGACACATAATGACTGAAATCGCGTGGAAACTAGTATGATATACCAATATAATTACCTACCGAATTCGATTTCATTTGCCTTTACTTACTCCAATAATTGTTGAACAACATGTCTGAACTTTAGGTGAAAGTGCAAGAGAATGGTGGCCATTTAAACTATCACAAATTCATGACGCCGGCGTCGCCACACGCGCCACCGAACATTGCGATCGGCTACCGACATAAGGAGGTACCTACCTAAGTAAAAAGGTTATACTTTCAATTTGGCCTATGCAATACTCTCACACATTCTGTTTCACGGGAGTATTCGTCCTCAAAAAGTTACTACTTGAAGTAAATCGTTCCCGTAAACACGACGACATATCAGCCTATACATTTACAGTATAAGCTGACTTAGCTGAGCTGAGCTAGTTTTCAGTACAATGAGAGTTCAGCAGTTTATTCTGGAAATCCAAGTATAGCTTTGTTGTGCATAGGTACATGAAACAAAGTAGGTACCAGTATCTAACTTATCGACAAAACTGGAAAAGATCAGTAAATAAAATATACAAAAAATTATGAATGATCGATCACACAGGCAGTACCAACAATTAACATAAAATACATAATTAACCACTTGACTGCTTTGTCGCCTTAGGTACCTAATGACACTATTGTTTGTTAAATACTTATTATTTACAATATGTTTATGTACAACTTATCTTGCAATAGGTAGTTAGTACTATAATCAATCACACCACGCCAGTAAACTTAATAATTTTAGTAAAATCTGCAAAGGTCTACTGCTGAAAAATACCGAAAACAGAATACCTACCTACGAACAGTTTTCTGTTTTCAGCAGTAAACAAAATAATGAACAATGAAAAAGGAAATTGACATGAACACTGCGCTTAACAGAAGGTTTGATCCCAGTTGGTTGTTATTAGCAGACAGGCGGAACTAGAGTCCACTGCTGTCTTTTTTATGCCGTCCTAACACCTACCTTCTGGTGTAGGCTTGATATGCCAGCCACGAGTGCCACGACCCGCGGAGGAAAAGGGAAGAACGATACAGATTTATTTACCTTTAATAAAATTATAATTTCATCATTGAACCTCGACGTGTCTCTATATCTTGAGTATTCAGTAAGAAGCCTCTGTTTTATAAGCGATTAACCTCTGCCCGCGACTTCGTCTGCGTGAAATTTCTGGTTTCCCCCGACCCACCCTGTCGCGACGCCTCACCTGCCCGCGCTTTTACTTTGTTTTCGCTTATTGTTCTTTTTGACTTTTTCATTTTTGCTGGGCTCCTAAGGGTACTAGCGTGATGTTAAATAGCCTATAGACTTCCTCAAGAATTGGGCTATCAAATGCAAAAAGATTTTTTTTAATCCGACCGGTAGTTCCAGAGACCTACATACAAACTTACAAACAAACAAATCTTACTTCTTTATAATATTAGTACAGAGTACAGAGGTTGAACTAAGTACAGACTGAGAGAAAGACTACAACGCGTTTTGGTACTCACAGAATACGTATAAGGTAAGTTACTAACCATAATTCTTCATTAAAATCTTGTTCAGTTCTTCGTCAAAAGTATTTAGAAAACAAACATATCAACAAAACATACCTAGAACACATTAAATGTTCGTATAATTAACAAAACCATGTCAAATCCTCACGATTTCCTGTTAAACTTGATCTCATATCATAGCACCATAATATATTTCGCTCACAAATATATTATAATTCACTATTTCGAATAAATAATTAACAAATAAAATAATATTCTCGCTATAAATATTGGTAAATCTATCGAAAGTTCAAACGTAACGGTGACAACTGTTGTCAGTATAGATAACTGTCAGAAACCGTAGACTATAAATAACTGTTTTTTATGTAGGCAAAGATAATTTTACATAAAACTTATTAATGCTCCAATATTTCAAAAAAATACTTTTGACCTTAGGCCATTTCAAGGATTTACATGAAAAATCCACAACAGTATTTGAAAAGACGAACTAGAAAAGCACCGTGGCCAAGAAACAAAGATTATGCAATTTAACTTTGCCGAAATAAATCAGAAAAGAATATAAGTTTTTAACAATCTTGAGCACTGTTCGTCCGTAAGAAAATATATCGAATGACCTGTCTTTTCCTTACTCGCCGTAGGTCAAGTCCAGTGTACTTAACATTGTGACAACGTACAGCAAGTATAAATTACCGAGAGGTCAGTATCACGAAGGTTAGGGCAGTGTTCGGGTTACGATAATTTCGAACGATTGTTTTAAGTGTTGGACTCATTCAGCCACTGATTTTTACGCTAATAGTTCTTGGGAAATATCGAACAATGATAATCAAGTACGTTAGAGGATTGAATAGGAGAAATTAGGAATATAAATCGCTTGTCTTAAATAATAAGAAAAAAACTTAGTTAAGTACATAAAAACATTCAACTTAGGTGTTTTAATCGTTTTCAAGATTAAGACCCACTTGCACGGCGCTAATCGAGTTTAAAACATAATTCTGTTTCTGTCAAATGTTTGAAGATGACAGAGACAGAATGATGTTTAAAACTCGTTTAGCGCTAAACGTGTTTAGTGATTAGCGGTGCAAGTGGGTCTTAGTCAATAAGCAGTAGTAAGTAGTACCTTCCAAAGTAATTTTGCAAAAGGAGTCTGCTAAGATACCGTGAGCAAAAAAAATGCAACATCATAATTATCGTCGATCGTTTTGCAACAACGCCTTCTCGATACAACAATGAAAAAATAATAATAAATTAACCTGGTACTAATTCGAATACCCTTGTTAACTCTCATGTACGCAGTAATAATAATACCGCATCTTATTAAACAAAGATATAAGATGAGAAGCGACAAAAAGCAAACATTGTCATCCACAGTCATTGAACTTCCAAAACAGTGATTTAGTACACAAAGAATATATTTACATAAATTATGCCATGAAATTGTTATGATAATGCTTATTGATTCAAATAATAGCATTGTTCGGTTAGTATTTGTTCTTCAATTTAGCATCCGCTTGTCAGATCTTACAGTAGTTTGTAATAGGTGTACCTTCCATGAACCTACATAAACTTAACAAAAGCCTATAATTGTCCCGTTCTGAGCAAAATCTCATCTCATACTGAGAAAAAGTATTGATCCCTTACTGTGGTTTACTGTTGTTTATAGATTTCATGTGTCCTTATTTAAAAATACCGGCCAAATGCGAGTCGGACTCGCGCACCAAGGGTTCCGTACCATTATCTATATAAACGGCAAAAAAATCATGTCTGTTTTATGGCAGCCCCCTTAAATATTTATTTTATTCTGTTTTTTTTGTATTTGTTGTTATAGCGGCAACAGAAATACATCATCTGTGAAAATTTCAACTGTCTAACTATCACGGTTCATGAGATTACAGCCTGGTGACAGACGGACGGACAGCGGAGTCTTAGTTATTACTAAGACTCCGCTGTCCGTCCGTAGGGTAAAACGGGACCCTATTGGGTCCCGTTTTACGTCCGTCGTTTTACGTCTTTGGGTACGGAACCCTAAAAATGATTGAAGTCAAATATCAGTTGGAACGTTAAATTCCATAATCGATCTGAGCGTATTTCATTTTGGACATACTCGTACGGTAGTCCATTAAGCGCGTGATGGTCGAAATCTAGGCACACGTCTGTCCCTTCGTGAAATGCCTGCAAGCGTGATGATATGTTATTCGTATGTTAACGATTTCGGCCCAAGTTTTGTCACGATATTTTCGCGGTGTCCAAGAATAACTTAGAAAGTTATATGACATTGAATAGAGTTAAATCTCGCATGGCTTGGCGTGCGCAGTCTTAAGTTGGCGGCACGGTTGTCGCAGTGGTTAAGCGATTGACTGCTGTGCTGCGTGTCGCGGGTTCGATTCCCGCACGGAACAAATATTTGTATGACCTACAAGTAGTTGTTCCGGGTCTGGCTGTTTCTGTATGTGAGTTTGAATGTTTGTAAATGCACCCACAATACAGGAGAAATTCCTAGTGAGGGGCAACGTTTAAAAAAAAGTGCTCCTTCCGTCGCCAAAATTACGCAAAAAAGACCCATCAATAGAGTACCATGGTGTTTCTTCACCATAGATTTCCACGCTTTCAGGGGCAACTAGTCACGTGTTACTGTTAACCCTTCATTTTTTTTACCATCTTACCAAATCTTTGACAATTCAAAAGTAGACCTGCCTACTTTTGAATTGTCAGGCAGTAGGCAGATATCTACTATAGTACATACTAATTCTATGGTATCTACATCCAAATAACAGTATCAGGCTTTGCCTTCATATATCCCGAGATTGGAAATAATCATTTTCAGTCTTCACACCGTTTAAAACTAGCGATCTGCATAAAAGTTCTAAAAGAAATGGGCAATAATTATATGAACCAACAAGCAGCCATAATAATGACTATATCAAATTATCTAGAACGAGAAAGCTTATCGATTGCTTCCGACCGACGCGACAGGTCGACACGGCGACAGTTGTCGGCGTCGGAAATGACAGCGGTTAGCTCAACGAGTTCTTGATCACATCGATTTAGTTCAATTATTGTGTGCAGTGCCTGCTGACTTCTCCTGTGCGTTCTTCTTGGCGATTAAAACATAAATGGGGTAAAAGAGTTTTATGATATCACTAGCAAAGAAGATGGAATTTTCAGAAGGTATTATGAGAAGCAGATTCAAAGCTAAAGAAAAACTTGAATCGAGGGGAATGTGTGCCAGTAAATGGCAGGAGCACCTATGACCGTGGGAAGTCTGGACTCTTGGATACGCCTGTTAGATTCTCATTCTAGTCCGGTGTCCCATGTCCTTAAACACTCGAGAATAAGAAGTAGATTGTGCCATGTGGAACTGATTTTACCACCTAGGAAGCTTGCAAGACTTGCTACAGTAGTGTGAGGGTTGGAAAAAACAGTTTTTTGTATGGATTTTTCCTAACTTCCTCGTAACCTAAACACCAGTGGAAATACAGCCTTAAGCTACGGTTTCCTAGAAAATTGGTGACCACATATAACGGCCTTAGTGACAGCTGTCAAAAAAATTATGACAGCGGCAAAGATTTAAATCGATACGCCCTACCGCGTCAAAAGTCAGTTGCGTTTCTGTTTCTCTTTGACACCTCTGACACACAATGGCGCAGTGACTTGACTTGATTGTCATGGAAACGCTATATAATCAAATGTGATAATCATCATATGTGATAATCAAATGTGAGCTCACTCTTCTCAGTATGAACACTTTTCGCGTGACTAAGTACGGTGAGGGCAAATCTAGCGATTTAAATCTTTGGGCAGCAGGGTTTGATTTTACGGTGTCAAAAACGCTCTCTAGGAAAACACACCAACTTACTTTCATAGGTAGATAACGTTTCAAAGAAGTCATTCACCGGGAAATTGCGGACGATATGTGGCGGTCACCGCTCTCTAGGAAAACGTTGTTGTTCCGGCCTTGCTTCCTTATTCTATGTATTTTCGATGTTACTGGCCCCGGTAGCCATTTTGACCTCCAAAAATTACTAGTGCCAAATAGTCAAATTATTTGATGTGTACCGCTTTCCCCCTACGTGACTGGTACCAGCTGCTATAAAACAATTTAAACAATATATTGGATAAACCGGACGAGCTCTTCCGATGGCTGACGTGCCTATGTAGTACTATGTAGTAACTAGTAGTAGGGTACATGTAGTACATACTACGAACTGCGGGTAATTACGTAACACAGTAGGAATGGGTTTCATTTTGACAGTTCAACAACATTCATTGCGTTATTTACGGTGTTGACAAATTTTTTGAACATATGAAGCAATGGATTAGCAATAGGCTTCAAAATGATTCACATTGTGATAGTGTGTTACGTAATTAGGGAGCTGGTGTTTTAAGGGCATGAGAATGTATTGATCATCTCAGACGCTAATCTGCATGGCCGACCTCTGAGTTTGTTTCGGTGTTTCTCCATAGAGTAGTCAGAAAGAGAACATCAACCTTATCAAGTTAAAAAAATACAACTTATATACAGAAATAAATATCATTTGTCATTGGGAGCTAGGGATTGTCACTATATTCACGACGTCACGTTATGTTAGGGATGTCTAGAGTGAGCAGTAGCTTGAGAATGAAGCTGCTATGATTGCAGAGATGCAGTCTATTTCGTTTTTCCTACACTTAATACTTAACGTCCTAGGTACATAGTGGTTTTTCAAGGGAATTGTTTTGCCGACTAAACCCATTCACGGTCAATCAGTCAAGCTAAAGACTGGCATAGAGGACGGAATCTGACGTCTAATTAAATAATTTTATAATCCTCCCTAAAAAGATTTGGTTTGTATTAGACTATAAGGCCCGTATTACAGAACGTCACTCAATACTCAAGCACGACTTAAAACTAGCTTCAACCAATCAAATGGCTCGAATCTAGTTTTAAGTAATGCTTGAGTATTGAGTGACGTTCTGTAATACGGGCTTTAGTGTTACTGTTACTGTTAGCCTGCATCATCCCACGGCTGGCAATGGGCAAAAGTCTCTCCCCATGACTTCCAGCTCTTTAGATTCAGGTCTAAACTGATCTCTCCAGCTCGTACTGCCATCTTCTAAGATAAGCTACGGGGTCTGCCGAGCGCCTTTTGGGTGCGTCAGGGCTCCACAAAGTGGCTATTTTGGCCCACAGTTCATTGGGCCATACGGCAGACGTGGCCAGCCTCGTTCCAAGTCTGGTTTGCAATAATTTGTAGCAAATCTAGGTAGTTAAGTATCCACAATTTTTTTTAAATTTGATACAAACAAACGATGTATGAACGTAAACGAAGCAAAAGGAGTATGTAAGGATCGTAGCAAATGGAGTTCAGTAGTTTTTGCCGACACCCAAGGGAACAAGGCGTGAGTTTATGGATGAAACAAACATATTTTGTGTATTTCTGGTAAAATTGTCATGTCTAGGTACCGTTATAAAGTTATTATTACCATAACCATTTGAAACGGTCATCCGTCCTTGAATTGTGGACGAACTCGATGAAAACAAGTGGAGCGGAACAATTTGTATAATTTGTTTGTTTTCTCACAACATTCAAGTCATTTTCAAGTTCCTAGTGACAAGTTAACGTTTTGTTCCTTTTGAAAATTTAATGGTAATCATCATTGAAAATTGATTAATTACATACATACATACATACATAATCTAACTCCTTTTTCCTATGGCGGTTGGCAGAACCTAAAGCCCTACGATCCTTACATTAATTACATAAGTAGGTATACATATAACTTACCTATTAATTATGTATTCACTATTAATGTTTGCGTGCCTAATTAAAGGTTAATTTACTTTAAAAAAACATAAAACTTCACGCCTATATTAACCGAAGAGTTTAGAAATTTATTATAATACATAAAATAAGTATATTAATATATAATAACGATAATATATATAATAACGATATAATAACGATAATCATTCCAAAAATACGGGGCGATAAACCAGACAACCGTCACCCGGCACAAATCCAGACTTCAGACTGCAACTGACTATTTCCTTAAAGAAAAACTAAATAACACTGCCCTACCCGGGAATCGAACATAGGACTTTTCTCTCGACAGCCGTGCCCGTGCTTTCTACCACCAGACCAAGGAGGCATATTCAAAATTATACAAAGGTAGGTACAACGCTGAAACACAGAAATGTATCTTATGAAACCTTACAGAAAATCTTGTAAACTTTGTCAGACTAAAACCAAGATCTCATCTCCTCCAAAGTTTTCACTAAATCAAAGTAAAACAAAAGAACTATAGCCGGTCCCACTTCACATGTTCACCTGTTCATCTCACGATCACTCCCGATCTCACCCGATAAGTTCCGAATGCCGCGTTGAAACTACCCACATCGGTTAAATAGTCAATTGACCATTGATTTTATTTAGTTTTTAATTTATTTCTTTTTAATCACGAAGCTTAGAATGTTCGTAATTTAACAGGACATTCTTATAAACAAAACGAAGATATCTGCATCGATATTTTTAAAGAAATATGTCTCCATAATTAGTTATGAAGAAAAGTGCTGCATCTCGCAATTAAAGTTTTCCTCTTTCGTAACATAGATACAAAGCAGGTTACATAAAAGTTGGGTGGACCCCTCTCTACGTGGGAAACTGGGTGCAGTCGTACCGGCCTAACACGACTGACTGTAACTGGAACCAAACTCAAGCAAACTGAAACAAACTTATGGCTCAATAGGATCTAGACTTTGAGCCAGCCACCACCATTGTAGAGGCTTTGCCCACCCTATTTTTGCGTGATATGAAATATTTTTAACAGCAAAGACGGTGGATTTTAGTCTACTCATGTGATGTCACGCAGTATTTGAAAATGGCATGTAAATTTAATGGAACTTCTAATAATTCCAAAAAATATTATTGAACACAATATAATGATTGCGGCTCTTTTTGTGAACCTCAAATTGTTCATAATCTGGGGTCCTAAAAATAATCAATAGCCAAGTATGTAACTGTGACCAATTTGGATGCAGCGCTCGCCGGCCGCTGCTGCGGCACCGCTCGCTTCGCTTGCTCGGCTCGCACGCGGTTGGTCACTGTTCTAACCTTTACCCCAGTTAGTCGGAGTGCCATAGCGTAGTTACTGCGACCAATTTAGCTCGCGCGTGGTCGTTACAGTTTTCCGGGGTGGAAAATCCTCATGGATGTTCCGCCCTGGGGTGGGCTGAGGGGTCTGAACCTAACCCAGTTAGTCGGAGTGCCATAGCTTAGTTACTGCGACCAACTGTGAGAAAAAGCCATAAAAAGTGCCCATTAGAAGGTCCAAGTAAAGTTTTTAGAGGATCAGTCAAATATTTCCCTTTGAAAATACCTCATACCGTGGTGACAAACTAAGCTAGTCAGCAAATGTACTGGGAAAGTGCACTAAGTTAGTTCAGTATTTATTGACACTGTGAATGCTCTTCATCATCATTATGCATCCGAGGAACGTCCTCAGCTGGACAAGCTGGGAGTATTGTGCGGGGGATTCATGAAAGTGCTGTTAACTTTTTGTTTTATCTAGTAACTATGTAATTTTCTATTTTTCTCTTTTATGTGTCTTTAAATTATTGTAATTGTTTTTAATATCGGCCTCCCCTACTAATAATTACTGGTAAATTACTGGTCCCTGTGCTATGGCAGAAAGTTCGCAAATGTGAGTGCAAACGCTGGGATGGGACGTCCTAGAAGGACATATCGCACCTTCAGTGCAACAAAGTCACAATTCAGGACACTTTTTTTGTTGTCTTTTATTAGGATTTTTTTAATAATTCAAAATAAGCTTTTTACATGAAACTATAGCAAAAGCAATAAACAATTAATTTTATAAAGATTTCAAACCTACTACAAATAGTAATCCAGTAATAAGGCAATAAATGCGAAAAAAATCTTAAAAATCCTCTCCTGTAAAATTTAAAAATGAGCTGTTGTGACTTTGTTGCACCGAAGGTGCGATATTCAGAAAGGCGTGCGTGTACGACCAGCACCCTAATTACGTAACACACTATCTATCACAATCTGAATCATTTTGAAACCTAATGCTAATCCATTGCCTCATATGTTCGAAAAATGTGTCTGCTCAGAAACGTAAATAACGCTATGAATGCTGTCAAAATGAAACTCATTCCTACTGTTAGTGTATTACGTAATTACCTCGCAGATGGATGAACATAAACGAAGCAAAAGGAGTATGTACCTAAGGATCGTAGTAGGTGGCGTTCTGTAGTTTCTGCCTACCCTCATGGGAAGAAGGCGTGAGTTTATGTATGTTTGTATGTAATTATACGAATAAAGTCACTGCCGAAATAAAAGTGCATTGCTTCGCCCAGAAATCAACTAGTTAATAAGACAGCTGGTTGATTAATCTGCCTTCAAACAAACAATAAATAAAGTTACGTCCATTCAGATTAGATCACCGGTGAGCTAACCATTACACAAGAGGTTGTTGCTCTTCGCTGCACTGGTTTGAGGAGTAATTTCTAATGTTAAGTCATCGGCTACTAGCCTCAGGCTAGGAGCAAACACTTCAATAAGATCTAAGTAGTGGTTTTCTTATCTATAAGTACTTCTACACTAATATTATAAAGAGGTATTTGTGGGGGTAATTTTCGGAACTACTAATCCGAATCCGAAAATTCTTTCACTAATGGGAAGCTATACAGTTATGCAGCCGAGTGTCATAGGATTTTATATTAAAACAAGAAATTTCAAGCGGATGAAGTCACGAGCAGAAGCTAGTTTAAAATAAATAAGTCGATCGGTCGGTACTTAATAAAATTATGAACACAACAATCCGTTTCAGCCCTAAAATAGCTGATATCTTTCGGACAGCTGCCACGCTAAAACGGAATTGGGCTGGACACAGCTGCCGCATGTCAGACGAACCAACGGTCAAAGTCATGAACCAATAGGTTCCTTCTATATGGCCTGGGACATGGAGTCATGCCCAGACGGTGATGGCGGGACGTCCTGTAAGTCAATCAATCTGCCTAGGCTGTCTTTTCCCAACAATGTCGGGGTCGGCTTCCAATCTAACCGCAGGCAGCTGAATACCAGTATTTTACATGGAGTGACTGCCTGTCTGACCTCCACAACCCAGTTACTGGGTTAGTATAATTAGTAATCAAGCGTGGTATAAAAATATATACCTACATATCAAATTATTTGAATCAGAGTTCGTAAAAATGCGTAAATAAGTACCTACTTCTTTATAATAAATATCCGATATTTGATATAAGTATTCAGTCTGTAAATGGTTACAATGTGTTTTAGTTGTAAAATTTATGTTGTGTTTGATCACATAATAAAACGCTATATTATAAAAAGTGACAAAAAAATTGAGTCGTTGATGAATAATAATGAGCGTTACTTACTTAACACTCAAAATTTAAATTAAAACATTATTTTGAAAACCATTCGAACGGTCCGCGTGAATAACATGAAAAATGATTAACTATAGGGGAATACCTACCTTATATTAACGTAACCTACTATAAACCCTATGATATTATATCGTGATATATATATCCAGTGTTCCAGATTTTTTGATACTTAATAAAATAAATAAAAAATAGGTAACTCAGTAGGTACGTATACACTTCTATTTAAAAAAGGAACCACTTCGTATCAACGAATTAACTTCTAATTTTACCGTTAAGTTATTTGTTTGACGTCAAATCAATCACTTTCAAGATTAATCAATTAGTTAGTTCCGGTACATACACTGTATAATGTTATCTACTCGCCTCACTTGAGAGCAATCTTTTACTGATTATAGAATGATTTACACGGTGCGATTTTATTGCCTGCTGGGGGATACCATTAGTTCAAGGAACCATAAACAATGTTCAGATGGTGCAACTTTGCCCATCACAGACGTAGTTATAACATTATTAATATGCTGTGCTATATTTATATTATGGCAAGCTACCACACACGGAGGCGATGATATAATATATTTTGTCTTAATTTCATTGATGGTCGTTCATACCATAATAATTATGTTATAATACTTATGCAATAATATAAATTACAGTATAGGTTGGTGATGTCATAGAAATATATATCATAGCTGCGTGTGCGGTCACTCAAAGATATTGAAAATATATCGTAATATGTCTAGCTATGATTATTTATATAAATTTATATTATAGCTAAGTCTGTGATGGGCAATGTTGCACCGTCTGAACTTTGTTTAGACGATGCAAATTTTGCTTTAATTGTATTGTATTGCACAGGCAACAAACTTGCATCGTGTAAATTGGGCTTAGATAACTGATAAGTGATAAGTTTTCTTAAGTAGATATTTCAAGTAACAAAGTAGGTATTCCTAATTATGAAGGTCAGAAGTAGAGAAAATATTTTGAATTGTAGGTTAACGTTTTTTTAAATATTTTAACCAACCCAGTTATTTATTTAGCACTTGTAAAAAAAATCCAAATGTTTACCTTTCTATTCACATCATAAATTGCCCAATTTAAAATCATAACTTCGTAAAGAGTTCGTCACATTGATTCGAAGTAACGTAAGTACGTATTTATTTGGTAAACTGTCAAACGCTACAGTGTTTTTTTATCAAAAACATCCTCAAATTAACACAAGCAATCAACATTATTAAAACTAAATATTCTTACACAACACAAAACAAATAGTAAAAAAACAAAACACACACGTAAAAATAAAAACAGTTTAAAAAAAACAAAATACACTTACTTAAAAATAAACAATCTACTTTTCGGCCAGTTTTTTTTTTACTCAAACATTCGCTTTTGTATTTCGAACAGTGATTCGATAATAGAGTAAGTTTTATACTCACAATAAAGTGTCGTGTCCCGCAGTCCGTCTGCGACTGACTGACCGGCCTCGGTTATACAGTGGGGTTACTATCATAGCGCATTTAGAGCTTACGATACGACTGTACGATCGAGTTTATTATGTAAATACTTTTTTAACAAAAAGAAAACAACCGACTTACGGAAACACACTAGGTACCTACTAAATCCTAAAAACTTTACTTTTGGAATTCGAAGGCAAAAAAAGAATCAAACAACCTGAGCCATTAACTTTTGCACTTTGTAGTGTATTTTTTTTTTTGGTAGTCGGTTTTTTCTTATTTTGTAAAAAAAACTTTTGGTTTTTATTTGTAATGCCCATACAAATGCATGTACCACTACTTATTATGTGAAGATAACAGCATCATCAATATAGGTATATGAACTGGATTAAATTAAAACCTATGATTTAATAGTACGACCGGTGGCTTTAGTTTGAAGAAGTCATACCGGCTGAGAAGCATAACATTAATATTTTTCCTAAAGCACATAAGAGATCAGCAGCCTAATTGCGGAACACAATTTAAATCACAATCTGAATAATTTTGAAGGATATTGTTAATCCATTGCTTCATATGTTCGAAACATTTGTCTGCTCAGCAACGTAAATAACGCAATGAATGTTGTTGAACTGTCAAAATGAAAGCCATTGCTGCTGTTAGTGTGTTACGCAATTACCACGCTGAGTGTTAGCGGCTCCAGGAGTAGGGGAGTCCAAAGTTACAGCATGTCAACGTTGTAAAAAAACTTGTAAATTCATACCGCACCAAAATTTCTGGGACAAGTTTTGGCATCAATAGTCAGGGTCATGGAAGTGAGGGAAATGTATGTCAGTCGGGTAAATGAACTTGTAATATTAGAAAACAAGGATTTTTTAAGTACATTATGAACCTTATGCAGTTCAAAATCAAAACAAAAAAATAAAATAACCTTCTCAAAATGTTGGTATCTTGAATTAATGATAGGAGGATGATTATTTTATGTCTGAAAGAATATTCCGAAACAATGTAAGTGCAAAAAAAAATATGTGAAAAAGCCGTTCAAAAATAAAGATATATTTTTTTGAAAGCGGTTCCCATAAAATTTTCAAGGAATTAAAAAAAAATCTCGAGAACTATCAAGAATCATGGAACATGGGGTATTTTCGGATACCCCTGGGCAAGAGGAAACCATTTTTTTTATTACGTCTCTATTTGTACCAACCTGTATAACGCGGGAAAGATAACCGCTAGTGTCTTAAACATATTAGACGATCTGGTCCCCAATTCTGTATGGTAATTATTATTCCCCGCGTAATCTTACCACGTGCAAACCTCGTCAATATGCTGTCCTGTAGAAATGGTTTCGCTTTTTGTATCATAGAGAATACGTTATTAGCAGATGTCGTGGTTAGATAAGGAATTGACGTGATTTCGAAGTAAGGAATCGTTAAGTGGTCATAGTGAATTAAGGCCCTGAGCGTCTGAGCGTTGCAAGTCTCTCTGACAAATGAACGTCACACCCAAGAGCATTCAGCTGTCGGCGATTTTGTTGTTGTTTTGTTAACACGTTACTTACCATGGTGGGTAAAAATGACTTGAAAGATTCAATGGAGCCATGGGGGTTAATATGGCCGGCATAGAACATAAACATAGCGACGGCCGACGGGCTAGCGGCACCCAACACCGAAATGAACAAACATGGTGTGTTTGTTAGCGGCACTAAAACTGGATTGTAGGTAGTTATCGCATCGTAGATCACGGCGACAAGTGATAATTCGCACTCAGATCGGCCGCAGCAAAGACAATCTCCACAGGTGGGGTTTCTCGGATGGTTCCAATTCTCAATGTAAGTATATGCGGTGGATCCGCCACGCACACGCCTGTCACCTGTACACGTGAGGACCTAATTTCTGCGCCAGCGAATAATGTTAGCGTTGCTGAGTTTTGGACTAAATAGATTTAACTTACGACACGCTAAGAACAAGAAGATCGTATCGTATCGCAATCGTACGGTATAAACGCTGGTCAAGTTTCACTGAGTGACGTATGAACTACAGTCGCCTGCACTAACTAGACGGAGCTGTTTAGTTTACCAATTTAGTTTGTTAGGTGAAAACATGTCTAGAGCTGAACTTGAACATTCTAACAAACTGAAAAAAGGGTCCAAAGTCAATTCAAATAGTCACATAAAAGGCACTTTTGAACGTAAATTTATACAAAAAAAAAATAATAGAATTGATTCTAGTTGCTCCTTCCAAAATGTTGTTTCGTATGGAGAAGAATGGACAAGAAACTCCACCGTTACGCTTTTAAAATGTTTTACAATATTTTATATACATTAATTACCTAAATAATTATAAGTGACGACGATGCATCTAGAATAAAATTACTATACCACAATAGGTAAAAATAATTAAATATAAAGCAATGACAGGTAAATTAATTATGTGGTAGATACATGGTGCTCACATATTTACAAATATTGAAAAGTAGATGATTTTTATAAAATTTTAACAAGTAATAATTTTTAATTAACGATAGGACCGATGCCTGCTGGGGCTGCGGATTGTTCGAAAGAGTTACCGTGGCCCTGGCGCACAGGCAACTGAAGGAACACGGGTGGGTTTTGATTTCCCACCCAAAAAAAAAAAAAAAAAAAAAAAAAAAAAGGGTGTGAATTAAAGTAGTTACAGAATGTAAAATCAATGTCATAAAAATTATAAATTATACAATTAAATTAGCAACCACTTTGATTTTGTCTACACTCTAGATTGTCCTATGGAGCAGGACCAGCATGTTTCCAAGCATTCTTATCTAGGATATAAGCCCCTAATTTGTAACATGCTTGTTTTAAATTGTTTTAAAATGAGTTTTAAATTTTCTTTAATTTAATTGCAATATGTCACAAGGTATTTTGTTGTAACATTTAACACAGTACCCCATAAAAGATTTATGTACTTTAGATAATCTGAAAAATGGTTGATGTATTTTAGTTTATTTCTAGGTACCTATTAAAATGATGTCTATCACTTATTTTTATTAAAAAGATGTAGATTTTTTCTTACATACTTACATAAAATTTTCATAAATGTATTGGCAAGGTACCGTCATAATATTATTTTTTTTTAAAGTTCCCTGAGAGATTCACGGCGACGTAAATCGTAAATAGCCCTGACAGCTCTCTTTAAAAAAATAAAAACGGATTCAATATCAGCAGCCCGACCCCACAGTAAAATGCCTTATGACATAATGCTGTGGAAGTAGCTAAAAAAGGAATATACAAAAAAAAAAACCGACTTCCAAAAAAAACACTACAAAGTGAAAAATAACTTTAATTTCGGAAATCGGTGTCTTTGGTTTTGTATTTTCGTTTTTTGCCACCGACTTCCGAAATTAAAGTTATTTTTCACTTCGTAGTGCTTTTTTTTTTGTTTTTTGTAGAATGGTTTATTATATTTCACTTTTGAGTTGTGGTACCTACCCCGCACAAATTCGTAAACCACTAAGTACTTGCTATATAAATAACAGTGACAGGAAGTTATTATAACATCATCACTATACACTAAGTGGAAAACATACGTATTATTGAGGCTAACTGAAAAACTACCGAAGCAAAGTTAATACAATTTATATGGGACCACCCCTGAGGCATACCCTATCCACTAAAAAAAATATTTTCGAAATCGATACACAATTGCCGGAGATAACATCCAAAAAAAAACATGCAGACGAACTGAGAACCTTCTCCTTTTTAAAGTCGGTTAAAAATTGACGCGTGGTTTCTACTGTCTTATCTTTCTAACAGCATAAGCGGCCGAGCTTAGCCGCCTCGCAAGAGATGTTATACGGGGTCCCCATTGTAATTTCTCGTCTAGCGTGATACCTAGGAAAACCATCTGATTAATAAATTCTAGTTTTTCTCCATTCTCACATTCGCAACTTCTAACATTAGGTAATTTAAATCTAATGCATTTGATTTTTTTTTTCATTTATTACCAAATTATATTTACCGTAAACCAATCTTGGACCTGAAGAATTCACGTCATCAAGACCACGCCCATCGACCGTCGACCGGACCATTCGTCGACCATTGCAATAGTCACCAAGATAAAACAAAAGAGCATGGTTGACTGTCGTAAACATTCTACAGCATACAAGTCAATCTGCTTATCCTTTTCCTAACTAAATATCGGTCGGCTTCCAGTCTAACGGGTAAAGCAGAATTAACATTTATTTTACAGGTATTTTACATAGAGCGACTGTCTATCTGACCTTCACAACCCAGTTAGGTACTGGGTAATACGATACTGACTGGTTGTCAGATTTTCAGGCTTCTGGCGACCCCTAACCGTATGTAAAGATGGCCACCCATCCAAGGAGCTCCCTTGGCAAGCGTAGATTAACCTCATCGATCGACACGTGTGGCTGTTACAACTTAGCTCATTCTCCAGCGTACATTAAGTGTGTCAATAATCCTGTTCCAACACCATGAAGGAACTTGTAACAGTTGGTACAAAAAAACTTGGAAAATTAAAAGTAAAGCGGCACTAGTTCAACTGTTAAAGGGCAAACAGGCGCGTAGGTAAAACTAATAGAACAAATTATTCCTATGAAAACTTCAAGGAAATTGTTCTATAAAAGTTGCGTCGTGTTGTCGCGTAGCGCCGGTCTGCAGGAGCTTTAAGTCGTGACCTGGCAAGCGACAGGATAGGGACTAGGATATGCTTTGATTGCATACTAAGTCAATGTTTTGATTGTTTGTATGTTCAATTGAAAATTAAACACCATCCCATTCAAACAATCTTTACTTGGAACCCTTTTATTTGTACTAGAGCTTTAGCATGGTGAGCTGAAATGATCCTACGAGAACGTACTACCGGGATAAAAAGTATACTAGATCTTAACCCAGGCCATGGTCTACCTGCGGTGTGCCAACTTTCTTTGAAATCCGTTCAGCCGTTATGACGTGAAAACGTAACAGACTTAAGAG
The DNA here is from genome assembly GCA_917490735.1 of Dryobotodes eremita. Classification (NCBI taxonomy): domain Eukaryota; kingdom Metazoa; phylum Arthropoda; class Insecta; order Lepidoptera; family Noctuidae; genus Dryobotodes; species Dryobotodes eremita. The sequence continues at coordinate 1,640,832 of OU823264.1, forward strand.
TTACTTTCGCATATAAGATATCAAAATAATATTATATTATTAAGTATGGATAGTTAGCCGATTGGATATGATTTTGGTGTTGAAACACGGTAACCTTGACCGGATCTGAAGTCATTCTTTGAACTCGGCGATCAAGTAGCAGTTTGGAGATCCGGCAGCTGTTCCCTGTGTGAGTAGAAATTGATCCGCTTGCTTATTAAGTATTTTGAGCCTCCAAGATGCCGCTACGTTAGTATCTCGAAGGCTGAGAGTTACAAGAAACCAGCGGAGTAATTGCGTAACGCATAAAAAGGCAATTCATCGCAATGCCTTTCAATTTGACAGTTACGCCACGTTCGTTGCATTATTTCCGTTGTTTAGCAGACGAATTTTTCAAACATATGAAGCAATGGATGTCTAAATGAAAGGCATTGCGATCTATCGCTATTTTTTGCGTGTTACGCAATTAGCCCCTGTACCTAGAATATAATAGAATACTATTTATTATGAACCTGCACGAAATTAAAAACAATCGATTTTTTCTGTATAAATCTCACCGTGAAAACTTAGGAGCTTGAAGTAAGTTTTCAATAGTGTCAATCCCTTTCCAAACTTTAGCTTGCTTTCTTTAGCTTTAGCTAAAGTTTTCACGGTGTGATATTACAGAATGGAGCGGCAGATATAAAAGTATGTATGTACATAGACATACATACATTTAGGACGTAGGTCTTAGAACCAAAAATTCCAAGGTAATAAATAGTACCCACCCATGTGACGTCCACCACCACAATCAGGGCCCGCGAGATGGATGGACTATGGCCCACTTCCTTTCACAGAGAGGAGGCCTGAGTCCCAGCAATACCTACCTGATACCAGTTTGTTGTATGTTTGTAGATGCAGCCGCGAGGGAGTTGGTGTCCATTCAGGGAGTGACGCGTCAGTTTCCTATTTCCCTTTCGACTGAAAAATCCTGTTACCATGACCAGACTTCAGGTTCCGCCGCGGTCTTCTTCTTTTCGAACCGATGATACAACCTTTGTCTAGTTTTAAACTAGAATACTTTAGCCCAGTAGGTTGCCACGTTGATAGCGGCTTCAGTAGTGTCCTTTACATCCTTAAATGAACAGGGGCACTTTGGACACTCCAACAATTCAGCCACGGTTACGCTTATGACCACTGACATTCTTCAAATGGTTGCAGTAAAAAACATCAGTTACCCATAATTGTGAGCCTTTAAACCGACAACGCCTTAAACAACTATTAGGTATATTATCTCATACAGGTTCTCGTTCAATCCGGAACCGGTAATCGTTGCTAATATTTTTGCCATTTGACTCATCAGAATCGGTACAGACGTTATACAATGATGTCACCCAAAACAATGATGAAATACAGTTTACCCGTGCCAGACATCTTGTGTAACATAGAAATCACGACGTTGAACCAATATCCGTTGGGGTAGACGATTGTTCTTCAGTTAAGACTGCAAACGTAAGGCAACCTAAGACAGCCTTAAGCAAAGTGACGCAACGATCTTAACAGCGGTTGTGTATGGTCGAGAATCAAGTAACATCGAGACCTGTTTGTATTTCGGACATTCTAGTTGAAGTTAGACCACGCAGGAGGACCGAAGCATCGGCAATTTCTTACTTTATAGGTATGTAGCCCTCCCCATAAGGATTGTCTGGAAAGGCTTATGGTACTGGGCCAAGTCGGAGGAAAGCATGCTTAAGGTAGAGCACCGGCAAGATGGTCCGACGTTGGAGGCAGCATTTTGTCACACTGCAGAAAATCGCATTACTTGGAGACCCGCTGTATGTGGTCGCGCTCCTTAGCATTGAGGGACCGACGAGGAAGAAGGTCTCTCCCCCAAAGAAGACGTAGGTAGGTATGTATGTGCAATGACGCCCTTCGATCGCATATTCATTAGATATCTTTCAATACTGAAACGTTCGAACTTCTCCAATAGCAGTCACACCAAGTAATAGCATTATCTCATTTAATTTCTGTAAAGCTCAACAAAAATCCATGACACAAATATTTTACCACAATGCGGGACTCGAACCCGCGTCACTACTGCACTATTTAGGTCGCTGATACCAATGTGGACTAAGTCGTAGGATATTTAGTAATAACAGACAATAATTATCGCTTATCTATAATTATTGTGCCTTCCGACAGCATGTGGCCGTGAGGTTCGCAATAATGTATTTCTTTATTGGCCAATTTTACCATATTTCGTACATCATTTTACTAAATGACTGCGATCATCGTAAATCTCGTAGGTATAGCTTTGATAGCTTTCTATATATCATAATCGTTCTCCAATTTATTTTTGATCGGCATGTCTTTTTCAATTCTTTTTCTTCCATACTTTTCTATCAGTCGTCATCCCCTTTCTAACCATTTCATCTCTCACACAGTCCATCCATCGTTTTTTGGTCTTCCCCTACTCTCATAGCCATCCACATTTATACTCAAAACTTTAATATAGTTGCTTTCTACTTATAAGGCATGTTTTAACGAACACTAGGCTACACCTAAATGTGATGCTTAGTTAAAAGCGCTCTGCTGGATTTTCAACGCTCGGTTGAAGGCTGAGAGTTGAAATTTAACAGAACAATATTATCTAGACATTACATTTAGGTTGACTGGTTGACTGCCTCGTTGGACTAGTGGTAGCACTGCTGCTGAGCATGACGTCCTAGGGTCGATTCCCAGGTCGGGCAGTTTTATTGGGTTTTCTATCTGGAATTTCGCAGTAGCAGCCCGGAGTCTGGATTAGTGCCCGGTTGATGGCAATAGACTCGCCCCCTAAAATATGGGACTGACAAATGTGGGTGTAGGTACTATAGTTGCACCTCTGCCTAACCCGTCGGGGAAAACAAGCAGGATGTTATGTTACATTTAGATGTCGCTTAGTGTTATTGAAAACGGGCATTAAACTTTGATCTTCCCTATTAAAAAGTACAATAATTATGAAACCCAAATCTCAGTAGGTACCTATATCTAATGTGAATATATTAAGGGGGATCGCCACGGTAGCCCGCGACATTCAAATGTTCTTACGTTTTTTGCAATTTGCAGGTCAGTGTCAGGTTGTATGTAGATCTAAATATGATTCGCGGCCGTATCAAATATTTATTTATAGAATTATTATCATAAAAATTATCAATACATCTCTCTAAGTTCATATTACCCTATTGAATGACTATTTCATGAAATCATAAGATTGTAGGGCAATTCTAAGTTAAGGAGTTGTATTGCTGATTCTTATGATTATGATTCTATTTAGCCATATTTGTTACGGTCGCGAATCATATTTTGTTCAACAAACAACCGGACACTGACCTGCAAATTACAAAAAACATAAGAAAATTTGAATGTCGCGGGCTACCTTAGCGCATCTCCCTTGATGTTTTACATTCATAAAATCATTATTGTTCGTGATTATGCATATCTATTGATCGAATTTTTATGGCTGCTGGTTCTTTCATTCGTCATATCGGTAGACAAAGCATTAACTGAGAGCCATGAACTATTAAAATTATAGTGTAACGAGCACCTACCTTATCAATGAGAAAGCTAATTACTGTTGCAACAACATAATTAAATATTATTAACACTTGACACTTGCATACACCAAAGGAGTAGCAGAGCTGCAGAGGTGTAAAATAAACTCCATATTAGGAGGGGCGAGTCTATTGCCATATCATTGGACACAGATAATAATAGACTCCGAGCAGCAACTCTTCTTTCTTTGGTCTTAAAACCCGATAGCACTGCGCGAGCCCAGTATCGAACCCCTCTTATAACTTATACAATAGCTCTGACGTGTATGACAACATTTTAATAATTACCTGATTTATTCTATTCAAACCCAAGGCTCCAAAGTGTGCTTTACAATAAAGCCAATGAAGCGTAAACACCCAAATACATGTAAAATTGCTCAACTTAAGTTTCTGTGCCAACAACCTTATTTTGTAGCACCCACTGATCGTGACTGTTACATGTTGAAATATCACCTCCATTCTTATAAAATGTTATTTAATTGCCAAGTTTGGTGTGATGACATCAAAAAAACGGTCCATTTCTATTCTGAAGAGCAAAATGTTAGCGTTCGTTGGGCAATGCAGTAACTGCAGCAAGCACCTTGTGCTTACGTTACGGAGTGAGTTTACAACACACCTGCCTGCTTTGTTGTTTTGTTTTGTAAATAATAAAAAGTTATATACAAGGCGTAATTGAAATAACTGAAAACCTTCAAAAGGGGTCGTTATTAACAACTTTTATTAAGGTACCAACACTGATTTCATGCAAAAAAAAAGCTGATCCATACATTCATGTTCGTATGATTCGACATTTCAAAAACTAGTTTATGTCTATTCAAACGAAATAAAAATATATGACTGCAATGTTTAATGTATTGCTGAAATGATGCTAAAATGCAATAAATCCTGCCAATTATCGTGGACGGAAATTTAAAAATGTATGGAAATATTTTCAAGAATATTTCCATACATTTTACTTCTCCGTGTTATTATCGTGAACCGTCGACGTCCACGATAATATTGTCAAGTTAGAAATTATAAAAATGTATGAACTTAAATATTTTCTTAGAAGCTTACGGCTTATCTTAAATAGTGTAAGAAGGACGTTCACGCCTCAAGCTTTTAAGAAAATGTTAAAGTTCTATGTTAACGTAAGTTTTATTTAGTACTTTTTAGATAATTAAAACCTTGTTTTTAAAAGGTTTTTACTTACATATTATTTTGTACTTTTTAGCATTAGAATTTCTTTAAATATCCGTTCTATCACCTTCTTTTGAAAGGTACTTGTAAAGACAAATCCAACGAATCCAAACACGCCTTTACACAAGTCATGGTGTGAAGCCATCTGAGTTGCGCCCTTAGTCAAGCCATACTTTAGAACGGGCTATCATAATTGAATGAGTACTTATACAAAATTTCGTGCCTGTGCTGTTGCCCGCTAAGGAGATTTTCCTTATGGAGCCAGTCCTGGGTGCGGCAGCCAGATCATGGTAGACTTTAGAACGAGCTATCATTTGCATGCGTATATAAAATACTGCGTCTCTGCTGTTGACCGTTGAGGAGTTCCCTCGACTGGAGCCAATCCTGGGTGCAGAAGCCAGGTCATGGTGGACTTTAGATGGAACTACCATAATTAAATGCGTATATTAAATTTCGTGTCTGTACCGTTGACCGCGTTGAAGGAATTCCTTCGTCTGGAGCCAATCCTGGGTGTAGAATCAGGTCATGCATCATAAAAATGCATTGTGTTCGAAACAGAATCAACGTGTAAAATATGAAATGAGAGGAAGTGATTTTAATTCAGTTTGCAAGATTTATCCCGATCATACATAGGTACAAACCTACAAACATAAAGCTTGTAAATCAGTCAAATTACACTTAGCTAAAAGGACACTAAAATGACAACACAAAACATTGATTGCAATGATTTATTTAACAAAAATTGCCATTTCTACATTACAATAATTATATTTTATATAATTCTAGTAAACTAAATACCTTAATTACGCCAAAATAAACGCTTTAATATTTTTTTTGTGTGTTGAGTTTCATACAACATTTTAATGAGATTTCTCATTCTCAACCATCGCTCATGTGAGTAGCCCTCGTACCCACGGATGACAAAGTTTGTCTGATGCGACAGGACACAAGTTGTTTGAAACTCCACGCAATGATTAAGGGCCAGTCAAAATACTAATAATTATAACACTCATCTACAAAATTTAATACTTTCATAATTTTCTAAGATTTTGCCTATAGTTAACCAACTAGGGATCTCGTTCGACGAGCTTACCAACTCTCGACCGTCAATTAACAATTATTTTGAGCCCCAAAAGATTTCATATGTAACTGACCCTTATTTTTAATTTAACCCCGAAATAATACTCATTGCGAACAAACTAAATCTAATTTAACACTATATTTTTATATAAAAATATTATTAATATCGAATTCGAAAACACTTATGTTATACAACCCTTTGTATGCGCAGGACACGACAATAAACGGTTTTCATATTAATTTTATTTGAAAAAAAAAAACATACAAAAGTATGAGAGCATTATTTGCGTATTTATTTACTGCCTCATAATTTAAAGGATAAAAAATCACATGTTTGACAGCATCTAATAATTTTCAACATTTGCAGAACATTTTTTATACTAAACCTGTCGTCTATAAAGCTATTTAAACTAAATACAGTAAGCGTTTCATACGAAAATGAACCTTATGTATATTTGTTGTGAAATTAATTTGCATAAGCGAATGTAATCAAGCATTTCATGCGAATATGAACATTAACGTTACTCCGATAAGGTTCATATTCGTATGTAGCTTGAGTAAAGTCTAATTACGCTTTATAGATCTCAGCCTTAAGATTTTTAGCTTAGATTATAGCAAAACTGTAATCTAAATTTTGTATGAATTACACAAAAACTTGTACATTTGCTATATTGCCCAAACGGACAAATGCACTGACAGACACTAAACGCCCATAGACGTATTAACAATAAAAATTCTATTGTGTCTTGTTCAGTGTCAGTCAACCGACCAACTTTAATGTTTCAAGAGTGGGGAAAGAACATAATTTATTATTCTGGGCATAAAATAAAATAATTTCTACCACTTGGAAATAAAATTTCCAGAGTAATAAATTCGTTCGATTTGTATCATAGTTTTCGATCCGTGCATTTACTTTGATTCCTTTGTGTATATTGACAAAATTATTACATAAGTACAACCACTAAACATTATTCTTTCACTTGACGCACGCAGCATTTACATAGTTAATCTCAACTGGAAGAAAAAATATTATAGTCTATGAACACATAGCAAAATGCATACAAATAGGTGGTTTTGTGAATTTAATGTTTCTATGGCAATGAGTCGGTGGTTCTAGTTCCAATTGTCATGAGTGAAAAATCGAAAATGATTGTATAAAATAATATACTATGAGATATTCAGCCATGATTCGAGTGCATGTAATTAATTTCATATATTTCTAGTTTGAATTTTATGATATAATAGCAAATCAAAACATCAATTTGTCGACAAACAAAAATAAAGCTACATTTTTAGGGATGATCTGTTAGTAACTTTCAATGATTATGAAATAAAAAATCCTGTATATTTGTATGATTGAAGTTTATTAAAAATGCACAAATATGCTTGACACATAATTCTTGTTCATTCTTTGGGTAGAGTTACAGTAAATGATTAATGTTAAAAGATAAAATCCAGGAAACCGATTACTAGCCGAGTCTCGTTACCTAAATATTAATCTAACACAGTTGGGACATGTTAAGGACTAGAAAACATACAAAACATTACATTTTGACATAATTTGTATAGTCATTTGGACATAGGTTCCATGTCTTGAAAACACAAAAATATAGATATTTTATTACATACAATTTGATTGAATAAAAATAAAACGAATTTTGCAGATTATTTACACAATCAATTTTGAGATAATCCACAAAGTTGATTCTATTTAAAAAAAAAAAAAAACAACCAATTTTTCTTTCTGGTACATAAGAAAAAGTTTTTATCCCTGACCATAGAGTATGCAGTCCCCAACATGTCCAGTTTAAAGTCAATCGATAAAAGGATAAAATCATTCAGCGAGTTAAAACCGCGGTACATAATAATATTATGTACAAACACATAGCTGTTTATAAACTTGTCTTTTACAACTAATCATCATAATATATCTATTTACTATATTACATTTTTATGTATTCTATTTTGTTTTCTCGTGGAGTGTGTTTTGGACTTTAATTTTGAACGTAATACGTTATTTTATTAATTACTAACTGCCCTGACAGACAAAATACTTAATATTTCCCGAATTCAAAAATTTCCAGGAAACTTTTCCAATTTTTATTTTTATTTTTATAAAAACCCAAACCCATTCAGTTGTTCTCAAGTGATGTGCTCAACAACGAACCGCATTTTATTTCTGTGATCAATGATATGACGATGTTGATCCAAATTCTAAATGCACGGTTTCTACTAACATTCTCACTATGGCTGTATAAAAAGATGATTTTAAATTAAACATGAATATAAATTCCCGTACAAAACACACGCCACATACAACACTTACATACGGACAAAAGCAATCGGATTCGCTATCGAAGCGATCCGACGCCGAATAATATCGAAACGACACTCGTCACGAGGTAATGAAGTGATAAAATAAAAGTTGCATTGTGTTAATTATACATGGCATAGGATTCTGGTGGTCTATCCTATGTCACAAGACACAGGGCAGAACTACTAATTCTAGGCTTTGATTAAGACGTCCTGATGATATACAATACGATTTCGGATCGCAGCTTAGTGACTCATGCGGCGTTTTTTTTTTCCATGAACATTTTATAATAAACTTTCAGTATTGTTGTGTATGTGTTTCTCTGTATTTTGGAAGCTGAACTAAATATCTGCTAATGCCGTTTAAAGACACTAATGCTTGCACTTCATAACCTCATACAAAGTGTCTTCAACTCTTACTGAATCGTAAAAAAAACGTACTTAAATAACATCTGATAAAGTCCACCGGGGCTATAATATCTTCCGCCTCGGCCCCTAAGGTGTTACACGATTCCTCTCGTGGACACTTTCCCTTACATAATGACGCACCTCTTGTTGTCTTTCTCGTCGCACGCCAGTGGGACGGCCACGGGTTCTGCAGAAGGCACGAGCGGCGGCAAGGTGAGCGCGGCCGGCTTCAGGGACTCGGGGTCGAACGTGGGCGCCGCGGACAGCGGGGCCGACTGCGGCAGGTCGCTGTTGATGCCGACGATCTGAGGAAGAGACGGCGGAAATTAGAAAGAACGAAAGAAAAATATATTTAAAAAAAAATAAAAAAACGTGTCGTTGTCAACAAAGTTCTTGGGAGATAACAACTCAACCCAAAGCATTTATTTCAAATAAACCAATTACAGGCACTTTTGGATTGTCAAGGGGTCGGTCAGTCAGTGAAGAAATCGACTTATTTTAGGTATTAATAAAAACCAAAACATAAAAATTAGACAAATGAAATTTAAGTGTATTTTATACTAATTATGCTATCTACATCTTATCCTGAAAAATTGAGCCCTCTAGCATTATCCAAGTCGAAGTTATAGAGGTTTGCAAATACGACGAAACACTTCGAGAAAAGGTAGATATTGCCCCTACTTTTTGTGTTTGGTTCGTCTTGGCGGAATGCAAGGGTGTTTAGCTTAATAAACCATATCTGTGATCACTGCGCACGTAAAAACACGGTGTGAAAGTATTGACGTGCTTCCATATAAATATTCACTCAATTTTGGAACAAACAGGTGTCTTTGGTACTGTCAGTATTTGTAATGAACAGCATCGCTTCCAAATAGAATGCTCCTCGTATCCGAACTAAGGGCCAATTTCACCAAGGAAACTTGAACGCAATGAGCGTCATCGCGTCATCTAAACCGTGATCAAGAGCTGTCACAGTCATCATTCATTCATACCGAGACACTGAATCATACAGATCAAAATATTGTCATTTTTGATAGTGTCTTTTAGTAACTAGATAGTTCTTAAAAGAATCTTACCTCGGCATTCCTCCTAGCCACAGTAGGCATGGCCGAAGCGGCCGCAACTCGCCTGAAGGGCTCCGTGAGCCTGTCGAGCACGCGCATGCGCTTGGTCGCGCCGTGGCTCGGCTCGGTGACCTCTACGCCGAGCTCGATGTCATCGGCGTCAGGCTTACGCTTGCGGCCCACGACCGTGCCGGTCGGGCGCGTGTGCAAGTCTGAGGCTGGGGATGTTACTATAACAGAAATAAATAGAATTAAACCTTATGTAACCTTATCATATCTGCATCACATAGCACCAAATATTGAGGAACCAGAACTTGAAACTGGCATCATGCACTAATCAATCATGGTGCTTGCTATGCTCTGTCTTTTTAAGTGTTCCGTACCTCAAAAGGAAAAACGGAACCCTTTTAGGATCACTTCACTGTCCGTCCGCGTGTCCGTCTGTTAGTCTGTCAAGACCCTTTTCCTCAGGAACGTGTGGATGTATCAAGTTGAAATTAATATCAAATAATTAGGCATACTGTCCCTTGGAGCTCTAAATCAAGCATCCAAGTCAACGCAATAAAAAATACGCCCATTTTTGCGACATATTTTGATACTCGCAAATAAATCAAAACCCAAAGGGTACGTCCTGTTGACCCTAGAATCACGGAATTTGTCATGAAGCAAGGTCTCAGCTCAAGTAAAGGAAAAGTCAGCAAATCGTTAATTTGTAGTTTTATCACATACAATTTTTTTTTTTGCCATTACAAACTTACATTTGCATTTGGAGAATTGAATATAACGATTGATATATTATGAAATTGTCCGTCAATAGGATTATATGAACTTAGAGGGTTGTATTGATGCTTTTAATTATTATAATTCTGTAAATTCATACTTGCTACTGTCGCGAATCATATTTTGTTCAACAAACAACATGACACTGACCTGCAAATTGCAAAAAACGTCAGAAAATTTTAATTTCGCGGGCTACCTGGCGCTTCCCCCTTGGAGACATGTTATAGTAGGAAAGCTTCTCTTGAGCACGGCAGGCCCTCCTGACCTTATAACCTCCCTAACTTCACCTAAATTCTAAGATTAAAATTGCATCGCCGTACTCCTTGGTGTTGGAGAAGTGTCTATTGATATATTGATGCCTTTGCTTTTTTCAACCAGGAGTCAGAATTTGTACCTGTTTCTTAGCCATAGGCTCGGCCACAACAATTTGGGAGTTAAAACTGGTAAAATGTGGGTGTTCCTGACACCTCTACCTACCTCCTTCTGGGAAATAACACGTAAATTATACTCACTGCTGGTACTAGCTGCGGATCGCGCACTTTTGTTCGCGGTGACGTGCCTCAGCGTGATCTCTTTGAGCGGCTTGTACGACGAACGACCGCGGATGTTGCGTAATCCACGTAGGTATGAACTGTCATCTAGTGGAGCGTCTTCCATGAATGAGGAGGACTCGGTTATGTCCATCTCCATTGTTGTGTTGTTGCCTAAAATATTAAGAGGATTTATGATAGTTTTTTTTTTATATCGTAAATATTTGGGTGTTGCAAGGTAATGTAAGTTTTGTAAATGCTTTTCGTGTACTGTAACAGGACTTGGGTCATGATTTTTAAAAAACGTCGTATTATTTCAGACAAATGTTATCTTCAGTTATTGTATTACGTGCTAGGGCTATAGAGGGGATACAATCCAGACTATGATAGGAGCATTGTGACCATTCTACTTCCGTTAAATCAATGCCCGCTACAAACCTCAGGTTCTTTTCTAAAAATAAATGCGCAAATGATTTGGTAACTACAAAACAGTACCTCAGCGTTTTAGAAGCTGATGGTTACCCCTACCAAGTTGAAATTGATATAAATATGACATTGTTACTCCAATTTCCTTCTTTTTAATTTGAGTCTCAAAATACCCAATTCAGTATCCCGCCCTAGGCAAAGAAAATGTTTGCCTCCAGGCATTTAATAGAATGATGTTAGTAAACCACACAGGCTGTAAAAATACCCATCACGAAGCCTTCATCTGCGCATTCTGTACATCGAACTAAGTAACTTTGTGCAAAAATAAATGCAGGGAAACGATTTTTATTTTTGGTGTGAAAATTCACGTTTATGGTAGTACGCAATGAAACGCACGCAAAACATTTTGCTTATGGATGCTTGTAAAGGTACAAGGATCGCAAGAGTATTTAAAATTAAGTTATAAGCATTCAAAACTTGTTTTCGTAAAAAAAACATCGGAACCATAGTCCAGTACAATTTTTTTTTATCATAATAAGAGAAAGAACAAGTGACTTCGTGTTTGTCCAGGTATAACGTTACTTACCAGTATAGTTAGCCTGTAGCGACGTGTTGGTCTGGTCCGCGAGCCTCATGCTGCGTCTGTAAGGCGATACCTTGACCCTGGACTTGGAGAAGTTGGTGTCAGTCTTGCTCCTCTCCTTGTCTTGTGGCTCCTCGCCTGCAATGATATGTCACACTACACATAACGTTACCGTATCCGTGGTTACATTTATTCGTTAATATGGAGGAAGGGGGAGGAACTAAACTATTTTTATTTTTTTATTACGCAATTGCGATCTTCAATTAATTCAACAGGCATAATGGATATACACTTTGAGCTGAAACTGTATCCCGAGTTAATTTATGGGGGAGCCTTTCATCATTAGCCATGGGTAATTATTAGATATACCATACTGCAAACACATCAGACGTGTGTAACATATTGGTATCAGCGACGATTTTTATGAATGAAGCATTTCCTACCTTTTTCATAAAACAAGAGATTTTTTATTCGTTGTGTATCCCACAGACAACCAAATAAAAGATTACTTACACAAATCCTAATCGCGCATGAGAAAAAAATGCAACTCCATTATTTTATACTCAACCAAAGTACTTTCTACAAGATAAACGCTCAAAGAGCAACTATCCACTTACCCTCATTGCCCGGCACCTCCAGTACAACTTCTACCTCCACCTCCTGGTTCTTGTCACTCTTGGCAGCATCTTCATCTTTTTCTTCTACCTTCTCCAATCCATCTGACTTCTTCGGTGAGTCCAGGAGTTTATCCTTAAATTATGTTTATTTAGTAAGTTGGTTATAAATAACACTTTTACTTGTTAAATATTTTTTTAAGCTGTACTTTAATACCTAATCCTACTCATATTATAAATGTGAAAGTTTATGAGGATGGATGGATGTTTGTTACTTTTTCACTCAAAAACTATTGAACGGATTTGGATAGAATTTGGAACACAGATAGTTTATAACCCGGATTAACACGTAGGATACTTTTTATCCCGGTAGTACGTTCCCGTGAGATAATTTCCACCTCCACTCGGGCGAAGCCGCAGGCGAAACCTAGTCTTATATAATTTACATTAATTGGCACCTAATCAACTATCTGTTTCAGCGTTATGTAGCTAAAGCAGTCAAACTCAAAGCATTTATTTCAATTAAACCATTTACAGGCACTTTTGATTGGTCAGTATGTAGTAAATTGATTTTTGATTGACCGCTTGTATTAAAAAGATCCAAAATATTTAACGATTGTACTGAAATTTGAACATTGCCATGTATGTATCATGTATTTATAGTCTATTCCAAAAGTATCTAATGAAAGTGTAAACAAGTGGACACAAAACGTACGTGTTTTGATTATTTGAATAATTAAACCCGAAATTCTAATTTTAAATCGCCTTACAGATGGTTTCCACTTGACAAATGACGTTAATTTTATAACCAAAGTTTTTCTTCAATGATTCTTCATTCAATTCCAATTTAATCAAATAATAGTTGTTGGAAAAAGTGGTGGGTGACATATAAAGTTGAAACCTTGTAAATAAAGATGAATTTGTTACCAATTTCCTTTAGTGAAGGTGTTTGAATTTAGTGACTGCATAAAAATTTAACCTGAACAGGGTTTATTTACACTTTCATCAGATACTTTTGAAACAGACCATAACATCAATAGGAAACAAGGACTAGAATATACTTTACCTTCTTTGTAGTCTCTGGTTTCTTTCCTTCCTGAGGTTTCGGAGAGTTTGACGAACGGAGCCGCCTGTCCGTTGCGGGTGTTGCATCTTCTTTGAGCTTTAGTACTTTGTCTTTTGGCTGAAATTATTTACGAGTGGTGATAATTTTTTGTGTAAATTTTGAGTACTGAGTTTTGAGTATGAGTGTTGTGTTACTGGTGTTGCCACGTATAATATATAGATATTTAATACTTATTATTGCTATCTTAATTTTACGCAATGACGATAAAAATAAAAGGGCTTAGTGTGTGTTTATAATATATCATACATAAAATGATATAATAATAATACATAAAAGTAAGTATAGAGTAATTACATTAAGTATTTATTTCTAAATAATCACTTTGTTCTAGGTACGCTTGTTACGGTCGCAAATGGCTATGAAATCGGAATACATAGCCCTTGAAATTTCTAGAATTGATCATAGGGTTCCCCTATGTCCAGTTCTATTAATTTTACAATCAGTGTACCTACATCTTTACATAATATTATATCAGTTAAAATACTGTATGCCATATATAAATATCAGCTCATGCCGTATCTCTTATATAAAATCTCTCTTCACCAATATACAAGTAATTATCATAATTACACAGATACATACTACGGAATTGGGTCAGTAGTGTTAGTATTGTCAACATGTGCATATTGTAGTAACAGACATTGTGCAGGCTGTTAGCTGTGCAAATATGTGCAGAACACTGCTTTGCGAATGTGGAAATCTGATAAATTTAATTTCTATTTATAGTTAATTTTAATTTTATTGAGGTTTTGGTAATATGAGAACCGAATACAGGTTGTAGATAAGAATCCAACTATTCGATTTTAAATCCTTTTTTTATGTGACCGTCCAGTGCATGGTTTAAAAACTATTTGTATTAGTTTTCCAAATTCGCAAAATAGTTTTATAACAACGCAGAGAAGTTAATAAATGGAGGGTCAATGCAACGCAATCTACGATTCAGCGATTGAGCGTGCAGCCTTATTGCTTAACAAACTCGTAATTAAAATCGCTTTCATTTAGGTACTCAGCTAAACAATAAACATAGCTTTTGGGTAGGATATAGGGACCACATATTATAAAAATAAACATGTTATAAGTGAGTTATATTGCATTGTCAAAATGTCAAACAGACATGTTGTGTCAATTAATCAAGACTTTTTACTTTATTTCAACTTGTTGGTAATGACTTTCTCGCGCTAGACCCTTAGCACTCCATTTACCCACTCCTTCGTGACATAGATAAGTTTGCCGGACTTACATCGTCCGCATCCTTGTCCGGCTGTTTGTCGGACGCGGGGCGGGGTGTCTCCGGCGTGCGGGTCGCTTTCACCTTTACCATAACAACGCTATTAGTTAGTTAGGGGTTGGGCACAAACACAATGAGGGATGTCTTACTGCTGAACTATTAGGTACAAATACTATTATAAAAAAAAAAAACTCAAAGATTTTTAAGTAAATAAGTTTCTTTTTTGTGATATTTGAAAAATTAACTTGTCTGTAGAGCTGAGCAAATGAGTTCCGATTTATATGTTAGGAGGACGGCTGCATTAATTGGCCACCGCTTTTTTGCCGGTATTTTGATGAGTGATGAATATAAAATAAACGTAGGCGTCAAACATAGGTCATATTATATCAGTTATAATACTATAAACAACCGTAACCATGAGTGAGGTGTGGAAAAATATTAAATGTTCAATGGGGTGGAATTTCTAGTTCGCAGTAAGACATCATAACACAAAATGGCACCAAAAAACATAAAATGTTCACCACAAACCAAAGAAACGACTATCATTTATCTATGGTTATACACCATTATGAATGAAACTTATTTCTCTCATTATGAACACGATAATGATTGATCAAGATTCTAACGAAACTGAAAATCGTCAGAAATCGGTTTAGTAAATTAATAAACCTGCACCAACCATCAATGTTACTATCACGCGTTCTATTTAATCGATTTTCAATTCAACTTTCAATTAATCGAAATAAAAATCGACTATCGTTTATTAATCGACTCAAATAATCGGATAATAATCGACTACCGTTTCATAATCGACTCGACTAATCGGAATAAAATCAACTAAAAAAACACAACAATATTTTTTATCGACATTCAGAAAACGAAAAAAAGCACAACAGGTACCGAATAAAGGTACCTGCGATCGCCGCGTGAAACTCCTACTGGGCCCGTTTTCCGGAGTCGGCAGTTCAAAACAATCGCCATCAGATGTCTCTTCGTATGTCAGCTCCGGGAACAAATCGTCTTGGTCGTTGTCATCGATGACGAGAATCACGTCATCCTCGTCCGAGTCCGCACTCACCGTTCCGTTGAGTACGTCATCGGTCCCGTTCGTACCGAGCGTGACGTCAGACACACCGTTGTGCACGCGATCTCGCCCGTTCTGTTTTGCCTTTGATGGCTCTGCCTTTTTCGTGTCTGGTTTTTCTTTTTCTAGCTGGAATTTTTAAAGGTTTTTGATGAATATTTAGAGAAGTCTGTAGAACAAGAGCAATTGATTTCAACACAATATAGACCGGGGTCAACAGCAGTAGAGTTTCAACGACTAGAAAGGGTGTCGACATCAATCAAATGTTTGATTCAACCGAGAACTGGACAGAGAGGTTGTCATAAAGCGAAGGATAATACAAACATACATAGCAGTGGTAATAGAATTGAACTCAGGCCATAAAACAGTGGGATAAAACTTGGATCTAACAAGCATCTAAGACGACAAAGAAAATCGTAGGAGAAAAATGGTTAATCAAAGGGCAAACAGAACACAGGACATTGATGGTTGGCATATAACAAAGAAGTGTTATACCCCAGCAGTTGATTAACACGGACCTGGGAATGTTCATGGGAGGCCTATTTTAGCAATGGATGTTAACTGACTGATGGATGATAATGATAATGACCAAGTGCTATTGGCTTTAAGTGAATGTGGGTTGAATACACGTCAAGAAGTAGTTGAATGAGAATGATACATGTTGCTGAAAACTCAAAACAATAAAATAATTCTACTTATAAAAAAACGTAAAGTAATAAAAAAACCGGCCAAGTGCGAGTCGGACTCGCGCACGAAGGGTTCCGTACCATTATCTATAAAAACGGCAAAATAATCATGTCTGTTGTATGGCAGTCCCCTTAAATATTTATTGTATTCTGTTTTTTAGTATTTGTTGTTATAGCTGCAACAGAAATACATAATTTGTGAAAATTTCAACTATCTAACTATCACGGTTCATGAGATACAGCCTGGTGACAGACGGACAGACAGACGGACGGACAGCGGAGTCTTAGTAATAGGGTCCCGTTTTACCCTTTGGGTACAGAACCCTAAAAAGGAATTTCAAAAGTCGTGCATAGCTTGTTTAGTGTCTATTTAGTGGTCAGAACTTAGAATCATCACCACTTTCAAGCAATCAAGCGCAAGTCGTTTACACATCTCTGTTTATTATTCTGCTAACTAATAGAACTCACCTTTCCACTCTTGTCTTCTTTACTGCTCTCTGCTTTGCTCTTCTCAGGCTGTGGTTCAGGCTTCTTTTGTTCCTCTTTTGTCTGCTTTTCAGATTTTTTATCCACACTTTTATCAAGCTTCTCAGCTTTCTTATCTCCACCTTTATCAGGCTTCTCATGCTTATCATGTTTCTCTGCTTTTTCTGCAGCTTTCTCCACCACTTTCTCTGCAGGTTTCTCTGGTTTCTCTGTGGGTTTTTCTACCGTTTTCTCTGCGTGTTTGTCTGAGGCTTTTTCGGCAGCCTGTTTTTCTTTTTCTGCGTTGGCTGCCATTTTCTTTTTCATTTCTTTTACTGGACTGTGTGTTTGCCTCTGTGGAAGGAAGACAGAATTTATGTTATTTAGTGAAAACCATACGTAGTTGGCAACGAAAGTGTATGAGGAAGCGACGACTTAGGACCTGATTTCACAGCTAATGAATACGATTAGTCTGCGGCCGGGTAAAATGGCTTCAGTAAAGAATTTACTGCACAATACGACAACTAGGACGGCTTTGGACCTACTTTCGTGTTTGTTACAAGTAGTTATAAATGTTTTGTTACGACTGTGCATTACCTTTACTTTTTCTTTTTCCTCGCTGACCGCTGATTTGCGGGACACCTTCTGACTCATGATTTACCTGAAACAAAATACAAAGTTATTTAGTGTCCACATATTGAAAGCGACAATCAGTTCTTATGGGACCAGGCTGGTCAAGTCCAATTATTGGGTCGGACGAGTCAGGTTATTTGATAAGCTGTCTTTGTGGTTAGAGTTTACAGAAAAGAGGACACTTCTCAGGGGCACGGTATGCACCTATAAAGCAGTAATGTAGGCTAAAAAAGGTTGATGAGTTATTGTAAAATAGAGATACGACATATAAATTTTGAGTACAAAGGTATAGGTAGGTAAGTAATTTCTCCTAGCAGACCTGCGAAATTATGAAATGAACTTAGAAATATGTCAAAAAAATAAACTATTGACTTTCACTAACTAGGTGCTCAGGTTTACAAGATAAATATAACTCTGAATAGTATTCAACGGTATTCGCGTGAACACACGTAAGATGTAAGATAAATAGTGCCGCCACTATGTCCTAGACTCAGACTATTGTGTGCCTGTATGAATATCCTTTTAGTATTTGAGACACGTTACGTAAAATTTTACACACTTTCACGTATTTTGTTAGTCATGGTGAGGTCGAGTGAAACTGAAATAACTTATAAATTGCTGATTTTACAAATGATTTAAGCAGTTCTGAATATTGATAGAAATGCAACGTTTTCATTCCAGGTATTCCTAATTTTGTTTCCTTAGGTTTCTGTTACCTGGCTCTAACATCCAGAAAGTAGTATCTGATAGTCTCCCAGATTGTCTATTGTTTAATCCAGAATCATGGTACATGTTTTTTTCTATACGATGATGATCATTTTTTTATTTTTTTATGATTAGGTGTAACTTAATAGTAAGAAGTGTTAATCACAAATAGTGGGAAAAACGGTGCGAAAGACGTCGCACAGAAAGCATATTTCAACTATTGGAAATTTGAAACACCGCCACCGTATCGTTTCGTGAACTCTTCTAACAAATTAGATAACAGGATTAACCGTCATACTATACAAAATGGGGATTCCATTTGTTACTTATCCATGCCATAGAAAAAATAATTCCACATAGTGCATATCACTTGCCATCAAAGGTCAATAACACAAAATTATCTCTAGCCCCATCAAATTGATATAATGACCATGCACTTAAGGTGCTAGACAGCTATCAAGGTCAAGACTATAGAAGCTTTCTCTGAGATATTAGTTATTTCCCTTCTAACACAAATAAGAGGCGATGGGTTGAATGAACTCACGCGCACACTTAGATGGCGTTGGCTTGGTGTATGGTCTAAATTAATATTATTCTGTTAATTACAAATTAAGCAAGAGGAAGAGTTATGTTTTTAGTGGCTCGAAAATTCATTAATATTTATGGGAATTGATATGGGAAAATTAAAAATAGGCAGTTTGAAGCTGTTTTATTGTACCTGAATCCTTGTTTTTTTTTACGAAGAATAGCGTGTTTGTATTTAAAGATTCGTTCCAAGCAATTAATCCACTAATTAATAAAGACTTGTTATTTTAGCTAAGAGGTGGCGAAATAAAAATAAACGAGGTTTTCAAACTTCTGGGTTTCGTTTTTGTAATAAATATTATTATTTCTTTTATATGTTAACATAGCTCGGGACCATGGGGTCCCGGTCCTTTGGAAAAGGCGTACGAAGGGCCGAAGCCAACTCGCAGAAGCCCCTTAGACAATTTAAAAAGGAATGGGGCACCAACCGACGATTATCCCTGTATGCACTGTGCTAGTGCACTCAAGGACAACCCCCGGTTGGTGTAGGATTATTGCAGGATATGGAAACAAAAATAATTATGGAACTATGAGTTTGAGTGGTTAAGATGGACTGGTTACCAAGAACTATGGAAGGGCTATGGCCCCTGCCTGACCAATGTTTTATATATACAATACTCGGATTAAATGGCAGGGGGCGACTTGCACACTCAATAATAGGCCTCCGGAAACGGTCACTAGCACATAGTGACATAGCGACAAGGGGGCAACATGTCCTGAGGTGCTTGAGGAGTGAGAGGTATTCCATGGCTATCAGAACAATCCCAGAGCCCGGAAGATGGTCAAGATCCCTACCAGCACTTACTGGAATAAGTATACTTCCTTCCTCCGGGCACGTTTGCTCTTGGGAATCTCCACTCCAGCCGGCCAATAAAGGCAAGAAAGAGGTGGGAGCTCTGTAATATTTTAAACCATTCTGACCTACTACAACCGGGGACAGTCATTTATTGGTAAGGGATTGTACTAGGTGTAGCAGATTCACAGTTTCTGACATCATTACACCTTCATAATCCACCTCTTGGAGGTCTTATAAGCTTGCTAAAGGCCACTCTTTTATTTCGGGAAAGTATTTCAGAACCAATGCATCTTACATGAGTAGAACCATTAAAATAGTTTAAACCCGCTACCTCATATCACTTGCACCACACCACAACACAGGCGCTTATAAAGGCCATCAGCGCAAGGGCCGTTCATTTACTACTTGTGTTAACAGATGTTATACATCGATATTAGACACATATACATATAACATCGTGATTAATAGCGCTAGCAGTTGAACGAATTTAGTGTTTTTGTTAAAGCCACATTTGGCATAAATATCTTGGTTTTAAATGACATGTGCTTTTTGGATGCAACAACTTGCTAAATCACGATAATAAAATAACATTATGTATGTATAACTTACACGTAGGGAATGAGTAGTAAGCTTTATATTTTTTTTTTCAATATGTATCCAAACAGGAACAAACATGAAGCTTTATTTTTATTTTGTAATAGTTAGTTGGTCTTCTTTCTTGGCAGAATGATGATGAGCCAAAACGGTTGTTTTTTTACTTCACTGTTTTATATTTTTTAAATAATATAGTTTTATCGAGTTGAATGCTGAATTGTATTTGCACTTCCATTCCCACCCTACATGTCGCCATTCGTCTACTTTTTGTTACTGAGGATTTTCTAATGAAACCAACTTATTAATTACGCTTTGCCTGCCTAGTCACCTACAAAATTCATTCAATAATTACTACCTATTTAATTAACGAAGGGAACCTTAAACTTTATACAATCATTTTGTTAGGTCCGGCGCACACTGGGCAGATAACCCAACGAAATCAACCCTTTTCATAGCTGCATCTGTATCTTCTATATTTGTACTACAAATTAACACCGAAACGCTATTTAGGAAGGCGACTACAGATTTATTTTTAGAGGCAACTTTATGGGCCACCTGTTACTTGAACGATCGGTATGGATTTTGTCTAGTGTGCAGAGTTGATTGAATTTTTTTTATGTTTCCTACATTTTTCTTGCTTGTTGGACATAATAAAAGTTTATGCAGCTTTATAATTTTCCTTGCATAATAAAATAAACATAGGCAAAAGCTTTTTAGTCACTAGTTAAGTTAAGATAGTTTACTGTTTTGGTTTGAGAGTTGTTTTCTTAAGTTTCGATTTTTAAGGGTTGAGTCAAAATCAAAATATTTTATTTCACATAAACCTACATGGGCACTTATGAAATGTCAAAGGCTAGGTGCACGGTTCCAGTTGGTCGTTTCCTATGGAGAAGAGCCGGCAAGAAACTCCATGGTTACTCTTTTAAAAATAATTGGCTTTTACAATGTTTTCAAATTACAGTGTTATAGGTATGGGAGGACAGTGTAGCCCTGTCAACAAATACCAGGTACTTAACAAAATAGAAAATGGTCCTCAAATCTAAAGTCCACAAGTTAGGCCTACGTTTTCACATTCATAAAATATAAAAGAATCTATAAAAGATAAATAAAATAATAAAAATAAAAGCCTATTTAAACCAAATGACATGATTGCCATTACAACTGTAACAAATCTGAATTAATATCCTGTCCAAAAAAGCCATTAGTAAAAAGTTGAAATTAGAATTGTAGTTATATACATTCTCACTCAAACCTTCCAATACGGAAATAACTGCAAGTACCGAAAAAAAGCTTCTGTTGGAAGCATTGATAGTTTTGGGGCGCTTCGTTATTTTGGTTCTGATTAATAGTTTTTAGAAATAGCTGCTTTGTATAGCTTTATGAACTTCAAATATACTTATTTGAACTATTTATTTGAAACACGATTTTATAAATGCTATAAGTAGTGAATCTGTTCCGTCTGTTGGTTACGTTTTTACTAGTAAACAAGCAAAAACGAATAATATTAAACAGAATTTGATTTAGTTTTGGTAGGTATAATGTGGCAGGAGCTTTCCTTACAAAAAAAACAACATTATAGCTAACTGCACAACTAGGTTAAATATTTTTCGAATAATATAGTTCAGTTAAAGTTAACTAACTGAATGTTGGCATCGTTTAAGTATAAACCGGAATACATAAATATTTATACAGTTAAAATATATTCACAATAGGAACCTATTAAAATACCACGTAAAGTGGTTTTAATTATAGCCTTAAAAATTACTTTGATGTTAGCTAGGAAACATTTATAAAAGGTTCTTTGATAAAAACTGTGAGTCATTCCTAAACAGTTGTAGAATATGCTTGATTTTCAAATTGCTTTTAAACTGTTCTGGAGTTCAATCTTATTTATTTTTACCCCTTTATTTATAAACGTTGCTTACAGTTAAGTAGTGATTAGCGACTGTTTATCCATACTTTTTTGATGTTTAAACGCCTCTTAACTTTAAGCAACTTTTATAAATAAACACCATTATGTCTTCTGCCTAATTATGTTAATCAAAATACAAAAAAAAAACATAACTCTTTAAATAGGTACTATGTACTTACAGAACAAGATCGAAGCTGTATGCAATCCCAAATGAATACCTCAAATAACTAAACTGAAAATGTTACACAACACAACCCACTACAAAAAAATCTAGCTTCAAAATAGTCTAGACTGAAAGTCTAACAACAATCACTGCACCTTGCCACCTACACTTTGAACTAAATGCATTGCAATGCACTCCCAATACGTCGCCAATGAATGTGAAAGCTCATTAGTCAAAATTCGGCTAATCTAAGCACAAAACCGGTTTGTGCAGTGTCCGTTATCCCAGGTACGCACAGGCAATTTATTAACGCGACGATTTTTAATCACACACTAAATTTTCAACTCTCGGTGTAGAGCGTAGCATTGAAAATCCAACAGAGTGCATGCCAGCGCGTTAAAAAACAGTTGGATTTTTGGACTCTCGGCGCTAAGCAGTGCGTTGAAAACACAGTGCGCGATAAAAAGAAACGCCCGTGGATACGAGGGCTTATTTCAGTTATGAGAAACTGGTTTTTGGTTTTTGCCATGCAATTGGTGGATGATTTATGGAAGGGGTAGAGGTTCTATAAGACAATGCTCTTTGAATAGATATAACGGCTTATCAAACTTATGGTTTAGTCGAGCTTTTGTTTGAGATTAGATAACGCGAGGCTCGCCCCCTATTACTTAAACATAACTAAATATGGATGTCTATAGGTACACCTCCGCCTAATCCTTCGAAAAATACAAGCGTGATGTTATGTTATGTGTAGATAATGCTTGCGGTTTATCCGGGTTTCTGTGGTCCTAATATAAACTTTCAATACAGATATCGAGCCTATAGCACTATCAAATAGATAAATTCTGATGTAGAACACCTCAGAAACCGAGCATAGCACTTATATAGTTAAGTTTAGCGTTATCATATCACCATATAGCCAATAGTTCACTTGGTTAATGTGAACACTGGAACACTATATCAATACGAAATTACTGATAAAATATGCAACGTGTGGCGACTGCATTCCTTATCGCTGGACTGCCATCTTTAAGTTCAACAAAGTTCGCTTGTAGTAATGCTCTAGTTGCTAAGCTATGATACGACTGCTGCCTTCTTATTGAAGCCTAGCTTTTGCCCGCGGCTTCGCTCGCGTTAATTTAGAATTCGGCAATCAATTCGGGTTGTTCAGGGAATTATAGTTAGGAGGATGAAAAACCGGTCTATCGACACTCTAAGACTCACAAAATGTATTAAGTACTTAAATAAAAAGCTCTTGACACACTACTAAAGCTTCTACAATAATATAATTCAATCATGATTCGAAAGACACGTGGCGCCATCTATTATCATAAGAACGTTATTGTTGTTTTCCTCGGGAACAGTACCTTTTTTCGGGATGAAAGGTACCCTATGTCCGTTTCTGTACACCTGACAACGTATATGCAAAATTTCAGGATGATCGGTTCAGTGGTTTAGTCGTGAAAAGGTAACAAACAAACAAACTTACTTTCGCATTTATAATATTAGTTAAGAAGTTAGGATACGAACATTAATTTGATACTTCTGTTCCGAATAGTTCTTTTTACAATTTTACTAGTCGTATGCATAACTGCTAAAATTAAGCGTTCTTCAGTTTTTCTCTACCTGCCCTTATGCCAATTCTTTCGAAGCCGTTGTAGCCAGTCTTATCTGTATTAGCCGTCATCTCAGTACCTGTCATGCCCCTCGCTGCTGTAAATACAGGGTGGGCCATTGATTAGTTTACTTTTAAATTTAATTTCCCGCGCAAACCTGAGCAGCGAGGGGCGCGGGGAGGGGTCAAGTGGCTAGCTCGTTTCTCGGAAATTTAGTCGCCATGGATCGGTTCACCGGGCCGCAGCGCGCTTTTTGCGTAAAGAATTTTTATTTAAATAATGGTTCGCCTACTGTTGTAAGGCGCTTGTTTCGCGTCGAGTACGATTTACACGATCTAAATCAGTGTCCAAGTACCGTTTTAATAAAGAAATGGGTTAAGAAGTTCGAAGAGACGGGATCGACACTAAATTTGAAGCAAGCCGGCGCCGCGCGGACTTCTAGGAGTGAAGAGAATGTGCTGAGAGTTTCAGGATCACTTCGACAACATCCGGATTTATCGACGCGCAAACGTTCGGCTGAATTAGGAATATCCCGCACATCCTTACGCCGTATTTTGAAATTTGATTTGAAATTACACCCATACAAGATCCAGTTAGTGCAGGAATTGAAGCCTAATGATTTCAATTTACGCAAACTTTATGCACAAACAATGTTAGAGCGCTTCAGTAACTTCGACAACATCTTGTTTTCTGACGAAGCCCACTTCCACCTGAACGGACACGTCAATAAACAGAACTGCAGATATTGGAGCAGCCAAAATCCCAAAACTAAGCATCAAAGGCCCCTTCATTCACCTAAGGTGACTGTATGGGCAGCAATTTCATCTAAAGGAGTCATTGGTCCCTATTTCTTTGAAGATTGTTACGGCCGTACGATCACTGTCAACTCAACCGTATATGTGAACATGTTACGGGTGTTTCTGGCTCCTGAGCTACAGGAATTCACTGGATACAACAGAAGAACATGGTTTCAGCAAGATGGAGCCACTTGCCACACCTCTAATGAGTCTCTGCCGGTCGTTAAAGAGATGTTCCCGGAAAAGCTGATTTCTCGGAGAGGCGATATCCCGTGGCCACCCAGGAGCCCTGATTTGTCGCCAGCTGATTTCTTTTTATGGGGATATCTGAAGCATCGTGTCTACATCCATAAACCGAGAACACTGCTTGAATTGAAAGCAAAGATTACAGAAGAGATGTCAGCAATCCCGCGGTCTATGTGCAGAAGAGTATTGGAAAATTTCCGATCTCGTTTAGAGGAATGCCGAAGTCGCGACGGTCGTCATTTAAACGATATTATTTTTAAAAAGTAATTTCCCATTTATTGATTACCTAGTAAATAAATAATTTTAGTAATAAAGCTTATCGTTTCATTTCTGTAAATTTTTTAAATGTAAACTAATCACTGGCCCACCCTGTATCATCTCTCCCACAACCCATGCCGTAGTTTCCTCTGTTTTCATTCTGTCAATCCCACGTACGTGTGAAAACGTACGTTATCAGAATGGCTAATGCATATCAAGTTTAACGATGCCAATAGAAATTGAATTGAAAGTAAAACAGAATACAACTTGGAGACAGGTGTTGATTTAAGGAAAAGTCAACACATAAGTACACCTTACACTTAATAGTGCGTAATATCTTGATTTAAAAGAGTATCCTTGGAGTTTCTTGCCCATTCTTATCCATAGAGTTCTTCGTTTTGGTATGGGCAACTAGCTTCAACTTTCTGACTAATTCACCGACTCCTTGACGGTTCAAAAATGCCTGTAATTGGTTTAATTTAAATAAATGCTTCGAGTTTGAAACTTACCGGTTCATAAGGATATGAAACTTGTGCTCGTATTGTACCGTCTTGCAGTCTTGCCAGATGCATCTATATGTTAAAAAGTCATAGGCAAATGCGATCGTGCAACGACCAAAGCGAAGGGTCAAGTGAGAGAGCGTGATGCTGGTGTCGCGAGAAGTCACGAACAATTAGTAGATGTGTGTTGACAGCTTGGTATTTAGCACATAACTACGGAAGTGTTTAGAATCAGTAAGCAGGATAATAGGTACAGCCTATGAGAAGTAAAACTAACAGAGGAAAGGAGCTCAATATTGGAAAATCATGATCAATTCTTTTATTTTTAAATTGAAGGAAATTTACTGGATTTACGAGTAGTGGGTAGATCCCATTGTAGCAAGCTACATACTATTACTAAAACAGAGTTTTGGCGGTATGATGAAGGTGCACAATGACATGTAGCTGCACATTGGAAGGTGCTTGAATGATAATTTTAGAATTTTACCTGAAAGCAAATGGTAACTAATACTATTTATCTCATCCTCCTCATGATCATCGTTTGTTTATTTTCACAAACTGTTTGAAACTAAATTCAAACAAAGTTTTGACCCAGTTTTCCACCATAAAGGACAAATCAATACCTTACATAACATAAAGGCGAAACGTTTGCTATTTTACTACGAGTAGGTAAGTTCGTCAATTTACGTCGAAATAACCTTGGAGTGGTACGAATTACGAGGTTATGTAACATGGAGTAGACAAAAAAACTACGCTAATGATTTTTTGTAATGAGTAAACTAGTTTGGTGTAAGCGTGGGTGATTAATTTTGGCATATTCATTCCAATTTTGTTGGCAGGCAGAACAGATTTGATCCTTATCGGACATTTGGCTTAGGTTATGCAAGATTAAAACCATGAAACTGACAAGAATTTACCATTGAATGCTAGGCGACATCAGACAGACCAAAAAGAAGATTTGATTACTACTCGAAGAACTGACCCGTAATGGCAGATGATAAAGTGTATGAAAAAGGGAGAGAGAGGTTTTTGCCCAGCCATGGGAAAATACAGGCTAGATAGATATAAAGCCACTGTTTAGGAACACGTGAGTCGATTTGCTGATGCCAAAACCTGGAGAAACAAGTTATGGTGTGAAAGCTCTATTCCCATCCAATACCAAGAGCTAATACCATTTGGTATTAGTTTATTTCCGAATTTATTTTCTATTCCCAACGAGTACCACATTTTAAAACCAATACCAAAACAAGTTTGAAGAAATCAGATACAGTCAGGTTCAGTAAAATTAAAATGCTTTGAGTGACGAACTAAGTTTCCGAAAACATAATAAATGTTTCCGAAAATCCTAACCCTAGACGGTCGACGTCAGTGGCATCCCGAGGTTCGGTTGGTTAGGTTCCTTTAAACCCTTTAGACAGAAACAGGAGCCCCGCGAAGCGGGGCTCCGTCAACCAGCTTATTAACCCTAACCCTATATTTAGATTACCCTAGATTTCGGTAAAACGCAATTTAAATAAAACTTTGTGTAGCTGAGTGTACAAAAAGTCACGCTTTGGTATTCGTTAGTAATAGATTTTTTATTAAAAAAAATGTGGTACTCGTTGGGAATAGAAAATAAATTCGGAAATAAACTAATACCAAATGGTATTAGCTCTTGGTATTGGATGGGAATAGATCGTGTGAAAGGCTATACACAGATTATTAAATTAGTGGCATGTTTTGTACTTTCAGATCAAAGGAAAAGGTTCGGTCCCAAATTATCAATTCGAAGTACTTAAACAACTATTGGTCAAGAAATAAATTCTAAAGCACGCACGAAATCTTGCACTGAAATTGCAGGTTTCAAGTGGGTTACATCAATACCAATAAATACTAGTTAAACACGAAACTAGAAAGTCTAGGCCACCGATATAATACTAATTTAGAAAACTAAACAAACATAGTCATTGTATTGCAAATACATTTAGCAATATTTCAAGACTCGCTTTTAAATATTATGTATGTCCTAAACACTGACTCATCGCCAAAAATATATTCTTTGCTTAGCCTGTTTAGAATATCATTTAAATATATATGCAAAAAAGCTTGATCTTCATTCATAGATTTGAAATAAAGATAATGTATTTGGTAATGTGTTAATTTCTGATCTTGTCAATAAAGAACTGTATTCAGACACCCAGGCTTATGGAGACATACCTACTAATTTCTGCTATTTACACAAGTGTTTTACAGGTCACCTTCCAAAAAGGCAGAATTAAATATTTTAGGACACAAATGGTACCTGATGTGACTGCTTAAAACCTGAAAGATGGATTAAATTTATAATAATACTAGGTTCATTTTATGTCCTATGTAAAATTTTGCGATATGGAAGGCCTTGCAATTTTTTGCTGAAAATTCTATGACGACATTCTATGACGACCTACTCATAATCTGACTTTTGAACCCAGAAACTGCACGTAGGAAACAAGTATCTACACAAGCAATTTGAATATTTTAACAAAATAATGTAGAAAACGTTTAACGACTAACTTTCACATTTTTAAGATATAACCACCAAACAATCAGACTAGACCCAGACAATTCACAG
Organism: Dryobotodes eremita; assembly: GCA_917490735.1. Classification (NCBI taxonomy): domain Eukaryota; kingdom Metazoa; phylum Arthropoda; class Insecta; order Lepidoptera; family Noctuidae; genus Dryobotodes; species Dryobotodes eremita. Next base: position 1,669,344 of record OU823264.1, read on the forward strand.
TTACCTGAAATTGAACAGCTTCTTTTTAACAAAAAGAGGTGACTGAAAAATTTCAAATTTTTTGTCAGTTAAAAATGTTGGGTTTTCTTTTTCATTTTGTGGCTGCATTTTGTCTGGTGCATTGATCTTTGCTCTGAAAGCTGCATCATCGAATTGGTTCTATCCATCCACACTAATATTATAAATATGAAAGTAGGGTGTCTTGTGTTACCTTTTCACGCCTTAACGGATTTCGATAAAATTGATCACACAGGTAGACCAGATGAAGGGTTAAGACATTATTATAATAATACCAGCCTTTATTGTCCCACCCCAGGGCAAAGGCCTCTTCTCATAAAGAGAAGACATATTATGATACTTATTTATCTCGGTAGTACATTCCCGTGCGATAATTTCCAACATCAACGCGGGCGAGCCGCGGGCTAAAGCTACATGTAAAATAAAATGAGCTTATTGAGTCCATTGTTTTATGGGCATCAGATCCGAAGAAAGTAAAGCAGTTAGTCTCTTTATGGGCCGATGGTCTAAAGAAATCAATTCTATTTGATTTAGAAACATTGGTTGCAGAAAACGGGAAGGTAATGTGGCACACTTTCAAAGAAAGCTGTTTGGTATTGGACTGCGAGTCGATTATTGACTCTCACATAAGTCATCCCTAATGTACTAATATTATAAATGCGAAAGTAACTCTGTCTGTCTGTTACCTTCCACCCCTACAGCTGAACGAAAATGGATGAGGCACACGGATACACTATGACATAGGATACTTTTTCTTATCCCGCCAGAACTTTCTTGTGGGATAATTTCCGGACTCCACGCGGATGAAGTCGTGCGAGCAAAAGCTAATATATAATATGTTTGTTGACAAACAAACGGAAATTTCGAATATTGCAGTCAAAACACCATCAAAATAACAACTTCGCAATCAAACCAGAGATAGCCTCTGAAAACCATTAAACGATGAATCAGTCAAACACTTCAAGAAAGAAACTCCTGTTCATCAACATAATATCTGTCAATTAACAAGCGGTAACACAATATGCGATTATAGAAGTGTTTTTTGGGACGTTGCCATAAGGGTCAACGGACTAGGTAATGATCCAATGTGGCGTGCTTTGGAGCCAACATGTGGCCAATGATGGCCATTCCAACTGATTAGAGGAGTATAAAGTTTTATTTATGTCTGGTTTGAGGACGACATTTTCTATTTTGAGATAGCCGTATTTAGTTGGAACTATTGGCCTAACCAAGCTATTTTTCATTATTTAAGAGTGAAAAAAGTCGCCCCTGATCAGTTCTTCGGCGTACAGTATGCAACCCATACCATCATCTCTTTCGTCGAGGAGGTAATCCAACATTGGATCAAACCAGTTGGCGTATGGCGAACGCATTGAAAACTGGCAGACAGTAATGGATTTCTAATGACGCTCGCAATAACGGATTATAGGTTTAATTTAAAATGTACTGAATTATGAAGAAGTTATAACGGTGATTTAATTAAGCAGTTGAATGTGAATGACTTACAGTGATGATAATTTATTGCTGACAGGCACTATTGAAAATTAACGTCTTATACTTTTGGGTCCTACTAAGTCTACCCAATACCTACTTTAAACAAATACTTTTTAGCTCAACAGCCATTTATCTATTGCGAGAAGGACTCGTGAACCTAGCACATCACAGCTTCTTCAAACTTTGCGCGGTAGCTTTAAGAACAAGAGGTAAAATATGGTCAATGTTTTTGGTTTGACGGATCATCAACCTAAGGACCCAAAGGCATAGTGCGTTTAGGACCCATGAAGTGTCCTGAAGTACCCAACAAGGGCCGTCTGCGATACTTAGGTCTTCACGACTTGCGAGTAAAACGATAAAGTCAACAATATTTCGCATGCTAAATGAAGGTAAATAAGGACCCACGTTCTATAGTAAACTAGCAGGTGTAAACTTGGCACGTTAACGATGGGCAAATATACCGAATCAATATGAGTTCTCATTTACCTGAATAGGTACATATATGGAACTTTTATATGATTACGGTGTTGTAACAATGTTGCCATAATTTATTAGCCTTTAGGTAATTCCTACGCTGGGGTAATGTCCAGTTCTCAAACATAGTTGAAACGCGCATCAATCACTGCCCTTGCTCACTGCATGTCATGTTAGCGGTTTCCCAACGATCTATTCGCACGAAACTTCCTTTTTTGGCCTCATTTTATTTTTTTAAACAATGAAATTGTCATAAAGAAACATGTGCAATGACCGAACACAGTTAGGGTGGGCGCACATCTGACGGAAGATGCGTCGGGCGTAGCTACGTTAGCATGCTCGACGTACTAACGCATCATGCCATCACACATCATTGAGATCTCTGTACTCCTGACTTGTACTAAATCATTTATATTTAAATTTAACTGTATTGACCTCGAACTAGACGAATTTACAATCCCATTTTATTAAACTTGTCATTATGTATTGTATTGCCCATTTCAAATTATTTACTGAATTTCATCTTGTCATGGATGGTAAACTTGTATTGATTTGATCGAATGTATTAATAATATATAATGAGTGAGTCTTTGTTATTATAGCTTAAACTGTTTGGATCATTTTAAACTTAACATCTGTAACATATACATACTTACTTTCCGTGCAAATAAAGAACTATTCTATTCTTTGCATCGGTTGAGTTAGTGTGTAAGATTGAATATTTTATTATCTACTTTATTTGCGACCGACGACGATACGCGACGCATCATCCGTCAGATGTGCGACCAACCTTAGAAGTTTATAACTAGTTTTCTTCAGAGATCTCACCTAACATTCCTATCGCTTCAAACACCACATTTCTGCCACACCACAAAATGAATCACACAACTACTGACCATGAACTCTATCGATTAAATATCACCATATTCGGTAGTGTGTAAAGCCTGCATAATAGTGTGTACCGACAGGAAGGTCTATTGAGGCATGCGTGTGCGCAGTGATGCGCGCATGATATGCATCACAATGCGCTCGTGCCGGGAGTGTGTGTATATCCTTAGGGTACGGTTTTGGTGTTATTGAATGTAATGGACGATGAATGGCTTGTTTGAATAGTTGTAAAGCCTATATTATTTATTGAAGACCTGACTACATGGTTAGACGTAGTAGAACTTGAAAGTTGTGCTGTGGGCTTCGTACTTTTATCATATCAATTAATATGCTGGCTCGGATCAACTTAATACGTCACTAAAAGTTGTCAAGAAAAGCGTAAAAAACAGAAGATCAGGCACGATCATATAAAAAGGTCTTCGTCCATAGTAACATGCTGACCATAAGAAGTAATTTAGGTTATCCTTATAATTAATATGGTGCATGTGTTAGTTTTTAAATCTAATTTAATTCACGCAGCTTTGTAGTCCTCAATTGATAAAATAAACATTGCGTGTAGTTATTTATGGAAAACGTCAAGTTTTCCCTATAAGTACAGTGTCACGCGTCAGATTGTGAAAGTATTTATTTTTATACAAACTCAGACACACGTGCAAACAATTGCATGGGTATGTTGTTGTTAAATAAAATACCAATATAAGGTTAGAATTAGAAAGTGCTAAGTAGATAGAGGCCATTGAGAAGGTCAGAAAACTCTTGCCGGGTGATTAACTTGAATAAATTTGCTTTGATTCAAAAAAGTCCGTGAAATATTCCAAATAAAATCTGACGATTAAAAAATCTGCCCTGCATTAAATGCATTTATAGAAAATTGGTAGAAAGAAGAACAACATATCCTTTTCCAACTATCTACAGAGGCGAGCTACTGAGGTTCCATACCCGTACCCGATTGAATAAGGAATTCGTTGTTAAACATTCACCAGTCAAGTTCAGACAATCGTTACCTACAAGCCCTACCACTTTTCAACAAATACATAGCATTACATCCACAGATTACATCTGAACCACTTAACTCTATTATACTCCAACTATACCTCACAAATGCATCCTGCACGAGCTATTGACAACGGACAGACATACAACTGCATAGTTCCACAGCTCTCTACAGATTTGCAAGTTAATGCATATGGACAAATAGCTGACGAGTTTCAATGACCTCTGGTAACCCCTTTGAGGAAACTTGAGGTTTCAGTAAAGGAGGTGTATTGTATTTGGAATATGAATAACTGCATGTATACATTACCGATTTGGTTCTATAGGGTACTGGAATGTGATGATTACTTACTGAGTCTTAACAATGATTGAAGTCGTGCTGTCGGCACGAAAAAAAAATTTGGTGGGGCTTACTTTGATCAAAGGGGGCTTACTATTCGACATATTATATCTTAGAGAAAAATGCATTTGGGGAGACTCTTTTCCATATCTATCTATAACCACTAATCAAGAGTTAATAAAAATGACAAAATGCAAAACCCATTCGATCTTTTTATACCAAAAACTAATCTCTCACTTGAAAGATGGCATCAATATTGGCAACGAAAAAGTTGTTGCTAAGAGAGCGATAAGCATTTTGAGACCCGCTAAACAAGTCACAATTATATCCATGAGGATACTACCTCAAAAAATTCGTGCAGAAATAAAAACTCCATTCATTCCGAGCTCCACTTATCGTGCCCATCCTAACTAATATTATAAATGCGAAAGTAAGTTTGTTTGTTACCTTTTCACGCCTAAACCACTAAACCGATCATCCTGAAATTTTGCATATACGTTGTCAGGTGTACAGAAACGGACATAGGGTACCTTTCATCCCGAAAAAAAGTACTGTTCCTGAGGAAAACAACAATAACGTTCTTATCATGATAGATGGCGCCACGTGTCTTCCGATCATGATTGAATTATAACCCGAATTGATAGTCAAGTCTAAAATAACGCGAGCGAAGCCGCGGGCAAAAGCTAGTAGACTATATAAATGGTTTCCATGCGTGTGCCCATATCTACACACTTTATCATGTATACCATGTACATACCGTAGGCTGAACCCATTCAGTAATTGGAGCATTGGATCGGTAAGCGAACAAACTGCTGATGTTTACACATTGATTGCAATTCAATTTGATATGCTATCAATGTCGGTGGATCGGGCGATTGGAATGCACCTTGTTTTAGTGCAAATATGAATACTCGGAATTAGTTTTGTGAACTTCATTATTCCATGCAGTACAAAATTGGAAAGGGCTCATATAATAAGCTACAGTAAACAGAAACAATGAACTGTGTAGATTTACTGGACTTAAAGATCTTTCTGAAAACGTTAGCCAGCGAGTAGTCGAGTTATCAAACTTGGTGAAAATGCATTCTTGTGATGTCTACAGCTTTGACAACCACCAAGAAGAATATAAGAAACGCTCTTCTGAAAAGGAAAACACATTCGGGTCGCTTGAATAAACACCACCGAACCAAACCAAGAGCTTTACCCTTTTCGTGCAGACAGTATAAAAACACCATCGTATAAAGTTACAAAAACCACAAGCGATAGTTCACTTGTTGAGCACGGCTAGATGCGCGAGCGCTGGTCACACTTCACTGGTTTCGATACCAAGGGTCGGGGGCTACGCTATGCCATTACCATTATCATCTAGTCCTGCTTGAACTAATTGCCCGATAAAGGTGCCGTACCTAGAAAACTATTGTAGTAGGTAAAACATGGACTTAGGTCCGGACAGTCTCTTCCGAAAACTTGAACTGTAAAAGAATTTTGGCTTAAATTGTGTCGACGGTAATATAAGATGCAGCAAGCTGAAATACCTTGATGGCGTGATCTATGAATTTAACAATAGACAGCAATTTGGTTATTATTGTTATAAATCTATGGCATTGGTCAGTATGGACCCGAGACCAGAAACCAGTAAAGTTTTTTTCTAAAGCTGTATTTCCGGTATAATTCGATCGCAGTACAAAAACTAATTCGTGTAAAAACTGCAGTATCTACGTATTTAATCAAGTCTGGTTGGTCTAGAAACCGACTCCAAAGACTCGGGACAAGACTACGATGATGATATAGCACACACTATGATTTACTCAGTTTCGGTCCGTTAGTTTTTATTCGAAGGGACGGGCGCAGGGATATCTTGCCCTGCCTGATTTAACTAATTGAGTTATTACTGTGCCTACCGCCGTTGTGGATAACAAATAAGTAGAGTATGATGTGAGATTGTCCCATCGTAATAACATGTCGACAGCTGTAAACAATGGGTAATGTTGTGAAATAGTGGAGATATACTGTCAACAATTGTTTCGATCCACATCCAGCGTGGTTAGTGCAAAAACGACTATATTCCAACCTGTTGGACTTAGTAGCCTCAATGACGAATAGAATTTGGATCATTAGACCTCCTACATCAAATCTATTTATGGCTATAAAACCTATATCCAACTGGCCCTTCACGTTTCGCTACTATACTACTGCTATTGTGCTATAGCTAGCAGCTACCAAATAAAGCATCTAGCTTTTGTACTACCTATATTCAGGCATTTTTAGTACACTCCCAATCACTTTGTATTCTTGCAACGCAATCAATGCATGGGCAGGTGAGTCAGTCTCAGATTTAAAGCAGGAAAGAATAACTTGACTACGGATGGGACTAAACTTTGTCAAATTATAGTCATCAGATCTGTTTTCTTTTAAAATCGGGGTCTTGATTACAGAACTTCCGATAATGTTGATATTTGATACTGAAACCAGTGCAAAACCAGGTTCGCTAGTTTCAGGACCAACAGAATCTACCTGCTTTATTATCACATACGGCGATCACAAATCCGGTTGCCATGCGCGCAGATTATGGTAGCACTCGCCCACGATTTCTTGTGGTGGTTTTCAATAGCGAAGGCAGTCACTTCCGTAACAGAGTAGACTACTTTTGATGTGTTGATGAATGATGTTGACGACCGAAATCATTTAGATTAGTTAAGAGGAGTTCTGTTCTCGTGCCGTGCTCAAGGTCGTGCAAAAAAAGTCTGGACGTTATACGGTGATTTGTTTGTATGTTGGCAAATACAGAGGCCCCTGAAAATTTTGTAGGCGCGTTGTTCATGAATGTGTTTTTCTTTCCATTGTTCATGTGGGAAACATGAGCAGTGCCGTTATTTTAGCTAATATGTCAGTGGTAAAATCCATTATAAGCTAGCTTCTTATTCTATGGAAACTTTTACTATGCTAGGCTTGCTCAGCTCAAGGGCAATGTTACCATAGATGTGCTGGGTTATTGAATAAGGCCACGGGAGGTTTATGGAGTTCAGAGGATACTGAAAATGATAAAAAGCACTGCGAGATTCGGGCACAAATTATATTTCGTTAGCGCCGCATTTTCGCTTTACTTAAAAATTAGGAAGCAGTAATATTAGGGCGTTTTAGGGGGCTGCCTTTTATACGTACGCTTCACGTTTGAGAAGCTGTCATTGCAGTCCAATCAAAATTAAAGAGGTTTGAAAGGAAGCTATCTTAGTTGCCAGAAAGAAGGCCCGTTTAGTTTATCTTAAATTCAATTCACTTCCAACTACATATCTCGACCACGTGGGTGACTAATTATACCGCGTCGTGCCTAGATAGTGTTCTATTTAGTCACGCAAGATTTAACAATGTAGTACGTTGTACAAAGATATACGTAGTAAATACCTCGCGGCAATTTATGACGGAGATTATTCACTAAATGGGCATGTTACGATTTGATCTGGATTCTGGATGTTAAGAATTTGAGTGCCGTGGTTGTAGTATTTTTTTACTTTTAATACTACTTCGATGAAATACAAAGATAATAGGATTTTTCAATGTAGTAGTACTTATGTTTTATAGTAAAGAGTTTCTCAAACATTGATCCAGTTTATATCAATGTTCTCAAATATGTTTTTTTATTATTAAAACTACCTACGATGAAATCTAAAGACAGTAGGATTTTTCGTTGAGTAGTACTAGTTTTACAAGAGGCTCTCATGCGTCAATTTCTATTTTTTTGTCTCAGAGATAAACTACTATTTTGTTCAATGAAAAGTATGATGTTTCACATAAAATATTGTGTTCCTTTACATGTTTTGAGACTGACCAAAAACTCAATGCCATCCCTAAAGTACAACTGTTTTTCATTCAGTAAATATTCTGAGGGAACTTCTACAAAACTATCCCGAAATATACCGTTGCATTTTTAACTGCGCATGGGCTGCTGTTTGTTTATAAAACACGTAAAAATATCGATAAGTCGTAGACAGACATTGCCCAGTGATGTTGAAGTATCCTGACATGCTTGGGGGACCGCATGCGGTTTTTTGTCGAGGACGCTGTCTCGACGGGGACTGGAATGAACGCAGATTATTATAACCATTTTTTTCTTTTCAATTTATATTAAGGAGTAGGTACCTCTAGTTTCTTTTTGCAAACATGCAATGCATGATGTTGTTTCTGTCTGGTATTTGGTAAAGGGTTAATAATCATAGTTTTATTACTCAGTCCTTTATTTATGTGACCATCAAAGATTTGGTGAGGAAATTTGCATTCATAAACATTTCATAATACCTATCTTTTGTAGGTATTAAGAATTGTTGTAGTAAATTACCTGCTGTAGGAAGTGTTTTTAAGCAGTACCTTGACTTTAAAATGTATTTTAACTTATTTGCAAGTGATGGGGGATGCGCCAAGATAGCCCGCGAAATACAAATTTTCTTTTGTTTTTTGCAATTTACAGGTCAATATCAGGTTGTATGTTGATCTAAATATAATTCGCGGCCGTATCAAATATTTATTTATAGAATTATAATCATAAAAATCGTCAATACATCTCTCGTAAGTTCATATTACATGTCATGAAATCATGAAATTTGAGGCCAATTCTAACTTATGGAGTTGTATTGCTGATTCTAATGATTATAATTCTGTAAAGCCATATTTGTTACGGCCGCGATTCATATTTTAATCAACATACAACCTGACAGTGACCTGCAAATTGCAAAAAACAGTATTTTTGAATATCGCGGTCTACCTGAGCGCATTCCCCTTAAGTCGCTATGGTCATACCATGGAATGGTAATAAGTATTGATGAAAGTAGATTCAACAACATAAAATTCCTTGATAATTTCTTAAATTTCCTTATCTATACTGATAAGCAAGTTCATTCACTCCACAAAAATAATTCAAACAACTTGAAGGATATTTTTATCACCAGTATTATTATACTCTGAAAATCCTTGATGCTATCCTTAAATACTTATCGAAATATTAATCATTACAAATAGAATAGCCATTAAAAGTTACGAAGCAAAGAAAATAAACATTTTTATATTTGTGCCAGTAATAAAGCCACAACTTTAATCCATTTAATAAATTCTTCATGACAACGTACTAATCGTAAATTCAATATTATCATTACAGAGGAGTATAAACACGGGGTACTGATAGATAAAGAGGTTACCGACAGGTGCAGACCATGGTCACATCACTCATTTAGGTACTTAAGATTTCTATGTAAGAAGCCATGAATTAAATTTTAACTTTGATACCTTCACAGAACTAAAGGATAAAGATAATTATAACATTTCAGAAATCAGAGTTTTAGTGCATAATTTTCATGTTTAAATTATTATTTAATTCAGTAAATGTTGGACCAATGGACATCAACCAGATTGGGTGGTGAAACTAGGTATGAATTTATTTTATTTACAATTTCCTGTTTGACAAAAACTGTGATTGAAAGTACAGTGTAAATTCTTTTAACATCTTTTGATATAGCGTGAAACTTCCTATTGAAGAAATTAGTTAAATTTTTGTAGGTTTACCTTAAAACCCATACATTGATATACTCTTTATAGCACAATAGACATTCTTTATTAAATACGCTCATATTTAGACATCAGTAAATATATTTTATCAGCATTGCTGTTTATGTTACCAGTTTACAACAGGCTCTGACTAAATCATTGAGGTGCAGAAATTTCTTACAAAGACACCTGAGGTTATAAACAGCAGCCTTGCTTTTGTTAATTGCTTAGAACATGTGGGACATTTTTGGATTGCATTGTCTTTAGGAATATTGGCCCCAAAAATACATAAGAAAATACAAAACAAAAACTGGCATAGCAAAAAACATCAGGCAAAGATAACAGTGATTAGTAATTGGTTGTTTCTCTTTCTTTATGCCACATAAAAAAAACTCTATTATGAAAAAATGCTTGGTCCCTTGATTTTCGTTGTAAATAGTTCACTGTATACTTCATTGAATATTTCATGAGTAATGTTAATAAATAAACAAACCGACTGTTAACCAATTAATGGGAATTCTATACAAGGAAATTAGTATAGCATACTCAATGGAAGAACAATTTATTGAAACATAAATTGTGTTGAAACAAACTTTGTAAATAAACAGGTACATTGTTTCGATAAAATTAATCAAAACATTAGCATAATTACATTGTATTAGATAAAGCACCAACATTTTTATAGCTTATTTTTTTCCTGTATTATTATTAGATAAGCTAGTTTTTCTAGACAAAATGTCAAGGCCAATGTGGATTGCGCTGTGCATTAATTTGAGAATGTGATATAAATAAAAGTATACCACATTGTTTTAGCATAGTTACCGCGCCAAAAATTTGGCGAAATTGGTTCTAGCTAATAATCACAAAAAATACAGTTATACTTTATGCAAAAGTTATGGCCAAAGAAGATAAAAAAACAAATTTTTTTCACTTCCTAGTGAGAACCAAAGAGGTCAAATTTCATTCATTTCTTATACATTTTATTCAGCAATACGGTGCTGAATTAGTGTAATTCGAGCAGAACGCTGCAACATCGTTTTATATTACTACGGAGCTACGAACGTACAAATTACGAAGACACCGACGCAAAGATCCTTTGGGCGTGCGCAATCCATAACCTAAATAATAAACGCAAATATCTATAAACAATAAAAGGTGAATAAAGAAGTATTTGAGCTACTTTCCGGCAATTTTTGATAACATTTCCGAATGTAATATTCAAGTTGGGCAAATAAAAAACAATAATTGAAATGATGGCGGGCGGCACAATGGCGCGCTCACGGTTTGATAATAAAACACGTAAGAAAATAAGGAAAATACTCACGTTTGATTACAATAATCTACACTCACTGAAAAAAACACTGAACGAACCAAATGTCACCGAATTTGGCGTGTAACGATCAAACAAAACGTAATAATTTCGAGAAAGCGTCGTTGAAACACATAGTTTTTCCGGATTCAGAATCAGTGTTGCCAACACCAAAAGTTCAAATTGTCGAATTTCTACGTCGAAATTATCGTTTTGACGACAACATTATCTTACAATCGATGAACAATAAAAAAAATCCGTAATACATTTTTTTTTGTCCTTATAATTAAATATCTGTCTACCCTGCTGATCTTGATTATGTACCAGATTGATAACAAATGACATTGACATTAAAATTACAGTCAATCAATACTAGTAGCACCAGCAGTAAACATTGTTTTCTTATAGCTTTAAGTAGCGACGATTTTTTTATGTTTTGTGTTTAGACCATTACCGTTTCTAGCTTTTCCACTATTTTTTAACGAAACAAAACAACGACCAAATTTAAAATCACATTGCTATGAATTATCGCCGACGACAGTAATCGTGGCGCGGTATTATAACAGTGCATGTTACGACAATTTGGGCGGGACTACTACTCTCGTCACAAGTTCAAGGCACAGTGGGGACACTCGCACTCTCTTACAACTTACACACGCTCTTTGATATTAATTATAAGTACAAGTCTCCTACTTATCTTAAAGTAACATAGAAAAAAGTAAGTGATTTAATTTAATCTCATAGCAATTTTTATTCAAACCTCAAAATTAACGTTCTTTAAACATACGCACTTATCCTACATCGTATGATAAGTCAAATTATATCGTACGTCCCCATTATTATCGTACGGATTGGCAACACTGTTCAGAATGATTAGAGTTGCTTAGTGTTGCCAACAAATCAACCAAACAAAAGTAAGCTCATCAATCCGTAAATATATTTTTATTTCAACTATAATAAATAATAACTATCTTCTTGATAAAAAGGTATATGAAAAACAGTTAAAAAGCATTGGAGCGGGAAAATTACGGTTCAATCAAAAAATTAAATTAATATAAATAGATTTAAAAGTTTTTTCATTGGCAATGGGAAGACAAAAAGTGTTCCTAGACTTGTTGACTTCCCATGTTTGTGGGAAGATTATGAATGTGGCAGCGATAGAAAATCCTTTGCTTTGACTTTAGACATTATCACTTTCAATTTATTTCAAACAGAATAGCAAGGCACAACTTATAAAAAAATAAATAAGTTAAATCTATTGAATTCCAGTACCCGGCCTCGGAAATCTTGGATTTTCTGTAGATCATTCATGCAGAATAAGAAGTTACTTGGTTGACTTATTCAGAAACGTTTGAGAATTCAGAGAATGTAGGATGCAAGAGAGGGTGAAGTGAGCTCAAGTTTCATTTTGCACGCCACCTGGGGTATATTAGATTTTCTAACTCAACAATCTGCCTTTTACTTACTGAACATATCTTGTTCTTGTTATCAAGGACTGATTTAAAAAGTACTCTGCAGGCACCAGATTTGAAGGGGTGCCCTATCACGGCACCTTCGGCGCTCTTTCACCCCTGGCACCTTGGGCGGTCGCTCAACTGAGCCCTGCCGTAACGCCGGAACTGGCTGGCATGTTCTATTTATGAATATGTCAATAATTAGAGTCACTATGATTTGATGCTTATTTAAACCCACATGCTTTAAAAAAATTGACGTCTTACAAAAAAAAAAAAAAAAATCAGTAATGTAATTTATAACATCAAGAAAAGGTACCTATTTGGGGCTATTCGGGAAAATTCAATTCTTACGTGGTAGCACCTCTAAACTGTCAGTCTGTCGCTGTCCTCGAATCAGTGGTCTTGAACCTACCGATTTTTCGGTATTTCTACCGATATGAGCTCTGTTCTACCGAAATACCGAAATATAACGATTTTTCTACGATTTCACAGTATACATGGAAATTCTCCCAATTTTACACTTTTAAGTTGGCAACCCTTTTCAATTTATGTTTAATGTTACGGGGAAGCCGTTTCCTTTGTTGTCTAATTTCATCTTTAATATTTTATCACTTCCCCATTCATCCGCTAACGTTGAACGCATATTTTCATATAATATATTAATCTTTTGAAAACAAAACAGCGAAATAGGCTGTCTACTGATTCAATCACTGGTCTATTACATGCGAAACGACTCTTTAATACAGCTAATTGTTATGATTTTGAAATTAATTCGACGAGGACCGCGGCTATGGCTAAAGAATATTGGTATAAAAAATAATTATACTTAAGTGTGATTGTTATAAATTAGTATGAAAGTTTTTTTTTAAATAAAATAAACGAATTTGATTGAATATTGTATTTTTTGTCAAATACCGATTTTGGGTACAAATATACCTATTTTAGCGGGCAACTCTACCGATCTCGCTCTATGACGTTCGAGACCACTGCCTCGAATGTCAAAATAAAATAACCAAAAATACCATGTGCGTTGCGCACACGGTATTTGATCTATAAATAGTTATATCAAGTGATTGTTGTGCCATGGATTACGTGCTAGGCAGCGTGGCAGCCTTAATTACCGGTAACGTGACACCAAGCAGACCTAAGCTCATGAAGAGAGCCTTAACTCCTACTAAACATCAGCCTTCACCCAACGTTACTCCAAAGAGTGAATTTGTTGAGGATAGATCCATATTTCTGTCACCAAGTATGCAGAAAAAGAAGGCTATGGTCAAGAAGTCGCCGAAGAGAATATTCCAGAACCCAGAACTAGAGGGTACTGAAAATGGTGAAGGCAATGTAAGTCTCTCAAGTCCAAAGGCAGATAAAGTGAAAAAACATTTAAAAGATGAATTAGAAGCTGACAGCGTGGCTACTAAAAGTATATCAAGTCAGAAATCACCTAAAAACAAAGGTAACAACAAAAGAGAATCAACATCAGCACAAGAAAGTAATAAAAGTGTTACAGAACAAGATGATAATGAAAGTACTCCTAAAAAGAAGAAAATGAACCAGAACTTAGAATCAGATAATTCAGCAAAAAATATGGTATCTGCAGCTAAAAGTCCTAAAAAGATGAAACAGAGACGTAAGTCAGTAGGTGTCACAGATACTGTTAAAGAAAATGATACCAGTGAAAAATCAAATGAACCTACTCCTAACAAAAGTCCTAAGAAACAGGATAATAAATCAAATAGTTCAGAAGCCATAGTAAAAAGCAATGAGGTCATGGAAACAAGTAATACTAACACTCCTAAAAAGAAGAATAAAAGACGAAAGAAGAAATCAAAAGCACAAGCAGCACCACAAACTACTGAAAATAAAGTTATAGAATCAGATGGAACAGACAAGGAGAATGTACAAAAAGAGAATCAAGTAGCAACAAAAAAGAAAAATAAGAAACGTAAGAAATCAAAAGGACCACAGAATAAACCAGAAATTATGGACACAGATGATCAAAAACCAGAAAGTGAAGCAGATTCAGATAATGAAGAAGAAGAAGAAAACACTGAAACTAAAAGCACAGTCAACCCAAATGCTATAACAGATAAAGAATCCGATTCAGAACATGAATCGGACGATGAAATAGAATCTGAGAATGAGGAAATAAATAAAAAAGTTCTAGAATCAGAGAAGCCAGAATCTTCAGATGAAGAAGATGAGGATACAGTGAAAGTGGAGAAAAAAGAAGGGGAGAAGAAAGAAGGGGGGAAGAAAGAAGATGGTGAAGAGAGAATTACTGAGGAAGAGATTAAGAGGACTCTGTTTGTGGGCAATGTGCCCTTTAGCGTTAAGTGTAAGAAAGAATTGAAGAAGATTTTTAGTCAACATGGGCAGATAGAAACCATCAGGTAATTTTTTAGACTGTTATAAATTCCTGTAAATTTTTGGAGCTAACAATTTGCGTTTTTTCTGATGAATATTCAATAGATTTCAAATGCAGTAGTGCTTAGGATTAAAACATGAACCAGACATATGTATACATAGAAAACCTTTAGTCCTTCACACTTAAAATTCATAGGAAGACATTGAAATCCCTTAGCTCATACCATAACAAATATTATTTCTAACCCATGTTATATCCAGGATCCGCACAGTACCCATTAAGGATGGCCGCTACACTCCCAAGTTAGCTGTCATCAAGAATGAGCTGCATCCTGAGAGGACCACCGTCAATGTGTACATTAAGTATGCTGATGAAGAATCTGTGGAAAAGGTCAGTTAATGGCCCTTTAATAATTATCATAATCATAAATACACACATACATACATAAACTCATGCCTTCTTCCCATGGGGATAGGCAGCAACTACAGAACGCCACCTGCTAGGATCCTTACATACTCCTTTTGCCTCACTTAAGTTCATACATGTGGTCATAAACGCATGCTGGGTGCGAGTTTTATGCACCTGACCTTTTTGAAGAATTTCATCAATAAGGTCAATATATGTACTCCTAGGGCGTCCCCTCCCGGCGCACTGTGGATCAAAAATCGCCTCTAGAAGACATAGAGCTGCTAACTTTTAAGTGTCGTTTTTTGTCCTTGAAATGGTTTCTATTAAATATTACTATGGTCAAATATGTCACAAGAAGTAATTTGGCATGAAAACTGAGGACTATTAATTTTTTACGAAAAATTTGTATGAAGCTCGAGTGAAAAATCCTCTTTTCTTTGCAATTACAGATAACCATCATAACCTTAAATGAGGTTTTAGAACGAATTATGATTTATTCCACGTTTATCTATTTCATTTCAACTGTAGAAATAAAAATAAAAGTACTATTATTCAATTCATTTAAGGATATTATAATGGTTTAACTTGTCGTTCCAAAGATAAGCGGATGTTTCACTCGAGCTTCATACAAATTTTTCGTAAAAAATTATAAGTCCTCAGTTTTCAAGCCTTCTTCTTCAAATTAATTCTAGTGACATATTTGACCATAGTAATACTTCATAGAAACCATTTCAAGAACAAAAAACGACACTTAAAACATAGCAGCTCTATGTTTTCTAGAGACGATTTTCGATCCACAGTGCGGCGTTAGAATCATAAATCTTTATTTATTTTGACATCTTATGTATTACAAGCACTGATTAAAATAATGCACGATCTTAAATAGGGAAAGGTGTCGAGTTAGGAAGATCCTGAGCTACAGATCTGCGTTTTGACCTTTTAATATTTTCTATACTGTCGCAATCACACAGTCAATTTCACTATTCTTATAACTGAAACAGTAAATAAGAAAGAAAGAAATATTTGTTTATTGCCACAGAAACATGTGCACATAAAAAAGATAATTAATTTCAATGATACTAAATAAATATCTGAGTTGAACTGTTGTTAAAACTTTCTTCCATCTGTGTCCAGGCTCTAGTAGAAAACAACACAATCCTCAATGAGAACCACCTCCGTGTCTCCCGCAGCAGTAGCACAGGTGCTGAACATGACCCCAAGTGCTCTGTGTTCATCGGAAACTTACCATTTGCTATGGAGGATGAAGCACTAAGGGCCAAGTTTGAAAACTGTGGGGAGATACATTCTGTCAGGATTATTAGGGATAAGAAGACTAATGCGGGGAAAGGTGAGTTTATTGTTGTAATGTAATCTAATCTAATAGTGATTGATTTGTCACCTTTCAATTTTATATTTGTGAATGTATTGGTTGGTTTGCTATGATATCAGATAACTAAATATTAGCAATAAACACCACTTTTAAATTGTCTCTTACGAAAAAAAAAATAGGTTAACTGAAAAATAAAATGTAGGGTGCATAGTGCATATGCTTCAGACTATACCTTATTAATAGATATAGAAGTCCCGGAGTATTAAATTTTACCAAGATACAAATAAAAAAAATCTATTAATTAAGTCACAGAAAATCTGCTCTATGTAAATATAAATAAAAAAACCAATGTAATTTTCTTTACAGGATTCGGCTACGTAAACTTCGAATCAAAAGACGGCGTAGAATTAGCCCTAGCTTTAACAGAAGAAGATCTAACTGTCAAGAACAGAATACTTCGCGTGAAACGGTGCACACTAACCACGACCAAGAAGAAACCAGTTAAAAACAATAATAACGTGAAACATAGCGGATACAAAGGCGGCAATCACCAGCCTAATCAAGAAAGGGGCGGCTTCAATAACCAGAATACCCAACAAAGAGGTGGCTTTAGAGGTGGCAACCAACAAAGTGGGGGCTTTAGAGGTGATAATAACCAAAGCAACCAGCAAGGAGGTGGTTTTAGAGGTGGCAACCAACAAAGTGGGGGTTTTAGAGGTGGTAATAACCAAAGCAACCAGCAAGGAGGTGGGTTTAGAGGTGGCAACCAGCAAGGAGGTGGGTTTAGAGGTGGCAACCAGCAAAGAGATTTTAGATCTGGTAATAATGACAACAACCAGCAAAGAGGTGGTTTTAGAGGCGGAAATAACCAAGGTAACCAGCAAAGAAGTGGGCCGCCGAGCCGTAATAACCAGGGTAATAGGCAAAGAGCATTTGGAGCCGGCAATAACCAACAAAGAGGTGGATTTAATAATAAGTTTGATGGCAAGAGGAATCTACCGCAAAAAGATGAGCAGGGTCGTGAGGGAGCGCACAGGAGGGTTATGAACAAGAGGAAGAGTCAGGTAAGATTTTTTTTTTACATCTATATCTGAAAATAGGCACTTTCTTAAAGACTGACTTATAAGTGTAAGTAAGTAAACTGCAAAAAACGACCTACGCTAGTTACAAAGACGAGATTTCGTCGAGGACGTTATAAATTAATCAGTGTTATTGAATACCCGGCCAACATTCGCCAAAATTACTAAATCTATTTTAAGGGATCCTCAGAATCTTACAGTACTTCTTTCCATAATTAATGTTTTGGTAATTTGCAAAACTTTCCAGTTAAAAGAGAAGTCGCGACAGCAGCACCAGTGTTTTTTTTTAAATTCTGATTTTATTTTTATTTTTTTACACACTATATATAAACTCATGCCTCCCATGGGGGTCATCAGAAACTACAGAACGCCTTCTGCTGCGATCCTTATAAATTTCTTTTGCTTGGTTTGCATTTTAAAATATAATTATTTTTAATAACTTGTAATGAGTACTGACAATAAAATCAACTTATTCTCTGTTTTCAGGATGGTGCGGGTGGTGATGCACCTCCAAGCAAAAAACCAAAAGATACGGACCAACCTAAAGAAAAGAAAACCAGGAAGGAATTCGTCGGTATGACTGCTGAAAAGAAAAAGGTTAGTAACTCTTCAAAACTCAGTGTTTCTTTATTTTGTTATTAGGTTAACCGGAAGATCGGCTACAGAATTGATCCATGTCAAGTAAGGATCACAAGATGGTGGCCTTTTATGATTTCTTCAAGGCATTTGAATGTGTTAAGCTAATCACTGTTATACATAAATTTTGAACTTGAAAGTTCGTAGACGTGCTATGGCGAGTTTTCTATTTTATATATGACAAGAGGCAGTAGAAAGAAAAGTAGACGTTATAACATCATTATTTGGTTTAGTAAGTGGGTGTCCCACGGGGTACTATTCCGGGTCCTCTCCAATCCAAGACTATATCATATTCTATGTTACCTTTCGCAAGCGTTTGTAATATTAATATTGAATTCTTTTATTCTACAGAAACACAAGTTTGACAAAGGACTGAAGAAAAAGAAGGCTCTGAGCGAGATTTTGACGAAATAGTGTGATTCCACGTATAATGCTTTCAACTGTATGTAACTTATTGTTTTAATATGTTCATTAAAATGGCGAATATTTTAAGTAATAAATATTTTATTTGATTTTGCCCTTATTAGTATTATACCTAATTAATTTTAGATATTATGTAGTATTAGGTGCGTACTGTTGCCATTAGTTAGTTACGCTTAACATGGATTTAGCCTGTGTTGTTATTCAGTTTGATTCAAAATACAAACTACATTGCGATCCCGATAAGATTGCCAGCCTGTTTAAGGAGCACTTTAAGGTCTGCTCACCTTTGGCTACCGGTAATAAAGGATCTGAGTCAGATGAGCGCACCGGTCTGTGTACCGGGAACACGATCGTACGGATTACAAGTAGGGATGTCGCGCGGGCGGTGAAGGGCATTAAACGAGGAAAATCCCCTGGCCATGACTCATTGAGCATTGAACACTTGCAATATGCAGGCAGTCATTTGCCAAGAGTGCTGGCCATGCTTTTCACCTTCTGCGTAGGGCACTCATACCTACCTGATGCATTGATGAGAACCGTGGTTGTCCCTATTATTAAGAACAAGACAGGCGACGCGTCTAGTTTAAGTAATTACAGGCCTATATCGCTCGCAACTGTGATTGCTAAGGTACTGGATAGTGTGATTGAGAAATATTTAGATAAACATCTTAAACTGCATGACGCTCAGTTCGGATTTCGAACTGGGCTGTCTACTGAAACAGCTATATTGAGTCTCAAGCACACTATCCGGTATTACACCAGCAGGAATACACCGGTTTACGCTTGTTTTTTAGACCTGTCGAAGGCGTTCGACCTGGTTGTGTATAACAAGCTGTGGCAGAAGTTGTCGTGTGAGACTGAACTTCCTGACGAATTTACATCGCTCCTTAAATATTGGTATGGCAATCAGCGTAACAATGTCAGGTGGGCGGGATCACTATCGGATGCGTATAGGTTGGAGTGTGGCGTAAGACAGGGTGGTCTGACTTCGCCCAAGCTCTTTAACCTGTACGTGGATGGGCTGGTCCGTGAGCTCAGCAGCACTCAGATAGGTTGCTCGATTGATGGAGTTTTTGTTAACAATATAAGTTACGCCGACGATATGGTTCTGCTGAGCCCATCGATCAGTGCCCTCAGGCGCTTAATAAAGATATGCGAGTGCTATGCGGAGGCCCATGGGCTCAGGTATAACACGACCAAGAGTGAGGTGATGGTGTTCAAGTCTGGTACGAAGAGCTATGACACCGTACCTCCGGTTACATTGGAAGGCAGTGCTCTCAAAAGAGTGGCGCAGTTTAAGTACCTGGGCCACTGGGTCACCGAGGCCCTCACAGATGACGTGGATGTGGAAAGGGAACGCAGGGCACTGTCAGTCAGAGCTAATATGCTGGCCCGTAGGTTTGCACGCTGTACTGCACAGGTAAAAATAACTTTATTCAAGGCGTACTGGCAGTCTTTTTATACATGCAGCCTATGGTTGAGGCATACGCAGAAGACTTACAGTGCCCTGCGTGTCCAATACAATAATGCGTTCAGGATGTTGATGCGGTTGCCACGCTTTTGTAGCGCATCAGGTATGTTTGCAGACGCTCAAGTGGATGGCTTTCAAGCGATACATCGCAAAAGAATAGCGTCTCTGATGCGCCGCATACGGGGCGCCCCAACAGCTTCCTGAAGCTCATCGCAGAGAGAATGGATGTGGATTGCTCCTTCATGGAGCATTGGACAAAACTACATGTGCGAGTAGTGCGGTCCTGATCCAATGTTTCCATACAGGAAGTAGACACACGACAATGCATTGTTGTGTGTCTATTTCTTGTATTCTTATTCTTATTATATTATATAAAAATAAAACATGTATGGATTTATAATTAAAGATTGTAATTTATCTGAAATAAATGAATTGAATTGATGTGCAATACAGTTTCTGTAAATATATTTGGCCCAAAATTTAGCTACGCGAACTCCGTTCACTGAATTAGTGAAAGACTTCATTGCATTTAACGACCCAGCATGAACTTGGTCGTATGAGATATTATATAAAAACCGACTCAAGGAGCAGCTAATACACTGGCGTGCAAAAAATCGCCACCCCGTGCTTTCAATTTGCGAGACGATATCTCAAAAATCTTAATGAGTATAATTTATTAATTTATATTGTGTGAAGGTAGGTAAGGTAGAGTCTATTTGCACATACACTATATTTGGACAAAAGCAATATTATTGACAAGATCGACTCTAATCCTTCCGATGTCCTCATCGCTCACTTTTGCTCGGATAAAGTGCATGACTTTTTTGTGCCAATGTAATTAACAAAAGATTTTATTTTTTTATTTCTGTTCGTTTAATGAAAATTTGACTTGACTTTTTAACGGACTTCAACAAAAAGAGGTTCTTTATTTGGACCCCCATGTTAGTAAGTTCGAGATTTTTTCATAAACTTATAAATCAGTTTCGATAATTCTATAACTAACGTAATCTACATACATAGGTACTTTCAGGAAGGTTTTAGTATACAATATATTAGGTTATTGTTAGTAAACCTTGTTGAATTATATTGTTTAAAATCGATGACCACGGGCTGGGTCGATTTTATTGCACGCCAGTGTAGTTAATACTTAATAGGCCTGTCGAGCTGGGTCTATACGGTCAATCATTTTGCTAATAAATACTTGCGGTGTTAAATAAAAATACATAAATTATTTGGTACAGTATTTATTGTATAGTTGTCATTACAAAAATGTCAATGTTAGCAAAAATAATCACAGTCTGACACTTCTAAGATACAATAATTAATTCTACACACAATAGATACATTCGCTACGCCATCTATCGACCGATTTACACAACTAATCGATGATCCATTTGCTAAGCGACATCTCTAGACCGAAAATTATAAAAAAGTGAATATTTTATACAAACGCCACGTATAACTTAATATCTAGACTTCTATCTACCAATTCTAGACTCCGTAACAACCTAACTTAACTGTACATCGCTACAATCTATAAAATGATGTGACAATTGATTGTTATAGATTTTGAATACCATAAAGTTTGTGTGTTGCCGTTTAAAAAACAAGATGGCGCTGCCGTTACTCTATAATTATTATTTTTCTAATAACTCTAGCATATTTTTATTATATTCACACAGATTTTTATGAGTCAACCCAAAATAATAATCATAAAGTATTTAAAGTTCAAACCAGTTTTTATTTATGTTGATCCAAAAAAGGTTTTTCGAAAAAAGTTCCTTATACACCATTATTGTTTATGGCACCATCTTATTCTATGGTAACTCATTTATCAGGTATTTTTCAACATTGCATGTCAAACTCTAACATTATAATGTCCTTTACCAATGATAGCTAAGAAAACTTGTGTTTATTTCGAGATAAGACACTTCACTTAAGGGAAACGGTGATTTTAGGGCAATATTTATTTAGCATTTTGGCAACACCACCGTAGGTATTCATTAAATATGTTTACTATAGCAACACTGCTTAATTGTTTTAAATTATTGCTATTCCATTACAGAATCAGGTTTTAAATAGCATAAACTCAGAAATAGAGACAACCCCGAAATAAACACAAGAAAACACATTTTAACCCTAAAAAGCGTTGGATCAATCATTATTGCTAACATTCCCGTTAACCCTAGAAGTATATCTTGACACTAACGCATAAATATAAGCTACTATTTACATTCCGACTAACAGTCAATTAGCTATAAGAACTAGGTAAAAAACAGTTTTGTTCGTATTTTTGAGCAAAATATAATTTTATGAGGACGTTAAAGTAAAAGGGGTTTTCAAATCAAATTTTTCATACAATTTGATTTTACAAAAAAATCCAAATACTTTCGACTTCTTTTTCTATTCTTCCGATAAATTAATCGTAGATCTCTCCGAATATCATTTTTGAGTGATCTTCAAAAATTAAGTTAAGCCACTTTTGCAAAAACATCCTCAAATACGCAAAAAAGTGACCATGTCTGCCATACTAAATCGGATTTAGAAATCACATCATAGACAACTTTTTTTTGTACATATTTAGAAAGAAAGCCGTACACTTTCGATATTTGGTGGTAACAGGCATAAACGTGATTTAGGCATTTTGGAAAACACCCAGTTTTTTTTTCTACATCTCCAGCCTTTTTTTTGTGTTTTTATTTTTTTCTCCGTTTTTCTTTAAGTTTCGACAGTGTACAACCAACTTTGACTCGTCTACCTTCACCTTTATAATGAAGAAATAGATACTGACTAAATAAAAGGCGTGGTCCATGAAATTCTAATTCTTTTCTATCGTAAGCTACAACGTACATAAATAATTTACAAATATACTTACATCAGATTTTTTGTTTGCTATAATTGATATGTCTGTCAATAATGTGATGCAAAATAAAATTAATTTTATGATTTATACAATTCAATTCACTGATAGCTCACGATAGTCAAAATACCCCATTTTAAATGCTATTATTACGTAACAGATACATTTAGAAAACTCTAAAGGACGGATTTTCAAAGTCGAAAATCGACTTCCAAATGACGGACCAATGCCTGAAGCAACTGCAATGGCATCCTAATTTCTTTTGAACTTCAAAATGGTTAATGTGACGACTAAAAATAGGGCGATCCAGGCTAGAGTTGAGACGAAGCCCATGTAGACTTCTGGGTCTGTGATCGGCCACCCTCGTGTGAGGATGGACCGTAGCGAGTTGGTGGCTAGAGTCAGGGGAAGGCATAGAGAGACGTATCTTAGGACCCAGGGCATGCCCTCGATGGGCCAGATGACTCCACTGAGCAGTAGTGTCGGGTAGAAGGATCCGAGTGCTAGCTGGATAGCGTTTCGCTCGAGCTCGCAAGCCGCGGAGATTACGAAGCCGAAACACATGCCGCATAGACCTGAAAACACGAAATATTATTTATTATCATATATTTAGTACAGCAAATCAGCCATTAATACTAAAATAAGTTCATCCTTTCACGCTTCATCTTTTCACAGAACCGCAAAACATTCTAACATCGTCGTATTCCATTCACCAGCAAACGAGTCCATCCAGGGTTGGTTGTTGCATGCTAAGATTTCTCTCATTAATCGACTTAAAAAAAAGGAGGAGGTTCCCAATTCGACAGTATTTTTTTTAACTATCTCCACTTGTATCGGCACGAATTATGAAAGATTATCTCATGCATACATAAACTCACGCCTTCTTTCCATGAGGGTAAGCAGAAACTACAGAACGCCAGCTGCTACGGTCCTTACATACTCCTTTTGCCTCGTATACGTTCATACATCTGGTCATACACGCACGCCAGTTGCGAGTACTACGCACCTGACCTTTCTGAATATCTAGAATATCTCATGCTGGGGTAAACATATTAGCCACTCAGCAAGGAAGTTCCAGGATTTACTAGCCAGAAGGGAAATTGCGTAACACACTGACAGTACCCAATGGCTTTCATTTTGACAGTTCAACAACATTCATTGCTTTGTTTTTGTTGGTGAGCTGAAAAATATTTCAAACATATGAAGTAATGGTTTAGCAATATCCTTCAAAATCATTCAGACTGTGATTGAAAGAGTGTTACGAAGGGTACACTAGACGCGTATTCAATTTTTACCTCTTTTAATGCTATTTTAATACATATATAAAAATATTTTAGTCATATCCAAGGCTACTACTAAGCCTTTTCAAGGTTAGTTTCCATACTAGAAGGTATATGTCCAAACCATTTATAACAGATATAAAAATGACGAAGTTTCTGCGTTGGTAAAGTTTACTCATTTTCATTTCCGAGTGACTAACATTTTATAGTTGGAATAAACTTGAACATGATCTTGAACATGTCATAACGTTATGCAAATAATAATGAGATTATTAAATTATACTTATAACAAGGAGTTCGAGTTGTTTAAAAAACCTTGAGAATTAATTACTTATAAAATTGCTTGTGGTCACACTAAATTAAGTAAGGCACATCAAGGAATGTCTGATCAGTGATCACAAAGACCTTTTTTTTACAAAACCACATCTTTTAATTATTTTTAAAATTTTCCATGAGTAAGTTTAATGGCTGCAAAAACTACAACATATTTTAAAGATATTAACGATATTCGATGACAAATTGTGCGTCATAAAGAATGATAATTATTATCTTGTATTTAATGACCACAAAAAGTGAAGACATTAATGTTGGTCACACTGGTCATAATAAGAATTATGTGCATTATGCTAGTATTAAGATTGTGTATAAAAACATAGTGACATGCGACCACTTATGTTTGCAACTATGTAACGCCATCAGCACATTACTGTGTCGTGTTGTGTCGTGACTCGGGTTACACCCATCAAACGAATCTATTCAGGACAACGTCAAATCACAACGACTTGTGATTGGCTACACTGCGTCAGAAGGCGTCACGTCACGACAAAGTAATATGAATCTGGTCATCTGGCTTTAGTAATACTATATCTAGGTATAATCTCCTGTTTTTAATATTTTTGTGTAGGTTTTTTTCACGAGGTGAATCTAAAGTTCAATGGCATATTACCTAAGTGTGTTTTAAACACCAGTGACTAATCAAATTGCACAAAAGGTAAAATACCTACTTCTTTTGCTTTGATACCAACCAACCAATAAAAATGATTTTATTTCTGTAAGTAGGTTTGTACAAACACTTTTACACATCAATCATATTTTTTAAACTAGATTAGGTCGGCGTTTCCTGACTACTCTGAGAAAAAAGGTCTCTTTTAAAGTCCAGACATAATCTGGGAAAGATCATTTGAGGACCATGTAGATTGGTGTCTGAAATGGTCTTTTTTATTAAAAAATTAGATGACATAACGTCACCTTTACATGACTCGTAAAGAATAACAATACGCAATTTTGTAGTATGGGTCGACCCAAGGTTTTCTTTTCAAAAATCATTTATTTTAATTAGGCTGAGAATCAGTACTTTTTGAACGTCAAAAATTACATAAGACAGTTCCTTTCATCATTTCCTAGTGCTTTATATGGGAGGAAGAAGTGGAGCAACAAACTCCCCAGCAACACATCTGTTTGTTAAGTTAGAAGACATTTTTATCTTTGTGCTCATTTGAACACTTTATCACCAGATGTTGAGCAACGCTGCAGTTGACTCTTGTGACTTGTTCAAGAAAAGTCCCAAAATTAAACAGCCGCATTGCTTCAGCGTAATTCCCATGACTAGGTTAGACCAAAAACAAAAAAAGCTACTCTACTCACCCTGCAACAAAGTCAGCATAATAACAAAGACTATATTTCCATTATTCTTGACTCCAAACACGGAGATCATGAATATGAGGACCAGGGCCGTCTGCCCGCACATGACCACGAACTGGGTGACGACGTGCGAGAACAGGATCTCTCCGGGGGACACTCCAGCAACCCAGGACCTGTCCAGCAGACCTTCCATCCGTTCTACTATCAGCGCTGATGATGTGAGGGCGACGGCTAAGAAGAATACGATTCTGGAAAAGAAATGGTGATGGTTAGTTTAAGAACCTGTTTTATAGTGTCATGATAGGAACTATCTGCTACTCAATCTAATTGTCTGCCAAACAAATATCTAGAGGTAGTGAAACAGGCTATAAATTTCACAATGTCAGGATAATTTCTGGCAACCAGATAAAATGACAAATTAATAAGTT
This sequence comes from Dryobotodes eremita, assembly GCA_917490735.1. Classification (NCBI taxonomy): domain Eukaryota; kingdom Metazoa; phylum Arthropoda; class Insecta; order Lepidoptera; family Noctuidae; genus Dryobotodes; species Dryobotodes eremita. The sequence goes on from OU823264.1 coordinate 1,695,770, forward strand.
AATCGGAACTTATCCTGAGGTTGCTAAAAGTAAATAGGCATAAGTTTCACAATGTGCAGATAAGCACTATTTGTCAGATAAATTCAATAAATTTTGTTTTAAATTATCTGCTAGATAAGCTAACAGAAAACTACCTGGAGGTAGTGGAACACACTATAGTAAAATGTAAATAACTTACGTCAAAATAACTCCAGGAGCGACGAAGTCAGTAAACGAGGGGTTCTTGTTGCCGTAGATAGGGTCCATGAAGTCGATGGGGATGTCACCTAGCTTGGGGTTGTATTTACATGTCTGTAGCAAGTCCTGCAAATAAAAAAATTATGTGATGAATCATATGGAGGAAAACATTGTGAACGTTGAGATTTATTAGTTAATAAATAACATGAAATCAGGTGGATTTTCATTTCAAATGCTTACTGTGTTTTTTTAATTTGATATTTTGAAGTTCGACGTGCTAAAATTTCTCCCTTATAATGTATAAGAGTACATTGTTTAGTTTTGAGTAAAACACACCAAAATTACTTAAATAGCACACCACGTTAAAATGCTTGATTTTGTCCAGAAATGCTTAACAGTTCAATGAAAACCTCAGTAATTTTATCAGAATAGGATTAGATATTGGAAACTGTTTTTTTAGGTATTTAAGGTATGACATTTATCTTACCTTAGCAAAGTCCCTGTACGAGAACTGTATGTCCCTGTTGAGCATGAGACCGATCTGCTGGTTGGACATGTCGAGCCAGACTTGCACCTCCGAGGATGTGATGGTCTCGTTGTCAGCAGTATCCGCTGTGGACAAACGTGGATATAGTTTGAGGAGCTGTTTATAAAGTTATCATCCACTGCCGAGCCTTTCTCAACTTTGTCGGGGTCGGCTTCCAGTCTAACCTACCACTATCTGCTCCAACAGTATCTAATCAAAGCCTGTTCTGGTTAAATTCTTACGCCATCACTCACTAAAGGAAATTAGTAACACATTTATCTGTATTTAAGTAGCAGGCTTTGTATCTCACCACTTTTTCTAACAATTATTGTTTGAATAACTTTACTAAATTGTTATTTAAAAATGTTCGACGAAAATTGAGGTTATTAAATTAACCGCAATTATTGTCAAACAAAAACATGTTTTTGGAGATTTAAAATTAGAATTTCGGGTTTAAGTATTCAAATAATCATATCAAAGCACTCAATTTGTAAGTGACACTACAAATCGCCATCCACACGTAAGTTTTCTGATCCATTTGTTTACATTTTCATCAGATACTTTTGAAACAGACCATAAGTATTTTTCATGGTAGGACTTCTGACTTAATCCCTACATTAATATCACTGCAAAACTCACCCAAAGCCAGTCTCGCTACGAGTGAATCGGTATAATTCTCGTTGAAGTACAGCGCGCCCCACGCCTGTCCATCTTCGACCGCTTTCAAGGCTGATGTCAGGTCCGCGTAGTACTCCTTTATAGTGTGATTGTTGAGGTTGTCCAGGTATCGGCAGGAGAGGTTCTTCATAGAGCAGGACGCGTTGTAGGGACAGTAGCCGTCGATTATGTGGACGTCGTCGTTCACTATGGCCTGGGGAGAGAAGGGAGGAGGGTTTTAGTCCTATGTAAAAGATCATGGAAGAACTGAAGCAAAGAATTTGCCCAGATTCAGATAGCGAATTTAAGGAATTCATTTTGCCTCGCGCTCTGACTTTTGCAGTTAACAGAGCTCTTGTTTTAAAGGAGTTAGAATAGCGTTTTTTGAATGGTCTTCCGAAACTGAGGGCATGACCTAGGAACTAAGATATGATTCTAAGTAATATTTTCCGTTGATTGTTCATCATCCAAATAACTATTCAATTACGCTGCGTTATAAACTACCCAAAGGCCTTCCAAAATCAAATAAAACAGTAATATTTATTCTTCCGTCGTTAGAAGCAGCGATCAAATATTCGGATGCATATTCATCTAAAGTTGAGATGTTGGCTAATACGCAATGCGCTTTTGTATCGTAAAAAAATTTTTGTTTTTTAACTATCAGTTACCACCCCGCCTTTTACACACTACGTACACATAAATAATTTCTTACTTTCTCTTGCCTGTCTACTGTTTCTTGTGCTACCCTAATATTGTCTGTGGAAACTTTTAATTGGCCTTCTTTCACTAACTGTCAACTATCTGTATGTTTTCTAAGTAATAAAGTAAAATAAAATAATTGCATCAGGGGTTAAACATTGATTTTAAATAATATGCATCTGAGTACTTATGCAATCAAAGAATCCCGGGGTTTTCTGTTTTAACAAATATTTTTTTAGAACTCGCTTCCATACTCGTACTATACACCCGACTAGTTATGCATTTCCGGTGTTTCTGGCATTCCGGGTATTTTTTTTCCAAAAAATTATATTTTAACAATCCGCTTCCATACTTTTATAGCGAAAATTAACTTTAGGTAAATATGCATCCGAATATCCGATCTCTGTTTATGATCTCTAGACATGGCCGGAGCTATACAGGAGGAATAACAACAAAACCTTTGATTGTCACTTGTTTATCTCAATCTCTCACACCCCAGTAAGTCCCCAATCAACATCTTCTTATCTGCAAGTTACTCACCAGCCTCAACCCACTAGGATCCCTCCCGATGGCCAGACAGAACAGGATGACCTGCATGACGGGCAGCACGAAGATGAACAGCATCACACCTATGTTACGCCACATCCGAAGGAAGTTCTTCTGGATGAGCGCCTTTATCTTGCCGCGAGATGTGAACTGGAAGGAAGAGAGAATTGATGTAGAATTTTAATGGATAGAATTAAATATTTTTGTGGCACATAGAATACAGATAGGCCTAGTTGTTCCGGGTCTGGATCTACGAGTACATATGTGGAGATTAATGTTTGCAAATGCTGCTATGATTCAGGAAAAATACCAGTGCAAGGCAAGAATTTGGAAATAAAATCATACTAAGCGACAAAATAGAGAATTTGACTGAGAATTATTTATATTTTAAAATTTGCCATTGCAAGGTGCGCTGTCAACTGCCTTCTTAGACATCTTGTAATAAGCCGGATGTATTTCGATGGGCATTTGCAGTAGTTCTAATAATAATGGATGATAAAAATATTTACGTTCAGACAGTCTCCGCAGTCGTCACAATCAGGTGTCACGTCGGTCACCTTGCCAGGAATCTGAAACATGCCATAATATTTATTAGTTTAGGTTTATCTTTAAAGCTAGAGGCTCTTGAGTAATCCTGGGTAAAGGTTAGGAATACCTTTTGGCTAAATATGATCGGCCAAATACATTTATTATTTTCTGAACGGACCGGAATAAAATAATTTGATGATTCATTGATAGCCTTTTATATCAAAATAAAAGGGGTTACGGGGGGGAGGTTATCAACTCGTAAGGGGAAAGTAAAAGGAATTTTGCCAGAGAAATTCACAGGAGTAGGAGCTCCTGAAAACCGAATTCACAATGCTATACTTACATCGCCATTTGAGCCGGCTCCATGGTCCACTATCAGCACCTCCTTGCTCTGATGGAACACCAGTCCCACGACCTGAGCATCCTCCGCCGCGTAGGGCGCCTCCTCTCGCTTCGACATCTTGTTGAGCCCCAGGCCTCCGCCCGTTACGTTGAGCTCCACAACTTGGTTCGCTTGGCCTGGAAGAGAAGGCACGTTTTGTTGGGTAGGTTGCTCCACTGAAAGGAAAAGGGAGGTTTTAGATTTCTGTGAAGAAAGAAACCTAAGAATAGACAAGAAGAAATAGTAAGGAAAGAGGTCAAATTAAATAGTGTTATTTGATAGCGAGGGACATGGACGAACAAAAAAAACACGGGCAGAGTCTCGGTAACAAAAATCTGTGTCACTCAAATCGGCCAGCTCGCTGTACGTACAGGCCGCTGTACGCACACATTCAGACGTTAGTCGGCCGACGCGACGGTCGGCCATTACGCGCGTAAACGGAAACACACAAATATTCACGAGACTCATTTTTGTGTTAGCGGAGATCCGTCCGACTTTTTCTGTTCGTCCATGTCGAGGTCGTGTTAGGGCGAATTGGACATGGTAGGTGATTGAGAACCAGATGTTAACTTGGAATGTTGAAATACAGTCGAATTTTTAAACGTAATTTTATTTATGAAGTCTCATGCTGTGTCAAACTTTGTAAGATTAATTGTAGTTACAAAAATAAAATAACCGACTGAAATAAAATACTTAGATACAATAACACAATGAATATCGTTTGAGAATTTGGAGGGATAGTGGTCATAATTATGTCAATATCAAAGAGATGGGTGAACCCTAAAATTATGGATCACCTAGTCGCCATTAGATTATAATGATGTCCAACATTTTGGGACACTTACCAAAATGCACAAAACTAGACACAGTCATCTCTACAAACATTTTCATGATCGTCATGGAACGTTTACGTAACTTTTTACGTATCGAAACACGTGTCTGAAATTCCGGTAGACATCAACATCGTGTGATGTCTCAACAGACCATCTTATTATGATCATCGCTTTTTTATATAAAGAAATTAATGGTTCGTAGTGACGTGCAATGAGGTAGAAAATAAACGGAATGCTTTCTTTGTGGCTCCGAGGGAGAGAGTGCTACACGAGAATGGACATGCTTTATGCATTTGCAGTTAATTATGGTTTGTGTTTGTTTGGACAGCTGTAGATAAGAACTGGTTTCCTGAAAGAAGACGTTCTACCTCTGCGTTCATTGTTTTATTTAAAAAAAAAAACGCAATTCCGGATATTTGTGTCTCATTTCAAAATAACGACGACTTTCGGGGATTACTAAGGGTATTTTTTGAGCAATATGCAATTTGCTCGCCCCATATAACATGAGACCTGAAACGTAGCTGGCGAAATGAGCCTGAAATACGCAAATCTATTCAGGAATAGGTACAGCCATGAGTTTCAGTTTATTTAAAGTACAATATAGTAGGAATGGGTCGACCGTGGTTTGAACCGAATACAAACTTCGTTCGAACATTCCGTGACAGTAAAAATGTTGGCCAAACTTCGATTATTTTCACTAGAAAATGTAATAATAAACGTAATTTTAAATTAAATTAATTAAATTATCATTAATTAAATTTTAATTTTTTAATTTTCACTAATAAACGTATCGACGTCTGCTAGATAACTCAAAATCCTTGTTGTTTGTGCACCATAACCTGCCCTTGGTCAATTTTAAATACCAGTACGGTAATAAGATTATAATCAACACTTTTATAAAAATTAAAAATACTTAGATTTTAATTTTTGGCGATAATTCTTTCAGTGTTTAGACGTCAAAAATCTGCTGATGTTTAAAATTCATCTAATTGTTAAATAAGTAACAACTAGCAAACAATAAATTAAAGCTTTAGATTTTATTTTACTAGATTAGTTTTATTATTTTAGTCAAAATACAGTTACTTTTATATTTTCTTATTTCGAATGTTCTGCATTTGAACCGAATTTCGCTCGAATGACGAAGTTCGATTAAAACCGCCGAAGTTCGTCTAAACCGAATGTGAAACGAATTTCGGCCCATCCCTACAATACAGTAATACTTGGTTAAATATAAAACTTTTCTCCAACATCTCAATTATCCACAATGCAGTATGAAAAACTCTGATGAATAGAGTCCATCAAACAATGGTCTGACAACCTTGACTGAATAATTTTCTAGTATTAGTCGTCAGGTATCTTACAACTTAGTCATTATAAGTTAATTATTGTCTTCGAGATCCTAGGCTGGGATAAAACAAGGGTCGAGGCTATTTTGGCTGCAGGGTAGTGAGTGACCAACTTCAAAGTAGAAAGAGGTTCTTTATTCTTTATTCGTTTGTCTGTCTGCACGTCACAGTCAGTGCAATATTAGGTTTGTGATGCATTTCACCTATCATTTTTATACCCGACAGCGCGACAGCAAGTGACAGGGTTATACATTTCCCGACTCGTTTTTGTGTTCTTAATTTCAGTTATCCATTTGTTCGTTTTTAACCATAAACGAATAAACCATAGCTTTAACAAAATGGGTCTAAGTATTACAATTCATAATCATAAGTATCATTCGATCTCTACGTCATCTAATGCAATGCTGACTAAGCTTTTTAAGAGCGGCCAACCCGTCATAATTTCCATACAAACGCTAGTACGTGATTATGGCGTTATAACAAATTTTCCTCCGGATATTTTGAACAACAGATATCTTGTCGTTAATATCTAGGTTTCTGTTTATTTAAAAAATAAAAACTTTTGAGAAACAAATTCAGTAAAGACATCTGAAAATCAGCTTTTTTGCACAAATATTATCTGAATTTTGGCCGTTCATAATGTACTCACTACTCATACATTGAAAAAGTAAAGAAAACATCTTTATAGAACCCTCGCATGTGTAATGGAGATACTTAATGACAATATTTTTTTCCAAAAACTTTAAGGCTTTTTTAAAAACACGTATTTCCTGGAACAAGTTTGTGAAATCTCTGCGCGCCAATTTTCGTTCGATGTTATCGCGTTCTCTTCTCACTATTTCTTCTTTTTCAAACATTGCATTGGAAGAAACAACAAGCTTTTCAATCATGCTCGCGTTGAACGAACCGGGAAGGGCCCTCTTAAGCATTAAAAGTTTTTGTTCAGATTAACTTATCAAACCTACTACGCAATTAACATCACCACATGCATACAAAACTGTTATTTTACATTGTAATATTTAAATACGCCATTAATAACGCGCTTATGTATCTACTTAATAAGGTAAAATTAATGGTCGCTACTCTATTAGTCAGTGACAACTCTATTCATTACTGAATAGTGAGATGACTGAGTACCTCGTTGAAATTATTTACAGTGTGTCATCTTTGTTGTAAAAAATGCGTTATTAATGTATTTTGAAGAGTCTTCGTTCCTAGATAGTCATCTTGGCGTCATTTGGTCTGTTTTCTTATGAATACGACCTTATAAATAAATGTTGGCCTATTGATCTAAGGATTGACGAGCATGGTATCCAAACCCTGGTTAGGTAATTATTTTTCTTTCCAATTAGATATTATGAAATGACAAAGGCGTAGGTACCTACTAGGGTTGCCCCAACGACTGGTCACGCGCAGTGCAGCTCCCTGTTCTCTTTTCAAACCTCGCTATTTTGTATTACCTAGGTACTTATCTCTGGCCATGTCTGTCTCGCACTATCCCTTTTGAAAGACAAATATACCCAACAGTTCGTGTTAACCAAGTAAGGTACTTGATTTCGTCACTCTCGTGAATTATTCCTCCAGCCTTGACAACAGACCTTTGACCTACTGTCGCAGCAGTCAGAGATGAGTAAGTAAATAAAACTACAGTTTATGACGAAAATAATCGTCGGAACAATAGTGAGCTATTTCCAACAGGACCTTGCATTGTGTATCTGTTTCGTAAGACCGTGCTGGCACGCAAGACGTGAACGTTCATCTAGGGATGGGCGATAGGTTGGGGCCGAATATTCGGCTTGGATTTTCGGTATGTTGAGATTGATTGTGAAATTGTTGGGAGACAAATTGAATGCAGGGTAGAGCTGTGAGGACCGTTTGTTGTTATATAATTTATTAGGGGAATAAAATGATAGGGCAATGTTACTTGGACAGAATAGAAAATTTGCTAGTCTAAAGTAACGCAAATCGATTAAAATAACTATTTTAAGCGAGAGCAGCCGGTCGATTTCTTAATAAAAGAAGGTATTCATACATGTACCTAATTACTGCATGTCTTGGCCTGAATATTCCGCTAAAATGCAAGTGCCGAATACCGAATATTCGGCTCATCTCTATTCATAGTATTAACTTGTATTCCAAAGAAGTAATTTTGCAACAATCGCAATATTACTAGAATTTACATAAATTACAATATTGTAAGTGTGTGTAAAAGTTAGGTCCACAGTAGGTATACTGTGGACCTGACTGTTGAAAATGATGACCAATAAATGATATTAGGATGAAACATGAACTCATAAAAGAAGTTACGTTTCAATCTATGACCATTATTCTGCATTAGCAAAGACTTACTTTAACACTTAACATAAACATCACGGCTTGTTTCCTTGAAGAGTTAGGCAGAGTTGCACTTATAGTACACCCACATTTCGCCAGTTATGTTCAAGTGCCATGTCTGAGCCTATTACCAACAACCAGGCACAAGTCCAAACTCCGGCGGCTACTGAGAAATTCCTGATGGAAAAACCCAATAACACATTGCCCGACTTGGGAATCGAACCCTGGACCACATGCTCAGTAGTAGCGCCGGCGACCACTAGACCAACGAGACAATCTTACTTTAAATAGATAGAAAATGCTAATATGGATAAATACTTTCGCCTGATAAAGATGCCACAAGGTTTTTTTAATATCAATCTTTAAAAGGATCTTCTTGAGAAAACAAAGGTGAATCAAAGATTATCGTCGCTCAATAATTTAAACAAAAATAAAAAGAATAAGTACTTAACCATACTAAAGTTAAATGCAAAGAAATCTTAATATTATTGTTTTTAATCAAAATCAAAATTCATTTATTCAAATTAGGCTGAGAATCAGCACTTTTTGAACGTCGAAATTACATAACGCAGTCCCGCAAAACGCCCCCCTTCACCACTTCGTAGTGCTCTAGCTGGGAAGAAGTGACGCAACAGACTCCCCATCAGCACAGGGTTAAGTATAAAATCCTCAACACAAACTGCACAAAACATTCTAGCTGAATAAAAAAGCAGTGAATATTAGGTAATATTTCGAGCAATGAACTCCAAATTATGCCTACAACATAAGCAGGTGATTTGAACACGCATTAATATTTTACGAGCACGCCATTATAATAATATACTTCGCAATGGAACGGATTTTACTGAAGTTGTTCAACACCTGGTTGTAGGTGAAGCGTCTCGCAATATTGGACGTGTCTTGACACGTCCAATATTGCGAGACTCCTTGAGTCTTTGCTGAAGACTGAAGAGAGCCTAATTATACGGATAGTAAGTATAAGCGAAAAAGTTTGCAATTTAATCTAGCATAGACTTCAATAGATTGTTGTTGTTCTCTACTTAAAATGTACGAGACTGCTCTTACAGTAATATAGTAGTAGATCTATGCTCGAAGAGTTCTCATGGACCTATCGAGCTAAAAATCAAAATATCCTCCATGAGTGGCGATTCTTGAATGTATCTCCGGCGCATTGACACTGACTGGCTAATAGCTCTACTAAAGGAACTGAGAGGCAATTCTCGTATATTTAAGATCACAATCTATAAAAAAACCTCAAATTCACCTTCATTTTTGACATTGATTGTCGTTGAGATTAAGTACGAGAATTGGCCTTCTGTTCCCAAATACAGGCTGGCAGGGACATCGACTCGCAAGCTGTCACCATGGATTTTCAGAACATGATTCAGAAACCCGAACTCGAAATTTTTCGTAGGTTATTAAAAAAAAAGGTTTAGAATCATGTACTGAATCCATGGTTACAGTAAGCGCGTCGATCTCCCTGCCACCCCGTAGATCGACCCTAATTCTAACGAGAGACATCCCTAATTCTAAAACTAAGCATTGCAATAATATTTTCGATAAATCATTATGAAATGAAACGCAATAATAACACACGTGCGAGAATGCTCGTACACATGAATTTACTGTTCAATACCTATTTAAGTACCCGATCATTTGAATGGGCGAATACGCAACCAAGTAGGTACTTACGGCCAATATAATATTGGTCGTAGATTGACGATTATAACATCCGTCAAGCCTTTACTCAACAATTTATTTCTTTCTTTCTATGTTACTCGATTTTCAGCATAATCAAATGATGTGGAATATCTGTATATTGCTTGTAAAAGTGCCTGCCATCTTGCCTCTGTAGAGGAGATACTGAAATTTTCTAAGATTTGTTTAATTTTCAGTTATCAGCAAAGATGTGTGTGTTCATCAATGAATCGAGCTATTTGGCTGTTCTTGAGGATGTTGTAAAAGATATCAACATAAACTGTGTTTTGGGAAGCAAGCCACCAATCACAATTACTGCCAAATTTATAATCAACCAGGGTTACAAATCGGGCAGTTGTGATTGGTAGACCAATAAACATCAACCAAGCAAAAAAATTTGGTTAGGCAAGCATGTCTAGGGCGAAACGGACCAAGATATTTTAAACTAGTTTATCGATCTGTCCCACTCCTAGGCAAGAGCCTCCCCTCATTCCTTCCACTTCTCCCGCTATCGTGCTTCTTTTCGCTAACCCATGATAACCGAAAAAATACTAAAAGCTTTCTAAAAAGCCAGTCACAATACCACACTAAGACCAATGACCAAAATACTAATGTTATAACAAGGTGTCCATATTGTAAGGTTACGTTCCCATCGCAGTATAAATATTTACATAGGAGTCGTGTGAAAACTTGAATGTTATTACTACGTGCTGTCATCTGTTTATGTGTAACACTCATTCATTTAGTTGAAATAAGAGCTGAAATCTAACATGTGTGTACGTTACGAACGATTTGGAGTGAATGTCTGGGTTAAAAATGAATGGAGAAAGTGGAAACTACCTTTTGGAAGCGGCAACTAGAATCAATTCTATTTTTTTGTAAATTTTGACGTTCAAAAGTGCATTTTATGTGCCTATTTGAAATAAATGATTTGACTTTGACTTTGCAAGAAAATTACTTATTAGTCTTCATAGTGATAAGTAATACATCTCCGATTCTTCTGTTACCAGCGGTAGCAATGCTGAGGTCTGGTATGAAAGGTAGACTAGGTACATAGTTCATAGGGAAGGGTAACCTAAGGACGTTAGGGCTGAACTATGAGGAATTACAAACGACATTGAGTCGTCGTATCCAGTGTCATTTTTGTCACGAACCCCCAAATTCTTAAACGACAATTTCAAAACGTCGCTACAATACACTACAAAGTGTCATAGACAGGACACCATGAGATTTAACTAGTTTCCTTTAAGAATTCGATCGCTAAAAGAAACAGTTGGTATAAAGAAGGTAGTTTGAATTCTTACCTTGCTTCCTGGACAGTTTGAGGAAGACATCTTCGAGTGATATGCAGCTGTACATCTGCAGCAGTGCTTGTGGAGACTCCTCGGCCAACAGGCGGCCGCTTCGCATCAGACCAATCTGGAAGATGAGGTAGGTATATTATTAGAATAGATCCGGATCATTTGCCTAGCCAGGGCCGTATTTAAGCGTGTGGAGGCCCTGGGGCAACCAAAATGTGTAGGCCCCGAAAATTTTGTGTAACAGACGATAAAAAAATATAGAATAGATAATTTCCCACGTTTTTCAATCATTTTTAAACAGTCTGGATTTTTTAGATAGGGCAGTAAGGGCAAGGTACCTTAACCATTGTACCTACACACCGTGTGTAAAACAGCGAAAAAAAAAATATTAAAGGAAAAATTGTTTACTAGTGTTTACACGTCGGAATTTGAAAAAATAATTTTTTTCCGAAGTCTGTTGTGGGGGCCCCTCTTTTGTGGAGGCCCCGGGGCGGTTGCCCCGGATGCCCTCCCCTAAATCCGGCCCTGTGCCTAGCCTATATTATTAGAATAGGCTTCCAGTCCAACCGGAAAGGTACCTATGTACTAAATAGGATACCGGGTACAGATTACTTTTCGAAATTGGTCCAGGAGATGAGAAATTTTTATTTGTTTATTACTCTTTGTTTAATTGTGACCAGCACCCCACACAAACAATTACAATGCCTTTCATATTGACAATTCAACAACATTCACTGCGTCATTTACGCTGCCGAGCAAGCGAATTTTCCAACAAAATATGAAGCAATGGATTAGGAATTTCCGTCAAAACCCTTGGGTTGTAATTGAAAGCGTGTTACGCAATTTAAGGGTGCTGGAGTCAAAGAATCGCTGTAATCGCCATTTTGATCACAATCGGCAGACAGATTTTGTTGAAATAATGGCAATATTCGTCCACCATTTTGTTCATGATTACTAATGTTTTTTTTCGTTAACTTCGAGTTCATCAGAATACTAGATACGTAATCACTTATTATTCACGTCATCAGCATAATTCATAATGACTGGTCCAGTCTCCCCGTAACAAATCAGATAATGATGTCAAATATTTCTCATAGTTTTTGCCAATAACACTGAAAATGGGAAAAACTGGTTATGTGAAGTTTTTTTCTCTGCCTTCATTAGTGGCTTGTGGTCAATTCGTTGGTACTTTGAACTTGCCGCGTGGTCACGGTTAACTAACTAGTTTAAAAAAAGTGGTATTCAGAGCTTTTACTATTTAGGTGGTACTCACAAGAAGCAGCATTTTAAAAATATATTTTATTTGATTCTAGAACCCAGTTTTATAAACTGTATGTATTGAATTATTGATATTATGTCAGCAGATTGGAATTGTACAGGGTGGCATCGGGACATCGACGCGCAACCTGTTACTACGGATTCAATAAATATTTCTGGGCGGCCCTGCATTGAAATTTTACGTCGGTTATTAAAAAAAAGAATTTGCTGTTCCATACATTTTGACCGTGTGGTTTGCACTTTTCTATGAAACAGCAGATTTTTTTTGATAACCGACGATCATTTTAATCGCGCGGGGGTCATGTGCTGAATTCATGGTTACAGTTGGCGCGTCAATGTCCCTGCCACCCTGTATAACTAATAATAGAATCTCCTGTTTGTATGCACAGACAGTTACTGTGAAGATAATCGAAATAATAAAACGCTGTGTAGCAGGAACAGGAATCTGGTTGACATTTAGAAGTTGGACTGGATTCGGAATCTTAGTAGAACGTGGCAGAAAAGAATTTTATTTTGAGAAAATATCAACGTTACATAAATGTTCGGACATTGGAAGTGATCGCTTGAAAACAGTCAAAGTTTTAGTAAGGAAAAAAGAAGAAAGATTACGTCTCTTACTTATATTTAAGAAGTAAGTAAATGATCACATATACAATTTTTAAAATGTCTAACTGTCTGTTTTTTGACAGACGGATATTTTGCCAACCCCGTTCATATTTTAAAGATTCGTCGGTACAACTTCGCTTAAACCTTGCTTTGGTACAACTTTAAACGTTTCTCCGCAGTTGTAAAACAGCCTTATCAAGTCAAAATTATGCGCACAATATGCTAATGATTCGAAGTCTAACGAGGAAGCTGTTGGACCTCGATTAGTAATTTTTTTTAATGCAAAAACACATATCTTCAAGGAAACATCATTCCGGAAACATTAGTGGGAGTTAATATTGCTGACATTTTTTATATATAATAGTTATTTATGATACTAGTGCGATAAGTTGGTTTTTACAAACGAGTAGACAAAGGGCTTACCATAATCACGAGTTTGTAAATACCAATTTCCGCACGTGTGTCATACGTTTTTCAACATATTTGCTAGAAAACAAATTGAACTCATAATATTATTTTGTTTATAAATATCAGTCGGAAAGTCACAACAATCTTTGACGTTTCTAATATGAAAATGGCGCGAATTTGCAAATGGCGGCACGTGCGTGTGGTGAAAACTAGAACTACACCTTTCGTCACATTTTCTCTTTAGTATTAAAGTGAGACAAACTTATTGAGCAATAGCGCTTTCAAGGAGGTTCGATTATTCAGCTTATTTATTCTCGTAATGTGAGTGGTGATTGGTGAATTTCTTATATATTCTTTATGAAAATTTAAAAAAAAAACCGTAAAGGATACGCACGACGCTATACAACAGAGTACGCAGTAAAGCAGGTAGGTACTTAGGTGAGAGTACCTATTTTACCGCACATTCCATTTTATGGTGCGTAATTTTTAACTTTCGAACAAAGTATACAGGCTTCGTAAATTCATTTTTTGAGCAAATGTGTTGAAAAATAATATACATGCCTAGGCATATTTTGTTTCACAGAGAAATAGGCCGATACAACCGATCTTTTCCGTAAAAAACTCGCCGTGAAAATTTAGGTGAAGAGGAGCGCTTGAAGTGAGCGGTCATTCCACCTGATGCTAGGGATTGACAGCAATTTTCACACGGTGAGTATTTTACTGAATACACCGGCTGGTTTTCCCAAAGTCTCAGTGGCATGATGGCAAATTCGTAGATGTTCCTACCGATGGAAAATCGTTGTCTACCGCTACCAATAAACACATGTGGTACAAAGGACTTGCTGAATCGTGCGTCGCAAACATTACAAACAAAGATCAAAGGTCGCTGGTTCATATCCGGCTCGAAGGACTATATGTTGGGCAATACACACCTACACTCGAATTTTAAACCCAAACCAGTTTGGCGCCAAAAAAAGATACTATGGTGGTACTTCTCGGAAAACTGTTCTTTAGTTTCTTAATAACTGCTGCTGAGGTATGGATCTCAGAACAATATGGCAGTAAATACCTGACATAATACCTAAATAATGGTTATTATATTACATTTTGATGTGTATAATGACGCCAAAAAAGGCAGGTATCATTTGACCAGGGACCTTCAGCAGAGATTAGACGCACGTGACAATTTTTTTCAAAATTAGCATTTTATTCTTTTTGCTATTTTGACATCACCTTTAACTTAACATTGAGGGTCAAGTTTTTGTGTAAATACAAGAATTTATCATTGTACATTTGTACTTGAGACAACGTTTTGTCAATAAGGTACGAGTTAAATGCTGCTTTATTCGTGCGTGTAAAGGATAATGTCCAGAATCGCCTTGTGCAATAAAAGCATCGGACATATACGATAATTAATTGTCTATTTTACTAAATTAGCTTCAAATACTTTTATAATACGGACTAGCTGCATGCCAAAATTAACATTAAAAGTATTTCACGCGACGAATATCATTAATCGCCGCCATCTTCGCCAAATGTTATGTCATGTCGTGTCGAAGAAGATTAGGGATGCCCAATCGATTGTAATCGATGTTTTTTTTTTAACCGTTGCTTAATTTTTTAATCTGAATCATATTTTGAATTTATTTCGATTATAGTGCAAATAGAGGCTACACTAAAAACATTTAATCCAAATTCCATTATTATTATTCACTAAAAGTGTAATAAATAGGTAGGTGGGTAGGTAGTAGTTTTAAATAGGTAGTAAGAATAATGCTGAAGTGAACAAAACCTACATATTTAATTATGATAATTATTCAGGGTTTACTAAGATCGTTTAGAAAAATGTGTGGTTTACTTCTACCTACACGATCACTTACGAGTTTACGACAATTAATATTAAAAAAATACTTATCGTTACTGGATGAATTATAAACGTTTCCTTAAAAAAAAAGCAATATGCAGACTAGATACAGATGTTATTATTAATATTGCTACAGGTATAGAAGAAGTAGAGAAGTGTGGTTTTATTATAATGAGGACATTGTCATACTTGTATACTTAATATTATCGGATGACAAAAGTTTGATGTAATACTGTTTGTAACGTATGGCCATAGTAAATGTTAGGAAATATTGTTTTTTAACGTATCGTGTTTGATACTCCTATTTTTGACGTCACTAAATGGTCACATCAGTATTAGCTAATATGAATATATTCGTCTAATAATATTATAATATCTTAACTAATATTTGAGTATCAGTGATATTTAACTAAGAACTAATACGTATCACTGCCGCACTTGTTCGTTTGTTGCCATTCATTCGTACACTTCACGAACAGTAGAGTGAATCCGATTTAGATCCACAGAAAACATAGTTCTCCTAGCGATCCGTTCCGTGCCGAGTGAAATGAATCCGAATGATATTATTAGTCCTGCTTTGATTGGTCATTTTATAGATTATGTGAATATGAAATATTAGCATATTAGAGTTCGTCGGATTACTAATACGTGAATCCATAGACTATTACTAATCTCTTAACTAATACCAATATATTACTATTATTATTTAATACTTAGGCTTTAGAACAAAAACTGCATACCTAATTATCTAGGTAGGTATTAAAAATAGCTAAATGCATTAGGATATTGTTTTTCAGTTTCTTAAAAATCACTAGGAGTCACGGAGTTATGAAAAACCGTAATATTCGTGGTTCGATTATAACCTCAAAATCTGATACTTTTTTTGAATTTTGTCTATTCTTTAGCTAGTCCGCTATAAATATGACATTATATAGGAATTTACTAATGATCGACAATACAACACATAATTTTCCGATGCTCTTGGTTCCAGGGCGAACGATGTATGGGCGCAGAGCAATGTTCTTTAAAACTTATGTGACCTTTATTTTTACAAATAAATTATTTAGTTAATTTAAGGAGACCCTAAACTCTTAAATAATATGGTCTCTCTAATAACCCCCATGTTTTGAAAGAGTTTCAAGACTGCCCAGTGTTTTAATTTTGCTTTAATTAATATGGAAACAGTCAGAAAATTGGAATATTTTAAAAGTTGATTGGTTTTCCGTTTTACAAAAATCCCAGAAGATAAGAAAACCCAAGTTGTCACTCATAAAATATTACTGTCCATTTGGTACATTTCCACACTTCACGCCAAATTTTCCCATGCGATTGTTTTTGAATCTGGCTATTCCAAAAATACCAAGTTTTACAAAATACTCACACAATGCGCCTGCCGAGCCTCTTCAATGTAATGCGTGGTGATGATGACAGTCTTGTCTCCGGAGCTGGTGATCCGCACCAGATGGGTCCAGATGGACTGGCGCAGCAGTGGGTCCACCCCCACGGTGGGCTCATCCAGGATCAGCAGCTCTGGGTCGTGCATGAGAGCCACGGCGAAGGAAACTCGTCGTTGTTGACCTCCACTGTGAAAGATAGGACAGGTTTTAGAACCAGATTGTTCCAGTGGGAGAGCTATACAGAACGGATATCGCCATCTCTTTTTCGCAACGGATTAATTATGACTTTAAGGCAAAAGCGCCTGGGTTCTCCGCCAAATTCAAATTTTCTTACGTTTTGAGCAATTTGCAGGTCGGTATCAAGTTTTCTCTATGTTGATCAAAATATGTTTCGCGACCGTAACAAATATGTAGCTATTTCTAGAATTATGATCATTAGAATAAAATGATCAATACAACTCTCTGTTTATGATTCGACTGTCTAACATTTTGGCAAACGGAGAATCATCAAATAGTATATCTAAGCAGCCTCCTGAATTCTTTCTATCTAAAATGAACTGTATTTGACAGACGAAGTTGATTTGTGTTTGTATTGCAAGTTTTTATTTGTCACTAACTTTACCCACGATGGAAGCCAAGTGCGTCAGATATTTAATCGTCGAGCGAATCGGTGAATTATTTATCAGAAAATTATCCTTAGTTACTAACTTTTTTTTAAACCTAGTGATTATCACAATGTAGTATCTGTCAATAATCGATTTAATTATTCATCTTTAAACTACAGCGCTACAAGGTTATTTTGGCGTGTGGCCAAAATCAGAACTACCGCCGCCATCTTGTTTTTTGAACACATTTCACACACAGCGCACCCCTTTTTTTGGTTGCAAAATCATCAAATGACCTCTCCCTCTCTGGGCGGAGCGAAAGGGCGTGTCAGACTCTTACTGACTAAAACCCACCCGTGTTCCTTCAGTTGCCTGTGCGCCAGGGCCACGGTAACTCTTTCGAACAATCCGCGACCCCGGCAGGCATCGGCCCTATCGGACCCCGTCAATGTTGCTAACATCTCTTTAAGGCGCGCGTGGGAAACGACGCGCCGTCGACCCGGGTCTGGTCCTTACCGGACCAGTCACCGGGTCATTCGAGTGCCAAAAGATCCTTGTAGTAGTGTAGGTACAGTCCATTCACAGTTATTTTAACTCTGACAGCAGCAACTCAATAGCAAACTTATTGTTACGATTATAAAGATAATTGTGAATTTGATAGACTTGTCAATGGCGGCAACCCAACAGCAACCATAATGCAACGGCAATCAAGATCATTGTGATTTTGACAGTGATGCAAACTCGCAGAGTTAAAATAACTGTTAACGGACTGTAGGTACACTTCAATGAAATTGGTTAATCTGTTGCAAGCGAACTTGACAATCACTAACGAAAGAAAGTCTAACAAAGTTAGGCGACGTATGAAATACGGCCTTTTCAAGAAAGATCAATAGCAATTTTAACCTGTCCCAGCAGACGGCCAACACAGTACCTAATCCGGTGGCATTAGATCATGTTATTCGACTCATCATGACACCACAATATCGTGATCCAGCCAAGTCATATGAAAATTCACCATTCAAAAATTGCGTCACAAGAGTTACAAGCCATTGTTGAGCGATCGACTAGCGAAAGTTAATTGGTCGCGTAATATCAATGACTTTAGATTTAGAGTTAAGTAATGAGCAAGGTGATTCAAATACCTAGTAAGAGTTTTAGATAATATAGTTACGTCATAACATCACAGCAGCCGATCGATTCTGTAAAAATTTCACCGTGAAAAGAAAACTTAGGAGTAGTGAGCTGTCAATAGTATTGTTGCGGCATCTACAACGCCACATGCAAGCTACGCGTCACTCTGACAAAATCCTACATCGCACAAGCAGAGTACAACGTCCCGACATCAATCGTCGGCAGTTGCCCACCAAACACGACACCCGTCTGGTCGAAGGATCCTCCGTTTTCTATGGAGGTATGAGTGAAATTTACACCTTTTTCCGCATACCTCTATAGTGTCAATCACTAGCATTAAGTTGAATGACAGCTTCCTTTAAGATCGCTTCACCTAAGTTTTCACGGTTAGTTGTTACAGAATAGACTGGTTGCTGTTCCCAAAGGGTTCGGCAGAGGTGTATGGTGCGTCCACAATTTGCCAGTTCTATCATAATCAATCAGCCGAAACACGTCCACTGTTGGACCTCTGCTTCCCTCAAGTTGTTGTTTTCAAGTCCTAATGTAATTTAATAGAGGGCGAAGGAGTTGACATAAACTTGACACAAATCGAGATCACAAGCTGCTGCTGAGAAATTTTGGATAGGTGAATCTAAAACCCTTTACCCGACCTGGGATTCAAGCCCAACATCCAACGTTAGCAGTTGCACTTGCCGACCACTGCACCAACGAGGCAGGCAAAAAACGATTGGTAACTATGGTTGTGTAATGTCATAACTTTGAGACTAAACTCTGCTCTCTCTGTCTAACTCTCTCTTTGGGCTTTTTTTCCCCCAAGTCTTTCTTTTTTGTATTTGTGTGTTTTTCTCTGCGTCATGTTTGTCCCAAATAAACGTAATATTTCTTTCTTTTTTTTCTTTCTATGAATAATTGTATTCATAAACAGTAAGAGTTTTAGATTATGATGTTGTAATAACCTGTTGTTTTGTTATATTACCAAACATTATGCAGGTTGTTGTGTAAGAGGAGAACAAGCTCAGTCAATGTCAGTCTTGTGTAAGGAGCCCTAGAGCTGCCTTTGCTAGCATTGATTTTTCTAAGAAGCTGCAAGCGAGACATGCAATATTTTTATATAATTGTGTAGCGCCTTAGAGATACATCAATGTTACAACTTTGAGGTCATCTTTATTGGGTTTTTCCATCAAGAATCTCAGTCGCTGCTTCGAGTCTGAATTTGTGCCGGGCACAGTCGAGCGACAAATTTGAGAAAAAGTCGCTCGAATAGTAACGAGCCGACCCGAACATGATTCAGCAAGGATAAATGCCGAACGTAAATCTAATACATCGACCTATCAAGAGACTGTTGAAACTACAACACATTTTTTACTCTTAAAGAACAATAGGTTTTCCCCGCGCCTATTGATACTAACTAACAAATTCGCACATAAGTAGATGCTACTGATAAAAACGGTCACAAATCGAAAAACGGTAGATTCGAACAAAAAGACTAACTCCCGTTAATAGTCTGAAACAGTTTTTTTGTTAACACAAAACACAACAATGAAAATTATTAGATGTGATAATGAAATTGAAGAAGTTGACCATACGAAGTTATTAGGTATAGTAATTGATAAAAACTGTAATTGGAAAAAACATATTGAAAATATGTGTAATAAGTTAAACAGCTTTGCATTTGCACTAAGAAATCTCAGGAAAATTGTGGAACGTAATACCGCTCTATTGGCTTATCATGGATGTGTCTCATCTGTGCTAAGATACGGCTTAATCATATGGGTTATTCCACAGACAGCAATAAGGCATTTATTGAAAAAAAGTGTTTACGAGCTGTGTTTGGTGCAGACCCATTAGAATCGTGCAGACCTATTTTTAAAAAACATAAATTATTTACAATAGCATGCTTATACATACTGGAAATGGGAGTATTTGTAAAAAAACATCCACACCTATTCAGTACAGCCAATAGCGGCAATGTTTATAAGATGGGCAAAATCTCAAGGGATCCAACAAAATTGGCAATGCCAAGATGTAGAACAGCGTACTGCCTTAAAACCACTAGTCGAATGGTAATTAAGATATTTAATAATATACCGAAGGTTATTAGAGAACTGCGAACCAGCTTATTTCAAAGGCATCTCAGAGCATGACTTAACGAAAATTGTTTTTATACTATTAAGGAATTTATGAATTGTAGGACAAATGGGAAAGTTGCATGACAAGAAAATTAAATTTCATTCTTTTTTAAGCTTTTGATATTTGTAATTTAATTTCTTTGGTTGTCATCTGAAAGTTGATATTTAGACAATATGTAATTTAATTATTTTTCTTTGACATTTGTAATTTGATATGTAGACAATTCTTGATTTAGTAATTTTCTTTTTTGACATTAGAATTTAATTATTTTGTTTAAATTGAATAAATTAGAATCATTGATTAGTGTTATTTAATATGAAAAACGGTTGTGTATGTGTTATAAAATCTGTATAATACCAAATTTCAGGCAAATTATTGAATCTATTTATCTATCTGACATGTGATTTTTATATCCGTACCTACTTATTAAAGTGACTATAGACATAAAGAACTGTGATATAAGCAGATGTAGTGCGCAGTCTGAGAGAAGCCTATATTAAGCAGAACCTTGAACTGCTGTGTGAACCGTATTCAAATTTGGAAACCTGATTCAATTCGATTTGAAACAAAGCAACAAAAAAAATTTTTCGTAGAGTATTATTCTTACTTAAGTATTCACGTTTTACAGTAAAGCTATGAAATTTTAAAGGCAGCTATCATATAAAAAAGGCCATTTTATCGCAAGAAATTACAAATATTTATGTGACGCAGTCAAAGCTGCGGCCGAGCTGCTACAATATTACTTCTTTAGACCTCAACTTGAAGTTATAAACTAAGCCAACACAGATTACTTAACACTTCCAACGTAATCGGCACCGATGTTCGAAAGTTCAGATGATGAAATTAAGTCCAACACGGATCTAGCACGAACTTAACTCACACTTAGCGTTTATAAGTGACGCAGGAACAAATCTCGTTGTACTAAAGATGGTAGGTACACGATAATGAAAAGACTTTCATAAAGCAGTGCAAAATATAATACTTAAGTTAATTCATCTGAGCAAGTCTAGGAAGTAGGTTAAAGTGTACTAGATTTGCTTAACAGACAGGATATCCTTTACTTAAAAAGTTACACTAACTAATCTCTATCTTTACAAGGAACTTTTATCGTCAACGAAAATACTGTGGAAACTTTATCAAATGAATAGGTCTGAAATGGAGACCTATGTCCTCTCGTTGGATTTGCATAAAGCCTCAACTTATTGCCACATCGTTGCTGTAAAAGTGAGTTTAAACCAAGCGAGCGATGCCCACTCTATCGAAATTCTCTTGTATAAATACTTATAGAGATTAAGTTGTTCTAGAAATCTTATACTAAAATATCAATTAAAGGATGCTCTTGGTCTCATTCTATGTTCTTTTGGTCAAATCCCAACTTGAGATACTGAAATTCAGTCGCATCTAGTCAGCCTATCAGCCAACCCGACCAATAAATGTAATACAAAAATTGCTCGAATAACGATAAAAACTTGCTACAAAAACACACAACAATTATCCACACCAATTGCCTACACAATTAATTATGTCAGTTTTCAATAACCTATACGACACAGACCGACATAAGTCCTTTGTCACGGTTGTCACGCGTGTTTGGAAACAATTGGCGTGACAAAACTCTCGTTATACACAGATTAGTCACGCTGCTGGGAACGTTTACAAATTAGAAGTGTTTGTTTAGAGTTTAGACATTGTGTTGTAAATGTTTTGAACTTTTGTTAATTAGTGTGGGAAAATGCGACGCTACTGTGAGAACAATAGTTAAAAAGTCTCCTTGGTAGAGAACGAACTATCAAATGCTGTTGAATAGGTCCATTCAAAAGAAATGGAGTAAGTAATTTTTATTTTTTATTTTAGGCCTTTTATACCTAGCTAACTATTAGAGTTAGATTTCATTTTAGTACTTACCTAACCTGACTGATAACTTGGGATCTTTAAGTAAAGACATGAAAATACTTCTTATTTTTTTATTTCTCGTGATTTCTTCTGTCTTTCTTACGTTTTTGTAGTCGTGACAATATAACAGCAATTAATCTAACAATTACTTACTAAACATTAAAATTATTTATTCTTTATCTACTAAAGTTTTTATTACCTAAAATATTATTCTTAAACACATGAACATCTTGTATTTAACGACGCCACAAATAATTTTGCCTGTTCACACAATCGTTGAATTATCGTAAACCCATCGTTATCATCGCAAAATCATCGTAAAATCATCGTAAATATGACGTGCTTAGGTAACCGGTTAAATATAAATAAATAGTGTTTTTAATAACCTAAAGGAAGGAAACATGCTGGTTCAGCTCCATAGGACAGTCTAGAGTCTAGACAAAATCAAACTGGTTAATAATTTTATCGTATAATTTATTATTTTTATGACATTGATTTAGATTCTGTAATTACTTTTACTCACATACTGACTTATTAATTGTTATTTTATTTTAGGAATATTGTATACTTCTACAATATTTGTAAATATGTGAGCACCGTGTATCTCTCACATAATTAATTTATCTGGCATTGTTTCATTTTTAATTATATTAAGCTATTGTAGTATAGTTATTTTATTCTAGGTGCATCGTCTTCACATATAATTATATAATTAATATACAGGGTTATTGGTAAAACACCAGCAACCTCTTAAGGGGTCATTGTACTCATCATTATAAACAACTTTTACTATGGACCAAACCTGAAATCGCGAAAAAAATAAACAGATTTTCCCTACATTTATATTCGCATAACACGTCAAAACGTAGGGAACAGCAGATATTTTTTTCGCGATTTCAGGTTTGGTCCATAGTAAAAGTTGTTTATAATGATGAGTACAATGACCCCTTAAGAAGTTGCTGGTGTTTTACCAATAACCCTGTATACAAAATATTGTAAAACATTTTAAAAGAGTAACGGTGGAGTTTCTCGCCCATTATTTCCTTACGAAGCTACTTTTTGGAAGGGGCGACTAGAATCAATTCTATTTAAATGTAAATGTTGACGTTCACAAGTGCCTTTTATGTGCCTATTTGAAATAAATGCTTTGACTTTTTTAGATCTTACTTTTAGTTCGAATTGTTGTCAGTACTAGCTGACCCGACAGATGTTGTCTTGTCCAATTTTCAATAATTCATACAAAAATTCCATAAAAAAAAGGACGTTCAGTTTTTCCCGAGTTTGTAAATTTCTCGGGATTTTTTTCTAATTTTGCCTTCCAAAAAAACCTAATTCGGATTATTACGAACATTTTAAAATAAAAAAACACGTGTGGCGCTCGGGGACTGCCGTGGTAAAGCTATTGCATAGCATTTTTTATCAACTTATGCAATTATAATATTTTTTTTATTTTTTATTTATGCAGTATTTTTTTTCTTTGATATTAATTCAAGTACAGTCGTACCATATACATGCAAGTTAAGCGAACGCTCGGCCGCGCTACATGGGAGGCGGAGTGGGTGGTGTTAGGTATTATTTTCGTTACGGAATTTCTTGATTCGGTCGCCGCGCTCAAAGCCCGCGATAAAAGCTATGCAATAGCTTAAAAATAGCCAATTCGGTCCAGCCGTTCGAAAGTGATGCGCTTACCAAAGAACAGCATTTTAATTATATAGATTTCAGTAATAAATCGTTAGATTCATTGCCTCCGCCCATCCATTACTCAACTGTTAACTCTACTGTTATGTTGTCTAAGTTGATTTTAGAGTGACCAGTTGTAGTTTCTTTGTCAATTACGAGATTTGAGTTTGTTGTTCCAAAACTTGAAAACATCACATAAGACGATAAGGCCGCCCATTGTATATTTTGAAGTGTTTTATTTAGTTTCTGTTATGTATTTTGTGGTGTACAATAAATAATACATAAATAAATAAACATCTAAGATTTTGGATCCAAGTTTAGTTAATTCATATATGAATTCAATCTTTTTATTTTTGCAATAAATTATCATAGCATTTTGACGATGTCATTTTGCAGAATTTTAATTTACTGTTACATAACAAGCGAATGTTATACCTATTAACGAAGACTACTAACAATTATGTAATTACTTATTACAAAATATAAGTATGTTAAATTTTGTGCGAGTCATCCTAAGATGCTTAGCTGTCAGACTATTCTATAAATAACTCGCATGACTTGCCAAATGTATGGAGAATATATTACATAGTGGAAATCTTTGCATAAATACTAAATAGTGGCTCTGTGAGCTGTAGACCCCGCGAATCTGTCTTTGCATAGCTTAAAACTGAATAAATGTTCACCGCGCACCATAAAACAAAAAGCGCGCGCAAAGAGCGCGAAATGGCTGAAATATGTTTTTAACCCCCATATCTCCGCCATTTTAAAAACTGAAATGACAGTAAAATTCCATATAATTATCAAACCTGCTCACAAAATTTCACGAGAATCGATTGACAAGTGCGATCTGTAGAGGAGAACAACCATCCGCCGGACATCCGGATATACGAAAGCATTTTTGCCCAAGCTGAAATGGAGACGCTTCTCACTCGCTCGTTCAAATAGATACAAAATATGATGTTAAATACCTATGAGTCAAGTTTGAACGGAGATTCCAGTATTTGTGATTCGTAAAGATTTTCAAACATATAAAAGTCATGATCACTAGGCGTGACTAACAAGCTAAACCAAGTTGTAATTACTGGAAACTACATATTTTATTTTGATTATTAACGCTGTATCCAATTACGCTAATTGAGAAAAACATACAGATCTTGTAGGTATTCTTAACAGTTTCCGTTTCCATGTGCCTTACACTGTTTTGAACGCCTTATCCGAGTGAGCAAGAGCAAAATGAGTTAAGGAGGAAGCGCCAGGTTGGCCGCGAAATTAAAATTTTCTTACGTTTTTTGCAATTTGCAGATCGGTGTCAGGTTGTATATTGAACAAAATATGTTTCGCGACCGTAACAAGTATGTATTTACAGAATTATAATCATCAATACAACCCTGTAAGTTCATATTATCCCATTGAATGACTATTTCATCAACTTGAGGGGGTTGTATATAGTTGTTGTTGTACTTGTTTTTGGTTGTAACGATTATGGTTCTATAAATACATAATTTTACGGGCCACTTTTTAAAAGTGTGAGGTTATATTTGCATTGTACCTTTTTTTTTGGATACTTAGATACAAATCCGTCCAGAAGTGGCTACCATCCTTTTCTCTCAATAGACGAAGACTAGGGGTGCTTTCTATTGAAAATTCCGAACCCCCTTTCTATAAGCACAAGCTGGGTTTCTCAGCCAGCCAGCATGTAATTTTAGAGTTATCGTGATTGATATCAACATAACATGACGTCACGCCTGTTTTCCTAGAAGCGTTAGGCAGAGGGAGGTGTAACTATTTATACACCCTATTTTATATATACACTATTATATCTATACACCCTATATTTCGCCAGTTATGTTTAAGGACCTTGTAATAGGGGACGAGCCTATTGCCATAAACCGGGTACAAATCCAACCTCGGGGCGCCATTAAGAAATTCCTTATGTAAAAACCCAATAAGTAACACTTTGTCTGACTTGAAAATCGAACCCAGGATCTCATGCTCCGCAGTAGAGTTTGCGGTACTAGATCAATAAGGAATTCATTAAATAGATAGAACTCAGAGCTAATCGGTTCATTTAGAGCCTAGTTACCTACTAAGTACCTAGATACATAGATGTTAGTTCTGAAAACAAGTGTCTTCTTTGTGAGTTATTCCTATTGAATACTACGAAGTTTGCTAATATTGATAGTAAACACCGCTGTGCCGTCACCATGCCTCCATATACATAAAACTTACAGTTTACATAAGGCAAATTCACAAATAAAGGTTTCCTGTCGTACTGCAAATAATGGACAAGTATTTTAACATAAGCGTTTTAGGGTTCCGTTCAATTTGTTTCCAAAAAGTGCCAATGGAACCCTATTATTACGCCTATATAATTCGCAGTTTGCCTGTCCGAGTATCGGCTTGTTCAGCTGTCAGGGAGCTGTATCTTTTTAAGTGGCAAAATGAATTTTCAAACGAAATATAATAATTATGTTACAATGTCTTTTAGCATGCTTTTTTAAATCCAATGTGCTCAAATTCTCCATACCTACCTACAAGAAACTTCGAAAAAATTAGATTTTTTTTCTAGATTTTCTGTTCTCGCTCTGTCTTATGGTACAGAGCCTTAAGGGTCCCACAGACAGGCGCGACGCGATAGCGCTACACAAAGGCGCCGCTCGTCGCGCGACACGCGGTGCCTTTGTGTCGGGCGTCGCGTCGCGCCAGTGTGTACGAGCCTTTATTGTATGAGACCGACTCGCACTTGGCCGTTTTTTTATGTGCTTAAGTAATTATCATTAGTGAATTTAAGAGGAAATCCTGATTATGTGTGTGGGGTTAAACCGATCATGTTGTGCCAGATTCGAGATTCCGGTTTGCAAAATTGTTATGACGTATGTAACTACTTATGTATATATTTATAATGTCACTTGTTACGTGAGGTAAGTAAACATAGGTACATTTCTTGTATGTCACAGATTGTCTGACAGCGAGGTATTGTAACTAGGCAGGTTAGACTAAGTTGATTGATTGAATTGAGTTATTTGTAAAACAAAATACCTTTAAATGGGTTCTGTACACAAGACTCGACTCTACCCTGGCCTTAATTGACAAAGGCCACATACATTTTAAATTGAATAGGTACTTTCCCTTTATAGGGCAATTACCCACAGAATATTCATTAAATAGTGACACGGTGGTCAAATAAGTTTAATTATTAATGCCTAAGGAGATCATTACAAAACACTTGTCAAGGACCCACTTCAGTAAGAATTCCATAAGTCTACATGAATCTTTAAACACAGTAATTGTTTCACCAAATACATGTATTTGGATCTTGTCCTAATTTGCAGTAGGTTTTCGCCTATCTGTGAATCGAACACGCGACACGTTGCGCTACAGCTAATCATCCATTGAATCAATCACTATATGCTAACCTTTCCGTCTTCAAAATAACATCTGCACACCTGGTACTATACTACTTAGTCAGCGTTATTTACTTCTGCACTTCTACGCATTTATTTCAATTAAACCATTTACAGGCACTTTGAACTGTCAAGGAGTCGGTCTGTTAGAAAATTGAATCTAGGAGGACATTTCAAAGCGTAGTAGGTTCCTATGGGGAAAAACGATCAAGAAACTCCATGGCTCCACTCCTCCAAAATTAAAAAAGGAAAATATCCACTCACCTAAGATTCTTAACCATCCTATTCTCGCTAGGTAGGTCGAGGAAGTCCAGCAGGAACCGCAGCCTCTCCACGATCTCCCTGGTCTCCATGCCGAAGATCCAGCCGAAGTACATCATCGTCTCCTTGATGGTGAACTCGCCGTACAAAGCGATCTCCTGAGGCATGTAGCCCACCCGCTTGCCGGGGACTCCAGAACCTGGTGGAAAAGGGAAGAATTTGAAAATATGCGTAAAATAAATAAAAAGATTTAAATTGACCCTAAACTATGCCAGCCTGCATCTTAGGGACAGAAATTAACTTATAGATGAGGTAAAGTTTGTAAGTTTGTATGTAGGAACTAATCTCCTAAACTACTCATCCGATTTCGAAAATTATTTCAGTGTAAGCTACGCTGTTGCCGAGTGCCATAGGACATGTTTTATGTTAATAAACGCGGACGAAGTCGTGGGCAGAAGCTAGTATACAGGTTGACAGGGAGATCGACGTGCAAACTGTAACCATGAATTCAGCACATGATTCTAGACCCCCAAAGGAAAAAATATTCGCCGGTTATCAAAGAAAAATCTGCTATTCCATTAAAAAGTGCAATAACTACGAGATCAAAATGTATGGAACAGCAATTTTTTTTCTTTTTAATAACCGACGAAATATTTCACCGTGGGTTCAGAATGATGTACTGAATCCATGGTAACATGCCGCGCGTTGATGTCCCTGCCACCTTATTTAATATGTTTATTTTTTATAAATCTGTTACGTTTACCATGCTTAATACGAAGACAATACCATAGATAGATCATTAGGAGAGGTTACGCTATAGCAACAAAGTTACAAATTGCATAATTATTGCAATGCTTATGATCTATGTTATTTGGTATAATTTTATAAATCTTTTTATATATCTATAAGAAGCTGTGTGGGTTGACAAACCGCTTCGTTCAGTTCTACCAAATCTTAAGCATGTTCTTCAGTCTGACCTCTGTAATTCTTATTTTTATTAATTATCTCTTGCTAATCTAAAAGTGATTGTGCTTTGAGAGGGTTGAGCAGGAGCATAAATTATTCAAAAACACTTCGGATATTATTATGGTAGCTTCTTTACAGACTTTCTCATTCAGACATATTCTGTTAGTTGCTGGTGGTCTTACCTTTGGTGCCACGCTTGCCTCTGAGCACCCATATCACCCCGCTGTTGAGTTTCCGCCTGCCCACGATACAGGACAACAGCTTCGTCTTGTAGGTGTTCACAGTGTGAAGTAATTGTATCGATCAACATTCTATCTATAATTAGATGGTGCTTACCTTTGGTGCCAGGCTTGCCCCCGAGCACCCATATCTCTCCGCTGTTAAGTTTCCGCCTGCCCACGATACAGGACAACAGCGTCGTCTTGCCGCATCCTGACGCTCCGAGTAGACCGTATCTGTCAACAAGAAGAAACTTTAATTATCCTGGTCGCATTGTTCCTAAGTCTCTTTCAAATAAGCTTATTGTCTGTTCATCCTAAGAAACCAGGTAGACCTGTTTTTTTTTTGTTTGTTTGTTTCTTTGGGAAATCATCAAATAACTTCTCCCGCTCTGGGCGGAGCGGGACGGCGCGCGGCGTGTCAGACTTTTACTCACAGATAAATCGGGCATGGTATTTTTTATCCTTTCATATATTTCTCTGTATTATTATGTGTATATGGTAAAGGGTAATTGTGTCACAATAAACCGATAGCCGTAGTAACATACAGGTACCACGCCATGAAGTTGTCAAAAACATGATTTGGTCTAAGAACAACTTTGGAAATCATGCTATACCATCGCTGAGATATTATGCCTTTATTATAGTCAAAATGATGTGTAAGTGAATACACACATTAAACATTAAATTTCACCAAAAAACGATTAAATCTCAAGCCATCACATGAACATTTCCTAAAACCGACCGAGATCGCAACGTAACGGTCGGACGCGCTTGCGCTTGCGCATGCAACAACACACGAGGACGAAGCATTGCGAAACAACACCATTTACATTCTATTTCATACCAGACCAACTAACACATGCAGTTTATAACACTCTTATTTAGTTGAAGGAAGGTTGATTTTCGCTTGTCAATTATTGTAGGATGGACATCAGTTTCTTCATTGGAAAAAATGCAGCTTAAAAGGATCTTATGTGATTGCAATAAAGCGAGTTTTAGGTTGATAATTCTCCTAGGATGGACAGTGTGGTTTCTTCATTGGTTGAGGAAAAGACGGTATTACAGTATGTGGAGGAAGGCGACAATTGTGCAGGCAGCAGCTGTGACTTATTTCTCAATGGTTTAGGATGTCGTTGTTTGCTTTGAGATTGGACGTCATGGTATGCGCTTGCGCATTTCCAAGGGTGACGGAAGGATAAATGAGGTTTACATATGCAGAGTTACCTTGGTTGATGCTAATTAAGGCGTGGATCTTTTAAATATAACTTTAGGCCTTTTAATCGCAATATATGGTCAGCTAGAATGTCAAATGAAATCGAAATGTATGCGCTATTATCGGTAATCACTTCGCCTAACAGATAGACTGGTATTTGTTACTTGTTTTATTTAGCAGAACATATTATAATGTAATATAATAGTGTTGTATATGATATGTAATGTTATAAGCATCGATTAAGCGTGACTTCTTTAGAGGTGACCACTCGCTATTCATAGATGTTAAATCGGTAGCCATTTTTTTCTAACAACCTCGCAAATATGTAGCCTTATTTAAATCCAAGGAAAAACGTTTCCTATTTTTAGAAGGTGATGGCTCAAATATTTTTGTTAAATAAATCCCATATTTAGTTATTTACATCAACAACATAATTTATATCCTATAAGCCATGGTATGTGTTAATGAATGCCATAAACTAATTGACCACGAAACCATTCAGACGGATTGTAAAAAACGTTAAAGAATTCGACGAAGGTAGGTAAGTTTTTGTGGCATATCTATGTTTTTTTTTCGCTATAGACGTCAATGGAATCTATAAATATAATTTTTAACTGTTTGGTTCAACACTGAGAACTTTGAACTCGATTTCTAAGTATGGTCCTGCGGTTAGGAGACCTATGGTGGAAGGATTTTTCCACCGCCTTAATTTCTGCGGTATTCAGGAATATTCCGATGAGTCGTTTATCATAGAGACAAAGTTGAATGTCTCATGTGCCATATGTGAGTGTCTGTGTGTGTGTGGGGTGTGTGTGTGGGGTGTGTGTGTGTGTGTAAGGGTGTGTTGGTGGGTGTGTGTGTGTGTTGAATATTGTTTTTCATCTACACTTTCACTAAGACAGAGCATTATTGGATAAACAACTCTGTCCTTTTCAGTAGGTACTTAGATTGACTTATACATCATGTTTAGCCGTCCCGTAACTGCTTTATCACTTTTCACAACAATTCCCAGTAAATTTAAACTTTACTAAGTTTGACACTATCTAAATGTCACATAGACAAAACGATCTAGTCGTTTTATGACTTGTAAGCGTGCAAATGACATTTAACTTTAGAGTGGAAAACCATTACCAGGTCTAAGTGAGTCAGTGATGTAAAAGATAATTCAAGAGTTTACTAAGTGCTAATTTTTATCAACCAAACTGAACGCTATCAGCACATCTAAACCACGTTCAACAGCTGTCAGTGTCAATATACCACAACAACGATGAGACTGACAGCTCTTAAACGGGGTTTAGATGTTCTGACCGTGTTCAGTTTCATTGGTGAAATCCGCCCTTAAACAGGAGCAGCTTTTCTGCCAACAAACTATTGTGACCAATTCTTTTACCAAGCATGGTTTGACTAACAATAATAATTACAAAACCATCAGTAAAGAGTAAAAACGACAGTCTTCATCAGTGAATATGACCTCAAAATGTCCTACACTAAATTGATATACTTATGTTCCGTCAATAATTAGGTCGCAATTTGTATGTCATTCACATATCCTCTCCATATTAGGGCCACCATCTAGACAGTACATAGCCATCAGTTATGTACTACACATAATGTAATGGTCACCATTGTACTTATGGCGCAAGATATTCTGATTGTTAGGCTTGACGTCAGGTAGTAAGGACTTCCTGACGATATTGGAACTACGACGTATTGTTACGTACATGTTGGTCTCTGTAACTAACACACTAAATTATTACTTGTTAAAATTTTGGGAAAATCATCTACTTTTCAATATTTGTAAATATGTGAGCACCATGTATAACATATGCACATAATTAAGAATTAATTAAGATTTAATTAAGAATTAAGAATTAAATATAATGCAATGGCATTATATTTAATTCTTTTTACCTATTGTGGTGTAGTAATTTTATTCTAGGTGCATCGTCTTCACATATAATTATATAATTAATGTGTATCTATATAATATTGTAAAACATTTTAAAAGAGTAACGATGGAGTTTCTTGCCCATTCTTCTCCATACGAAACCACCTTTTGGAAGGGGCTACTAGAATCAATTCTATTATTTTCTAAATTTTGACGTTCAAACGTGCCTTTTATGTGCGTATTTGAAATAAATGATTTGACTTTGACTTTGACTGTGGTCTGAAGAATGATGAGCATAGTTCTAAATGTATGAAAAAATTGGTACAGTAGGTCAATAAGTCTGTGTCGCTTTTTTCCAACTATGTCGGGGTCGGCTTCCGGTCTAACCGGATGGCGCTGAACACCAGTATTTTACATGGAGCGACTGCCTATCAGACCTCCACAACTTATTTACTGGGTAACACGATACCCTTTGCTAAGACTGCTTGCCAGAATTTTGGGCTAGTGACTACCCGTAACGACCGTCAAAAATCTGTGAATAATAGCCATGTCACCGGCATAACGTGTTTTCTGAGGCACGGAGGGGTTTCGATATGTAATTGATGGTCACGCATCCACGAACCAACCGCGGCAGGCGTAGCTTATCCTTAGTTCGACCCATGCGGCTGTTATCATTTAGCCACGAGCCACGAGCCTCTTTGGTACAGTAAAATTGGTACATTACACAGTACATTCCAGTTTAAGATTAAGTTCAGCTTTGTGGAGTGTTGTTTTCTTGTGACTCCTACTACTACAATTTCTTACTAATGCTCGATTGTTTCAATTACGCCTGGGTACTGTATGGCATATAGCATGGATGGCTTTCCTATGCAACCTCCACGAACATTGTATAAGTTGATGTACACATGTATTAAAAGATATCATATTCTTCAGTCATTTGTCTAGGCCCTCAGGTGACGAATTTCAGCCAACCTTTTGGCATGAATACAATCATGTTTTGATGACAAAAACTGAAGTGAATAGACGCTGGTCATTCTTATTGCTGTTTGTTTTGAATACTGACGCGACTAATCACAATCGATTTATGTGAAATGTAATCACCACAGCTCACTAGTAACAGTCAAAATACGGCAGTATCTATTCTTTAACTTAACAAAACATGTATCCATTTACACACATCTATCATATAGCCCTAGTATTCTGTAATAAAATAATACAACGTCAATAATTATGGGCACTCATATTTGAACTGACGTCGTTTGACGTCAATAGACTTAGAATGGAGTGCTTGACGTCTGCCTATGTTCTGTTGGGCACTTAATTGGTCTAATTGATTTTATGTACTAAAGTCATTGTCCTTGGTAATGGCTTGAGTGATAGTTGTGGACCCTGTACGGAACGTACTGTCTTTTTTGGAATGAAAAGTGCCTTATGCTAATGCAAATTTAAAGCGGCTATAGCCCAAAGGGATGCTCCAGCTAGATAGACTGAAGGTTTATAGGACAAATTTAATGCGAAAGGCTAGGAACGGGTGGTGTGACTCAACTTTGGAGAGGCCTATTTTCAGGAATGGACTGCTGACTTGATTGAACCATATTTAGGTTAATAGTAATGCGCAACTTAAAGCTGAGAGTACCAATCTTTTTTATTTAAAAAAAGTTATGTTAAAGCATATTTCGGACTACGCTTGCAATTTTGTCGAACCTCGATTAATTTTGTCAGCAAAACTAATTACAGAATTACGGATACAGTGTGATTGATGATTTATCGTCATGAATTTATTCATAACTAGTGACCCGCCCCTGCTGCGCACGATGTTTACGACTTGAAACAACATTGAAATTTCATTATTAATGTATTTAATAAACCTTCCTGAATAAATTATCAAAATGACCGTGAAAACCGCATCAAAATTCGTTGCGAATTTTAGAAGACTCGAAAAGATCTTTAATTTATAATATGTGTAGATATAGATACATACATTGAGCTACAAGTACCCTCTGTCTGTTGCTACTTGCAGTTCCTAATGTCTATGTATTTTTGGAACACATTCGTTTTTGTTTTGCCTCTGGTAATTGGTACTGGTATTCGTCATACAAAAAGTTTCTTGTTTCATCTGTCCGAAAACGTCTAGATTTAAGTATGCATGACATTTTACGAGTAGTTTTTACTAACTCTACATAGAAGTAAAAACAATCTAAATAAACATTAGACTGGTTTCAAGTCTTGCTTTTGCAATCAACTGGTTTTTTGATGATCTTGGGTTTTTGTTACTTAATTTAATTAGTTATGAAATTAATGCAATCAATCCATCATATTTTAAAACTGCAATAAAACGGACTATTACACACATTACTTATAGCTGCGAAATATGGATCTCGATTGAAATAGTACCAATTTTAATTTGCAAAAGATTTTTTTTAGTTTAGCGTCGTAGTCAAGCTTAGTTAATCAAGCTATCAAAACAGATTATCGTCCAAAATCGCAAAATCTTAGTAAAACTAGTTCTAGTTGTAAGGACTTTATGGAAAATGAAGATAAGTGACACTCTATGTTGTTGACTGGATAATATCTTCACTAAAATATAAGAGCTATTTCCAAGAAAGAAAAACATCTTGGGACGAATCTCTACCACAAATAATAATACCTTAAGAAGTATAATAATAATTTATTTATTGGCCTAAATATTTTTTAACAAAAATAGTGAGGCCCTGACTCCTGCGCTAAGTATAGCACCTCTGTTTCAGGAGCCAGTGTCTTCTTCCAATAACATGAGTCGATTTTTATGCAATAAGAATTAATCTAAAAAACACACCAATAATACAAATGGAAATAAAAATTAAAAAATTAAATTATAAACATGTGAAAACATTATTTACGTGGAGTAATTTATGAGAGTGTTTGGTGTATTGTGTAATAAGCCTTCTACAAACAGGTGCGACACGCGACGCGAATTGCACGCGACACAAAGGCACCGCATGTCGCGCGACAGGCGTTGCCTTTGTGTCGCGTCGCGTGTCGCGCCTGTTTGTAGGAGCCTTTATGGTGTGTAGTGTTTGTGGCGTGTGATGTTATAGAAACGTGTGCTTGTGTGGGATGTGTGAATTGTTTTATCTGTACCTATTTTAGAAGGAGTATCTCTGCTTCTAATTGTTATCACCATACCGATTATTTTTTAGGACATCAATTTGAGATTCACAAGGCCCATCCACCCATCATATGCGACCACAACTTCCGGCTTACTACAATAATTCCTCATATTGGCTTATGTTCGTCAATAGTTATATTACAATCATTATAAAACGTTGTCAAAGGTTAACAATCTTTTGTTCTTTGCCCTCGCTACCTTGGCATCATGCCAATGACTTCCTTATGGAAAATAGTTGTTTATTAGTTAATCTATAGGCATTCTACCATCTAGGTATGGTCTGTTCCAAAAGTATCTGATGAAAATGTAAACAAACAGATCAGAAAACATACGTTTGGTTGGCAATTTGTATTGCCACTTACTGAGTGCTTTGATGTGATTATTTGATGTTTTTTATTTGATAATTGAGGTTAATTTTATAACCTTACCTACCTACCTAACCTTAATTTTCGTCGATGATTGTTCAATTTCAATTTGATCATATTATTGCTTAGCATTGCCATTTAACGTGGCAATGATGCCAATCTTCTGGGTTCGTTTCCGGATGACAGCGATGCGGACCAGTAACTGACTGAGTAGTGGTGCGCACTTCGACGGCTAAGTGTCCTTTTATTTTTGGATTTATTTGTATTGGTAGTTAGTCAATTAATTTAGTACCAAGTGTAAATAGTTAGTTGTGTTATGTATTATTTTTAATCATTTCATTCAACAATAAATGTTGGAAAAAGTGATGAGATATAAATCAACATTCTAAATACAGATAAATGTGTTACTAATTTCCTAAAGTGAGAATTTAACCTAAACAGGATTTGTTTACAGTTTCATCAGATGCTTTTGGAACAGACTACAGGTACGTTATTATATATCTGTGAGATAGCTATCAGGTGATAGGTGATGTGGCATTCGTCCAGGAATGGCTTACATATTTACAACTCCTAACGCGAAATCAAAGGGTTTCATTGCCAAAGAGATAAAATTGTATTGTTTAGGTAGTAAATACCTGCAGTTAATTTGTAACTTTGCAATTTAATTGGCGAATTACGTAAAATATGTAAGGGTTTTGCCAATTTTGGTCTCGATCTCTTGTTCTGGGATATTGTTGTTTTGTTTTACCTGTTAACAACAGGTAGCAGCATTTTATTTTCACATCCGTACGGTGTGACACAGAAGTACAAGGAGGGCTGACCCCAAGAAGAAGCAGCCTTCTATTTTCGATAGATGTGCCCAACTTTTTTTTCTTTTTTTTTGTGTGGGAAATCAGCAAATGACCTCTCCCGCTCTGGGCGGAGCGGAAGGGCGTGTCAGACTCTTACTGACTAAAACCCAGTAAGAGTCTGACACGCCCTAGATGTGATGAGATGTGAGATGAGATGAGATGTGCCTAGCTGGATGATTCAGTATCGAATAGAGCTGCAGGTCTATGCTTGTGTGAGGCTTGCAAATCGAGTAGATACTACCTATTAATCTTTTGACGAGGCCTCTATTTTCGTATCGGGATTAAGTACTTATACCTCATGATATAGTGAAAACATTAAGACAGTCAGCGGTAGCGGGAATGACTGCTCTAGGTGCTCTAAACGCAGGTACATTTCATTGCCGATCTTGGAGCTCGGAAAAGTGTAGGAAACTGACACCATCTCTGGTCTGAGGTTCCTGCCCTTCTTCTTAACTTTATTCCCTTTTCCTTGCATTTCCAAGAGTCAATCATATACTACACAAGATAAATAAAGGTGTTGTACTTACATGGTGCCCTTAGCAACAGTCATGTTGAGGTTACTGAGCACGTGGTTAGGTCGCTTCTTCGAGCCGTAGTCCTTGAACGCATTCCGCACACACACCGCCTGTTGACGTTTCTGCCACATCTGTTGATATAATAGGGTGTGAATATAGGTTACAATTTGACTTATAAAAGGGATACAGTAATAAAATAGAATCAGCCTGCACAACCGGAAAGAGGGTTTCTAAAGCCTTATTTACACGATGCGTGCGATGGAATTGTCTCTGGCATACCATCAGTTGAAGCAACAATTAAAATTGCACTGTCTAAACAGTGTTTAAAGAAAGAACAATATATAAATAGCTTTAGATGATGCAAGTCTTCTATTGCTTCAATTTGATTGTATGACAAGAAACTTGCATCGTGTAAATAGGGCTTTACACACAAAAGGAACAATCGAGCATTGATTAACACGTTTGCTAACTGCGTATGTCATATGCCTTTATTGATACCAATTAATGTAGAAGTCATCAGCAGCCTAACCTTTTCTAACAACCTTTTCCTTGCAATCTGAACAGATACGGCCATGACGCTTAAAAAGTCACCCTGAGGACCAAATTGACTGTGGCCAGCATGACTCAAACCCTCACGTTAAAAGACCTGTCTTTCAGATTGATTTTTCGAATTAGGTTTTATTTACGGAGTACATGATAAAACGATAAGGCACGTGCTGCTAACAATGATGATAACTGACCTTGATGTTATCAATTCGGCGAGACAATTGGAAGAAATTAAGTGCTTTCGTTTCTTCTTTTGTTCATTTAAGTTGATTTGTATTGCAAAATGTATGGTTGATTGGCTACAGTATTTTAGCTACGCAAGATCTTATCGACAACCACAAGACTGCTTCTAAGTTATTGTATTACATCAGAGTGACAAGTTGGGAAGCCGTTCAAGTGCTTAAAGACAGACACCGTATTGTTTTAGGCAGTCACATTCCGATATTATCCTTCCTGCCTTCCCTAAACAAATTTAAGGACATAAGGAAACAATCCATCTTGTTATAAAATTGTCACCATCTTTCATAGAACCCTGACCAATCAGCTTGTAATTATGACAAATTGCCTATAAAATTGTTGCACTCTAGTCGTCCGATATCCATGTCATCAAGGCTTCGTTGAAAACAATAACACATTGACAGACTTCCTCAATAAGGACCTTTAAGGCAAGTAAGTGGCCATTGTACTAATGATTCCTTGTACCTTCGAAGTAATGTCTGATTCATTTGTATGGCTAAATTCTCGGCTGTTGACCTTAAGGTGTCAGTGCTGGAGTACTGAGTTTCTAGAAGTTTTGCTATCAGGCATTCCTGATAAGCAAAACGAAGTTCTTTAAGTTCATTTCGCCATGAGATTTTAATTCGCTTTGAGGGAATGTATCATTGACGACATTTAAAAAAATTGTATTCTTCTAGTTTTATGTTTGAGCTGTTTGAAAACGACATTTGATAATAATGTGTTCATGCTGCACGACATAGTCAGATGGTAGCATAGTCAACCAAGGTGCCCTGAAGATTTGGAGATGTTTTCTGTTCATTAAAGTCTAAATAAGGAAGCAGACTATGCCTTTTTGTTTGTTTGAAAAAATCGTCAGCTGTTGTTGACTATTAAATTCATGGTGGTCCGGATGTTTGACCCTTCTTAAGCACCAGGAAAACTAACGCTCGAAAACCGTTTTGAGGAAGTCTGAGCCATACCGCCAAAAATTTGTCACCACGCAGTGATGAAGCGTAGTTATGTATGCGTCCTTCTGTGTCATTTTTAATAGACCTTTGTTTTAAATTGAGACAATATTTGCTGAATATTTGCCTAACGGGAAACTACCACATAATTTGATGATACGGCTTATGGTCCGGGAAAATCCCTTGAAGTAACTGCTGCTACATTTGGCTTAAATATGTTTAATAATAATCAACCGGAGTTTGTATAGCCATTCATATGTTGACGCGAGCGGTCCAATATCATCATTGCAGTTAAATTATGAGTAGCTTTTCGGGTGTCCACTGCATTGGCTGTGCTATTCCTAAAAGAAACTTCGTGTAAAAGTTTTCCAGTAGCCACCCGTAACTTCTTTAGACTGGCAACTTAGAATTAAAAAAAAAGCATGATTAAACTTGCATTAATATTACCCCGAAAAAAAAACAGAATAGATTTGAAGAATGCCAAACAGTCTTCTATTTTTATACTCCAATGATTAAGATAAGGAATAAGCCTGGTATAGTGGTGGTGGATCGATTAGAGCGGCGCGCAATGATTATTGATATAACGGTCCTGCATGACGGGAACCTCGTGAAAGCCGAGAAAGATAAACAAATCAAGTATCTTGAAAGGTCGCGTGGTTGTCGACATGTGTGAAGTGGACTCAGCGATCTTTGTGCCGATAGTTATGACAGCCAATGGCTTAATAGCCAAGAGCCTCGACCAATACTTGAGGAGGCTCTCTTTGGGCAGGTGGATCAAGGGCTTGATCCAGAATGCAGTACTTCTGGACACGTCTCGCATTGTTAGGAGGTTCCTCACTCTGGACCCCTGACCACCGGTAGCATGGACCCTATTCCCGATGTTCTAATATTTAAAAATATATTTTTATATACATATAATATAATTAAACTAGCTAATGCAATGCTTTATATTTATGATTTTGCGAGGAACCTTCTTCGGCGCGCACATAAAAATAAGTTATTCGACCGACCGTCGTTTGTTGTTGGTCGAATGGCTCGACCGATTGTAATGAAACTTTGGTAAGCCAAAGTTTCATTACAATCGGTCGAGCAATTTTCAAGTTTTTGCGAGACTAACGAACAGCAATAGATTTTTATATATAAGTAGAAGCAGATGATACAGAAGATAAGGAATACCTAATACATTATTAATAGAATAGTATTATTACAAGATGAC
This sequence comes from Dryobotodes eremita, assembly GCA_917490735.1. Taxonomy (NCBI): domain Eukaryota; kingdom Metazoa; phylum Arthropoda; class Insecta; order Lepidoptera; family Noctuidae; genus Dryobotodes; species Dryobotodes eremita. The sequence goes on from OU823264.1 coordinate 1,735,564, forward strand.
CGTATTATCTGCATGTATTCGAGTCATTGGCAGATATGTTTTGTTGTAATTCGCTTATTAAGGTCATCTTGGATTTAATGGTATTTATGTTTGTCGTTTTTTCATAATATGCCAAGAATAGGATGATTAGCTCAAACTCAAACTCAAAGCATTTATTTCAATTAAACCATTTACAGGCACTTTTGAATTGTCAAAGAGTCGGTCAGTTAGTGAGAAAGTTGAAGCTAGTTGCCCATTCCAAAACGTAGATCTCTATGGAGAAGAACGGGCAAGAAACTCCAAGGACACTCTTTTTAAATCAAGATATTACAAAATCCTGGGCACATTATTCGTGTTGCTTCTATATGCGAGAACAATGAAAAAAAATATAGAAAAAACAATTCAAAATATAAGATTAATAATAAAAATAAGCCGTGGCAGTTAAGAGATGACCAGTCTCAACTGACGGCGCCCGTTCACGAACATGACGCATATGTTCTATTATTAAAAATAGGAAGGCTTGCGATTTAGGTGGGATAGGCAGAAACTTAGGTGAGACCAACTATCGGTCCTGAAGTTAGATAATATATTAGGCAACCTTGTCAGATCAGAGACAAATCTATTCCTAGCTGTAACTGAGACCAAAAGCATCTCAATACTTATGATATTTAATATCACTGAAGCTAGGAATAAAAAAAAACACTATTCTCTAGGCCTAGTACTCTATCGAGAACATAGACGTACACACTTTAGTAAAATATCCTCCATCCACCATCCCATTCCATTCATCACATCATTCATTCATTAATTCATTCTTTTATTTTTTTTTCTCAGTCCTCCATTCTCTTTCCTCCTTTCCTTCTGCCACTACCCCACTTTATTTGTGATCGGTGCAGCATCTCTTTTTCTTCCATATTTATGTACTACTAGCTGCTGCCCGCGGCTTCGCCCGCGTTGATGTTGGAAATTATCTACCGGGACCGTACTGCCGGTACAAAAGTAGCCTATGTTACTCCTTATAACACCAGCTATATGCTAGTGAAAGTCCCATTAAAATCGGTCCAACCGTTTCGGAGATTACCCGGAACAAACAGACAGACAGACAGACATACAAATTTATTTTTTATAAATTGGTATTTTGTTATGAGTCTCGTAATACTTTCATATGCATTTAGTAAAAAGCTGTTATTTTGACATTACAAACAGACACTTTAATTATATTTATTTGTATAGATGTATCTCGATCAGTACACAATCTAGAAATTTTCTTACGCTTACATTCGCTAAGCTACTAAACAGACTGAAATGTTCGATTTTAAAGTTTTCATTCTGTTCTGCTACTGCATGCAATACATCATAATCTCACCCCGGAATCGCCTGCTGTAGGCTTCCTTTCATTTCTGCCATTCAAACACTTAAAACCCTAAAATGACATAAGCAAGCCATCATCAGATTTCACTACTTTAATACCGGTTTAATTACGAACAGAATATAATAGTACTCGTAACTGCGAGTAGTTCGGACAATGGTTAATTATGCAATACATTTTGTAACTACGACTCCTAAAGCGATTGGCATAGTTTGGAGTTATGTATTCTTTGGAGAGAGAAATCTACTCTTATGCGAGAGTAGATGGCGAAATAGGGTTCTAGAAATTATATGTTTGATCAATGCTGTGTGCCTAGCAACATCGCGCCATTAAGATCTGCCCAGATGTTATCATCTACCTCGACTTTTCCCAACCATGTTGAATCGGCTTCCAGTCTATCCAGATGCAGCTGAATACCAGTATTTGACGTGGAGCGACTGCCTATCTGACCTTCACAACCCAGTTACTGGGTAGCACGAGAACCCTTAGACTGGTTGTCAGACTTTTGGGCTTCTGACTACCTGGACTACGGACCAGCAACGGCTTAACTTGCTTTCCGAGGCTTGGAGGGGTCTCGACAAGTAATGGATGGCCACTGATCCACTAACCGAGCCTTGTTTAACATTCATGATCGACCTGTTACGACTTAACCACGAGCCCAGAACTGCCAATAGGCAATAATTTTTTTATGGCATTCTTTGGAAAGCTGTATTTATTTATGGTCATTTACAGTTTTATTGAGCTGCATGTTTTGATAACAGCCTACTAGTTTTATGAGCCAATTTTGTTAATAGGTTCCCAATCATAAATTTTCTGCTCATTTTTTTTTGCTAAAATGTTTATTACCGAGTATTCTTTTTATCAACCAATTCTGAAAAAAATTACCCAAAGAGCAGTGTAGTGGACCATCAAATTACTGTGACCATCTTTCATATCCGTTCTTTTCCTTCTAGATCGTCTGTTCATCTGGACACTCATCACTAAAACAAATCAGACCATTCAATGTTTTTGTGCCAGAGCCCATCCCGTTTCATTTTCTCTTCATTCCGCTGTTTTCTATCCTTATTGATAAATTCATTGGCTCTAATACCTCTCATATCATCGTGCACTATCTGCATTTTATGTTTATTTTATAATATGCTTCCTAATTGTGCAGATATTTTTTCTCTCTTTCTTTCTTTTGCTGTTGTCTGCTTTGTTGGTCTAGTGGTAGTCGTTGAGCGTGAGATCCTGGGTTCGATTCTCAGGTCGGGTGAAGTGTTATTGGGTTTTCCATCAGAAACTTCCCATTAGCAGCCCGGAGTCTGGGTTTGTGCTCGGTTGTGGCAATAAGCTCGCCACCTATTACATGGGACTGAAACATACCCTCTGCCTAACCCTTCGAGGATTCCAGGCGTAGTGTTATGTTATGTTCTTTGTTTTTTTTCTTTCAGCTATCACCTTCTTGGGTGGTCACCTATTCCCTCTTCAATGGTATACGTGACACTATGCATGTTTCATTACCTTCCATTAGAGATGAGCGATTCATAATCATTTGTATCGTTATTTAATTAGATAGCTCAGCTCTTGTCAAACTAATTACTTTTCATATTTGCTAATGAGTTCGCGACCCATTACTCAAGTCAATGCAAGACCTTTAATGAAGAACAGACTGGGATAAGGAAAAAGAAATCCACTTCTTTGATCTAGTTGTCTCGAGGAATAACCACATCCTTTGTTGCAGCAGCATCAGGGGTCAATTTCTATCTCGATCGGGTGTTACTGAGGTATCTTAATAAGAACTTAAAAATAACAACCCAAGGATTATTCCATCTGCATAACAAAAGGGCTCTTAACATACGTAACTTTTTGGGCCACATTTACCCACGGTCGCTCATATTCCACATGCAGGAAATAGATCAATAAGCAATAGTGATATCCAAATTGTCTGGTGTTTGGAAAAAGAATTGTAACCTGGTAGACTTTTAGTATCAGTAGTGTCCGGGTGTCCTGTCAAACAAATATACGAACTAGAGGGGGCCTACACATGTCGGCATCATTGACGGGGTCCGAAAGGGCCGATGCCTGCCGGGGTCGCGGATTGTTCGAAAGAGTTACCGTGGCCTTGGCGCACAGGCAACTGAAGGAACACGGGTGGGTTTTAGTCAGTAAGAGTCTGACACGCCCTTCTGCTCCGCCCAGAGCGGGAAAAGTCATTTGATGATTTCCCACCCAAATAAAAAAAAAGAGAGGGAGCCTACACATGACTAAGATAAAGTGAAATTCTATCAGCGATAACGATGCTGGAAAACTCAAAAATGTAGAGGCCTGACTTAAGCTAGGAAAGGTTATATCAGTCCCGTTGAAAGTCGTTGTAGATATATAAATGATTTTATTTCTGTAAGTAGGTTTGTAAAAACACTTTTACACGTCAATCATATTTTTAAAACTAGATGAGTTCGGCGTTTCCTATCTGACTACTCTGAGAAGAAAGGCCGAAACAAACTCGGAGGTCACAGTCACTTTTAAAGTCCAGACATAATCTAGGTCAGATCATGTGAAAACCATGTAAATTGGTGGCTGAAATGGTATTTTGAGGAAAGAACACACAGATTGAGTGGACCTGTCCAGTTAGTGCACGCGTTTGTCAGTAATCGTGCAGCTCAACTCAGAACTTAAGGAGCTCAACGATTCGAAGAACAATATCAAAGAAAGGACATTTGGCTAGGCTGCATACATTACTCAAACTGCCTGATCATGAATTCATGATATTAACTAACTGAGAGAAAAAAAGCAATGGCCTACATAGTCCTCACATTTACAATATTAAAAATAATATATAATAAAAATGCAAAACGCTTTAAAAGCGATTGCCACTTGTCCAGGCCCTCAGGTAGACCTACTCTTGTGGCAGTCCCATGTATTTGAAAGATTGGTTAGTTATCTATAAGGTGTTTCAATACGTTGAAAATAACTTAGACTAGAAGTGTATACTGACCGAGGTCTCCTGTTTTTCGAAAGGCGGTGAGAACTGTATCTGGCTCATCTTTGACTCCTTCGCGTCGCCCATCGGCGACGGAGGCGAGGTCTCTCTGTATACAAAAGAAATACAACGTTAATACATGAATATTAGGTTTATTTTACAAAGTAGGATGGAGTAGGAGTTAATGGTTTTCGTCTGTGAGACTCCGGCATTGTACTCAACACTCAATTCTTTATTGCATTCCATATGTATTACATAGATGGTCTAACAAAGGTGAGGAGAAGGTGAGGTGGTGGTGGTGATGGTGTGTATAATTTAACCTTTTCACTGCCACGAACTTCAATAGAAGTTCAGCTGCCTTGAAATTTTAGTTAGATTTACATGTTTTAATGGCACGTACGCCTTTAAAACAAAATCAATTTCTAAAGGACACACTCTTATTTTGTTTTAAAGGCGTACGTGCCATTAAAACATGTAAATCTAACTAAAATTTCAAGGCAGCTGAACTTCTATTGAAGTCCATGGCGATGAAAAGGTTAATATAGCTATTTCCCAATTTAGTGGGGGTTGGTGTAAGCAGACACGGCTGTATAGGAATATTTTAACAACGGGCGATTGTTATCTAATCTGTGCAGTCCAAACACTGAAATATATAAGTAACTTGTTTACAGCTAAAATGATACAGTTTGGTATTTGATACGGTTGTATATGCAAATGTAGGCCATATAACGTGACATAAACCGCTCGTGACTGTAGTTACTTCAGGATGTTTAATGTGTTTATCCTTTCATTTGTAATTCAACATTCATCGCTTATGAATGTTCAGTTGCTATTGCTCGAGTAGTTGTATATCACCTGACAATGTTTTACTTTTTTAAAGGCGATATATCAAAAAATTCTCGAAGTATATGACTTATCAGATGTAAAAACTTAAAGCATTTATGACTTTAATAATAGGACTAGGTAGTCATTCTAAAATCAACTTAATTTACACCAGTTTCAAGTTGATATTGAATTAAAATAGTTAAATTTAATTAAGTACATGAATAACAACTTATATCTAATTAATTAACCTAACCTAACTAAAACTATTAACAAACTAAAAAATGAGATGAAAATAATCTTAGAGTATTTACTCTATCGCGCTTAGATTCGTCACTTAAAAATAATAAATCATTAACTTTTATTGACCAGCATATTTTAGCACATGTCAACACAATTAAAATGTTTTCAATCTTTCATGTTTTTGATTGACAGCGTTCCAATTAATGCGTGTCAATAACGACTCTAAGTACGCGCATTAAACCACCATTTACTACTACTTTAAAAGTAAATTTCTTCAAAAAACCTGACCTCAACATCAACCCAATAGTTCCAGGAAAATGTCCGGATATTGCCTCTTTAAGGCATCAATCAGTCAGACTACCTTGACCTGAGATGAGTCAGACTGTCACCTTCATAACCAAGCGTTTAAATCATGGTGCAACCTGACAGTTAACTTTTATGATGGCGCAAGGTGTAAGGTGAAACTGTTGGCGTAAAAAGTAAAAATTTTTGGCGAGGTTGTATTTAACTATATTTAGAGATTGGTTATCGAATACTGCGGGAAGCATAGGACCGGTCGTCATGGCGATGTTTGGGGGAGGCCTACATCATGCAGTGGACGTCTTTCGGCTGAATGATGATCGTCATCCATCGAAAAGTGTTGAACAATTATTATTTTTTGTGTTACTTTTCAATGATTGTTTCTAATATTATCAATATAACGGACATTGATATCCGATGCACAGAAAATGACAAATTGATATAATAATAATTGAATTGTGACAATTTATTATGTTATTCCTACTGTCAGCTGTGAAATGAATAAAATAAAATAACCCTACCATGGAGCCCGTTCCATTCTCTATAATTAATTGCAAGTTATAGCCCCAAAGCTTTATTTTTAATTAATGATCTGTCTGTGTGCTACCTACCAATAATGAAGGATATAAAAAACTTGTAATACATACATACGTAACGATATGACGTAATTAATGTCTTGAGACAAAGTGCGTTATGTATATTTACATAATTATAGGTATATATACATGTTTACGTATACATTTGGCACTATTCAAAGCGGATGTGAGCCGTTTTCCTTTTGCAGGCTGATAATTAAATTATACAATAGTTTTGGATGATTTTATGTGTTTGTAGTTTTATTATTATGACGTATGTATAGACGAAGATAATCAACAATAGGTGTTTGTAATGTATACTAATATAATGAAGCAGATGAGTTTGTTTTTTTTTTGTTTGTTTGATCGCGCTAGTCTCTGAAACTGCCCGTCGAATTTGAATTTTTTTTTTGCATTTGTTAGCCCAATTCTTGAGGAAGATTATTTCACATCACGCTATGACCCTTAGGAGCCGAGCAATGGGAAAAAGGGCCGAAAGAACGTTAAGCGAAAACGACGTCACAGCGCTTCTGGAGGGCAATATGATGTGACGGGGTTGGTCGGAGGAATAAAAAAATTCACGCAGACAATGTCGCGGGCAGAAGCTAGTTTTTATTATCAAGCAAAACATTTTTCAACAGATTCCGTCATTCCGTTATTCATTATTTCAGTTCATTGTGTGAACTATTAATTTAATAGAACAAAAGATCAACCAAACGGAGATAGTTTATAACAGACAGATAGACTCATTCATGGTGGAACCTTCATAAAAAAAATATTTTCAGGTCATGTATAGGTCTAGAAACACTAAATAACTAACAAACAGAAATCCCTAAAATACATCGTGGAAAAAACCAGCCGAAACAAGGGTCAAGGAACTTAAACCAGCACTAAAAGGACGGGCTTATAACCGTTGTATGGGAACTGGGTCCTATACGGCGAAGAACACGTCACTTGTAACACTTGAACTACGAAAACAGCCCTTACTGCTGTGAAATAAAGTCAAAATTTGACTTAAGTCAAAGCAGTAAGCCCATGGTAACACTTTGACTGCCAACTGTTACCACGGACGTGCGGCTGAGTGTCCACTTACACCGACCTTTATTTCTGGGTTATGATTAAACCGGAATATTGCCATATTAACTTGACAAGTTACGAAATTGAGGAAATCATTAAAATTGAGGCTTTGCTGCGTTGCGAATACGTTATAACATGTAAATCTGAGTTCAAAAGACCAAACACACTTGCATCTTGCATTCGATAAGATTTTAATCATGGCACAGCAAGTCCATACAATAGCTTTAAAATATTAAGAGTTCTTTTTCTCTTGTTTCATCACAAAATATACGAGAATTACATCAAACTTTAATTAGAGCATAGTCAGCAATTCTAGTAGACCAAGAATTAAAGAAATCACAAGAGAGGGTCTATTTCCAGTAGAAAAATAAACATTTATGAATATATATAATAAATCAAGACGCATTTACATTGCCCAGTAATTGAATCCAGCGTTTGAATCCAGTAGCACTGGATTGGCAATCGGCTAAATAGCGGCTGCTCAATTTCATTCCAGCGCCTGATAATGCGGAAGCTGGACTGGTTTGAAAAGTGTTTACATTAATTCAATTTAGATCTAGTGTCACTGAATTGAAATACTGGAGCAATGTAAATCAGCCTAAAGATAAGTTCAAAAGCGTTTGAAAATAGCGTCAAGACAAAAACTATAACCGTCACCATTAAATTGTCCCAACAATACCTACCTGACCTGAATAAAAGCATCTTTGACAGAATTACGTGAACAAAGCTCTTATCTCCTACATCTAAACTAAACCACTTCTCAACCGCGCTATAAAACCGAGATGTGTTGTATAAAACGGTTGTCTTCCGCCATGCTGTCTTCCTTGAACATATTATTACATGTTATTACAGCATCGCTTGCTATTGTGGCTCTCGTCACGTGCTGGATTTGTTCTTGGAGTTGTAGCAGTAATAAAAGAAAATTTATGGACTACAATTCTTTGTGTGAGCACCACTGTGAACCACATCGCATAATACAGGTCGAAAGTGAGCCTACCCTTTGTAACCCTAAAAATACCATCTTTTAAAGACAAGCAATGAATATTGTCCTGGTTTTCTTACATATTTTCCATTATCATTTATTCAAGTGACACATAAAATTTACAATGTTTAAGATACAACTGAATTTAAAGGAAAATTAAGCCTGTATTTTGACTGCTTGCACGTATAATTCTTTGAATACTACAAGAATATTACGTAGTAATTTTTTAAATCTTTTATCTGATGGTGTCATCAGCACTTTTAGCAAGAAAGTTGTCAATGTTAAAACATTTAAGCTGCGTCAGTATTTTATGCAAAGACCGCGAATGACTCATCTTTACTAGGAGAATGAATATGCGTCAATAAGTACACAATTTATGCCGAATCATAAAATAAGGACAACCGCATCTTTCCTACCCGGAATTCCGGAGCCAACCAAGCCAATATAAGAAAGAAAGAAAATACTTTTATTTGCGGTAAACATGACGCAAAGAAAAAACACACAAATACAAAAAATAACGAGTTGGGGAAAAATATGCGTCACATTCACGCAAAACGGCAATCGCTCAGCATAATGCTACGACCCTATGCGAGACAGAGCCCCAGCGCTGGTTTTCAGCGATAGCTGGTGCTGACGTGATGACGTCAACCAGTGCAGCATACGAAAATTAAAAATAAACATTAAAATAAGAAAAAAAATATATATATTATAAAATCAATATATATATATTTATTATTTCTTGTTATTATTATTAATATAATTCATAGAAACACTAGAGAAGTCGGGTACCGCGCGGGTACCGCAAAAAATCGTCAGATATTTCCCAAAAAAGTCCGTAAAGGATTATTTCCACCAAACGGCTCGTATCGCATCGGATCGGAAACGATACGAACTGATCGGCGTTAGCCGATCGCGTCCGGCAGAATGTCGACGCATACTATCGGCTCCGTACCGTCGCTTGCAAACTTATCCGTTTCTGCGCCTATTCAAATAGTTTCATTCCGTAGTTTCATAGAATAGAATAGAATAGAATACACTTTATTATGTACACCATAAAAATTACAGATTTAAATGTAGACATTTTATACAGGGTGACACAATGGGCGGTCTTATCGCTAAAAGCAATCTTTTACAGACAACCTTTGGATGGATTCAAGGGAGAAAGCGCGTTGGGTTTCATTCCATAGTTGACGATATGACGATACGACGACAGGTGAACGGAGCCGATTGCGCATCGCAGCATACTTTGGGCTACGATCGCATGTCGCGGAAGGCGCCCGTGGTCAAGCTGCTGTGCGCGGCTTGGTAATATAGACTTTAAATACCGTGTACACGATTTAATGTCGTTTAAAGATTTTAAAATCCGTTCCGATCCGATGCGATGCGAGCCGTTTGGTGGAAATCATCCTTTAGAAGATCAATCAGTAGTCTGTTAGAATTGATTCGAAACACAAACCAACAATCTATTAACGATGCACACTCGGCTACTCGGACGTCACATCGATTATACCTACACTCGTATTCTGTCGACACGTCGTCGTGACGACGTATCAAGGTCGCTAGTGAAACAGAAGTGCAAGTCTGCACAAATCACGTACGATGTGAAATGTGAGGGCAATAGAAAATGAGAGTGAAGTGAAAAGTGATATTACTTTGGTTTTGAAAAAAGAAAGTTACATGAGTGGTAAGGAACTTGCTGGGTCAACGATGCTAAACAGTCGAGACGAACTTGGAAAGTATAGCACATTTGTTCCAGATCGTACACTACTTGCTGAACTTCATAAAAAAAAAAAACATTTATTCACTGACAGACAACGCACAGCCTTAAGGCTCGTACACACTGCCGCGACGCGACGCCTGACACAAAGGCACCGCGTGTCGCGCAACGAGCGGCGCCTTTGTGTAGCGCTGTCGTGTCGCGCCTGTCTGTGGGAGCCTTTAACCGCTGGGTCTAAAAGCATGAAATTTTGCGCAAGAGTTCTTTTTATAACGAAAGTGAGCACTAACGAAGGATTTTTGAAAATTCATCCCCTAAAGGAATTAAATAGTGGATGAACGTTTGTATGGAAGTTCGTCATTCTTGTCGATGGGAAATACCATCGCACACACGGCTTGTTTTCCATAATACATTATTTAAATGAGACACTGGCTTCCGCACTAAGATTACCCTGTGTCGCAGGATCCAGTCTCTTTCGACAGTAACGGTTTCAGGAGATTATCATGAGACTAAAAACTAAAACCGGAGAGGTCCTATACGATACTGGTGGTCTGCCGGAGATCCCAGAGCCGCAGAATGTCTCGAGAACTGCTTATCTAAATTAATTCCATTCAATCAGTTAACCTTCGCCGGAAGGATTTCCATGAACTTTATCAAACTAAAAATGTTAAGATGGATCGTTAAATAAACTTGTTGTGAATTTAGCATCTTCTGTTTTCATGGTCGCCAGACAAGGTACTTACTGACGTTTGGGAATTTGTTTATTATGTTTTTAAATTATTCATTAATGAAGATAAATAAAATAAGTATGTCTGAGAATAAAGTGATATGAAGAAGAAATAAACACAATTCCTGTTCCCACGTAAAAACCACAGCAACGAGGTTACCAATGATGATGATGACGACATGCTAATGGATTTATTTCTAAGAAAACCGGAAAAATCTTTTATCCAAAAGATATCTCTGAGTATTATTGTGTAAAACTCTCCTAAAATGGTATTATTTTTAATAGATCTACACCACAACGAAACATTTGTAAAGATAAGGCTTTTAATAATTCCGTAATCTTGATTAAAATAAAAACCATCGCGTCTTCACAGTATGTCAATAAATCTACAGAACATCGTTCTAACCAGTCCGACAACTAATAAATTACACTAAAACAAAGAGAACTCAACTTAGTATTACAAGGATACCATAAAAGAAAAGAAGTTAACAAAGTAATCTCGATTAACACTAGCATCAAATTCCAATGTTCTTGTCTCTCACGCACAGCTTCAAGGACAATACTAAAGAAAGAGACGGCGACATACTAATCAGTTTTGTATCGTAATCGTAATTTCGCCACGCGGCCATGGGCATGTCAAAACGTTAGACGCGGATTGAATGAAAATGGACGATGCCTGACTGGAATTAATTTGTTAAGACAAAGGGTATCAATGCCTTTGGTAGTATGTAATTAGTAAATAGGTATTACAAATTACAATGATGGCAAATCTTGGCTAAGCTTCTCATTTTATCAGCATTTTCGTCCGGAATTCTTTGCCTTTCTAGATTACGTCAATGTTTCTAGTTTAGAGAGCTCCTCTTCAATTCTAAAAACCATATTTGGCCAAAATTATTTCAGCATTAATGGCTAGAAATTAAAATTCTTAGAGATTTTGTACTTAGATCCATTTGTTTACTTTCACGAAATAGGCCGAAAATTATGTAATATTTTGGCGATAATTTCTCGATTTAGATTCATCTTTGATTATTCTCAACCTGTATATTTTTCTTTGTCTAAAATATTCTTCATTTAAAAAATAATTAAAACTTCATATTGACCAGCCAGTAACAAAACGAATGTCATGTTATAATCACAGCCTTTTCTTAGTTTTGATACAACCTGTGGGGTAATTGCGTAACACGCTAACAGTAGAAATGGCTTTCATTTTGACAGTTCAACAACATTCATTGTGTTATTTACGTTGTTAAGCGGACAAATTTTTCGAACATATGAAGCAATGGATTAGCAATATCCTTCAAAATGACACATTGTGATTGATACTTTGATAGTTTGTTACGCAATTAGGGTGCTGTTTTCACTAAACCAGTTTGAATCAGGCCTATGACAAGTTAGTAAGACTTGGTGATCTATTATTTATAACAACTGGATGGCTATCCGTCTTTTCTGTCGTTCAAAAAACTATTTATGCCTTTGGGAATTCTGTTTTTCACACGATAGCATGTCTAAACTCTAAATTAACCCATTCCAAACCAAAATTCAACCTCAAACGGAATCCAGCGGATCGTACGTACTAAACAATAATTACATTTAATTTTTTTACTGTTAAATATTAATATTAATGTTCCATACCTGCTAATTATTTAGCCAATTAGTAGTTATAAATATAGTGTGTGTATTGAAGATATACTAGGCTCGTAGGAAACTATTGGAGGTCGCACGTGAAACGTTACACCGCACGCTCCGATGATTACTTGCGATGTTTTATGCTAGCCTGGTACCTGGTCAAGGGTTTTCTTGAAAACTCCTTATGCGAATGGTGCTCCTTTCTTGGGTAATAAACTCGGTTTTTTGAAAATATAGTAAAAGAACGAAGATAATTGGATAAAGAAGGTATTTTGTTATTATTGCTTGTTTTTGCTTAACGGAATTTGAATGGGTATTTTTCATGCTAAAGGATAAGCAGAGCATAAAATTGCGTTTTTTAGATAAAAGGTATACCTACAATAGTTACTATTAAAAAGCGCTTGAGAAATATTCATAATTACCTATTATTTATTATACAATATGTCCAGCCGGACATACAGTTCGGTATATGGTCTGAGGAACCCTGATCCAGACAGAAATTCTAACCCAAACCACAGCATGACCAATGAATGACGTAGCAAATATTTTCTTAGATCATATTATTTCAATAATTTATAATACCTAACAGTTTACCACATATTTCCTCACAATGGGCTGTACAATTACTCTAGTATTGACACAAGTTTAATATCTAAGTTCCCGTTACTTGCCTACTAAAGCATATTTTTCATATTTTTCCTTGTTCTAACTATTAGTTGTAATTAATAATGCTGTACACACTTGACTTTGAACCCTGCTGACCTCTGCACGCCGCAATGATCTAGCAATAAGATGGAGGATAAACATTCAATATGTAGGTATATTATTGACGGTCTCGGAAATGCATAAACAATATTTTATTTTTAATGTGTGCAGTTTTAATTTAGCATAATTTTAATGTTATCAATGTTTTGGAGGTAAATGATCCGAAGCCACATAAAAATAGCACGCTATAATGTTGCTAATTTCATTATTTAAGACTACCGACGCACCCCTGCTTCGCACGGATAGTTTCTGTGCTATATTTAAATAAAATATTTGTGTGTATTATACATACAAACCGTCAGTGAAACCTGCTCTAAATGATGGCGAAATGAACGCATCAAAATGTATTGTGCAGTTTGAAGATTTTAGCGGTCAAACACGAAGAGCAACTTTGTTTAAAGCCTCCTCTACACGTTGGGCCAATGTAGGCCAATGTACGCCACACTATTATCAGAACATTGAATTACTATCATTTGCGTAAACTTATTGCTGTAATACAGACATTCTGTGGCTTATATTGGCGCATGTTGGGCCAACGTGTAGAGGGAGCATTATACTATGTACCCATAGAAAGCTCAATAATACCGATTCTCTTTTGTTTTTTAGAGAAACATAGCAACTACATTCCTATCTTAGCAAAACAACGTTAAATAATTAATTGTTAAACGTCAATATTATTCAAAAATCTGAAAAAATCTCGGTGTTTGATATGTTTTAAATAATGCAAGAAAAGCAAAACAAGTAAAAATATCTATGATGTTATTGCCATTGCGTAAGTATCTAAAATGGTAATGTTAGTTGCATCCACAATTTAAATTACAATTTTACCTACCTAATAAAAGAAAAAACAATCTAGAAGAAACTCCTTTGTCTAAAATAAAGAGCACCACACATAAAACAGACGCGACGAGACGCGATAAAAAGACGCGCGGCTCGCGATTTCTTTCCGAAAAATTGCACAGAGATACCTAATCTAAAGTATGAACTACAAAGTCACGTTACGTATTTTATATTTATGTTTTTACTGTGACTATTCAAAAATTCGAAAAAAGGTTGACCGTTTGTTTGAAAAGTTTTCTAGAAAAGGATGAAAAGTAGTCTTCATCCTGGAAAATAAGTCATTTCATGTAAAGTAGGTTGCCAGGACTTACATAACGCTTTCACTGTTAAACAGTTATTAGATCTAATGTAGAGCCAATACCCTAACTCTACAAGGCCTAACTCTACAAACCTTCGTCTTGGTCAAAATGTACGTCATGCAATAGTTCAATGGAACGGCAACCGTAAGAAATACAGACGTACACCTCCCTTTAAGGGGTTGGAGAGTGAAAGTTAAAAATGTCTTATTTTTTTAGTTTGTGTGCAAATCCTTGCCTGCATACCAAATTTCAGCTTTCTAGGACTTCAGGAAGTGCCCTAGAGGTTTTGATGAGCGAGTGAGTGAGTCAGTCAGTGACGAAATCGACGTATTTTAGGTATTAATAAAATCCAAAGTATAAAAGCTAAAGTCTGCTAACTACATATCTTATCCTGAGAATTTGAGGTCTCTAGCATTATCCAGCAGTGCTATTCTCTAAGGATGCAGTCCTGCCGCTGCGGCGAAACAAGTTGTTTAGCCGCTGTTTTAGCCGCTGCGGCAGCGCTGCGATATATCGCTGCGCTGTATTCTTAGAGAATAGCACTACAGGCCGTAGCTATGACCGTTTGAAAATACGACGAAACGCTTCGAGAAAAGGTAAGTAGTGAGTGCTCCTGCTTTCTGTTTTTGGCCCGTCTTGGCCTTGTACTGCTGCGCCGTGCCCCCAGAAAAAGGACGCTCGATGCTGTGCCCTAATGTAAATAAAAAGAAATAATATCGTGAACATGATTCAGCAGCTCATAGATTCCTTACAAATTAATTATAATTACCTACTTATCAATGTTGATTGTTTTACTTTTCATTTAATGCTGATGGTGACAATAAGTAATTCAAGTTCAAATACCTATTGTTTCGTAGAAACGCCTCTTCACACGCGTTTATTGTTTTAAAATGATGTAATTTACGGTCGAGATAAAAGACAACACTTTTAATAATGAATTTATAAAAGGGCCAAAATTACTGTATCTCAACTGCTAAGGCGAGTATCGAGTTTTAAACATCATTCTGTCTCTGTCATCTTCAAACATTTGACAGAAACAGAATTATGTTTTAAACTCGTTTAGCGCTAAACGTGTTTAGTGATTGGCGGTGCCAGTGGGTCTTGATTGCTTTTGAAATACAATTGGAATGCAGTTCTACAGCAATGGCATAGCTGCATAAAGCTGCATAAGAATTGCAGTTGATGCATCCCGTCTTGATCCTAAGGATCTTCTATACAAACAACAGATTACTATATCAAATAAAGAAAAATCGGCCAAGTGCGTGTCGGACCGTGTGTAAAGGATTCCGTAGTTGGGATGAATAATTATTATTTACACATGCGCATGGTTTCGTTTTTGCCATTTGGCCATGGAACCCTTACAACACAATAGTTACACATTGAGCAACAATTCCAAACAAAAGAAGCGTGTTGCCAGATGATAAACAATAACATTAAGGGTGACGTCACGTCGGCGTCGCAAGTAATATATCGCAAGTCAGCCGGTGTGCGGTGATCCTAACACGTTAGATATAATCACTTCACGCTACTCGTAGTTTCGGTAATTTTAACTTTGTTTAAGTTGAGTTAAATTCATTTCTTACAGACAGGAAACATTAGCAGCAGCTCAACGCGAAATGATTTTAAATAATCCCATGCTTGCTATAAATAAAATACTAACAAAGTAATTTGAATTAGTACAGAATATCACTGCAGTACGAGAAAAAAATAATAAAATGGTCAATGAAAATGAAAGCATTTTCATTTAAAGCACTTAATTTATCAGTTTTTTTTTAACATAGGTCTCTTAAAAACGGTGAAGGAAACCATCGTGAGGAAACTGACATGTCCTAGAACGGACAATTCGAAGACATGAGATCTACCAACCCGCACTGGGCCCGCGTGGTGGATCATAGCCCACTCCCACTCACAGAGAGGAGGCTTGTGTCCCAGCAGTGGGAACCTTATGGACTGATTATGCTGTTATGCTAGGTAAACCAAACAAAAGACACGTCTAAACTAACTCGGCAGTAGGTAGAGTTTTAACAATTTAAATTGTATTTTCTAGTCTAAATAATACGTTTTCTCATAAATTATCACGTGGCAGTGAAAGTAAAGATCGCAGATAATGCGCAAGGGCATGCTTCGGTAGCTCGGTGTTTACATTATAAGAGGAAGGCATACTAACAAAAATAATTACTTTAATAATATCATAAAATCGCACAGACAATGGTTGCTTAGAAGATTTTATACAAGAAAATGTATTCATATTGAAGACGGAGTTTAGGTATGATATTTACAAGGAAATAATAAGGTTTACTTATAATATCAATTTATTACATACCTGTGCCTCGGAAAACACATTAAGCTGTTGGTCCCGGATGTTATTCAAAGATCTTTGATTGTCGTTAAGTCAACTAGTCAGAAGCCCAAAGGTCTGAAAATCAATCTAACCAAGGGGTATCGCGTTACCCAGTAACTGGGTTGTGGAAGTCAGATAGGCAGTCGCTCTTGTAAAATACTGGTATTCAGCTGCATCCGGTTAGACTGGAAGCCAACCCCAATGAGTTGGGAATAGGCTAGGCAGATTGACTACTTGATGCATGAGAAGAAGTCAAGAAGTATAGAATCACCAACTAAGAAAGTTAAAGCTAGTAAATCTACAAATGAAACCAAGTCCGGAGTTGATTCGTCATGTTCGTGAACGGGCGCCGTCAGTTGAGACTGGTCATCTCTTAATTGCCACGGCTTATTTTTATTACTAATCTTATATTTTGAATTGTTTCTTTATATTTTATTTTTCATTGTTCTCGCATATAGAAGCAACAAGAATAATGTACCCAGGATTTTGTAATAGCTTGATTTAAAAAGAGTGTCCTTGGAGTTTCTTGCCCGTTCTTCTCCATAGAGATCTACGTTTTGGAATGGGCAACTAGCTTCAACTTTCTGACTAACTGACCGACTCTTTGACAATTCCAAAGTGCCTGTAAATGGTTTAATTGAAATAAATGCTTTGAGTTTTTTTATTTTTTTATTCGAATACCCAAGCTATGGAATCATCTGGTAGATACTCGTCTCATTTAAATGTCGTTAAGTAAAGACACGCAGATTGTGATAAAACTCCATTCATAGATAACGGAATATATTATAACCTTTATGAGACATTGATTTAAAACAAATCCGTTAGCAGAAGTAACTTAAAAGGCTCGCCCCTCTATTTACATGGTACTTTAACATAACTGGCGAAATGTGAGTATACTATACAGCATTTATCAGAAATGTGTGGTCAAATCTAAGGGTGTGGTACAGACCATCAAACTGAACAAATTGCTCCATGGAACCAACACCGTAATCGCGAAAAAATAATCAACCATCCCATACAAAACTTCAATACCTACTCGACCCAAATGTATTGTGCACCTCTGCCTAAGACTTCGAGGAAAACAGGCGTGATATTATGTTATGTAGAAGTAACTTATAGCCCGACCAATATCCTAATTGTGTAACGCAATCGATATCGTAATCGCAATAACTTTCATTTTGACATTTACGACCTATAGTTGTATGCTTGCCTTTTCCTATAGCATTTTTCCACAGCGAAAATTGTTGATCTCGCACAATCAAGCCTATTCCGATAGTGTGTTTCTGTGGTAACTAGACTTATATTATTAGTACCCTTTCATAAATAAATAAAAGTCCTTACAAAATCATAATTTTATTAACAACTAGCTGCGCGCCGCGATTTCTCGAGACTAAGTCTCGATCCCGTGAGAATATCTGGATAAAAAGTATCCTATGTCCTATCCTAATCCAAGTCATGGTCTACCCATGTGCCAAATTTCATCCAAATTCATTTATTCGTTTTAGCGTGAAAGCGTAACAAACAAACATACAAAAAATCTAATATTTTTTCTTTATAATATTAGTTTAGATATCAATTAACACTGGATTTAGGAAATGAATCGGTCATTGAACGAAATTAAAGGGCAAGGTGTGAAGTCACC
This sequence comes from Dryobotodes eremita, assembly GCA_917490735.1. Taxonomy (NCBI): domain Eukaryota; kingdom Metazoa; phylum Arthropoda; class Insecta; order Lepidoptera; family Noctuidae; genus Dryobotodes; species Dryobotodes eremita. Next base: position 1,753,830 of record OU823264.1, read on the forward strand.
GTGCACACTAAACTAGAGCTAGATGGCGCCAAAATTTCCTAGCGGACTGATCTCAGAGAAGAAATGCAGAAACAAACTCATAGGTCATGGTCTCTTTTAAAGTCCAAACATTATATTAAGATAATAATGTGAGTCTCAATGCAGGGCGATGTCAGGAAAGGTCTTTTGAAGTAAGAGGCGTTGTAGGTTTGAGCTGACCTTTCACGAAGAAGAAGAAGCCGAAGATATTCCTTACTTGCAATAAAAAAGGGAAGAGGAATACATACATACTCACGCCTTCTTCCCATGGGGATAGGCAGAAACTACGGAACGCCACCTGCTACGATCCTAACATATTCCGTTTGCTTTGATTACGTTCATACATCTGATCAAACACGCACGTCGGGAGAGGAATATTCTACTTCTATATGATTAAATTGTCATAGATCATTCTTATAGACCACATAATCAACGTGTACAATCAACAATAAACGCATTGTTTATATAGATAATAAAATAATGCTGATACAAACACCATCGTACGTGCCTTTCAAATCGTAGTGAATCATTGAAACCGCATTGTATGCAAAATTCCTTCCAGCGCGAGCGCAGTTGTAGCACGTTTATCGATGTAGTTAGCCTGGGTGGCATTTCCAGGTATTTTTATTGTCCTGTTTCTTTCTTTTTTTCTTTGTTCAATTGTTTATTTTTTAAGCTGTTGTAGTAATTGTTGGATTGCCTTGACCCTGATGTTTGAAATAATTGCGAAAAAGTCTGCAATGCCTCTATCGAATACCGATTTTCTTTCGAGCCTTTGAAAATTCCTCGAATCGCTGTAGGCTACTTATAGGGTAGCATAAACTCTCTTAATTCGGACGTTTTATTTCAAGTAAATACTGTGATAGCCGTTTTCAGTGACACACACAGTTTGTGAGATTACGGTATTTTTTGGAACATCAAAGAGCTTTAATTAGACAATTATTGCGTTGAAGCGGCCACACCACGTTTGTCACTGTGCACCATGATCGCGACGGGATCAAGGAAATTTTAAGAAGGAACAGTAGCGCCAATTTTAACGCCAATTAAATGAGCATTGACGTTGACAGTTCCAAGTGTGGCAACTCAATTTATCGCGTTAATTATCGCAATAATTAGCGCGTTTTTTATGGCGATGATGGCCATTGACGTTGACCGCTGGTGTGGCCCCAGCATAAAGCATAGTAGGTTCCCATGGAGAAAATCGGGCAAGAAACTCCATGGATACTCTTTTAAATAAAAATATTTTATGTCTATAAGTAAACATTCTACAAGTTTAAGTTCTTTCAATTGTATAGAAGTAGGATTACAAGCACATATGGATGTTTTCTCCCACGTTTGGGATGGCGCAACAATCGATGTTCAGAGATTATTGTGTACCTACCTACTCGTACCTACTCACATAATACATTTGGGGCTATAGAATTGGCGGGTGAAAGAATGGCCGTAGACCAACACAATGAGTCATAATAAAACAAACAAGTTATATCTGCTGACGGAAATTCCGATGGGAAAATCCCTGCAAGTATATTTAATGCTTCAAATTAGAAAGTATTTTCAACGAAAAATAAATTGATTGTATGAAATCACAAATTCTTCATGATATTTGCTTTTAAAATCTCAAATGAAATGCAATGTAAGCCTTCAGATTGCATTACAATTCAGGCAGGCTTTTTTTCCATATTGACCCTGGCTTTAGAAAGCGGACGCTACTTCTCTAGTTAAGCACCCTAGCCTTATCTTACAACACCTATTGATTAACCAAAGTAACAAGCTTAATTTTCAAGGGTAAAGGTGATAGGAAAGCGAGGTATTAGATGGCCATCGATTGCATGGTCGGAGGACCTCGTGAAAGTTGTAAGAAACTGTGAGGTTAGGACTATAAACATGTTTTGAATAGTATAAATACTTAAATTGTCCTTTGTCTACTCTTAGTCATATTCACGATGACTAGCCTGGCACTTCAACCAAGTCACTTCTTTTAACACGCATTGCCTGTCGCTTAGATTTTTCTACTGATTGTCTAATATATAAAAATCTCGTAGTGTTTGTTATCGAACTCCTCCGAAACGGCTTGACTGATTTTTATGATTTTTTTTGTGTATTTTAGGTAAGTCTGAGAATAGGTCGTACAGTATATTTCATACAACTGAGGGTAAAACCGCGGGGCTCAGTTAGTAATAAATCTTATTTCTTTCATAATTTATTTTGTCCTATCTATTACTAACCAATACTCAACGTTTAGGATGTTGTGTAGAAGTTAATCACTGCTAGTCGCAACTCATGTGTGTCGCTACTCCTATGGCCACACCAGTTCAATAGACAGCACCTTCCTGTTACTATCGCTGTTCGCTTTGCTTCACGTCTATCTGCCTAGCAGCTTATGTAACCTGCATGTAAGCCTATTAGAAGCTTTACTGTTTAAAAATCGGCATTAATGCGGTGTACACGCGGTTCCGGCGCGGCGCCACGGGCCGGTACGACGGCATGAGCAGTGCGGCGCATGCGCGATATTCATTCGTATAGACAAACTTGCAATCCGGCGCCGCCCGGGGCGGCTCTAGCGTCATGTAAAGGAAGCCTTAAAGTAATATTGATTTAGTATGAATGAGTATCTGCCTGTTTGGCACATCTTACCGCACTATTCATTTGACCCTACTATGAAAAGTTGTTTGAAACCCGGAAGCAAAAGATATTTTTATCCCTGAAAATCAAACCTGCGGGTACTAAAATGAAACAAAGCATCCGTACCTTATAACAATTTTAGTTTCACTTGTCATTAAAACATTATTATAACAAAATACTAGTTGTCATGGACGCAAATCTTGAATCTTAACAAAAAAAAAGAAAGTGTAACCACAGTTACCAGATTTGAAAGAGTGAGAGTGTTGATTATTTCGCTCTTTTTATGTAATCTATCGATGGACGGCCAATATAATACCTTGAATTACTGTCCATTGTTCGTCTGTGGTTTTATAATAATGTAATTATTAAGGGAGCGTAATCAGTAGGCTTAAGTGTGGAAAGTGCGGTGAAGAAGAAAGTATTTATTGTTGCAGAATAGGCGAGTCTGAGGATGACTTTGCAAAGGTCGAGGTAGAGTTGAGAATTAGTTTACAAGCGACTTCAAAAAGGAGGAGGCGAGTTACGCGATATCTCCGGCAAATGTGGAAATATTTCGAAATTTTTTTTTCAACGTCAATGTTTGCAGATGCATACACTTTTATGGTGGTCCCATGTAAATTTATTATATTATCTTTGCTTGCGTAGTTTTTGAGTTAGCTTCAATAATATGTATTTGTCCACTTAGTGTATATTGAGTTCCTGTTACTGTTATTTATATAGCAAGTAGTAGTATACGAATTTGCGTGGGGTAGGTACCACAACTAAAAAGTGAAAAATAAAAACTTTTTTACAAGAAACAACCGTCTTCCAAAAAAAAAAACACTAAATAAAGTGGCAAAAAACGAAAATATAAAACCATAAACACCGACTTCCGAAATTAAAGAAATTTTTCACTTTGTAGTTTTTATTTTTTGTTAAAAAAAATCACTTTGTAGTGTTGTTTTGGAAGTCGGTTGTATTTAAAAAACAAACATTTTTTACTACTTTACATAGTAGTTCTCCAATAATTAAATAGAAATGAAGAGAGAAGCGCTCAGCATGTAAAATAAGATTTGGCAAGTTTAATCTGTTATTAGACGTAAATTGGTAGAGCCAACTAACAAGTGTTACGTCTTCCCAATTGTGAAACTTTTTAACTACCGTTCAAATAATCCGCTGGCAAAAGGCTAAAATATACCTAACTTAACGCATCGCGCAAAAGGCTCCCACAGACAGGCGCAACATTACGACGCGCGATGGTGCGACGCTATTCTGGTAGAACAATTTCCATGAAGTTTTCATAGAAATTGTTTTACTAGAATCGCGTCGTCCCTGTCTGTGAGAGCCTTAAAACATCGATTAATTCCTACGTCGATTGAGTTATTTAAGTGCCATTAAATAACACAATTTATCAGTGTCGACTGGCCGCGCTATATCCCATTACTTATTATTGTTTTATAATGACTCCGGCGATTGGAAACCAAAGATCAACGCCTTATCAAATCGATAAAGGTACCTACCTAATGAAACTGTCTGTGATACTAAACGTAACTTTAGTTTGTTTAAACTGGATACAATAACGAGGGTGCATTTTAAGGCTCCGTGCACGAAAACGTAAATTTTTTGTCAATTTCTTATCTATTTGTTAGAAAGCTGGAAATAATTGAAACTTTAAGTCTGTATGATTAAAAAAATACAGTTTTTGTGGCGCTTAACCATTCGTGTCAGTGACAGCATTAGTTAATAGTTTCATTACGTTCGCGCTCTCGAAAATACAGTTTATTTCGCCATTGATTTATTTAATGAAGATATTGTAATATCATAAGATAACATTTTGATTTTATTTCAAAGATAGCTGAAGACTAATGTGTGATTTTTAAATTTCTTGAAATGGTTTGCTAAGAAATAGGGAAAAAAATTACTGACACGGTTTTAATATTTTTCTGCTATATTTTGTATGAAAATTGAAAAAAGTGGTCCAGCCACGTGCAAGTAGACCCTATAATAATGTTGATGATACTTTTTAATATTCAAAATCAAAAGTAGTTTCTTGTAAAAAGATGATCAAACATCAGTCTCGCGTAATTTTTCGGAAAACTTGCTGCGAATATTAGTGATTTTCCATGATTACTTAACTTATTTGAAAAATCTCTTTCAGCCACATGCAAAACAAAGAAGTCGACTTTTCAAGTCACAAATAATTTTGTTTAAATTCTTTTCCCCTTTCTCACAAACAATGAACAAAATTGATCAAAATCAGTCGATTTCGTGCACAGCCCTTTAAATATTTGAGTATGTGCCCCCAACCTACCTTAATGCTGGCTGGCTAATGTTTTCTTGCAAAGCTCATGCTCATGCTGCGGTTCTGCAAGATATGCTACAGACTACTGCCTGTAGACAGCAATAACCTCCCCATCATAGGTGTATGTATATCTATACATGTCTACTGCTAAACTCTGGGCTCCCAATGATTGTCGGTCAAGTTTAGTTATCTCAATTATTACATTAGAGTACGACCAGACCTGACGTATGAACTTAAACGAAGCAATAGTTTCTGCCTATCCTATCTACAAAAAGCTACGTCTTGTTTAACCTCTGTAAACAATCACGTGTGTAACATAAATATGCAGGAATTTTATCAAAGATTCCATCGTCCACCTCAGACTGATTGCAGTAACCGTACGCCTACAAGACGTGTGCCAGACAACGCATAACAATACCATTCAAGTGGTCATATTGTTGCCATGTCTGATGGCAAGTTGGCAACGAACAATGCCGAGTCATGACGCAAAAATGTTGGAAAATTTTATTGTTGGAAATGATGGTCAAAAGCTGTCTGGTAAGGAATTTTCGAGAACCTTTAATGCATACTTAAACTTTTTAAGCAGGCACAGCGATCAGTCTACAAGGGTAAACTTAGAATATACTTTATTGTAGGTCCTGCGGGGCGAGCACGGCCATACCCCCAAGACGTTTGTGCCAAGACATAATAAATTATGTCATGTTTTACAAATTTTCTCAAATTCTAGCACGGGTCAACCATGACACACAATCTAGAGGCGCGACATGCCTTTCTTGTTGCCGACTTCATAGTGTGAAATAGTAAATTAAAAAGAAAATGTCACACGTTACACAATTGTCGCGAGATTTATATGACATGATCATATAAATTATATAATGTAATAAATTGATGGGTTTGATTTAATTTAAAGTTTTTGAGGTGAATAGTGGAAGGAAAAAAGCAGTAAACATCACAACTTTATATACCTTTCGAGAAATCTTGCGGTACATACGATGCTATTGACGATTTCGTAGTCTTGTCAATTTAGTTACAAAATCAATTACATACATTTTATTGTCATTTGGTGCAGTAATTAGCAGGAAAATATTATTTTTAACAATTTTCAAATCTTAACACCACCTCCGAACAAACGTGATAATTTTTTCATAATCATCTGTCAAAATGTGACATTTGTGACAAAATGGGTGCGCCCATACTAGCAATTAAGACAAGATTCCTAACTAAACGTCAAGATGTGCACATGTAAAGAAATTATCTCACGCCGCGCCGTTGCGTTGTGCTAGTATTTAAGACAAAACTGTTTTATTGCCCAAACTCTGATAAAATGTGTGACTCGAGCCATGTCACTCGCCCCGCTGCACGTGCTAGCAAATTATGCGCACCTTACATACACGTGAACGTTAAGCAAAGCATCGCCAATATCGGTCCACACACGGCCAACAGCTTGCCAAACATCGCTTGCAAAGGTCGCGTTACATAATTTCGGATGTGTCCGGCCGGCGAGGCGCGCGCGCACGGTGCGGGCGCGCGCGCTGCGGCATACTTACCGACTTCACCGACTATGGTTTGTTGACCGTAATTCTTATAACTATAAAATATTTCGGTCAAGTGCATATTTAATATGCGTGGTTTTGTCACTTGTATCGCAATTCGGTTTAGATTGGTGGAGTGTGAATGTTACTTAATAAAAAGATCTAGTTTTAGTTGAGACAAAGAATGGCTAGAATTAATCTTTTGGCGAAACTTATCTGGCGAAATGTGGATACACCTCTGCCGAACCCTTCGGGAATCTCAAGCGTGATGTTATGTTGTTATTCAATTTAGTGCCGATTTCAGTTTTTATTTAGCTCTACAGTGAACAAGATTTCACCAATAAATCTGAATTTGATCAGCACATCAAACCCGCGTTCAAGAGCTGTCAGTGTCATCATTTTCGTGGAAAATTGACACTGACAGCTGTTGAACGTTGATTAGATGTGCTGATCGCGTTCAGTTTGGTTGGTGAAATCCGCCTTAAGTCTTGTCCACTATAGTGCTAAATAACTGAACCTTATGTAGAGAGTTGCTTGCAATTTCACCATCACCCACACTTTTGCAAACCAGAACAGTGTTGTTGCTAAGCAGCTGAAATATATCTTGTGGCATAAAGCATAATTACAGGAAATTGAAATACTTAGCAAGATTTCATCACCGTTATAGTAAATAAGTTTTAAAATGTTAAATTAGAAACAGCTATCGAATCGCATTTAAGAAATTTGTTAAAGTAAATGTTATTTTACAAACGTTCCGGATATTATAGGCAAAAGATACGGTTGTTTTTTACGGAATTCGGAATCAAAAGCTTCGGTTATAATTATTGTGTCAACAAAAAGAAAACTGTATTGTTTACAGTTTTCTTTAATAATTAATACTGAAAATTCAGGCTGTAATGTTAGCACAATCTTTTTGGTTCAATACTTATGGCACGAAGATCGAATCTAGTGATATTATACTTATTCTAGCACGTAGTAGTACTATTGATAAATTAACTGTTGAGATGTATTAAGATAACATAACATCACGCCTGTATTCCCCGAAGGGTTAGGCAGAGGTGTACATATAGTACACCCACATTTCGCCAGTTATGTTGAAGTCCCATGTAATAGGGGGCGAGCCTATTGCCATCAACCGGGCACAAATCCAGATTCCGGGCTGTTACTGAGAAATTTTTAGATGGAAAAACCCAATAACGCTTTGCCCGACCCGGAAATCGAACCCAGGACCTCATGCTCAGCAGTAGCGCTTGCGACCACTATACCAACGAGGCAGGCAACATACAATAAGTCCTTCATAAATATTAATAACGTTACTATATTGAGAAATATGTATAAAGGTTGCCAATGACATTTCTATCCTACCTATTTCACTACAGTATCCAAAAAATATCCTCTGCCTACCCCAAACAAATAGGGACAAGAACAGGAGGATACTATCCTCAATACATCCATACAAATCTGACCCAAATACGACCCACTATACCGTTATCCTCAACCATCGAAATCAGAGGCGAGCGGAAGCCGCGAGAGAGAATGGTTGCACAACCACAAGTTAAATGATCGACTCGCTAACGTGACACAACTGTGATGAAACCCTTGCGTCACCAGCCGCTTCATTTCGACTGGCCATGAGTCACAGATATAGTATTTTTATCTCACGAAGCGACGCGCGCTTTACTTGTGGTTACCAAGTGTACAAACACGCCGTGAATGTGTGCGTAAAGACGAGTAGCGTCTGCAGATAACACACACTCACGCACACACACACACTTCCAACTTCGCCATTGTCTCGGACGGTACCGACCGTAGTACTGATAGCTCCTGCGCTTGCACACATTCTCAGCGTGTTTGTACACTTGGTAACCACAAGTAAAGCGCGCGTCGCTTTGTGAGATAAAAAAAACTGTACCATCTATTATAGATCCGTTCTTACTCTATGTTATGATGAGGTAAGTAGTTGGTACTTCGCGTTTGGTTCGTGATATTCACGAAGTAAGTATACCAGTGATAATACACATACCACCACACCTGTATTTCCCGAAGGGTTCGGCAGAGGTGTACCTATAGTACACCCACAGTTCGTCAGTTATGTTTAAGTCCCATGTGACGGGGGCGATCCTATTGCCATCAACCGGGCACAAATCCAGACTCCGGGCTGCTACTGAGAAATTGGAAAACCCAATAAGAATTTGCCCGACCCGAAAATTGAACCCAAGACCTTATTCTCGGCAGTAGCCACTTGGGACAACTAGACCAACGAGGCAGTTCCAGTGATAATGGCGTTATTAAAAGTGGATTGTGTTGCGTTCAGATTGTAATGACAGATAGTATTATCTTACGTGCCTATTATCAAGACGAAGGCGTATGTGATCTCAAGATAATTGGGTGGTTAAAAACACATGCTGCGATTTCTGCTGAACGTCATCGAGTATACTTAGGCCCACTTGCACGGCCAATCACTAAACACGTTTAGCGATAAACGGTTTAAAACATAATTCTGTTTCTGTCAAATGTTTGAAAATGACAGAGACAGAATGATGTTTAAAACTTGTTTAGTGCTAAACGTGTTTGGTGATTTGCGGTGCAAATGGGTCTTAGTTATTACGTGCCGTAGAGCAGGTTTCTTGCTGAAATAAAGATTTTTAGTTTTGATATCTTTGCACACATCTGGTTTTCATTAAAACAGTTTCTAAACGTTCCAAAGGATTGACGTTCACATAAAAATACTTTCGGAATCTTCGTTGAAAGTCGCACGAACTGGTATCACCTGCTGTATTCGTGAACGAGAACCCCCCCCCAACCCTTTCAAATGCGAAGGGTATGTTTGGTACCCCCTCATAGTTTTCCATCGTGAAGTCGTTCTAACTAGTTGCAAAACGTGGTTTTAAAATGTGTTTAGGTTTAACTTCTAGTATAGCTAGATATAACTAAATTTGACTAATAAGGTCACTAAACTAGATTATTACTTACATTTCGCAAGTCGCGCACTCAGTCGGCGCTCACGCCTTTCCATTTTAGCTAACTATACTATCTGTTCATACAAAGTATATTTATATTACCAGCTACGCCCGCTTACTTTGTTTACTCTGAGTGAAGGATCTTTGACTTTATTTGCAACAATACTGAGCAATATTTGTTTAAAGGCAAACAGAAGCGACGCGACGAAGCGGCGCGATTTTAGTAGAACAATTTCTATGAAAACTTCATGGAAATTGTTGTGCAAGAGTCGCGTCGCGCCTTAACTCTTAGTACATGACTTTTTTGCCCTTATCCCAATTGGTTTAGGGTCGCTGCAGCATGTCATCTTCTTAAATACTTCTCTGTTATTCGTAATTCAGTAGTCATCCCATTTCTAGCCATATTATACTTCACACAGTCCATATACCTATCGTTTCTTTAGTATTCCCTTTCTCTAATATCCCACAAATTCATATTCATAAATTTTCGTCACGAAATTTTCCATATTTCTCCCCATCGCATGCCCGTACCAAGACAACCGATTTCGACTCTACGTGAGTTAAAAACATAAAAGAATACTTCAACATCTAATAAAAATATTGCACGTATTTTGAATAGACATTACTTACTACTGTATTATATTGTAAGTTTCTAACATGGAATAGTAGTCACTTCTGAATATACCTACAGAATCATACGGGTGGTCAGTTACTCATAGATAATACTAAAACATTCATAAACCATCATAGAATAATGACCACTCCATACGATCATAGCCATCATAGATATCCATGATAGCCAATATGTATTTATTAACACTGTAAAAGGCAATGCATGTGATTAAGTAAAGTATGAGGTACACACGGCTACTTATCAAGATTTCCAGTATAAGCTGATCTCGCATTGTATAGGATTTCCGAACAATGAGAGGTCAGCTTATACTGGAAATGTATAGCTCGATTTGTAGCCGTGTGTACCACAGTCTGCCTATAACTGCAGTCTGTCAACGCGAGTATTTTCGCAAAGGATGCGGTGGGTTTAGCTAAATGAAAAGTCATTTAGGACGCATTTTTTTACGGTGTAATTAGATTGAGGTCAATCGCCTCACAACAATATCGATCGTCCATATCGATCGATGTACGTTCGACCATCGATCGGCATACCTTTTAAAATAGACTGCAAGGTTTGATCAAATCCACACTATTAATTGCCAAATTCAAATATTTTACTTGCACGTATAGTTGTGTGAACTGAATGTCAGACATTTTGTTAATTCTAAAGTCCTGTCGAATTTTTTGGACGTTGAACTACTGTATGTAATAAATACACTGTGGTAGTACTAGTCTTAGAACGAATCGGTTTAGACAGGATGCGTGTTATTAGTCAGCAATGTGTCGCGAAGGGCGCCAGAGATGCAAGTAGAACGGATACCGACTAGGTTGACCATATCAGAAGGAATAGAAGGTGGAACCCATAATCAGGAAAGTTATGTAAGTTATGCAATTGAATTGCTATAATATCAGCATCCGTTTAGCATTTTTCCTACTATATTATGGTCGGCTGTCAGTCTAAATATATGCTGCAGAATTTTGAATATTGAGCGAGTGAGAATTATAAGTTTAGGCTAACGAAATACGGGGACTACTTTCAGGAACTCGAGATTCTGGCCACCTGCGGGGTTATTACGTAACACACTAACAATAGGAATGGGTTCAATTTTGACAGTTCAACAACATTCATTGCGTTATTTACGTTGTTGAGCAGACATATTTTTCGTACATATGAAGCAATGGATTAGCAATAGGCTTCAAAATGATTCAGATTGTGATAGATAGTGTGTTACGTAATCAGGGTGCTGTAGAGACTACCGTGTTCGTATGGCAACCGGGTACGCTTAGAATTGAATTGATCTGGCAAATCGTAGGTGTCTTGTCGTCTCTAGCAAGAATATAACAGAATAGTCTTTATTTTGTGCGTCTGTGTGTTTTGAGTATGTGTGTGTGTCTGATTTTTTCTTTCTTCTTTTTTCTTTACATAAATTACAGACATAATCTAATATCAGAAAATACTGCAGGTAACCTGTGGTGTACCATTTACATATACAATAAATACATACATACATAAAAAATACATTTAGATATACAAGCTGGGGCAAAAATAATTCCATAATGTTAATTGGCTGACATTTGGTTGGAATAAAAAATTGGGCTCGTTTTTCACGGAAATTTTATTTAAAGGTGTAAAATTTATGACATTAAGTCGAAAAAATGATATGGATCAAACGACCACCTCCTGAGTTCATGCACATTTTGTGCTCGTTTTTTACTCGGCCGACCAGTTCAAATCGCCAAAACCGGGGACATTACACGGCCCCGAGATTGGTGATTCAAAATCTTCATCGTTGCATGAGCAGTGTGTCTGTGTGTATCACTTCATTGCATTGTCAACTAATTCTCTATCTGTGTACAACATATGTATCAAACCACAATGACATGATGACGCCACTAACAAAAATTATAGTACATTCACATTATGACATTACTTTTGCCACATCATGTATAAACCATAATACTCAAAAAACAAGAGCAAAGAATAGAATGACGAAAGTGAAAAAAAAAAAAAACCTATAGAATGATGTTTAAAGACAGAGGTAGTGTTTTTTTACCATAATTTTAAAATGAAGTTTGATATGTATGGGAAAAGCCCTAGCAAGCGTAAATAGCTTAGCCTGTTAGCAAGTGATGTAGGGCTGTTTACTGCCCAAGTGGCGCTGAACGTGCTCTAGTACGTGTATCATCACTCGGAGAGGCTCTTTGAATCTACAGACCCAATATCACCCAAAAAGGTGCAAAAGCATTGACGCTTCTCAAGAACATAATCTTAAAGGTCATGCTTGAACCGACGATGGCCCAAAACTGACCGAATTGTTTTCACTAACCTTGGAGCAACGTTGCGATACATGTTTATATGCGCGGACGCATGCTACTACGAAGGTTTGCAGCGTTGCAACACTTATACCGATCTGGCAACCTCGCAATAGTGATGACACCGAGAATCAGCTGATGATAATGTTCGATTGATGGTTTGTGGGAGTGGTGGTGGTGGGTTCCGACAGAACTGCTTAAAGGGAATGGGGGCAAGGCATGAATTTATTCCTTGTAGACTAATAATAAAATCATCAACACACACTAAGTGGAAGAAATACGTATTATTAAAGCTAACTCAAAAACCACTTATCAGAACTTGACCCCCTATAAGTATACCCTTTCAAAGAAAAGAATAATTTGTCAGATCGTTTTATAAACGACGGTGTTTTAAGGTAACAAAAATAAAAAATACAATACAACCAAATTGAGAACCTCCTCCTTTTTTTGAAGTCGGTTAAAAAGTGGTACATAATGGCTTCTACAGACAGTACACAGTACAGACAGCGGAGCTGTACAGACAGTACAGGGGGCCTAGACAAAATCCCTTTTCTGTAAGCGTTAACACCAACGGAAAAATCAAATTGTATGGAGTTGACATTTGCTTACCACATGACATTACGTATCTTTTCCGCAGGTAATGGCATTGCCATACATTTTGACGTTAGCGTCTGGCGTTAACGCTATCAGAAAAGTTTTCGTCTAGGCCTACAGCTCCACTATCACCTGGTTGAATAGCTTATATATTACCTTGACATGCTATTCACACCTAGTTCATGCTAGGGAGGAAAATAATATATTATGCGATCGTCATTGTTTTCAGCGACATGAAGGAATTATTAACAGTTTCATTGTCACCTCTTTTTTCATGAAGTCCCTAAGGGTACCGCATACTTACGTCTCGCGACACCCGACACCCAACACCAAAATTTACAAACACGCTACGTGCCAGCGGAACCACAGAGTACAGTAATACTATTGAGAGCGGCACTGAAATTGTTAATCCTACTACTACGTGGATTAATGATGAGAGACAGCTCTTGTCGTGACGCCAAATTTCCAAAAAATTGTAGATTGTTTCTCTGCTGTGTCTTCCAACTTCGAAAACACAATGTTAAGTTAAAACAAGTTAAATATCAACTTGTTTTATTTATTGAAGACCTTGCATTGGCCTCAACCGTGCGAGGTTGATCTGAGTTTATAGGAATTCGAATTTACCAACACACAACATATGTGTGAGCATACATAGTATGTGTTGTGTTGTATGCTGCTTCATTTGTTTTTTAGGGTTCCGTACCCAAGGGGTAAAACGGTATCACCCGATTATTAAGACTCCGCTGTCCGTCCGTCTGTCACCAGGTTGTAACTCATGAACCGTGATAGTAAGATAGTTGAAATTTTCACAGATGATGTTTTTCTGTTGTCGCTATAAATACTAAAAACCAGAATAAAATAAATATTTAAGTCTCTCATATAACAAACATGATATTTTTGCCGTTTTTATAGATAATGGGTACGGAACCTTTCGTGCGCGAGTCCGACTCGCACTTGACCGGTTTTTTCTCACGGTTCGCCTACTGTGCAAGAGATATTCCGGGAAATTTGGAAGAGGGATCACAAGGTTTTAGGGAGGATCAGTCTGATAAACTTAGGTACGTCTTCGTCAGGACAGGCAAAGAGAATCTGTCTATGATTTTCTCCCGAAGTAAAAACACTGAACGACTAAAAGACTACTAAATATGAGCAATTTTTAAAGGAGCAACATTTCTTTCCTGAACTTTCAGGAAACAAATGTAGCTCCTTTAGAAATACAAATACTACAAATACATATTTTTTTTAAATATATTTTGGAAAAATCCGACAACGTTAAGGAAAATACTAATTATTCATATTTATGGATTATTTCATGGGCAATTTGACCTTATAAATTACTTTTCATTCCGAAGAAACTTCTAGGGTAATCCGTGGACACAATATTTCTTCAAATAAACATCTACGTATTCATCTCTCACACTCCATCACATAATACCTTGATAATAATGACTGACACATAGTTTTTATACATAACCCATTGTTTACTGACCTCTCTGACCCCTACATAAAGAGTATATACGCTCTAATGTCCAAGGCAATAAGGTTCATAGTCGAAACAATATTGTTATTACGTCTTCAAAGATTGATTTTCGTCATAAGCTTGAGACAAAACCTATGAGAAAAATACTTTGAGGCAATAATTATACAAGATTTTGCGAATATTTTTGACAGGTTTTAAAGGTATTCATATAACCTGTATTTGACGGAATTCCTGTGTTGTTTAAGTCGTCTCCACGGCACATCTATACAAAGTTATACTGTGTTCGACATTCTTATTTACCATGAGGTGAAAAAGTGTTCAAATGCAAGCCAATGGTCCTAAAGTGTTGTAAGTTGGTGCACTAAATTGCAGCTTAGGAAGCAATAACAAAAGACATGATTTAATCTCAATGACATCACCAACAAAGTTACAAAAAAAAATCTTTAAATTAAATTAAAGGGCACAAAAAAGTTGCGAGGATCGTAGCAGGTAGCGTTCTGTAGTTTCTGCCTACCTCCACGGGAAGAAGGCGTGAGTTTATGACGTTTATGTTTAAAAAAGTTGCGTTTATTCGCAAGTGACGTCACACAAGCCATTGTGCACAGGTTTTAGGTCTTAAAATGCTACTATTTAAAAAGGTGCGTTTGTAATTGCGCGTTGATGTCTTTTCTGTGTAAAACAGTTTCGGGACCACATTTTCAGTTTTTAATATTTTAATTATAGGCTTCAAAGTTAAATTTCTTCAGGTAGGTAGTGACTTTGAATTATGATTTAAACAACAGTATGAATATTATAATATTATGTCGAAGCGTCGTCTCACTCGAGATTTTAACATCCATCTTATGTTACGAAAACTTGTAGCTTTTGTTTGAGAAATATAATAACAACCAATCACATTGCCTAACACGTGATTTAAATTTATATTTTCTTTTTTACCGCTGATGGAAACTTAAGTTAATTTACAATTAAAATAAAATGTACATATATAAAACGTGCACATAAATAAAAAGTATACCTAATAAACCTAACTAAGGTAACCTGGCAAGGCTAACCTAAGTAAAACGCTTAACAAACTAAAACATGGCGTCGATAACATCCTGCGCTTGCCGTCCGTAATGTAACCAAGAGACTGGCGGCATTAAATAGTTTTCATAGAATCTCTGTTTCCCTATAACGTTTGCTTGTAACAATATCTGCAAAATAACGAATTATTGATTCCTAGTATAATATTATAAATACGAAATTAACTCTGTCTGTCTTTAACCTTTTCACGCCTAAACCACTGAAGCGAGCGGTAGCCTCGACATGGATAACAGGATGGACATACTCTACTTTTCGTCCTGAATATTTGTACTAAAAAAAAATATGAAATAAACGCAAACGAAGTCGCAGAAAACAGCTATAATTTAACAATAATTGCATAAGTTAACTTATAACATTAATTATTGTAAAATAACAAATTATTTATAAGTAAGTGTACACAAAAACATTGTAGCCCTAACTTAAGTTTATTTTGCAAATTATTATTTAAAACTGATGGGTTTTTGCCACATTGCGTACAGTTTGACCTTATACATCAATGATGGCCTCATCAGTTAACCTTATTTACGTCACAAATATTTATATAGCCGTTTCCTGTTAGATACAAAGTCTTTATTACAATCCGAGGCTTTTTCTATGTACTAGCAAATTGACACACTACGTCAATTAGCCGTGTCAAATGTCAGCCATTTCATACAACTACCAAAGAATGACGGTTATGATTGAAATATTTAAGTTGTTAGTCTTATTAATATACGGACAATTTAAGTTGCTAGTCTTATTAATATAAGGACAATTTAAGTTGCTATTCTTATTAATATAAGGACAATTTAAGTTGCTATTCTTATTAATATAAGGACAATTTAAGTTGCTAGACTTATTAATATAAGGACAATTCAAGTTGCTAGTCTTATTATTATATGGACAATATCAGTTGCTAGTCTTATTAATATATGGACAATATCAGTTGCTTGTCTTATTAATATACCTACGGACAATTTAAGTTGCTTGTCTTATTGATATTAATTTCGCTAACTTTACCTAGTCGGTTTTCGGTGTTCTAGATCTGATATATATATATATATATATATATATATATATATATTTAAATAAAATTACTAGGGAATTCCTATATCTATAGTTGTTTAGCGCGGACTAACTTCAAAGATCGCTGTAATTGTGGAAAATTCCTTAATTGCTATACCTTTAAATTGGATAAGTCATTAACCGCAACACACTGGAAACAGGTTCGATTTATTTAATGTTAGATTTGGGATTATAAAGCCTTCATACAAAATTTATTTTCTCTCTACGGTAGTAGGTAAAAATTGTGGACATGACTCACCCAAGATAAGAAAATTTTCAGGTCCTGCAAAGATTGATTTCGTGTAGGGATCTTACTTTCTACCCATATCGAAAAAGCTATTTACTGCGCTATTCAATCAATCATGCCAAGATAGATATTTCTCCCAATAAGTTTACCAAATATCCACCAAAAAAAAGCACAAAGTATACCGCATACTAAGCAAGTTACAAGTTACAAGTCTGCATGTTTGCGCTAATCTCGTTAACTACTGGACCAAATTGGAACAGGCTTCAGTGTTTCAACATCTGCCCTTCCGACCGACTCGATACGTATACATTAAATGTTAGGTAACCCAATGGTCGACTTTTGAGTAATAATCGTACGTATTACGGTTGTGGTAATTTGTTTGGACTAATAAACCTATATCAATGGGTAAGTGTCAATAAATTATTAGTCTGTTATTATCCTTTTGCAGGAGAACGTCCTGTTGAACTATTCTGTAAAAATCTCACAGAGAAAACCTACGTGAAGTGAGCTGTCAATAGTTTCAATCCTTAGCATCAGGTGGAGTGACAGGTCACTAAAATCTCACTTCCTCCACGACCTCCACAACCCAGTTACTGGGTAATACGATACCCATTGATAAGACTGGTTGTCAGACTTTTGTGCTTCTCGTAACGAACTGTCAAAGAACTACAAATGACAGCCGGGACCAACAGCTTAACGTGCTTTCCGAGGCACGCGGGGGTCTCGATAGGTAATGGATGGTCACCCATCCACGAACCGACCTCGTCAAGCGTAGTTTTACCTTCGATCGACTGGTGCGGCGGTTAAAACAATATATGATTTTGATTTTTAATTCATTAATTTCACAAAAATAATGGTTTTAGCCTTAAAAAAGCCCCAATAGCCTTAAGAAAAGGTCCAGGGTACCAATATCCATGTGGACTAAAGCCTCAATAAAACAAGAAAAGTGCGAGAGCTAAACCGCACCAGAGTATCAATCATGATCAAGTTTACCTTCAAAGATTCCAAATTTGCCATTCACACTACCGAAAAGTATAATCAATACTCATAAAACGTATCCAAAATACTATAACTAGTGTATATTAGGTAATTTAGTATCCAATGTCTAACCACCCACGAATATATTTGACCTAGTTCCTTCGTTATTTATGTCTGTTTCCTTTTGTACAAAAACATTCAGTCACTTGGTTTTCGTGACTTTCAAATCTTGATTTAGGAGGAAAACGTAAGAATATTGAAAAATCTTGACGAGATAGTAAATGGTTTTATTCTTACAAACTTTACGCTAACAGCCTGTATTTTCGCATTAAGGATTCTCATCATCCTAAAGATGAATGGGGCACTTAATATCGTGTCCTGCGTGTCCCGCTGTATGCACGTTACAGGACCTGAAGGACGCTACTGAAGGTGCCAAACTCGAGCCAAATTTTGGGCTCACTCTATTTAAATTGCCATCGACACGCTAAGAAGAAGATACTAAAAACCACCCTGTGTAGTGCGAAATCTATACAACTAGAACATACTTCGATCAATCTCATATAACTTGCGCGGGATGAGTCGTTTCTTCTCCCCTACAAGTTAACAACCCATTGCAAGAACCATTATACCCATTTCGCATGTCTGAACCACGTCCTACAACATTCTGCCGCATTTCTAACCTTATCTTTACATCCGACATTACAATACCACCCTAATCAGAGCAAGAAGGTTTTATAATTTTATTTTCCTTACATCGTTCGTTATATAACTCCCTCACTTAAATTACGTAAGAGCAACAGAGATGGAATATACCCAACGATGTCGATATAATACATAGCCGGACGAAAAAAATTGGCCGACCGATTTTTGTTTTGCGAACCTGCGATGACGTAAATAAGGATTCGGTATTAATAAATATAAAATGCTGACGCGAATGAACACAAAAAGTTGTTTTGGATGTGTCAATAACTTATACCAGTATTGATTAGTCTTAGAGATGTGAAGAAATAATATACGTTGAAGATATTTTGTGGCCACGTTTCGTCACTGTGCATTTCTCAGTAGGATAAAACAATAACATAAATATTTGTAGTATTGTTATGTATATAAATAAAATGAAATGCTGTTAGTTGGAATTGGTAAGCGCATCATTTGAGAATGGGTGGAACGATTTGGGTATTAAAAAATATATATTTGTAACCATTCGAATAAGGTTTTTAGGGAAAGAAAAATTTAAAGAGTTGCCCAAAAGATTGAAAAATTCGGGATGAACTGAAAGTGCTTTTTTCTATGGGATTTTTGTATTTACTGCGAAAGAAGCACACCTCTCGGGTCAGCTAGTGTTTACTTCCTTACTAATATTATAAATGCGAATGTGAGTTTGTTATGCTTTCACGGCTAAACGGCTGATCCGATTTTGATGAAATTTTGTATAGGAATACTTTGAATCCTGGAGAATATCATAGGCTACTTTTTATCGACATATCCCACGGGAAAAGCAGCGGGCTGAAGCTAGTTTACTATAAAAACGATAAAATGCAACAAAGTTCAAATCAATTGATAACATGAGTGACTACAGTTTATGCCACTCGTAGATAAAATACAATTAAAATGTCATTAGCCTAGTTTTTATCTCTTTACTTTTAAATTAGTGGAAGTATCTAAAGGGAAATTAACAACTGACTGTTTATAATATTTACTGAAGCTGTGAACAAGTTTTGATGCATGTTAACGAATAAAAACATTATTGGAATTTAAAGTTGATTAGATAAACATAAACCTTGATTACTTGAAATATTTTTTTTAAAGCAAATTGTCGACTTCGATGTGATATTTTTTTAATTAGATTTAATCTTAAATCATAATAATAGTGCCAATTTGATGTTCAAAACGATATTTAAGAAGAAAATAGAGAAACCGAGCGTTTTCTTTTTCCTTTACCTAGTTTGAAAGTTTACGCCAGAAAGTATTTAATTACAGAAGCCCACAAAATGTGTCAATTTCCTTTCAGCAAGTTTATAAGTAACTTCCTTATATGATCGAAGCGCTATAACTATTTTCCAAGAGGTCGGTGTCGTAATCATGTTACTGAATAAAAAATTGTTTGTTTCAAATATGCATTTACACAAAAACCAGTGACTGGGTGGAAAATGATAATTATTCCGTAGCTTCCTGATTAAAAACATCTACAAGAATGTTTTATTATGTTTGACCTCTTTTGGTTCTTGTCCCCTATACTGAATTCCTTAAATACAACCATCAAATAACACACATTAGGACTAAATCTTCATTCATTCAGAATTTTAGACCCTCTTAAAAAATTACTTTAATGTCAAAAAGACCCTTTAAAAACTTTTTGACAGTCTAAACCGTTAATGCTTTTGTAACTAACAAATGTCAGTGCTGGTTACAAAATAAATAGCCACTTAAATTTTCCACTACACTCCTTAAATAATTTGCGTGCGCCCAAACGAATCTCAAGTTAAACCGTGTAATTCACATATATTGCACGGCAGTGTACATGCAAGGCTATGATGGCAATATAGCTTAACTGTTATAGTAATTTCAACTCTATTTGCATGAGGCTAAATTACATGTTTGGTTGTTAAATGCTGATAGTTTTGAGTGAAATCATATAATATTCTTTAACATTAAATCCGTAATTAGTTGAGTAATATTTTATTCACATGTTTGCTGAACTGAATTTGAAATATGGTCTTTAAAAAATTGCCAGCAGTCAAAATTGCATATCAAGTCTCTGCAAGTTACTTAACATTTATTTCGTCAAATGATCTCTCTTAAATATCAGCTGACTCATTGCCATATTATTCGGTGACTAGACAAAACGCAAACCGTTAAATAATATTTTTTGTCATTAACAAACTGCTACACTTAATTCCTCTCAAAAATATTTAACATAAGCAATAAAAAGTTTGAAAAATAATATAAAATAAAAACCATCTCGAAATGATCTCTTCTCATATGTACAGAAGGAATGATCATTGATAACCACGTTTACTCCCTGTGTGCTAACGAATTCAATTCAAGTTTCCTCACTATGTATTCCGTTCCCACAAGATAGTGGTGTATATTAAAGATAATGGTAATTTCATTACCCGCAACCACAAGCTTCAAAAACGCCCGCCCTTTTTCTAAAATCCCAATTTGGATGAGTTACTGAAGAGACAAGAAAATTAGATTAGGGGTTTTCACTCTTTTGTTTTAGAACTATTTACATTGTATACCTAGGCTAGTGTGAAATCCTAATCTCAAGGACCAGACTAGAGTATAATAATTAGTTATAGCTTATTACAGAGGTTAAAGCCCCGAATCTTGACAAAAGTCACCAAGACTTTTGACCTCAATAGCGCGTGATTTGGAAAAATTTATACTTAATGGTTTTTTCCCTTAGTGAGTCATATCCATACTAATATTATAAATTCGAAAGTAACTCTGTCTGTATGTTAACTTTTCACGCCTAAACCATGGAGCGGATTTCGATAAAATTTGGAAAAGAGATAGATGGCATCCGGGGGAAGGACATAGGCTACTTTTTGTCCAGGTAGAACGCTCCCGTGAGATGATTTCCGACAACCACGCGGGCGAAGCCGCGGACAGAAGCTAGTGGACTATAAATACAGAGACCTACCATTAATAAATAATACGGTACAGCTTTGTTTAATCAGAAATCCTTTTGTAAGTATCGTTCAATATTCTTTCGATGTGCATGCTGCGGTAGAAGGATTTGGAGTTCCGTGAATAAATTGGAGTTGGAAATCTTTTGGCGTTCAATTGCATTTACAATCTCACTGATGTTGTGTTTCTATTCGTTAATAAATAATATGTGGTAAACTCTTTCTTATAAAACGAAATGAAACAATGAAACGATGAATGGACTCTGTGAAAGATTATTTAGCTACTAAGGGGGTGACTATCGAGATGACGACCAATAAAGAAGTATGGAAGGAAAAGCCATGTCGCGCCGACCACTGAAAGTGCTCCCTCATCGGGAGCATTCGCCTGTAATGTAACATTTCATAAGTGAGCATTACATCAGTGAGTGAGGAGAACCGAGGTAATGGTCATATAGTAATACTCCAAATAGAATTTTGGATTGATACATTACGGACAAATGCTTCCGATGAGGAAGCGCGGCATAAGGGATGTTGAAGACATGAAATTGATGATGACACTCTTTCTAATGAAAACTATTAATTAGTCTGAAATTATACCCAAAATCGTCAAAAGAAAATAAGAAACAAATGTAGCCTGTTACGGAATCCAAAAATATCATAATATTCATGTATGTTGAAGTACCTACTCATTAGTTCCGTGGTTTAGCCTCATAATAACCGATTAGAGCCACAACATAAAAACGCGTAATTACAAACTACATATCAACAATTATTCGCACACAAAACAACAAACTACAATAATTCATTTCCTGTTTATACAAAACTTTAACCGATTACATCGACTCGCACTTGACTGGTATTTTTTGCAATCATTTCGTGCTAGATCTGGCGGTGAGTCGATAAAATAACATTCGCAAAGAACTTTGATCATCTGATGAAATTTGATAGTTGCACAAGTATAATCAAATTGAGCTGCGGATTGATCAATCGAATATCAATAAAAATATAGAAAAAAGTTATGGGATACTATGGCACAGGGTCACGTGTTACGATGGATGACATTCTGGTGATATTAAAGTAAAGATAACTTAGTAATTTTCTAAAAAAAGCATTGTAATAGTTAATTCATAGTTCTAGTTGTTTTGAAGGATAAATCAGCGTGTTTTTCTTTTCGTTTATTGAATGTACAGTCCGTTCACAGTTGTTTTAGCTCTAAGTTTGCATCACTCTCAAAATTACCGTGATCTTTAATACCGTTGCAGTGAGGTTGCTGTTGGGTTGCTACCATTGACAAGTCTGTCAAATTCACAATGATCTTTATAATCTTTACAATAAGGTTGCTATTGCATTGCTGCTGTCAGAGTTAAAATACCTGTGGATGGACTGTAGTGTAGGCAAGTCATCGTGTATATATTGTCTATTGTCAAGTCCAATGAGATAAGCTTTTCGTGACAAATAAATAAGAAAGAAATTGATCAATCAGTCAACCACGGCGTCAAATGAGCCGTTGAATTACTTTTCACTGAGTCACGTACTAATAGATCAACAACTTACCACTTCGAGCTAAAATTGCTGCTGGGGTGTTTATTGCGCCACATCTTCTCCCCAGCTAAAGCACTAGGAAGTGGTGAAGAGCGGGCGTTTTGGGGGACTGTCTTATGTAATATTGACGTTCAAGAAGTGCTGATTCTCAGCCTAGTTTGAATAAATGACTTTTGATTTTGATTTAATTCCAGAAATAAATACAATAATAACATAGATAGCAAGTTTGTTCACGATTGTACATCTGAGTAAACCGCTGTGAAATACTTGAATTCGCGGTTAAAAGTACAGTTACACACAAATTACTTGTTATTTAGGTGTAGATGCTTCAGCTCAGATGATCAATAAAGAAAGGATGTGACCCGGGTTTTTGGGAGAGCAATGACCCCCAAATGTTGAGGAAAAGTGTGCAAGAATGACATTCATGTAATGTGAATGTTTCATTATTATACCACGTTTAATTCGTCGTAAAACTGACTTTGAAGTGCAATGGGAAATTCTACTGCTTATTATCTCTATAAAATTATAATTAATTTCTCATTATGTAGGAATTTCTCCTGTAGGTACATATTTACAAACAATTAATATCTCACAATGCAAATGTTTTCCGTATGTAAAAGTCTATAGGTAATGTGTTTGTACATATTATAGGTTGTATAACATAACACACAACATGACGCCTGTATTCCCCGAAGGGTTAGGCAGAGGTACACCTACAGTACACCCACATTTCGCCAGTTATGTTTAAGTCCCATGTAACAGGGAAGGGGAGGGTAGGTTGTATATAGGGAAAATATCTACAATTAATTATACAGATAGATTATTTTTATTTTATTCTTCGTTATCTTCACCACAAGACTATTAAAGTCAGAAAAATAAGTTCTTTTTATAACTTGTCGGAATATTCCTTGGTTCTTGTTATTTGCTGTACTTGGCAGATTAATTAGTAACAATTATACGGTACTTTACGCTGGCAAGGATATTTGTTTATAATTATGATTTTAATCATTCTTACTATACTAGACAATGTTATAACACGAGTCTGTGTCTGATTGTTTGTTTAAACTTTTTCGAAAAACTTACACTACAGCTTGTAAAAATACGCTATATCTCTTCGGATATTTATTTAATTTCTCTGTACCTATTATTTTCATAACTTTTCATCTCTCGAAGGATTCTCTCGAAGCATCGCCACTAATCGGCAATGTTGCATTAAATTGACAATATTACCTAATGAGTATAAGTATTTTTTTTCCTTTAATTTAATTAGTGCCTTCTATAATTACAATCCGTAAGACGGTGAGCATGATTTATTATGTTATATATATTATAAAATATTACTATGGTAATATTTCACGTCAAATAAATAGGAGTTTAAAATTATTAACATTATTTTCAGCGCTTACAAAAACAAATGCTTGATTATCAAGTATACCTTGGGTTATACATATTTAGAGCGGCATCCTGTTTTATTAGACACGTGTATGCGACCTAGATTATTACGAGAAGCCCTGATACTGAATACTTAACTAAATCTACATGTGTTTTTGTTACTTTTTGGAAAATATCAAATAAACAAGATTCATTGAAAGTGCAGAAGCATTACACTTCATTTAATATCAATTCAAATTGCTCTATTCTCAAAATTATCCTGGCCTTGGACTCGAACCTGCAACTCTATCACAGAGGGCTCAGATACTGGTAAACAAAACCATTGATGCTCAGTTCACTACTAAACTAACTAACAACTTTGCGACCATTATCTCATCTAGGTTACCAAAATATCCTCTAAATTAAGGCTCCCACAGACAGGAGCGACGCGACAGCGCTACACAAAGGCGCCGCTCGTCGCGTGACACGCGGTGCCTTTGTGTCGGGCGTCGCATCGCGCCAGTGTGTACGAGCCTTTAAGATAAATGAACGAACCATTGTCAATGAAGACTTAATGCATCGTTGAGCGAGAGATCACTCACTCTTAGAGCGCGTTTACATTCGCTAGAGCAACGAACTGACAACTGCCTACTGCTGAAAATATTATGTCTCTTCTTTTCAGCTAAACCTCTAGGAAGTGGCGTAGTGTGGGCGTTTTGCGGCTGTCTTTAGCAACTATAGAGTCCACATTCTGTCTATGTCATCTTCAAACGATAGACAGAAATAAAACGTTGTTTTAAATTCGTTTACCGCTAAATGCATTTAGTGATTCGTTGTGCAAGTGGGCCTGGGTATTCAAAATGTACTGATTCTCAGCCTAATTTGATTAAGTGATTTTTATTTAGATGTTCTAGTCCAATTTACGTTCTGCTATAATGGTTGGTGTGAAATGGCTGATCTGTCGAAGAAGATCTCAAGTGATCTTAGACTATGAAATTAAATTGAGTAATGTGTGTTCATACTTAGTTTAGAAAACCTGCATAGATATTCACAACCATTCGACAAGCTGTCGTGTCGGAAAAATGCCATGCTCCCGACAGTAAATAGCTGTTGGAAAAATCTCTCTGTCTATTTGATTTAAACTAACGAAATTCTCAGGTTTCGGATTAGTGAATAGCGTTTAGAGGACTCCTTTGATAACATTGATTGATGTTCGATTCTGCATGAAAACGTATCGAAGGGTTGTGAATAGCTCTGCAGCTGTCATTATAGTGTATTTTGGTAGCCCAACTTTAACATTAAGGCCATAACATCAAGGTCTAAAAGTCTTTAAAGTGCAACCTTACTATGAAAATAAAAACTACTGACTGAAAAATCAGGGTGTTTTATTTTTTCTGAACGGTCTGCACCTAATTTTTCATTACCGACCCTGATGTCCGATGGGAATATTTTACTCCTAGACCGAAATGATAAGAAAGAAGTAGCATTCTAGAGCTAAGAAACACGTGAACATGGAAAATTCCGACAACACGTCGTGTTAGCATCACAAAAACTGTGTAATCGATGGTCAACAAACCATTTTCTCAATACTTATAGGTTTATAAATACTCGAGTTACGATTAGTGCTGGCTTGTAATCGATTGAGAAATTAATCGTTATCAAATTGGTTTGAGTGTTTGGAATTTTAGGGTTTGTAATTGAGAATCATCCGTTATTTATTACGTAAACTAAGACATGACTACATAACATCGATTTCGTTATGATCTCTCCTAATGCATAGATCTAATGCAAATTACTACAGACATTAATTTCTGGGTCAAGTCGGAAGTGTGCGAACGGCTTCAGAGCTAGCCGTTTTCGCATTGCGAAAATTTTTGTTTGCTCAAATTCTGGTCAAAATATAAATGTCAGAAAAAATTTAGGTCACAGAATATATTCTCCACACTCGTTTATACCTAAGGCTATACTAAACGTAATCAAATACAAATCCAATCACAATAATTATGATGCTAATCACATCACTTAATATTTAAAAACTTACGTTATTAGCATCTTGGTGGCCTTTGGTCAGCTTCCTTGTAACATGTACTCGATTCACAGCACAGTACACAGAAACAAACACCAAAAATAACAATTATAATATAAATTAAATGTAAAAACACTCACACACACACGTAACGTGGAATTTGCGTAAAGGTTTACGAAACTTTCTAATTCGTGGCGCGAATTTTGCGGCGCGAGTGGTCAAAGACGTGTGATGTGCGGCGCGCTCAATCGCTGACTGGCGCGTTCCGTTTTCGCTCACAGGCCGCGGCGCGTTCTTTTTTTTTAAACCGGCTCCCACAGACTACAACACTGTCTTAGTGGCCAGTCCGGCGTGTCAAGCAAGAAGGTATGACGCAAGTAGTTTCGGCAACACTGGGTTTTTTTCGTTGCCCCAATCGGCACACACACATTCATAATGGCTAACTTTATTTGGTGCTCGCTCCCAGCGATAATTTCGTATATTAATTAGATTGAAAGCCTTCGGCTGACGTGGTTTGAATAGTTAAAATCACACAACGTTTTGCGTGTGATTTCCTCTGTCGATGTAGATAGGAATCGTGCAGAAACGAATCGATTATCTCCATAGATAGTGATCCCATCTCTCATCGTAACATTGAAGGTAACGCGTGTTGGACACGGTGTTATGAGACAAGTTTAAGTGAAAGTCTTGTATACTGCCATTACTTCTAGTTCAACTATTTGGTCATGCCGAAATACAGGTCCTATGAGGAAAAAATCTTAACTGACCCCAATCTGCGCCAAGTGTTGATGAAATCGAAGGGGATTAGTACGTGCTACGCTACTACCATTTTTGAAAACATACAAACTGGTAGACGGAATTCCCTTCCTATCCTCACAGACCCCGAAATATGAAAAGCCCATAGACTTCTTGTATGAACGAATAATAATTGGTCCTAAGAAGAATACAAAGGGCCAAAATTCTCGGCTGGAGCTTATACAACTAGATATCAAGAGAGATTCTCCACTGGGTAGGTACTCCAAACTTAGCAATCATTAGCACAGACCACAGTGGGGCTCAGTGAAACCAGTTTGCAAATTTGTCGCCATAAAATTTGAAAACAAAAATCCTAAAGTTTTGCAATGCGCCACACAAAACGATAGCACCTTGGAGCCCAAACAAGATTTTTTATAACAACTGAATGGCCAATAGGCAAAAATTATTCGAGCACCGGCAGCTCGCGGCGAAAATAAGTCGATACTAGGAGTGCACTATAACCTGCACTGGTTCACCAGATACCGAATTCTGCTCTACCATCCCTGACCCTGCAATTGGAGAGGCCTATGTCTAGCAGTGGACTGCTATAGGCTGATAAAAATGAAGATCCCTGACCCTCGCTTTGATTTCAGAAGAGATCTTGGACAGTTCACGGGGTCTTACAGTAGCAATAGCATGGATTGTCTGGATAATTTTGGACTGAATCAAAGTCCTTTATGATAAAATACATGTCGAAAATCTTAATTATGTATAACGAAGGTTTGATTAGCTGAACACTGAATTCTGAAACTTAAATGATTCTTCAATTAACTTCAGTTTTACAAATCTGAGTCTTGTTATTTCAGGAAACGGCTGCAGGTCTGAAGCTCTTTTATAAGCAAAATAAGTAATTATCATACTAAAAACCATGGACGAATAAAAAAAGTCGGGCAGATTTTCGCTAACACAAAACTGTCACTTAATCGGCCAGCTTAGTATAGGCCGCTGTACGCACACATTCAGACATTAGTCGGCCAGTACGCGCATAAACGGCAACACTCACATATAAACAGGACTCAGTTTTGTCTTAACGGAGTTGCGTCCGACTTTTTTTTTGTTCGTCCATGTTCAAAACCAACAAATATTTACAACTGGTCGAACAAAGGTCAAACATAACTTTGTACATACTTACAAGATTAACATGAGGAATTCTGATAACCTTCATAATTACATATCTTTGTTGCAATTAAAACGTACACATCTCTAATTAATTCAAATAAATAAGACACGGTTTTTTCGTTGTGTTCAACAATCCTCTAACTTTATCTCCGGATAACCATCATTTATTATCGCTTGGCTTTTATTTTCGCTGAAATACATAGCTGTATTTCTTCATCAAACGTGCCTTTTTTTCGTGACTTCACCCGCGTGGAGGTCGGATATTATCCTGCGAGAACGTACTACCGGTATAAAAACCGGGTACCCTATGTCCTAAGCCAGGCCATGGTCTACCTGTTGACTACATTTCATCGGAATCCGATCAGCCATTTAGGAGTGAAAAGGTAAAAGACAGACAGAGTAAAGGCTCGTGCACACAGGCGCGACACTACAGCGCGACACAAAGGCACCGCGTGTCGCGTGACGAGCGGTACCTTTGGGTCGTACTGTCGCGTCGCGCCTGTTTGCGGGAGCCTTAAATTTCGCATTTATAATATTAAAGTAATATTAACAGCTTATTTTGGGAAGCTAATGTTGTCTCTGACCGGACCAGGTGGTAGAGTGATCTCGACCTCGATCTCGATCTCAGAGTTACTCACCCTCCAACACACAATATCATTACCAAAAAGGTATTCTAACGTGTCCACACTGAACACACATGAAGGCCACATATAAGGCACACGCTCGTAACCCATAGCCGTCAAAACCAGAATAAAGTCACCATAGCCGAAATCGGCATGCCATGGAAATATACAGGGTTATTGGTAATACTTCGGCAATCCATTAAGGGGATGTAGAGGAGGTAATTTGCAACCAAATGACACCTTATGCCCTCTATGCAAATGTCAACCATTTTCAAGTAATGTTTTTTTTTTTGGAAGATATCTGTTATCTTATTGTATCTCATTGGATAGCTGAGAAATTGTACATGTTATTGGAATGTTCTGACGATAAAGTCTACCGTATTTTTTTGCAGAAATCAACTATTTTTATTATTATTTTATTACATATCCTGCTCAAAATGATGAAAATTGTAG
This sequence comes from Dryobotodes eremita, assembly GCA_917490735.1. Lineage (NCBI taxonomy): Eukaryota > Metazoa > Arthropoda > Insecta > Lepidoptera > Noctuidae > Dryobotodes > Dryobotodes eremita. Next base: position 1,783,158 of record OU823264.1, read on the forward strand.
CTCTGATTTAAAAACTATTAAAGTGAACTGTCAGTTTATGCTTGATTATTATGTATTAAAGTAAAAGCAGATAATAGTATATTTGAAAAAATCATGCACCGTTTTTATTAATACGTTTTCAAAGTGTACTGCCATAAAAATATAAAATTACTCGAAAATGGTTGACAGTTGCATAAAGGTCATCAAGGGTCATTTGACTGCAAATGACCTCACCTAAATCGCCTTAATGGATTGCCGACGTATCACCAATAACCCTGTATATTGTATCTGACTGTTATCTCCACTGTTCCGTGGTTATCTCCATTTTACCAGACATTACTAAGTGGATAAGCTGGGTATATGGGGGTAAAGGGGATCAAAACAAATTATAACAACACAAAATACCAGTGTAATCTAATCATTTCCCAAATAAACTACATTATTTAATTTATTAAAATTTAGTATCCTGTATAATTAAAGGTATGGTGATTTAATTAATTCTAAAACAAGGGTGCCTAAAAATTATCTTTTTTTTCTTATGACTACAAATAACTATGGTATTTCCAAATGTTTGAATATTAATTAAATGGATGTTTTGGCAAAACCAATCTGAGGCGTGTATAACAAATTATGGACATTACCCAAGTCTGAAATAAACAAATATTATTTATTTTTATTATAAAGGTTTTATTCAATATTGTAGGAAATATGATGTCATTACTGTTATATAATATGGAAAACTATGTGGACAGAATTAGAAATATATTTATTTCCAGGTTCGAAGTTGCGGATTGTTCGAAAAAATTACCGTGGCCCTGGCGCACAGGCAACTGATGGAACACGGGTGGGTTTTAGTCAGTAAGAGTCTGACACGCTCTTCCGCTCCGCCCAGAGCGGGAGAAGTCATTCGATGATGTACCAACCAAAAAAAAAGAAAGTTAAATTACACATACAACATACAATTACATACACAGGTAGATGGATGAATAACAATCTTATAGTTAACAACAGTATAAGTAGTACCTACAGCTATTTCACTTGAGAGCAGTGCTTGCCCAGTGGTCACGACCGCGACTTACGAGTTGAAGGTTCGAACCCAGACAGGCGCTTTACTTTGTGTAAATTACTTTATCACCACTGCTCACAAAACGGTGAAGGAAAACATCGTGAGGAAACCGACATGTTCCAGAACTTAAAATTCGAAGACATGTGACATCTACCAACCCGCACTGGGCCCGCTTGGTGAATTACGGCCCACTCCCTCTAAACGAGAGGAGGCCTGTGTCCCAGCAGTGGGAACATTATAGGCTGATTATGCAGCTATTTTACACAATTAATATTGCCAGAGAGCCCCAAACTAGACAGTTAGCTCAGAATCGCCACCACCACCACCACCACCACCACCACCACTACCACCATCACCGACATCGTTACCATGTACTGAGAAATAAATTATATTTTATCTTATCTTATCGCTTTAGTTAATATAAGAGCGGTGTAGGTGACTTACCTAAATAGTAAATAAATAATTAATGATTTATGTTTGTGTTTATCTGCATACACAATGATCAATGATGGATATTTTATTACACTAATTAGGTACTGTTATCCTACTAATCCTACTATAATATTATAAATGTGAAAGTGTGGATGTTTGGATGTTTGTTACTCAATCACGGTAAAACGGCTGAACGGATTTGGATAAAATTTGGCACATGGGTAGACTATGACCTGGATTATGACATAGGATACTTTTTATCCCGATATTCCCACGGGATCGAGATTTCTGCGGGTGAAACCGCGGGGCGCAGCTAGTATTGAATAAAGAAAGTAGGCCCGAAAAAAAAATAGTACTTTCAAATGCCGGCAACTCAAAACTACCAGGTGTCCACCTGAGGGGCAATTGCCGTAGTTTTAGGAACGGTTGCATTGTATTCTCTTTTCTGTCTCAATCTGACAAAAACTGTGTTTTTTTACATGAATTGTCGCTGAGTTGAGGGTGCGATACATTTTGAACGTTCTTACGCACGACGAGGCGGTCACATTGTCACGCGGTGCTGCGGGACACGAAGTCACGTGTGTCCGTACCACAGAGTACTTTATATTATAGCGCCATACCGGTTTAATACCGCATTCTGTCTCACGAGGGCTGGCTTATTTTGACGCAGATTTTCTCAGAATTCTTTGTTTAGACAAAACATCGTAGGCATTTTAGGATTAAAACAAACAAACATTGTAAAACTACTCCGAGCCTCAGAAAGCACGTTAAGCCTTTGGTACCAGCTGTCATTGGCAGATCTTGACAGCCGTTACGGGTAGTCAGAAGCCCGAAAGTCTGCATGATAACCAGTCTTACCTAGGGGTATCGTGTTATCCAGGAACTGGGTTGTGGAGGTCAGATAGACAGTCGCTCCATGTACAATACTGGTACTCAACTGCTTCCAGTTGGAAGCTGACTGGAAGCTGACTGGAAGCTGACCACAACACAGTTAGGAGACGGCTAGCCCGTTGATGAAGTTACACACAAATGCTCACGGTGAGCATTCTCCATTATGAATGTATGTAGGGACCGGTTTTGAAAAAAGAAGAACTTTATTAATCATCAAGAGTCGGTAGGACGAATTGGTATTTGGCTCAATAACCTGTATGCCAGTTATTTATTATAAATCTCGTCTGCATACGCTCTACACACATTATCACCTATAATAAACACGGATGCTCTTCTTACTGCGTATTATGGGATAGTAGAATCACATTTACGGTATGGGATCATATTTTGGGGAAACTCTACTGAAAGAGAAACCGCGTTCAAGGTACAAAAAAGATGCATTCGAGCGATGTTTAAACTTAAACCTACTGATAGTTGTGAACCGTACTTTAAAAATTACAAAATATTAACATTGGCTTGTCTGTACATATTTGAAGTAGCTGTGTTTGTAAAGACAAATCCGAGTCGTTTAAGACGTCTATCCGATGTGGTACCTCGCAATAGACGCGATAACAGTCAGCTTTGTCTGGAGTCAGCCAAGATGGCACTTATGGGCAAAAGTGTCTACTGCATGGCTCCAGTCATTTATAACCAATTGCCAAAGACATGGAAAGAGCTTCCGCTTTCATTATTTAAAAAGACACTCCGAAGCTTTTTAGTGGCGAAAGCATATTATAATATTAAGGAGTTCTTAATTGAGAAAGATTTTTTAAGCTAGTGTATATATAATTGTATTTAATTATTTAGTTATAAGTTGAATGTTTTAAATCTTTTGCATGCCTATGTGGTAAAGTATGGCTGAACTTTTATATTATTTGTCATCATTTACTGTTACCTATATTTGCAAAATAAAATTATCTTTATCTTTATCTTTATAAAATGAGTAGGTACTTATTAATAGGAATTTTAAAATATTCAAATATGCTCGCAAATGTCAATGCAGCCTAAAACTAACATAGGCTAATAAACTAATCAAATATCATAAAAAAGACACGTAAGTACTGTAAAGGTATATAATTAACCTATTTACCTATTAACTAAGTAAACAATAACTCATATTCTAATCTTTACAAGAAAATCGCTTTTAAACTTTAATGTTTTGGTATATGATCATTTGAATATACGTGACTGAACTTCTTAATTATAATTCAATACTAGCTTCTGCCCGCGACGTCGCCCGCGTTGTAGTCAACTAACCATACTAGCCCATACTAATCCTACTATCCTACTAATATAGTAGATCGTGTAGATCACATCTTAGATCCCTCCTTAAATCCCATCCTCATAAAACCAGCTACTATTCTTATTCCTTCTCTGTTCATGCTGTAAGATTGTGGAACTCACTTCCGCCTAGCATTCGAGATTTAAAATCTATTTCTCATTTCAAATACCGAGTAAAAGAGCATTACCTTTCCTTTTAACTGTGAGAATTTATATATTTATATATATAAGCTTATTTATTTTAGCATTATGTATTTATTTAAGTATATGTTATTTTTATTTAAATTTTGCATTATATGTAAGTATATTTAATATTCTAGTTTAAGACGTCACGAATCAAATTCTTCTCTTCTTGTTCTCACACACTATTGTCTACATTTCTTTTTCATTTCTCCTTTCGCAGGTCTGCTGGAAGAAATTTCTTAAGAAATAAGCAGTACCTTTGTACTTAATACTAATATGCCGTATCTGTATCTATTTTACTGTGTGTACATAAATAATAAAATAAATAAATAAATAAATAAATATTATAAATGTGAAAGTTTGTGAGAATGGATGGATGGTTGTGACTCTTTCACGCAAAAACTGCTAAACAGATTTGGATGAAATTTGGCATACAGATAGACCATGACCTGGGTAAGAACATAGGGTACTTTTCATCCTGGATTGTAGACGAAGTCGCGGGCAAGAGCTAGTATTATAAATTCGAAAGTAACTCTGTCCGTATATTACCTTTTCACATCTAAACCACTGAACGGATATAGATAAAATTTGGCAAGGAGATAGATGGCGTTCTGCCGAAAGACACAGGCTACTTTTGTCCCAGTAGAACCTTCCCGTGGGATAATTTCAGACATCCACGCGGGCGAAGCCGCGGGCACAAGCTAAATTTCTATAAGATATAGCCAATAGTGAAGCTTTCGACCATGAAAGTGTTTTCGAAATCAGATCAATAGATACTTCCAGAGATTACCTCCTGCATCCAAACTTACAAACTTTACTTCTTTATAGTATAAAGGCTCCCGCAAATGGCGCGACGCGACAGCGCGTCTCGACTCTTGTAGAATAATTTCCATGAAGTTTTCATAGAAATTGTTCTACTAGAGTCGCGTCGCACTGTAGCGTCGCGCCTGTTTGCGGAGCCTTTCGTGTAGATCTTAGAAATACCTACTTTAACCTTCAAAGCAATTTGTTAATTCTAACCATGAGATACAGAGATAAACTAATAAATCAATCAACCAACTCCAACGCAACAGATCTGATACTGATCCAAGATTCCAAGTGACTCTATTAAATAAACTAAGTTCAAGGGAAAGACACACAACATAACATCTCGCCTGTTTTCGCGATGGGTTAGGCAGAGGTCTACCATGTTCTATGTACACCCACATTTCGCCAGTCATGTTTCAGTCCCATGTAATTAGAAAGAAAGGAACAACGAAGGAAAGGAAGAAAGATTTATATTTTATTCTGTAAATAAAGCTAGAGCCCGTAGAGCTAGACTTTAACACCCCAAATAGCCCATTTACCAAGTGTAACAAGTTAAACCAGGCTTTTATCAATGTGTCTTATTTAATTAGATTATATTTTTTACCTATTCAGTTTATCTGGACGCTTCACAAGGATGGCCCTAAAGAAACATCGGGGACAATTACAAAAAATAAAATAGAATACCTATACTGCGTTCGCCATTTAATTTCCAAACGTGTAAACAAATACCTATGTGTCTTTGGAAAAACAACTTTAAGACCAACACATAAAGTTCAGTTTGCGCTACAACAACAACATTTTTATTACTTTTTTAATAATACTAGTAAAATAAATTAGAAACGAGCATTTGAAAAGAGTACAGCTTAGACTGTTTTTCAATCATCTAGGATCAAAGGAGAAAACAGAGTGATCATAATAATTAATAATAATAATAATATATGTATTTGTTCAAAACATAGTATAACAGATCTTACAGTTAAAAATAGTACAAACATATTTTGCCGGGCTTAGACTCAGCATGCAAATTCGAAAATAAAAAAGTACTTAACTAACATTTTGTGTCAAAGAACCGTTTCAGACTATAAAAGTTATTTTGGCTAATCATTATCATCAGTGCACGGAAACCTTCTATAAACCTACACTAACACATTCTACACTAGGTAACGCAATACATACAACTAAACGGCGCCCCATCTGACTACTGACCGCGACACAGATTGCTTAACCACGTGAATCATTGCCAGCTAAGCATTCGTGCCGACTCATAATTTACAAGAACCTTCAAAATTTTCCTTTATGTGTAAGAAGGATTGTTAGTACTGTGTGTAAAAGTGAATCTGACCTTTGCCGACAGTATGGGGACGTCAAGGAATAGTAGCAATCTCATCATAACATAACACCACGCTTGTAATCCGCGAAAGGTTAAGCAGAGGTGTACCTGTAGTACACCCACATTTCGCCAGTTATGTTTAAAACCCATGTAATAGGGGGCGAGCCCATAAAGGCTCCCACAAACAAGCGCGACGCGACAGCGCGACCCAAAGACACCGCGTGTCGCGCCACGAGCGGTGCCTTTGTGTTGCGCGTGATTCGCTTTGCGTGTCGCGCCTGTTTGTTAGAGCCTTAACACATGTGTGAGCACTATGTACCTACTATAAAGCTACCAATTACTAGGTTCGTCTTTCATTGACTTGAATGTGCCCTGGCGGCTGAGAGTATGTCATGCTCACTCAAATGTCTCGCTGGTGGTGGCGTGTGTGTTGAATCATTAAGTTCCCTTCAAAATGGTTGAGCTGAATGGTGCTGTTCCGTACGTCATGTTCGTGAACGGGCGCCGTCAGTGGGGACTGGTCATCTCTTAGTTGCCACGGCTTATTTATTGTCTATTTTTATCTTTTCTTATTACGTTCTCACGTGTATAATTTCAACACGAATGATGTAACCTTTTTTTTTTGTAACTAAATGTTGATTTAAAAGAGTGTCCATGGAGTTTCTTGCCCGTTGTTCTCCATAGTTACCTATGATGCTTTGGAATGGGCAACTAGCTTCATTTTTCTGACTGACCGACCCCTTGAAAATTCAAAAGTGCCTATAATTGGTTTATTTGAAATAAATGCTTCGAGTTTGAGGCCCGGTTGGTGACAAACCCAAACTCAAACTTTGAGTTTGACACCAACCGGGCTTAAGTCCCGACTCCGTAGTAATAATGAAGTAGTAATCTCTGTGTCATTATATCAACAAACAAAGTTCTTCATCATAATCTGCCTCGCCTTTTCCTAACTGTATTGGGGTCGGCGTCCAGTCTAACCGGGTACAGCTGCATAGTGACAACCAGTATTTTACATGGAGCGACTGCCTATCTGACCTCCACAAGCCGTTATTAGAAACACGCCACCCCTCAATCAATGAACAAATTTATTGTAGGTACGTGTTAAGTAGTAGTAAGTTATAGTTTTTGAAGAGAAAACTTCTTTAGCCGCGTTGAGCGATTTTTGACAGGGGCGTAACTTATGGGTTCGCGTCACCGACATGTTAACGTCACCGACAGCTTTGTGACGTGTTGCGCAAAACTGGAGACGCGCAGCGGCCTGTGTACAGTCACGACTCGTGACTGTACACAGGCCGCTGCGCGTGAGTCTCACGAGCATAAATATGTATACACTTGGCTAAATTCAAAAGCGATTTTCTCCTTAATTTTTAAATGAAATTTTCTGTTGTTACGAACATAGTATTTTCAAACCCATAGGTTTATGTAATATGTCGCATTTAAACGTTGCATTCGTTATTTCATGAAAAAATCGCTATTGAAAGTTGCCAAGTGTTGACAAATTAGTGCTCGTGACTGTACACTGTGCCATGTGACTGCCAATTTTTTTTTACTAGGCTCTACCTTTAAGGCTCGTACACACTGGCGCGATGCGACGTCCGGCACAAAGGCACCGCGTTTCGCGCGACTAGCGGCGCCTTTGTGTAGCGCTGTCGCGTCGCGTTGGGAGCCTTTAAACGCCCACATGGCTTTGTCACAATTTCTATAGGATGTTGTCAGCGGATGTAGATGTTTTACTAAAAACTTGTTGAATTGCGTTATTGGTCTAAGTGGTCGCAAGCATGACTAATGTAGGTAATTGAGGTCGATTTTTAGGTCGAAAAACGTAGTATTGGATGAAATCGAATTGGATGGAACTTAGTAGCAACCCAGGAATCTATAGTTTTTTAACAATAGGCTCACCTTCTATTACATGGGCCTTGCACCCTAATTACGTAACACACTATCTATCACAATCTGAATCATTTTGAAGCCTATTGCTAATCCATTGCTTCATATGTTTGAATAATTTGTCTGCTCAACAACGTAAATAACGCAATGAATGTTGTTGAACTGTCAAAATGAAACCCATTCCTACTGTTAGTGTGTTACGTAATTACCGCGCTGGACTTATCTAGCAACGGGTGTACCGTAAACCTCTGTTTGACCTTTCGAGAAAAACAGGCGTAATGTTACGTTAGGTTATTATTTTAATAAAGTGGAAAATGCGAGCAGTATGCAGCACTGACTGCCAAAAAAATCATAAATAAGGGTTCTATTTGAGTCGGAAACTGGCTGGATGAATTGGAAACATACACATGCGTAGAAGTCGTTATGAGTAATAAATATAACCCACTTCATACCTTGAACATAATCCGAATGACAATTAGAAAAACCGAATATAGTAGGTACCTATGTGGTTCGTAGTATTAACAATATATTCACTATTAAATATAACTACAAAAGATTTCTACGCACGATATTTGTAACATTTTGTAATGTTACCTATAATATTTGCATGCTACGATATAAGCAAATATGTTATGCTCTATATTATATTTTTAAAACAACTTTATATACCATGTTTTAAGCAAATAAATATTATTTATATTTCTATTTCTAGAGATATTCTGACAATCTTTCTTTCTCATCAACATGCTAATCAGCTTCCAGCAGCCATTGTTAATCTTCATATCCTCCATGACGTCACGGCATAGAACCGACCATAATGGGAAATACGTTAGTTAACCTTAGTTATTTATAAGAAAAACATCTGTTTATTAATAAGTTAATTTATGCGGCCATAATTTAAAATGAATTGCATCGGCTAATATTAGATTGGAACTGCTTTTTGTGGTGTTATTTATATTTGTTTCCTTTTATTTTCATGGTGTGATGTTAAGTAGTTATAACCTACATATAACATCACGCCTTGTATCCCGACGGGTTGGGCAGAGGTGTACCTATAGTACACTCACATTTGCCAGTTACGGAGGTCCTATGTAGGGGGAGAGCCTATTGCCATAAATCGGGCAAAAATCCAGACTCCGGGCTGCTACTGACAAATTTGAAATAGAAAAACTCAACTCGTGGGCCGACCTGGGAACCGAAGCCAGGATCTCAATCTCGGCAGTAGCACTGGCAACCACTAGACCAACAAGGCAGTGTTTATAACCTCTGCTCGCTAAAACTTCGAAACTTCTCGTACTTATGTGAAGCAAGGTATCTTCTGTGTAGCAAAGTATCTTATAGCTGTTTAGTTGATACAACAATTCTGCTTGGTGGTCCTCAGTTAATTTAGCTGTGAAGACGAATTAAGGCTCCCTCAGACAGGCGCGACGCGACGCGGCTCTTGTAGAACAATTTTCATGAAGTTTCCATATAAATGTTTCTACTAGAGTCGCGTCACGCTGTCGCGTTGCGCCATTTTTGCGGAGCCTTTAGTATAGATCTTAGAAATACCTACTATAACCTTCAAAGCAATTTTTTAATTCTAACCATGAAATACAGAGAATAACTAATAAATCAATCAAATTAAATCAATCAAATTAAACGCTACCTACCAAACAGTCGAGCACAGCAACTCACTTTTACGTTTATAACTTAAATAGTGATTATTATAACTAGGTCTCTCCGCTACATTCGTGGTTAGAACTGTCGCAAGCAGTAAAAGGTCAACACACCTTTGATCACAGATAAAAATTAATCAATAGCAACTGTTATTTGATACCATAACGACACAATCACAAAACATAATTATTAAAACCATAACTGTATTATTCTCGGCTGCGAGCATAATATCCATGAAATTATTATTATTCCTCGTATAAATAAGTTATTTTTATTTTGCCAGAAAGGTAAAACCGGGCATTAATAGCACCTTGAGCTCTCCTGCCTTTATACCAATTCATTTGGGGTCGGTGCAACATAATATATTTTTCTTCCACACTTCTTTCTCTATTAGTCGGCATCTCGGTAGTCACCCCCTTTCTCCCTTTCTAGTCATATCATCTTTCACACAGTCTATCCATCATTTCTTTGGTCTTCCCCTCCACTTATGGCCATACACATTCGTACCCAAAACTTTCCTCACGACATGTTCCTCACTCCTCCGCATCACATGCCCATACCATGACAACCGATTTCCGCACAACTTTTCAGTTACGGTGACATTTTTAGACTTCCTCTTATGTACTCAGTTCTTATGCTTTGCATTCGCGTAACACCACACACCCCTTGGGCTCTCCATTATAGGTGCAAGGAGCTTTTTTAAACAACACAAGTTATTTTTTTAATCTTTATAAATATACTAGTTTTTGCCCGCGGCTGCGCCCGCTTGGATGTCGGAAATTATCCCACGGGAACGTACTACCGGGATAAAAAGTATCCTACATGTTAGTCCAGGTTATAAACTATCTGTGCTCCAAATTCCATCCGAATCCGTTAAGTACATTTTCGTGAAAGAGTCACAAATATCCATCCATCTATCCATCCATCCAGTCATCCATCCATCCTCACAAACTTTCACATTTATAATATTACTAGCGACCCGCCCCGGCTTCGCCCGGGTAGCAAAGCATAATATAATACAGCCTATATCACCCGGAGATAGTGTAGCTTCCTAACAGTGAAAGAATTTTTGAAATCGGTTCAGTAGTTTCGGAGCCTATTCAATACAAACAAACAATCATATCTTTTCTCTTTATAATATTATTTCACTATATTTCGTTTATTACAAAATAAATTTAGGTTATACCTTAGCCTCAGCAACACGTGGTGGTTATGCTATTAAATTGTAGCTTATATGAAACGTTTGTATTTTTATCATAGCGCCATCTATCGAATACTTACTCAATCCAGTCAACAGACATCGCCATCTGTTAGAATCGTTTAGAGCTAACAGATAATTGTGACTGTCAAATAATAGACAAATAATTTGCAATAAAATAATATTTCGACTATAAATTGAGATGTAAGCTATCCTATCTTTCAAGTTAGATCAAATTGCACACGGTGTGCAAATCAAATTTAGAATCGGTTCAGTAGTTTAGGAGTCCATCGCGGACAAACAACGTGACACGTAATTTTTATATACATTAACGTATATAAAGATATTAGTAGGAGTTAATAAAGAGAAGTTTATGCTGCCTAATTTTTGTAGACCAATAAAAGATTTCATTGCTACATATATTTTTATCAACAAAATTATATCGTCTTAATTCCATGTATGAATGCCACAGTGAGAATAATTATATTGCCCATTCACCATTCCAGACTCAAGAAGGCACTGCAAAATATAATTGTTTCCTGCCAAGTTCGTCTGAAATTGTGCTATAAACCGTTTTATGTGTATATTATACGCTAATTAGTGTCATTTAGTGCTACATTGGCACTCGTAATGACTTAATTGGAGTCATATCCTGTTGGCACAGATACTTTGACCGATTTATTGTGTGACGACTTGATGAGCCTTTGACATCACAATATTAGAAATAGTATGAATCATCCAACTAAGATTATTCTTAGTTCTAGGTCGCTAAACGTGAGATCTAGCATTCGGTTTCCAGACGGGAAAAGTCGTAATAGGGCTGTCTAGACCGAAGTAAGGTTTTTCAAGTCAGTTACATTTAAACCCTATGTTATAAGGGGCTAGAGTATTGCGATAAACTGGGCTCCAGAATCCAAATCCAAACTGGGAAATTCCTAATGGAAAAACCCAATAACATTTGTACCCATTTTGTAGTGTTTGATTTATTTTTTGTTATGTATTTTTGGGATACACAATAAAGTATAATATAAATGAATAACACTTAGCACTACCCAAAAATCAAAAACAGCGGGGTAATTACGTAACACACTAACAGTAGGAATGGGCTTCATTTTGACAGTTCAACAACATTCATTGCGTTATTTACGTTGTTGAGCAGACAAATTTTTCGAACATAAGAAGCAATGGACTAGCAATAGGCTTCAAAATTATTCAGATTGTGATAGATAGTGTGTTACGTAATAAGGGTGCAGGACTACATGCTCGGCACTCACACTTGCAATAATTAAAGCAACGAGGGTTTATTTATACGGGAAATTTGGATTTGTGCCCTGTTGATGGCAACAGGCTCGCCCCCTATTTCATGGGACTTACACATAACTGGCGAAATGTGGGTGTACTATAGGTACACCTCTGCCTAATCCTTAGATGAATATTGGCGTGATGTTATGTACGTAAAACAGAAAAATAGTAATGTAAATACTTTTAAGACTCGTATAACCTTGATTTAGCCTTCGTTAGTTTAGTTAGTGCAATAATAAGTTAAGGAATTTGATGATTGGTAGGTCAACCAGTTGTCGTTAACAAACTAGAATTATTAGAAATATTATTTATAGATGTAAACTAGAAATATATAATAATATCCTTTTGATTTAAAACTAGGTAATTTTTGAGGCCCAAATGGATTTAAGTAGACTTAATGTAGGTGTTTTACTAAAACTTGTTGAATTGCGTTATTGGTCTAAGTGGTCGCAAGCATGACTAATTTAGGTAATTGAGGTCGATTTTTAGGTCGAAAAACGTAGTATTGGATGAAATCGAATTGGATGGAACTTAGTAGCAACCCAGGAATCTATAGTTTTTTAACAATAGGCTCACCTTCTATTACATGGGCCTTGCACCCTAATTACGTAACACACTATCTATCACAATCTGAATCATTTTGAAGCCTACTGCTAATCCATTGCTTCATATGTTTTAATAATTAGTCTGCTCAACAAAGTAAATAACGCAATGAATGTTGTTGAACTGTCAAAATGAAACCCATTCCTACTGTTAGTGTGTTACGTAATTACCCCGCTGGACTTATCTAGCAACGGGTGTACCGTAAACCTCGGTTTGGCCTTTCGAGAAAAACAGGCGTAATGTTACGTTAGGTTATTATTTTAATAAAGTGGAAAACTAATTAACGAAAGAAAAATGATTGTCCTAAGTGTCATAATTGTCCTACAAGCTAAAATAATAGAATAGAATAATCTTTATTAAAGTACAGTCGCCAGCACATGAGGTTACCACAAACTATCAGATTTTCTCATTCGATTTTGAACTTAACCATCAACATTTTAAGGTTTTAATTCGTTTGGAGAAATTTGACAGTTTCGTGTAGCTTTACCTGCTGGCGATTGTACAACAGAAAAATGATTATTACTTTATTATTATTATTATGTAAAAAGTAACACGGGCAGGGATAGAATACCTAATATTTCTTATCTGAAAGACACTTCTTTTCTTATATTGTACACCCGTAGACAGAATGAGACTTTGTTTTACGAATCCAAAATATTATTTTTTCCCAAAAACCTGTTCATTCTCTCCGTATTGACTTAGTCAGCATGACAAGGCACTTATCGATAATGAATAAATACGTGTTTTATAAAAAAATACCTTCGGATCGGTGACGTCGTCCTTGCGACAACCAGTTTGCTGGACTTTACACCCGACGCAGACGCAGTCATTTACTCAGATATACTTAGTCGTTTGTTTAAGTAGGATCAGTATTTGAGATTGATTCGAGAAGTTAATGGTGTGTCAAGAGCTGAGAGCAACTAATTAATGGATTCAAAAAGCCGGGTGAAATCGAATATATATAGATGTTCTGAAAAAGCCATTTTGACATGATTCAGTGAGGGAAGATGCCGAACGAAGTTTGTAGTTTCAAGTTAGAACCAAATATGTGTTATAATTGCCTCAGCTCGGCTTCGGCTCGGCTTCAACAAATAGGTACTGCCGAATCGAATGTACCGACCCGAACAAGCATGTAGCAGCCCTGAGTTTCCCACTAGACTGTTTTCTGCCGTAAAGCAGCGATGGTATTTCCGGTTTGAAAGGTACTCTGTGGTGGCCAACTCATAAGGTACGCCGTAAGCCTGTTTGACCATCTTCCATACAAATACAGGGTTAATATTTTTTTAAGTTGTTAAGTTTTGAATAAGTTACCTTAAGTTTTGAGTTGAGCTGCACGATTACTGACAAATGCGTGCACTGACTGGACAGGCCCACTCATTCTGTGTGGTATTTTTTCCTCAAAATTACCATTTCAGACTCAAACCTACATGGTCTTCACATGATCTGACCAAGATTATGTCTGGACTTTAAAAGAGACTGTGACCTCTGAGTTTGTTTCGGCCTTTCTTCTCAGAGTAGTCAGATAGGAAACGCCGACCTCATCTAGTTTTAAAATATGATTGACGTGTAAAAGTGTTTGTACAAACCTACTTACAGAAATAAAATCATTTATCATTTATCATTAAAACAAAACTGCCAAAATAGTTTATACATATACATATGGCACGGTTGGCGCAGTGGTTAAGCGATTGGCTGCTGCGCTGGGTGTCGCGGGTTCGATTCCAGCACGGAAAAAATATTTGTATGACCTACACGTAGTTGTTCCGGGTCTGGCTGTTTGTGTATCTAAGTTTAATTTTTTGTAAACGCACCCACAATACAGGAGAAATTCCTAGTGTGGGGCAACGTTTTAAAAAAAGAGAAAAAACAGAATAAAAAAGAAAAAAGAATATGCGAAAATGTAGTTTAATTAATTTTACGATTTATTCCCCGAGTAGTTAATGAACGGCCATCGTTTCGAAAACTAAAATCATAATAGTACACAGTTGCTTTTCGCTCTATTTTATCAAGAATTTCTGCAAGAACTCGACGCAGAATCACGTTTTAGCGAAACGTGACGTCAAATGGGCAAACGTGATCTCTAGTTGAATAAACGTTTGGCCTACTAGTTTTATTTACATAATGGCTACATAACACGCCACCGCCTGTGACCCCAAATTGTTGGGCAAAAGTGTGGTATGATCTGTGCTAATAATAATATTACATACATAAAGCTTGTCCTCGTCTCTTTGAGCATAAAATGTTAATAATACTTCAGGAATTAAATACACACTGAGTACCAGTTCCTCAGCAAAGCTATCTTTTGTCAAATTCAAATTGGATTAGTTCAGCCGTGTAACTTTCTATACATACAAACAAAGTTATCCAAAGTGTTTATAAAGAATACAAAAGTTAATTTTGTCAAATTTTAACAAGATTATGCTGATTTACTACTACCAAATTAGTTTTTAAATAATTCGTTGTGACTCTGCCCTTACTCTTCATTTCTGTTACGTTTGTGTCACGATAAAACAAAATAAACACAAAAGAAATGTACATTAATTTTGAAAACGACCCTAATATCTCTGTTTACAGTGAGTAAGGGATAAACTACGGGTCCAATTTTGAGTATTTTTAGCACACAGCTAATTTTGAACTCAGGGAGATATCCCAAAATCGCCAACCTACAGTTAGCTATCGTGGTAATTTAAGTCCGCCTTTGTACATCGACCTGTACCTTTATCTGTGCCTTTATCTCTTACCTTTATCTTTATCTTTACCTTTATCTTTATCTTTATCTTTTTTTTTCTAATAAAAGAAAATAATAATTTGAACAGCCATTCCTTGGTATGACAAGACCTCTTTGCCTTATTGCGGAGCAATAATTATAAATCAAAGTTATACTACCAGTATTTAAGCGTCAATTCGAGCTGTACTGTAAAGCCTCGGGCACAAAAATAAGCCTTTCAATTTCCTATAGAAAGTAAGTTAAGTATTTAAAGTACTGACGTTGTTTGGTTTCAGATAAAAATCTTTGAAGTGACGGTCTCAGAGGGTTAATGAACATTCACAGGGTTACTGCCTTTTATTCGCACACGATTATAATAATTATCAGTAGGTAGTAATTAAGTAATTTAATGACATTTAATGACATTCAAAGCAAATTGAAGTGGAAAGCTTTGTTTTAAAAAACAGCAGAATTCTTTGTATGCTTTTTGAATGACGTATGCTGGAAGAGATTTCTTTAGAAATAAGCATCACCTTTGTACCTATTTTTCTGTTCCTTTCTTCTTGTCTGTTTATATATATGTGTGTACAGAAATGGTTAAATAAATAAATAAATAAAATCGAACAAAAGGGTTATAAATACATTACAAAAATAAAATCTAAAAGGTTGGGAATATGTGCGTCATATCTAACTACTGTAGCATGTATGTACTGACAAACTTGTGCAATTTGTGGACAGGTCCACATCTGTGTGGTTCTTTCCACGAAAGACCATTTCAGATACTAATCTACATGGTTCGCTCATGTGAGAACCATGTAGATTAGTATCTGACATGGTCATGATCAATGGTGTTCTGAATGGTCATGACCTGACCAAGATTATGTCTGGACTTTTTATTATTATTATTATTTATTTATTTATTTAAATCAACTTTGGATCATAAAATTATACAAAATCAAAAATGATGAATAAAATTATAGACATTTAAATTTAAATTGAAAATTATACATTAATATAAACAAAATTAAAAGAATATCTTAACATTAATCTACAGTACGTGGACCATGCAGCAGTGGTTCACGTACTGACAGTCAAAACGTTCAGCAAAAGCGTTCAGGATACTGTTGCGGCTGGCCCGCACCCTACTCACCAGGAACGTTCAGCACTTGCGCATGATTGTGTGGAAACAATCCACACGCGCCTCGGCAAACATCCCCGACGCGCTACAGAAGCGAAGCAGCCCCAAGAGCACCCTGAACGCGCTGTTGTATTTTGACAGTTCAACAACATTCATTGCGCTATTTACGTTGTTGAGCAGAAAAATTGTTCGAACATATGAAGCAAAGGATTAGCAATAAACTTCAAAATGATTCAGATTGTGATTGACAGTGCGTGTGTGTCTTGTTGTGTGTGGAGTGTGTGTATGTGTGTGTGTGTCAATTAGGGTGCCAGCCTATATAATTAAATACCTACGTAGGTGAATGTTACGTGTATATATAAGTGAATGGCTGATGTTAAACTTATGCATAAAATATGGCTAAATGGTTTATTATGTTTCTACGTTTTATACCATTTTTTTTTCTTTTTAAAACAACGTCATCATTGTTTTTAAGTATTCTATGTCGCGAATCCATCGGATAGCCGACTACTTATTCGTCAAACATTTTTTAAATTACCTTTTTATTGCATAACCAGTTAACTGCAATAAATCATAATATTGAGATTGCAGTAGGTAGTTTATTAAACAGATAACTTGAACAACTGCCTCCGCAGATTTATCTGATTGTGTCATTTATTTCCGGTATAAACAGAACCGCTCTAAGTAGTTACCAATAACTTTCTGTAATATCTTACAAAACAAAAGCGGCGACCGACTAGATTTTATATTAACAAAATTAATTAGTCTTATCATAATTTCGTCCGTCCTCATTGGCTTGCTGACATTTTATTTCGGCGACAAGGTAGCCTTAAATCCGTCAATAACCTAATACCGGTCATCGTACACGGTCAACCGTTTTGCTGGTCACTTACTCAAAGATTTAACTCCGATTTGATTACGTTTATCTTGAGAATCATTTCGTTTTTTGTTTGCTACGCGGGTTCTGCTACGACGCTACGCACGTAGCTGTTGCTACGACGCGTAGACGTTGGCTACGATATTATTTCGGGATAGCGGGAACGATCTATTTAATATACTTTTGTTTACAATAACAAATAATGAGCCTTCAACTTATATGATAATGAATTATTACTATGAAGCATACCGATATCGGTGAAGGAAAACATCGTGAGGAAACCGGCATGTCCTAGACCCAAAAATTCGAAGACCTGTGATATCTACCAACCCGCACTGGGCCCACATGGTGGATTACGGCCCACTCCCGCTTACAGAGAGGAGGCCTGTGTCCCAGTAGTGGGAACATTGTAGGCTGATTATGATACTGATATCGTACTTTTTATTGCAAACGCGCAACACAGCTTCGTAAATCCTAAAGGACGTAAATTAATGATCATACATTCTTTGAGGTAAAGATGTTGCAGTCATCTCACATACAGTCAGGGAAATTAATTGTTAAGAAAATTGACACTCTACGTCAATATGCCTTTTTGTAGCCATATCATACAATTGACAAGGAATGACATTGGAATATACGGACAATATAAGTTCGTTGTCAATTCGTATAACAATGACTTCCCTGACTTTACCTAGAATATCGTAGTTTAGGCTTTACAAAACAATTTCTTAATATTTTATGTTAAAATTTAAATAATCGAATACACATTAATTTAACCTTACCGAGTTCAAGTATAAAGGTATACACCTTGTACAGAGTTAAAAAAAAAACTTTAAATAATCGAAGGTTATGTCTATATACCAATACTTGTATCTCTTGAATAATTTACATACAATTATTCAGTTTGACATCTGTATTTGTAAGTTATAACATCTATTAATTTTGTAGTCAAAGTCCAAATGTTGGAAACATGTAAGTTTGTAATAACAGGCAATCAGAGAAGGGTATTACATAATGTGTTTCTTTTATTTTAGTTCTTAGTTAATAAGTCCGCCTTTGTACAGTATTTTTTTTTACTTGTACATAAAGTTTAAAAAAATCCTATCCTATCCTACTATCCTACTAATATTATAAATGTGAAAGTTTGTCAGGATGAATGGATGGATGGATGTTTGTTACTCTTTCACACAAAAACTACTTAACGGATTTGGATGGAATTTGGAACACAGATAGTTTATAACCTGGATTAAGATGTAGGATACTTTTTATCCCGGCACTACGTTCCCGTGGGATAATTTCCGACATCCACGCGGGCCAAGCCGCGGGCAAAAGCTAGTAATAAATAAATAAGAAAATGGTAGGCTATACGGCAAATTAGTTTTCTTTCTTTAACCGGTTTCTAATTTATTACGTACAATCCAAAAAAATCCTAAATTCATTAATTCACTGACAGACAAAGCACAGCCTAACCCGCTGAGTCTAGAAGCATGAAATTTTGCGCAAGAGTTCTTTTTATAACGAAGGGGCGCGATAAGGAAGGATTTTTAAAATTCATCCCCTAAAGGGTTTAAATAGGGGATGAAAGTTTGTATGGAAATTCGTCAGTTTGACGATGAGAAATCCTATCGAACGCGTGCGCGTGAGACTTGTAAGAATAATGAAGTGTTTAATAAATAAATATTACCTTTTGTAATTGGCATATTTTTGAAATTTTGTGTATTTATGTTTGTGATCAGTTTTAACAACTATTTAGGCCACCCATATCATCATAATCAATAGTGATTATGATGATATGGGTGGCCTAAATAGTTGATAACCCGGGGATAGCCCCGGCCCGTCTTCACCCACTGCTGAGCATAGACCTCTCTTTTCTTGTGCCAATCCCCACGCCCCTGTACCAGCCTCATCCAGGTCCTACCCGCAATATAGTAATGGTAAAATAATTCTTCAATAACGTTAAGTGACGTCTATGAATGCGGAGTTAAATCATTAAATTGACATGTATTGTGTGTATCTCATTAGCATAAAAAAAATTGTTTGTACAATTATCACTGTCTGTAGTCTATTGCGAAAATATTGAAGGTGTATGTACCTAATAATTTACATCTAATATATAAAAATCTCGTGTCACAGTGTTTGTTATCACACTCCTCCGAAACGGCTTGACCAATTTTTATGTTTTTTTTTGTGTATATTTGGAAGGTCTGATAATAAGTCGTAAAGTATATTTCATACCGCTGCAATAAACCGCTGCTTAAAATTTGAGACCCAGTAGTGAATTGTGGTAAAATCTAAAAATAATAATAGAATATACAACGCAAGTGCTTAGAATTATTTAAATATATTAACGACGCGAAAGTATTGTGTAATCTTAATTTAGTGTCTTTTCACGACACATTAATATTAATAGGTCACTGTCACTAGACCCTAAAGGTTCATTAGAAAACCAATGTCAGACAGCATCTGTCTGGCATTAATGCATGCTGAAATGGACCTTTTGGCGCAGCCGCGAGGCAGCAATGTTGGTATTGTTAAAACAATTAACTTTTTGTTTTGTTTCACTTTCTGTTGCCAAATAAATATTGTTCTTTCTTTAGGAAAATCCTTCGAATATCAATGGTTTTATCTAGTCAGGCCCGAAGTGGCCCGCTAGAGGGCCAAAACAATAGATAATAAATTGTGTCTCATTAACGATGCTTGATGAGTTAACCATTGAAAAGTAAAATTAAATCTAGTTTTCTAAAGAAATTAATCAGGAAAATCCTAGGTTCAACACTGACTAATTTTGATGTGCCGTGCTTCACCGAGGCTGTGGATGCCTGGAGACTCGCTTGCCCGAATTCAGATCCACCCGACAATCCATCTTCCCCGAGACGGTGGGATGAGCCGCTCTGCAGAGTAGTACAAACCAATTTACTGGACACGTCGGCTACTACTGTGAAGCGTGCACGCCTACTGGCTGTGGATAAGTGGAAGTCGGGTCTTTGACTTCATGCACTACCGTCGTCGAACAAAAGCACCTTGTTGAGGACACTACTTTTCCCTCGCTGCTTTCCTGCGACTGTCACTGTGGCGAAGTTGTCAACAGCTTCCAGTGTTGGAAAAGGCTCTCAGGAAATGATTGTCAATGGAAAGTAAAAAGATACTATTTGCCCAAAATGATAACTACGGTTTCTTTTAATATCGATTTCGTTACAATTGTTTTCACACTGATACTTATCGCTGAGGTTCTGCTGCAAAACGCGGTGGTTTTTCATACATTTTGATTAGTTTTTGCCATGTTTTCGCTTGCGGCAGCAAAAAAAATCAAAATTTGCGCCGCAAAAATTATTTACACAGAATTAGTGAAATCTTTTTTTCTAGGTGTTGGGTTCAGATTCATTGAGCTTTGTCTTTTTTGTTCTGATTTGACGTTGCTAACGTAAATAAACTGCTTAGATTTGGGTAAGACGTAAGAGTTTGCATAAGATATTTGAAAGTAAAATTATGGTATTTTCGCGTAGGTACAGGTCTGGCATTGCGATACTATATACTACATAGCATGAAAATATGATACAAATAGTATAATTATACTACGAAATCCAATGCATCAGCCTCTGACACCACGGCTTGACTTGCAGCCGAAGTGCGGGCCGCTTAGCGCGGCACGCGAATATTAATGGCATCATCCGACGAGCCCTTGTCACCGTCGGCGTTCCAGCTGTATTAGAACCTGATGGCTTGGCACGCGACGATGGCAAGAGACCGGACGGCATGTCTTTATTGCCATGGAAAGTGGGTAGGCCCTTAGTGTGGAACGCAACGTGTGTCGATACTCTTGCGCCATCCCATCTTCCTGGCTCGGCGTGCTGTACTGATGCTACTGCTGCGGCTGCGGAAAACCTTAGACGGTGAAAGTATAATAACATTTTCGAGGCCTTGGGTTGAAACACTCAGGCCGTGGTGTCCGAGTGCTCATGGTTTGTTTAACGCAATCTGCAAACGGCTGGTTGACACTTCCCGTGACCCAAGGGCTGACTTTTACCTTGGCCAGAGGCGAAGCGTTGCTATACAACGAGGCAATGCCGCGAGTCTCTTGGGTAATTACCAGCCGACAGCGATGCGGAGGAATTTTGCGACGCCATATTTTAGTTTTTAATAGTTTTAATTAGATTAGGTTTTTATTTTAATAGTTTGTTAGTTAATTTAGTTTATGAAGTTTACCCTGAGCAAAAAGTAAATTTTTGGGTATGACAATGTGAACAAAACGTTTTCTATATAGAAAACAATGTCTAATGGCGGAGTGGTTTGTGAAAGCTTTAGGAGAACTGTATCAAAATCAACCGAGCAGTTATCGAGATCAGGCCACACAAAAAGACAGACGTGGTAGGAAAGCGTGCTGATCGTGTTACGATAAATATTAAGTAACATTATGATAATAATAGATGTTATTATTACTACACAGTGTACGTAATACGTAACAGATAACAAACTTAATTTTGTATAAATAACTTACCCTTTCTTTTAAAATTATAATATAAGTAGATATAGTGATAACAATTATAAACAAACTTCCAAAACAATGTTTCGATATAAGCACTTTCGCCTTAATTATGCAAGTTTTAGGTCTGTCTTAAAGCTCTGGATTTTCGGCATCATTTGGTTAGCTTGCAGACAATTCAAAGGTAAGTAGATAGGGTAGGTACCTAGTCTACTTAGAACGATAAATGACTCATTAGACAGATGATTCTAAAAGAAATATCATTTCAGCAGAGTATTAAAATTGATTTTAATTGAATACTTTAATAATAACGGCTGTATAATAGCCATAATTTTCCATAACTTTAGTTAGTTGCTATAATTTCTATAGCAACAAAACACCGCGGTCAACATATTTTCCACTTTCTGCCTCCAAATTTGCGCTCTCACTTTATACCAACGATTTTATGCGGTAATATTTAGTTTTATTTTACTTACATTTAAATATATTCATGGAATATTATGATAAAAAGGCTGTGTTGACTCCGGTTGAGAAATAAAGCATTTTTTAAGCTATTGCATAGCTTTTATCGCGGGTTTTGAGCGCGGCGACCGAATCAAGAAATTCCGTAACGAAAATAAAACCTAACACCCCCCACTCCGCCTACCATGTAGCTCGGCCGAGCGTTCGCTTAACGTGTATGTATATGGTACGACTACGACTACGACGAAATAAAAAATAAATAAATAATTATAATTGCATAAGTTGATAAAAAATGCTATGCAATAGCTTTACCGCGGCAGTCCCCGAGTGCCACACGTGTTTTTATTTTCTTATTTAGCTTTACTATGGGAGTTAATATTTCTGATTGGTATCGTCCATATATCTATTTTATCATTATATTAGCTATAAAATTCAAACAGTGACCCGAAACGTGGCCAAACAGGTCGGGTATTGCCTAACAGTTAAAAAAATAGATCTAGATGTCAGAGAATGCGTGTGCGTCACCGACGACCTAGGTAATTCATTTTCAAGAAAACATCTGTGAATTCTGTGACAGACGTACGGCAAAAATCATTTTTTTTTTAAAACAAGTAACACCACGTTATAACATTAGTCCTAAGTAATTATTCCTTCAAAAAAATAGTTTTTGAAATCCTCGTCAAACCATCAGTTAATCTACTCGCGGTTTAGTTTCCGTTACAAAAACGTTGTTATTTTAATTGAAAAACAAAAACCTGTTTTTTCGCTGACGCCTAAAAACTCAATTTGTTGACGTCAATAAGTTGATGGTATTTTAAGAGTTAGGTATATTAAGTTTTATGGAAATAAATATGTAAGATATACCTAACTAGCAAAGTGAGTTTGATCGTCTTGCACCATCCAATCAACGGGGTTATCGCGTAACACACTATCAGTAGCAATTGCTTTCATTTTGACAGTTCAACATTCATTGCGTTATTTTCGTTGTTCAGCAGACAAATTTTTCAAACATAGGATGCAATGGATTAGCATTATCCTTCAAAATGCTTCAGATTGTGATTGAAAGTGTGTTATGCAATTAGGGTGCTGTTTGCTGCCTAAAATGCCAAGGTAAAAATCCGGCCAAGTGCGAGACGGACTCGCACTCCAATGTTCCGTACCACCGTACAATATTTAACACTACATTTTTTTTTCTTGTATGGGACTCCCTTTAAATTTTTTTATTTTTTTATTAATTGTTGTTATAGCGGCAATAGAAATACACACTCTGTGAAAATTTCAACTGTCTACCTATTACGGTTCACGAGATACAGCCCGCTGACAGACAGACGGACGGACAGCGGAGGCTTATTATTAGGGTTCCGTAGGCACCCTTTGGGTACAGAACCATAAAAACGGCAAAAGCGTTGAACTATAGCAACCATATTGATAACTATAGATAGCTTCGAGATATATGCGGTTTAAAAGCTAGGGTCATGGGGTACAAATGCGCGTCTGTCTTTCGAAAAAAGAATGCAGTGCAGGCGCACCACGCTGTCATTTGACAACCTGTTTTTTTTTTAACCATTTGCTATTCTGATATAATAAAATTATATTGGGTGTCCCAAATGTAAATATAGGTAGGAATTATTTATTGCATACATGCCGTTCTTTTATTATTTATACCCTAACCTAACACCATAGTAGATACATAAATAGATAGTACCTCAGTTCCTGACACCATCGTTTATGTACATAGAAACACTTAAGTACACAAAAATATAATAATTAGGGAAGTTTAAACACATTATAACGACGGCCATCAAAGTTGAACTATTGAGCCTCTGCATTGGCAGCTAGAGTCAAGGCACAGGGTATTTTATTTATTGTTACTATAATTTAAACTAAAGTTTACCACATATTAACTCGGCTATAAATTTAGGGTGTATATTTAAGAATAATGGCGTCCGGGTTTCGACAACTCGACCGACTCGTACATATTTAATTGCCTTAGGTAAAGGGAAAATATTGTAATAAAGGCTTTTTCCTAAGGTTCCTTTTGCATAATAGTGGCGAGCCTTGCCGTAAACCTGACATAAAACAACACGGGCTTTTACAACAAAAAAAAACAATGAAAATAGGTAATACAAAATACCTAATAAAACATGTACGATCCGAGAATTGAACCCAGAATCACATTTAAGGCTCCTACAAACAGGCGCGACACGTGACACGACACAAAGGCACCGCTCGTCGCGCGGCAGGCGGTGCCTTTGTTTCGCGTGCGATTCGCGTCACGTGTCGCGCCTGTTTGTAGGAGCCTTTAAGTAATTGGAACTTTCGTCTACTAGATCAGTTTAGAAAACTGTTCAAATTAAATAGGTAATTAATGCAGCAGTACCTACCCTACCTATATTTTTTTTTTTTTTGTAACTCAGCCAATTAACTCGGACCTCGTTTAGCGGACCTCACATCCATTACACATAATAAATCTTTACATAATAATGAAGTAAAATGGAATAAATTACAAACGAGATCAAAATCTCAGCGACCTCCGGCAGAGGTCGCCAACTATCTCGGTTTGGTTCAAAACTTCATACTTACCGACACTTCATTAATTATAAACAAAAGTCTTCATAAATGAACTTGAACGCAATACCTACGTTTGTGCATATATTACGGGAAGTTAAAAATTATATCCAGGTTAAAAATTATATTGGTTCGATTCCCATGTGGAGATTTTTCTCAGTAGCAAACCCAGTGTCTGAATTTTTGCCTGGTAAAAATTACAATAGGCTCGTCCCCGGTGAAAATGGTTGTTTTTTAGCTATTTTAGCCTACCCTTTCATGAACATCTAGCGAAATGGTATAGCTGTAGCATTGTGATTCGAGAGTCATCGGTTTTTCTATAGAAATTAAAACAGCGCCAAGTGAGCATATTTCGAACTAAGTACGCATGGTCTAAAAAAACAAGGTCTGGCACTCCGAGAGTGACACATGCTTACGTCACTATCCAGTTGCCACTTTATTGAAACAAAACACGAATTATGGAAACATTTCCAGTCACAATTCTGTTAAAAAATATATAATAGGTCTTTACCTATGAAATTGCCGTTTTGTATGAAAAAATTTAAACGAATTTTTTTCATGAATTTTTTATTTGTATTAATCGAAGTAATCACCCATGCAATCAATGCATCTTTGCCATCGCAGTGGCAGTTTATTGATGCCCTTCTTAAAGAAATCAGCTGGACGGGAGGCAACAAATTCTTCAAAGGCATTTTGTACTGCCTCTCGGGTATTAAATTTTTTTCCCGCCAAGAAGTTATCCAAATTCTGGAAAAAGTAGTAGTCTGTAGGCGCAAGGTCTGGTGAGTAGGGCGGATGACGGAGAGCTTCCAACCCCAGTTCTTGCAACTTGGAGACCGTCTGCTGTGCAGTATGAGGTCGCGCGTTGTCGTGCAGGAGCAGCGGAGACGAGCGATTGACCAATGCTGGTTGGAGATGCGCCAGCTTCTCCATCATTGTGTTCAGTTCTTCACAGTACACATCTGCAGTAATGCTCACCCCGTTTGGTAAGAAGCTGTGATGAATCACACCGGCGCTAGACCACCAAACAGTGACCATCACTTTTCTAGGGGTAAGTTTTCGTTTAGGGCATTGTTTAGGTGCTGAACCAGGATCCAACCAACTTGCTGAGCGCTTACGGTTATCAAACAGAATCCATTTTTCATCGCAGGTAACAATGCGGTTCAAAATTCCTTCATTTGTGTGTCTGTTGAGCAGTGCAAGGCACGTCTCGACGCGTACTTCGCGCTGGCGATCATTGAGTTCGTGGGGCACCCATTTGTCAAGCTTTTTTACCTTGCCAATTTGACGCAAATGGACCAATATTGTTTTGACGCTAACGTCGAAAGCTGCTGCTAATTCAGCCGTAGATTGTGTATCATCAGCTTCCACAATCGCCTTTAATTCGTCATTGTCGACCAAAGTCTTCGGACGACCGCGAGGTTCATTTTTCAGGTCGAAATTTCCAGAACGGAAGCGAGCAAACCAATAACAGGTGGTGCGTTGGTTTGTAGAGTTAGCTCCGTAAACGTCGTTGATGTTGCGTGCCGCTTGTGCCGCGTTGCTGCCACGACGGTACTCATATTCCATAATTACTCGAATTTTTAACGTATCCATGATGACGAAAAAGATTGAAATGCGATGAAAATGTAACACTAATCAATAAAGAAATGACTACTTTTAGAAAAAAAAATCCATGTTTTTAAAATAAAATTAATTTGAAATTAGAATTCATAGCCAAACAAAGATTATTTTGATTTGAAATGGCCAGTACTGCAGAACGGCAATTTCATAGGTAAAGACCTAATATATAAAACATTTAAATTGTCGTTTCGGTTTTCGAATCAAACGAAAAAATTCAATTTAAACAAATACCAACGTAATTGTTAGTTAAAACCTCATTGTTTTATCGGATTTGCACAGGTGATAAAGGAGTTTGGGGAGTTATTTTTACACACTACTGGTAACACAGCGGTGATGACGTAGGCTTGTGTCTCCCACGTGACCACTGTGTCTTGGAATGCTATACCTGGCGAAGTATATTATTATACCATGTAAGTACGTATATAAAAAGGGAATGGCCCTTCGATCTTGTTTCCTTCAGCTTTTTGTGTCATATAAGTGAGCAGACAGGAGGATGCTAGGAGGCTACTGTTATTCTATGATTCATTTTGTCCATGTCCCCAATGATGAAATTAATCACAAAGATGTACGAGAAACGTCTGTAATTAGCACATACCTACATAAAAAGCCTATGTCAAATGTTCACGGACGCGGATGCAATTTGTATCCATTTATTAATTAAGCAATTAATGCTAAGAATTATTAAAAACCTATCACAGATTACCTACGGGGTAAAAACGTTAGCAAATAGATAAACTTTATTAGTTTTTTTAAGTCGCGTGTAATGGCTAACGACCCATAGAAATTCAATGCAAAGTGCATCTTGAAATTTTGACCTATAGAAAACCACAAACCACATTTCACAAAAGTTACTTCAGATATGACGCATGAATAACTACAAGTCCCGCCATCTAGTGGAGTGACGCGGCATTACACAACCAACAATCAACGCTACTAGTTCGTACCATAACTAACAGATGGCGCTATTCTGAACTGTTATGTAATATCATTTTTTAAATGTAGATGGCAGTGTTCTAAGAACAGAATCTTCATTCTCATTAGCAGGAGAAAGGTATCCAATTTCTATAGAAGCAATAATATAATGTTAAGTCGTTTACTGAATGAATTATTATAAATATCTGGGTTATTGGGCTTGCTCATCGACCTCTTGGCTGTACGCGAAAGTGGCTCTTGCGTCATTGGACAGGTCAGAATCTCATAACGCTTGCATCATGGAGAGGAAGTTATGTGAGGCTGTACGTGTTTATTTTGTCTCTGCTGCTTTATAAACCTGTTGAGATATTAAACGTACGTGATATGAGAGCTTTACGACGCTTCTGTGAACGTGGTTGCCCATAAATTGCCCGAAACAGGAACTTTAGAGCCTAAATACCTGTATATAATAACCCCAGAAACCTAGAGAAAATAATACCTAGAAATTTCGTTATTCGTAATGTATTCTTCCCGCCTTCACATTTCTTTCTTTATTAATTGGCCAATAAAGTTGCAAGAGCAAAAAAAATAAGATGGTAAAATGTGAACATAGAAGATTTTGGTTGTTAAATTACTTCAGTCTATGTTCTATACATATTTTAAAACCTGTAATAAAGTTATTATCACTTACGCCGTAGTCCAACTGAACATTTGCTTCACCCTCTCGGAACGCAACTCTATTGGTTGCGCCATCTTCCTGTAACAAAGAGAACTAAATTTAATAAACGTTCAATAAAATTAGACACTATATTAAAAAGCTTTTAAAACGCTGCAGCTCATCGTGTTGCTGTCGACTCTTCATTTTAATAGTATATACCATTGCAGTAATTTATAAAGAGTTCCCTCGTTCGGAGACTATCCTGGCTGCACCACCAGGCTACATAGTTATTTCAGGGTGTTTCTACTAAATAAATGTATTTGTCATTGGAACGGAATGAGTATACAAAGTTCAAATTTAATGGGCCATGAGGAAGTTGTCCAAAGTTAGTTCAGAGTATTTCTACTAAATAAATGTACTGTCATTGGAATTGAACGAGTACACAAAGTTCAAATTTGATGGGCCATGAGGAAGTTGTCCAAAATCACTTAGTGTTACCTACCATTTCAAAACTGCGAAGTGACCTAATGATGTGAAAAGATTTGAAAAGCCTACCTATTAGAGTTTACTTTGTTATGGTCATAGATACATACATACATAAACTCACGCCTTCTTCCCATGGGGATAGGCAGAAACTACAGAACGCTACCTGCTACGATCCTTATATACTCTTATAGTCATCTCTACATAGTATATAACAAAAGTCGCTTTTAGTTTCTGTACACTTCATCTTTTAAACTGCGCAACGGATTTTAATGCGGATGTCATCAATAGACCGAGTGATTCAATAGGAAGGTTTACATGTATAATACATGCATGTTATAGTAGAGAAAAGCCGAGAATTTCAAGGATTTGTAATGTGATGTCGTGTCGTTAGATACGTTGTGCACAGAACAAAATTGCCCTTTACAGCATATCATTAAAATTAATATCTCAGAAGTTATCACAGATTAAAAAGTGTAACATCTATCAATGAGGGCCGATACAGACCACTTTGGGTATCATTGGGTAGTCATATTTAAGGTCTAGAAAGCACAGCAGCAGCAGGTAAAAACAGCTGTAAACATTGTATAAAAAGATATACATATACAATAGAATAATATAGTATTTTATTACTAGTATAGTCTAATTATAATAATAATATTATTAATCACTCCACACTGACACCACATTAGTATCTTACATTGCGCGAAGTCCGGGCGGGTCGATAGTAGATAACTATAATAATAGATGCTATTTCAAATGAAAAGGGGTTTGGTTACTTTTGCAACTTCATAAGACTCTCGTCTGCTACACTCGGAACAGTGGTGGCCCAGTGCTAACGGCCGCGACTTACGAGTTGTTGGTCGTGGGTTCGAATCAGGCAGGCACTTTATTTTGTGTAAATTATTTCATCACCATTGGCTCTCAAAACGGTGAAGGAAAACATCGTGAGGAAACCGGCATGTCCCAGAACTAAAAATTCGAAGACATGTGACGACTCGCACTGGGCCCCCGCGTGGTGGAGTATGGCCCACTCCCTCTCACAGAGAGGAGGCCTGTGGCCCAGCAGTGGGAACATTTTCGGCTGATTATGCTATTATGCTACTACAATCGACGATTGAACGTTGGGTTCCCGAATTCGAGCCCCGGGTCAGTCAGTGTAATTGGGAATTGCTCAACTGCAGGCTAGAGAAGAGATGTTTGAAGGACCGGTTGTTGTTACTATGCTTGGGCTCCCCAAATGTCCCAATTTGAATGCTCTATGTCCAGCAGCATGCGTCTTTCTTTTGGTTAAGAAGCATTTTGTAACGAATGTCATCGTTGGAACATGACTGGAAAAATGTGAGTGTACTACAGTTACACCTCTGCCTAATGCTTCGGTGATTACACGCGTGATGTTATGTTACGTGTTTTGTTAAGTCAGTCAGGAATGTAGTTTTTTCAACTACTTAGACTATCTGCTGATAGAGAACATTGCTCAGGCTAAGAATTATATCTAAACAGAAACAGGAATAACACAAAAATACACACATCATAAGTGTCTAGGGATCAAGCACGTTTTTGCTAGTTACTAAAATTATATTTTTTGTTACTCGTATGGATACTTTTTAGTAAATTTCGGTCAAAAGATGAAAATCTTCTGTCAAGTCGTATTCCTATATATTCCTGCAACGGATTTGAGGCAAAATCAGTAGAATTTCTGCCATTTCTGTGTGAAATCAATACAAAAGAATCAGATATTTTCATTCCTTTGCAGACCGAATTTGGTGCTTCATTTCTGTTTATGCATGATAATGCACGTCCACACGCTGCCAGAGTCGTTGCAAACAAACTTGCCGTAGCTAATATCAACGCTCTACCATGGCCTGCTCAATTGCCAGACTTGAATCCCATTGAGTACGCATGGGATATGCTTCAAAGAAAAGCTTTGCCAAATATGGATGCCGTAGGTACACACACCCGAAAATCATTTTCGCCTGTTACAATGTACGTGGGGAGCCATCCCTAAACGTGATTTGGATGAACTCCGATGATTGTATTATACGCATTAACGGCGGGGCGGCGCGGCGTGGCGGAAATACAGACTACTCACTCAAAAGTGCTTTTTATGTGCCTATTTGAAATAAATGACTTGACTTTGACTTTACTAATCGTTTATTTTACGCAATAAAAACGTTTAAAAACTTATATTTTTATCACATTTAATTGTCAGGATTAATTAAAGTGAAAAATCCAGCATAAGTAAAAATCGCGAAATCTTTAGTAATGCAAAAGCAAAGAGTACTTCGTCGATCTACACACATAAAAACATCTAAATAGACATTATTATTTAATTTCAATAGGGCAATACATATATATTTTCTTTTTGATACCTTGATCTGTAGTCACTTTCGATGTGTGTATTATAAGTAGGTATGTAGATAAGTAGGCAGCCATTAAATGAGCGATTCTTACATGCTGCATCATCATCATTCTCCTGCCTATATTCCAATTTATTTAGAATCAGCGCAAAATGTCGTTGTCTTCCATATCTACTTCTCTATTATTCGTTATCTTTTGAGTCACCCCCCCCCCCCCCCCCCTTTGTATACATATCAGTGGCGTAGCTAGTCCTAAGGGGGCCCTGTATCGAAATTTGTTCGGGGCCCTTTTTACCCAACTACACCGAAGCTTCAAAAAACAATACCTACCCCAGGTGTAGGTTTTTAGAAAAAAACACACTGACTTGGAAAGTAAAGCTATTACTGTGAGTTTCTTGCCCGTTCTTCTCCATAGATACAGTCCGCGAGGTCTAAGCTGAGCTTTGCATTTGTGTGAGGTGCGCGGCGGAGTAGAGTCGCGCGAGGGACGCACCGCGCCTCAGGCCGATTGCCAAAAAGCAGTATAAACCGGCAAAGGACGCGTCGCGCTCCAGGCCGACGTCACACCTACACATCTCTATGTGCACTCACACAAATGCAAAGCTCAGCTTAGACCTCGCGGTCTGTACCCTACTACGCTTTGGAATGGGCAACTAACTAGCTTCATCTTTCTGACTGACCGACCCCTTGACAATTGAAATGTAAATGGTTTAGTTGAAATAAATGCTTCGAGTTTGAAGCCACAAACAAATTTCATTAATTTGAATTTTTTCACCAGGTACTCATTCACTACTGGCCTCATATCAATAGGAATTACGGATAACATTTTACAAATTGTCACGTCACGTCGCGGTCGGGGGGGTCCTGTAGCTTGGGGGCCCCGAATCATTGATACGGCTGATACGGCGCGGCGGTAGTTACGCCCCTGATCCATATCATCTTTCACACAGTCCATGCTTAGTTTCATTGGTCTTCCCTAACTCTTACAGCCTTCTACATTAATACTCAAAATATTCCTCACGACATTGTGATGAAATCTCCAGAAGGTTTAAAACTTCTATAAAGTTCTATGTTATTATAGACATATAAGAAGCCAAGTAAATATAACGTCATGTAATTGCAAGTCAACTTAGTATTAACAATAGGATTATAAGTTATTATCTATGTGCATGGGTGAAGGTTCTATGTATGGGTTGTAGACTGTGATCTTTGTTCTTGATTACACGTGACTTAAAAGAAATATGTAGCGGGTGTAAAAAATACACTTAACAAAGCCGAGAATCAATTGTTGCTCCCGTTATTGTGATATTTTTGTTGTTCTGGACTATACCTTGGAAACTTCTGATTACGGAAATATTGCAGGTCAATATTCCAACATTTTTTCTCGTTTTTTACGAACACAAGTTTTAAATGTTATATCAAAGTTTTTTTTTTAAATTTCGAAATGGTAACCCTAACTGCAATGCTTTACAATGGCAGAAATAGATATGATGGTAGTAGGTACTTCCTCAGACAAGCTCTTTCACAAACAGCTCTAATATTACTCTAATATCTATCCACAGTGAGTAACCATGTATTTTTTAGAACATAAATTTGTTGACTCTTTCAATCATTGTGTCATAATATCATGAACTTTTCAAACAATAACCACAATTTATCCACCAGAGGGCAGAACTAAACACTAGAGTAGAGGCAACATATGCAAATACAATATACATGACACTGCATTAAACTGAGGCTACGACAATGGTAATTGCAGGAAAACTACAGTAATTGAACAGTAGGATCGGCGCAAGCGCATCCAAGATGGTCGCCAGACGTCGTCGACGCATCTTCGAGAAAAACGATCGTTAACGTAACTTTATTGACAAATTTAATTGCCATTTTAACTGTTTTCCGTGTTAAGATCGGTGATGATACTGAGGTTTCGAAATAGTTGTCGTCAGGTTAATGGATAGATGCCATCTTTATTTCAACGTTAACTTGATTGCGTGAGTGTCAGTTATAGCTAACGTGACGATACAGACGGAGGACGAGGACTCCGACGAGGGACGGACAGCCTGAAAGCGGGACGGTCCCGCTGCACGCTGTCCCCAGCGAGGGCATAAATGTCCCGCTTTCGCAAACAGACTAAACGATAATTTAATTTACAATTATTTTGTACTGTGTCAATTCAACACAGAACTTGAAGTGTTTGAATGGGCAAATGTGCCATCATCATTGTCTTTTATTTTTTACTTGTTTATTATTGTTAACTAGCTGCTGCCTGCAGCTTCGCCCGCGGGTACGTCGGAAATTAGTCCACGGAAACCTGCTACCCAGACAAATAGCCTATGTTACTCCTTATAACATCAGCTATCTGCCAGTGAAAGTCCCGTCAAAATTGGTCCTGCCGTTTGGAGATTAGGCGGAACAAACAGACAAACAAAAAAAAAATATATAGATTTTTTGTTATAAGTACCGTATATACTTTCATATGCATTTAGTAAAAAATTGTTATGTTGACATTACAAACATACACTTCAATTTTATTTATTTGTATAGATTTTGTTTGTTATGCTCCTATTTTTATTTATTTTTTATTTTACTCTTTGTATTTCCTGTGCGTGTCCCAAATATATTTTTTTCTTTCTTTATTTCTTTTTACATGCAGAATGTGATGGATTTGCCGATCACGCAAAAATTTATTAGCAACTGCCAAGAGACGAAAGTGTTCGACGAGTTTTGACTTATTCCAAGCTTTAGGACAGACGAAAAAAATAGTAGCTGGAATCCTGAGAATGTTACTGCTGAAAACCGTTGGGTGAAATTATTCCAGCACTGCCTTGCCAACAATATCCACTTAACGAAGTTTTCTATAAATATTGAGTACGTTATGTGTCTGTCTGGAAGTAACGCACCCGTCGCGTCGAAAGACTTTTTTCTCAAATGAACAAAATACCTATGTACAAATGATAAAATACAATAACTTTAATAAGAAAACTTGTAAAACAACAAAATATTTTTTACATAACTCCGCAGGGGACGTCCCGCTTTGACAAACAACAAAATAAATGGTCACGTTAAGGCTCGTACACACTGGCGCGTGTCGCACGACGAGCGGCGCGGCGCCTTTGTGTAGCGCTGTCGCGTCGCGCCTGTCTGTGGGAGCCTTTAGTTATAGCGCTACTTACAAGCTTTATTTTGGCGCGTGCCCAAAATTGGAAATAACGCCGTTTCAGAAAATCAATAATTGCTCAAATGTTTACCAACAGCGCCAAAACATCCTTGTAGCAGTGTAG
This sequence comes from Dryobotodes eremita, assembly GCA_917490735.1. Taxonomy (NCBI): domain Eukaryota; kingdom Metazoa; phylum Arthropoda; class Insecta; order Lepidoptera; family Noctuidae; genus Dryobotodes; species Dryobotodes eremita. The sequence continues at coordinate 1,817,364 of OU823264.1, forward strand.
CTACAAATCGGCAGAGTCTGGTCTACACTCGTGGCCGGCTTTCTAGGTCTGTATAAGTCAAAAGTTTTGCCTCAGTATAAGCAAGATTGCTGTCAGCCGAAGCGGGGCTGACTGCCCCTTTGCCCAGGTTGCGCCCGATAAAAGTCACGTGAAGCTAGTCTTTTAAATAAGTAGGCTCTTTGAACTCACAACAGTAAGTGTTACAATTTTTGCGCATCTCCTATTTCTTTTTACCCGACTGCGCGACAGCAAAGATAGGGTTATGTTTTTCAGGCGTATCTATGTATCTTTGTATGTGGGATTCTTTGTACCCTCGAAGCATATTAACAGCTAGATGTATGAACATCGGCCATACATTTTGACCAAGATTAGTTTGTAGAGTTAGGCCTCATCGCGTTAGGGGCTTGGCTCTACATTCAATCTGATAACTTTGTAACAATGGTGCCGATTCTCTTGTCACAAAATTGTCTAAACTGGACTAAAAATCACTAAAATTTAGTATATTCCTGTCAAACGACGATGTCCCATTCGGAAATAGACTAAAGTGACACAACTTAACCATATTTTAGTTTGACATCACTAAGATGTTCATCACTGAGTTATTAGTTTAGTGAAAATGGTAATTTAACTATTCTGAATTTGACGTTTTTCACCAAAAATTTTGGTTGTCTTACTAAATCTGGCTAATTTTAATCGCGATTAAAAAGGTGTGGAATAAAATTAGTTGTCATGAACTAAAATTCACCACAAAACCTTGACTTCAGGTGCAAAAACAGTACTGTATCTTTTTATTTTTTTTGCTTATATCTCGAAAATGGTGTGTCCTAGCGCAAAAATAATGAAAATTTCGGAACCCTTTATGAAACCCGTAAAATTCAACCTGTAGGTAATATTTTTTTATATTTTCCATACAAAAAGTGAAAAATTCCATATAAAACAAGTCGAGGCTGCCCCCCATGCACGCCTCCAGCTCTAAAAAAAATTCACGGGGTAGGGCAAACAAGTACCATGTGGAGTCGCGATTGTCAAATTAAATTTAAGCTGCGTGCGTCAAAATTATTTTTAAATTAGAGATATTTTTTGCAGAATAGCTTTAAGATTGTCATAGCCAAAAGTAAGGAATGTTTAGTGATAGTTTAGTTAGTTTAGTTCGGTGTAAAAGAGAATCGGCACCAGTGACAGCAACCTTAAATCTTGGCAACCTACTTTACATGAAATGTTTTGGTGGGATTTCATTTCTTTTTGTAGGGTGATGTATTAGTTCTATTTGAGCGGTGATCTTGTACTGATATTACACAGACATGTTAAAATCATAACATAGCATAGCAATGTTTCTAGCATAGTCGGGTAAAAAAAAGGTATTTCTTGCACGCCAGCAGTTACTTTCTTCATAGCCAACGAAAAAGAGTTTATTTTTGTTGGTTAAATACATGCTTATCTAGCTTTCATAACAAATGGAAATAGGTAAGTATACCGATTATCCGTAAGAAATACAAAATTGTACCTCCCTTAAGGGAGTGAGAAAGTTATTTTTATTTTTTTGTTGTTTTTCTGCAAATCCTAGCCTGCATACCAAATATCAGCTTTCTAGAACTTCGGAAAGTGCTCTAGAGGTTTTGATGAGCGAGTGCGTGAGTCAGTCAGTGAAGAAATCGACGCATTTTAGGTATTAATAAAATCCAAAGCTAGACAAATGAAGCGTAGTGTGTTTTATACGCTTGCTAACTACATTTTTATCCTGAGCATTTCAACTCTCTAGCATTATCCAGGCCGAAGATATGAGGGTATGAAAATACGACGAAACGCTTCGAGAAAAGATACAGGAAAAGAAAAGATGTAGGTAGTGCCTCTGCTTTTTGTTTATGGCTCGTCTTGGCGGGGTTCTACCGTGCACTCAGATCCCAAGAACAAACTTGACATTGTAGTTGTAAAACATGTTCTCCCATACATTCCAATTGCAACTGTAATTTTTTACGCACAATATTGAAAGATTTACCATGTTATTTTAAGACCTAGAGTCTTACTTCCTATAGGTTTTCCTGTAATTTGTAAGTAAAGAACTAAAATCTGTATTTTTTCAAAATTTTTGGCTCAGTTGTTTCAGAGATAAGGGGGGAATGGTCAATGTTCATATATTTTTTTAAATCACTTCTAAACTGTTTATTTTAAAATTATACAAAAAATATGTTTAGACTCTCACAATAAGCCCTTTCATTTGATATGTTACACGGTACAGTTTGCAAAACTTTTGTTTTTAATTTCCTAGTTTGCCCCCCAAAAGTGACACCCATATTCAAAATTCTTTTACTTACGTTACGCGTCCGTGTTTGGGTCACAGAAATTCATATGTGTACCAAATTTCAATTTAATCAGTCTAGTAGATTCGGATCAAATTGGCTGTGAGAGACGGACAGACAGACAGACAGAAACAGGAGTGCTCCTGAATGGGTTCCGTTTTTTCATTAGGACGTACGGAACCCTAAACAGGGAAAAGTGCGACACAAACCGCGAAAAAAATATGGGACGTTTATGGACTTAACGCAGAGTCAGTATGAGTAGCACAAAGTTGGTTCAAGCGTTTTCAGTCCGGGAATGTTGATGTCAAAGTTGCAGCTCGCTCTGGTCGCCCTGTTACGGAAAGAGTCGATGTCATTTTTGAAAAAGTGAAGCAAGGTTTTGGTACTTACGACATAGCTGAAGACTTAGGAGTTGACCACAAAACAATTTTTTATCCATTTATAAAAGTCTGGGTATACAAAAGCGCTTGATATTCGGGTGCCGCACGAGTTCTTAGTCTTGAATGTGTGTATAAAATTCTAAAGACTTTTTCCCCGACCTAATATGTATAATGCTGCCTAGAGCCAGCCATGGCTGTATAGAAGGCTCTATCCTCAAACATAACGATCGCAGGTTAAAACTGTAACAAGACATAAATAATCAAACGACAATCGATAGTGTCTCACGCTTTTATTGCCTTACATAAGATGAGATTCGATAACCTGTTGGGTTTAAGTTATATAACTGGTAGCACTTGTCGTTGCTGTAGAATAAACCTCACTTGTAATAATTATATCGTGGGATGCAACACAAGATTCATATTCGTTTATTTGCGTTCCACAAGGTATAAAAAGATGTTAACATAAGGCTTAGAGCTACTTAACTAACATATTTTTCTTAAAGTTAAAAATCTAAATCGTTGTAACAAAAATTTTAAAATTAAAATTATACATTAACTGAGCAATTCAATTCGGATAAAAAGCAAATAACAATAATATTACAGATATTCAACTTAGGAAGACGGTTCTGGCATCCTCATTACGCTTGCCATTTTCTGTCCATATTTATATTTTGCACAACTATTATCTTTCTTCAGCAGCCTTATCGGCCTCATCAGCCTTCTCTGTATAAGAGGCCTTTGCCTTACAGTGGGAAAATAATAGGCAAGTATTATTATCATCATCAACCGGCTGTTGCTGCAACTTACGACATGCAACTGCAAATGCAAAAAAAAAACAACTGCAAATTATTGCATTAGGCTCAACCGGCACTTTTATTTAGAGATTTTAAATTCTCATATTTCTTCAACCTTCTGTTTGATTTTCTAGTAACTACACTACACTTACACCACTTAAGGAATATAAAATTTCTTCCAAAATTGTTAAGTGTTACCTTTGTCACATGCTGTGTATTTTCTGACAGCCAATCCGTCAATCTTAGAACTATTGTATACCTACCAAATAATACGTAATTGTAGTAATTATCTCTCAGAATTGGAATATTTCTTTATTTAATTGATTCCCAGAGATCAGAATAAATAGATGTAAATAATTCTCTAATCAGGGATGCCTCGGTCAGTGCCTTAGACCGGTTGGTGATGGAATGTTCAGCACCTCATATTATAATGTATCTAGCTGTCTCTTTCACTCATGACGTCAATAAAAGGGATTTTACCTACAGAAATGCTGGTCAATTATTTTTATGTTGAAATTTATTGGAAATAAACAGTCCATATGCAGTCAAGGCTATCGACTTGTTTTCAATAGTTACAGTAACAAAAAAATATATAAACACTATTTATTTTATTCAATGAAATCGTTGGTCACTAAAATGATTGTTTATTTTTCATCAACAAATCACAGCAAAATTTTGAGGCTGGATTAGTCTCAAATATAATTCATGTAATTACCGATTTCACTAATTTATTCCAAATTCCGCTCTCATTATTAGGTATTTTCGCTAAGAGTCGTTATAGATAATCCTTTAGATTCTTCCATGACGTCATGAAAGGGCCACTAGTTTGACAACAATAATTCTGAACATGCTAATTTTTAACGTCCAATTTATTTATGCACTTCTGGTGGCGCTCCTTGGTAAGCTGAATGTCAAAATAAAGTCAAATTCAGTACATTTTTATTTAGTTCGCTATTTCGCCGCTTGTCAAGATAATTTAGCCACTTCAAGCCAATCGCTTTTATTTTTACCCGACTTTAAAAAAGGAGGAGGTTCTCAATTCAACTATTTGTTTTAAATGTTTTAGCTCAGAACTTTTTCTAGGTGAACCGATTTTGATAATTTTTTTTTCACTTCAGTAGCTCAAACATGTAGGTTTTGCTGCCTGAAATCAGTGAGCAAAATGCGATTTTGCTCACTGAGTGAGACCAAGTAACTTTGAAATTATTTTTTTCAGAAAGCCGCGAATATCTTATTCATCCTTGGGTTAATCATACAATTCGAAACATTCACACTCTATCTCTTTCCCGCCATTAGAAAGAGAGAGACACAAAGACCAGCCCTTTCGAAGTTCCGATTTTGAATTCGACCTCAAAGACAAACACGTTCGGAATTTCGTACTAACTAAAGAAACTTTTCAAAAAGTTAATTATGTCTTTTAATGTAATTTATTGAATTTTTAACTTATTGTTGTATTTAAACGAAAATAAGTATTTACTGCAAATTAAACTGACATTTAACATGTACATATTTATTTCTAGTTTCAATAATGTTACGTAATATATTTTGAATAATAAAATATCATGGGTGCTATTTCCGAACACGCCTTAATTTAAATAAAAGAGCGGGTTACTTTTAATTTGCAGAAATTGCAGTAATTTAACTTTTAACTTTTAAAATGTTCCATTTTATTGAATTGGTACCTCTACCTACAATCTTAATTATTTTGATTTACAATAAATAGTTATTTCAATCTATTCCTGTTTATTATTTTATCTCCTAAAGTGTTCTCGCTGCTGAAGTGAAAAGTTATGTGTGTTACACGAGAGCAAAGTTTTTTGCATCTCGTGCCTTTGAATCCCTCGCCACACTCAGGATTCAAGTTTAGAATCACTCGCTACGCTCGTGATTCAATCGTTGAATCCTTCGCTTGCTCAGGATTCAAAATCAGCACTCGCAGCAAAAAACGACTTTGCTCTCTTGTTGCACAAATAACTATTTTATTTGAAAGCTGGTGCTTCTCATGTAGTCCCATATAAATGTGTTCAAGATGTGCCCAGCAGTTTTTGAGTTATCCTTAATAATGCGTATTTTTTCCACATAGAAAATTAATAATCACTGTTATTCACTTATCAAGTAGTGGTGTATGAATTTGTGTGGGGTAGGTAACACAACAAAAAAGTGAAAATAAAATCTATTTATAAAAATAACACTACAAAGTGAAAATTAGCTTTAATTTCGGAAGTCGGTGGCAAAAAACGAAAAATTTTATACAAAACCAAAGACACCGACTTCCGAAATTAAAGTAATTTTTCACTTTGTAGTGTTTTTTTTTTAATTCGGTTGTTTTTTGTAAAAAAACGTTTTTATTAATTGATGTCCTCTACCTTTTATTGATTGTAAAAAAGGGACAGGATATTACCCTATCCCTTACGATTATAGTAGTCTGAGCAACTGGTTTTAATCGGTTGTCCAGTTATCCGAGAACATGCCATTTTGCGACAGACGATAAACACAAACAAGTTGTGCTATTATATAGGTATTCTTAAAGATTTAAATTTGTTTTATGTTGATATATATTAAAAAGGTAACACTTAGAAACACGAATTAAGACGTGGATTAGCCAGGTACCATTACTTGACTGAGGAAGGACCGATTTGGAGTGGACGAGTCCTTCAAGAGGAGACTGACGCGGCGAACGTTTTGTCAGACGCACCCCAGCTATATCAAGCAAACACTTTGGACATACTGGGTGGGGAGGCAGAAAACCGGATGTTGCCAGTATTAATTTGGGAGAAGCCTTACGTCCAGCAGCGAGCGACTGGACGATAGTTGATCTCCCTATTCACCAATGTACCAACAATTAATATTGTAACAAACTTTTAAATATATTTTCATTATGGCAATTGAATTTATTACTCTAATTTGGCAACACTTACAAATAACGGTTATGATATTGCCGTTATTTCTGGAAGGGGCAAAAGTCATTTTAAAATGGTAAAATGCAGTGCAAAGCCAGTCGTTGTTGGATTCTGAAAGAGTACAGTTGTGCAATTAAAAAGTATATCAACAAGAAATTTTTTTTTAACAAAAAAAACAACCGACTTCTTAAAAAAAACACTAAAATCGTGAAAAATAACTTTAATTTCGGAAGTCGGTGTCTTTGGTTGTGTATTTTCGTTTTTGGCCACCGACTTCCGAAATTAAAGTTGTTTTTCACGTTTTTTAGTGTTTTTTTAAGAAGTCGGGTTGTTTTTTTTGTAAAACAGTTTTTATTTTTCACTTTTTAGTTGTGGTACCTACCCCACATACATTCGCATAGGTATCACTATTTGATACGTAAATAACCGTGACAGGAAAAAATTATAACATCATCAATATAAACTAAGTGGAAAAAATACGCATTATTAGGGATAACTCAAAAACTACTGCAGGGTAATTACGTAACACACTATCAGTAAGAATGGGTTTCATTTTGACAGTTCATCAACATTCATTGCGCTATTGACGTTGTTGAGCAGACAAATTTTTCGAACATATGAAGCAATGGATTAGCAATAGGCTTCAAAATGATTCAGATTGTGATAGATACTGTGTTACGTAATTAGGGTGCTGGTCAGTACTTGATCAAATTTAAATGGGACCACATGTGAAGCACCAGCTTTCAAAGAGAAAAAGAATCATCCAAATCGGTTCACCCAGAAAAAAGTTCTGAGCTAACAAAGATTTAAAAAAAAAACAGTCGAATTGTGAACCTCCTCCTTTTTTTGAAGTCGGTTAAAAAGAGTGTTTCTGTATACAATTTAGCCACCACTAGCCACCAAAAACACAAACAAAGTACATACCAACACGAACAACAAATGAAATCCGTTGCACACCTAATATTTCGATGAATAACAAAATTGATACAGTTTCTATGCGATTGTGAAACGCGCCAATTTGGCGGGCATCCTTTAATTTAATAGAATTACACAAAGCACATCCCCAATCAGTTATTTATTGCTCAACGGTCATTAGGCATGCACATTACACACAATTATTTATACACGATAATGTATCGTAGTGTGGTGTAGATTTTTTTTCCAAATCCTTGGGTAAATTGCTGAGTATGGCGTTAATTTGAACTGTCATGGCGGCCATGTAATTTTTTAAATTATTATTATCTATTATAATAGTAATTTGTGCTGGAGCCTCGTCTAATAAATCATGAATATAAACTCACATTATGAGAGTTATCAACCACCTTGCATTGCCTTTATTGTTTTGGACTTTTGGTTAAGAAATTGACACACTGGTGTCTGTCACTGGCAATTTTCTTATGCTGCATACACACTGGCCCAACGAATGCCAAAGAATGGGTTTCGCTGGCCTTCGTTGGCCCTGTCTGAGGTTTAGCAAACTCCAACAATCGTTCGTTGGCGTGTGCCGGTTATCCGCAGCGATAACATCAAAGGGATAGAAGTAATCAACCGATCGTTTGCTCGACCACTAAATGTATTTGTACGTAGGTACCTTCTAATGCCAGCGAACGTGCAGGTAGCCAGCGCCGAATATCCTTCGATGGCGTTCGTTGGGTCGGTGTGTACGCAGCATTAAAAATATTGAAGTCGTCATTTTGAATGATAAGGAGTAAGGGGATGTATGATGATTATAGTGAATGTTTATAGAAACAATTTTATTTTCGATCTAGATCACATTAAGTACTATAATTTCTGATATCGTTGTTTACGGGCAGACATGGCGACATTGCCTCTGTCTATAATCTAAGTAATTAAAAAAAAAAAAGTAAAAAAGGAAAACTCAACTACGACAAAAACAACAACTAAAAGGGTATACACATGACATCACAGATAGACAAATTAAAAATCCGGAGTAAAGGCTCGTACACACTGGCGCGACGCGACCCCCGACCCGACACAAAGGCACCGCGTGTCGCGAGACGAACGGCGCCTTTGTGTAGCGCTGTCGCGTCACGCCTGTCTATGGGAGCCTTTAAACGTTTTTTTTTTTTTTTTGTAAATTCTCATGTGTATGTGTAATTTTGTTTAATTTGTTTTTGATTAATTTAATGTAATGTGATTTATCATGTTATTTTTATATAATGTACGGAGTATGTCTGAATTAAATGGATTATTATTATTTTGTTGTAGTTGGGATTTCGATTTCTTAACTTTTATTTTTATTTCAATGTTTTGGGGTTTGGGATCATTGAGGTGGGTAGGTACCTACCCATTTCTTTGGTTTGCGAAAATTTAACATAAAAATTTAATTAGCTAGCGAAATTCCACAGACGTGCTGCGTATCGATATCTGAACACGATAAAATAAAGAAAAAGAAAGATTTCATGTTTTTTTTCTGCAGTTAATGACCAGTGGTACTGTAGTTACTTGAAGTAGTTGAGAAAATCTGTATATTTTTCCTGTTATCGTGTTTTGATATCGATACCCATCACGTCTGTGAAGCTTACACAGAAAAAAACTGGTTTTGCAACTTATTTCTCAAGTATATCAGTCATTGACCCCCAAAAAAACCAGTGTTTTTTTTTTGTTTTGTCTTATTTAGCTTTCGATACCCATCACGTTTACGGGGTTAACTAGATAATTTAATTTGACCCTGAATAATTATAGATAACCAATATATTTTCAGAAAGTTCTTCTTAAGACCTTTCATTACATACCAAACACGATATATTAACCTTAACTTTTTTTGTCAACACTTATCATCCGCTATAAGCGGCCATGTTGGATTTTTCTGACGTCACTTAGCCTATACCCAGCGGACGATCAAGACGCTTCCAACGATACCTCATTTGTAAAATTATGATCAGCAGTTTAGAAGTTATGAAGGAACAGATAAACATACATACATATATACCCACATTCATAAATACAGGTCAAAATCATAACCCGCCTTTTTACAACGCCGTAGTCGGGTAAAAAGGTGCACTCAATTCGTTCAACCCTCAGGGCCTACAACGACACAACCACATCCTGCGTCACATACGCCATTACAGACACAACTCACGCGCACAAAGTTCAATCTTGACATACTCAACGATGTACAAACAGTTGGCCATACAAATATTTGTCCTGCTGAGGAAACGACACTTATGCCAACATGATGGCCTTGGACGTGAAACACCTTGGGCAGTTTCACTAAAAGGTTTGTGATGGACATTCAATTGGGAAAGGCTAGCGCACATTAGGGCGGGCCGCAACGCAACGCATTGCAAAAATCCTCTTCATCACTTTTGTATATTTTCTATACACCAACGCACACAATAGGCGGGCCGCACCGCACCATTTTTGTATGAAAATGTATTGCGCTGCGGCCCGTTGCGGCTGCAATGTGCACTTGCCTTAATACAGATTCAAGAACAAAGGCACGGTCTTTCAAGTGTCTATCTCTTTCAAGTGGTCCTGAAGGCGGAATTTAAAGGGGAGGACTCGATCCTTCGAAAATCGAATGTCTAAATTATAATGGAGCACGACATGATGTAATCCAAAACAGCCTGAGGTCGTGTTGAACCAAGTGGCCATTTTGCCCTTCGATGTGTGGTTGTGCCCTTGGTTTTGCGGTTGTGCCCTTGCTCAAAATAATGTTTCACGGTTGGATAGGTCCTGTAGCAAATGCTGGACATATTTGCGGCGCTGTAAATTTTGGAACCTGAACCCCTCCGCACTGTAGTTGGCCATCGAGGATGGTTTAGTTAGACTCTAATAGGTACTTATCAAACATCGCTAATGAGACACAATTAATTATCTATTGTTATGGCCCTCTAGCGGGCCACCTGGGGCCTGACTAGTAAAGCCTTCAAAAGTTTTTAAATCTTCTGAGCAGATGACTATGCCTATAAATGTGGGCCTTTGATTATATCTAAGTTTCGAAAAAAACCTTTGGAGACTTTTAAAAACTAGGTATCGGAATTAATTACAAAACATTTTACAGAAGTAAAATAATAATTAATTAATTAATTTAGCTCATAATAATTAGCAATGACAAGTTAGCATTAAGTTCTCCTAATTCCACTGCACAGTATGGGCTGGATCTAAGTAAATAATGGATAATGTTTCTAAGCGTCAGTAAGTACGGTAACCTAATAGCTGAGTGGAATCCCGATTGGAAAGTTGTCCCCAAACCCGTTGGACAATAGATGAACTATCGAATGTGTTGAACTTGGAGTGTTGGAGAAATTCGTCGTTTTATTTGATGTAATAATATTTCATTAACACGAAAACAATTTAATGAAATAAGTTTTTTTCGCAGCTTTATATTTTTGATGTGATTAGTATGAAATTAATATTTGTCTTTTAATTTGGTAAATTATTATCAAAAGCTTTTATTTCTATGCATTTCATTGTTTGTTCAAAGATGTAGTATTTTTTTTTTAAATACGGCTGCTATGCTCCACAAAACCGTTATCATGTAAGTACCTACTTGTATATTAAAGGAAATAGCACACATATTAAATCGGAAAAGGATCGAGAGCGTATCAACTCGAGCCATTCAGTATTCTTTGTATGAAACTCCCTACTGCAACGCACACTAATCGGAATCGTTAGGCTACGGACACGAAGACAGCGGGCGCGGCGCGGCGGCGGCGGCGGCGGCGGCGCGGGGAGCGGCGCGTTTCAATGCATAGATTTATATGGACCTGGCCTCGAAGGCAGCGCCGGCGCGGGGAGCAACGTTTTTGCGTACGCGAGTTTGTGTTTACGCGCCGCCGCCGCCGCGCCGCCGCCCCCGTGCCGCGCCCGCTGACTTCGAGACCGAGGCCTAACTTAATCGCCTCGCCTCGAATTTGGCGACCCGTAAGCGTGGCGTCGCCGACCCGTAGCCGACTCGACGTATCGGAGCTGCTGATCCGCTTTGATTTCGTGCTTACGTTAAAGGCGATACGGTGACGATCCCTTTCCGAGTTGATCTGCGTGCTATGACCTTAAAGTGTTAAAAAATAATTACCTACGTGACACGACTTTTACATACAAATTTTTAAACCACTGCACGGTTCATACTGTTATGTGAAGGTACAATCCCTTAAAGCGACTAAATATCAAGGCTGAAAACTTAAACTCCTTGTTCAAATGAACTTTAAGACCGTGTTGCCATAGAGAGACTGTCTGTTTTTGGAGGTGAACCAGTGAAAGACGGTTATTGACGTTAATTTCGTCCCTTCTATATACTGGCGGATAAATTGTCGCCATTTTTGAATTCACGATCTTTAATTTTTGGTTGACGGCCATTTGGCATGTGGAATATCTGAGAGGTTTGTTGCTGGACCTTTAAAATAATAAAATTATAAGGTGATGGATTTAAACAACCAGTTTTTAGGTTATATCAATTAATTTAATTCACGAGGTAGGTGACAGTTCCATTGTATACCACAGGCCTCTTTTTATATATTGCAATCGATTGCAATTTTATTGTGTTACGCATCAACACAGCACAAACCAACATAACCCTCATGACCATACCATTTGGCTTAACGTAAGCTACCGCAAATGGCTATGAGGGAAATACTTTGGGTTGCTACTACAAAGTAAACTCTCTATGAAGTTATTTTCTTTAGTTCATCATGCATCTATGTAAACTGTGATGGGTATATTTTTATGGCGCTATTCCATTGTGTGAAAGGTTCAATGTTTTGCACCAATCATGAGATTTCCTATGTATTGTAAGCAACGTTTTAAATCTAAAGTTTGCTAGATCTTGTCTCGTAACATTGCAAATAGGGAGTACCCAGTTCGATCTTGTGATAAAGCCATTGAGATTAATATAAATCAAGGGATAAAACTAAGAATTGAGCACCACTTCCATTCAATTCTCAAGGATAAATAAGAAATCAACAAGACAGGTATATCAAGAAGAAATGAAGTGCCGAGATATTACATTGAAAAACGTAGTAGGGCTGATTGATGTTGAAACCGAAGAACCAGATATGGTGGCGTAACTTCAAAGAGGCCCACGCCCAACAGCTACCGATACTGATAGAAATAACATTATTTATATGCCTTGCACCTATCATGGAAGTCCGACCACCAAGCCACCAAGGCCCTTTACAACGGCACCTATTAATTTAAATTCGAACGTTGAAGTGACGTAATGTTTGACCACAGATAACATGAGCGCCACAGATGAAAATGCTCCCGGCAAGTGAAAGGAGTCCGTATGCTTGCGTACTGCCAGTTATTATGTGATTACATAACGTGATGCCGGTATCAAACCAGTTTGTAACTGGGACGCTTGGAAATGGTTCATTTTAAAAGAAGGTATAAAAAACAAGGAATTTGATAGAATTTCTCAATCGCGCGCCTTTATTTGCGGGCGCACGTGCGTAGTTTTGAATTAGATTTAACTATTTTTACTTTGATCGAAATGATTTTATAAGCTTGGAGGCCGTGAAATAATACTTTGCCAACGTTGTGTAACTTAAACTGACGGGTAAAATAAAGATTAATAATAGCCAGAACGCCGTAATCGAGAAAGCTCGAGAGGTCATTGATTTATTCGCCAGTACATAAAAGCCTTACTGAAGGCGTTCGACTCAGCCAAGTAGGCTTAAATAGATTGTTCCCTTGATTGTGGATACAAAACTTTTTATTCATATTAACAACAGATTCTATGAAGTGATAATTTCAGTATTCCTAATATAGAAGAAAGCTCGTTATCGAAAATTTTCACCCTTGACAGGAATGCCTCAAGGGCGCATAATTTATCCACTTCTCTTTAAATAATTTTCACCACCATAGTGGACAGATAGTACTCGTTAGTTTTCAATGCACACACACAAACACAATCAGCCTATAATGTCCTCACTGCTGGGATACAGGCCTCCTCTCTTCGAGAGAGAGCGGGCTGTAATCTACCACGCGGGCCCAGTGCGGGTTTGTTGTTTTCAATGCAATGGCATAAAATATCAATACAGTTTTCAGTATATTGCGTATCTAATTATTTACATTTCAGCACATCACATTACGTCGAAAGATAAATTTCTGCCTAGCGACATATTATGTATATTCTGACGGATGAGGATTCATAGATTTCATAGAAATTTGTTAAGAGTGATTAATGTGATGATTATCTCTTAGAGACACGTGTAGATGCGAAAACACTAAACATAAATAAAACAGCGTAACATAAGAAATATTTCATAAATAATAACCATTTTATAGCTCATAATTGCATTCATCATAAAGCCAGGATCAACAAAGCCAAGTGTAAATATTGACATGAATACGATAGAGACGCATTTTGCTATTTTGCATTCAAACCATAGCTGTGTACGATGGGTAATGGCTACTGTATATACACATGGCAAAAATATTAAGTTGATATGCAAACAAGGAAGAAATATGTGTCAATGAAATTGCGATGTCCTAATGGATGAGCACGGAATACGTACATGTTCTACCGCAGATCTGAATGTCAGACTACGTTTTGCGATTTGCGGTCTCTCGTTCGCTCCAACGGCCATCATTCCTAAGTCGTTTATAACTGTATAGCCTGTTCCAAAAGTATTTGACGAAAAGTAAACAAATGGATTAGAAAACGTTGAGTGCTTTGATTTTATTATTTGAATGCTTAAATAATTCTATTTTAAATCACCTGAAGACGTTTTTCATTTGACAATTGAGGTTTATTTTATAAACTCGTTTGGAACTAATTTGTACAGAAAGACAACATGATACAGAAGTAGACCCACAAATCAGTACTTAGTTGCATCAGATGTAGATCTTTTTTTAGTCGAGGCCTTCACAACACACGCTGTGCCTACAAATGTATCAAAATCATTCTCCCTTGCCTGTCAACTAATGTCATTTGCCAACTGTACAACGATTACCTCATTTCACACATAGGTACATGTGCCACGCAAACAAGGCTGGTCCATTTAGGTGTGTTTAGAAATATTAAGTGGTCAAATCTTGGTCATCTGTTTGTGTGTATTTCATCATTGTTGCTCGTAAAACTCTGCATTTGAGCTCCTACAAATTAAATTATATTGCCATGATCGCTTCAAGACTTATGATAAAGCATGCTACTAATCAACGTTGTCAAATAATATTCATTTATCTCTTAGCAGCTCAGCACCCGCTATGCCTTTCCCAGAGAATAATTCAATCCTCATCATCATCATTATCTTGGACTTATTTATTAGGGGTTCACAAAAAAATAGGAGGGTCTAAATTCTGAATTTTAACAGGTTACATAAATTGACCTGCATCTGAAAACCTTGTTGAGGGTGTTCCCCTAACTTCACTGAATCCTCGCCTCTAAATTTAATTAACATAAGGGTTCAGACAAAGACTTCAAGGTTTGCAGCTACACTACACTAGTATTTGAACAGTGTCCGGAGCACGCTATTTCATAATTCACAAACCGAATGTAGGATTTTAGACCAACAATTCCGTTTGTCGTTATAATAACTAGTGAACATCGCTCACTTGAATGATGGTTGCAAAACGTGTTATTTTCTAACCGGTATCTTGCTAATAATCGTAATTAGCGTTTACTATTCATAATTATACAGCGTGACTTGTAATTTGAAGTATTCCTTCCAACACGTGACAGTGTCACCCATTTCCAACAACAAAGCACCCCATGAAGCCTAAGTGAAGATTCATGGGATTCGAGAAAACCCAATGTTTATTTATTTTGGAAAAATTCTCAGGTTTCGTCTCTAAATATCACTTTTCTCTAAACTCTCAAATTGATTGGCCGTCATTGCTATGCCATTGGGTACTTAATACTTTAAATTAAATGAATATGTCTTACCCGTAATTTTTAAAATCATCAACTTCATAATATTTGTAAATATGTGAGCACCGTGTATCTATCACATAATTAATTTACCTGTCATTGCTTTATATTTAATTATTTTTACCTATTGTGGTATAGTAATTTTATTCTACGTGCATCGTCTTCACAATCGTCGTCATTAATGTGTACATTATATTGTAAAACATTTTAAAACAGTAACGGTGGAGTTTCTTGCCCATTCTTCTCCATACCAAACTAACTTTTGGAAGGGGCAACTAGAATCAATTATATTTTATTGTAAATTTTGACGTTCAAAAGTGCCTTTTAGGTGCCTATTTGAAATAAATGATTTGACTTTAACTTTTACGACATTGCCATTCATGAACGCAAAAACGCGGCAGATGTTGTACACGTATCGCGCGGTAAACACCTGCCACAATTGATTACGTTATGCATTTATGAATCGACGTCTTCACAGGAAATTGCAACTGACATTTCCGTTAAATCTTGTCATGAAAATTCATTGATAACATGGTTCAGACTTCCTGGGTATGAGCAGAGTTATAACTGAGGAATTTGCACGAACAACTGCCTGATTGATCTAGTGCTCGCAAGCACTACCGCTAAGCATGACATCGGGTTCGATTCCCGGCTTGGGCAAAGTGTTATTGGGTTTTTCCATCATGTAATTTCTCAGTAGCAATCCGGATTTTGGATTTGTGCCCGATTGATCGCAATAGACTCGCCCCCTGTTACACGGGACTTAAACATAACTGGTGAAATGTACCCAAATTTCGCCAGTTATTTTTAAGACGCACCAGTCCCTGTGTATGTTTAGTACACCCGTACTAAAGGTACACCTCTACGTAACCCTTCGGGGAATACAGCCGTTATGTTATATGTATGTTACAAGAACAAAACATAAGTATATTGTGCTCAGTAATCTTGTTTCTTGACAAGCTATACCTATAGGCGGACAAATAGAGAACTAAACTATAAATGTGCGTCTACTGGACAAACAGCGCCACCATACATAAGGCGTGTTACACACTGGTTCGGGTCGGCATTATCGGCAGAGCCTGGTGGCAATATCCAATATTTCCTGTGGTAATTGTTTCGGGTCGGCTTTGTTCTAAATTCGACTGTTTTTTTTTATATGTGTGTTAGCTCAAAACTTTTTTCTGGGTGAACCGATTTGGATGATTATTTTTTTATTTGAAAGCTGGTGCTTCACATGTGGTCCCATTTAAATTAGATCAAGTACTGACCAGTAGTTTTTGAGTTATCCTTAATAATGCGTATTTTTTCCACTTAGTTTATATTGATGATGTTATAATAATTTCCTGCCACGGTTATTTACATATCAAGTAGTGGTATACGAATGTGTGTGGGTTGGTACCACAACAAAAAACTGAAAAATAAAAACTTTTTTACAAAAAAACAACTTCCGAAATTAAAGTAACTTTTCACGTTTTTTAGTGTTTTTTTTAAGTGGGTTGTTTTTTTGTAAAAAAGTTTTTTCAACAAATATTGCCGAATCGCATGCACACACTTGTTCGGGTCGGCAAAGAAATGTGTAGCACTGCACGCCTTATGGATGGTGGCGCTGTTTGTCAAGTAAACGCACATTTATTATGTTTAGTTCTCTATTTCTCCGCCTATCAAAGTGCACTTTAATAATATGCTAATTTGCTTGCAGACAGTAATAATATCGTTATTAGTCCACGTGCCATTGTCTTGGGCCTTTCCATGGTCAATAACAATGCAGAATTATTGTGGGTTACGACATAATTATGGCCAGAGATCGCAACTGCTGACGTTTTAATAAGACATCAATTTACTGGCAATGATACTGGCTGTTTCTAGCCAACCTTACTATTATTTTTATAAGGTACACACATAAGCTGACCTCTCATTGTACGGAAATCCTATACAATGTGAGATCAGCTTATACTGGAAATATACCTATAGCTTATAGCCGTTTGCACTAGCTTCTGTCCGCGACTTCGTTCACGTGGGGGTCAGAAATAATCCCACGGGAACGTACTACCGGGATAAAAAGTATCCTATGTGTTAATCCAGGTTATAAACTATCTGTGTGAAATTTCATCCGCTCGGCTGTTTTTATGTGATTAAGTAAAAAAAACCGGACTGGTGCGAATTGAACTCGCATGGAGGAGGCGGAGCGTTTGAGGAAGAGGCAATCATTGCGCCCTCACGCCCTTAGTCGCCGCAGGAGACGCCCTGGGCGTCGGGAATCACAAGCCGATTCCCGGCCGCCGTAGGCACGGGCTTGCGGACGGCAAGCAACGGGGAGGTCGCCTTCCGGTAAGGACCAGCACCCTAATTACGTAACACACTATCTATCACAATCTGAATCATTTTGAATCCTATTGCTAATCCATTGCTTCATGTGTTCGAAAAATTTGTCGGCTCAACAACGTAAATAACGCAATGAATGTTGTTGAACTGTGAAAATGAAACCCATTCCTACCCCCCCCCCCTATACCCCGCAGGCCCAGGTCGACGGCGCGTTGTGTTACACGCGCGCCTCAAAGAGATGTCAGCACACATTGACGGGGTTCGTTAGGGCCGATGCCTGCCGGGGTCTCGGGTTTGCCCGAAAGGGTAACCGTAGCCCTGGCATACAGGCAACTGAAGGAACACGGGTGGGTTTTAGTCAGTAAAAGTCTGACATGCCCTCCCACTCCGCCCAGTGCGGGAAAAGTTACATGATGACTTCAGACGCAAAAAAAGGCCTCGTCGCGTTAGGGGCTTGGCTTTACATTAAATCTGATAACTTTTTAACAGTGAAAGCGTTATTTTAGCGGTGATATTGTGCTGATATTACATAGACATGTTAAAATCATAACCCTTAGTTCTAGCATAGTCGGGTAAAAAAGGTATTTCTTGCACGCCAGCAGTTACTTTCTTCGTAGCTTACGAAAAAGAGTTTCTTTTTTGTTGTTTATATACATGATAATCTAGTTTTCACAACAATAATTGGAAGAGGTATACCTACCGATTATCCGTAAGAAATACAAAATTCCACCTCTCTTAAGGGACTTAAAGGGTGAAAGTTACAATTTTTGTTTTTTTTTTTTTGTTTTTGTGCATATCCTAGTCTGAATACCAAATTTCAACTTTCTAGGACTTTGGTAAGTACCCTAGAGGTTTTGATGAGCGAGTGAGTGAGTCAGTCAGTGACGAAATCGACGTATTTTAGGTATTAATAAAATCCAAAACTAGACATGAAGTTTGGTGTGTTTTATAAGCTTTCTGACTACATTTTATCCTCAGAATTTGAGCTCTCTAGCACTATCCAGGCCGAAGCTACGAGGGAATGAAAATACCACGAAACGCTTCGAGAAAAGGTAGTCAGTGCCCCTGCTTTTTATTTATTGTCCGTCTTGGCGGGGGACTACCGTGCCCCCAGATCCCAAAAACAAAGTTGTCATTGTAATTGAGGAGCGTTTTTACAAAACGATACATCGTAAAATAATATATTTTTCAATAATGTAATTTATTTATTTATTAGGGTTTAGGTATAGTACGTTAAATGAAATTGCCGTTATATAAAAATAAAAAAAAATCGATGTATCGCTTTGTAAAAACGCTCCTCAATTGTAAAACATGTTCTCCCATACAGTCCAACTGCAATTGCGCACAATGTTGAAAGATTGAACATGTTATTTTAAGACCCTAGACTTTTATAAGTTTTCCTGTAATCTGTAAGTAAAGAACCAATTTCCATTTTTTTTTTTCAAAATTTTAGGGTCAATAAGAAAAAAGAAAGAAAGAGATATAGGTTTATTTGTCACAGAAACACGTGCGTACAAATAAGATAATAGAAGTAGTAGTTTCGGAGATAACGGGGTGATGGTCAATTATCATATATTTTCTTAAATAACTTCAAAACCGTTTATTTTAAAATTATTAAAAAAAAAAACCCTCACAAAAAGCCCTTTCATTTAATATGTGACACGGTACAGTTTGCAAAACTTTTGTTTTCAATTAAGTATCTAGTTTGCCCCCCAAAAGTGACCCCCATATTCAAAATTTATTTAGTGTCCGTGTTTGGATCACAGAAATTCATATGTATACCGAATTTCAACTTAATCAATCCAGTAGATTCGGAGCAAATTGGGTGTGACAGACGGACAGACACACGAGTGATCCTTTAAGGGTTCCGTTTTTTCATTAGGAAGTACATAACCCTAAAAAATCTAAACATACAAACGCAAAAGTGCATTTAATGTGCCTATTTGAAATAAATTAATTATTAGACTTTGACTTTTTGACTTTTTCACATGAATTTTTTACAAGCTTTTATTTAACTTGTAAGGTTTGTATGTACGTATGTATGTTCGGGTCAAATCTTGCAAGCTGAATTAAAACCACTTCCTTTTGTCCTACGGAGTTGAAATTTGCCACGTTGATTCTGTTTCGAAGACCATGCATTTTTATGATACATGACCTCATTCTACACCCAGGATTGGCTCCAGACGAAGGAACTCCTTAACGGTCAATGGCACAGACACGAAAATTTAATATACCTAAGTATTTAGTTATGGTAGTTCCTTCTAAAGTCCACCATGACCTGGCTGCTGTAAGTTTTATTTAGTACTTTTTAGTTCATTAAAACCTTGTTTTTAAAAAGGTTTTTACTTACATTTTTAATATTCGTAGCATAGGTTGGCCATGGAATTAGTAAGTATACTAGTTTAGCAAACTCATGAGGGCCCCGATTGAAAAGTGGGCATCACTGCACACCGTCATACAGACCACTTCATGATCAAAAGTAGGACTATATGAAAAGAATTCTCTATCTTGAGGGTTTATTTAAGCTTACAGGGTAGATTCTTGACTTTAAGATTTATATGAAACGCGGAAAAGCAATAAAGGTATAAGCACTTAACAAGTGTTAACCAACTTTCGTTGTTGACCGTACAGGGAAAGTTATCACAGTTACATTGGACTATAATTTTCAGGACTTCCTCATGTTTAATAAGTATCCTACAATACTCATTTTAACAAGTCTGGTAAGAAAATGTGATACTCATTACTTTAGCCATACCGACTTGTAAGACATGTCTCCTGTCATAATGACATAAGTGAAACCCATAACTTTTCCCGGATTTCAAGCTTGTACTTAAACGGTTTGTAATAGCGGTTCGGCAATTAAGTAAATTACCCAAGTGAAAAAGTTAGTGACGCATTGACTTTCTTTAAAATTAAATTGTTATAGCTCTGACAAATAATTTTTAAGATAAATCATAACCCGGTCTTTGCTGTTGCGCAGTCGGGTAAAAAGCCTCCTTTGGAGCAGAGTCCTAGTATTTAAATATATTTTCAAAGAGTTCAAAACTCACGTAACAAGTACTTATAAGTGCACCTAAACACGAGCGGCACGTTGCCAACAGCAAAGGCAACTGCAACCGTCGCGCGTCGTCGACAATGTCGACAAACATGTTGCGGCAACGTGCAACTCGTTCGTGTATATGAGCACTTAGATTTAAATGTTGCATTTATTGCAAATCAATTATGCAGTATTCTATTACTTTATAATAATATACTTAAATAATAAACTTCATATACCTACCTACTCTAACTTAGTAGATAGGTGCCTAAGTAATAAGCAGACCTACTACCGACAAATGATTGCTGCATTCTCAGCCAAGCGTTGCAAAGTGGCAATAGATACCGAGTTCATAAAATTATGTGCAAGCCACCGCAAGCCGGCACACAACCTGTTTAAGCTAATTATTGCAAGTACTTGCAAGTGTTTGCAACTTGCGCACACGCTGCAACACTGATTGCTGACTCATTCTATGTAACTATGGCTGCAAAGTGCAAGAAGACCACTGCTGCAAACTCAGTGCATCAAGAAGTCTGAGTAATACTAAGTATGAAGAAAAATCATTTTTCAAAAAATGCAGTTGCCTTCCTATACTTTGCGAGCAACATGTGTCAAAGGAAATGGAGAAATTTTTGAAATTTCGTTGAAATCCCTAGGCATACCGTGACAGCGCCTAAAATATGTATAAACTCCGATCGATCCCATTTTTTGAGGTTTTCCTTTCGTTAGGTATTTTACAAGTTTTCTGAACCGAAAATTTGCTTACAAATTGACAAACGCATGTCCATTGATGTGATTGGTTGATTTAATTATCAACAGCCAATCAGATCACAGACAGACAAGTCGTCGTTGATTTTCATTCGAGGAACCAGGTTTTCGGGTTTTTGAGTTAGGAGAGGTTTCATAATGATTGTCAAGTTATGTACATAGGCCTTTTCAGGGTTTCGGACTTTTTTGCGGCTTTTGACATAAATAAGTTTACTTACAATTTAAATAAGTAAATGGCATCCCTTATTGCATACCAACAAGCATGTAGGTAGGTAAGTACCTACCTACGTCACGTACGGAAGTTTTTATTTGTTTTCTTTTATTTTTAAGTAATTAATTTGCCCTTGAATTAACAACTTTATAATAATTAACTTTGAGTGTGTTTTGTTATGCTTTAAGTATATGGAATTGTGAATATTTGGTCCTAATAATTCTATTAACACAATGGTTGGATTTAGTTAGTTAAATGCTACTCAAAAAACAACACAAAAGACTACAATAGGTATAATCTAAATATTATACCTAACTACATACCTAACATTTCGACATAGTAGGTACCTTTTTTTTTTTTTTTTTGGGTGGGAATTCATCAAATGACCTCTCCCGCTCTGGGCGGAGCGGAAGGGCGTGTCAGACTCTTACTGACTAAAACCCACCCGTGTTCCTTCAGTTGCCTGTGCGCCAGGGCCACGGTAACTCTTTCGAACAATCCGCGACCCCGTAGGTACCTAAAATGTTATTCTACAACTCATAAGCAAGTCAGGAAGTGCCTTTAACAAAGACAAGGGCAGTAATGATGAATCTGCATACTTAATCGAAACAGACTGGTCTAAACTCTTTCCAAATTTCTCCTCGCATTTACCATTTAGAATACTAATAGCGACCCACTGTTATCGCAGTCCAAACTTATAGATAGGTAGGTAGAGGTACCTACTATAAGTTTCAGCTCACGTAGATACCGTGCCTACCTACCTCCTACCTTCACGACGAAATTGAAACTATTCTTAACAGTCAAAGATTAAATTTCATCGAATACCAAGATTCAAACATCGAATACCAAGATCCGGAACAGCATGCACACAACAAAGAAGTTATTGAGTTTACACACACAGGCACACACCTCGTCCACAGCTGGGTCACTTTCTCTAGCAACCTTGATTCCTTACCCCGAGTACGTTAACACTAGCTACGTAAAATGATGACAATTTCAACAATATACTGTTAAACTTTTACTTTTTACTGATTTAAAAGAAAGTGTTAAACATGAGGAATAACTTCCGAGATTTTCCTCGATATTTCATAACGTAACACATCGCTTGATTATATAAAAAGATTTATTAATTGCGGAACTTACGTAATTATTTTTTTAAAATATTTTTTAACTTGTACATACGTTACTTTTTTAGAATTGGTGGCTAAACCAAAAAGTTTACTTACCAAAAAATCCGAACGGAAGGAAAAAGAAAAAAAAAAGTGTCACAGATAATCACAAAAAGTCACTGTCACTGAATTTTGGCGCGAAACCGCGCGGTCACACAATCACTTTCTTTTTCAATTATTTTCAGAATTAAAAACGAAACACAACAAACAATTTCTACACAAGTTGGTACTACGGTCGCCACGTACGTAACGGACTGTGGCTTCGCCGGTTGTGGTAAGACGATTTCTTGTTTACACATCAAACTGAGAAACTCGAACTAACCGATCGTGGGGAAAAGTTATTGATGGAAACGTATTTCCGCATTTTGACGGTGTCGTTTCAATATGGCTGCGTAATAACGTGAACAAACCATATTAGCGTAGTGTTGTGTCGTAATAGTTGTCTTGTCCGTTTTCGCAATTATGCCGTGCGGGTAAGCAAACATTTACTAGACGTAGGTAATCTTCGGACGAATAGGTATGGCTTTAAATACATCGATTATTGCTCTTAACTTAGAAGATGACAAGGATTCATTATTATGACATTCATAGATACCGACAATGGTTGAGATTTTGAGTTATTATACTGAATTTCGGATGCTTTTCATGTAGCAGCGTCTGCAGAGAACATTCTGTTAGAACCACAAAACTCACGAAATCCGGATAAAATGAATGTTGTGGCATTTATCACGCTATTTTGCACTGAAAACAAGGGATTAACTTCCACCCTTCATTCATAGCTTTTGTCGAAGAGACACCACAATTTTGTCAATAACACGCACAGAACATATATACTCTTAGGGGGATAACACGCAAGAACGTAGGAATTTACTATCTGTCACTGGATTTGACACTAGATTTTTGATATACACCACAATTTATTTTAATACTGGCACAAATTTGAAATTTATAGTCCCAATGACGCTAAGCAATGATGGAGTGAGAAATCCTAAATCCCAAAAAAAAAAATTCTCGCTGACGTCATCCTATTGCAATTAATTTATGACCTACTACAACTTGACTTGGACTAGCGGTACCCGAGCGGCCTCTCGAAAGCCCCGAGAATTGCTAAGAGGTCTGCAGAATACCCGTTATGAGTCCTCTCTGACCGATTAGCTCTGATGGCAATAAATTGTCTCCACGAGTGACGATGGGTACTTGAAATTTGTTAGGTGCACCCTTGGCATTGGGCAGTCAGCATCTTACTGACTGGTTGAAGCCTACGAAAAAGAAGTCGATTAACGAAAAGATGCATGAAATGTAAATACTCATCTACAAGACACTGCAATAAGCTCATCGACAAAGTGCTATTAGATTTAAACAGGCATTCTTTAAAGTTTAAAACAGACTCCGGAACCAGGTTGACCGAAGCAAGGAAAACCTGTTCAGGTAAAGATTCATTGATGACTCCCCCTTTTTTTTTTTTTTTAGGTTGGGAATCATCAAATGACGTCTCCCGCTCTGGGCGGAGCGGAAGGGCGTGTCAGACTCTTACTGACTAAAACCCACCCGTGTTCCTTCAGTTGCCTGTGCGCCAGGGCCACGGTAACTCTTTCGAACAATCCGCAGCCCCGGCAGGCATCGGTCATATCGGACCCCGTCAATTTTGCTGACATCTCTTTGAGGCGCGCGTGGAACACGACGCGCCGCCATCGACCCGGGCCTGGTCCTTACCGGACGGCGAGCTGCCCATTGCTCGCCGTCCGCAAGCCCGCGCCTACGGTGGCCGGGAGTCGGCAATCGACTCCCGACGCCCAGGGTGTCTCCTCCTCCTGCGGCGGCTAAGGGCGCGAGGGCGCAGAGATTGCCTCTCCCTTTCGCGCTCCGCCTCCTCCTTCGCGAGCATTACTGCTTCGCAGAAGGAGGTGACGGCTTCCCATTCCCTCTCGCTCCGTACCATGGCCTGAACCAGGGCCGGACGCGAGAGGTCGCCGCCGCCGATCGCCGCCACGAGGACACGGCGATGCTCCGCCCAAGCCGGGCAGACCTCCACCGTATGCTCCACCGTGTAGATGACTCCCCCTGGAGTGCAATGTAGTGCTATTCCACAAACGATGGGACAGTTCATACCATGTCCTGCGTGTCCTGTTGTCTGCACGTTACAAGAACTGATGGACGCTACAGAAGGCGCTAAACTCGTGGTCAAATTCTGGGCCGACTCATTTAAATTGCCATCGACACGCTATGAAGAAGAGAATAGGCATTTAAATTATTTGCACATCATTAATGCGTAGCTTTCTATGGTAAGTATAAGGCTGCGATTCCACCAGAGAAGAGCGAGGATGCGTAGCGAAGAATGTGTGTAACTATCCAATAACGTCGCTTCATTTTCATAGCTTGAGTTAAGCTAGCGCTGTTATTGGTTAGTTGTACGCACATTCCTCGCTACGCAATCTCGTTCGTCTCTGGTGGAAACGCACCCTAAAGGTTGGTGTTGCGACCTGGTTTTTTACTCCTTTTAAGTGTTGTCAAAATTAAATTCAGTTTTGTCAGCGATTCGTAATTTTATTGAACTATTAAAATACAGCCCACATTTTGCCAACATTTTTTGGTGCGGCTGATGAAAAGTCAATTCGTTGGGTGAGTCAATCCTGTACGCAATCTTGGGTTCACGACAGTCGTTAATTCCCACAGAATGACCCACCGCGAAAAGACATGTTGACATCCCACGATCACTTATTTGGACTGGAGAAACTCATTTCATACAACTATTAGGGCCGTTGAAACGTCACACTAAAAATTACAAAACCTGGAGGTTGTAATGAATCATACAAACATTAATTCACACAGGGTTTCTCATAAGTTAGCGGAACCGCTACTGAATGGTTAATGTTTAAACGCATTTTTCACGACACTCAACATTTGTTTACACATAGGTAGTAGGTACAGAAAATCTTACTCGCTTACGCTCGCGCTGCGGGCTACGCGGGCGCGTCCTGGAGAGCATGTCTGCGCTGCTGTACACTGTCGAGCGCCCTGAAGCAGTGCTGGACATGCTGGAGCAAACATTCGCGCTACCCGAGACTATTGTGCTACATGAGATTTCACTCATCCGAAATTTGCCTAAGTTATGCCATGACCAAAGAGAGCTCAATTCTTTTGCATATAGGTTGCGTAACTGCATAGCCGTCATTAATAGTTTGAACCAAAAAGAATATCTGTATTCTTTTGAAATATACCTTAGTGTACTTAACTAATTAACTCCAATATTGTACAGTCAGTGGAAAGATTTTGCTTACCGTTGCGACCGATCTGTACCAAAACTACAAGTATTGTCTACATTTCTTGATATTGAGGCCGATAAACAGAATAGGTTCGGTTTAGTTCCGCGGGGTAATTACGTAACACACTAACAGTAGGAATGGGTTATTTACGTTGTTGAGCAGACAAATTTTTTGAACATATGAAGCAATGGATTAGCAATAGGCTTAAAAATGATTCAGATTGTGATAGACAGTGTGTTACGTAAGTAAGGTGCCGGATTACTTAAAACATCCTAATGCACACCATGATGGCAGTGATTTTATTCGACGTGAAAGAATGCACATCACGTCAACTCGTAGCACGAGTACAGGGATTTGTCGATACTGTAAGAATAATCACAAATTGAGCGAATGTAGCGATTTCTGGCGACGCAGGTGGAATGACGTTCCTTTCAATTTGATTATTGGCAACAAAATCTTGCACAGCGTCGCAAAAAAAGAACAGTTAACTGACGTTTATCCCAATAAAAGCGGTGCCGTTATCTGACAGGATTTTTCGTGAAACACCTCCACGGGCCATAAACCAACGTAAACAGGAGATGGCGGAGTCGGCAGAAAGGCTTGCTACAATCTCTAGGTGCACTGCTTGCGTTGTCAAACATGTAAACAGTGCCACCCATCGCTTTTCTCTACGAAGACCAAAAGACACATCCCACAAGGCCAAAGCAGTCTAAACCGACGACGTTGGTAAATGGACGACTGTAACAAGGAAGTCTAATATCAGCCAAATCGCCTGTAGCTGGCGTTTGAGGTGCTGCTTTTCGTCTCAAGCAAAATGCGCAATTTTTTTATATCTTCCGGACCTCACTACGGCCGCGGCCGGCATCTCAAAATCCAGTAACGTTGTGTGAGCAGCCATTTAAAATTAGCGTCACGTGCCATAAGGTTTCCTAAACCTAAAAATCTTGACAGTGCGTGACGGTAGCTGTCAGGTAAATCTGGAATATCGTTACGCCACAATAGACTAACTTCGAATCTACCAGATGGCATACGCTTGGCTGCCGATTCTAATATTTCTAGAGCAAATTTTAAATCCTGCTTGGAATACGAAGTTTCTAAGTTTGAGATTCCTATGGCATCAAGACGAAAGTAGTCTTTGGTAAGATTATCTAAGTTTGAACTGTAGTTGTCATCGAGAGAAACGTGGGTCACGAAATGGACAGGCTTTGTCCAACTACTACATTTGTCGTGCAATACCCATCCTAAAGCTGTGCGGGTTGCTAAAGCTTGATTTTTAAAACCCTCTCTCACATCACGACTAACTGTCAAACAACAATGTTCCGCACCAAGAAGAATTTTGGTTGTCGCATCTACAAGTGTGAGCTGATCAATTAAATCTGTTAAACGAGAACACTGATAGAAATCGTCTCGGGTAATAGTTTGCGTGAACAAGGATAGTGTGAGCATTGCTTTAGCGTTGGTGATGGAAAATGCATCACTACAATTTTTACCTTTGATAGAAAAAGCTAACATGTTTGATAGGTTTGTGCGTTGACATTCCAGCAACACCGTCGACCTTGATTGATTCCACGGGTCCTGTCGCACCGATACGACGTGCCACCTCTGAGTCAATCAAGGTTGCTGTGGATCCGTCATCAAATAATGCGTGCGTGTCATATGTTCCACTAAGACTGGTTCCTTCTACGGACACGATTTTGAAATACACACGGTTTGAGATATATTTTTATCCAATAAAACAGACTCAGTAGTGTTGGCAATGGTTACGATTCGAGCCCTATCATCAGCATCATCAGGTGAAATGCAATTCGAATCAGTGAGGGCCTCATTGACAGTGTAGGTAAAGTAGACCACGGAACTCTCAAAAAGTGCTGTGGTCCAACTATTTTTAAAGTTGGACAACTGCCCCTAGTAAAGACCCATGGTCCAACTAGTTGGACAGAGCAGTTGGACCAGTGCCCCGGACTCAATTTAATAATATATTTTGTACGTGATGTGTATGTGTCTGTGCGCGTGTGTGTGGGTGTGTTGTGTGTGATTGGAGATATGTAGGTAGTTAGGCGACGTACTTAAGTAAGGATTCTGTTGGTAGATAGTCCTGTTCCAGTAACCATTCCGTTAATTTTGATTTTATTTCATATTTATTTAGATCTACAATGTTTAAGTTTTTGTGTATTTGTTTGTAGATGTATGTACTTAATGTGTAGTATTGGTGTTGAGCGAAGAGGGTTTTGTGACGGGTACTTAAGGGTAGTTTCTTCCTTTTTTTACGGTCCGTTGGGGGAACGCTGGCGTGTTTTCTAACAGTAGACTTACTTACCTTACTTCGAAACCACGTCAATTCCTTATCTATCCACGACATCTGCTACTAACGTATTCTCTATGATACAATGAACGAAACTGTTTCTACAAGACACTAATAATTACGATTTAGAATTGGGGCCCCGCGGTGACTTTAAGAAAAAAAGCCCCACGAAAAGAACTGCTACACACGCTTCTATTAGAAGCAGAAGTAATTGTCAATTCGAGGCCTCTGACATATGTTGTAGCTAATAATGAATATCAAAGCCTCACACCTTTTCATTTTTTATTAGGCAGCTCATCAAATCAACAGCTACTTACCCTTCTAGACGACGGAGTTTTTTCAGTAAGAAAAGGGTGGAAAAAGTGTAGGTTGCTCAAGGAATACTTACCGCTTCTCAAGACAAAGAGGCAACAAGGAAAGGAGACGAATATCGTAATTTGGCTGTTGATGACCTAGTTGTCCTAGTCGTGGATCCCGAACTACTCTGAGGAGTGTGACTTATGGGGTGTGTGACCAGTGTACCCGTGAAAAGATGAGGTCGTGCGCGTAGCTGACGTCACTAAAGGCCGAACCCTGAAGAGGCCCGCTAGAAAGTTAGCCATACTGGAAGGGCTCCAGTGGCTGTTGCGACATCGCTACACGGGTAGTATGGTGTGGCGACCTTTTTATGTATATTTATGTTTTTTTTACTATTTTTACATGTTATCAAAATTATAGGCAGTTGTGTCAGCGATTTGTAATTTTATTTATAATTTTGCCTACAGTTGGTATATAAATAATACACTATAAAAGTTGGTAAGTATTTAAGGCGGCTGGGAAAGACTGGACGTTAACATTAGAGAACCAAATGCCGTGGTGGTGGTGTAACTTACGAAGGGCCTATGTCCAGCCATAGACTACAAAAGCCCGATTTATTTGAAACGTGTGAAGGAAGAACCGAGACGAACGAACGATGCGAATGGATTTAATAACATGCTTCAGACGCAGCCAGCAGTTGCTCATTGAGATAAAAATATAGGTCTGCACGTCACACTACTTTACCTACCCAAAAAACCCAGCGCCATAAATACTACCTGAAAACCTTCAAGTCTACTTACTAGGAGACAATAGCCCTATTGACAAATAAACGTTCATTCTAGTGGGAGTCTTGCAGGCCCAGAGGACTGCCCTTTGTTAATTAGCACGTACGCATGCCGGAGTCTGGATTTGTGCCCGGTTGATGACAAATAGACTCGTCCCCCATTAAATGGGACTGAATTAAACATAACTGGCGAAATGTCCCATACCTACACCTCTGCCCAACCCTTCGGGGAACAAGGCGTGATTTATGTTGTATGATTATAAAATATGACGAACAGGCCAATAATGAAAGCTTTCAGTTTCTAAGTGCACTCAGGGTACCTATTCGACTTCATTTGCTGAATGCTGATAGACACATCATACCTACACAAACACTTCTTATTCTGAATGTATGCAAGTATTCGGGTGCATCAGAGCGGAAAGGTGGGCAACCATAAAACACCGTGAATAAAAATCACTGTGATACAAAATTAAAGGTAAATTATCTGTAGATACGTTTATTTTCATCAAGAAACGCGTTAGCGAGCGTTGCTATGGTTAATCGTAAAGGCACCCTCAATCAAATCCAATGAAAGATATGAAAATAAAAGTACGTATTTTCAGGGTCTTTTATCTTTTATCTTTTCTTTTATAAAGAGATAAAGTAAGTTTGTGAGGTTGTAAGGGGTAATCTCTGGATCTACTGAACCGATTTTGAAAATTCTTCTACCAATAGAAAGCCACGTTATTTGTGAGAGTCATAGGCGATATTAACCCGAAAAATGAAAAAAAAATTCGTGGTAGTCGGATTTGCAAAGTAAGTCGGAAAAAAACGGTCGAACGAAAATGTTTCTTATGAACGCTGCCTTAACGATGAGAGATAATTTTATGATTGAGTTCTAGAGAAAAGTTGTAGAGTTTGATAATGCCTACAAAACAATCAGCGACAGCAATGTCTAACTTTCATATTTAAGTCACAAAAAGTGGTTTTTTATATTAAAAAAATAATTTAAATCGTTAGGTCATGTTTATTGGTCATATTATCAACAATTATGAATTCTTATTAAAATAAGTAAATTTATCGTCTCAAGTGCTTAAAACAAAAGACTTTTCCCTTTTAGTGCATATAATTTGGACGAATGGTTAAAGAGATAATACGACATAGGTATGGAACCGTGACCGTGTCCTAATCCTACAGTGCACTATCCTCAAGAATTTTTAAATTGAGCCCTTCTGGTTTACCTCCTCCCGACCTTATGTTAAAAGTTGGTATTCCTATCATGCTATTAAGAAACTTGAGCCCCCCCCCCCCCCCCAACATATGTAATGGCACAACTGCACAAGGCAAAAGAGTTGCGAGAGAATATAATCGTGGGGACCATTCTCACAGGGCCAGCAGTGGGACAACAGACTTATTTTCCGCGGATACCCATGATTCCGACGGATTTACTCATGTTTAAAAGGCTAACAGTATCCCGTCAAGATCTCTTTTGCCCTCACTACTAATAGGTCCCAGGGTCAAACATTCTCACTGGTGGGCATTGACCTGAGAAAACAGTGTTTTTCCCTCGGGCAGTTATATGTTGGCTTGTCTCGGTTGGAACTCCTGAAATACAATATATTTTGGTACCATAATGTTGTCAATTTGGTACCATCTAAGTATCCAGAGTAGTTTTGAACAATTAAAATAAAGATAATTTATTCGATCATAATCATTTAATTCACTCATTTGAAACCCGATAATATAGCCAAATTGGCATGCAAATACATACAAACATAATTATGCAGTAAGAATATAACCAACCCTCCTTTTGGCAGCCAGGAAATAAATCATAGCACTCAGTACTAACCGAACCACACTCATAATTTCATCACAAGTAAAAATGTTTACCGCCCAACGAAGTGGGCAAGGGTCAGCTAGTCTTAAAAAAAGGAAAAGAAGCATCAATAATACTATATCGGATAAAGATATTAAAAAAAAAGTATAAACTTGTGAATAACAAGACGTAACATCACATACTTTTATCTACAAGAAAAGTCAAGAAACTAGTCTAAACAAAACGTAGCAACTGTCAACTTCATATTTGGAGGTTATGTTGTTAAAGTAAACTCCATTTTATCAATTCTTCAATTCAATCTATTTTTGTGGGCTTTAAAATAGATCTACAAATATGTCCTTATTAAAAACACTGTTGACGCGATACGTTTGTATGTATCTACAAGTTTTGTGTTAAAAGTACTACGTTTTGTAACCTAAGCCTGTTGCTGTAATAACAACCTAGATCTATAATATAACGAAAACAATTCAATTTATTGGCTACATTTGTGTTATTGAGTTCATACATTCGTGAATCCGTTTACCAATAGTCACGATAATAAATTATTGTTTGATGGTTTTGTGGGCTATGCGTCAAGTGGAGTTTTTTTCCCACTTATTACCGCATTCAAGGCCTTATATGTATTTTTTTTTACATTAAATTATAAAATATTTGACGTTTTTCAGTGCCAAACACATACAGAGCAACAGCGGTGAGGTTTTCATCCACAGTTGCAAAAATAACAGCCAGCGATGACACCCCAGTTGAAATGGAAAACCCTTACAAAAAGGAGCGTCGTCAGTGCATCCTTTGCAAACTAAACATCAAGCCAGACTACAAAAATTATAGATTACTATCTCAATTCCAAAGTCCTTACACTGGTCGAATTTATGGGAGGCATATAACAGGTCTCTGCAAAGCAAAGCAAGAGTTGGTCGAAAATGAGATCAGAAAAGCACAAAATTGTGCTTACATGCCTTACTATTATAAGGACAAGGTCTTCCTGAAGGATCCCAAGCTATTTGATCCTGAAAACCCCATCAGATCCCATAGATTCTAAGTTTGTATAGTTGTAGTGCTGTAGTTGCACTGTAAAGTTGTTGTAATAAATTATGTCTTTAGAATTAGTGTTTTATTGATGTTTATTCATTTTTTGGTTTGTAAATGAGTTGATTGCCCTAAAAAAGTTTATAAAGGTATATTGCTACTGAACAGAGAATCATTATCAAAGTCATAACTTTACCAGCACATAAAGCATTAATTCTATTTAAAAAAATATTTTTATACTTTTAGCTGTGCCCTACAGGGTCCGTAATTGTACCTTAAGCTTTAAGCCCATTGTATTATCTTCACACATTATGGAATGCGAATAAAGATATGAATATGACCACCATAGAAACGGGATTTGTTGACAACAGAGTAGACAAAATTACATATTTCTAAAGAAAATTTTCTACAGTCATTTTATCTCATGCTATGCGTGCTGAAGGTAGTTATGAATTTTCAGTAACTTGCCCTTTTTAAGGAAAGAAAGAGGAAGCTACAGAATTTGAGTTCAGAATGCCATAGCAAAAGAATGAGTGTAACAAATGATATGGATGCAATTTGGGTTTTTTATCCTTTCAATAAACAAAAATAGGTTAATAACTAAGGAATAATAACTTTTATTAAATAACTCTTAAAATAATTGACTATTTTAAATAATATCCTCAAATTGACCTAAAATAATGTTAGCATCATTAGGTTCATTAAAACAATCATTTTCTGCATCATAGCCTACTAGAGATGGTGGTATTTTTAAAGACTTTAACATTTCTGAGTAATCCATATCTTGTTTGTCTTGAAACTTCGTTTTCATTAGATCTAAAAGTTCTATCAAGGCATCCTGGCATCCTTTCTGCCATTTCTTAATCAAATTCCTTAGTTCTTCAGTATCTGGGTTAATAGATTGAGCTAAAAGAAGTCTTTTCTTTGCTTCTATCCTTGCTTTGAGCTCATCAATATCTTTTTGGGTTATAGATCCTGTAGATTTTGCTTTTAATGGTTTACTGACTTTTTCATAAGTTTTCCTTATTAGAATTGTTTTTTTGTTATTGTCAAAGTCATCATCGTCGTCGTATGAGCTCTGTGATGGTGGTTTTTGTAGCAATTTTGGTTTACCAACTTTAGGTTTTGTGATTTTGTTAGTTTTCAGTTTATTTTTAGGAGATTTTACATCTTTTACTTCGCTGACTTGGATTTTGGAAGATTTGTCAATGAAATCATCTTCATCCAAATCTTTTATGTACTCTGCTTTATTTGCTGTTTGTTTTTCTTCAGTTATCATCTCTGCCTTACTATTAGATGATTCTTTATTTAATTGGATTAAAGGAGTCTCATCTGAATCATAATCAAATAAAGATTGTGAGAAAGGTTTTTTTTTCTGATCTTTCTTTAATTTAGTGTCTTTGTCTTCTTTCTCAGAATCTTCTGTCTTCTTGAATATCTTTCGTTGTATGACAACTATGCATTCTTTTTTAAGATCATTGGGACTTTTTTCTTTAATTTCATAGACAGTGTCTGGTGATTCCTTAGAGTTCTTTTGATATGTATTAATACTCTCATCATTGCATGCATCAGGTCTAGAGTTAGAACAAATTTTAGCAGTTTTGGAATTTGATTTCACTCTAGGCGACTGTTTCTTGCTCTTTTTAGACTTTGTTCGTATAGGCGTGGAAACGACTTCTACATTTTCAGAATTTTGAGTGTCTACTCTTTCCGAGGTATCTTCATTAATTGTTATTATACTATCTTTATTATTTGTCAATGAAGGAGCAACTGTCTCCTCTTGAGACTTGTTTATAGCCGCTAATAAGGTCTTAGATTTCTTTCTACGAGGCACTTCTACATTTCTGGATGGTGTTTTCTCAATATCATTGCTTTGGTCAACTTCTGTTTCATTCTGATCAACAGTGGATGTTTCGGGAGTACTTTCAATGTTATCATCCAAAACACGCTGTTTTCTTTTTCTTGGCTCAATCTTCTCTTCTTTCACTTCTTGTGTACTGCCGGCTAGAGGAGATATAAACGGCGAAGGTCCCTTGTTTCTCCAATTCCGTGATAGACCAAGTCTTCGACAAGGGGTTAGTAAAGACTTACTTATACCACCCGGAGTCTTCGGCGAATTAGTAGCATTTGATTTTAATGACGACACATTCTTCATTTTCCTCAATTAATTAGAAAGTAATTCATTTCTTGTAAATATTTTGTTTGTTTTGGAAATATTTTCGTGTGTGATGTGATCTGTCAAAGTATTCTTATTGTGCTCATCAGTTCTCATTCCCGCCATCGAATGAAGCACCAAACCAAAACAAAATAGCTAAATAAAGTTTCGTTCACTCCTTGGGCTCATTTTGTCTCAGTGTTGCCAGTTACAGGCCGGCCGTCGAGTGAATGCGTTCCTGACACCTGTCACTGCGACAATAAAATTCTAATAAAGTGCAGCAAGCTTATCTAGCCCGGTGGCTTTAATTGGAACTAACGAAATCACTATACAAAGTGACAAGGTCTGTCATTTTTAGTTTACTGACAGCGCCACCATCACCAGGTCAGATAAGTTTGTGGCACTATAACTATGATCAAATTCGCAAGACACGTATTCATTTCTATGAAACTGACAGGTGTCAAGAACGCAGTCTCTCGACGGCCGGACTGAGCAAAGGGTTTTGGCCGCATCTCGTAAATATATTCATAAAAAATACAATTTTTAAATCTTCGATCGGCTAAGCAGCCGCTTCATATAATATACTGGTATTCACCTGATTCCGGTTAGATTGGAAGCCGACTCAAACATGGAAAAAGGTGTGAAGAGTTTATTTATTAAATCTTCGGAAGCCGGAACTTCTGCTGGAATGTCTCTCTAAAAATCACTGCACTTTATTACTAAACATACCTGTGCTATGTTTTAATAACTTTATTATATCTGTAAAAATACCAAATCAAACGTTTCAGCATAAATTATTTTGTCAAAAAAAAAGTCATCAATCATCTGCATCTAAAATAAAAGATTTTTTATGTTTTGTCAATGCTACCGTTCCTTCCACTATGGTGTTCACCTTATACTATTACTCCTAGCGGAGATGGGGTTTTTTTTTTTTAGTATATGCTCGTAATTGTGACCTCTGAGGTCCTGGCTACTTAACCGAACTATCCTGTGGGTACCTTAAGATTAACTCAAAAGTCTCCAGCCAGAGGCGAAATTAAATACTAAAATTATTTAAATGACCGCACGCTAAGAATTATTATTATCAGGGGAATTTAAAGCTATAGGCTCAGCTACGGCGCGGGCTGGCGCCTCATCGGACAAGGGAGATGGTGTTTACCCACAGAGTACTTCATACTATACTGAAATGTTTACCTTAGCATTGGCAACACTGTTAAAAATTACTGGCCCGCGATCTCCTCTGTTTCAAAATTATTGCATAATATTTTGCTCTCATTATAAAATGCTGAACTTTCAATAATTATGTAGCATCGCTAGGCATTTCAATGCATAAAAAGTTGATTATTTAATACAGATATTTTAGTTCATTACATTGCTGAGATTTCCGATAAAAATTGATAAAAACTTCTCCTTGACCGATATTTTGAGCAGGTTTCATTTCCATTCACTAATTCACTTCAAGTTCATGGCTTTTCTTTCACTCATGTTTCATTTCATTCGCTCGCCCATCTTTCAAAAATATTCCGTGCCGTGGTGATAACGATACGATTGTTATTTTAATTGTA
Organism: Dryobotodes eremita; assembly: GCA_917490735.1. Lineage (NCBI taxonomy): Eukaryota > Metazoa > Arthropoda > Insecta > Lepidoptera > Noctuidae > Dryobotodes > Dryobotodes eremita. Next base: position 1,853,286 of record OU823264.1, read on the forward strand.
TAGTCCGACTCGAAAGCGATAATTTAACGACTGCGTTTAACTGTTTAATTCAAGTGCTTACAATTTACAAGGCCTGTAATTTTCACCGTTCTTGTGAATAAACACATTACATAATGCCGCTGCTGAGGTTGACAACGGGTACTTTCGGCCAGCTACGCACTTTCGCGACGTCACCAGCCCTTGGGAAGAGAGTGAAGACCTTCGCTGTGTACAGATGGAACCCCGACGAGCCCGATAAGAAGCCCCACACTCAGAACTACGAGGTGGATCTAGACGAGTGCGCGCCCATGGTCCTAGATGCCTTGCTGAAAATCAAAAATGAAATGGATCCAACACTGACGTTCAGGCGTTCGTGCCGCGAGGGTGTATGTGGTTCCTGTGCTATGAACATCGATGGTGTCAACACATTGGCTTGCATCAGTCACATAGACACGAACCTGAACAAGCCTTCCAAAATCTACCCATTGCCTCATATGTACGTCGTAAAAGATCTAGTGCCAGATCTGACGAACTTTTATCGCCAGTATCAGTCGATAGAGCCGTGGCTGCAGCGCGACAAGGAGGCCGCTAAAGGTAAGGAGACTCAGCTACTGCAGGATGTTGAGGACCGCGCCAAACTCGACGGCCTTTATGAATGCGTGTTGTGCGCGTGTTGTTCGACCAGTTGTCCGTCATACTGGTGGAACGGCGACAAGTACCTCGGGCCCGCTGTCCTCATGCAGGCCTACAGGTGGATCATCGACTCCCGCGACGACGCAACTGAGGCACGCCTCAATAAGCTTAAGGACACATACTCTGTCTACCGCTGTCATACAATCATGAACTGCACACGAACATGCCCGAAAGGCTTGAACCCTGGCCGTGCTATTGCCCAGATCAAAACACTGCTGTCAGGTATGGTCAAGAAGCAGCCACCTATCATGGACCCTGCAGGTCTTGAGAAGTCAGCTGCACACAACTAGACACCTCGCACTAACTGATGAAAGGCTAGACATGCTTTTAGTCAGACATTAGATGTACTTAATAGGTTCAATCAATGACAACCTCAATTAAGCTACCTTAGAAACGTTACCACGCATCTAAAACAGTAAGTAGAAATAAGATTGTTTTGTATCCATAACATCTGTGAGGGCTGTAAATAATACAATTTATATTAAACCCATAGAAAAGTAATCTAAAGTAGATGCAATCATGTTAAAGAAGCAGCCATAAAGTAATGCCAATTTTTTATTATAAGCAGAGGGAACAGCAATCGAACTTCCTGAAATAACAAAAATATTTTTGATGTTTATTGTTGGTCAGCCATGCAGTAATGTAATTATTTGATAGAACCTTTTAGCATTTTTGAATGTTTTTTTTTTTTCAATTTCTCTATTGAGGCAGGTGTAAGGCGGGTCCTGAAATCAAACCATTTTTTTGAAAATATAGTCCACCTTGCAATAAACTTGCCACTATTAAAAAGTAATATAAAACTAGCTAAACTTCTAAAACTAATAACATTTTAAGTTTTTTTAAACAGGTGTTAAGTTATTCAAGGTTAATTATGACTATTTGCACATTTTTGTCTCAAAATAGATGTTTTAACTAAAGTTTGAAAAATCACAATTTGAGCAATTTAAAACTCATGTATTTTGTGTTTGTGACAACATTTGGAATAGCCAAAAAGAATACTGCAAAAAATTTTTGTAATTGCTTTGACTGCCATTTTATTTAAAGAAAATGGCTATGTAAAAAGATGTGAAATTATTTTCTTTAAATTTGAAACCTTGTTTCCTTAAATGTATGTATAATAATAAAATAAATTTTCCTTATTTGCAATCATCGTGGTCAAAATGTTAACAAACGTTGACTTATAAATCTGTAGTACAAAACGGACATTTGCAGTAAACTGATAATTATTTTAATGATATTAAAATTGTGAAATTAATCAAAGTATTATAGTAGAAAGTATTTTAAAGTACTGATGCAAATTCATTTTTAAATTATTGAGCATCGCGTGTTGTATTTATTGTTCATTAAATTTCATGTGTTGTGGACGCATTGAATTGTATTAAAGTTGTTAATAAATAATCATTTAGGTAAGCAATTGTGTTTTTTTAATGGACGGATTTATCGTTTTATAGCAAAGCGCAAATTACAGGTTTATGAGTTATGAGTCTAAGACAATGACCGTATTTACAGAAGAGGAAAAATGCAATTATTGTTATGAAATCATAAAATCTGATTTCTTTTTAATAGTTTGGTTCTTCTTCACTGAAAGACAAAAGTACCATTAGTTTCTTTATATGTGGCAATTGTTTCAGCTATGTAAACTTAACTAATTACATTGCACATGCTACTTAAATTCGTGTGTAACGAATATTCTATTTTATCTGTGTTATTTTTTGGGTATTTTGGTCACATTGTAAAAGTTTTATCAGTTTGTTGATATTATGGTAGTTGGATTCGTGCCAAAAGCGGTTTATAACAGCACTGAATTCAGAATTACTATGCACTAATGCAAAACTGCAGCTAAAAATAGGCATCATGTCATTATCAACGTAGAAAGACTTTTTCTGTTTGTGATACGATGGAGGTAACATTTAAAGGATAAGCGCAGTAAAACTAGTTCTGTGTTATCGGTTTACGATGCCCCTATTTTTAGAACTATCATGTCATGAATATAGCCTACATTATTGTAAATTATAGAACTAGGACTACTTAAGTTAGTCTGAACCATTAGGTACGTAAAGGTAACTGCCGGGTAGCCGACACAAAATAAAATATCGCTTGGAAAGCTCCAAGTCCAAACTCGGTCAGAAGCCCCATAATGAAACCTCATTAAAATGCCATTGCTATCGAAATGTGATATCAGAAGCCCCTCCAGAACCTTCGGTATGAAAAAGCCACGGAATGCATAAAAAAAGCCTACGTGTTTTGTGCTCAAAGGAACTCGAAAAGAAAAAAAAATAAACACGCTGAGTAACCATAGATGTAACCGTAAAATGTTAGACAAAAAATACGGTTCGGTTTTAAGTAGGCAGGTAGAAAGATGAGTTGCCCCTTCAGTCTACCTAATACGACTAATAGCATTGCCTTGATTGACTGAACTATTTATTATAATAAGGTATTCGCGAAAGAGAAGAAGTCACGATCCGCAACAGGGAGGGACCACCTATGCAGGAGGAGGGATTGAAATAGAATAGCCTTTCCCAAGTTGGGAATCACAACTTCATAAAAACGGAACTTTTTAAGAAGCGCACTTCCATTCCTACTACATCTCTCATCATGGTCTCTTGATTTGTGAAACCCTACAAAGAGGAACCAATGTGTCATCCCGCGTCATATGTGAGGAGGAAAAAGTAATTGGATGTGTCCATTGCAAAATTGTCTGGCATTAGAATGCACAGTGCACGTTTTGTGATATCTTTGCCGTTATTATGTTGTATTAATGTCCAAATACCTACAAATTAATGCATTCTGAGCGTCAATGCATCATCGGACATCTAAAAGTCATCAAACTCAAACCTGTTATTTGGTATCGATCGATGGATCGATAATGAACGTACCTATGTGAGGTTTTATGTGTGCTGGAACAATAGACAAGCTCCGAGATCGCATTGCACAATATCAAGCATAGGTAGGTACAAAACAATGGCCCATTGGATTCCATTGAAGATTTTTAACAACTCCCAAGATAAGCAGAATTGCTATTTGATATTATGTTTATTGATTTCCAGGTTACAGGTGATTTTTTTGCAAAGTAGCTTCATTAATCGTGGGACAGGAGACAACTACTTATGTACAATTCAGCTTAGCTACTAGCGAAGCACTAGATCCCCGGCAATCTGACTGCTATTACTTGGTGTTGTGATCCCACAAGTAATTTTTCTTTTTCAAAGACATTTAAATAACTTCCTTTAAGGGGGATCATCCGATGGGCCGTCCATAAATTTTTCTTAGCAGTAATACGCTAAACATAGACACTCTTTGTTTATAACGAATCATTTTATCACTTTTCTACAACAATTCAGTTTCTAAGATTTGAAGAGGTGTGTCTGAATTAACAATCAGTCGGTAAAACCAGTAATAATTTATTCTCAATTTTCTGCAGACGGGTTATCAAGCAGCCTCGCTGACCCAGTCTGACTTATTACGTCAGAAACACGCCTCTGCCTCTATTAAAATTATTATCTGCAAATTGTTCTGTTATGATTGGTGACTCAGCAACAACGTAAAAAATAGAAGTCTTGATTTACTGACTTTTGTTTTATGTTACAGAACCTTTCGCTAGCAACTTCTTCGCTAACTTTGACTAGCAACCAAGTTGAAGTCCTCAGTCGTAATTCGCTTAAGCAATGTTGACGTGGTGTTTACAGGAAAACTCCAATAACTTTGCACGGGACTCGAACGCCATGACATTCTGCAAGATTGCAGACCTCACCTCACCTGACCTTGCAGAAAATCGCAAACACACGTGACATGCTTTTAAAGATTTGTTCGCATTTACTGTGACAAGAATCGCATAGGCCGATCCTCCACACAAATTCAAGACAAAGTGCGTGACACCTTGTATGGCATAGTGATACTTGCTGCAGTTAGCGAAGGCAGATTAGTTCGGGACATATCAACGAAAGAATTCACATGCATTTTATGAGATTAACGGGAATTGAGTAGGTATCAATGTGATAAAAAAGCCTATTATTCTACATGTGAATTAAATCTACAATACGGACGTAACAGTTACTGGGTTACACACTTGTATCACAATAAACAATTACAATATCAGGTTGCCTACTTCAGTGCACACCATTTAAAACCTGAACTCTTGGAAATAAAGTCTAAAATCGCCGGTCAATAACTTGTATGATTGCATAATTTAATTTAATTCAAATGAGCAATGGCAATAACCTTATGATAGCATTAATGACACAGATACCTAGTGTCCGTAGTAGAAGTACGATAGTATTTCTTGTCTAGTGGCGGAATATGGAACACCAACAGTAAGTAATTATGAGTTTTGCGTCATATAGCAATACGCCTGCTATTCTCGAGAGGGGTAGGTAGAGGTGTATTTGGTAGGTACACTCACGCGCCTATCTATTGCCATAAATCGAGCACAATGACAAACCGCGACTCCGGGCTGCTGCAAAGAAATTCCTGATGGAAAAACCCAATACCAGTGAACTGTCATTTTGCCCGACCTGGGAATCGAACCCAGTGCATCAATCATCGGCAGTCCGACGTCTAAAAACCATATTTTGTTCTCTTTAGCATTACGTACTTAGGTACCGATGTCTTGTGACGTCAGATAGGCTGTGAGCGATGTACCTAAACGTAATCTCCCTAACCACAACACCTATATTTGTGGTCCACAACTTCCACAAGTGATCTGTGGCAAGAACTGGCAAAACGCGGCCAGTTTCGCAATTAGATAGTGTAGTTTCAAGGTAAATCAACTAGGTACTCGACAACACTGCATACCTACCTATTCGTGTAGGTGCATAACTTTTTACTATGTTGACTGTTCAAGTAAATATTTAAACCTATTTATTGCCCTTAGATAAGTGTTGTTGAAGAGTCGCTATTATGTCCATCCATAATACAAATAATAAGATTGTAACTAAATAAACGGTTGCGAAGCGAATAGCTAGTTAGGTAACCAATCCCATTGACATTGCGAATAGCAATTTTCCACACTAGGCGAATAGGTTAATGGCGATAATAATCGCCGTAGGTAGGTACTTGTGTATTTAGTTAAGATAAGACTATAGATAGGAACTTACTTCGCAGGATGATGCTGCCCCTCCATCCTCTTCAAGATTATTATCTGTACCTACTTACAGATGTCGTTCCAACTCCCCGCAGGGAGAATAGCTGCCTAACAAGTATAGGAGCTCTGCTTACCCTTAAAAAATGATACCAGGTGTTAGAATAAACGCGGGAGTGTAGTAGAGGTACCTACTCATGAAAGTGAACAACTTTTAAACCAAGTATCCACCCTGAAATTGCGAAAATAAATCAGCTGTATGTTCCCTACATTTTATAGTTATGATGGGAGCATAAATGTATAGAGGAGCCGATTTATTTCCGAGATGAGTACCTACTACACACCCTTAAAGTATGCCCCTCGTTTATCCTAACATTCTGTATAGAACTTGACTACTTTTCAATGTGACTGCATTTGTAAGTATAGAGCAAGTGCCAAGTATGTACCTACCTATGAATATTTGCACTTTTTTTTCTAAACACCTCATGCTGGTTTTGGAAGTGCTCCAAGAGTTCGTTAGTGGAGAGATACTTAGGTATATATTCTTCCCTCTTTTCAACACCTCACGTTGTTTTGTGATTTATAATTATCGATGTGGGTTAAGCAGCTGTGTTATGATGATGATAGGGACCATGTAATGACCATATACATACATACCCAGTCTTGCTGAATGAGTAGTAACTATAATGTATAACCTACTAACTACAGTACCTACCTATCTAAACTACCCAGAAATTATTTCGTGGAGTGGATGTGGTGATGCTGTGGGACTTTTCTTAATTCCAGCTCGTACCTAATCAAGATTTGCATATGGTTTCAGGTAAACTAGTAATCAGACACCAAATAGCCAATAAAAACGCGTCTTACAGAGAACATCTGTTGACAAGAAACTCCCCACGAAGTTAAACACAACAATAATTTCTACGAATTAGTAGCCAGACAGAGTTCCAGACAGCGAGGTTGCGACTTACCCTGACCTACAGACAGAGGCACGTTCAATTGTCTAGTCCCTTTATTTACATTTTGACGTCGTCCGGTCCATTGACTCCTAATAGGATGGCATACGCATCTCGTGTTACGAGGCGCGCACGCCGCATAATTGATGACTCCTTTATGGGAATCGTTTAGTGATAGGTAAGCGTATAATCAGCATAGATAATGTCTCCACGCTGGGACACAGGCCTCCTCTCGGTGAGAGGGAGTGGGCTGTAAATCACCACGCGGGCCCACAGTGCGGGTTGGTACTCGTAGACGTCACATCTCTTCGAATTTTTGACATAAATTTTCAGACAGACATTTACTTCATCGTTTTGAGAGCAGTGGGTGATGAAATTTAAATGACACAAAGTAAAGTGCCTGCTAAGGTTCGAACCCACGACTTACAACTCGAAAGTCGGTGTCATACGTTACCACTGTTCTGTAGAATAATTATAAAAATGCTATGCTATTAAGTCCAGCCGATCTATTCTGTAAAATTCTCACCGTGTAAACATAGGTGATGTGAGCTGTCAGTCCGCCTGATGCAAGGGCTTGCCACTATTGACAACTCACTCCACGTTCACTTCGCCCAAGTTATCACGGTGAGATTTTTACAGAATAGATCTGCTGGACTGTCTGTGAGTGCGATTCTGCTATTTAGATGACGACCTTTTGTCAGTCATCCTCGCTTTCCACCAGGCGAGATCGAGGCCAACAGCGGCCCCACTCAATTGATGCACCACACTGCAGAATTTAACCTTGCCATGGCAAGTTATGCTGCCATGCCATAGACAAGCAAAACAAAGAAATGAAAACCTCTGCTGCTCCATACATTTATGTTCGCGTAGGTACCTATAAATATAGTTCGACAAAATTGAGGTATCTGCAGTTTCTTTTTTCATGATTTGAGTGCTGATCCCACAATAAGTTCTTCATAAATAATGATGAGTACAGTCACAAGCACTAATATGTATACACATAGTAACTTCTAAATGTGATTTACTCCTACTGTATTGATTGTAATTTTATGCTGTTACGAACATAGTATTTTGGAACGTAGACTATTATGAAATAGGTCTTATCCCAAAGTTGCCATCAATGGTCCACGAGAAAATCGCTTTTAAATTTTGCTAAGTGTATACATATTAGTGCTCGTGACTGTACATACAATCAGTAATTTCAATTAAACCTTGTATAGGTAGCCCATGCTCCTGCTGGCAAGCGGTGTGGCTGTATGATCAAAATGACCATACCATTTCTAATGAGCCACGAGTCCCTCTTATTTCCGGCTCGCGTCCACGCTATCATCACCTTGAGAACAAACACGGGGTAGCTTATCAACGCCCAGTAATATGACCTTTGAGGTTCCGACATTCAGAGATAAAATAACTGTGTGGTCTCTGGTGGACTTGGTAAATAATTATGGTGTAATTAAAACGCGTTTAGGTACAGAAGTAAATAGTAAAAAATAATAAAAAAAACATAAAAATCCAATTAACTTTTTCATGTTCGTGTTTGTTTCAATCAGCGATGCCTGTTTATACAGCTATTTATGGTCTGGTACTTCTAATTCAGGCAGTTTACTTGGCGGATTTGTCAAAATATTTGCGTTACTTGGGTAAAACAAAATATACCTATAGTTATTGACAAAAAAGTTAATTTTGTTTTAATGAAATAACGCGATCTTTTGCGTATAGGTACGCCAAGTATAGTGCCAGGATTAGGGGGCGACGAAATAGGGAACTAAATAAATTTACCTAATGGCTTTCCCAGCAGTGAGACAGACTACACAAAAAATATTCGCTATAGGTAACCATATTATAAGAACTTTGAACTTCACTTCGCCCTACAATAACTAAAGGAGTAAAAAAATACTAAAACTAGATTGGGAATAAATTATATTTTATTATAATTACAACAACAAAATTATAGAATCACGACACACAACCATCGCGATATTTATCATTAAGAGGATAGACAGAACTTATTTAACTTACAGAGTCAAATCAGAACATTTTGGTGGATTTAACACAAACTCATTACAATATAATACATATTTTATATAACATGTAAATAAATTGGCGGGAATCGCCATTACACTTAAAATTATGTTAAGGCTCCCGCCATTTTCTTTAAAATAAATATTACAAAAAATTCAAGATAGTAAGTTATACTATTAATTAAACCTGAGATAATTATAGTTTCTATTTACGGTTGGTTACTGTTTTTTACATGAGTAAATATTTAAAATATGTTTGGAAGTAGTGAATATAGAAGACCGGAACACAGAGTAGAGAACAATCAGAGGATTAAACTCGCAGAAACGCCAACAGACCAACTGCTGGTAAATGGTCAACGCCGCCGATGGTCATCTTCAATACCACTGGCATCGCATAACCCAGAGACAAAGCTCTAACGTCTTTTCTAAATGTGGTTTCAATCCAGAAGTCAGTATCGCTGCTTGGCGATAGAATAAGGTATGGTGATAGTAAGTACGGACGAGCTTTTTTTTTATAAATAGTGTCACTGATTATTTCCTGCTCTGTACTGTTAAATACTATTTTACCATGTGATACATCAATGTATTTACAAAGCTTGAATGTTTAAACAGTCATGTACAAACTACTACAAAAGAAGGATTTCGAATTTGTGTGGTGTGTTATTTTTAATAGAGTTTATCTACTGACTAATTGTGTTCAAACAAAAAGGGTAAGGTATATAAATAAATGATTTGATTATATATTGATAACCAATGTGTATTGTTATGTTTATATTCCCTTTTACATTTAAACATCAGTCATTTAGTCAGAGTCCTTGCTTCTGCAGTAAATTGCACATATTGAAACATTTTTATTTTAAACTTATATATATTACTACTATGTTATACATATTATATTAATATCATCATCATTCTCTTGCCATTATCCCAATTTATTTGGGGTCGGTGCAACATGTCATTTACTTCCATGCTTCTCTATCAGTCGTCATCTCGGTCCCCCCCTTTCTAGCCATATCATCTTTCACACAGTCCATCCATCGCTTCTTTGGTCTTCCCCTACTCTTATAGCCCTCCACATTCATACCCAAAACTTTACTCACTCCTACGCATCACATGCCCATACCATTACAACCGATTTCCGCACAAATTTTTGCAGTTTCAACTTTCAGACTTTCTCTTTTGTACTGATTTCTTATTCTATCCATTCGTGTAATACCACACATCCCTCTGAGCATTCTCATCTCAGCTGCATGCATTTGCCTTTCATTCATATTATATTAACATGTATATGTACGAATAAAAAAATCTCTAACATCTTAGATTTTATCACTCAATATGAAGCTACTATTCGAATCAAATAATAATTTTACTTTCAACTGAAAACTACAATCGACTCTCGGTATATTAAACAAATGAAGTGCTCATTGACCTTAAAAGGTGCACACTGATTTAACGCCAATCAATGTTTCCCATAACTTTGCTGCGTATTCTTAAAGGAACAGCGTTTGTTACGGACATACGAAGCGTCTCATCTGATATGGGCACTCCATTTATTTAATACTCGCATGTAAATAAATAATGAATATTCCACTACAGTATATTTTCACATGTTCTGCACACAATCGTGGATCGTGGACTTGCATTTTTATATTTGTAATTTTCTATGAGTCGAATATGTGCCCAACTTTAATAATAATAATTTAGATGTACTAATTTCATTTAGCTTTGAACATTCTGTGATACATAACAAGTAAAAAATTATACATGCACAAATAGAGAGCCAGTCTCGAGATAGTTCGTCTAAAATTTCAAGATGGGATGATGGTAAGAAAAAATAAACCAAGATTTTGTAAAAAGTTTTACATTTACTTGTATAAATGTAAAACTCTTTTATGACAAGAAAAATATATTATTATAAAATAACGAGTAAATTAATTAAATTTTTCATAAAATATTTCTTTAATACTACATACTCTGTTGACTTAAAAATAATACTAAATTGAAAATAAAATATATTAACAGTTTATTTCATTTTGGACGTTAATCCAAAGTGAAATTTGATAATAATAGCGTTTGCTCACAAATGGCCCTATTGTGCGGGCTAGCTCAATCTGATTTTTCTAAACAGACGCAGCTGGTTTCACCATTTTGCACTGAGCTGATCTCTTCATCCCAATTTCTGGAGGATGTAAGCTTTCTTGTTATTCTAAAGACAACTGGGACCTTGCGCACATGCTTCATTATAGAAATAAGATTTCCAATACACAAGAACTTCTATGCTACTAAAATCCAGGAAACAGTTCTCATGTCGCTCACAAAGGGAAATAGCCAGTTTCGCTCAATCGCTCTTTTAAATGGAGGTGGTATGTATCGCCCTTAGACATGTACTTAAGAGATGTACAATAATCTACAGTCAATCTGTATAACTTAACCCTTCAATATAACGTTAGCCCAAAATTCTATTTACAACATTTTAATTTTACGAACTTTGTTGCAAATAAACTAGGCAGACATAAGCTAAAAAAAAAGTCTCAAATAGAATTTTGGAATAATGTTATATTGAAGGTTTAAGTTACCCAGATTGACTGTATTGTCGCGTGGTTTAAATCGGAACTAAAGCCGCCATCTTGTTTTTTTTCAATACATTTCCTAAAACAATTTTACAAATGTTTCCCAACAGCTCCCCCGTGTCAACGTCATTTAAGCGCCAAAATATCTTTGTAGCCTTGTTGTAATAGTATGAAAAAGCAAAAGATTACATATATATATATATATATATACATATATATATATAAATATATTCGATACGAGCTTAATCTTGGACACAGTAGGCATAATATGAGCCTCGCGGCCGATGTCATAGCCTTAACAGGTTAATTTCAGTTCCCAAGTCCACGTGTTACCCTTGTTTCCAATAATACCCTAAGCCAAGATCCGGATAAGTTTCTGAGAGTTAATAAACCACTAGACCAAAAGTCCACTAGGTCAAAAGACCATTTCAGATACCAATCTGCATGGTCTTCGCATGACCTGACCAAGATTATGTCTGGACTTTAAAAGAGACTGTGACCTCTGAGTTTGTTTCGGCCTTTCTTCTCAGAGTAGTCAGATAGGAAACGCCGACCTCATCTAGTTTAAAAAACATGATTGACGTGTAAAAGTGTTTGTACAAACCTACTTACGGAAATAAAATCATTTATCATTTATCACTTCAAAGTTTCAGGACGACTTTCAGTCCACTTCTCCGGTGCAATGACATAGCCTCCATGAGTGGCGATACCTTCATGTAAAGTCGGGGAAATTAATCGTTAAGGAAATGGTCACACTACGTCAATTTGCCGTGTTATAGCCATCTCATACAACTGTGACAATGGGGGCTATCGTTTTTGTGCTCACCAGTTGGCGCCACTGGCGCGTAAGGTACCGTCAGTACTTTTATTTGATGTTTTGGATATGTTTAAAGTCCCCATAAATTCATAATATGTTTATTTTATTAATATTTTAAAACTTCAAATGAATGTTTAGATTGTAATGTTCCGAAAATTGGCAAGCATGAAGCGACAAATATTATTCTTCCTTAGGTGCTACTAAATTAAATCCTAACTTTTTACTTAAAATCTTAAGCCATAATTAATCAGGAATGGCTCAACCACTACAACAATTATGAATCATAAGTTAAAATCCGTGATAAAAAAAATCCCGCAAACAGTGAACATTTAGTACATTTGACATAGACCTTACTCTACACTAGCGCCTCTAGCGGCGAACTCAAGCGCGGTAGCCCTCATCGTCATGGAATAACATTTGTGATTTGAATATACGGACAATTTAAGCTGGTAGTCAATTTACTTAACAGTTAATTTCCCTGACTACGTTCGGCTGGACAGCCTCGCTACCTAATGTTCGTTTTTTAAACCCAGACAGTAATTTGACAGGTGTAATGTCAAACTCCTATACTAAAAAGCAAACACAAAAAGACTTGAACTGTCAGATTACTATCCGGGATTAAAAAACGAACTTTAGCAAATTCAATTCGTGCTGATACGAGATAAGTTCTGTTCTGCCAAATCTTGACACTGATTTGATAATCAACTCAACTTTTATTAAACAATGCTCGAGATTAATTTATTCGTCGAGAATGGTTTATTAATCCAAGCCTTTCAAATTAAAGGTGGGAAGCAATTTCAGCTTTCACTCTTAATATAACTTCTGAGAAGCAAAGAAATAAAGGCAATAAATGTACACGGTACAGAAATAAGAAGCATTTTACGCTCTCTGCTTATAACAAGCAGACTTACAGTTAATTCAAAATTTTTGAGGCAAAATCAAATGTCAATTTAATTTTATAAGTTTACAAAGATTTATAATCTCAATAATATAAACTTTAAAAGATTATGCATGGAGTTAAAAAATTAACTAATATTCCATTTATACAAATAATATTAAATTTCACAGTACAGCCTATAATTGCCTACCTTGGAGGGTATGGCATAAACAAATAATCACTAACCATGACATTCTCGGCTTTAAATAGGCTAACCTTACTATTTTTGTGGTTATCACAGATGGTTTAACAAAAATATGCATTTGTTTTGCCCACTGACATAGGAAAGTTATTTTATTTCGAAGTCAATGATGCTGGGCCTGGCAAACGCCCTTAATAAACTTATATTTAATCTGACCAAGCATTTCTATTTAAACTTACCAAGTGTGGTGATTATGTATAATTTTAAACAGAAATCTTTCCTTTTATAGTTCATGCATTTCTCTAACGCACATCTATAATCGCAAACCTCATGTCAATGACCTAAATGTCATATGACGCGCAGTATTTTGCAACGACTATAGCAGTTCAATGACCTTAACGTCACATGATGCATTCGTTGTTTGCACTGACTATACAGTTAGCCTATTTTATATAGCCGAGAAAATCAACAGTATTTAAAATTTATTACTTAACTGATGTTATTTCTTCTGGACAAGTAGTGTAGTTTCGGCTTGTATAGGTCAGAGGTGTCGTATCTTTGAACTTTGTTCCTTGTGACGGATTTGAACTTCCCGTTCGGCGTTTGTGTTTGGGTCGCCGTCTGAGTGTTTTGCTCGTAATTTTCGACTGATTTGTCACTCGATGGACTGTTTGGTAGATCTGGAAATTGATAATGAGACATATAGTAGGAAATAGTCTGAATACCATTTAAAATCACAAATCATCGGTTTCTGAATGCCTCAAAGTTGATATGTTATAAAATCTCTTGTTAAGTCTTCTTCGTCGTGTCGATAGCACGACAGTACAAGTCCACGGCATAGTGATAGTTAATAAAACGTATAGATCCAAAACAACGAGATATGTGTACAAAGCATTTGTTATGTCGGCTCTGACTTCGCGCTATAATAAAACGGCTCAACAAACTAAGGTACGTATTACAGAACCTCACTCACGACTCAAGCATTACTTAAAACTAGTTTAGAGCCATTTGATTGGTTGAATCTAGTTTTAAGTAATGCTCGAGTCGTGAGTGAGGTTCTGTAATATGTACGTAAATGTCTAAACGCGCACTGCGGGGCCAGAACGGGATAGCAACACAGCGCATCGGGCGAATTCGGGATGCAGTCGGCCCGCGTACGCGTTGTTTGTATACACGGGTTCGCGAATCGCGATCTCATTTTATCGTTTTGTAATTTTGTTTTTGTTTAACTTGTACTTATTGTAAATATAATAATTCTGATGTTTAAGAAAAGTGATTTTTTATTATTATTATTATTCATTTTATTTCAGAATCAAAAAATATTCCATACATTGTTAGTACATCATACTTATAACTATGTTAGTATATTATTATTGAATAAGATTATAAATTTATAACATGTACCTAAATAATTAAATTTTGTACATGCCAAATCATAAAATCAATGAACTTCAAATACGTCTAAGTATATTAAATAATAATTGCCTCATATAACTTTAAAAAAAAAAATAACAATTTTTAACCGACTTAAAAAAAGGAGGAGGTTCTCAATTCGACTGTATTTTTTAAAATATTTTTATAATAAACATTAAGCTTGAAAAGTATGGAGAAAAGTTCGTAAGACATTAAATTCATACCGGTTCATGATAGGTACAGTTGCCGACACGTAAGTTGGCCAAAGATTTTGTAGTGCGGGAATTTGGCGCACGCACAATTTCATACATTTTTACATGCGCGAACTTCCCCCACTACGAAAATCTTTGGCCAACTTACGTGCCGGTAATTATATCGCCTCTTTACAAGAACAACGTGATATTTTTTAAACGACAACTTCACAGGAGAGCAATTTTAAATATTTAAGCGTTGATAAATTCTAAAATATTGATAATTTCACCGTCGAAAACAGTTAAATTGTTGCAGTAATTAATGTGCTTTCTGAAAATAAGCAAAAAAGAATTCAGTTCAATATGAAATAATAAAAAAAACGTTTTTATGAGATGTCACGTTGCTCTTGTAAAGAGGCGATATTCTTTCGTGTACAGCGTGTTGCGAGATAACATTCACCGCGCATCACTGCGCCCGTTTAGCGTGTTGCGGAATAAAATCATAACCTCTTCGCGTTTAGTTTGCGGCCGAGTTTTTGTAATAACGTGTTATAACGATAGCGTATAAAACATCGCGTAAAAAATATATTTTATAGTGTTCGCGTCTATAGTCGCTAGCGGATTTGAACATCACTACCACGGCATCGTCGGTTGCAGCACAGAGGTCGCTATGGCTGCATTTTCTTGTTATGTGATTGGTTGTTAGTATTTTTGTCAACCAATCAAAGCTGTGACTAAAGTGATTTGATTGGCTATTTATTTTTAGACAGAACAAGAGATTTGACAGCATTTTTACTGATCAGCAACTTGAGCAGGCTGGTTAGTAAGGGTTACCAGTTATTTGTTAATATTTTTCTACAGAATTATGTCAGCGACTATAGTAATGAGAACCTTATTTTTTTTCTGATTAAGAAAATTGGCTGTCGTGTATAATTTCGACTACGTCGTACACAATGTTATACAACAACAAACCTAGGAATTCTCCTACATGAAGCAATTAAAAGAATATTAAAGAACAAGTAAAAACTTTATGAGCAGGGTATTTATGAGGGTATCATCGGTCTTATCGCTAAAAGCGATCGCTCACAAACAAGTCTGTATTTTATTTACAAGAGGGTAAGGTTTTGAATTGAAACACGAGTACTCACTATTCCTCCTAGGTCTTGACAAGCCGACCCGTCTCGACCTACCGAGGTACTTTGACCTGGTGGGGTGCGATACCCTATTGTTGTTTGAAACCTCTTCGCTTTCTGAAATATTGCGTACATAACTTGATATTGAATTTTACATAACAGGAATTATTCGCAAGCGAAGGCAAAATGGTATTATGAGTCATTTCTACTTGAAAATGAACTCATTTTGTTATACCCAGATTAAAAATATCGTAAAATACCTGTTTTATATTTTACGATGGTATTTTCTGGAATAGAAATTATACTTTTTGCTTTCTGTCTATGTGCGGCAAGCAGTATGACTAGACATCAAAATATTAGCAGCATTTTTTAAGGGATATACACACACCCTAAAATTGAGCCCAAACTCTAGCAAGGGTGGTAGTATTTCGTAATAACTGGTAAACTTAGAAAAGAGTTACCTAATATCTATCTAAAGGATGAACGGGTCAGCTATGCTAAGCTACAAAGACTACGCTTCGTTAAAAGGCCAAGATTCAAGAGTCGTAGCCCAATATCGTTTTGTAAGACATAGAAATAGCGTTTAGCCAAATTATATTCGCAGAAGTACATAAAAACCAAAAAACTCACCTTCAGTTGTCGATGAGATCTGGTCCGAATCGCTCATTTTCCTCATTTTCTTCAACACATGCCTGTTATTATTCTCCGCACTTTCAACATCGCCCAACTTCCTCTTCAAATGTAACTCATTATCAATACTCGACTCCGTACAATAGTCTATAGAAGGATTCTCATCATCATCTATTACGTTGCCAAGTATAATCTCCATTACTTCTTGCCGGGATGTTTTATTAACCATCTCTTCCAATTTAGCATCATAATCACTAGAAAGTTCAAAGGAACATTCGGATTTGACTGGACTGAAAACTGGTGACGGAGATTTTGAATCGAACGTTTTATCCACTGGTAAAGATATTTCTGAAGCTACGTTCACGTCTTTAATAACATTTTTGGCAGTGTTCGTTAATTTTAAATGCCCATTTTTGTAGTAATTTATTACTTCGTAGGTTCCAAAAGTCGAGCAGACCTCCCTGATTATGTTTTCTTCGTAAGTATCGCAATTTATTATGTGTATTTTGTTGGAAACTGTATTTTTTTCTAAGTAGGCTTTAAGGAAATCACTGTATTGGTGTCTTTTTAGTTCCGCATCGAATTTTTCGTGTTCAGCGAAGTATTTTAAGGTTTCTTTTTCTGCTTTTGGGCTTCTTAGTGCTTCCGGTTGAGAATCTTCAGCAATTTTGGGTTTGATTTCAAGAATTTCTGTTTCAGAGCTTTCCGTATTCTCAGTTTCAAGGCATTGTGTAACGTCAGTTTTAGCACTGTCATTAGTGTCTGTTTCAGGTTCTAGAGTAGCATCTACAGTGGCAGGTTCATCAGATTCCGATAGTTCTTCAGTAATAATTGTGACTTCAAAGAATTCTGTTCGCTTTTTATTCTCATCGTCAACCAAATTGTCTAGAGCATCTTTTCTGTTCTTCTCTGAAGCTTTACTGTATTCTGAAATTTCTTCCATTAGCTGTGAAAAAGGCTTGTTTTCGTTGTAAGTCTCACTTTTGTCAGCTGTTTTAGCATCTGAATCATCAAACATTTCTGTGTCATTAGTTAGTGTATCTTCAAGTTCGTCTATAATTTCATTTGTTACTTTATTTTTGTCTTCATTTTTAATGTTCTCTGTTTTAATTTCTTTCTCATCCTTTTCTTGTTCTGTGTCTTTGGATTCTTTAGGTGACTTTTCTTCTTTAACATGTTCTGTCTTGCACATTTTATTTTGCATTATATTGTTGACTTCGTTAGCTATGCACGCGAATTCTAGCTCAGGCCCAGGAATGCTAGAATAAACCTGACTCAGACTAGGCCTGACATTGGCTTGAAATTCAAGAAGTAACGCAGCTTCTTGATTCATTCTCTTCTGTTCTTCATCAAGAAACTTCCTCATTTTCATCATTCGTTTAGCTTCTTCCAAATTAGCTGCGAATTTAGGCTTTTTTAAAGTCACATCTGGGACAAAAGGTAGTCTTGGGGGACTAGCTATAGGGGTCTCTAAATGGTTCTCAACTCTGATAGGCTTTTGGTTCCCTTTCGCGCCACTAGCTGTGGTAACTCCATGGTCTTTATCACTGGGGCTGGTCGATTCACCACTAGTTGAAGTGTTTTCTGATTTAGAGCTTGAACCCTTAGCTTCTTTTTTATTTTCTGTGGGTTTTGGGGCGGATTGGTTTTGAGATCCTTTGGAAGAAGAGCTGCCATCGTTAGAATCTCTGTCAGTTGAACGTCGCCCATGATTTCCCCTACCAGACAAACTATAATGGTCATCAGTTTCTTTTTTATCTTTTTTCTTATCTTTCTCATCATGTTTGCTCTTCGAACTGCTCTTTTTATCTTTGTCGGACCGATGGGAACTAGATTTTGAATCTCTTTTATCTCTGGAACTTCTATCGGAAGTTTTTTCTGAACTCCTTTCAGATTTGTGGCTCGATGTAGACTTTTTGTCGTCTGAAGATCTTTTGTCACTTGAATGTTTCTGGTTAGAACTTGAGCTTCTGTGGGATTTGGAGTCTCTATGGCTAGAGCTGTTTTTATGTGAAGAACTCCTGTGTTTGGATGAGTCTCGACTATCTTTCTTATCACTCCGCTCTCGCGACTTTTCTCGTTCTTTATCGCGACTGGATTTTGATTTGTTATGATCTTCCTTAGGTTTTTTGTCATGCCTGCTACTGTCTCTAGACGTAGATTGTTTAGAGTCAGACCTTTTGTCTTTGCTACTAGAATGTCTGTGCGAATCTCTTGACCTGTGCGAGCTTTTATGACTGCTTTTTCGGTCATCGTTCTTTTTATCCCGTTTATCTTCAGAGTTCTGATCAGCTTCTGGCACTTTCTCTGTGTTAGTCTTGCTGTTTACGTCACTCTCGTAATCAATTTGTAGATTGTTGCTGTTTGAACTATCGTCGTATAAGGGCGTGTTGAAAGTGTTAATATTAACTTGATTGTTGAACTGATAGGCTAAGTTCGTTTGTTCAGGATCTTTCTTTTCCGGTTTTGCTTCCAAACTATTCTCCGGAGATTTCGCTTCTATAACGAATCTGAAAGAACTGGGCTCTTTTTTGTCATTACTTTTGCTGTCAGAATCATGCTCGAAAGCCTGTTGGGCATCACACGAGTTCTCATTATTGTAATTCCTAATTGGAGTTAATGGAGACATATTCCTTCGTAAAGAAGAGTCGCTGCTTGAATCATCATCACTTTGTACAATTGGTTTAAAGAATTGTTCTTTATCGTCTTTTGGAAGCGGTATTTCATCAGGGTGAGGTACTTCGGATACTATGTTAGGTTCTTTTGGAAGTTCTATCTTATCGATATCAATGTTTTCGAGTTCGACTTTCGGTGGGCTGTTATCAGGTGCTGGGATATTCTCTAACTTTATTTCCTCATGTTTTGTCGTGTTAGTTTTATCTGTATTCTCATCAGAATCGTTGGTTATTTCAATGACAGTGGGTTGTGAGTCTCCTTCAACTTTAGGCTTTTCTATTTCTGAAACTGAAGGTTCATCTTTTATATCCACTTCCATTTTATTCTCTTCGGTAATATCTTCGTCCATTGCTTCAGCTTTCTCTTCATTACTTTTGACTGACCCGGGACTGACAGCTTCCAAGTCTTCCGGCAGGAGATCATCTGTACTTAGTTTACCGTTGGAAGTTTCTGTGGAGGTTACTGATTTCTTTCTGGATATCCCTAAGTAGTTGTATACTAGGTCTTCAACTTGAGGTATGAACACGGAAGCGACTTTTGGGTTTACCACCTGGTCGACTATCCTTTCGACGCCCTGTTCTAGGTAGTTGCCACTGTAATGAGAGATTGGTGATGTTAGTTCAGTATGGTAACTGATTTAGACTACTTATCTTCCTTTGAAAGTTCTAATAATTGATCACAGAAAAAATTGCTTTAAGATTTTGAGTTTTCTTGATTTTACCTCTTGTATGTTGACTGCCGTGTTGGTCAAGTAGTCGATAACACAGGTTATATCCTTAGATAATTCTTAGTACGACATATGGGTGTATTAGACACCTCTAACCACCTCTTTGGGGAATATAGGCGTGAAGTTAAGTATGTAGGTAAAAGCTCTTTGAAAGAAATCAACTCAAACTTTTGGAATTTCTTGAAGTAGATAGCGGTCGGTTAGAACTCAGAAAGATGAAGCTAGCCGCCCATTACAAAGCATTGTAGGTTCCTATGAGAACGGGCAAGAAACTCCATGAACACTATTTTAAATAAAAATATTGACACAACAAACTACTTACTCCAAGATGTGTTTTCTAAGCTTCTCCCTTAGCTGGTTCTTGTTGAGATCCGGCTTCCAGACTTGTCGCGAGAGGAACGAGGACACGGAGTTCTCGACACGCTGTCTCAGGTTCTGATACGCAGGACGAGTGTCCACGTCTGCGATGCAGTCCTTACGGAACTGGAATAGATAGATTTACAGATAGATTTTATTACTCTAACCCAAATAGTAAAAAAAAACACAACCCTGTCTTTGCTGTCGCGCAGTCGGGTAAAAAATTGCCAGATTATGTGAATGTGTTTTCAATTTTACTAAAGTAATTGATTTAATAGAATAGATTTTGAATTCATATTTGTTTAACAAATAACAGTATTAAGACAACTATTTTGGTCAACAATAGTTTTTATTTTAGTAGCAACAAAAACTGTTGTGGTGTAAAACATTATTATGAGAGGAATGTTAGAGTTAGGTTTTTCAATGAAAGACTCCGTAACTTCAGAGATCAGACATAAGACGAAGGATCAAGATGTCGGGTTATGGGTAGCGGCTCCGAAACATAGCACAAAAATCAAGAGGCTTTTACACAGCAGTGGATTTAACAAGATTAACAATAATGATGATGAATAGTTAAATGTATTTCCTCACTGGGCAGTCAGCTTTGCTACCAGCTTAATAATTGGCTTATATTTTTTTGCTAAGGCTTGATCTATTCTCATACAGTAGTTCTGATATGAGAGAAGACTACGTAGGTGCCCGATCACACGTATCACAACGACAACACGTGGATGGGCGCTAATTTGTGTGAAAAGATGAATAGTTTATTCACTCGGACCACATTTGGCCGTCAAAATCAACCGTGTAGGCGATACCTACCACATAAAGGCCACATTACAGCCACAACGCAACCACCAGCGAGACCGAGCACTAGCAGCTGGCCACATCGCAAACACAACGCTCTGTCTGTCTGTTAACACTAGCCACAACGTCACCACATCGCAACTACTAGCGTCAACGCAACCACATCGAAATTTTGTAGTTACCACAATGCAGCCAAAAGAAGCTGCAACAACACTATTCACACATAACCATTGCTTAACCACATTTTGTACCTGCAATATGGTGCGGTTGTGGTATGTGTGATCAAGCCCTTGTTACAAAAAAATTAAAAGTTAATAATTCGAAATAATCACTAAGTACTATGAAAAGTTAGTTTTTTGCAATTGCCAGGCTTGAAATTTAAAAGTTGTACATATTAAATTTATGCACAATACTGACACAATAAACAAAACATATTATCATCAGAGATCGGATTAGGTAAATGAGTTACCTATTCCGATCTTACCGATGTACCTAAACTTCGAGGAAGTAAGTAACATAAAGTGGATAATACCTCCTCTAAAATCCCAGAAAGAAACTGACACATCATTAGAATGGGACCCTATATATGTAAAATGATTCTTCGAATCAATAATTTGTAACTATATACTAACTAAAGTCCAATAAATAATTAGTGATTTTTAAATCCCGGGATTAAAACATCATTATCAACATTCCGGTATTTTAGAGGAGGTATTATCCACTCCGTGTTACTTACCTCAAAGTTTAGGTAAAAATACTCTACCTATTCTGATCTCTCATTCTCTCATTGTTGGGTGTGCAACAATAATAATTTTATATCACTTAGTGGATACATGTTGAAAGAGCATTCCTTTTGTTATCTATCATAACATATTACATGCTAACAATATACCTTTATTGCAAAATGTTTGATAAATTTGTTAATAAAATGTAATAAATTTGTTAATAGTAACCAATCTTGACACAATAGTCTTGGTAAATAAGATGATGTTATAAAAATATATGTTTTAGGGTCTGCTTTAGCTAGTATGATAAATTACAATCAATCTTACAAAATTTTCTTCCTAAACTGAGTTAGTTTAGGAGAATACGTTTTACTAAAATTATTTGCCAAGTAATGGATAGCTTGTGTGAAAGATTATATGGTTTATAAGGGGGTAACTTCTGAGATTATACCCTATTAGCGTGCATGCGCGTGTGTGTGTGCGCGTTAGCATGTGTGCTAACCCCATTTTATAGATACATAATTATATTGGGATGGAAACAGGCGGATGATGAGTAAATTGCACAAAGCAGTATCATAAGCTTAATTTAGTTTACAAATAATTATTTAAACCCAAACAGTAACATTTGGTATCACAATTCCGAGAGTCGCTTTTGAAAATGTAATTGGCACTTTAAACTTCAAACATAAGACAACACACAACTTTTTTTATTAGTAAAAACAGTATTTCAAGATTAAACCAACAAATGGGAAGCTGACATGAAATCAATGATAAATGATAAATGATTTTATTTCTGTAAGTAGGTTTGTACAAACACTTTTACACGTCAATCATGTTTTTTTTTAAACTAGATGAGGTTGGCGTTTCCTATTTGACTACTCTAAGAAGAAAGGCCGAAACAAACTCAGAGGTCACAGTCTCTTTTAAAGTCCAGACATAATCTTGGTCAGGTCATGCGAAGACCATGCAGATTGGTATCTGAAATGGTCTTTTGATTTATTTTGACCTTAAGTTTGTTAAATTAGCATTTGCCCAAAACTAAAAATATTTTAATTTGAGTTGAGTGTATCATAGATATAATGTCTGCTGTAGACCCATGATCTTTTCAGTAGCACACTTACCTATCAGCCCTAAGAACTCCTCTAAAAATGATTAAATAAATATCTATAAACAGAAAAATTTGACAATACATTTTATAGAGATATACTGTACAACCTTATGAAGACTAATCCCATGACTGGGATTGTATGTGAAATGGCTTTTCGTTTACTTTTTGTACCTGACTGGCACAGCTAGAAAGCAATATAGGAAAATACTGCTTGAGTAGTGATACTAATGTGATTGAAGAAAGGGACACACAAGGTCAGAGAAAAATGGCGACTTCAGCCCTAAGTACGCCACAAAAGGCAAAACTTGGTAATGTAAAATAGTTGTTTAACTTACCTGATCGAATATACCCTTCGATTTTAACTCATAAACTAGTTGATCGACCAGCCGAGGATCCCCGGGCATGTATTGCAAATGCGCCATATTTACGGCATTAATTATCTATAGTGTTAAATAATTATTATTCTAATAGTTTAGGCTATTAATTACTGCTAATATAATATTTAATATTGCGAAAGAAAATATTTAAAATATCTACGAAAATGAAATACGACAAACACAGTCAATATTTAAGGGATGCCAACTGTCACAACACGGGTGTCGATGGTATCGATGATTGATATGAATCGATAATTTTGTCTACGTTTATTGATCGTGTTTTAATTAGAATAATTAATTTAACTACGTATCGAACTTATTAGTGCTTGCATGCTTGAAAAAATATGAATAAGTAGGTATAACTACATACTATTATTGTATACTACTAGTATACTACTATTGTTTGATGCTCACCACATAGATAAATAAGAACACACTTAAAAAAATCTTAACAATCTAGAAATCGTGAAACTTCCAGTTATTCGTATTTAATATGTTTAGTAAAATAATCTACAATTTTATGCAAGTATCATAGTACCGGTGTAGTCGTCATTGTTATTTTTTTTCGTATTATTTTTATTCTAATGCTAATTCCACACGCAGCGACATTAATAGCCGCACCGGAAACAAACTGGTGATTTCAAAATCCGACATCCACACCTCTGTACATACACAGACTTTGGCATAGCTAGCGACAAATTGGCTGTCAAAGTTCATGTGTGGATGGGAGATTTTGATATCGCCAGTGAGTAGCCAGCGACTAAAATCGCTGTGTGTATTAACTAGTATTAAACACAAAAACATTTCACTAGGAAATCTCTAAAACAGTAAACTTAGTGGTGATATAGTATTTGGTGTAAAGCTGAAAAGTGGTACCGATGTACTGTCACTGTGTTATGTAATTATGTTATAGTATGGTAGTCCTAATATATTTTATGTGGTGGAATAATACTAATTATTTATATAAACTCTAGTCTATACGCCGTGTTGCGTTTTTAAAACTTTTGAAAATGTGTTTGTTTCTATTTATAATAATCGATAAAAAAAAGATCTAAAAACGTCCCTACCGTCAATTAAAAAAAATGTGTAGACTAAGGCAACGATAATATTGACCAAACAGCCGATTTCAATGTGTTACGAATGAGTTTCGAATAATTTATTATTTATACATTATGATAAATTCAAGCAAGGGATTCGTTAACTACTGCAACATAATAAGCTCATTTTATTAAATCAATAATAAGATAAGATACAAAACGCAACGCAGAAATTAGTGCTGGTCACACACGCGGTCAGCCGTCAGTCCTTCTGTGTCAGGACTGATAATGTCAACCGTTGTCAACAAACAACTTTTCAAATCGTGGCTGTGAAATATTTCAATCTATTTCAGAAGAAATATCCTGAAAATGAAGACTGTTTCGGTAAATATTGAAGAACATGACCGAGTACATTCTGGTTTAATTCAGCAACAAAATCAAGAATGCGTTGCTAGTGGTAAGCAATAGTTTTAAAATAATACGTTAGGTTTAACCCGCCCAATTGTGGGAGCGTTTTGAATTATTGACGTTTCTGTGAGTATTTTAATTTTTAGTAGGTATGTATTTTGCTGTCAGAATGTCAGCTTGTTTGTCATTCAGCTGTAAATTTTTTGTTGCATTGTAACCTGTAATTTTGTATTTTATTTGAATAAAAATATTTAAAAACAAAAGATGAATAAATTAACGTCTTACACGATAAAGAAGGTACACAAAGCATATTCCGAGAAAATGTTGACACCCACGAGTTTCGTAGATTTAAGTTTACAGAATGCTAAACAGAACAAAGATTTGAATGCATTTGTGACTCTTACGGACGACGTTGCTGAAACCCATGGTATTGAAAGTGAAAAAAGGTTCTATATCTCCAAAAACCCGAAACATTTAGACGGCATACCAATTGGTGTTAAAGATAATTTCTGTACAAGCAATATAATGACTACTTGTGCTTCGGAGATGCTTAGAAACTTTGTGCCGAGTTATGATGCTACAGTATACTCGAGATTACGGGCTGCTGGTGCCTGTTTGATCGGTAAATGTAATCTTGATGAGTTTGCTATGGGCTCGGGGACAGTAGACTCAGTATTTGGTCCAACTCGCAACCCGTGGTTATATGACAGGGAAAATTGGAGAATCGCAGGTGGGAGCTCAGGTGGTAGTGCAGTAGCTGTAGCTTCAGGGTCCTGTGTAGCGGCAATTGGCTCAGACACAGGTGGATCCACGCGAAACCCTGCAGCGTTATGTGGTGTTGTAGGATTGAAACCAACTTATGGTCTTGTGTCCAGACATGGTTTGATACCATTGGTTAATTCAATGGATGTGCCCGGTATCTTAACACGGACAGTAGAGGATGCCACTATGGTGTTAAACGCAGTGGCTGGGCCGGACAAACATGATTCCACAACATTAACAAAACCATATAATCCAATTACTCTAAACGATATAGACCTATCTAAGGTAAAGATTGGAATTCCTAGAGAATACCACTGTCGAGGTATGAGCAGAGAAGTGATCAATACATGGAGTTTAGTTACAGATTTACTAGAAAATGAACATGCTATAGTAAGGTCTGTTTCATTGCCTCACACATCAGTTTCGATAGCAGTTTACTCAATATTAAATCAGTGTGAAGTTGCCAGCAACATGGCTAGATATGATGGCATCGAATTTGGTCTTAGAGCAAACGCAAATAATTCTACGGAAGAATTATATGCATTCACTAGACACCAAGGCTTCAACAATGTTGTGCGCTCAAGAATCTTAGCTGGCAACTACTTCTTACTGACAAGAAACTACGTGAAATACTTTATAAAAACTCTGAAACTAAGGAGGTTGATTTTGGATGACTTCAAACAAGTTTTCAACAAAGAAACTGGAGTTGATTTGCTTTTGACTCCAACTACACTAACAGATGCACCGTTATATAAAGACTTTGTTGCTAAACATAATAGGGATCAGTGTGCAGAACAGGATTATTGTACGCAGCCTGCAAATATGGCTGGAATACCGGCCATTTCAATCCCTATCAGGCTTTCAAAGAACAATCTGCCGCTGTCCGTACAACTCATGGGGCCAACATTATCCGAAGATTTATTGTTAAACGTAGCTAAGAAAATTGAAAGTCTTGTACATTTCCCTGGAATGAAATCTGCTTAGTATTATTGAATAGTTTTGTGAAACATTGTGAAACATACCACACACAATACCTATCAAGTCATTGTAGACATTTTTCTGCTTTTAATTCAAATAAATTTATTTATTTTAAAAGGTATTTTTATATTTACTTATTACGCTATTTTATGAAGCCGTCAATAATCAAAATTATAATTTAGTAATCTTTAAATTTGTGGAAAACGAAATTGTTTTTCTAAATTCCTTGGTTCCCCTGGTTTAGAAAGGTATTTTTAATTTTTACAATTTCACCTAGGTTGATAATGCAGCAGAAAACCCCATAGTCAACCTCCAACCTTTTAAATAAAAACTTTTTAGTTGTGGTACCTACCCCACACAAATTCGTATACCTACCACTACTTGGTATGTAATTAACAGTGACAGAAAGTTATTACAACATCATCAATATACACTAAGTGGAAAAAATACGTATTATTGAAGATAACTGAAAAACTACCCAAGCAAAGTTAATCCAAATTATATGGGACCCCCCTGAGGCATACCCTATCTATTAGAAAAAATATAATTTTGAAATCGATCCACAATTGCCGGATATATCGCGTAACAAACATACAAAAAAAAAAAACAGACGAATTGAGGACCTCCTCCGTTTTAAAGTTGGTGAAAAAGAAAGAACAAACCACACCTTTCTGAGGAACATTACAACTTTCTGTACTTTACAGCATTACAGCTTTTCCTTATTCTCGTCCTCTATAGTACCTACTATACTTAGTATCTATTTCAAGTACCATGCTTCTAAAGTAAGTATGCTTCACATATCGCAAATCAACCATTATTCAGGTTCATTTGACACATCTAATTCTTTATCTACTTTTTCCAGCGGCGCTTACATCAGAGATCCTATCAACACTCAACATATCCATCGATACTTTACCTCAGAAATGTCAGCAACTACTGCTTCAAGCTGCAGAAGCGCAACACGCAATGGACATCAACCAACTTGACCCCATCGCCATTTCCCTACACCAGACCAAGGAAATGTCGCGGAAACTAGAAGAGGAATACGAAATATTGAAGTTAAAACAGAAGAATATTGAGTTGCAAGTGAAAATCAACCGTAATAACAAGTTTTTGGAGGGTTTGAGGAAAGAATTACAGAATTCGCAAGATTCTTTGGCGAGTCAGAATCCGAATCCGGAAAATATTCAGGATTGCATCAGACAGTTCAAACAGAAAGTGGTTTCTTATGAAGAGAGCTGTGAGAAGGCTAAGGTATGTCTTATTTTATTGTTTGCTCATTTCCAGAACTTTAGAATCAGTTCTACTTACCTCCTATGGGTAAAAGGCAAAGCATATTAGGGTACACGATATCAAATAGATTTAATTTTCTAAAGGTTGCCGTTATCGAAATTTTTTAATTTTCTAAAGGTCGCCGTTATCGAAAAATGTTAATTTTCTAAAGGTCGCCGTTATCGAATTTTTTTAATTTTCTAAAGGTCGTCGTTATCGAAAAATGTTAATTTTCTAAAGGTCGCCGTTATCGAAATCGATAAGGACTTAAACCGGTTTTTTATTCATGTGCTCACCTTACATGGCAAGGAGTGTTAGTTTATCGCAAAACGAGACTGCAGCAATTTGCCAAGAGTATGGAAGCAGCAGCGAATAACAAGTACTACAATAGCAGTTTACCTGTCCAGATGTTTAATTATTTAAGGGTATTATTATCTCTCCTCTCTCAATTATCGTGTAATTGGTGTCTGACTTCTGGACTTTAAAAGAGAATATGATCTCTGTGTTTGTTTCGGCCTTTCTTCTCAGAGTAGTCAGATAGGAAACGCCGACCTCATCTAGTTTTAAAATATGATTGATGTGTAAAAGTGTTTGTACAAACCTACTTAGAGAAATAAAATAATTTATCTAACATCTTTCTTTTTTTCTAGCAAGTTTTTATGTCAGGAAGTGGGCTACTCCCCACCCAGTTGTCTAATTGACTTAGTCGACCAGTGGGGCACTTCGGAGCATTTTAATGAACAGTTTTAAAAACCCAATTTCTTTGCAATTTACAGACAAAATTCTCAAAGCTGTCGGTTCCGGAAGCCATATTGCCAGCGTCACTGACGGCGTCAGTTACAACTCTGGTTGCTTTGCGCGAAGAAGCCGCCTCGCTCAAACTACGTGCTGATGATGTGGCGTTAGCTCGAGAGGCGAGGGATACTTTTATAAGGTTACGGAGATAGAGTTCATGTTCATTTTAAGTAAGTAGAGTAGTGGTGGCCCAGTGGTAATGGCCCCCACTTACGACTGGTAGGTCGTGGATTTGGATCCAGGCAGGCGCTTTACTTTGTGTACATAATTTCATCACCACTGCTCTCAAAACGGTGAAGGAAAACATCGTGAGGAAACTGACATGTCCAAGAATCAAAAATAGAAAAATATATGAGATCTACCGACCCGCCCTGGGCCCGCGTGTGCCCAGCAGTGGGAACATGATAGGCTGGTTATGCTATAATAAGTAGCAATAGACAAATGGTTCTGGGGCGAACTACAGACAGTAAGGTCCTTCCCCACCCATAGGGCCATTGCACTATTGGTCAACCCAGTCCTAGCAAACATATCTATGGTCTCTACGGTCAGTTCCAAAAGTATCTGGTGAAAATGTAAATTAATGGATCAGAAAACGTACCATTAATTTTGAATACTTTAACCCGAAATCCTACTTTTAAATTACCTTAAAAATGTTTTTTAGACAATTGAGGTTAATTTTTTTACCACAATTTTCGTCTATGGTTTTTCAATCACAATTTAATAATGTTATTCAAACAATAATTGTTGGAAAAGGTGGTGAATATAAAGTTGAAATCTTCTCAATACAGATGAATCTTCTACTAATTCTCTTAAGCGAGTGATTGCGTAAGAATTTAACCTGAACTGGGTTTGTTTACACTTCCTTTAGATACCCTTATGGAGTAGACATTAGCTTATGTGAAAAGATTTTCTATATAAAACTAGTATATACTTATATTGCTTCGAATATAAGCTACTCTATGTATATCGCATTCTTATCGGGGAGTAAAACATGTAATATTTTACACGACACTAATTCTATTTAAATAGTGACGCCCTAAGATTGTAACATCGTATTTTAAAGTTAAAAATGGAGATTAATGAAATAAATGTTAAAAATGTCAATTGATACAGTCGTTTATTTCCAATACATACAGTTCTGATAAAACACAAGCTCAATGTACCTATAAACAATCATT
The DNA here is from genome assembly GCA_917490735.1 of Dryobotodes eremita. Classification (NCBI taxonomy): domain Eukaryota; kingdom Metazoa; phylum Arthropoda; class Insecta; order Lepidoptera; family Noctuidae; genus Dryobotodes; species Dryobotodes eremita. The sequence continues at coordinate 1,883,049 of OU823264.1, forward strand.
TAATATTAAGGGGAATGCGCTAAGGTAGCCCGCGAAATTCAAAATTTCTTAGGTTTTTTGCAATTTGCAGGTCAGTGTCAGGTTATATGTTGATTAAAATATGATTCGCGACCGTAACAAATATGGCTTTACAGAATCATAATCATTAGAATCAGCAATACAACTCCTTAAGTTAGAATTGCCGTACAATCTCATGATTTCATGAAATAGTCATTCAATAGGGTAATATGAACTTAGATGTATTGATGATTTTCATGATTATTATTCTATAAATAAATATTAGATTCGGCCGCAAATCATATTTAGATCAATATATAACCTGATACTGACCTGCAAATTGCAAAAATCGTATACAAAACAATAAAAGTACACTGCTCCTTTGGCGCTCGAATGACGTTATCGGGGGGGCGCTGTTAGCAAACAGTTGTGCAATTGTTTTTTGAAAATGTCAGTTTAAATGTATTCAGAAAACAAAATGGCGGCGTTAGTTCCGATATTGGCCACGAGCCAAAATAACCTAGTACGAAGTAGCGCTATATAAGCAGAATCAAATGGAGTCAGGTTCTTATTCTGGATCATCGGGCAAGTAGAATTCTTTTACTTCTTCACTAGCTACGGATTCTTGGAAGCTCTCCGTCTCGATACAGGGCCATTGGCATGCGGTCACTGGTTGCGCTGTAAAAACAATAGGAATCTAAAACCCGAAATTTTGTAGTACTAGAGCTCTTAGCTTTCTTTAATTTTATCCGTAAGGGTTGATATTGAAATCAAGAGGCTACTTGGATCGAACACATTTATTAACACCGCAATTATTATGATATACAACGACTTTTTCTCCTTGACGGAACAATTTCAAGTGACATATTCTAAACAGTTTTTACTCGAATATTTAAAACACTGTCATGTAGGTATACAACCTCCATCACGCACCCTTAATCTATAGCAGATGCATGCGCAAGATTACATTAAGTACCTACCTAACATATTACCTACATGTGCACGCACCCTTAAACTACTCAGTGTGCACACACCCTAAGTACACAGTATATTCAGCTGGAGCTATCGTTCACTGATATACAATCTATCTTTATTACTGAAGTCTGTTCATAACACAGCTCTATAACAAAAATACTAAACACAAACAAAATAAAATTATCTATTACAATTCATAACAACTCAAAATAAAATCACATCAAAAACAATATTAGCTAACATCATTACATCACACATCGCTCGCCCCCTTAATAGATAGTTTTTCTAAAAATTGCTTTAGTTTAGGGCCTGGTAAAGATTTTGTTAACATATCTGCTACCATTTCTTGTGAAGGCATATATTTTACCTCAACCGCCTCGTTGACTATAGCTTCGCGAACGTAATGAAACCTAATATCGATGTGTTTAGTCCTGTTATGGTTCATCTTATTTTTTGCTATTTTATGTGCTGATTGGTTGTCATTATAAATGACCACCGGTTTGATACAAGTCCCCTTTGTTAAACTTTTTAACAAATTTCTTAAATAAATAGCTTCTTTCGATGCTTGACTGAGGCCTATATATTCTGCCTCTGTGGAGGACAGCGCCACGCACCCTTGCTTACGACTTTCCCAAGATACTATATTATCTCCTAGTCTAAAAATTAAACCTGTACAAGATTTCCTATCATATGACCCACCCCAATCCGCGTCTACGTAGCCATTTAATTCTAGATTACCTGTTTTCTTAAAAGTTAGTCCAAAGTTTGACGTCCCCTTTAAATATCTAAGAACCCGTTTAGCACATTTAAAATGTAATTCATCGTAACATGAATTAAATTGTGACAAAACACTAACAGCGTGCGCGATATCAGGCCTAGTACTTTGAGCTAAATAATTAAGACAACCTATAAGAATCTGATATGGCAACTTACAACCAAAATCTGAAGCTTTCTCTAATTTGAGACCTACTTCCATTGGGGTAATGACTGATTTACAATCCGTCATATCAAAATCTTTCAAAACATTAAGAACGTACTGTTCTTGATCAAGATAAATCGCACTTTTATCTCTCCTAAGTCTCATGCCTAACACGTGTCTAGCAGGACCTAAATCCTTAACTTTAAACCTTTTAAGCAAGCCATTTTTTAATTTCTGCTTCTCGGTTTCGTTATTTTTGGAATAAAATATAAAAATGTCATCAACATATATGACTACCACTATTCTATTTCCATCGCTAAACACCTTTTGATAAAGACAAGGTTCTATTTTCGATTGTACAAAGCCTAAATTGTACATCTCCTGATCTAGCTCATGGAACCAAACGTTTGACGCTTGTTTGAGTCCATACAACGATCTTTGCAATTTACATACCTTTGCCTCTTGACCTTTAACAATCGCCCCCTTAGGCTGAAGCATGTAGATGTCCTCTTTTAGCTTGCCATACAGGAAAGCAGTTGTAACATCCCATTGGTCAATGAGCCAATCATATTCTACAGCTAATGAGAATAGTAATCGTAAGGTTGAGCTTCTTACGACCGGAGAATATGTTTCATTGTAGTCTATTCCACGTACCTGCGTAAATCCTTTAGCTACTAGCCTGGCCTTATATTTCGACACTTTACCGTCACTGTCTCGTTTAATTTTGAAAACCCATTTACAATGTATTGGCTTTTTATCCCGTGGTAAATCTACTAGTGTCCACGTCTGATTCTCATTTAATGATTTAATTTCATCATCCATAGCATTTTGCCATAAATTAGAATCAGGCCTTGCTAATGCTTCTTCAATTGTTATTGGATCGCCATCAGTTTGCGCGATAGCATTATAAATAACAGGCTTGCGCTCACGAAAATTGTATCTTCGTTCTGGTTCCGCTGTACTGCTCGTGGTAGCAACCGTTTCATCAGGCGTTGCAGCCGCCTCAGTGTCAATACACTCCGCTTCATGAAACTCTTCTTCATCTTGTATATTATTACTAGACGCACCACTTTCAACCACAGGTTCTATCCGTTCCTCCTCTATATCAATAGGAACGACTGTGTTCTTCTTCATGTCGGTACCATCTCCAGGAAAAACATTTTCCAAGAATTTAACATTTCTTGAGAATGTTATTTGACCCGTTTTTGGGTTCATCAGTCGATAACCTTTAGTAGTTTCACTATAGCCGATGAAAATCATTTCTTCAGTCTTCATATCAAGCTTTTGCCATTTCTGTTTAGGTTTCAATGCATATGCTTGACAACCGAAAATTTTCAAATGACTCAAGTCTATTTTCTTATCTGACCAAAGTTCTTCAGGTACTTTATTCATGACTGCCTTAGTCGGGCTTCTATTTTTTAAATATACTACTGTAGATACCGCTTCGGCCCAATACTTTTTACTAAGTTTGGCCTCACAAAGCAACGTTCTTGCTTTTTCTATGATAGTTCTGTTCGCCCTCTCAGCCACACCATTTTGCTCAGGCGTATAAGGAACCGTCTTCTGATGCTTTATACCAGCTGATCTTAAAATCTTATCGATGGCTTGGTTACAGAATTCTTTACCATTGTCAGATCTGAGACACTTTATCGACTTTCCTGTCTGCTTCTCCACTTCCGCTTTATATTCACGAAATTTATCGAGGGTTTGACTCTTATTTCTCAAGAAGTAAACATGCGTCTTACGCGTATAATCGTCGATAAACAACAGCATATATCGAGATCCACTGAATGATGGTTCTTCCATCGGTCCGCATAAATCACTATGTACAATTTCCAAAACTTCTTTCGCTCGTGTACCTTGATTTTTGATAGAGCTCTTACAAGTTTTTCCATTTATGCACGGAACACATGGTTCAATTTTATCACTTGATTTAAAATTCAATCCAGTCACCATATTTTTCAATGAATTCATATAGTTTTGTCCCAAATGAGCTAATCTTCTATGCCAAATATTTGACAAAATTTCATTTGACAAAATCAAGTTGACAACACAATTTTCTTTTTCAATCAACTCGAAAATTCCATCAACCTCTTTGCACGTTGCTACTATTTGGTCCGTTTTATTTTTAATAGAGCAACCTTTTTTGTCAAATTTTACAGCGAACTCCTTCTTTACAAGATCGCTTACTGAAATTAAATTCATAGAAAGTCCGGGAACATGATAAACATTCGTTAATAGAAAATCAGTAGTATTATTTACTTTCGGAATGGCATTCCCTATTCCTATAACTTTCATTTCTTCCCCGCTTGCAACTTTTATCTTTAAATCATTCTGTTGCCTTTTGTAATTCAACAATTGTCCGGCATCGTTCGTCATGTGGTTCGAGCAGCCACTGTCCAAGTACCATCGGTTCTTTTTCACCGTGTTCGCCATACTCAAGCATGGATTCGCTCTCTTAATGACTTTGCATTCAGATGCTTTATGACCTTCTTTATGACATTTGAAGCACTTGAATATAAATGCCTTTTTCTTTTCAAACTTCTTTTTATTTTGCGCCGTTGTAACTAGAGCTTGCTCTCTATTCTGACCATTTTCAATCTGTCGGCTTGATTCTTGCATCAACTTTGATTTTAACTGCTCAAGTTTAACTTCTTTTCCGCTATTGTCTATCGCCATTATAAATGGGTTGTAATCTGACGATAAACCGCTTAATAATATAGAAATTATCCACTCGTCAGAGATTTTTGCATCAATGTCTGCAAGTTGTTGTGCCAAACAAATTATTTTGGAAATATACGTTTCCATGGTTTCGCAATTTTCTAGTCGGCATTGCCATAACTCTCGTTGCAATCTGATTCGTCTGCCCCAACCCTTGTCTTCGTAAGCCTCGCTGAGACTCACCCAAACTTCACGTGCTGTCTTCGCACTATACACATGTGCGAAACATGCAGGCTCAAGTAGCAGACATAACGTCGTTCGTGCCTTCCTGTCAGTATCTTTCAATTCAGCTGTTATCTCTGTAGCTTCAATTACCTTGAACCAGTTTTTGGACTCTAAGTAATTCCTCACCACAAATTTCCAATTAGCGAAGTCCTCAGCACCATTCAATTTTCTTATTCCACAAATTGAACCTGAATGTTCTTCTGCCATGACGAGAATTTTACAACTGACACCTTTTTAAGATACTTACTCGTAGGTATGTATTGTGTTCTAGCTTCTAGGCGTTTTTGGAGCCTGGAGCTGGGCCCATAACCTATTGAAATCAAGAGGCTACTTGGATCGAACACATTTATTAACACCACAATTATTATGATATACAACGACTTTTTCTCCTTGACGGAACAATTTCAAGTGACATATTCTAAACAGTTTTTACTCGAATATTTAAAACACTGTCATGTAGGTATACAACCTCCATCAGTTGATGGCAATAGGCTCGCTCCCTATTACATGGGACTTAAACATAACTGGCGATATGTGGGTATATTATGGTATGTCTCTGCCTAACCCTTTGCGGAAAACAGGCATTATGTTATGAGTATGTGTAGAGCTCCGTGAAAAAGAGAAGCTCTTCCGGGAAAGTACTACCACTAAACCCATTTCTGCCGCCAAGAAGCGTTGCTGTGTTCCAACTTGTAGTTGGGGGGCCTAAAGTTATATTTTAAGTCCCATATAATAGCGGGCGAGTCTATTGCCATTAACGGACACTAATCCGGAATCTGAGCTACTAAATTCCCAATAGCACTCTGCCCGACCTGGGAATCAAACCCAGGACCATAAGCCACTTATGATCACTAGACCACTGTGGTAGTCAACGTTATATAACGGTTTCATCTGCGTAGCCTTTCCCATGTTGGAGTCAGCTTCCAGTCTAACCGGATGCAGCTAATAACGGTTCAATGATGAGAAAATACATACATTTCAACCCAGACTCAGTATTCCCAGATTTCCAATCTATGGGGTGTTGTCCATAACCCCGCTGCCCCCTCAAGCCCCAAAGGAAGTAGGTGCTTTTGACCGTGTTGATGCCTTTATCCTTGTTGGTCTGAAGACACTTATCCCGCGGTTCCACGGTCTGACATTGAATGTCAGAACGGAGGTGGCTGTAGTTCGTCTGAGTTGAATGCGTTTGGCAGTTCACTATTGTTGCCTGTACGTGGAAGGAGTAATTTGTGATTAAGTGACGTTCTCTCGAACATAGCCAAATACTTATTTTGATCAATGGTACACACAGTGGAAAACGAAAATGAAATCTCGGTTTTTGAAAGGCTATGGTCTTAGATAAACTTAAAAGCGGAAGATACGATACGGTTCGCTCTAACCTCGCAATCACTAAACCTGTGCTCGGTGACCTCGGTGTACAACTACATGCAACGAAACTCACACATCTGTGATCACATTTGCATACCGTATATAGTATCTACATATAGTTACCGATAGACAAGGACAGAAATAGGACCCGACACAGTCGTGCGAGGGTAACCGCATTAGCCGTCGAATGTTGACGATTATGAAGAGTCGCGTCGCATAAGGTCTCTCTGGCTTGCTTTGTATTATCTATTTCGCTTTCACAAATATAGCGAAGCAAACAATAAAAAAAAAACTAATTTTCAACAATAAAAATTTTTGGCTGTAATTACGCGAAAATTAATCGCGTGTGTCTTATTTTTCTTTCTTCTGTGATTAGAACACTTATTTAATACACAAGACGGCATTTTGATACGTATTTATATACAAAAACTAAAATTAGGGAGCTGTATCGACATGCGCTGTTTAGACGATGGTCCGGGTGTGACTGAGTGCAACTGTGTCCACTGGACTTGGTTCAGTAGGACCGCGCGCTGTGATATACTAACGCATCTTCCGCTTTAAGTTTACCTAAGACTATTGTAAAATAATAAGGTTAACTTACCTAATCCGATGTTTCATATTTTGTTCAATTAATTATCAATATTAGACAGCAAAGCAGTGGAGGCCCAGTGGTATCGGCCCCGACTTACGAGTTTACAGGTCGTGAGTTCGAACCCAGACAGGGACTTTTTGGAGGACTGTCTTATCTAATTTTAACGTTCACAAAGTGCTGATTCTCAGCCTAATTTGAATAAATGACTTTTGATTTTGATTACAGTTCACTCCCTCTCACCGAAAGGAGGCCTGTGTCCCAGCAGTGGAAACATTATAGGCTAATTATGGTAATCACCAATATCAGACAGCAGACTTATTGATCAAAAACATCCTAACTGACAGTTTTGAATCAAATAATTTTAATTTGATATGAAACGGCGTTAAAGCAACAACATAAACTAGAAAACTTCAGCAGTAAGGAGTGAACGTCATGTAAAATAGGCCTATTTATATTTGTGCCAGTAAGTAAAACTCACAGCTTATTTCCAATTCAACCTCCTGCGGGGTAATTACGTAACACACTACTAGTAAGAATGGGTTTCATTTTGACAGTTCAACAACATTCATTGCGTTATTTACGGTGCTGAGCAGACAAATTTTTCGAACATATGAAGCAATGGATTAGCAATAGGCTTCACATTAATTCAGATTGTGATAGATAGTGCGTTACGTAATTAGGGTACAGGTTATAAAAGCTACCCGTAATAGTTCGTTAAAGCGTAATTCTCTAAAGAAACAATTAGATCACCAATCAAAACGGACCCATTGACAAGCTCTTCTCTTCCACTCCCAGAGGTCCCAGCTGTAGTGCTTCTGCTTATATTCATCCATTGGATGCGCTTCCGTCTGAATGTCCTTGTCGAGTACCTTTACTGTAGAATAAGAAAAGATTTTAGGGTCACTACACAGGGTGGCAGGTACGTCGACGCGCAGCCTGTTATGGATTCAGTATATGATTCTGAACCACCCAGGGCCGGCAGTCTCGACATAGATAGCGACAAAAATCGGTCGTTAAGTCTAATTGATGTCAAATTTCTTTAATAGATTTTCAACCTTATGCTTTTGAAATAAAGTTGAAAATCTATTAAAGGAATTTGACAACGATACGACAACGACCGATTTTTGTCACTGTCTAATCTCGAGACTGCAGGGGCAGCGTTGAAATGCTTCGTCGGTAATTAAAAAAAAAAATTGCTGTTGCATATATTTTGACCGCGTAGGTATAGCACTTTTCTATGAAACAGTGTTGAGGACAGCGCCATCTACCAAGGACGGGAAGAACGATGCAGAAAAATGATGAGATCACAGCGCACGAGCTGTCACTCAACTGAGGTGCGCCTGCGACGTCATCCAGCTGCGGGGTTCGTCGACCTGCCAGAAGAGAGCGGTGTATGCAGACTATAAATAGCGGCGTCAACCGGGCCACAGTGCCTTTTTCCACATCGGCCTTCCTCTATCACTATTCTGTCTGTATTGCTGTTCTACTTGCTGTTCTGATCCTACTCTGTATCTTCGCAATAAACCTATTTTCACAAGAGGAAATAAACCGGTCATTTACTGCCATCACCCTTGATTGTAAATCCCAAAAAACACGAGGATACACCTCAACAAACAGCATTTTGTTATTTTGACAACCCACGAAAAATTTCTGGGGTTCTAGAATTATGTGCTCAATTCATGGTTACAGTTGGCGCGTCAATGTCCCTGGCACCCTGTACTTTTTGAGTAACATCGATTCAGCTTCTGCTTAAAAATGGCACCTCCTATGTTTGATTTCGTTCACCCTGCTAATATAAGAAAGACTCCTACTGCTTGACACTTCATATACAACTGGAATTCCCGCAATGAATTTATTTTGTAATTTTTACCAGTCAAAATTGATTCCAGATACATACAATCCTCCTGGTTAAAAGTATCATACGCTCCAAATCCATTTAAAATCGCACTTTAACCTACAGTTTTGAGGCGTATGATAAGGCCAGTTCTGGTTCTTCACGATAAAATTGGCATTTACCTATGTAACCATACAAATAACAGGTACAGCAGTTCAAGAATCTTTTGGCTCTCGAATAACATTGACAGGGGGGCGCCGTTTGTAAATATATTAGCATTTTTTGTGAAGTGTATTGAAAAACAAGATGGCGGCGTTAGTTTCGATTTTGGCCACGCGTCAAATATGCATGACTACGACATGAATGTATCTAAGGTAGGTACTCACTCTTAGGTACTCTGATAACAACGAGATCGTCGATATCTTTGACGTTGAACACGTGCTGCACGATGTTTAGCAAGTTGATGAGGTGCGGGCTGTTGCGCGCGTGGTTTAGCACCTCATTCACATATCTGGTGGCAAAAAAAACCGTTTTATTTATAACCTGTTATTACAATTAATGAAGCGTTAGCTCCTAAACGAAGGTTTCAGGAACTCACAGTCACATAAAAACAGCTAATAAAAGATTTGAATCTCAAACTGCCAAAGAAAGAAAGAAAGAAAATACATTTATTTGCGGTAAACATGACGCAAAGAAAAAACACACAAATACAAAAAATAACGAGTTGGGGAAAAATATGCGTCACATTCACGCAAAATGGCAATCGCTCAGCATAATGCTACGACCCTATGCGAGACAGAGCCCCAGCGCTGGTTTTCAGCGATAGCCGGCGCTGACGTGATGACGTCAACCAGTGCAGCATACGAAAATTAAAAATAAACATTAAAATAAGAAATAAAATAAATACACTATGACCTAGTTCAAAAAGTATATAAACATAATATTTATAACGTGGTAACATTCCGGGGAAACGACTGATACGCCGCCGGGCTTCGCAAAGCATCCTTTTGGAAAGATGTGGGTCTTACAAAAAGTCGACCCCTATATAAATCGCGGTCTTGATTTTGGCCGATTATCGGACAGAGTAAAAATCTTACGTGAGAGCACGGTATTCAAGCTATTGGTATTTATTTATTAAACTTTATGAAATAATAAAAGGTGCAGTCTTGATGCCTTAGCGCCGGCGCACACACGGCGAGGTGCAGTGCAGCGCGGTTGTCTCTGCCAAACAAATATCAACATTGCGTTCCTTAAAATAAAGACGCGCGCGTCTTTCCACTTAGATGCGCTCTCGAGCTAATGAAAGTTTATTTATTCTCTACTTTATTTCAGCTTTTGCAAGGTCGATATTTGTTTGGCAGTGAAACCGTGCTGCGCCTCGTCAAGTGCGCGCCGGCCCATACGCATTCTCTACCAGTCAATCACGGGTGGCGGAGAGATAACATGGCAGATGCATTGTTTGTGTGTGGAAAAATAAACTTTTTTGGTTATGTCTCAAAATAGATCGTATTATCACATAGCATTCTCATCTCCCAGTTATTCAAGTTTTTTTTTTGGGTGGGTAATCATCAAATGATCTCTCCTGCTCTGGGCGGAGCGGAAGGGCGTGTCAGACTCTTACTGACTAAAACCCACCCGTGTTCCTTCAGTTGCCTGTGCGCCAGGGCCACGATAACTTTTTCGAACAATCCGGGACCCTGGCAGGATCCGCGACCCCGGCAGGTCCCACTTATTCTACTGTTTCTGAGCTTTCGGACAATTTCGACGAATTTCAGTCGAGAAACTACACTGAACCACCAAAAAGAATTAAAATATCATGATAGGTATACCTCTCAGGTTCCTTACTAAACCGGGCAGCCATCTCGACGCAGCTGAATCCGTAGTACCGGCCCTTATTCTTGATGAGGCCTATTTTTATGTTGCTGGGCACCAAAGCACCCACGCTTAGGCATAGTGCGCAGAATCCTAGGAACTGGAGAAAACAGAATATAAAAAGAATCCTATAAAGTCCGATGACAATCAAAATCGTATGATCAAAGGCTAAGAGCAGTTCTTTCTTTAAGGCAAATGTTTTTTATTTATTTATCTTCTTACATCTACCATTACAGGATTTGTTTAAACTCAATGCGATAAATGCGTCTATCCTAACTTGATCGATACTAACATCTTTAACTAACATTATGAACAATGCATTCCTTGTAAATTCACTCAGAAAACAGCAAAGTAAGTTACAAAAGTCAGCCCCCGAAATGCTCACCCTCAACCCCCCCCCCCCCCCCCTCAACTTCCTAGTGTTTTTATGGAGACAAACCCATACTCCGGCAAATAATAAAAAGTATGTACATAGATAAAATTTCGTCTCTCATCCAGTGCTCTCACAGTGCAGCCCGTGCAGTGTGCCCCGGAAGGGTATATACCCTCCCGGGGCACACTGCACCGGCTGCACCATAGATTTTTATCTTATATCTATGGGCTGCACTGTTCACCTCTGCTTATACAGGCAGAGGTGTACAGTGCAGCCACAATTTACCACTAGTACCAAGGCAATAGTCTGGCACATGGAGTTGAAAAAAGCGGCCAACCGTACCACCGCACAATATTTAACACTACCTACATGATTATCGAGCACAAACGCTGAAAAAGACACGTTTCTTGTATGGAATTTAACTTTATTTTATTTTTATTATTTGTTGTTATAGCGTATAGTAATACACACTCTGTGAAAATTTCAAGATTCTACCTATTACGGTTTAAAACCGGTTATTACGGTTCTTGACGGCCGGACGAACGGACAGCGGACCCTTAGTAATAGGGTCCCGTTGGCACCCTTTGGGCACGAAACCCTAAAAAGGGACAGTCTTCAAAACTTTAAACTTGCGCTTGGTAGATTACGGCCCACCCTCTCACAGAAAGGAGGGCTGCATCCAAATCAGTGGCCGGCAAATCAGAGGCTGATTATGGATACGTACCTCTGCCTGCTTGATCGCGAGTAGTTCGGTGCTGGTTGAGTAACAGATGTTATTCGGCAACGAGGCCAGACACAAGCGCTCCTCCATGGTCGGACGGATGGTGATCCTGGTCTGTGTTTACAAAAAAAAAACAATCAATTATAATGGAGTTTTTTTTTTAAATTAAGAACCTGACTACTTACGTGGCCAACGGCCGCTGGTAATTAAAATTAAATTATGTGTTTTCTTATTTATACAGGGTTAGTTTTCTGCCTGCCAAATTTTCAGAGATGATTCAAAATTAATAATATTATCAATTTATGAAAATAAAAAATGAATGTTTTTTACGACAATTACTACGATGTTTTGTTATAAATAAGTGATATATTAAATAGGAATGCACGACGATTAAAATATCACACTTCACATACATGGGGGTGATTCGGATACCCCACGATACGAGGGCCCTAATATTTTGCTTTTTGGTCTTCAAAGTTCCGGCCACCCTGTAGAACCTTGAGGAACGCCCAATGTCCAGTTTGCTTGGACAATTGAGCGTGTTTTACGAGCCGGATAAACTCCAAGTTTTTCTCTAGTCCACGGCTTTTTTAATGATCACTTTTGAGATTCGTAATAATTGTTCAATCGTTTATAGTAAACGTCTTTAAAATCACTTGTTTCTTGCGACACGTACTTGTTTAACATTTTTTTCGGAAACACTTCACTCTCGGACCAATTATTCCATCTGGTCCGAGACTTCACTACTCGACGCCATTTTTGTTGTTTTGTTTAGCAGCGTCACAGGTGGTAAAAAAAAGAACTAGTTGTAGGTATCAATTCGCCTAGGCATTATGTATACGGCATTTGAATCATCAATTGGGTTTCAAGGATTTTTACATAAAGCCTAGGTGTTATACATTTTGCCTTAGGCATTTTTCATAACGGTGACAGTATGCAAACGGACAGCGCCGTATGTTTAATGACGAATCATACAATCTTCCTGCGACACATACACAGCATTAAGGCTCCCACAGACAGGTGCGACGCGACAGCGCTACACAAAGGCGCCGCTCGTCGCGCGACACGCGGTGGCTTTGTGTTGGGCGTCGCGTCGCGCCAGTGTGTACGAAGCCTTAACCCACAATCTTTGTCATAATTATAGATCTCGCATGTACCTTTACTAAATTATAACGACACCATTAATTAGCGTACTGGTACATTATACAAAATAAAACATACATTGGATTTCGATACCCTTTACATAATATGCAAAGTTTCGCTAGCTAATTTACCTATCCAATTCACCTGATCAGAAGTGACAGTTCTGTCCCCCAGCATCTTGTCGATGACTTCGTGAGGCATCGTGCTTTGTTCCTGGATGCTTGTCATGATGGTCATCAGTCTGTTCACTGTGGATACTAGGAACATGCAGTTTTGCATCGCGCGCCATACTTCCCATAGCTTGGTGAAGAGTGGCTGTAATGGAAGTGACATTCATTCATAGTTGGCTTAAGTGCTAAGTTTTAAGAAGACATTTTAATCTACGTTAACCATATAAATATGCACTAAACCCCTTAAGTAAGTAGAAGTACCTACCTATTAACTTCAGATTAACTATAGGTAATTTTTTCGAGGCTTAAGATTAGCTTAACTTCACTTTGGGGTAAAAGAAGTAATTATGTTTATTCTTTATAATTATACCTATTTAGTTTTTTTACTGTAAATGAGAAATGTGCCTATAATATCTTCGGAACACGGCAATTGATACACTCAAAGAGTAACAGGGACCTGTTTCCCGAAAGGCCGACGGCAATATTGATTAGCGACAGAATTACCCTTAATAATCGGAAGTAGTGCTTTCTGAACTTTTAATGGTGATGAAAATTTCGTTCCTATGCTAACATTGGACTGTCCAATACAAGTTATAGGCCTCTCCTTCCTACTTGTTGCCTCTGATCTTACTGCTACCGGCCATCCGCGTAATTACAAATAAAATCAAAAGTCATTTATTTCACTTTTAACAGCCTCGTTGGTCTAGTGGTCGCAAGCGCTACTGCTGAGCATGAGGTCCTGGGTTCGATTCTCGGTTCGGGCAAAGTGGTATTGGGTTTTTCCATCTGGAATTTCTCAGTAGCAGCCCGGAGTCTGGATTTGTGCCCGGTTGATGGCAATAGACTTGCCCCCTATTACATTGGACTTAAACTTAACTGCCGAAATGTGGGTGTACTATAGGTACACCTCTGCCTAACTCTTCGGGGAATACAGGCGTGATGTTATAATATGTTATGTAATTTATTCAAATTAGGCTGAAAATCAGCACTTTTTGAACGTCAAAATGACATAAGACAGTCCCCCAAAACGCCTCACCACTTGCTAGTGAAGTGCTTTAGCTAAGGAAGAAGTGGCGCAACAGACTCCCCAGCAGCACAGCTGTCTGTGAAGTTGGAAGATCTTACAATAAGCACAACAACCACAAATACTTACAAAAACACTATCAACCGGTACAGCCGCCTTAAACTTAACAGCCGCGTGCAACTCCTGTAGGACTGCATGCGTTCTCTCGACGTATTGACTAGCCTTCTGCGTCAAAGAGTCCACGTCAGCTAACAACTTGCGAATGAAGACCTCGTACTGACGGTTGAATGCTAACAGGTCGAACACTTCTTTGTAATCTTCGCTGGAAATAAGATAAAATGTCAATACCCGCAGTGGGAGCCCAGTGGTGACCGCCCCGACTAACGTGTCGCAGGTCATGGCTTTGAACCCAGGCAGGCACTATGTTTAATTTATTAGAACATCACTACTCTCAAAACGGTGAAGAAAATCATTATGAGGAAACCCGCATTCGGCCCGCGTGGTAGACAGTCGTAGGAGTCATGAGCCCGATATTGAAGTTATCATAAGGGCTGTGCTACTAAGAAAGTACGACCTGGGAATCAAAACCAAGAGCACGCCCAGCTGTCACATTTGCAACTAACCAACGAGGCAGTCTTCCTAGAATATATTTTTGGATTTCTTGCAGACATTTTTTCCACATAGATATCAATCTCAAATGATTGTGTATGTAGCACATAGGGATCTTATTTATCTTGCAAATAAGACATAATCACTTTACTTGGCTACGCTACCTTCCGTATTTTTTTATTTTCAAACAAGTTAGAATAGCATAGAATAGGTACCTACTCACACAAAATAAATATTAAAAAAATATATAATACTACAAGAGAATAATAAATAATATAAATATAAATAATATTTACATAATATACAGTGTGGCGATTAGGTTATCACATTAATTGAAACCATATATATATAATCTACATTACGTATTTTATACATACACAATTAAAATAATTACAAATAATTAACATTCTAACCGTGGGACCTTTTTGTCATTTTCGTACGTATTTAAAAACCTTAATTTGTGAGTATTTGGTAACAATACCATAACGTTTGTGTTGAATTGTTGATACCATCGCCCCGCGCCTCTAGTGCCTTATCATCAAGGGTGGTTTATTTCGTAACAATTTTTACATTATTTATTTTATAGGTAACCAGTCCACTTTAGCTACCCAAATCCATAGTACAATATCCTTTTTTTCATTTCCTGCCAGGGCCGGATTTAGGGGAGGGCATCCGGGGCGACCGCCCCGGGGCCTCCACAAAAGAGGGGCCCCCACAATAAAGACTTCGAAAAAAAAGTATATTTTTAAATTCCGACGAGTAAACACTAGTAAACAACTTTTCCTTTGATATTTTTTTTAGCTGTTTTACACACGGTGTGTAGGTACAACCGTGCAACCGTAGGATACCTTGTCCTTACTGCCCTAGCTAAAAAATCCACCCTGTTTAAAAATTATTGAAAACTGTGTTTTACTTTTTTTATCGTCTGTTCCACAAAATTTTCGGGGCCTACACTTTTTGGTTGCCCCAGGGCTTCCACACGCTTAAATACGGCCCTGTATCCTGCAATAGTTCTGCACCAATCGGGGGTTGTCCTTGCATAGTGCATACAGGGATAATCGTTGGTTGGTGCACCCTTATCATTAAAAATTGTCAAAAAGGCCTCTGGGAGTTCGCTACGGCCCCTCGTACGCCTTCCAAGGGTCCCGAGATATGTTACATTTTAAAATAATAATAATAGAAAACCAATCTTACAAATTGTATTATGTATGACCACACCATAGTTACAGATCATACAATATACAAAAACAGACCCGATATAGCACTTGTTGATAAAGAAAACAAACACACATACATAATAGATATAGCAGTTCCAAACGCCAATAATATACAGAAAACTATCACCGAAAAAATTTGGAAATATACAGAACTATAAGAAGAAATTACCAGAGTTTGGAAAATGAACAGAGTAACCTTAGTCTCAACAGTGGTTCAACGAGTGGTATCATCCCGAAACAACTATTATCAGTTTAAATACAATCAATCTTTCCAAATATACATATCTTTCACTACAGAAAGCAGCTATATTAAACATATGTCGCATAGTTCGGAAATTCCTAAAATTCGATTTCGACAATAATTTCAATGCAGTACAAAACACCTAATTTGTTCAAACTTAAAATCTCACCTTGGTTTACACCCGTGAGATTTTAAAATAATACAAGGTTCTAGGAACCTGAGAAAATAAATGTTTGGGGAATTGGGGGAGGGGGGGTCATTTGCTAGGTTTCACCCAAAGACCCCATGTCCTAAGTGTCACAGTTATTGAGATATGATTGTTTTTGATTTTTCTTTAAATTAGCCGAAATCTCGCATTTAAATCGTCATAACTTTTTTGTTTATGGTTGTAATAGCACGAAATAACTTTTGTCGTATCCTGCAATGTATTTTTATTATTAAGAAATTATTGTTTGATGCAATTGGTCTGTAAAAATATATTATATACAAAAAAATGTGTCAGTCCATGCGCCAAACACCCTGTATATAGGGACATGTAGCAGCTTGTACTAAGCAAATTTCCCGACCAATGCATGATATTCAAGTCCGTTATTATACTGCGAGCCTTCTTTAAAATAAAATAAATACATTAGGTATGTGGTAAACCAATCAAACTCACATAGCAACTCCATGATTTTTAGTCATGTCTATCATAACATTGCCGGTTTCATTCTGCACCGTGATAACTCCCTCGATGGCCGTTGTGAGGATGTTGACCTTCTGCATCACTGTTATCAGGGACTTTGATAACAGCACCGAGCATGCTTTCGCAGCGTCTACCAGGTTGTGGGGCACTGCGACACAGGTTTTTGTTTAAAGAATTATTACAATCGGTGAAATTTAAACGTCTAAATGGTTAAATTACCTACTAAATTGACAGGAGTGTAATCGCAGTCAGCAAGTTAGCCTACTGAAAACAAACAAAATGTGGGGGTCGCGGATTGTTCGAAAGAGTTACCGTGGCCCTGGCGCACAGGCAACTAAAGGAACACGGGTGGGTTTTAGTCAGTTAGAGTCCGACACGCCCTCCCGCTCCGCCAAGACCGGGAGAAGCCTTTGATGATTACCCACCCAGAAAAAAAAAAGCCTATTATAATGTAACCCAATTAGGTCGCGATACGTCCGTGTCTGTCACACTTTAATCTGCGCACGGATTGAGTAACTAACACAGTGTAGTGTGCTAGGAAGTTTTCTAAATATCCCCTCATTTTATAAAAATACGACTAAATTCAGCCAATAGTCTTATTCTTCGTCTTCGTGTCGCTGGCATGACCTTTTCTCAAATTCTGTTGGCCCTAAACTTCGTCACTTCCACGGCGTCATCGGTGGCAGCGCAGAGGTCACTTTGACTGCAAGTTTTGGGACACAGAGGGCAATAGTAATAAGCGCTTTAGAATAGTTTGGCAAGCTGATCAATCAACGGTCCACCTTATGAATGTAAGCAACTAGTGAACGCTGCTTGTGGACCCATGCATAGTTCAGGGGTTTGTCAAAGCATAAACAACCCAAGAGCTAGTTCAGATAAGGCGTATTACGCATGTACAAAGGCGCCCAGTTCCCGTTGCTGGAATACCTACTAGAAGCCAATAGATACATTCCGTCCACATTCATAGGCAGCAGCAAGCTCCTGGGTAGCTAAGTTTTTAATTCATCACGTATCATTAATTATTTGCCCTTATCCCAATTTATTTCGGGTCAGCGCAAAACGTCTTTTTCTTCCATACTTAGATACTTCTCTATTAGTCGTTATGTCGGCAATTACTCCCTTTCTAGCCATATCATCTTTCACACAGTCCATCAATCGTTTCTTTGGTCTCCCCCACTCTTATAGCCATTCATCACACGTGTCTACGGAAAATATTAAAATGAAAGAAAAAGCCAAACTCACGATCAGGTATCCCTTCGCCCCCCTTCTTGCAGTCCCTATTGAACAGCCTCACGCCTGCCGTGTAGCCTAGCAATACTTGTAGTTGTTGCAACTTCTCCTTACGCGGTACCGCTACAAATAACTTCAGGTCTTCCATAGTGAACACGCTTTCTAAGGCTGCCATGCCTTCTTTTAAAGTCTGAAACGTTTTAAGGTAGATTCAAAGATAGGCGATGGGGGTAGGGATTAGGTCGGAAATCTTTATGTGGGCGATTATTTTATGAACTGCATTAGCTAAACTAGAACACATCGCCACGCTTTGAGGACAGATTGGCTGATTGTCAACGGAGGTGGTAGGCACGGCTATGCTGGCAGAGACAGAGAATTGGACGAAAGTAGCATCCTTCTGTGAGACCGTGATGATCATGAAGGAGGCCACCGAGCGGGAGGGCTGATCCTGCCCGAAGAAGGAGGTGTCGGGGAGGCAACCGCCTTGACGTCTAATACGCCGAAACCCGCTTACCAATCAAGGTAGGTGGACCTTTGGGGTCGCAGGCGCACAGAGTGGGGACTCTGTCCGCCCACCGAGTGACCCCAGGGAAGACGGTGACATAGTGGTCACGTGCTACCGTGCATAGCGAGGTTCAGGGGAGGCCCCTTTACAGTCTCCCCAGGGATGTGCCTTACAGGCGTTGCACAGGGGGGTTCCGGAATTGGTATTTTAAGAGGAACCGGGACCACCTCTATGTGCTGATGGTGATCACTGGGGTGGTTTTAGTGAGGTAAACATCCCACACTCCCCGACCTTCCTCCCCAGAGGTCGGGTACCTTTTGAAGGTATACGCCAGAAAAAAAAAAAAGGTGTGGTAGGCACAGATAACATATTAAGTACAAGCGTGGTAAGTCATCAAATAGAGACTGGAGCATTTTATAAACATACGCTTTGGTACAGGTAGGCAATATTATTTATTTTGGTGATGTGGTGTCACTAACTACAGAACATTTACACAGGTAGGTACTGCTATTGTCAATGCATTTAACAAGTTAGTATTGTGGCGATTTCTATGAATCAGATATTTATAAATGAATACTCACTACAATAAACCCAGGATTTCCCAGCCCACTGGCAAGAATGAAATATATAGAAATCTTCCTGAACAGCTTCTGAAATTCCGCGTCATCGTTGGTTTCGGGGTCCATCTCCATAATCTCGTTGACTAGGGGACTCAAGCATTTCGTTATAGTGTCCAGATGTTTTTCGATTAATATATGAAGCTTATCGTAGTTCGTTTGTAAAATGAACTGCATTTTCATAGTGTTTAGTGCGGTTCCTCCACCTGGAAAAGCGTCAATGAATTTAGAGTCACCAAAAAATTAAAAGGACAAGGTCATTTACAAATCCAACGAACCTAAACACGCCTTTACACAAGTCATGGTGTGAAGCCATCCGAGTTGCACTATCCAAGTCATGCCATACTTTAGAACGGGCTATCATCATAATTTAATGAGTACTTATACAAAATTTCGTGCCTGTGCTGTTGACCGCTGAGTTCTCTTGACTGGAGCCAATCCTGAGTGCAGCAGCCAGGCCATAGTGGACTTAAGGAGGAACTATCATAATTAAATACGTAGGTATATTAAATTTTCGTGTCTTTACCGTTGACCGTTAAGGATGCATCATAAAAATACATTGTCTTCGGAACAGAATCAACGTGTGAAATTTCAACTCCGTAGGACAAGAGGAAGTGGTTTTAATTCAGCTTGCAAGATTTGGCCCGAACATAAATACATACCTACATACAAACATTGCAAGTTAAATAAAAGCTTGTAAAATATTTTATTTCACTTAAACCTACATGGACACTTATGAAACCTCAGAAGGTAGGTGCACGGTTCCAATTAGTCGTTTCCTATGGAGAAGAGCCGTTAATAGATATGGTCGTTAATAACAGTGTTAATAGGTCATGGATCACTAATAAAGAACTAGATACACAATCCCATACAAAATTTCTCTTAAAACTGTCGCAATTGTATTTACCTAATTTTAGTTGAAATAAGTATACGTTAATGAAAATTCAACCTTAAACGCAATGCTTAAAGTTGTATTCACAAGCTATGTACAAAAGCAATAAAAAAAATTACGACCGATACTCGCTGGTCAACACGTCAAAACAAATTCAACCTTACACGCATGTTTTAAAGTCAGAATTACAAAGTGACAAATAAAAGCAATACAATTTTACGGCCGAGGCTCGCCGCTAGGACAAGGGATGAGTGGAGTCGATTTGCCCAATATGTTTTTGTTTATACTGTAATTATAATTGATAATATTTTTAAATTTTGTTAAGCTTAATGTATATACAGCGCTTCATTGGGTTGGCTTGAAGAATTCTTCGGATCTTTGACGTGCTACAACTGATATCCGCTTTCCTCACCTCACTGAATCTCAAAGAAAGCTAAATAACAAAAATAAAATCTCAAATCTTTAATTTTATTACATGCCCTTAATCACCATTAAATCAGAAACAGTAATGAAGTCTCACTAAACAAAAAAAAAAAAACAAACATTAAATTTAAAAAAAGGAACACTAGAGTCTCCAAAAAATGGAACAGACAGGGCCGGATTTAGGGGAGGGCATCCGGGGCGACCGCCCCGGGGCCTCCACAAAAGAGGGGCCCCCACAATAGAGACTTATAAAAAAAAGTGTATTTTTAAATTCCGACGAGTAAACACTAGTAAACAACTTTTCCTTTGATATTTTTTTTCGCTGTTTTACACACAGTGTGTAGGTACAACCGTACAACCGTTAGGGTACCTTGTCCTTACTGCCCTAGCTAAAAAATCCACCCTGTTTAAAAATTATTGAAAATTGTGTTTTACTTTTTTTATCGTCTGTTCCACAAAATTTTCGGGGCCTACACTTTTTGGTTGCCCCAGGGCCTCCACACGCTTAAATACGGCTCTGGGAACAGAATCAACGCACATAACCCAAACAATTTAAGTGGGCATGCGATAGTATGATTAATACGTTTACTAAGAGTCTTTACAATTGAGATGCTTTATAACTCCTGCTGTTCACTACAACTTAACTTAAAAAAAATGTTTTTACAATTATTTCTTGACAAAATACCATTATTTACAATACAGTGATAACAATGATAATATTAATACTTACCGAAAATATTAAACTCCATTCTTTTTTAGCGTTTTGTATGTGTGATTTTTACAGTTTGTAAATCAGCGCTGAGGCGTGTTTACCGTCAGAGCGTTCGAATGCTACTAGATTAAAAGAGCACCCAAAAGTTCAAATGGGTCTTCATTCAATGAGGACATTTTTTGTCGCTGATTATGTATCTAGTTCTTTATTAGTGTTCGATGTAATAGCTTTGAGAGGACAGTGTAGGCCTGTCAACTAGTAACAGGTACTCAACAAAATCGAAAAAAGGTCTACACATTTACAGTTAGAGTATAAAAGTTAGGCCTACAACGTTCTCACATTCACAAAATATTGAAGAATCTATTTAAAAGATAAATAAAATAATAAAAATAAAAGCCTATATAAACCAAATGACATGATTGCCATTACAACTGTAACAATTATGAATTAAAATCCTGTCTAAAAAAGCCATTAGTAAAAAGTTGAAATAAGAATTGGAGGTATATAATTTCAAATAGTGAGAAGATTATGTCAAAGAACAACTTAAAAAAAAAATGTTTTAAATAAACTTCGTAATTTAGGAGCAGTTAATAGACATTTAAATACAACATTAGTTTGAGTATATGCGAAACCTGAATATAGTTTGTTCAGAATAAGTACTCGTAACTGAATCGATTCCAATAATTTTTAAACCATGTTATATTTTGTCGCAAAAATATTTTAAAAATGTTACAAGTTGGACACCGAGCGACACTAAGTACCTATCCGCAATCATACGCGCACAACACAGGTCACGGCAGGTCAAAGCGGCACTAGGCGCGGGCGCACAGCGGGGCGGGGGTAAAACAACCCCTTCAGTCGCCCGGACGCTACAGGTTGACGCGCACGTGTTACGCTCCCTTTTAGTTACAATACGCCTTCGCGATTGCGCGGCCGCCGTGGGCCTTTAGTTGTCTTTCGGTTGATCGTGTACCGTGTACCTATCGTATGTAAAAAATATCGTGTAACCATGTCTTTCTCATACACAAACATCCAGTACACAGAAATGGTACGTACACTAGCGGTGTGTGGTGATAACGTATCTCTGGCAGTGCGGCGGTACGAGGAGCAATTAGGCATCGGAGTGTCGTGAAACACAATGCTTTCCGCCACGCAAAAATCTAGGGACTACGGTACCATTCGGCCTCCGACAGCAGTCGATAGAGGAGTGAGTCGAATTTCTACCACAGTCCATTTGGACTACATGGCCAACAAACCTACAGCCTGCTGTGTTAAGTAATGCGATATTTAACAGTTTTTATCCACTTTGAACTTTAAGTGTTTGGCATAAGGTGCAACAAATCGCATTAACGACATTTTATCACTTAGGCTGCATTTACGAATAAAGTACATAATAATGTCTACCTACAGTAGACCATTACGACAGTCCAAAGCCTGCAAGTGTGATGGAAAATGTTATTACCGGATAATTACAATCCAATCGCCGTACGGTTAGGTAGGTACCTATTGCCAAATTATTATCAATGAGCGCGAGACGACGCGGGAGGCGCGTGCGGTGCGTTGGCGCCGCGTGGTGACCATGTTTTTGTACGGACAACCAGGTAATATAACAAGCTTATAACTTTGTGATTTTTCATGATACAGTTTTGAAATTTTGTAAATAGATTCTTTACATAAAAATACTAGACACATGTTTCGGGTTTCGCATATACTAAAACTAATATTGTATATGATGCCGTTAATGAGGTACCAGGGAAGCCACATGTGCAGAAGGAATTATTGCCAAATTCCATGTCTTCAACGTAGTCTGCTTTTTTGATAAGGATACGTTTGATGTGGGTTTTGAACTTTCCATCGCTAAGTTCTGTAACTGACTTTGGCAACTTGTTATAAAAGCGGATACCTATTGTTTATGAGTAATGACTTGCTTGTCTTAGTTAATCTAAATTTGGGTATCACAATTATTTTTTTTTCATTTTTGTCAAACTCCACAGACGTGACGTGCGTGATGAGATGGGTCAGCACGTCACGTCTGTGGAGTTTGGCTAGCTAATTTAATTTGACCCGTACATCTATGAAAGTATAAAATGAGACTAAGTGCAAAGCTTAGGTCTAAGTCTTAGGATAGGACTGACTATAGACTATTTTATTTTATGTAACTTTATCATTGATACGGATTCTGAAGCCCACTTGAAAAGTAGGCAATATACCTAGTGATTGCGTCGGAAATCAACCCCGCTTCACATTGAAAGCGGAGTGGGAGCCAGGACAAGCGTTTTACGCAAGTAGGACCAGCTATCTGGAGTAAGTGCCAAGTAACTGGACTCGTGTGCTT
Source organism: Dryobotodes eremita (assembly GCA_917490735.1). NCBI lineage: Eukaryota > Metazoa > Arthropoda > Insecta > Lepidoptera > Noctuidae > Dryobotodes > Dryobotodes eremita. The sequence continues at coordinate 1,906,449 of OU823264.1, forward strand.
TACGCGTTAACTACGACTTACAATAGGTAGGTACCTACCCTCAGATATTATTTATTATTATTATTATTTGTTTAAAAAACGTTGGCCCACTCTAGGAATTTCTCCTGTATTGTGGGTGCGTTTACAAACATTCAAACATTCAACGTTCATATTCTGATGAAACTGTTTTTAAAACATTATCATAAATAATAACTTGAAAAGGTAACCTAAGTATTGTTTTTTAATCTCACGAAGCGACGCGCGCGGGCTTTACACGTGTACAAACACGCTGTGAATATGTGTATATGCGCAAGTGCTCTCTCGGTACCGCCCGAGACAATGGCGAAATCGGAAGTGTGTGTGTGTAATGTCCTGACGCAACTCGTCTTCACGCACACATTCACAGCCTGTTTGTACACTTGGTTACCACAAGTAAAGCGCGCGTCGCTTCGTGAGATAATAATATAGGTACCTACTTGCCCGGATACTATACTTGACCCACAACCTCGTCCATGAGGCCAGGCCTTAACCACTAGGCCAGTCTTGAGCAAGCTTGGTGATCACTGCTCATGCCTTCTTTGTATTGAGAGAAATAAAAAACGTCTAGGTACTTACGTATCACCATAGACCCACACTCGTCGACAAAATACGCTAAATTATTCCTGTTGATCGTCTTCTTGAAGAGTTTCCCATACTTTGGGTTAAGGAGTAACAAATCAATTATGTATATCACGAACTCGGGATCCACAGTCACATTCTGTCCTTGACAATTCCGTGTTATTTCATTCGCCATGTTTTTGATAACGTTCTCGTTACACGCCATTTATGTGTAAAGTAAATAATAATAAGATATAACTAAGAAAAATTGCGAATAAAATAATACAAAGTATTGTGATTATTTGTGATACAGTTGCTAAGCGATTTCGTTGCGTTGGTGTTAGGGAATGCATTTATAATCGAGTCCTAATCACAGAGTACATTTTATGTCCTAATCACAGAATTATATACCACAGAACATATATACTCTTAGGGAAGTCCTAATCAATAAATCAATGTCTCCTAATTTTTGTCATAATTTGAAACGATGGTAAAACATTGTCACAATGACAATGAGGTTCTAATATTTTTCTAGACAACCAGTCAGACGCACATTGCGGCGGATCCTAAAACAAGAATAAGAATAATTTTATTTTTGCCAATATGGGTAGATGATACATCAATAGGTGTTAGTATAGTACAAAGATCAGCCATATTTTGCCATTCAGCATGCAAATATTTACATCACGTACGTACGTCGTCGTCGTACGTCGTTATTTACATTAAATAACGACGTACAAGGATAGTGTTTCTTTGTAATTTTGTGTAGGCACTTATTTATCTCTTGATTTTTTATTTTGCTCTGGACGCTTTTAACGTGCACGTCTTTCTACATGTCACAATATGTACCTATAATTATTTCAACAACGACAAATATTTTGATTTGAATCCATGAAGTGTCTTGCCCGTTCTTCACCATAGGAACCTATAAACGCTCTGGAATAGGCAAATAGCTTCATGTTTCTGCCTGACGGACTCCCTGTAAATGGTCTATTTGAATTATAATGGTTTGAGTTTGTAGGTAGTAAAAGGTGGCCAGCCAGCTTATTTCTAAATTAGGACACGCCACTATAACGGCGGTAAGGCTCTTTGTAAGGGGGAGTGGCTGGAGAGACAGCGTGGCGCCCTAACTTTCCGGCTTACACAGGTATTGTCCGGACATGGGTGCTTCGGAAAGTACCTGTGCCGCATAGGCCGGGAACCGACACCCGGTTGCCACTATTGCAACTGTCTCGACGACACGACACAGCACACCCATGAGGAATGCCCTGCTTGGGCAGTGCAGCGCCGTGACCTCGTCGCGGCGGATACTCTCTCGCTCCCGGACATGGTCCAGTCCATGTTCCATGGTCGGAAGTGAGAGCGCGTGGGACGCCGTCGCCTCCTTCTGTGAGGAAGTGATGGTTGCGAAGGAGGCGGCGGAAAGGGAGAGAGGATACAACTTCCATTCCAATCTCCAGCCGCCTTAGGGTAAAGCCTGCAGGCAAGACTTGGGGAGTTTGTTACCAGCACCCTAATTACGTAACACACTATCTATCACAATCTGAATCATTTTGAAGCCTATTGCTAATCCATTGCTTCATATGTTCGAAAAATTTGTCTGCTCAACAACGTAAATAACGCAATGAATGTTGTTGAACTGTCAAAATGAAACCCATTCGTACTGTTAGTATGTTACGTAATTACCCTGCTGCGCGCGCGCCCTAAGAGTATAATTATATATACATATTCTGTGCGCGCGCCTCTCTCTAGAGGAATTGCAGTCGTATGCGGCCGCTGAAGGTGATGGGATCCGCATGAATTCATGCGGGCCACTATATATAAGTGTATAATCTATGAACACCAGGCCGAGGGAGCGTGACGAAATGCGCAAGCACTCCAGCACCCGGCTAAAGGTAGCAGCAGAACACCGTGTGGTTTTAGTCAGTAAGTCTGGCAGACCCCTCCACCCACCCCAGGGTGGAGGACATCCATGAGGATTTCCACACGATGAAAAAATAAGCTTATTCCTAAATTGCTAATAAAAATGCCTAATTCTAATCTTCACAACAATTTGCAAATGTGTAATATGAAAGGTCACACAGCCGCGCTTTTTATCGAATAGAATACGATGAATTGTGAAGAAAAGTCACCTTTATCATAGATCTGTATAATTGTGCTAGTAACAATACTGGGTAAATCAACAGATGCATAATATTCCAATAATATCATATGGTATTTAAGCACAAATTCTGATTATTGGGCATCATTCTTTTGCCCTTATCCCAACATTGAACATGAAGTTTATCTGCTATAGTATTTTTATTTCACGAAGCGACGCGCGCTTTACTTGTGGTTACCTAGTGTACAAACACGCTGAATATGTGTGTAAGCGCAGGAGCTCCCGGTACAACGGTCGGTACCGTTCGAGACAATGACGAAGTCGGAAGTGTGTGAAATGTGCTGAAGCTACTCGTCTTCACGCAAAGATTCAGCGTGTTTGTACATTGTAACAAGGAAAGCGCACGTCTTCGTGAGATAAGAATACTGAAAGAATCTGTAGTTTAATTTTGATCCTGATTTCTACCTACAAAGTTATGTTAGGACCCTGTTCGGTAGTGAAGTAAATGGTTAGAAAATAAATAACATCAGAAATAACACACCATTACAAATTTTCATCATATTTATTCAATTCGTCCGTACAACCTCAGTCTAGTAATAATTCGACTCACATCAGGCCTGCCACATGTCAGGCGAGCCTCAAATACCTGAATGCTACACTTATAACTTAAGGAATAAGCTATCTTATCGATCAATTGTAAGGGAGCTACTAATCGACGAAGATCATTAGAAAACTATGGGCCTTTCACAGGACAATAGTCCTCTGACAGTAGCAGCAACCTAATAGGAACCTTATTGTAACGATGATTCAGATCACTTTAATTTTGACAGACTTGTCAATGGGTGCAACCTAACAGCAACCTTATTGCTATGACAACAAAGATCACTGCGATTTTGAGTGACGCAAAATCACAAGTAAAAAAATTACTGTGAAACGACTGTAGTTAGAGTGTAAAAGTGGTTAAAATCCATAAAATATACAACGCTGTTAAAATAAATTCAATCAATCGCCAAAACCACGAAGCATTTATTTTTTTGGTTCGCGTATGACTATAGTTGTTGCGTTTTAGCATAGCAATAGTGGTCATTGATCCACCTACATTTTCTAGTGTTTTTTTATTTCAAAAACTGAAATAAAGTCTGTTAACGTTCTGAATCAATATATATCGTGATGTTCAATATGTTCCATCAACGAAAAACCATACATAGTTTAATGTTTCGGGTCCTACGGAGAGATATGAGGGAAAGGGCAATGACCGCTATTACCATTCTAAAACGCGACAACTATACTATTTCACTTGGATGTCATGATTTGAGGCACACTCACGGCAAAATGAGTCGACTCAATCGAGAACCTCCTTTTCTTTTTAAGTCTGTTTACAACTGAACCGTAGTTCGACCCCGTCTTTTGCTCAATATTGCCTGTTAGCAAAATGTATCAATAGTTAACAAAATATCACGCCGTTTCCCCCCAAGGGCTAGGGAGAGGTGTATCCATAGTACACCCATATTTGGCCAGTCATGTTTCAATACATTTATGTCTAGTTCATTCACCGCAGAATCAAATCTAGTACAACATTTTTATCTCAAAGCTTCTCCAATTGATCGATAAGACAACTCCAGCTGCCTTGTATTTACAATGTATATAAACTTATACTAACGGCTGTCTAGAGACACCAAGTTGCTACATTATGTAGGACAATTAAATAGGTATAATTCTATCATGATTTCAGAATTATTCGTAATTTTTTGGGTGTAGAATTGGTAGTGATCTCTATCTTTAATTAGAATACTAGCCAGCTAGTCTCATGTATTTTTTACGTGTTTCTATTTAATTTCGTAGTATTTATTTAAAATATCAAAATTACACACCACTATCAATTTGACACCCATAAGATCAGATTTTCAGAATATAATGCTATTTGAAAAAATAATAATTATCGATATGTTTATTATAATAAATGGTAATGCAGGTTAAAATGCTCTACTTAAGAAATGTGATTGGCAAGTACTTATCCAATTCAAGTACTCACATACAGTAATGAAACTTATCTATACTACATGAATGCAGAATAATATGCCACATTTAAATAAGAATTATTATTGCATGTGGAATAGAACCTGAATTAATAATGTAAACTATTGACTGAACTACAATGTAAACTGGCTTTTAACTACGCTGAATAGAGTTGCTTTAAAAAAAAACTATTTTCTATGTAGATTACTTCTCATACACAATCATGTAAAACATTCGACATCAATTAATTTTCACAATAGTCATCAGAACATACCCTAAGTTACACATAAATTAATTTATTAATGTCCAAATCTACATGTAAATGTATAATAAATATTATTTTTATTTGATTTAAAATTTTAGAAGAAAATATCGTCTAGTTTTTGCGTTTAACAATTTCAAAAACTAGAACTATGTATTACTAATTTGATATTTATTTAATCATGTAGATTTGGACGGGCGCCTAGTCACCAATAATGGCTTAATATAATTAAAACGGAAACAATAAATGCATTGTATAATGCACCAGTTCAAAATTAGATCAAATCTAATTAATGTTTGAGTGTACATGGTCGAATACGAAGACATTTTAGTAAAAAAATTGTTTGCTGCCACTTTCTGAAATTTTAAACTAACATACAACATATCAATAAAAACTTAATAAAAGTTTGTGTTAATCTATCCTGAATATTGAAAAAATTCAATCAACCATCAGTGGTAAAGAAAACATCAGAAATCGAGAGAAAATATTTAGCAATTATAATCGTCTTTTGTATTAGTATAGTAGACCGCACGTCGATGTAACATTGACCTTGACTTGACCTGGCCTAGCCTAAGGAGTTTCAATAGAATACTTACAAGGCCAGTTTATATTGTTACCGCAGACGTGTGGTCGACTACTACTTTTTTAAAAGAAGGAAACGCCTTTTACTTTATATATATATTTTTTTTGGCGTATTGAGACATGAATGGTCGGTAGTTGAATCATAAGAAATAATACTTTGTATAACCCAACGGGGCGTTATCATACGCTCCGAAATTTTAGACTAAAGCACTGGCCACACTGAGGCGAATCCCACGCGGGACTTCGCGCGTCGATCGTTCTTTTAAGCATCGCTAAATGACAATGAGACACAATTGATTTTCTATGGTTAAGGCCTTCTAGCGGGCCACCTGGGGCATGACTAGTGATTACGAAGTCACGCGAATTTTGTCCCACATCGCGCGGGATACGCTTCAGTTCGGCCAGAGCTTGAGAGCGCGGATTTGAACGCGTTTCTTTTTTTGTATTTGAACCTATTAGCTTGTTCTACGCAACCTGATCACTGTTATTAGAACTTTTTATTACCTCCCGTGAGGTCGGTCGACCTGTACGAAGAGATTAATTTAGGCAATAGAATTATTTGTGCCTACGGTGACGACTTAATAATTATCATGATTCATAAACAAAATAATACACATTATTACTTAGTATTTTATAACAAAAGCCTACAAGATGTATTGATGAGCTACTTTTTTCATAATTATTAAAAGAACATGGCTATTTTTATTAACATATTATTTCTTCCTAACCACAATACCACAAAATTGACTGAATTCACGATTTCTTACAGCTTTTAGCTCATCTAAACAAAATGACGCTCACGTCGCATCATTAAAACGCATATTTTCGTCACGAATGTAAGCTCTTTCGCATCTGGTGTTACGCTAGCGTTGTGTAAACGTGATTGTATCGAAATTAACGTCGCGTTCACGCTGCGTTAGCGTAACTTACTACGCTAACGCAGCGTGAACGCGCCAGATGCGAAGGACGCCTTAAGGTGCTCTTCCGAAGGCGACCGCTACCGCAAATCGCAGCAGCAAAGTCGCCCAATTGCAATGACAGATCGCAGCGACACGACTGGTTTCTAAGTAACTCTATGAAAATGCTTCCTTAGATGGAAAAATTGCTGCCTGTTTCCCATTTCATAGAGTTTAATAGGAACAGGAACCGGTCGTGTTATGTCGCTTTGCCGCTGCGGTTTGCGGTTAACCGACGAACATAAGCGTCCCGAAGACAAGACATCACCGGATACTGACTTAGATCAAAATTCCTACTTACTAGTTTAGTCCAAGAAATGATTTTTCAAGTACTTCATCATGCTGAATGTGTGAAAACTCTCTTCGCCGATGACTTTAAATAAGGCCTTGTCGCAGATCGCAAACTGCCTGTTTTTGGGGTCAAAAAGTTGTTTTTCTTTGATGATTGCCCACACCCTTTTGACGACTTCGTGTCGCGGTAGTTCGCTTTCTCCCATAAGTTCTGCTAATGCTGGTGATAGTTTGCAGGCCTTTGTGTACCCGCCGCCCTTGCGTCGCTTTGTGACACCGCCTGCGGCGCCACCCTGGAAATATTTTTTTCAATGAATGATTATATAATATATCTTATGTTAGTTTCATTCCTGGATCTTTGGCAGTCGTTATGGGTCATCAGAAGCCCGAAAGTCTGTAACATTGTTTCTGTATCTATAACATTAAGAATTTAAAAAAAAATCAAATCAATCATTATTTCTCTAAAAACTAGGCAATCGTAAAGTACACCTTGTGTTGTCATCTGTCATTATGCTGAGCGGAGGCCCCATTGGCATTATAATAATTGTTTACCGTATTTTTTTAGTTTTAAGGTGTATTTTTGTTACTGCAATGCCAATAAACGCATTTTTTCTCTTTCTTTCTTTCTTTTCATCCACAATTAGCTGCGATTCAAAATTTACATCTGCTTAGCAGTCTATATGGAGTTTAAACATGTTTTGCTAAGTCTTACTCACCTTCTTTGTTTTTTCTGAGCTCTTCTTAGATTTAGGAGGGGCCTTCTTTTTCTTTTCTTCGACCCTCTTCTTTTTGCCAGACTAGAAAGAAAAAAAAAAAAGATTTTGTTAGGTACCTTACTATGAGTACAGCATCGGAAAATTTGTGAAAAAATTTGGTATGTCTTGTGTATGTTACTTCAGAAGCCTACACATTTCCTAAAACTTATTTTCGTAATTGGTCTGAAGACTTGACTGATTGTCAAAAATAGATTCTAATTGGATTTACCACATAGGCAACAATCCCTGGCTGGATTTTATCCATATTTCCGACACTATCGTTCAGTGCAATAATACAGGTTGGTACCTATTTTTATACTCAGAACCCTGCATGCTAGGAAGAATCAAATAAGTAAGAAAATAAAACCACAAATTATCACTAAACACCTTTATTGAAAGTAAATCTCAATCCAGTCCACACAGACACACAGTGCCGAAGAAATTACGGTCACAGCCGTTCGCAGAATTTTAGACTAAAATAAATACTTACAACTAACATCTTAACTTTATCTTTAGATATTTTTTTTTATCTTTATACAATATAATACCGTAATAGTTGTAACGAGATGAAAGGAATGGTTTTTTTTTTGTATGGCTACTCTTAATTTATTTGCTAGGGCAACACGGCTCAAAGGAAAAATTCCATGAACGAAACATGGAAAATGACAAGTACCTTCTTGAGTATTTAGGAGGAGTACAACAGTTATTTTTACTACAACAGACACAAATTCTATGAAACCTTTTTTTTGTATTAGAATACTATTTAATGATTATAAACACCTACAGCATATAACAGGAAGGTGTGGTCAGTATAGACCATGATTGATAGAAACAGTTTGCTGAACATTCTCTCAAACAGTCAAGAGATTATCTCTTATCACATCCCAACTAGACTTAATAACTAACATTTCCTCACACATCAAAAAATAAACATACTTTTTGTAGTAAAAAAGGGCACACTCAATGAGCCAAAATTAACATGGCTAAATATAGAAAAAAAAAAAAAACAAGAAATGTAAACTCGGCAAAAGAAACAAGTATGCAGGCTAACTACAAATACTTTTTATCTACACCCCCTGCTATAAATCCTCTATAAGTTTCTGAAAAAGTTAGCTTATTGCCAACATTAAAACAACCAGTGTCATAGTAACCATAAATCATCCAAACGAGTGTTATAATTTTGTACTAAATTTCATTATGCAACTCCTTTTCAAAAAAAGAACTTTTTCATGCACGCGCGTTTCACTACCACAGCAGCACCGTAATAAAAAAAAAACTTATAGGTTATTCGAATTCACGTCGTATCCCGCCATTTTTGTTAGTTTACAATAAAGAATTCAATTATTACCTATACATTGTTTGTTTGTATTCGATACTCAGCAATTAAACTTTCCATGAATTTACATAGTTCTTACAACACTGTACAACACCCTATGATTTCAGAACCTTTTATAGAGGATTCATATTATCATGTGCGTAAGATCAAGTCTTGAATGCAACTGTACATAATTAGGCATTAAAACAATCGTGATACTATATTATCACACATTCGTGTTTTAATACCCTTTATTATACAACAGTTGCATAAACAACTATTAACCAACGTTTTGCGTGTGCTGAGTAGCTATCTTCGACATTAGTTTGATTTGAGTAAGAGGTTACTATGAAATGATTCATGCTTGAGCTTGCTTTCTGAATGAGCGGGCCTACTAGTCTCTTCTAGTAGGTTAGCACTATGACGCAATTTATTTCTTGCCCGCATGTAGAACTTTTTATGTACTTATTTACTCAATTTAGCTTGCCATAACGCAGCTCATCTACTAAGATATACTTCGAAAAATACCATATATTATATACTATAATTTTGAGCATAAAATACTGTTTTTTTTATCACAAAACAAAACCTGCCTTCCATCTTCTTCATATAAATCTTAAAAAAGTCAGTGTTGTCAGTGAGAAGCAGATGTCATGTACTGGAATTTCATGACCATCAAATATGCAGTCATACACTGAATATTTCAGACAGTGCGTTTTAACTTAAAATCTATAATTAGCACACGGAAAAACCTTATTTATAAAGAAGACAGGAGTTATTTAAACACACATTAAGAGTAAATCTCTTTCAAGTAAAGCAGATTAAAAACCTGTATACTAACTAAGAACTAAAAATCGAATCAAAATCTTCTTTTTGAAGAAGTAACAGTGTACTAACACCATCTTTTTCAAGCAGGTGGGAACCAAAAACATCACTTTGATTTTTCTTAAATCTAATTTTTAATACTTTATTTAAGCATAATAATACCATTTGTTGTCAAAGATTGACATAGAAAACGTAAATCGAGCATTCTGAGGCTCTTAAGTCTACCAAAAGGTCTAACCTTGGGCAACATAATTTATTTGATAGAATTTTAGACAGTCAAAAAGTTACCTGTACTTTTTAATTAATAGTTTTGTTGGTTTTGGCCTCAAGATCAAATTGTCATAGAGTAAAGAATTGTTTCTACAGATATAGCCAAATTCTCTCGAAAATAATTAAACGATGGTGACAGTTAAATTGTAAAAGTAGAAAAATTACATGAGATCACAAAACAAACCAGCATTCGCATTATTTTCCGAAGCTTTCTCATTAGCTGGTGCTACAACCGGCTTAGGTGTAGCAGCTTCTTGTACAACAGGCTCAGGTACATTGGAAGGTGGTACCACTGTCTTAGGCACGCCCGTCGATGATACAACCGACCTAGGTTTGGTAGCAAGCGCAATAGGGATACCCGAAGCCGCCAAATTACTCGGAGACATCAAATGACTCGGGATACTGTTAACGCGGTAAATTTTCTTCGCTTCAAACTGGATCGGAGGTGGCATTGAGGTGTACTTATCCACCATTCGAGGTTTCGGTGGGTCTTGCTTTTCGACTCGCTTATAACTTATGTCGTAAAACAACTGGTTTATTTCTATCATCATGGAATCCCTTTGTTCGTCGGAGAGTTTCCGAAGCTTCTTAGCTGTCAGTTTTCCGAAGATATCCGCTTCATCTTCCAAGTGGGTAGTTGGAGCCACTCTCTTTAAAATTAAGCCTTTTCGTGGACAGTTGGGGCCATGTCTCATTGACGATGTTGTAATGGTGGGTTCTTGCGGTAAAGGGCGATAGCTCTCGTCGGAATCTCCGTCAAGAAGGTGCCCGCCGTGGTGGCACTGTAGGCAAAATGAGTACATAATTTTAACGGAATTCCAAGATAAGGAGAGGAGTGATATGTTCTGTGTAAGTGTTAGTGTGTGGTGGGTATTTACAAAAAGTTGTGTTTCCTCGATCAACCGCGCGTCAGAGGTAACACATGAACGAACGAACGAAAATTTGCTTACTACGTTTAAATAAAAACCCTGCCAAAAAGCAAATTGTTACCATGGACGTGCGGTTAGACTGTACGTGAACATGACAGGCACTGGAGCAGGGTCCTACGATAAAATATAATACTCGTCCTTTTTTGGTTGTATGGCTAATATGAGATCGCCAAGCGCTCGAAGCGCGCTTCCGTTTTTGGTCATGGGCTTAAACTAGTTATGGTATTCTAGTCCATCTCTTGTTCTCTCTCTCTTTTATTTATATGAAAGTTAGAGGTAGCAACCTTACTATTACCCTGTCCGGTGACTGCATAAGTGCATATTTATGATTAATGGCGATTCCTTAACTGCTGTGTCTGCTTTGTAATAAAAAGTGTTTGTGTCAGTAGGCACAATATTATTAAGTGCCAATTTCACCAATGAACCTGAATGCGATCAGCACGTCTAAACTCCATTCAACAGCTGTCAGTGTCAATTTTCCAGAACAATTATGACATTGACAGCTCTTGAACCCGGTTTAGATATGCTGATCGCGATCATTTTCATTGGTGAAGTCCGTCCTAAGGCATAAAGTATTCAGGTTCACATAAACAGGCATCCCGCATAATTATATACTAAAGACAGCTGCTAATAACTTCAATCACTTGCCAAGCATGGTGATTATGACAATACCATATTGGAGCAATCTATGACGACTTATGCTCAATAGGGCTTATTACCGGGTGTTACTAATAATAAGCCATATTGAGCTCAAGTCATATGGCAAATAATTTAATTTATTCTTTTGTGTTTCTGTTTATTGCGCCAATTCTTCTTCCCAGCTAAAGTACTAGGAAGTGGTGAAGGGCGGGCATTTGGGGAACCGTCATACGTAATTTTGACGTTCAAAAAGTGCTGATTCTCAGCCTATTTCGAATAAATGACTTTTGATTTTTACCACAATTTAAAAGAAGCATGAGTACTAACTAAATGGGAAGAAAATATGGGAGTAAAGTTCTAAATGGTAGCGAGATCAGGCAAGAATAAATAAGGTTTTTAGTTAGTAAAAGCTATTAAAAATGATTATGAACTATGAATGATAAAAAAATGCGAGTTAATGAATGAATGATTAAATAAAGGAACAAAAGAGTAAAATTTGGTTTCAATTACATACCTCAGGGGGGATTGTGAAAATTTAAAAGTCCATTTAAGTTGCACTGCACCATTGATTCCGCTGAAATTGTTCACGTGAAATAGAGCGAGATTGATGGGTTTAGCCCTGCTAGATCTCAGGAAAGTGCATTTGCAATCGCGACGTTGTAAAGATATTTTAATTGTATGTAAATAATTGATTATAAATATTGACCAAATAACTTGCATTTCAAGTTTTTATTTTTAGCCAAATATAATATTTAGCTTGGAACAAATCACTTTTATTGATTATTTTAATTGTTTTTGTTGATTATATTAATATAGTAGTTGAACCTACAATCATACAATGTATGACAGGAAGAATTCAAATGGTAACTTCATAAATAAATAAATATGACCTTTGTGGTGGGTCCAAATCTGTTTGTCAGAAACATTTTATTACTGCTATTAAAAAAATATGCTCAAAAAAGGTAAAATTAATCCATCAAACGATCGCCTACTAGAAGCCATTTTCACGATTATATATTGTTGTATTGAGTATATATTTCTTATGAACAATCACTGGTTCATAAGACATTCTACGAGTTAAACGTTACAGTTTGACGATTAAACAAACAGGTGTATTCTTGCTTCAATATGTCACAGTCCACTGTCAGGCAGAACCAGAAGTCCCTAAAGGTGGTAATGCCATAGTCACAATGCAAAGCAAGGTTGTTTTGTGGTTTTCCGCTTAAAATAAAAATATTTCGCATATCGATGACAAACTACCAATATCTTCTATTTATTTTTAGAAAATGTCAACACAATAACATAGTTAGCAGTTATTTCTACTTAAAGTTAGGAGGTATTCGCAGCAAAATTTGCGTCTTATAATTTAGAAGTGATTTCTATTAGTGTTTAATGGGATAAATAGTCAAATATCGAGCTAGGAGGTTTTGACAGTACAAGCAAAATAGCAAATTACATCAATTGGCATTAAAAACTAAAAATCGAAAAAAGGGTAGTAGGAGGTATTGGTAGTTCATCATCGATATCTTGGCTGGTCATAAAAATAAAATGTATTGAATTCCTTAATTCTTTGCAATTACCTCTACCGAAGTTCCAAGATGTGCTGGTCAAATGTACAGTAAGCATATAGTCAGCTTAATCACTAAAGTTCTTTTTCAACCAATGTTTTTTCATGCAGGGCTTACAACAATAACAAAAAATTGTCTGTGTAGTGTATCTATGTACAGCTTGATTCAAACTTTATGGCAGCTTGGAACATGAGGCGAGTAGCTGCACAGTATAAAATTGTCGTGTCAGCGTGGGGTGAAGGGTGAGGTACTGCACAGCAAGTAGTGCACTTCAGAACTGCCATCAAAATTGAATTGGGCTGTATATGACCTGTAATTTTCTGCCCTGCATACCTATCTCTTTTGCTAACTGTACTGCTAATGTCAAAAGGTCTACTCACCCCCCAATCACTGTCATTGCTATCATCATGTTCCTCATCATCCTCATCATCATCTTGCTTCTTCCATATCTTTGTCTTCTTAGGAGCCACCTTCACTGGCGGTTCTTCCTCAACAGAATCCTCATCGGAGTCCATGCTGTTGACATAGTCCATCACAAGTTGGTCAATCATTTTCTTCTTCTCCGTCAAGTCTACCCCCAACTTCTTCTCCAGCTTTTGAATAACTTTCTTGGTTGAAGTCTTGTCGAGACTCGCATTATCGAGGATATCTGACGGGAAGAGATTTTTTCAATAATAATATTGATCGCGACAATAGGTTATGTTGGAGTAAATGAAAGTGAGAGTGGACTGTATAACATGTAATGTAGAAACAGAAAGAAATGAAGGTAGGTACAACGGTGTCTGTCGCGTCTGCTATAAAAGTGATGATCGATACTATCGAATATCGATATCGATTTTCGCTCCGATCGACACTTGACAGCACTGTGTCGGGGCTTTGACATGAGCGTTTTTGTTTGTTTTTATTTTATATTTTATAATATAGTTTGCACCACACGTACAAGTTATCGGTTACCTTTGGAGACTTAATACTACTACTTAGTATTTTTGAGAAATTAGAAGCAAAGGTGGTAATGTTTTGTTCTAGAAAACTTTAATTTTAGGTCGCAAAACTTTCAGACCTAAAATCAAATACAGGTACGTGCCAGATCTGGATCTGGAACCTACCTGTATTGTACTTAATGCGACGCAAGCAGTACAATCATAATTATAACAATCGATCGATACAGTGCAATAACGCATCCCCCCCCCGCGCGTTCATTTGACAATGACTGACAAAATTGACAATTTATGTAAATAAAATGCATCTTAAAACATATTTTCTTATTAGGAATCACAAAGCTAGTCAAATGAAATCAGCGCCGCCCACCATCCAACCATTCCACAAAATTTCAATACAATATAATGAATAATGATACACGACCAATTCGCTAAGTATTGTGTAAAAATAAACCAACAAAACGACATTCTGATTACTACGTAAACATAAATCAATCCCAATTGAAATACTTTATTACCTAAGCTTCAGACAATTGTGGATAAATATAGTAATAACAGAGATATTTTGACAAAAACATACGATAAATCGAAGTTCACATCCATTTCGGCGTTGGAAGCCATTTTACTTACCCGGGCAGATCATCGAATTTTAGCGATAAAATCCCAGATTATAAGTAAATAACATCTTAAAATAGCGTACTAACCTGCGATTTCTTTTTGCAGTTCTTCTTTGGTAATTTCAGTCTCCGACTCGGCCATTTTTACCGCTTGAACGGGTATTTTCTTTCTTCAGTATCTGAGAGAAGCTGCGCAATGTGCTTGCATGCAAAATTGCAAATCTAGCTAAGTAGCTAGCTACTAGCACGCTACTAGCCACACAATAATATACCTACGCGCTATGCAGTGTTGCCAACTCCAAAAGTTCAAATTATCGAATTTCTACGTGAAATTATCGTTTTGACTATAAAATTATCGTATACACGGCTACATATCAAGCTATTTGTTTCCAGTATAAGCTGATCTCGCATTGTATAGGATTTCCGTACAATAAGAGGTCAGCTATTACTGGAAATGTATAGCATGATTATGTAACCGTGTGTACAGTCGCCAGCACAGCAAGCTACCACAAACTGTCAGATTTTCTCATTCAATTTTGAACTTGACCATCAACATTTTAAGGTTTAAAGTCGTTTGGAGAAATTTGCCAGTTTCGTATACCTTGACCTGCTGGCGACTGTGCAATCGGATATAATAAAAAAACGAGCGAACATTACAGTAGTCGCATATTATGATGTGTAACATCTGTCATCTCGCCTTGGTAATAAGCAACATTAACATAATATCCTGAAAAAATTATTCAGGTATTATTTGAAATTATTTTTCTGAACGAAGAATAAGTATTTTTAATAAAATTTTTAAATAAAATATATTATTTTATTTAATTAACACTAGTAATAATGCAATTTTTTACTGAAGGCAGTTATTTTTGTTCAATTTGGGTTATACACAAGTGCTGAGGTCAGATGCATAAAACTTTATATTTCTAAGTAATTATAATACTTTTAATAAGTAGATACTTATCTACTACCTTCATACATTATACAAACAATCATATATTTTCTCTTTATTAAATTGTAGCTTATATGAAACGTTTGTATTTTTAACATAGCGCCATCTATTGGATACTTACTCAATCCAGTCAACAGATATCGCCTTCTGTTAGAATCGTTTGGAGCTAACAGATAATTGTGCTAATAATTTGCAATAAAATAATATTGCGGCTATAAATTGAGATGTAAGCTATCCTATATTTCAAGTTGAATCAAATTACACACGGTGTGCGAATCAAATTTAAAATCGGTTCAGTAGTTTAGGAGTCCATCGCGGACAAACAACGGGACACGTAATTTTTATATATATAAAGATAATAATAATGAAATGAGTATTTACTTGTAAAGTATTATGTTATTTTAATTATTGTGAACGTGAGGACTATGTGCATCATTGCTTTTTTTTTCTCATTTAATTTTAATCATGATCTGGCAGTTTGAGTAATTTTTGTGGCCTACCCAAATGCCCTTTCTTTGGTATTGTTCGTCAAATCGTTGAGCTCCTTAATTCCTGACTTCCTGAGTCAAGCTGCACGATTACTGACTAATGCGTGCACTGACTGGATTGGTCCACTCAATCCGTGTGATTCTTTCCTCTAAAGACCATTTCAGATACCAATCTATATGGTCTTCGCATGACCTGACCAAGATTATGTCTGGACTTTAAAAAAGACTGTGACCTTTGAGTTTGTTTCGGCCTTTCTTCTCAGAGTAGTCATATAAGAAACGCCGACCTCATCTAGTTTTTAAAATATGATTGACGTGTAAAAGTGTTTGTACAAACTTACTTACAGAAATAAAATCATTTATCATTTACAGTCAAGTAATATTAGTAGCACCAGCAGTAAAACTATAAACAATGTTTTCTTATAACTTTGAGTAGTGACGATTTTGTTGTTTTGTGTTTAGACGACTACCGTTTCTAGCTTTTCCTCGTGACGACTACTCTCATCACGAGTGCAAGACACAGTGGGGACACTCGCATTCTGTTACACCTTACACACGCTCTTTGTTATTAATTATTAGTACAAGTCCCCTACTTATTTTAAAGTAACATAGAAAGAAGTACTTGTTTAAATTTAATGTCATTATAACAATTTTTATTCAAACTTCAAAATTATCGTACTTTAGACATACGCTATCGTACATTGTATGATAAATCAAAATATTGTACACCTCTATAATTATCGTAAGGGTTGGCAACACTAGCGCTATGTCAGGCTATTGTGCAACACGGCGTCATTGCGAAATTAGCCGAATATCACCGGAGTCGTTCGTTGGGTTCGTTCGTCGTTCGTCCAATACAATTTGAGCATATAGTAAACATAACAGCATAAAATTATTTCAATAACAGTTTACAAAATAATGCACCCTATGTTAAAGAAGCAAAGTTGACATTGGTAAATTTATAAATTGGCGTAGCTAGCAAACTGTTGGAAATAGTGTACATTAGTCAATGCGTTCTTATAACTTAAAATTAATTATGATGAATTAGCGAAATATGTGAATATACGGAAACAAAACTTATTTTCATCTTTCCAGTTACATGAAATGCCTAAAACTGTAAATAAGAGTAAGCTAGCTTAATGATTATATTAACCATAATTTGCAACGAAATAGGATTGTAAAATGTAAATTGATTCTTACATGCAGGCGTAAGATTTGGCATACATGCTCATAAAATGAATGCTTCTATTGAAACGTCAAAACCACGCGTGTATTGTTTTTCTGTCAATGTCAAAATTCTAACCTCGTTGTACGGTGACGGTCTGCGGATTTCTATTTTATGAGTTGCACGATTGTGAATTAAACAACAATAATGGCGAAAGTAAAGAATAAGAGAAACTCCGGCCTCGCGGACAAAGTCCATAACAAGAGGAAAACGGAAATCAACAAGAAAAAGATGAATCCGTTCGAAGTACACATCAACAGAGAAAAAATCAAAGTTTTGGGAAAGAAATCGAAGCATGACAGAGGATTGCCAGGTGTTTCTCGAGCTAAAGCTATACAGAAGGTAATGACCACTATAGAGATACGTCCATCAATACTTTACAGCAACTTTTTAGTCATATTTATTTGCTAACAGAAGTAAGCTCCCATATAACGTAACATGGGTATTCGTGTCAATATAGCAGCATAACATACTAAGGTACAGAAAATGTTAGAAAGGAAATCATGAGTAGATCAATCAATGATCCTCAACAAACTACAAACATGGTATGAACATACTTTCTATTTGAATTGTTATCCGAGTGTGCGACAGTGAAGACAAAGTTATTTTGTTCATAATTGAGTCAGTACTTAGTCTAGTCTTCCACTTATCATGTTAATATTTTCAAATTGTAAACAATTATTTATTAAACAGAGAAAAGAGACGCTAGGAACGGAAATGAAGCTAATGAATAAGACCAATGCGTTCATTGACCGTCGTATCGGAGAGAAGAACAACCAGTTATCCGCTGAAGACCGTATGGTGGCCCGCTTTGCAGCAGAACGAGCCAAGCAGCACAACAAGAAGAATATTTATAACTTGGCTGATGACGAGATACTGACACATAGGTATGAGAATATGATTTAAAAAAATACTTTATGTAATTTAAAAGCTACAAAGGCGGACTATTAAGTCCGCATTTGGCATTATCTACCAGTCAACCAAACAAAAAAGAGTGGTGGAGAGATATTAGGACAGGACGGTGCATAAAATTTAAAAAAAATATGTTTAGACCATCAGCTATGCAATGTATTACTGGCAACATAGATTTTGTCAGATTAACAGTTCTTTATTTAAAATAAGGGTAGTATTGTATTTACAACTATTTCTTATTGTAGAGGTCAAACACTGGAGCAGATTGAAAAGTTTGACGACCCCAGATCCGAGGATGAGGATGATGAAGATGGCAGGAAGTTTGGTGGACTTGGCGGTAAGTAATCATTAAAGTGCCTAGGACATTATTTGCAAAATTATTGCTGTACTTACAAATCCATAAAAAAAAGACCAAGTAATTATATTTCTGATAGTTATTGTAAGTAAGAAACAATTATTATAAAATATATTTTCGTTCCTCAGATAATTTCGTAGCAGAAGGCCATTTCGGTGGAGGAATGCTATCTAAAACTGAATCGAAGGATGGTGCAAAATCCCACAAAGACCTTATTGAACAACTCATTGCTGAATCCAAGAAGAGGAAAGCAGAAAAACAGAAGGAAAAAGAACATACCCTAGATTTAACAGAGAAATTAGATACAGAATGGAAAGATCTCCAACCAGTGGTATTTAAGAAGATGAGGACAGAAGAGAAAGAGCCTTCTGCGATTGAGAAGCTGTTGAGTCAAGCAGAGAAGAAGAATATGGACTATGATAAGATGATGAGGGAATTGAAGTTTGAGAAGAGAGGCACAGTATGTAGAAGAAGATAAACTATTAATAATACATAACATAAACTCACAGGTTTTCCCTTGGTTGAAACTATAGACCTACTGTAATTCTTAGCCTATTGACTTCCTCAGTCGGATTAATATGACAAATGTTTTCGTTCCCGTGCCGCCTCAGTCATATTTATATGACTGAGAACTATGTCCATTTTATGTTTTTTATTTAATTGCACAACCCTATTCTTTGTAGGTATTTATTTGTCGATTTATGAGCTAGGCGCTAGGGGCACGGCAATTGATATAAATCCAAGCGGTTAATAGATTAAATACTCCTTTTGTAAATGTAGATTAAATCATTTAATTAGCAACTAATCTCCCTTTTTAAGTGTTTGTATCATCTCTCTCTTTTAAAATAATATCATCTCTCTCTTTAAAATCTAATCTACTTTAAAATGCAAATAAAACTGTTAATTTAATACATACACTATACCTTAGGTCTATGAATGTTGTTGTCTATCCTTCACATAAGAATTTAAAGAAACGTGTGTAGTAAAATAAACTTTTTATTCCAGCCTTCAGATGGCCTGAAAAATGATGAGAAACAAAAAAAGGAAGAGACGGCGAGATTGGAACAGCTAGAGAAGGAAAGAGAAATGAGAATGATTGGAGATGAAGAGAAGATTGCAGTCAAAGCTAAGCCAACTGCAGGGAAACATAGGTATGGATGTTTAAATTACTTGAACAATAACCAAATGGCATAACCTGTAGATATTTAGACATAGGTAAATGTAGATAGACTAATTAGTATTTACTTTTAGTTCTGTGAACAGGGTTGAATAATTACAATACGGTAAAGTCAGCAACAAAAGCTGCTACAATTTCTTTTTAAATAAGGAAAATGAAAAATGATTTTATTTCTGTAAGTAGGTTTGTACAAACACTTTTACACGATAAACATATCATTTTTTAAACTAGATGAGGTCGGCGTTTCCTATCTGACTACTCTGAGAAGAAAGGCCGAAACAAACTCAAACTCAGAGGTCACAGTCTCTTTTAAAGTCCAGACATAATCTTGGTCAGATCATGTGAAGACCATGTATGTAAATTAGTGTCTGAAATGGTCTTTTGAGGAAATAAATCTAAACATGTAATATTTCACAATAACAAACTCTTGGCTATTCCATGAGATGCTAAAAGGTGTGTGTGTGTGTATCAATACAAATCAAAATAAAACACCATTGAATGTTATATAAAACTTCCTTGCCAAGTTTGCGATTACTGGTACTTGTGATCTCAATTTATTACTATAATTTCAGATCAGCAGAAGACTTGGATGATAATTTTGAGCTGGAAGACGAACATGATTTCATGCTGGCCTATGATAAAGAAGGAAAACCATTAGTGCCTGAAAATGTACTCAAAGATTTTTCTGGTAAGATTTTGTGTTATATTTCTTTCAAAACAATATAATAATGTAAACTTAGATAAAGTTGCAATCTTTCGTCGTTATGATCGCCTCATTAGAAAACTGAATTGATGATAAATTCACTTGCACATAGAATATGAACTGAATGTTATTTTCATATCATGTATTCTGCTAATGTTTGGGTTGAATAAAACAACAAGTGTTTATGGTTTTACCTTTTCTTTCAATCGCCTATAAATGATTTTACAATTTTAGTTCCAAATGCAAAACCCAAGTTTGAAGATGGGATATCAGATACATCTGATGAGGATGACGAAGGAGACGATGACGATAGTGACAATGAAGAAAATGAATCCAAATCAAATGACGATAGTGATGAAAGTATTACAAAAACAAAATCGAAAGAAAAAGGCAAAGTCAAACTGGTTTCAAACAAAAAAGATGATGACTCCGATTCTGAGGATAGCGAAGAAAGTGTTAAAGAAACTAAAACAAAGGGCAAAGGCAAAATTAAATTAATTTCAAACAAAAATGTATATGGCTCTGATTCTGACGAATCTAGCGATGATGACAGCGATGATATACAACCAGTCGTAAAAGCTAAGCCAAAGGAAAAACTTAAACCATTAGAAAAAACAAATAAAGCCGAAGAAAATAAACCAACAAAAAAATTGCAAGAAGAAAACACAATTCTATTCCAAAAATCTAAAGGTGAAGAATCTAGCGAAGAAGATGATGAAAGCAGTGAAGAAGGGAGTGAAAGTGAAGGTGATGATGATGAAAAAGGGAATGAAATAGACTTGAATGACTTAAACGATTTGAAGGACTCTGACGTTGAAAGTGAAGAGGAAGAAGTACCAGAGGATGTGGAGAAAATTGGATCTTTCTTTGACCTGAAAGCTGGAGAGGGTGATAAACTAAAGGTATGTTAGAACATGTTACATAACATCAGTATATAACTGTAGTACACCCAGTTATGTTTAAGTCCCATGTCATAGGGACGTACCTGTCGCCATCAACCGAGGACAAATCCATACTCCGGAGTGCTACTGGGAAATTCCTGATGGAAAAACCCAATAACACTGCTTAAACTGGAAATCGAACCTAGGACCTCATGCAGTCATGCTATGCTATTCTCATGCTATGCTATTCTCATGGTATGTTGAAATGGCTATAGTTATTTTCTTTTGTAGTCACGGTAAACCATTCCACATAAATGTTCTGAAGTCTCTTTTTATTTTACACACATTGTTATTGTCACACAGGAAGATAGACGATTTTATGCATTTTCTTGAAAATCCTTAATCAACATTTACCACGCATATTTTAAAGTGGCAATGTAGGTTATTCGTCCCCCAGAACCTTGAGATTACTGGATCATTTAGGCCAACAGTAGTAGGAATGGCCCCAAAGTGGACCCTTGAGGGAAACATATTTGAACAAAAAAATATCATTTAGTTAGAGGGACTTTTTTGTATTAACACTTGCCATTGTCCCTTGGAAAATATAAAGGATTATAAGCACAACTACAAAACGAATAGAAAATAATGAGCAATGGTACTGTGCTATGAGTAACTTTATCAAATGCTTTCGACTGATCGCTGTGGTTGCCAAACAGATATTTATTGCAATCATATTATTAACATTAACAACAGTGAAGCTAGTTCTCCTCTCACCCTCGGGAATAGTTGGGGTATTTATGGAGAATATTATATTTTCAACTTTATTCCTTACAGTTAAATACTTATCTTTCTTTCCTTACAGGAATTATTAACCGGGAAGACTCCAGCACAACAGTCCAGTGCCTTACAAAGCCTTATTAAAAGCTACGATCCAAGTCTCGCAGTAAATAACAAAGATAAACTTAGCAAATTATTTGCATATATGCTGCAATATATTAATGATATATTTACCGACTTGAAAGAAGAAAGTGATATAATCAAGTCATTTCTTGTCTTCGACAGACTAGCTCCGCATTTCTATGATTTAGCTCAAACAAATAAAGTTTCAACTAAGAAATATGTAGTAGAATTACTGAAAGAAAAGTATGGGAATTTTAAAAAGAGGCAAAAGCGTGTTCCTGATTTGGATACTTTGATATTTTTCAAATTAATTTCTCTGTTATATCCAACATCAGATTTTAGACATCCAGTCACAACGCCAGCTTTGATTTTCATGTCGGAAATATTAACTTACTGTAGATTTAACGACGCTTATTCTTTATCAAGAGGTTTATTTATAACTACCCTCATTTTAGAATATACAATGTTATCAAAACGATTAGTGCCCTCCGCTATCAATTTTTTAAGAGGCATTTTATATTTAAGCGCTAACACTACAATTTTAAATCCCATACAAGTGGTGCCTCCATTTAGGTTACATAAAGACTCCAAAATTTTGAATTTAGAAGAAGACTGTTCTAAAATGAACGTCGGAAGCAAGATGGCCGCTCGCGATTTGACTCTAACAGAAATTAACGATGATTTCAAAATACGTTGTGTATCATCTAGTATGGGGATTCTGAAGGAGTTTTTTGACTATTTCAATGATATTGAAGCTCAGGTGTATTTATTTGAACCTCATTTGAGGTTGATAGGTAGGATTGACTTGGATATGTACCCTCCAAAGGTGGCTAATAGGGTGAATCAGATTGTTAAGTACATGAAGGCTGGTTTGGAGGTGAAGACGTTTACCCCTCTGAGTAGAGAGAAAAAGAGGCCGAAAGCTTTGAGGCTTTATGAACCAGATATACAGGAAGTGTGAGTATAGATACTGTTGCCAGTTCTATTTTTATTTTATGTGGGCCTAGTAGGAGGTCATGTGAATCAAGATATCAGTAGCGTTCTTTATATCCTCAAAAGTGCAGGTGTAGGGAACTGTAGCAGGTTTCGGTTGGTCTGGTCACATGCTGCACTCACACTATTAGTTGCCAATTATGATTTTATCGCTTTAAAAATACCTTTCTCCTTGGCGCAACTAGATTGCACAACCTGCCAATTTTTTTTCCAGGTGCTAAATTCTATTGTATAGTTTTTTTTTTGCATAGTCTAGCGAGCATATCACTTCCAAACAAAAAAAATAATATTTTCTGTTGGTAGGAATTCCAAGGTCGAAATGGTCAATTTGCTTTCGAAACCCGAGTTCATTTTGGTAAAAAAAAAAACTCAATTTTCAATTTTCCATATTACAGGTTCACAGGCAGCAAGAGTTCGAAACTGTCCCGCGAACAGGCAGAGTCGCAGCGACTAAAGAGCAAATATAAGAAGGAGATGAAGGGAGCGCTCAGAGAGATCAGGAGAGACAAGTCTTACATCGGATCTGTCAAGATTAGGCAGAAGATTCATGGGTGAGTTGCCGTTCTTATTTTTAACAAGCCATGTAAACTTCCCTACAAAAAGTTATTCCTTAGCGCTCTTGCACAAGAGTTCCATATACAATAAAGAACTCTTGTGCAAAATTTCATGCTTCATGCAGCAGTTTAGCCTGTAGATTGTCTGTCAGTAAATTAATTTAATATTTCTATTAATGGGGAAGCGCCAGGTTGGCAAGTTTTTGAAATTTGCAGGTTAGTGTCAACCATTTTATAAATTCTCTCGAAGTTTTAATAAAGAGCTTCCAAACCTGAGTTTCATTGCAAGTTCACCATAATATAAAACATCAATTCTAATATGCTCGATCTCTTTCCAGCGACAACATTCGAAGAGAGAAGGTGAAACAGATCTACAAGGACGCGTCGATACAACAAGGAGAACTGAACAAAATGAAACGCATGAAGTGATACCACCTGTATATTTTGTTTTGTTGATAACAGAAATAAACTTGTATAATACTTGTTACATTTGACTTTTAACTTAAACCTACTTGTTACGTAAATACGAACTGCTTGTTATGTTTGATGTGCAGGTAAAAAAAATGAGAAAGAGATGA
Source organism: Dryobotodes eremita (assembly GCA_917490735.1). NCBI lineage: Eukaryota > Metazoa > Arthropoda > Insecta > Lepidoptera > Noctuidae > Dryobotodes > Dryobotodes eremita. The sequence continues at coordinate 1,930,807 of OU823264.1, forward strand.
TAGTATTTTTTTTTTTTGTAACAGGCAACACCTTGTAATATTTTAGCTGCCAAAAGCCATGAAAAAACCCTGTAAACTTGTTTAACATCGTCCTTCTGTTTCTTGTTTTGCCTGTTAGAAAAAGATAGCAATATTATGTAAAATGTTCTGTGCACTTATTGATAACATTAACCATTTCCATATTCTTACACTCTACCCAAATCTCTCAACAAGCAGTATTGCTATGTTCAGACAAAATGGAACCACAACTTTAAAAGGTTGGCAATATATCAGAACACTTGTGTTTGAGGTAGCTTTTTATCGGTAATACTGTTGCGTTGGCCCGATACCCAAATTTAAAAATACTGTAATCTTAAACAAAACAAAAAAAAACCTTTAAATTACTGATCTCCTTCGAACTTATCACCATCAATTTTTTTCTCATTCACGGGCTTGTTGAGCTCCCAAATAGAGTAGTTAAGACAAGTCGCGAAGGCAAGCCAAGCGAGGTATGGTATCATAAAGTAGCCGGTCGTTGAGGACACCTTGTAGAAACTGACTGTGCAGGCTACAGCCGCCGCGTCTAGGGCCACCATGTGGAGAAGGCCCTGAAAATAGAGATGTTTATGAATATGGTACAACACAACTAGTCATTTTGTAAGATCTGCGGGGTAATTGCGTAACACTCTATCAGTAGCAATGGCTTTAATTTTGACAGTTCAACAACATTCATTGCGTTATATACGTTATATATATATATTAGACACTATGCTCCGTTTCCGGAATACTTGTTACCACTAAAAGATTTTTATTCATCGCGTAAAAAACTAAAAACATTGAAATATTTACCAGTCCAACTTTATGCCATCCAAAGAAGACAGGTGTCCACGTCCAGTTGAGGATAAGCTGACCTCCATACAGCGCCAGTGGTAACACTGAGGCATCTGAAATTAACATGATGTTCTAAATAAGTTCCCTGATCTTCATAAATTAGACTACGAGTGATGATACCTTAGTCTTATTGTTTATTATGACGAATGCGGTTTTCAATGAACCACTTTTCAACGTAATTATCTATCTATGGGAATACATAAGGGTGAAAACTGATACATCGCCAACTTTGTCCAGTGTACATCTGCGTCCTACAGATAGTCTCTGGGGAGGCATAGGTAGGTGTCCTGCTTTCGTCCTTCTCTTCCAATCATCGATCGTTACCGATGATCGTTAATCATACAAATTTTGTTGACTGGCGAATCTTCACTGCATTTATTTGATGCCGAACCATAGAGTAACAGTTCAGAGTTTAGGCTAGACACACTAGACCCTAGGCTCAAAGCAGCTGTGGTAAATTGGGAAAAACTTACCTGTAAAGCCTCCAATCTCTGTATAAACGATGTATGAAGCGTATCCCATCCCAGAGTAAAGGACAGTCCATGCGGGTCCAAACAACCACGGCGGTGGGGTCCAGGAGGGCTTCTTCAGCAGCTGGTACCAGGCCTTACCGTCAGGCCTTTTGACCTGGCCTCTCATGGTCAAAGTGCTGACCCATCCGCCCATGTTGGGCGCCAGAATAGCGCCAAGTATTCCCCAGTTTACCATTGTCTGTGGATTAAAGTTTTTTTTTTATAAATCTTTAGAAACATTTTTGTGTTTTTGGTGAGGGGAGAAGTTGGTCTATTCAGCCATGATATTATATTAATCTGGTTACAATATGACCAATAAACCAAAAGGGAGACTGAAGAGAGTGGCAAAGCAGAGGGGCGTTTGTTCAACAATAAGATAAAAATAATGCCTGGCCCTAAGCAAACTATACATACGCTTGTATCTATGTTTGACGGTTTATTATGGCACTAGTAGTGAATGAATGCACGTGGACCGTGGACCCCACACGCTGGCCCGCTAGTTCAAAGTATCATGCCATTAAAAAATCCCATGAGTACAAAGTGCGTTCCGTTTATTATGAAAATTAAAATTTTCATGGCAATTTTGATGTACAGGAAATTACTTCTTTTCCATAAATAATGACCTATTAAAACTGGAAGCCTACAAAAACAATTATCTTTTGGATTGGTTATTGATATTTTATCAACCATTTAGAAATACGTAAAGGAAGTCTCAGTTGCATGTTTGCATCTTAAAACGGAACGATGTAATCATCTGACAACAGTGACGTTACATCACTCTATTTATTACCCTACAAAATTAAAAAGTTCGAAAATTTCATTGCATTCCCGAATATTTCTATTACTCATAACATTTGACGATATAATATTTGTTCCGGGAAGCTGATTTCACTTCGAAATTTTTATTTTCACATTTACAAGACGATTTCTGCGTCTGACAGCAGATTTTAGAAGCAAAAATTTTAACAAGTAAGTACTCAACTTTAGCTTACATTATATCTTACCTTTCTAGAAGTTTACCGGCGTTTTCTAATGTAGATAAATTAAGTATTGTAATGTAGACGGGAGACTCACGACTCACTCACGAATAACTTAACTGTACATTAGAATTTTGGCTCGATCATCGTTGATAGCGTAACGTAAGTTACGTCACTCGTAATTAACTGCATAAATAATACTGCCGGTAAGTTTTTTCAATATCTAATCTAATCTGACGACACGCAAACTTTAATCGATATTTGGAGACCGGCTTTAATTTTTTATCATTTATTTTAAAACAGGCATAAACGACATAAGTGCTGTTTCTTATTTATCTTAAGTGTCTGTCGAAAAGAATTAAAATTATCTGAAAAATGGAACTTGAAAGGTATGATAGTTCAAAGTATTTAAGATAGATAGTAGGTACTCAACCAAGAGGGGAAGTTATTGACTACATGTGGTAAAAAGTTGATAGTGTCAAATAAACCCACTATGGCAGCTGAAAGGTATGGCTAACTTAAACCTAAATGACAAAAATTGCTCTGGGATTCTGACCGAAAAAGATTAAAATCTTGATTTTCAATAAATTAATAATGAACCCTTCGCTGAAGGCAGCAAAGGAGGAGCCTTTTTTACATTTTCTGTAAATAGTTTTTAATATTTAGTTAAAGTACGCAGCAAGTAAGTTTCAAGTAAGATTAGCAGTTGCGAAGCATTCAAAAAGTGTCCAATACAGCCCAAATAAAACAAAACTGTGTGTGTACTTTATTTACTTGGTTTTAATCTTGCTTGATTTTAATTTAGTCCTCACTCTCTTTCTTCGAAAATATTTGACTCTATAAGGTTTTTACCCACTCCGAAAAAAAAGATGGAAAAATCCTATATTAAGTACTATAACTATTTTGCACTCTATTAAACCACTTTACTTCATATATTTTGCGCGTATGCTTAGATGGTTTGGTCATGTTGAGAGGATGAATAAAGGGCGACTAACAAAAGGTATTTACAAGGCAGAAGTGAGTGGAAACGCCGGGAGTGGACGCCCTAGGAAGACATATAGTGACCGTATTGGTAATGTTCTCAGAAAGATCAGGTGTGTAGTACTCGCAACTGGCATGCGTGTATGACCAGATGTATTAATGTAATCGAGGCAAAAGGAGTATGGAAGGATAGTAGCAGGTGCCGTTCTGTAGTTTCTGCCTACCCCTATGGGAAGAAGACGTGAGTTTATGTATGTATGTGTATATTTTGTTATCTATGTATACCTTTGTTTATCACACTCAATTATTCTAGAAATATCTTCTTTTTCCATCTGGAATTTCTCAATAGTAGCCCAGTCTGGATTTGTGCCCAGTCGATGGCAATAGGTTCGCTCCCTATACATGGGACTTAAACATAACTGGCGAAATGTGGGTGTACTATAATACACCTCTGCCTAACTCTTCAAGGATTACAGAAGTGATATTTTGTAATGTTACATTTCTAGAAAGATCTAAGTACTAATAAACTTAGTAGGTATAACAACTGGATAAAATTGATTTGAAATTAATAAAATTCTATCAAGTCATTCATCATGGATTTATTGAATAATCATGGTGAATCAAATAAATGAATTTATTGAACAGGTTATTGTGGATGTTTTAGAAACCTTGTTGCTAAGCAGTTATGTCAGGTTAAGAATGTGCTGCATCACAGTTTAACTGCATTTTTTACAATTAATATAGTTTTAGATTGTCATGCTGTTATTGCAGACGTAAAAACTAATTAAAGACATAAATAAAATAATCACTTCCTGGTATTTCTCTGCAGAGACTAGATAATCCGTTTTATACTCGTGATTGGAGATTGTGACAATTTGCCTCAACATATTGTGCAATAATTGTGCATCAGTATCCTTTCATCATTGTTATAGTCATGAGTGTTACAATTATCATTAAAGTGCATGTATGTATATATGTCTCTAATAGCCATGCATTGTAAAGATAACTGTAACACCACTCAACCATCAACCAAAATGCTGCCTCTGTGTTTGAATCTTGTTATTTTAATATGGTGTTAGCTCTTAGGCCTGAAACTGCGTTAAGCGGACGCCCGCGCGTTTCCATACAAAAGTGTTCCGTCGCGTGGACCAGCGCGGCGTCCGTCGTGGGCAGACGCTCCGCGCCCGCACAACGGGGCCTGCCTCCGTGCGACAGCGTTCATCGCGGGGTCATGCGCAGTACCCTAATAATAATATCCCCATTACCTTATCTTTCTTTAATCTTCCCACGGAGCTCACTCGTGTATCCACGCAAATAGACATGCGACGGGTGCCCGTCGTGGGCGCCCGCTTAACGCGGTTTCAAGCCTTAGACTTGAATCTTAATAGGAATCTGTAAGTATTACCCACGAAAAACATCAACCTCCATAGAATGACAGATATAAGGCTGAGTAGGCTAGGGGCGGGCCGCACCGCACCGCATTTTTTTGCGCTGCTGCGGCCTGTTGCGGCTGTAATGTCCGCTTGGCTATACTGTCAAAATCCAAGTTGTGAACTTATTAGTTGTTCCCTCTATTTCAGCGTCAACGAATTCATCATGGCAAACTGGTCAGCTATTGGTTCCATCGTCCTACCTAACTTGGGAGGATGGGCTAATGGTTTGTACTTCGCTGGGCAAATCCGCAAGGAACCGGGACAGAAGGCCTGGTATGATGACCTCAAGAAGCCATGCTGGAACCCCCCCAAGTGGGTGTTCGGACCTGCATGGACCGTTCTGTACAGCAGCATGGGTTATGCCTCATATATTATTTATGAAGAGTGCGGTGGATTCCAAGGTGAGAAATATTTTTTAATATATTGTTTTATGTAACTTTAAAACGGGTTCTTGTGTATGGACGCTATTTTAAATATTCAGTGATATTTTTATCTCAGCAAAGCCATGCACACTTATCCTAACTGAGGTGCAATAAAAAAGCATCTAAAATACCAAGTCTGTACCAAGCATTTGGCTTTGTATAACCAGCTGCACTACAAACCAGCTGATTTCCTCATCTTTTTACCAAATCATGCGTTAATATTCTGGTTTGTACCATCATATCAATGATATGAAAATGTCTCTAGAATGAAATAGAATTTATTACATAAAGACATACAACTTACAAGGATAATCTTTTATTTGAGAACTGATAAGATATCTATCCGTTTTTAGTGAGTGAGTAAGATATATCACTTATATCAAGTGATAACATGCATATTTAGGTGCTTTTATTTCATAACACTAGGCGTTAACCCAGCTTAATACGGCATAAGGAAAATATACGGGATTTGGCTCGCCCTTTTTAACGAGCTTTGTGCTATGCGTCGTTCAAAAAGTTCTGACTTGAGCTACACGATTACTGACAAATGCGTACACTGACTGGACAGGTCCACTCAAATCTGTGTGGTTCTTTCCTCAAAATACCATCATAGACAAGTGTCTATGATGGTATTTTGAGGAAAGAACCTTAGTCAGGTCATATGAAGACCATGCAGACAAGTGTCTGCATGGTCTTCATATGACCTGACTAAGATTATGTGTGGACTTTAAAAGAGACTGTGATCTCTGAGTTTTTTTCGGTGTTTCTTCTCAGAGTAGTCAGATAGGAATAACAATGTATTTTTTAAACGTAATGTATTTTTGACTTGCAAAGTGTTTTTTTAGACCAATTTACAAAAAGAAATATTATTTGTCATTGTTTCTAGGCAGAATATAAAATAATCAAACGACACCTAAGACGTTCTTAAAAGTCTTTCTGTTGCTACAATACATCGTAGAGTGATAGAGACAACATTAGATTAATGTCGGCTTAAAATTTAGTTGCGTTTGAGCATTACGCCAACATTGTAGGTACAACATGCTGGCCTTCATTAGCCTCAGATATTCCAAAATACTTAAAATGCTAAACGTATTTAGCATTTTAAGTATTTTACACATCTTTATTATTGCATCACATAATAAATATTTCTTAAAGGTAAACACACCTTTGATGAATGACATCATAACGTGCTGTGTGAAATAGTCAGGCAGTAAAACTACTTAAATGTGTGAAATCAGTTGCCAACAGTCATAATGCCTAAAAATAAATAAAATTTGGTTGTTATTGATAAGTGTTGGACCTACTACCACAATGCTAGTTTGGGTTTTCCAGCAGGAAACTGTTTTAGGAAATAACAAACAAATTAATTATTATACTTTGCAACTTTGTCTCTTTGTCATTACAATGCCGAATTAGCACAAAATAGTACCTATTAAATACAAAATCGTTGTTTCTTGGTAACAGGCCCAAAATTTATTAATTTTTGTGCACAATGAAGGTACAAAGGCGGAATTAATGCCTTAGACATTCTCTATCACTCAACCAAACAATACAATGACGCATTAGCAAAAAACAGTATTAGATAGAAAAGGCTACTCGCTGCCCCTCCCTGAATCCTTGATATGAGATGCCTGAACCCGCCGTACACATTAGTGGTTCAAAATCAAAATATTATATTTCACATAAACCTACATGGGCACCTATGAAACGTCAGAAGCTAGGTGCACGGTTCCAATTGGTTGTTTCCTATGGAGAAGAGCCGGCAAGAAACTCCACAGTTACTCTTTTAAAAATAAGGGGCTTTTACAATGTTTCAAATTACAGTGTTGATAGGTATGGGAGGACAGTGTAGGCCTATCAACAAATAACAGTTACTCAACGAAATAGAAAAAGGTCTACAAATCTACAGTCTACAAGTTAGGCCTACAACATTCTCACATTCACAAAATATAGAAGAATCTATATACCTAAAAGATACATATAATAATAAAAATAAAAGCCTATTTAAACCAAATGACATGATTGCCATTACAACTGTAACAAATCTGAATTAAAATCCTGTATACAAAAGATCTGTTTTCCAAATAAGAGCTATGCGCTTTTAAGCTATGCTACACGAAAAGTCTGAAACCGCATTTTGTATGAAACAGGATGAAGCGTAATTCCAGCAACTATCATATAGATACAAAATTCGATATTGGTTTAAAATCTATCAACCACGTACTGGCTCGCTAAATTTTACCCCTGAAACTAAATAATTAGTGTTACTATATGAATCATTGCAATTCATAATCAATTTTTTAGAGCACCATAGAGCGATTTTTTATAATTTAATTTAGTAATATTGATATATTAGTAAAAACAGCGAAATATTTAACAGCTATTTACAACATTGCCAACTTTAAGCAATATCCATTAAAGTCTAAAGTGTAAAACTTAATTTCGTTTATTTCCAGATGAAGCAGTGTTGCCTCTGACCCTGTACGGAGGTCAGTTACTCCTTAACTGGGCATGGACACCCATCTTCTTCGGTTTGAAGGACTTTAAACTGGTTCGTATATCAAGATACTGATTCTCCAATCAAAATAATTTATTGATTATATTCGATATTTATTGAAATGAGGCTGAGAATTATCAAAATTACATATGACAGTGCCCCAAAATGTACACTCTTCACCAGTTCCTAGTGCTTTAACTGGGAAGAAGTAGCACAACAAACTCCCCAGCAATACATCTGTCTCACAAACATGTCTTCACATAAGTATGTGCAGTTTGTATAGAATCAAGTTTTTTCTAAGATAGCAGAACTGGATTCTATTTACATACTATTGGTATGTGAAGTTATTAACATTACAAAACAATGGGAGGAAAAAATTATATAGTTATCCCTACGCCATTTATTAACTAAAAAAATAACCACTGTCAAGTAAACTCGAGCATAAAACTAAAACTTGGTCTTTACTATCGAGGATAATCATTATTTAATTATCAACAATACGAATAATAATTGTTTATTTTTCCGTTTTCCGTTTAATCGTCTTACATACTAAATAATTTTTTATTACAAAAAACATTTTAAAATATAAAAAATTGTAGCCCATCGGCATCAAGAACTGGCTCCAAGCTGCCGGTGGTCAGGGTTCTAGAGAGAGAAACCTCCTTACTATGCGTGCCGAGTCCAGAAGTACAGCTTTCTAAATCAAGCCCTTGACCTAGCCGCGCAATGAGACCCTCCTGAGGTGTAGGTCGAAGCTCTCCACTATAAGGCCATTAACCGTAACGATTATCGGTACAATGATTGCAGAGTCCACATCTCACACGTCGACAACCTCGTGTGCTAAGTCAAGATCCTTGATTTTTTACAAGCTTTTATTTAACTTACAATGTATGTATGGTTGTCCTGTTGGAATCTTGCAACAGAATTTTAAATCAGTTATCTTCAACCGATTGAGTTGAAATTTGGTATACACGGTTATTTTGGATGACAATGCATGCTTAGCTATGTGATGTCATTCTAATTCCAATATGGCAGATCATCTAAGATGGTGGACTAGTTATTTTTTCTGCACTACCACAGTATGGGTATCAAATGAAAGGGCTTGCTGAGGAGAACACGAAAACTAATACAACGTCACATTCAATCCAAAATATGGGGGACCATCCAAGATGTATACCATAAATCCAATATGGCGGGACCTCCAAGATAGCGGAGGATGTTTTCTGGTTTTCTGAAGTTATTAATAGCTGAATTTTAACAAAAGTATGCCTTGGTCGACTTCATACTTTGACTTGTGTAATTTGGCGAGATAGCTCTTCGCTGCAGGTCAAGCATACGTGGCCTTAAGTAGGGTCAAATCGTTAGGTCTAATTATTGAAGAATTAGACTGTACTAAGTTAACAGGCAAACGACAATGTAACAACGACGCGTTAAATGAAATGCACAGACTTAGAAACATTCCCAATCAAAACTAAAAAATAAAAATAATATAATGGCAAAAAAGCTTTTTAAAAACAACCTTTTATTTAATTCCCCTAAAAAGAAGAAAATAAACTTTAAATTTAATCTAACCAATCAATTCAGTACATGTGTTATACAATTTATTAAATGATATAAACGCTTGTCGCGCGAGTGTGCAAACACGCTGTGAATGTGAAGTCAGAAGTGTGTGTGTGCATTTGTGTTGACGCACACATTTACAGCGTGTCTGTACACTTGGTTACCACAAGTAAAGCGCGCGTCGCTTTCTGAGGTAAAAATGCTGTAGCAGGCGAAAATAACAATCGATAAAATCGAGCAAATCTGTAAGTAAATAAATAAGTCAGATCTTAAATATCGTCAAAACAGCAGAAGTATCGTGCGACGTCAAAAACCGCGCAAATCTGAAGGCACCTTAACTGCAGCTGCACGGAGTTAACGGAGTAATAATGAGTTCACAAATGCCTTACAAAGGAAATGCCATTTAAACATGTCACCTCTTACGAATATTTTTTTCTAAATCGTTCCCATGTTTCACCATCAGGCTTTCATCGAGATCTCAGTGCTGTCAGGCGCAGCCTTGGCCACCACCCTGTCGTTCTTCCCAGTCAGCCACAAGGCTGGGTTCCTTATGCTGCCATACCTGGCGTGGCTGGGTTATGCCAGCTCCTTGTCTTACTACATCTGGAGGAACAATCCGAAAACAGACGGACCCACTGTCCGGGAGATCAAGGATGAGAAGAGCCAGTGAAGGTTTGTATTTTTTTTTAATTATCTTCATAAGAAGGACCTCCTCCCTATTTCATCGATATTTTCATCAATTGTGGACCGATTTTGATACTTCTTTTTCATTTGGTAGAGGAACATTGCGCGGTGGTCCCAACCTTGCTTGGGTAGTTCTTTTTTGAGTTAACTTATTAACAATAATACGTATTTAATCCGCTTGGTGTGTGTTGATAATGTTATGAACTTCCTGTCACTGATGTGTACATAGCAAGTAGTGGTATACGAATTAGTGAGGGGTAGGTACTACACCTAAAAAGTGAAATGCAAAAAAAAACTACTTCCTAAAAAATCATTACAAAGCAGAAAATAACTTTAAGTTCGGAGGTCAGTGTCTTTGGTTCTGTATTTTCGAATTAGCCACAGACTTCCGAAATTAAAGTTATTTTTCGCTTTGTACTGTTGTTTTGGAAGTCGGTTGTTTTTATTTTGTAAAAAAGAATTCTTTTGTTGTGGCTTTTTTATAGGGTTTTTGAAGTCGATTGTTAGAACTGGTTTCTTAAATACCTAATTTTACTTCGCCAACTAAAATTGATACCATCACGGAAAAAAAGTGTTTTGTACTAATTAATCTATTTCTTTTTCAGTTAACAATCAACGGCTGAAAACGCTTAATAACTTAACTATTTTCTTTAGTCTTCGAACAACAATGTGTTCTTAGTTTTAGAAGAATATTTCACACAATAAGTGCAATTTCTATACACTTATATTTTAAGTAATAAGTAGGGTGATAGCTTGTCGCTATTGGTAATGTCTTGGGTAGCAGGCGGGACGGTGAATTTGGTTAAATCACCTGGAATATGTGGATTAGGGTGCCTAATGAACCCTGGCGGGTTTAAATGCGGCCTTTTGGGGCTTAATGCGGCCTGGTAGGGTTGAATGCGGCGTTGTGGGGCTAAATGAGGCATTGTAAGACTTAATGCGGTCTTTAGGGGCCTATTGCGACTTTTCGGGGCTCAATACGGTATTTACGAGTTTGTGCAGCCCGTTAAAGTATTATTATTTGACGCCCAACACATACTAATATTTATTCGCAGAAAAAACATCACTCTGCGCTCCTTATAAAGTCTTTTAGAGGTCCGTAACAAAACGTGTATGAGAAAAACCCTTTTGTAAAGGTCGATTTAATCTTAATTCACTGTCTTATTCTTGTACTAAACTGTTGTTTAATATTCTATAAATACACTCAACTTTGTGAATTTAATAGTTGTCTACATAATTAGAGTATTTGTATCGCATTTACCTATCAATATAAAATATTTTATTAGAAAAGGCGACTATTGTAACTGGTCGCCATTGTCAATGTAATCTGTTGTAAAAACAATAATAAAATGAATGTTGTAAATCAGTATTGTTCAATTATTAGAAGTACATTTTACTAACGCATTTATTCTAGAACTTTTATAGGAATAGATTTTTTTGTGGGTAGTATTGCATTTATTAGATCAGTTTTAGAAGTACCTTTATTTGTCTAGCGGTAGCAAACACAGATTCAGGCAAAGATTTAAATCATTAGATTTGCCCTCACCGTACTGTCATGTGAAAAAGTGTCCATATTGAGACACAATAATAATGACGTTTCCATGACAATCAAGTCGAGTCCTTGCGACAATGTGTGTGTCAGAGGTGTCAAAACGAAACAAAAAACGCGATCTTCTTTTGACGCGGTAGCGAATCTACGATTAAAATCTTTGGCTTCAGGTTAGAAATCCAAATTGGAAAATAATTAATAGATTTTTTCTTTAGAAAAATCAAATAGTTATTTCGTTCGTTATTCTGTGTGTAGTCAGTTTAGAATGAGAGATACCGCAATAATCACGACAATAAAGTTACAAATACCCGCAAAAATTGTTGTATTCTTATTCATGTACCTACCCTCAAATAACAAAGTTGTTTTTATTTATATGTATTTTAGGTATAAGTGGAAAGTGTCCTTGGAAGCACAAATTATATTATTTTTAAGCATTCCTGGATTGCAATTGCTGTCATATTATTATATTATTGAAACCAAATGGTAAAATGTGTAGATCATTCGACAAGTGCATTGTTTGTGTAGATTTATCGAATATTTATTGTTTGGAGTTATTTGTCTATCAATAAATTACTAAAATATTATGGTGTTGTGTTCTTTTTTCTCCATGTAAAACAATAATCCGATATACAGGGTGGCAGGGACCTGTGGCCCGGGGTGGGGTCGTCTTGGCGGTGTCTCTAGACATCGCCAACGCCTTCAATACCCTGCCCTGGAGTTGCATCAGGGAGGCACTCCGGTATCACCGGATGCCGACCTACCTCTGTCGTGTAGTCGAGGCCTATTTGACGGATAGGGCGGTAATCTACCCCGGTCACCAGGGAGAATGGAACCGGCGAGAGATGTCGTGCGGTGTCCCACAGGGATCGGTCCTGGGGCCGCATCTGTGGGACATCGGTTACGACTGGGTGCTGCGCGCCGACCTCCCTAGTGGCGTCAGCGTAGTGTGCTACGCTGACGACACGCTGGTCCTGGCGCAGGGGAGGTCGCACCAGGCGGCGGCCGAACTCATGACACGCGGGGTTGCGACAGTCGTTGAGAGGATCCGGCAGCTGGGACTCGAGGTGGCCTTGCACAAGTCCGAGGCCATGTGTTTTCATGGTCCTCGGAACGCGCCACTGTCGGGTTCCCAAATAACGGTAGGAGGGGTTCACATCGGCGTCGAGTCGACGATGAAGTACCTGGGACTCGTCCTCGACAGCCGGTGGAACTTCGTCGAGCACTTCCGACGTTTGGCTCCCAGACTGCAGCGGGCCGGGGCTGCTTTGAAGCGGCTCTTGCCCAATCTGGGGGGGCCAAACGCCTCCTGCCGGAGGCTCTACGCGGGGGTCGTGCGGTCCATGGCCCTTTACGGGGCACCGGTGTGGGCGCGTTCGTTGAGGCTCCGGCCAGCCCGCCGGTTGAAAGCGTCCCAAAGGGTCATGGCCATCCGGATGGTACGGGGATACCGCACGGTCTCCTGCGAGACGGCGAGCCTCCTTGCCGGATTGCCGCCGTGGGATCTGGAGGCAAAGGTCCTCGCGCACGTTTGGGAGTGGCGCGAGGAGGCGAAACGCCGGGGCGTAACTCCGCTGCCGCGAGAAATCACGGCACAGCGGACAGAGCTCCGGCGGGATCTCATGGCGGCATGGAGAGTGCGACTGTTGCAACCCAGCGCAGGGCACGCCACAATTGCGGCGGTAAGACCCCTCTTTAAGGAGTGGCTTGAGAGGCGCCACGGCGTCCTCACCTTCCGCCTGACGCAGGTCCTCACCGGACATGGCTGTTTCGGGAGGTTCCTGTTTCGGATAAGGCGGGAGGAAACGCCCGGGTGTTACCATTGTGTGGGTCGACCGGAGGACACGGTGGAGCATACGGTGGAGGTCTGCCCGGCTTGGGCGGAGCACCGCCGTGTCCTCGTGGCGGCGATCGGCGGCGGCGACCTCTCGCGTCCGGCCCTGGTTCAGGCCATGGTACGGAGCGAGAGGGAATGGGAAGCCGTCACCTCCTTCTGCGAAGCAGTAATGCTCGCGAAGGAGGAGGCGGAGCGCGAGAGGGAGAGGCAATCTCTACGCCCTCGCGCCCCTAGCCGCCGCAGGAGGAGGAGACACCCTGGGCGTCGGGAGTCGATTGCCGACTCCCGGCCACCGTAGGCGCGGGCTTGCGGACGGCGAGTAATGGGCAGCTCGCCGTCCGGTGAGGACCAGGCCTGGGTCGACGGCGCGTCGTGTTCCACGCGCGCCTCAAAGAGATGTCAGCACCATTGACGGGGTCCGATAGGACCGATGCCTGCCGGGGTCGCGGATTGTTCGAAAGAGTTACCGTGGCCCTGGCGCACAGGCAACTGAAGGAACACGGGTGGGTTTTAGTCAGTAAGAGTCTGACACGCCCTTCCGCTCCGCCCAGAGCGGGAGACGTCATTTGATGATTTCCCACCCAAAAAAAAAAAAAAAAAAAAAGAAAAAAAAAGGGTGGCAGGGACATCGACGCGAAAACTGTAACCATGAATTCAGTACATGATTCTAGACACCCTAGCGTAGAAATTTTCAGTCGGTTATCAAAAAAAAAATTGCTGTTTCATAGAAAAGTGCAATACCTACGAGGTCAAAATGTATGGAACGGCAATTGTTTTTTTTAATAACTCACGACAAATTTTTACATAGGCGTTCAGAATTATGTACTGAATCCACGATAACAGGTTGCGTGTCAATGACCCTGCTACCCTGTAAACTTATTTATCCTTATACTTGTATGAAGGCTTTCACATTGTTTAGGTAAGCACGCAATAACGAGACTTCGTGCGATCTTTATTCCAGCGATAAGTCTGGTTTTACCGCTGGATGAAATTATACTATCCCATATTGCTAGCTGACATTTTCTATCTATTATTGGTATTACTTATGTTGGTATATCTTTAAAATAAAATAAAAACCCGGGTACAAACAAAAACCTCTAAAAACGGCTGAACAGATTTTCTTCTTTATTTTTTTATATTTTTTTTTTTAAATAAGGGCTCGATCGAAACACCTGTGGCACTCGGGGACTGCCGCGGTAAAGCATTTTTTATCAACTTATGCAATTATAATTATTTATCTATTTTTTATTTATGCAGTATTTTTTTTTCTTTGATATTCATTTTAGTACAGTCGTACCATATACATACACGTTAAGCGAACGCTCGGCCGAGCTACATGGTAGGCGGAGTGGGGGGTGTTAGGTTTTATTTTCGTTATGGAATTTCTTGATTCGGTCGCCGCGCTCAAAGCCCGCGATAAAAGCTATGCAATAGCTTAAAAAAAACAAAAAAAAAAACCGTTCAGCCGTTTGGGAGCTACGATGCCGCAGACAGACACACACACACACACACAGACACACGTTAAACTTATAACACCTTTTTTTTTCCGTCGGGGGTTAAAAAGGCTGTTCTCTGGTATTCTGGCATCTACAACTACGAGCCTAGGCCTTTATAGGGCCTTCCTCGTCATCACATATAATTTTTTCGTTCTGTAACTCCTTGGTAGTTTTGTAAATTTGTAGGTAATTGGTAAATGTACGAATCGGAAATAACAAGTTTTTTTTTTATACAAACGTCCAGTGATGATAATAAAGTAATTCTTTCGGCCTCGTTCCGGACGCAATCCATCAGAACATGGTGTCTTCCACTATATTACACTCTGGACAATTTGGTGAAGCAGCATTAAGAAGTTATAGGAACCCAACCTTATCGCGTTTTAAAACATTTCCTTAAAACAGTTTACCGCCTTATCCCCCTCTTACCGATCGTTTTTCATGCAAAAACATATTCACGTAAAACCCTTGAAACATTATCGGACATTTAAAACGAATGGCACTATAAATACGTCTTATCTCGTCGAATTGTAACTCTAAGCCGTTGAGATAAAGTCTGTTTTTCCACAAAAAGCCGTCACAGAAGGATTAGCTGCTTAGATCTAATGTCGTAACTTTGATTTATTTGGTCCGTACTATTGGTGCGATGTTTTAGTTTCGCTAAGTGGGATCATGGGGATCGGGAAACACGCTAAGTGGCGATCATAAGGCTGTTCAAACTATGGGAAATGGAGATAAAGTTTTGTAGGAGAAGCTTCCTGTGAAAGGGATCTTTCGAAGTTCTACTATCGCATTTATTTTTGTTGGCCAATAGCGTTGTTCGCGGTATAATTACACTGCTACAAGGATGTTTTGGCGCTTCAAAGGAATGTACCGGGCGGGCGTTGTTGATAAACATTGGTATATAGTACATACGAATTCCATGCATTGATGAAATTTATTGCGAAAATATGAATATTGAAAAAACAAGATGGCGGCGTTACCTAATTCCATGGTATAATAATATACTTCGCCAGGTATAGCATTCCGAGACACAGGGTGACACAAGCCTACGTCATTACCGCTGTGTTACCAGTAGTGTGTAATAATAACTCCCCAACCGCCATTATTACCTGTGCGAATCCGATAAAACAATGAGGTTTTAACTAACAGTTACGTTGGTATATGTTTAAATTTAATTGTTTCACTTGATTAGAAAAACGAAACGACAATTTAAATGCTATAAATATATTTTTTAACAGAATGGTGACTGAATTTTTTTCCATAATTCGTGTTTTGTTGCAATAAAGTGGCAACTGGATAGTGACGTAAGCATGTGTCACTCCCGGAATGCCAGACCTTGTTTTTTTAGATCATGCCTAATTCCACATTTTAGTCACGCGCCCAAAGATCCTTGTACTTTACAATAGGTAAGTACTTTACAGTGACGTTTTTTAACATAATATTAATTATTTAAAAAAAATATGGTACCTAGTTAACAGAAATTCCTAAAATTCAACCTCTTACAAGGGAGTCCATTTATCACTGGACTACAAAAATTTTAGTTCTCGCTATCTACCTGTATAACTATAAGTAGGTTTTTCTAGTTAGGTGCAAACTCAAACTTAAACTCAACTGCATTTAAGCATTTATTTCAATTAAACCATTTACAGGCACTTTTGAATTGTCTAAGAGTCGGTCAGTTAGTCAGAAAGTTGAAGCTAGATAAATGATAAATGATTTTATTTCTGTAAGTAGGTTTGAACAAACACTTTTACACGTCAATCATATTTTTTTTAAAACTAGATGAGGTCGGTGTTTCCTATCTGACTACTCTGAGAAGAAAGGCCGAAACAAACTCAGAGGTCACAGTCTTTTTTAAAGTCCAGACATAATCTTGGTCAGGTCATGCGAAGACCATCTAGATTGGTATCTGAAATGGTCTTTAGAGGAAAGAATCACACAGATTGAGTGGACCCATGCAGTCAGTGCACGCATTTGTCAGTAATCTTGCAGCTCAGCTCAGAACTTAAGATCTAGTTAGATCCTATTTTCTATCAAGTTACATCCATGAATTTCAATTTGGAAAGAGTGGTCACAGCCAAAACCCTCAAAGTAGGAATATTTTGGTGTTGTGAGATCCTTTTATTAAATAAATAGTAGGGGCAAACTTAAGAGGAATGAGTTGTTGAGGGAAGGATTATGGCCATTTCTCCAATTGACAGGGGCCAAGTTTTTAGTGCCGTCGATTGCTATTAGTAGGTATTCAGAACTAACTTTAGTTTTGGCTGCTTAATTTTAACTGTGACCTTTCAAATTACTTATTGAATTTGGAATGTGAATCTGTATATCCCAGGATACAACGATTTAGGTAAGGCACTGTCCAAGTGAAACTTTGGTACCTTCTTGCCTGCATTTTTTTGTTCTTAACTTATCGTCCTTTTCCTAAGCTTTGGTATTCGTAGAATAGAATAGAATAGAATAGAATACTCTTTATTATATACACCATAAAATAAAGTTGTTGTGGTGTGGTTGTTGTTGTCGTAAGTATTATTAAAGGGTATCATGTTACCCAGTAACGGAGTTGTGGAGGTCCGATAGGCAGTCGCTTCATGTAAAATACTGGTGTTCAGCTAAATCCGGTTAGACTGGAAGCCGACCCCGACATAATTGGGAAAAGGCTACGCAGCTGATGATGGTATTCGTAAGTACCTATTGCACAGTGGCACAAGAAATCCATACATCTGTAGCGGTATCTACACCGCCACATGTGAGCTACGCGTCACACGGACGTCACGCAAAATCCTGCATCGCGCAAGCAGAGTTTACCGCGCAGCTAGCATATATGTATACAACGTCCCGACATCAAACGTCGGGCAGTTGCCCACCAGACACGACACCCGTCTGGTCGGAGGATCTTCCCTTTTCTATGGAGGTGTGAGTGAACTTTACACCCTGTTCCTCATGTCTCTATACATCTATATCTGTACATAACTATAATAAAATAATAACGAAGTCAAAACTGTAGATAGAATATTTAAAAAAAGAAGTAATTGCTATGAGGCGTTGAACAAGTCTAATGCCGAAAATTTAGTTTTAAGAATTTTTGTCCAGTCTGGATGTATGTTCCGGATTGGCGCAAAAACGGCAGAACGGATTTGGATAAAATTTGGTACACACATAGTTTATAACTTGGATTAACACATAGAATAGGTACTTTTACGTAGGTTCCCGTGGGATATTATCGGATATCCACGCGGGCGAAGCCGCGGGCAAAAGCTAGTGGCAAATAAGTTTGGCAACTTCCCTCGAACGAAAAACCTGTGTGATAAGTACCTACCTAGTGTTATCAATAGTAAATTACATCGCATTTTATTCAATAAGCTATGTTAAATTAAATCTGATTTTGATATTAAAAGTAATGTTTTGACTATTGTAGTACCGACTGAGTTCGTAGATAGCACGACTAACCAATCACAGCGCATTGCTTGGAATGCAGGTATAATGATCCTGCGAGCTCCATAGATAACACACTAAAAAGCGAGCTCAGTCGTGCATAAATAATCCAATCCAGCCTGTTCCTTGCTGCCCTCCACCAGCGACGCTCAAAGCCAAGGTCCGGACCCCACCCTTAGCGTAGTTGCTAAGTTTTTAAGTTTTTTGAAGCCCTGGCTGGAGGCCTTAATTTATTGAGGCTCCCACAGGCAAGCCCGGTTAAGTAGCCGACAACCTCCTTGGCTAACCTGCGAGATACTATAAAAAAATGAAAAAAAAAGTCTTTCACAAGACATCGAGCTACGAGTACTAGGGCTCGAGCTGTGTTTTTTAAAAGATAGACATAGTGTTGACTATGAAGTATCTACTTAATTTGATTTTGTGCGTTGGGGAAATACAATAAGTACATGGACAAGTGTCTATTATTTGTAACCCTATCCATGCAATACCCAGTGCCAGTGCGGTGCCCCTAATCAGACCATGTCCCATTTGCTGGAGTGCCCTAAGTGCCCGTTCATCTGCACCTTGGATGACCTAAAGAATGCCACTGCTACTGTTTAAGAGCTACGATGCCACAGACAGACACACACACATAGCGGTCAAACTTATAACACCCCTCTTTTTGCGTCGGGGGTTAAAAATGGCTTTTGAATCTTATGATTGATTTGATTTGATTTGACATGTAACCAACAAGCAGACGTGTTAGTATAAAGGCGCGCGCGGTGAAACGTAGGCGCAAGAAACTTTCAGGTGGCGTTCTGTAGTGCCTGCCTACCCCCGTAGGAAGAAGGCGTGGGTTTATGTATGTAAGAAATTTCCTCTGTGACGTCGGAAACACATCAGCAATGCGTATTTGACAAAAGGGCCAGAAGAGGATATGCCCGGTAAAACCGTAAAACATGTTGTCATAAGTAAGTAGGTAGGTATGTACCCAGCCTCCCAGCATGAGTGGGACCACCAAAAAAGGTAAACCAAAAAACGTGTGCGTTCCGGGGACCCCCGTCAGGAACGAAGTTACGTAGGAACGCGATACACGCTCGCACACACACTCGTATAATAGACAAAAACAGAGAGAGAAAGTCGCATGGGGCATAACGCTTTTTCCTTACGTGACGATTTCCACCAGTCAACTCCTACAGCAAGCAACTTCGTCCCAAACAGTGCCAAGTGCGCCAAATTCTAGCTACATCTACTTACTTCCCTAGGTCTCACAGAATTATTTTTTCACTGGATTCAAAAAACAAAATAAACTTATGAAAACTTGAAGAATCGTCTCCGTGACCTTAGTAAGTTTCTTGGCTCTAATCTGCGTAAACGTTTGTTACGTAAACCGATATGACAATGACAATGTGTCATGTCAACTATGTAAGGTGTAACTATGAACGTCGTGTGGAACATT
The DNA here is from genome assembly GCA_917490735.1 of Dryobotodes eremita. Lineage (NCBI taxonomy): Eukaryota > Metazoa > Arthropoda > Insecta > Lepidoptera > Noctuidae > Dryobotodes > Dryobotodes eremita. The sequence goes on from OU823264.1 coordinate 1,950,492, forward strand.
ACAGCGGAGCTTACATGCTGGACATAGTTCGCTACACGCTGGTAGCACACTGCAAGATATGCTGTGATATGTCTCTGCAATACGCAGCTAAGAAACTTTGAATTATACATGCCTCAGTAGACTGATGAAGTGCCTTAAAAGAACAGTATTGCAAAAGAACAATAGTGCATGATTAGATGCAATGAAATAAAAAAAACAAAATCAAAATCGGTTCATCCGTTCGGGAGCTACGGTGCCACAGAGACACACACACACAAATACAGACAAACACACACACACACACACACACACACACACACACACACACACACACACACACACAATTACACACACACACACACACACAAACACGTCACACTTATAACACCCCGTCGTTTTTGCGTCAGGGGTTAAAAATGAACCACATCGTTTTCTAGTGGTCGTAAGTTTTTTCACTAGGAAATTATCAGTAGCAGCCATTTCTTTTTGATTTGAGTGGGAAATCATCAAATAACTTCTCCCGCTCTGCGCGGAGCGGGAGGGCGTGTCAGACTTTTACTGACTAAAACCCACCCGTATCAGTAGTACTCGTATCAGTAGTAGCCTGGAGTCTGGTTTTGGCCCGGTTTATGGCTTTAAGATCGACGTCTACCTATTCATTAGATGCACATTGGGCTGTTACAAACCTGACCACCACCACCACCACCACCACCACCACCACCACCACCACCACCACCACCACCACCACCACCACCACCACCACCACCACCACCACCACCACCACCACCACCACCACCACCACCACGGGAACGTACTACCGGGATAAAAGGTATCATATGTGTTAGTCCAGGTTATAAACTATATGTATGCTAAATTCCATCCAAATCCGTTCTGTAGTTTTTGCGTGAAAGAGTAACAAACATCCATCCAGCCATCCAGCCAGCCATCCATCCATCCGCACACACTTTCACATTATAATACTAGCTTTAGCCCGCGGCTCGCCCGCGGGGAAGGTGGAAATTATCCCACAGGAACGTACTACTGGGATAAAAAGTATCCTATGTGGTAATCCAGGTTATAAACTATATGTATGCCAAATTTCATTCAAATCCGTCCAGTAGTTTTTGCATGAAAGAGTAACAAACAAACATCCATCCATCCATCCATCCATCCACCCATCATCCTCACAATCTTTCACATTTATTATGTTAAGTAGGATGCACTAAACCGCCGCGACGGAATACGAGCTTCTTTCAGCGCCATATTGAATGATGGTGTTACGAATCATTTCGCTTGACAAAACCAGATTTTAGCACGCATGACGCAGTTTACTGAGTTAATCATGTTAATGACTTAATTAGGTATGCCGATGCTCATCCTTCCAGCATCACGACCATTCTTACACGCATCGTAAGACGCCTCGAGAAAGCGATGATTCTGAAATGGATCAGGCTACTTAAAAGCCAGAAACGACATTAATTTTGAGTAGTAGATAACATTTGCTGTATTACTTTGAGGGAGCTACCTATAGGCAAAACTTGAGCATATAGTTCGGTATCTGTTTGTTATTTATTTACTAACTAGTGGCTCTGTGAGCTGATGACCTCGCGAGTCTGTCTTTGCGTAGCATAAAATCATAGTCAGATTCCGAAAGCTGATGAAATTCCCTTGTGATTAGATGAAACACGGGAACTTTTCGTTTTTTTTTTAAATTTTTTCCACCCCTCACACCCCCGACCCCTTGAAGTTTATGCGTCTTAATACCTAAAGGTAGATAACAAAAAAGTTGGGTCATTTTTTAACGTTTTTCGAAATGTCTGAAATATGTTTTTTTTTTACGTTTTCAACCACGTTTCTCCATTTAAAATCGCGCGCTTTTTTCGATCTATAGAAGATTAAATAAAGTCTAATTTGCCCAGACTGTGTTTTATCATGGTCAACCTAAAACTACAATCAATGTCGAAATTATAACGATTGAACGAGCTGTTATTACGCCTTCGACATATTATATAATTGCGAGCGTTTTTAAACTGACGACGCTGTATGCAAACGGCTGAATCATTCTAATGCCTGCGACATACATATGGCGAATTGATTGAACTTTTTCTATTTTCTACCACCTGAGGCTTGTCTAAACAAAACAACAGACTTCCAAAAAAAAAACACTACCAAGTAAAAAATTACTTTAAATTCGGACATCGGTTCTTTGGTTTTGTATTTTCGTTTTTTGCCACCGACTTCCGAAATTAAATTTATTTTTCACTGTGTAGTGTTTTTTTTTGGAAGTCAGTTGTTTTTGTTGTAAAAATAATATTTTTCACTTTTTAGTTGTGGTACCTACCCGACAAAAACCACTATTTGCTATGTAAATAACAGTGACAGGAAGATATTATTATAACATCATCATTATACACTAAGTGGAAACAATACGTATTATTAAAGCTAACTGAACAATTAGGTACCCAAGCAAAGTAAATAAAATTTATATAAAACCACCCATGAGGAATAACATATTAAAAAAAAAAAAAAACTAAATCGATCCATAGGTTGGTGGAGATATCGCGTAACAAACATTTAAAAAAATATACAGATGAATTGAGATCCTCCTTTTTGAAGTCTGTTAAAAAAGCCATGGACTAGAGAAAATATTTTGGAGGCAATCCGGCTCGTAAAACACGCTCAAGTGTCCAAGCAACCTGGCGTTCGGCGGACTCCTGTTAATAAATAAAGAGTACTAGTTTTTATGACTGTAATTAGCTAATTTTTAATTAATTTTTTAATTTTGCTCTTTGTGTTTCCTGTGCGTGTCCCAAATAAAATATATTTCTTTCTTTCTAAATACATAGTTCAGCAGTTCGTAGGTTAGGCTGGAACTGTCACCAACCACGCGCGAGCCAAATTGTTCGCAGTAACTAAGCCAGGGCACCCCGACCAATTGGGTTAGGTTAGGTTAGACCTGTGAAAAACCGCGTGCTGCTACTACCTAGTATAATTTCTTACTACTAATTCTGATTTGTTAACAGCCCACACGTTAAGCCATTTTACTGCTTCATATTTATTTAATTACTCATTTAAATATTTGTTATGACTCATTTTTACTTAGTTTACTGCTCAGTTTTTACTGTTGAACTAGTTAATAATATAGTCACCCTAACATATGACGCTTGTCGAAATGAATACGTTCAGAAGCGTCATCAATTTGCCTTAAGAGCGGGTAGTAACCAAAATTGCCTATCTTCAATTTAATTTTTCATGAAATTCATAAGTCTTAGGTATAAAATTAAAATAATATGAGTAACTACATGATATTTTCAAACTTTTTGTGGAACAGAAACACAATGCGTTAAAATTTTCTCGATAAAATAACATCACGAAGTTTCCCCTAATTTTCGCGTTTATTCAATTTGTACTTAATATGCTAATGACTAATAGGATAACTTTTTAATGATTATCTGTATCAAGACAAGGCGAAAAAAATTGTGCAGGCATTTTTTGAAATTCCTTTTATTTTTGGTATTATTACGACTACAAGCTTTAAACACTTACGACGTTTTCAGTTCGTGGAAGACGTCATCTTCCGTCGCACGTTGCGGGAACTTCAAGCATATTTTTGTTTCACAAATCAGTCGCCGTCGCTCTGTTGAGACGAGAGGACTGCGCTTGAATTTTCTGCTGCTCTGCGATTTAATTTATTTGCGTAAATAATATTTTCGTAATTTATCACATTGTTGGAATGAAACTGTGAAGTACAAAACATGAAAAAATCACTAAAACCACTTCCGAAACGATTATTAAAATCGTTAAGAATTGATAAACTAAATAAATACTACGGCTAAACTATAAAATAAAAATATTATAATAATTCAATGTTGATATTTGAAAACTCAAGATGACATACAATTATTTGACAGATTTTTGACTGGTATAGTACAACGAGCGCCATTGTTCTCCACCTCAGTCAATTTTCTTGCGGAGAAAATTTACAACATAGAGTAGACATGGGCAAAATGTATCACTAAAAAGAAAAAATTGAAATGTATCTTTCGATCACTGGGATATGTATCACTCTTTTGTATCTTTATATCCTTATGTATCAGTATCAGTATCAGTAGCTCACGCCCGCGCGCACGACACGCAGCGCGTTGCTCTGTGCTGCTCACTCACTCAGCGTGGTTCGCTTCAGTAGTCAATAAATCAGTAAGAGCGATAGATATTTTTGCACTTTGCTTAGTCTTAACATTATGTATTAGGTATCTATCTGATTTTTTGAGCTGCTGTTTCTTTCTAGGTATCTATTTGTTGTGTATGATTGATACATAATAAATAGGTATTCGAAAAACTAACTTGAATTTTTAGTTTAAAATAATTAAATTAATGATTAACGAATATAACATTATATGTATAGGGTAGATATCGTTTTTATTTATTTGTAGTAACTATATATTAGGATTTATTCTACCGATTTTCCTTCATACTTTTCCAGGCTTAGGACTGGCAACCTATTTACGTGTAGTTATTTTACTAAAAGACGCCGTGAGTGAATGAGTTGTAAAGATACACTGATACAGTGATACATTCGGATGTGAACGGATTTAAAGAGTGATTGTTGGAAACTGGATGATTCATATCTTTTGTATCTATCTCTCCTGAGTTACCCATCTCTAACATAGAGTTCGTGCTGGAGATTTGAAATCTTATTACTATAAAATAAAGAACCAAATTCGTTTACTCCCACTTTCGTTGACAAACTTCGTTTAAGGGTAACCTTAGACGACCCATTTCGAGCGACTTTTGACCAAAACCCCCGAATCAAGTTGAAACTCAAAATTTAACATATGGGTAGGTTATTGGTATAATACTATTATTGGAGTTTACAAAATAAATAAATCGGAAAACTAAAATAGGGTTTATTGCGGACACAAGTACGAAACGGTGTGCACGGGACATGACAGTTTTCATACGGATAGTGTTCTCGTGACTAGATCCCTTCTTATGGTGGGGATGAGTAAAGATTGTGACGGATCACAATGTTTGGTACTGTTGGCTTGCTTTTCAAAGCTAAAGTTTCAACAGTTACATAAGAGGAACCTAATAAACTTTCGACTTTCTTTGGCACCCATATAAATAGATGCCAATTATTTTTTCGGTAAAGCCGACTAATGTACCCTAGTTATTTGTTCCGAAATTGGCCTGTTTTTCACAAATGTTTTCGGCGAGGACTTTTTTCTACTCGCGCTCCGCGCAGGGTACGTTTTCATGACACATGCCATTTGACTTTGCACAATACCGTGCAAAATCCACTATTATAGTGGATTTTGCACGGTATTGTATAATAATACCATTATATTGGTATAATACCAATATAATCTTTTACTTGGTAACATTGTTACTAATTGAATTTGCACGATCCTGCAATGCAATATCCACGATATACCATTATATTTTTTTACTTGGTTAACACTGGTTTCCACGAAGACGTCGTGACGTCCAACTTGTACAAGACCCTAAATAAAATTTGGTTACATTGGAATTTGAACTTTGTCACGTCAGCATTGAGTTTCTAGTTCCAAAACATAACTATGATCTAAGATTATGAATTCAAGCTTAGCGTATAGTATAGACAAAATAAACAGATGTTTTACATACTGCAGAATTTCATTGAAAATAAAGGGAGTGGACAATGGTCATACTTCGTTTCAATATTTTAATTGAAAAACCATTCGAGGTATCTATTTGTGCTGTTTACTTCTTGCCAAAAATCATGATTCTAGGTCAAAGGGATGTATCATATGGATTTTAATTTATTTGCGAATGTTTATTTTCTTATTTTATTGACATTTTTGTTCAATTGATTTCATTTTCTCATAGTAAAAAAGCGGAAGGTAAGTGATGCGATTATAATTATACGCTATTGTATCATCAAAAAAGCAATTTTATCGAAATTGTTTTCACCATCATGTAGGTAGTATCATGAGTATGTAGTATTATAGTACTTTGATGGAAGTGCTTTGCTTTTTAGAGTTCGATACCTCAAAAGAAAAAATTTAAACCCTTATGGGATCACTTTGTTATCCATCTATCTGACCGCTTATCTCAGGAATGCGTGGGGGTATCAAGTTGAAATTGAAATCGAATACTTAGATAAACGGTCCTTTGGAGCTGTAAAAAAAAACGAGCTTCTAAGACATTGACTTAGTATCTTGGCATAAATTGCCATTCATTTCGCATATCTTGACACTCGCAAATAAATTAAAACCAATAAGATACATGTCGTTCACCTAGAATCATGAAATTTGACAAAAAGCAAGGTACAGGAATAGGTACAGGAAAGTATCTGAAATTTTTTCAATTGTAGTTATGTTACATAATGCATGGAACAATATTTTTTCAACTACAACGTTAGGTTTGTCTTTCAATTCGGAATCGAAAATTTATAGGCCGTATCTTGAAGTAACATTTAGTCTTTATTTCATTTAAGTCAGTCTAATCTCCAATCTAACATCCCACCAGCATCGGTAACAGATTCACGGACATACAATAATATTTAATAATATACCTACTTGTACACATAGGTAAATTGAATAAAACAGTTTCATCTGATTATTTTGCGTATACACACTACACACAAGATTCAAATTCAAATACCTAAATATACGCCGGGCGAAAAGTTTCTGCTCGCGGGAAGGAATTGCGTTTTCATTTCTCATACACGGAAAGTACTGTTTGTTTGATCTGAGTAGCGGGTGGAAGACGCTGTTCCCCGTCTTAGGGCGGGAATGACTCATAGTAATTACTTCCCTCTCTAGGGCGGGAATGAATTTAAAAAATAGAAATAAATTTGGTTAGGTAGTCGGCTACGATTTTTTTTACATAATAGTGACTTCATAACAGCCAGTGGGAATTTAAAAAAATACCCATTATGGGGGAGGCGCTAAAATTCAAATTTACTTACGTTTTTTGCAATTTGCAGTGACTCACCAGAAACACAATTGACACAGAGCTGCAATTTGAAAAAAACCAAACAATATTTGAATTTGGCGGGCTACAACTAAGGATCCACCTTAAGCGGGACGGCCCGCGGCGGTGAGGCGGTGTGTTCCGTATTTAAAATTTAAAAAGGACTATCATTTGGCGGGATACTAACTCTGTAAGCTTCCTTAGCTTTATTTTCTTCGTAATAATTAAACTAAACGTGACATTGGCTGAATGAACAAACCGTGCGAAGCCACAAGAAAAAAAACTCTGTAAGCTGTATCGAAATTCAAAATATCAGTTTTATAGACTAGTATTTGATTAAAAATGAGTCTCAAATTATTATTATTAATTAATATTTTAGAAAAACTACTATTTTTACTTTCCTTGTATTCGAAATGAAAAGTAGTGTGTTTAACACGGGTGAAAGTCATCAATTCCTACTCGGACTATAGCCGCCCTCGCTGCGCTCGGGCGTCTAAATACCTCGTATGGGAATTGATTCCTTTCGACCCTTGTATAACAATCTACTATTTGTTTTTGTCGTGTTTGATGAGAGGGGTAGGGAAAGAGGCGCGGGTGAAACTTGTTTTTTTTCTGTCTTACTGCGCCGTCTTAAGGCTCGTGCACACTGGCGCGACGCGACGCCCGACACAAAGGCACCGCGTGTCGCGCGACGAGCGGCGCCTTTGTGTAGCGCTGTCGCGTCGCGCTTGTCTGTGGGAGCCTTTAGGCATTATACATAACGACGACAGTATGCAAACGGACGGCGCCGTAGGTATATATGCACATTAAAAGTATCTAGTGATCAAGCACGTTTTTGCTAGTTACAAAAAATCTGGTTTTTAAATTATATATTTTATAACTTTTTTTTACCAGTATCCCTAGACCAGGGATGGTGAACCTATAGCACGCGTGCCGCTGGTGGCACGCGACAAAATAATTTGTGCACAGCATCAATTGAGGAACAGAAATGGCGAAGCTACCATAGTAGCTAGGACTTATCAGCGGGTAGGTACTTAAGTCGCAGTAACACACAGAAATCTGAGTGCGCCCTTCTAGGATAGGCGCTTCGATGTCGGCTATCGCATAGATATAAGTATATTTCTATGGGCTATCGTCGCCGCGTAAATGCAAGGGAAAATGTGAACCTGATATAAATTATTTGGCATCTAGTTTGTAACAGCAGAAGTGGCACTCATTTGTTCTTTCATTTAAATAATTATAAAACGGTAAATGTTAAGAAGACTGAATAATAGTAAATGATAAATGATAAATTATTTTATTTCTGTAAGTAGGTTTGTCTTCGATCAACTATATACTTGATCGAAGAGGTTTGTACAAACACTTTTACACGTCAATCATATTTTAAAACTATATGAGGTCGGCGTTTCCTATCTGACTACTCTGAGAAGAAAGGCCGAAACAAACTCAGAGGTCACAGTCTCTTTTAAAGTCCAGACATAATCTTAGTCAGATCATGTGAAGACTATGTAGATTTGAGTTTGAAATGGTCTTTTGAGGAAAAAATACCACACAGAATGAGTGGACCTGTCCAGTCAGTGCCGAATTTGTCAGTAAACGTGCAGCTCAACTCAAAACTTAAGGAGCTCAACGATTCGACGAACAATACCAAAGAAAGGACATTTGGGTAGGCCGCATAAATTACTCAAACTGCCAGACTATGATTAAAATTAATCAAGATAGAAAAAAATAGAACAATGATCTACATAGTCTTTACATTCACAATAATTAAAATAATATACTATTTTACTAAGTAAATATTCATGTCAATATATTTATAAAAATTCATCAATGTCAACAGGTATAAAAAAATCCTGAAATAATCTTGGTCAGATCATTTGAGGACCATGTAAGATTGGTGTCTGAAATGGTCTTTTAAGGAAAGAACCATACAGATTTGAGTGGACCTGTCCAGTCAGTGCAAGCATTTGTCAGTTTTTAGTAAAGGTCTATTTCTGTTTGCAAACAAAGAAACTATTTCGCTAGTTTTCCATTAGTCAAGAAGTCAAGATTGTTTGTTGGCACATCATGGCCACGTTAAATATTTATTTGGAAAAAGTGGCACGTGGATGTATATAGGTTCGCCATCCAGGCACTTTTGATGTGTGTGTAATGAATGACGAATCATACAATCTGCCTGGGTCATATACATTGTAATCAGCGTGAGATCAAACTTAACAAAATAAAATCATCAGTACCTATGAGACCAAGTAAGTAACGAAATAAAAAGTAGGTATATAGAAACCAAATATATATCAACAAAAATCTAATAAATTATCATGTAATCAATAAAAATTAAGTGTAGAGTGTGAGATGAGCGCGGTGTGCTATTACGAGGTTTTTGTCATTCTGTTTTCACTTTTAGTCTCAACATGTTTTATTACATTTGCTCGATAAAATAACCCTTAGACCACGCATAGGTTGAGAAAAATACATCGCTATAGCATATCTACCCGTACACACAAGCTGAAACGAGCAAGATATTTGCGCGGCGGATGTTTCGGCATGCAGCGTCACGACATACGAGCGCTAAACTGTGCTCTGACCGCTCACAGCGCTCCGAGCGCTCAGTTTACATACTTCCCAAGTTTAGGTTGGTCGCACTATATTGACACCTGGGATGTGACAATAAACATGATTGCTTAGGTACCAATATTATGCACTAAGGTATGTAAAGTTAGTTAACAGATTTATTTTAACAAATTCAGGTTGGAGTGTAGTAAACCTTAAGGCCGCGAGGATTTTTTTATTTTTTATTCTTGGAAAGGAGATGTATTAAAATGGACCACGTCTATGTACACTACCTCAAAATTATGAGAAAAGTCTGAAGAATTCGCGAAAAATACAGACAATTCATAATAATAATAATAATAAATATATATGGCACCATCTGGAAACGGAACCATCATATCATATCACCATCATATGGAACCATCAATATGGCAATTTATGACTTTTTGAATCCTATTATGAGTAGCATGGATAAACGATCCCCCATATGCGCTATATTTTGCGATATGACGCAGGCGTTCGATTATGTCCATTATAATATATTACTTAATAAATTAGAAGTCTATGGCATTAGAGGTAACGTGCTCGAACTAATAAAATCTTATCTGGAAAACAGAACACAAATTACTGAAGTTAGCAACATTAACATAGTTACCAAACATGAAGACATTATAAGGTCTCGAGAACGTAAAATCTCATACGGTGTGCCACAAGGAACCGTGATGGGCCCGTTTTTATTTATAACTTATGTTAATGATATGCCCATTTCCCTTGAATATCCTATAACTATGTTTGCAGACGATAGCACTATAACAATCCCATGTAAAAGTACAAATACGTATGAAAATGACATAAATAATTCTCTTGACGCACTAATTAAATGGCTAGACGAAAATAATTTAAATATTAATTTAGGTAAGACAAAAATAATGCACTTCAGACAACGTACTCCTGGCGGAACTAATCTCAACATCTATTACAAAAATGACAAAATTGAGGAAGCAGAGGATACCAAATTTTTAGGGTTGCAAATAGATTGCAACTTAAAGTGGAAAGCACATATAGACAGTTTGTGTAAAAAATTGAGTTCCTCCGCATATGTGTTATATAGGTTATCCTCCATAGTAGATGTCAAAACACTTCTAACGGCTTACTACGGAATAGTTGAATCGCACTTGCGCTACGGTATCATTTTTTGGGGGAACTCAACTGATCGAGATATAGCTTTTAAGGCCCAGAAAAGATGTCTCCGATCATTGTTAAAACTTAAATCGACAGACAGTTGCGCGCCTTATTTTAAGTTACATAAAATCTTGACACTTCCTTGTATCTATATTTTTGAAGTAGCTATGTTTGTCAAGCAAAATCCATCTCGTTTTGAGCGCCTGGCTGTTGTATTCCCAAGGAATAGGCGTGACAACAGCAAATTATGTCAAGTATCATGTCGAACCACTTTGATGCGTAAGAGCGTTTCTTGCATGGCCCCCATTATCTACAATAAATTACCGAGTAGTTGGAAAGTTTTAAATACAGCACAATTTAAGAGTAGATTGCGGAAATTTTTGGTAGGCAAAACGTACTACAGTTTAACTGAGTTCTTATTGGAGAAAAATATTTGTTAATTAGTGACATCTTGATATTGTTTATGACATTTTTGATTTTTGACATTTTGATCTTTGACATTTTGATTTCTGACATTTTGATTTTGGAATTGTAATAATAATGATATTGGTAATAGTAATGACATGTTAAATGATGTAATGACAATGGTATGATATTTGTAATAGTAATGAATAGTAATGACATGATGTTTAATCTTATGATACTAATTTATATTTTCCTTTTAATACAGACATATATTTTTAATTAAGTCGACGATTTAAGAATTTTATAATGGTAATTTATAAATTGATCTAAATAAGTGTAATAATAGTGATATAAATAATTTCAAATGTTTGCATGCCGATTGGTAAAATGTGGCTGAGCTAAATGTAATCTTAAGAACTATTATGTATTACCCATATTTGCAAAATAAAATTCTATTCTATTCTAATCTATTCTATTCTATGAGGTAATGAGGCTGTATATCCCGCGAAAATGTGGAGGTCGAGGCTTTTTAAATGCTAAGACCCTCCACAATCGCGAGATATGCAGTCTCAGGGAATATTTCTTAGAGGCCGACGTGGGGATGCATCGAGATGTGGTCAAAGTGGACAAGGGCCTCACCCCGCTCTCCTTGGCTAAAGAGAACTGGCGCAAGCCAGTAGTGCTTGACACTAATGATCGCATGGAAGTATGGCAGAGTAAGGAGCTTCACGGACGCTTTTTTCGGGCCCTACATGGACCCGATGTAGATCAACTAGCGTCCGTAGCCTGGCTGCGTTTCGGTGATCTCTTTGGAGAAACCGAAGGTTTTGTCTGTGCAATTATGGACGAAGTTATGATGACAAACAACTACCGGAGATTTATTGTGAAAGACGGCACGGTTGACATTTGTCGGGCATGCCACCGTCCGGGTGAATCAATCAGACACATTATCTCCGGATGTTCTAGTCTAGCTAACGAAGAATACTTGCATAGACACAACCTTGTAGCCAGGATTATCCATCAGCAACTTGCTCTCAAATACACCCTTGTAGAATCGGAAGTGCCGTACTACAGGTATGTGCCCGACCCAGTTCTCGAAAATGGAAATATCACATTGTACTGGGACCGATCCATCATCACTGACAGGACTATTGTTGCCAATAAGCCTGATATAGTGGTGGTGGATCGATTAGAGCGGCGCGCAATGATTGTTGACATAACGGTCCCGCATGACGGGAACCTCGTGAAAGCCGAGAAAGATAAACAAATCAAGTATCTTGACTTGGCTCGCGAGGTTGTCGACATGTGGGATGTAGACTCAGCGATCATTGTACCGATAGTCGTGACAGTCAATGGCTTAATAGCCAAGAGCCTCGACCAACACCTGAGGAGGCTCTCGTTGGGCAGCTGGATCAAGGGTTTGATTCAGAGGGCGGTACTTCTAGACACGGCCCGCATTGTTAGGAGGTTCCTCTCTCTGGAGCTCTGACCGCCGGTAGCTTGGACCCTGTTCCCGATACCGGTGGGCCACTATTTTTTATATTTTTAAATGTTTTTATATTTTTTCATATTTTAATATTTAAAAATATAATTTATATGTACAATAATGAAATAAAGGATAATAATAATAATAATAATAATATATTTATTTGCTTAAAACACGGTATAAAAAGGTCTTACATAAAAATGAGATCATACATGTTTAGCTTAAAAATAAAGCATGCAAAATTGTTAAGCACAAGCAAGTGCAAGATGCAAGTGTTGAATGTTGCTAATATTAGTGTTCTAGGAACTCCTTAATACTATAGAAATTATTTTCATTCAACCAATTGTACAATTTAAATTTAAATAGTCTACAATTTAATTCTTTCAGCGTCTTTGGTAACTTATTAAATACACGTACACACATAGCTACACAGTTTTTATTATATTTAGTACACCTAGGCAGTTCGTCAAGTACAAGTGTGTATTGGTCACGCCGACTTCGTGAACATACTTCTTCTGCTGTTTTAAATAATTCTTTGTGTTTCTTTACGAACATACACATCTCATAAATATATAACGATGGCAACGGTAGCAAACCAAGCTTTTTAAATATTGGTTTACACGATTCATCGGACGGAATTCCGTATAAGGCGCGTATACATTTTTTTTGTGCGATAAATGCCCTGTTGTGTTCCGTACTATTTCCCCATGTTATTAGTCCGTACCGCAACGAGGACTCAACGTACGCTCGATAAGACATTACAGCCGTTTTTATATTAGTTACATATTTAATTTTTCTAAGGGCATATACAAATTTATTTATTTTATTGCATACGTACTGAACCTGCGCCTTCCAGTCTAAATATTCATCCAAAACAATACCCAAAAATTTAGTTTGTTCGACATGTGTTATTTTACGTATATCCATTTTTAAATTAAATTTATTATTATGGTGTTTATTAAATTGTATGTATACGGATTTGTCGAGATTTATAGAAAGATTATTATTGTTCAGCCAATTAATTAGAATGTCAATAGTATTATTTATGTCAGTTTCATGGTCAGTAATTGAATTATATTTTTTGTCAGCAGTTACAATTATGGAAATATCATCCGCAAAAAGAAAACATCTGTGTTTAGATATGTCAACTATGTCATTTATATAGAGAAGAAATAAGATGGGACCCAATATGCTACCTTGGGGCACGCCGCGTTTTACACATTGATATTCAGACGTATGCATTATCATGTCTCTATTTTCGTCCAGTTTAGTAACTGCGACACTGTTGTCTGTCAGTTAGGTACGACGATATCCATTGATGCGGCAGTCCTCTGATTCCAAGAGCTTCTAATTTTTGTAATAAGTTGGTATGTGTAAGTTGGTGTGTTCATTTAAATGTATACTGTTGTGGTAGTTAATTGATAATTATTATCAATTATTTTTATCGACTTTCAACATGGCGTCTCACCAATTTACTTACTCTGTGGTTAAAAACAGTGACAGTAAACCATAGATCGAGTATTGATCATAGAAAGAGAACTGTCAGCTGTCACAATAGTGTCAATAATCATGTCAAACGTGTTGCCATTTAAATTGTAATTTCTTGTGGTTTACCAGCAAATAAAGCCATTTTAAAGTCATTGGACAGTTGAGAACTGTTTTAAATATTTCCCTATTTTTAACTTTAGGCTCCATACATTTTGGAACATCTCCTTTACCAATTTTATAGCAGTATTGAGTTAACCTTGTCTATAGAAACCATTTACCTAATGAGAAGCATGGTCCTGCGACGCATCGTTTCCGAGAAATAGGTGTTCGAATATTTTCTTAACTTATTGAGGAACTTACTAAAGTTTTTTTTCTTAAATCGTTAGTTTCTCGATTCTATCGTATAGAACACCTAAATATAAGGGTAAAAGCATCTTGGTGTTTTTTGTTTCCGACCAGCCGTTTGTCGTAAAAATGATGTCGAAGGGATCCTTTTAGAGCTTAGGATGCAAGAGCGAGCGAAGCGAGCTCGGGACTTGGGGCACCCCGACTCGGACAGGTTAGGTTCAGTTATTTTTTTTATACCTTTCAGAAGTAGGAGCCCCATCAGAGAGCTCCGTCGACTACTATTTATTATTATTGCTTGGAAGCAAATTTGATTTTTTTCTAAGAGCTCCCAACTCGGAAACGGTGTGTCGTAGGGCCATGCTTCTCAGAACCTAAGTGGTCAAACTTAACCCGATACTGCAATAAAATTCGTGGATATCCGAAAAAAATAAAACAAAAATCGAGTACCAAATCTTTTTTTTACATTTTTTTTTTCCTCGTAATGACCCTAAGCGTATACTCCAACTCCTACAACACCGCCCCTAAGACGACCCACTGACCCAAATTCATATTATTTTTCATATTAAAATGTGTTTGAAATTAGCTTAAATATTCCTGAAAGTTAGATATGATTTTAAAACTCTTCGTTTTGCTTGTCAATAAAAGCACTTGGTTTTGCTTAACTGATCCTTTGGGAAGTTAGTGAAACTCATAATATTATGTAGGCTTCATCATCTTCAAATTACCTACTGGAGCTAAAGTGGTAAAGGTTTCCAACTTTGTAAGTTCTTAAAACTCAACTTTGATATTTGAGAATGACAGATACCTACCAAGTCTTAGGTGTAGTGTTCGAATCTAAGGATAGGTACCTACCAAATCTCAGTTCCAAAAGTAGGTACCTAGCTGTTGAAAATTAAAAGCAATGTATCAGAAAACGTACCTGTGGTTGCCAATTCGTAATGCCACTTACAAATTAAGTGCTTTGATTTGATTATTTGAATACTTAAACCTGAAAATATTAAATCACCTTAAAAATGTATTTAATTTTACAATTGAGGTTAGTTTTACAACCTGAATTTTCGTTGATGGTTTTTCAACAACAGTTTAATAATGTTTTACAAACAATAATTGTTGGAAAAAGTGGTGAGACACAAAGTAAAAACCGGCCAAGTGCGAGTAGGACTCGCGCACGAAGTGTTCCGTGCCATTGACTAGGTAAACATCAGTAGGTACACACATTAGGTGCCTAGCTGTTACCATTTATTGATATCGAGCAAAAATAGGCAAAAAATGGCGTTTTTTGTATGGGAGGCCCTTAAATATTTATTTTATTTTAATTTTATTATTTATTATTAAAGTAAACATACAACTGAGTATTTTGTGAATATTTCAATTGCCTACCTGTTGCCATTATTGATATAGAACAAAAAAGGGCAAAAAGAATCGCGTTTGTTGTATGGGATAAAATAAATATTTAAGGGGGGCTCTTAAATATTTTTTTTTTTTTTTTTTTAGTATTTGTTGTTATAGCGGCAACAGAAATACAAAATTTGTGAAAATTTCAACTGTCTGGCTATCGCGGTTCTTGAGATACAGCCTGGTGACAGACATACGGACGGACATACACCGAAGTCTTAGTAATAGGGTCCCGTTTTTACCCTTTGGGTACTGCACCCTAAAAACCTTCTAAATGCATAGAGGAATGTATTACTAATTTCCACTGGTGAGTGGGTTTGTTTATACTTTCATCACCTACTTTTGGAACAGACCGTAGTGCGTAGGCCTCATTAATTACCCTAGTCATTTGTACTAAAGAGTATACACGTTTCATTACGTTTGCCATAAGACATCTCTAAAACTGGCCCCAATTACTAAATCCAGTAGGTAATGTAGAATCTGTCCGTCGCTACTTCGTTCAATCAAAATGTTAATTCTAGCACATTAGTGAACCCACTCAAATGTGTGCAGTTTAGTATGAGTGTAACTGAAGAATCTAATTCATTATTCAAGTCATGTACTCACCTATTGCTATATATACTGGGAACTTTATACATAGATGGTTTTGCGGCCATCATACGTAAAAGAGGCGCTTCTCTGCTTACTCGTCTTCGTGGCGGTGTCAGCAGTATCTTGAGTTTATTCACTGATAGATGGGAGTCTCCAATGATGCTACATTGGATGAAACTCCAGAATAAATGAAACGTGTATGTCTACTAATATTAGTTTTTAAGACCATTGTTACTAACACTTTGGGCGTAGCCTGAAATAAATGCTATAATAATAATAATAGTAGATAATCGTATAACTACCTCGATGGTCTAGTAGGTAGTCTGCAAGCGCGACTGCTGAGCGTCAGGCCCTTTGTTCGGTTCCCGGGTCGGGCAAAGTGGTTTTCTATCTAGAATTTCCCAATAGCAGCCCGAAGTCTGTATTTGTGCCCGGTTGATGGCAATAGCCTGAGTTGATGGCATGCCTACCGACCAGTCCGACAACCTACCAATGTTTACGAATTGTCTAGGGGAGATAAGCGCTGTTGTACAACAAAATAATGTGGAATCGGTATTTATTCTGGGTGATTTCAATGCTCACCCGTCAGCTCCTTTTTGTGACGAGTTATTTGATTTTTGTGACGATAATAAATGGATTTGTGCTGACATAGCTAAACTTGGTAGATCGTCGGACACACATACATTCTATAGTGAGGCACACCATTGTAAGCGCTGGTTAGATCACTGTTTAGTCACGGAATCAGGCTGGCAAACAATAACTAGCATTAGTGTTGACTATGGAGTGTATTGGTCGGATCACTTACCTTTAATTGTTAAATGTAATCTTGACATGATTAAAACTAAGTGTATTTCTGACGATTGGATTTCTAATGACGTTTTGTGGGGTGATAGGGAAAGTGACGAAATAGTAAGTTATTCTGACATTTGTAATAATAAACTTAAAGACCTTCACTTCCCCAATGAATTTTGTGTTTGTGCTGACAGTATGTGTAGTAATTTTGAGCATAGATATATTATTGACAAATTATACAATGACATTGTTAACATTTTATGTGAGGCATCTATGCAAAGCAAGAAGGTGAGAAAGTTAAAAAAGGGTAAAACGGTAGTGGGGTGGAACAAACACGTGAGAGAAGCTCATAGTCTGGCTAGGCAGGCATACCAACAGTATGTGGGATATGGTAAACCTGAAAGTGGGCCGGTTCATGACAACATGTATCTTACACGGAAAACATTTAAATCCAGACTGAAGTTCTGTCAAAACCATCAAGACCAGCTTAAAATGGATTTATTAGCCTCACACGTTACGGTTAAAAACTTTCGAGCTTTCTGGAAGGGTACAAAGAGGATGAATGGTAGGGTTAGTTTGCCAGTGACTGTAGGCGGGAGTACTGAGCCTGTAGAAATAGCTAACCTTTTTAAAAATCATTTCAAAGTTGAGTCACCGCTTGCCGTCAGTTCTACTGTTGCGGACGTTGAGCCCGTCACTGTCTGTGGGAACCCGATTGGGTTTTCTGCTAAGGATGTGAAAAATATTATTAATAACATGAAACGTGGTAAATCTCCGGGCAGGGACGGACTCAGCATTGAGCACCTTCAGCAAGCGGGTAAACATTTATATAGAGTACTGGCTATGTTGTTTACTTTTTGCATCCGTCACTCGTACTTACCACCAAAGATGACGGAAACTATTGTTGTACCTATAGCAAAAATGTCACTGGTGATGTAACTGACATGAATAATTATAGGCCTATCTCCCTGGCTACTGTGATGGCGAAGGTCTTCGATGGTCTTCTCGATGCTCAGCTCAGCAAGTATATTAACCTTCACGATGCCCAATTTGGATTTCGCGAGACTTTGTCAACTGAAAGTGCAATTTTGACTCTAAAGCACACAGTCGCTTACTATGTTGATAGGAAAACACCCATATACGCTTGCTTTCTGGACCTATCGAAGGCCTTCGACCTAGTCGATTATAACAGGCTCTGGACTAAGCTTGGGGAGGTTGGGGCTCCTGCCGAACTCACTAATATATTTTCATTCTGGTATAACCACCAGAAGAACGTTGTCAAGTGGGGAAACGCTTATTCTGAAGAATATTCACTGGAGTGTGGAGTGAGGCAAGGGGGACTGACCTCTCCAAGACTTTTTAATCTGTACGTCAATCAGCTGATAGGTGAACTCAGCAACAGCCATGTCGGATGTCACATAGATAACGTTTGCGTCAATAACATCAGTTACGCTGATGACATGGTGTTGCTGAGTCCATCTGTCGGAGGGTTAAGGAAGCTATTAAGTATCTGTGAGACCTACGCTGAGAGTCACGGCTTAAAGTACAACGATAGAAAGAGTGAGTATATGCTCATCAGAGGTAAAAATAAACAACCTGAGCATATACCACCAGTGTATCTCAACGGGGTATCTTTGAGTCGGGTCTCTCAGTTTAGGTACCTAGGGCATGTTGTGACCGAAACCCTGCATGATGACGGAGACATTGAGAGAGAGCGGAGAGCATTGTCGGTGCGAGCTAACATGTTGGTACACAGGTTTGCGAAGTGTACAGTACAAGTAAAGGTAACTTTGTTCAGAGCCTACTGCCAAAGTTTTTACACCAGCGCCCTATGGACCAACTACACGCAGCGTGCCTACAATGCTCTCAGGGTCCAATATAACAACGCCTTTAGGATTCTGGTGCGACTACCTCGATTTTGCAGTGCCTCGGGCATGTTTGCCGACGCGAGGGTGGATGACTTTTACGCTATAATGCGCAAAAAGTCAGCCTCACTAATTCGTCGAATTCGAGGGAGTGGCAACGGAATCCTAAAGATGATTGCAGACCAACCAGTATCGCCAGCTGTGGGAAGGCTCATCAGGCTGCATGTTGCCTAATGATTTTTTATATTTTTAATTTATTTTCAATTATTTAATTTTACCGTTTTTAATTTATTTTCAATGATTTAATTTTACCGTATTTTAATTTATTTTCAATTATTTAATTTAATTTTATTTTCAATTATTTAATTTAATTTAATTATAATTTATTTTCAATTATTTATTTACTTTCAGTCATTACTAACATAGTTTTAAGAGAATGTAAAAGGTACTAACAAAATATGGACAAAAATTGTCTGAATTAAATGAATTTAATTTTTTTTTTTTTTTTTTTTTTAATAGGCTTACCTCCTGTTACATAGGATTTAAACAGCTGGCGAAATGTGGGTGTACTATAGGTACATCTCTGCCTTACCCTACAGGAAATACACGCATGATGTTATGTGTAGTAATCTTTTTATGCGAAAAGTCAACTTGTCTGTCTATTACGTTGTGACGGCTAAATTTCAGAACTGATGTTGATGTTTCAAAGAGCAAGTGACGATTCCATGTTTTTTTGAAGGTACTCCAGGCAATAGGTACCTTAGGGCAATTGCTATCAAACGAGCTGATTTATGACCGCTAGTCTCGGGCAGCTTATAGGTAGTTCGTGCTCAGAAGATTTTCTAAAGTAGCTTTTCTTAATTTAATTGTTGATCTTCTAAATCCTTGTCTTTGGATCCTCTAAGTTTTTGTTACATAGATATGTATGCTGAATCGAGAAATATGATCGATTTGCTCAATCTAACTGACCTTCGCGACCTAATTACATACATGCATAAACTCACGCCTGCTTCCCATGGGGATTTAGGAAGAAACTACAGAACGCCATATGCTACGATCCTTACATACTCCTTTTCCCTCGTTTACGTTCATACATCTGGTCATACACGCACGCCGGTTGCGAGTACTACGCACGTGACCTTTCTGAAGAACATCACCAATAAGGTAACTATACGTCCTTCTAGGGCGACCTCCCGGCCTTTCCACTCATATCTGCCTCGTAAATACAGTTTGTTAGTCGCCTTTTATTCATCCTCTCAACATGACCAAACCATCCAAGTGTAGGTGCTCTTTTAATTTTTTTCCTCTACATTTTTTTTAAAGCGCAATGTTGTCTTATCACAATCATCACACCTTAGCCTATTATTTATAGTTACACCACACAGTGAGGGAGAGCAGTGGTGGCCCAGTGGTAATGGCCGCGACTTAAGAGTTGTAGGTCGTAGGTTCGAACCCAGACAGGCACTTTACTTTGTGTAAATTATTACATTACAACTGCTCTCAAAACGGTGAAGGAAAACATCGTGAGGAAACCGGCATGTCCTTGAACCAAAAATTCGAAGACATGTGACATCTACTAACCCGCACTGGGCCCGCGTGGTGGATTATGGCCCACTCCCTCTCACCGAGAGGAGGCCTGTGTCCCAGCAAATTTGTTGTTCCTACAACCAGGCTCAAGAAAATTGGTGGCTCCAATAGATGCCAATGTATACGTTTTTATAATATGCTTCCTAGCCACATTCAAGGTCTAAGCTTTAACAAATTCAAATCTTTTATAAAGCGGAAACTATGCCAGAAAGCCTATTATACTGTGAAAGACCATATTGAGGACAAAAAGGCTTGGGATTGAGCTGGTCCAATAAATTTACACAGTGTATTTTAGACATGAATATTTAGTATAAAAAGTATTATATTATTTTCATTATGGTGAATATAAGGACTATGTGGGTCATTGTTTCAGTTTCATTCTTGGTCTGGCAGTTTAAGTAGTTTATGCGGCCTCCCCAAATGTCCTTTCTTTGGTATTGTTCGTCGAATCGTTGAGCTCCTTAAGTTCTGAGTTGAGCTGCACAAATGCGTGCACTGACTGGACAGGTCCACTTAATCTGTGTGGTTCTTTCCTCAAAAGACCATTTCAGACACCAATCTACATGGTCTACAAACATTATTACTGATTTTTTATATACACATTGACATTGATAAATTTTATATATACAATGACATGAGTATTTACTTGTAAAGCATTATGTTATTTTAATTATTGTGAATGTGAGGACTATGTGGGTAAATCTTTTTTTTTTCCTCATTTTATTTTAGTCATGATTTGGCAGTTTGAGTAATTTATACGGCCTACCCAAATGTCCTTTCTTTGGTATTGTTCGTCGAATCGTTGCGCTACTTAAGTCCTGACTTCCTGAGTCGAGCTGCACGATTACTGACAAATGCGTGCACTGACTGGCCAGGTTCACTCAATCTGTGTGGTTCTTTCCTCTAAAGACCATTTCAGATACCAATCTACATGGTCTTCGCATGACCTGACCAAGATTATGTCTGGACCTTAAAAGAGACTGACCTCGTTTGTTTCGGCCTTTCTTCTCAGAGTAATCAGATGGCAAACACCGACCTCATCTAGTTTAAAAATATGATTGACGTGTAAAAGTGTTTGTACAAACCTATTTACAGAAATAAAATCATTTATCATTTATCAGCAGTAGGAACATTATAGGCTGATTATCACACCACGCATGTTTCGCGAGGCGACCTAATAACTGGACTGCTAAACCCATACCATTACAAAGATTTACCAAAACTACAATAGCCAAGCTACACCTGTAAACAGATCCTGTTTATTATCTGTTCCATTTGTGTACCTTTGGGAGCATTTAGCTAAACAATACACAAATGGTTGCAATTTTGCACATTTGGACAAATGTGCACTAATGGCTCATGATATGTTTGTGCAGTGCTGATTACAGCGAGTTTGATATGGTTTACTTATTTGCTTGAACACATTCATAGCCAATTACGAGCTCCCTATACAAGAGGCCCTATTAATTATCTACTTTCTTAAACTCCAACTCATTTTGAAGATCATCAGGTGAAGTCTCTATAGCTCTTTGTGAAAGAATTCGTCCAGAAAAGTTCAACAATTGTGAAAAACAATTTTTGGTTTAAATAGCCGGTGGTAGTGACGGTAAATATATTAAACGGTTTTGTGATTTAGTGACGGGACCAATACAATGGTGCTTAAAATCAGCCGGCTAGCAACAGGCAAATGAGCCTGTTTCAAGCCTGTTCACTAAGTGTTAGTACCAAACCTGAATAATAATAATTAAACATTGGAAATCTAGTTCCTTTAAAGATCACCACTCCTTAGATTTAATTACACAACAAAAACTAGCTACTTATATTACCATGAATACAGAACTAACTTGTCTCTTGCTTATGAGCGCACTACCAGAAAATTTAAACAAAGCCAGGCCCTGGCTGGATGCCAGTAAACCCACCGAACAATACTTCATCTTAATTTCATATTTAAAACAAAGTTCGCGAACACTTTTTTGTGACACATTTTCTACAAAATTATACTAAAATCATGTCACCATCAGAGGCAGCCATCTTGGTTTAACCAGTAATTCAAAATGGCGGAATGTGTAGATAAAGCTGAGTTACCATCAGTTTTTATAACGTCGTTAAAACATTAGGACTCCAAGTATTTCAGATTACAAAGTATACCTAGTATGTTTGAGGTTTATTTTCTGTGTCACAATAATTAACATATTGAAGTACCTACATTATAAAGTTTTAGACATTCATGAAGGGTTACCTAAATAACAGGTAGGTACAATTTGGAAGTTTTTTCAACCAACTTGATGTTACACCCACGTTTCCCCAGTTATGAAGCTCCCACGTTATGGGGGCTGTGTATCAACCGGTCACAAATCCTGACTATGAATCTGAATTGCTTTAAATTTTCCCCTTAAAACCGGCCAGCAGAAACAATATAACCGAATATCCGCTGATTTGAATGTCTATAGAGTGAATCAGTACACAAAGTCCAAACAATGGTGTTGTTAGGACAAACTTTTTAACTAGGAACGTGGGGTGGCGCTCATTTGAATAATCCAGCGCTTCGGTGATCCGTTAGACTCTATTAACGTCACTCATTTAGGATGTAACTGTTGGAGGACGGTGCGAGGTTGAGTTAGGACGTTCCGGTTTTTCGCGACCCCCGGCGTAGGTGTGAGACGGAACACCGGGGTGGTTTTTAGTCAGTAAGAGTCTGACAGACCCCTCCGCCCCCCCAGGGCGGAGGACATCAATGAGGATTTTCCAAGACGGAAAAAAAAAGAAAAAGAAAAAAAAAAGACGTTTCGGTTTTGAGTTGAGATTTTCACCATGAAGAATAGGTACTTAAAAAAAAAACATCGGCTCTATTTAGCAAGCATAGCGTAACATGTGGAGGTCTTTTTCCAACTATCTAGCTTGCTCTTCAGCTTCACGCAGTGGGAGCCAGAAGACAGGCGTCGTCGCCGAGGAGTCCGAGGAAACGTTGGCGTGAACACTTAGAGGCGGTTATGGGAGGTTGACAAGGAAGAGTGGAAGCTATGGGGGAGACCTTTGCTCAGCAGTCAGATAAAATAATTTGAAAAAAAATTGGTTCAGGTTGCCGAGATTAACCGCTTAATATGACTTACGATTGGAAAAGTAGGCAGTATTTTCCTGTGCACTCGAATATGAAGGTTTAAAGGACTGCCGGTGTTACCTATAACAGGCACATAGAACATTTCAGCTTTGTCTCCGGGATGGCAACGCACTTGTTATGCCTCTGGTATTGCAGATGTCTATAGGTGGCTGTAACCACTTAACATCTGGTGGGCCGAAGGCAATGAATCGAATATCTTGAAAAAAAAAAAACTGGTAATCAAATAACCTCGAAAAGTTGGTAGTGATGGGCAAGCCAGTAGGAGAAAAAAATCTCGCGACCGGTCACCTAACCGCTGCACGCTGGTCAGACCAAGTAACCACTCTAACTGGACTCTCTGTTATGACTGGCCTGAGAGAAGCTGGCACCGAACGAAGGAGAAGAACATCATTCATAAAGCCACGAAGGTCTTTCAGGGACAATAACTAGTAATGAAGCAGAATGAACCAAGAAGACCAATGAATCACAGCATGAGATTCGTGCTGACTTAAAAGAGGAAATAGATATAGCAAAGTAAAAAGTCCCCAATAATTAAATTTCCTCGGTTAAATTCTTTGATCGTAACAAGTTACGTCCTACCCAAACAGAAGTGTAGCGTAATTGACTTAAAACTCGTCTCAAGTAACTTTTCTCGGCGAGAAGCAAATTAACATGGGTAATGGCCGGGAACCGATAGACTCCTGTATATTCTGGTCGGGTACCAACCCTTACACGTCCACTCGATGAGAAACCAACCTTCTTAGGACCTTGCTAGTTTCCAACCATGTAGACCAGGAGTCACCAAATAGCGGACAAGGTCCGGATTCGGACCACCGCGCCGATCTATTTTGTGCGGGCGCCTTAAGTAAACCCACATCAAAATCATATTAATATTAATTACTTTATTATTTTTGTTTATCAAGTACAATTACTAAGTAAGTACAATTAAGTACAGTTAAGTAAAATTATTAAGTATTGTTTGTTTAGTATTTGTTTATTACTTTATATAAAATGTTTCTTTTCGTTTTTATTTCTTTAGTTGTTTTTATAAATATCAACTCGTATCGAACTAAATAGATTACAATATACAAGCTATAACTATAATATATATATATATACCTACTATTTACAAGTGTATAATTAAAAAAAAAAATGTTATAGTGAAGAAGAGCTCATAGGGCATCAAAAAATTCGTCCGCATAATGTATAATTTTAAATTTTTATTTCTTAGTTGATGTTTTTAGTGTTGGTTGCTAGTAATCGTCTACCAAACGGACAGTCATTATTTTTTTAAACGGACCCCCAATCAACCTAATTGGTGATCATTGATATAGACGGTGGTCTGCCACGTTTCGACAGTGATTAACAACCATCCTCCCATTAAAGTGGCCTTGGTGGGAAATTGGTTCCTCACTGTGCACCACAGTCTTTAGTCTGCAGGACTTAGTCAGTGCTACAATGAGGGCTACCGCGCTTGAGTTCGCCGCTAGAGGCGCTAGTGTAGAGTAAGGTCTCTTGATTCAAAATATGTACTGAACGTTTACTGTTTGCGGGATTTTTATCACTAATGATTCATAATTGTTGTAATGGTTGTGCCATTCCTGATAAATTATGGCTTAAGCTTTTAAGTAAAAAGATGGGATCTAATTTGGTAGCACTTAAAGGAAGAATAAGATTTGTCTGCTTCGTGATTGCCAATTTTAGGAACATTATAATCTAAATATTCATTTGAAGTTTTAAAATGTAATAAAATAAACATAATATGAATTTATGGGCACTTAAACATATCCAAAACATCAAATAAAAGTACTGCAACAGGACCTTACTCGCTAGTGGCGCCAACTAATGAGCATAAAAACGATAGCCCCCATTGGCATAACTCAGCACCTTGTCAGCACGCAATGCTCTCTTGGTAGAGGACTTGTTATTTGTTTGGTTGCAGTTTGTTATTTCGGGAGCCAGAGGTATCTTATTTTGTAATGCTTTAATGTGTTACCCTACCCTGTAATATCCTACTGCATGGCAATTGCCTTCTATGCTCCTTTTTTATATATATGTCGGAAATACGTTAGATCAATCGTTTGATTCTGTTGAGTGCCATCTGGTAGCGCTGGCGTCCCGATTAGTCAGAGTCTATAGCATAACGCTTGACCAGAGTACAAGCAGAGTTCGTTGTTGGCGGTAAAGCAGTGAACACGTTTAGAAACCGTCGCGCGTTCCGTATAGTTGTGTCGTGTACCTACAGTGTGTGATTCGCTAGTGTGATTAATTTGTTCGTAAAATATAATTTGATTTGAACTGCAAACGGTTTTTCTATTGCGCAATAACCAACACTTCCCACAGTACGCCCACAGTAGTTAAAATATGGCTGATAATAACGTGAGATATACCTTCTCCGTCATATATATATTTTGTTTTTATTTTTTTTTGTATTTCCTGTGCGTGTTCCAAATATAATATTTTTCTTTCTTTCTTTCTTCTTTCTCGTACAGAAAACAAAGCAGTGGTTACAAAGCTGCGCGTTGGCAATTTAGATTGATATTTTGGTTCAAGTGTCTTTACCATGATGTTATACGTTTATGTGTAAGTATGCCAGAAGCTTAAAAATGCCTTTGAGAACAAACACGATGTTTTGGAAAAACTTTCGAAGAAAAACTGTACTGAGGCATAGAGCTAGATTGGAAGGAAAAAGACAACGGTTTCTTTGTGTCCCAAGTAGGTACCTAACGTTCCTAAGTGGCTCGATACAATTGAAGGGAGGTAGGTACCCGCTGTAGCGGCATCTACAATCGCCATATGCGAGCTACGCGTCATACTGACGTCACGCAAAATCCTGCATCGCGCAAGCAGAGTTTACCGCGCAACTAGCATATATACAACATCCCGACAGCAATCGTCGGGCAGTTGCCCACCAGACACAACACCCGTCTGGTCGGAGGATCCTCCCTTTTCTATAGAGTATGAGTGAACTTTACACCCTGTTCCTCATACCCCTATACTGGTGACCCCGACGTGATTGTCAGCGCAGCCTTCGTGCAAGTACATCAGCGTGACGTCATCATCACTTCCTTCAAGCTTTCGAGCGGCGAGTCACACAGCCAGCCAGCACCCACGGCTTCAACGGGTATCCTGACCACCAGCATGCAGCGACCGCGCATACCTGGTCATCACCCTCAGCCTCATCAGCAACCTTGGCACAGCCCACTGCACTCTCGGCCGGTCCACAAGCAGAGCCTTCAAACCCTCTCCTGGTCGACGCCAGCAGTCAGCCACAACTTGGCGCTGTACCACATCCGACGCACTGGAGCATAACGCAGCGCCACCCCGACTCACTGGGGAATCTTCGCAGACAGTTCCGACTCACCGCGAACTATGCGACACCCGGTTCCGACTCACTGGAACCTCAACTGGCCCTGGCAAGCATCGCAAGATACACGACTCAGCCCATTATCGACCTCCGGTCTCCGGGGGGGAGTGATGTAGCGGCATCTACAATCGCCATATGCGAGCTACGCGTCATACTGACGTCACGCAAAATCCTGCATCGCGCAAGCAGAGTTTACCGCGCAACTAGCATATATACAACATCCCGACAGCAATCGTCGGGCAGTTGCCCACCAGACACAACACCCGTCTGGTCGGAGGATCCTCCCTTTTCTATAGAGTATGAGTGAACTTTACACCCTGTTCCTCATACCCCTATACCGCAAACATTGTCTTCAAAACAAAAGAAATCCCATTACCCTCTAAAGTTTTTTAATCGTAAACACTGAACGACAAAGGCAATTAAAGCGATACTTAAAATGCTTGAAGTCAAAACTTGAAGGTAAAATCGCTGAACTTCCAAAGTCCAAGGTTTTTGAAGTTCCCAACTTGGTAACTTTGTTTAATAAAACTGTCATTAAAAAATATTAAATGGCTTGTTTGTTCAAGCAGTTGGTGAGAGAGGTAGATGCTGATTAGATATTGTTTTATTGCTTTTGTTTTCTAAAATAATTATTACGTTAGTGACTTTTTTATATATATACACACATCAAAAGTGTTTAGGGATCAAGCTTATTTTTTGTAACTCTTAGGGATACCATTTTAGTAAATTTCGTCATTTGAAAAGGGAATCGTTTTTGAATTTTGGTCAAAAGATGAAAATCTTCTGTCAAGTTGTATTCCTATATAATCCTGCAACGGATTTGAGGCCAAATCAGTAAAATTTCTGCCATACTTCTGTGAGAAATCAATATAAAATAATTTATTATAGAGAGAAGACGTCCTTTGAGGCGAGGAGAAATGATCAGAGCCGTGGGAATGATGGAAGCTGGTTCTCAGCAACGTGCTGTGGCAATCGCTCTAAAGTCGACTTATAACACTGCGTAGTGCCCCTACGCAGTGTTATAAGTCGATTTTGGACATGTTACGGCATCACTGGCAGCGTGGCAGAGCGAGATGGAGGACGAGCTCGCAACACCACATGAAGACAAGATCGTTACATACAAATTACTGCTCGACTAAATCGTACAATGACCGCAATGATGTTGGTTACGAGGCTTCATAGCTCTTCAGGCATGTTAATAAGCGATTACACCATAAGCAATCACATGTATGAAGTCAATATCTGTTCCCTAAGGTCGCTACGTGTACCACCTATTGAGCACCGCAATCGCAGATCCCGTTTACAATGGGCTCGTGAACACAGAAATTAGGCAGAACAAGAGTGGCGTTTTGTGTGTTTTTCTGACGAATGACCCCTGGACGCCGAGAACGTTTAAAATCATGCCAGGAAGTCCATGCATATAGTGGTGGAACAATCATGATATGGGCGGGTATTTGGATCGGCGGAAGAACCGAACTGATTTGGATCTCAGACAATCTCAATGCACATATTTACGCTGATACGATTGTATTAGATGTGTTCATTCCTTTGCGGACCCAATTTGGTGCATCATTTCTGCATTTCAGCTTAATCGCCAGACTTGAATCCCATTGAACTTGCATGGGATATGCTTCAAAGAAGAGCTCTGACAAATATGGATGCCGTACACATACACCAGATAATCTTTTTCACCTGTTATAACGGATGTGGGCGGCCATTATGCAACGTGATTTGGATGAACTTATATTGAGTATGTCGAATTGCTGCGATTGTGTTGTACGCGTTAATGGGGGAAATATGGACTACTTATTGTTTATTTTACGTGATAAAAACTTTTATTTTTATCTTTTTATCACATTTTAATGTCAAGAAGGTGAAAAATCCAGCATAAGCAAACATCGCGAAAAGTCTTTATTAATGCAAAAGCAGAGAGTACTTCGTCGATCGACACATACAAAAACATTATATTTAATCAATCTAAATAAACATTTTTATTTAATTTCAATAGGGCAATAAATATTTTTTTAAATACCTTGATCCCTAGATATTTTTGATGTGTATACTTTAAGTCATTTTCATATCAGTCTGAAAGAGAAATCATAAACTGAGAAATTTATATATAAAAATAATAATAATTTATATTTTTTTTTTGTAATTCATAGTTCGTTATAAGACTTACACAAAGATGTGAAAGTCTGGAACAAATGTCATCCATGTATTTATTTAGTGTTGGGCGTTGATAGCTGCGCCACAGTATTTACTTTTGCAGTTAACTCGTTTCTTTTGTTAAGTGTACACCTAAACTTTTACTACTAATAAACTATAATTTATAAAAATAAAATAAAATATGAGGAGGTACTTCTGATCGATATTCATAAATACCTAAGTACCTAAACAACAAAACAAAAACGTCATTTCTTAATATGCGTCTTACATTTTCCAATAAGAAAAGCACAGTTTCCTAGCAGTTTACTCCTTAAATTAAGTAGTTCCTTACAATCTCCTGAATAAATTAATTATTCGTATTCTAATATTCCCACAGTTCCCTTTATACAAAGATTCCCTGTCAATAGGCCTTTCAAATGGTGAGATGAGGAAGATAGAATACATTTTCAATCATCATCAATCCTCAATAATGTCCAACATTCAATTAAAGTCGGCCCTCAAAGGCTAAATTTTAATCATGCGCTTTGATACAAAGATGTAGAAATGGATATAGACAGACCTTTTTTTTCCAAACTTTTTAATCCAAATTCAAATATTCTTATTTGTTGTACCTACATAATTGTAAACAAAAAAGTACAGATGTTAATAATAATAAATTGAACGCTATGTCTTGCCGTCAACGACGTATTAAATATATTTCAATTATAAATTAGAAATCAAAAACATTTTAAACCTTCAAAATTAATAACTAAACAAGAAAAATTCTTTATACATTCAAGTTTAAAATAACAATATATTAAAACATTTAAATTTAATTTAATTTAATAAAACACAAATTTAAATTATTAACAAAGTAAAGTATGGTAAAAAAGTAAACAAATTATAATTTGTCGTTTAGGTTACAACGCTACAAGATTACTGTGGCGGGTGACCAAAATCGGAACTAACGTCGCCCTCTTGTTTTGTCAATGAAAAACAACGCCCCCTTGCAATGTCAATCAGGTGTCAAAATATCCTTGTAGTAGTCTACGTTTATGGGGTTGTCACTGTCTATGGTCATCTGCAATAACAAAGACATCGTAACATAGGCGGATCCAGGATTTCATGGGGGGGGGGGGGGCGTTCTGACAAGCTTCGGAGCTAGGGTTAAAATCACAAATAAACAAAAAAGTTAGTTTTTATTAGCTTTATTTTTTACAAAATAAAATTAACGCGTCTTGTGCCGCTTTTGGAAAGCGTAGCGCGTAAAGTAGGAGTGCAAGTCCGCAAAGCTGCTCCTCCCCTGTGCGCGTGCGCAGCCACGTTTTTAAGCGGCGTAGAGTGGAGAATGACCTTTCGGCGTAGAGTGGAGAATGACAATCTAAAAACTGAGTCGAAAGTATGGAATTCCTGGGTCTTTTGGGGAGGGCCATGGCCGTCATGTCCCCCCTCCTGTATCCGCCGGTGGACCAAATGTCTTGTGTCTGTAATTACACCAACAGGTAGCATCTAGCTTTACGCATCAGCGAATTGGTGCCGTCACTTTAGTCTTCGTTTTGCCGAAATGTTTTTTTCGTGGGAAGTAATTGGTTAATTTGACTCATTAAATTTAGGTGTCACATACTTAGTGTTGCGAACACGGAATTATATATACCTGCCTATAGTAATTCAAGCTAATTTGATTCACTTTAACATTGTAAAAGCCAATTATTTTTAAAAGAGTAACCATGGAGTTTCTGGCCGGCTCTTCTCCATAGGAAACGACCAATTGGAACCGTGCACTAGCTTCTGACGTTTCATAAGTGCCCATGTAGGTTTACGTGAAATAAAATATTTTGATTTTGAACTTTTGCTGCGTTTTACACCCTCCCATTTTGAGCAGTGCCCCTTCACGAAAATGTAAGCTACCTTTCTTTACATCCGTGTTCAAGCGAAGATCCCCAATCTTCCAACGGTAAGGTAAAAATCGATAATGGAGAATTCACTTCAGTAACTTTAATTGTTTCAATAAAAGTCTCACTTACATTGTAATATCTATTTTAACTTTAAGTTTTCTGATAGTCTTGCGTTACATTGTGTTCATAGTTATATACTCGTACTCTAGCCTCGTCCTCGAAATTAGCATTGTACACTTGTAGATCTTGAGAGATTATAGTAAAATATTAAATTAAAGAATTGAGGTACTTGTACCTATTCTTAATCAAATGAAAGAATGAGACTATGTACTTAAAATTAATATTGTATTATTACTCTTTCATCTTTTTTTTTTTAAAGATTTAAAATTAAATGACCAGTCGCAGTTTCTTTAATAGTATGTTAATTCACCTTAACGCTAACGTGTTTTAAATCCAACTGCTTAACTTTTGGGAAAATACCACAGTACCTACGACTTTTATGTAATTATATTAATATCAAACTCAAAAAAACAAAGCATTTATTTCAAATAAACGAATTACAGGCACTTTTGAATTGTCAAGGGGTCGGTCCGCAAGAAAGATGAAGCTAGTTGCCCATTCCAAAGCGTAGTACGTACCCTAAGGACGGGCAAGAAACGCCACGAACACTCTTTTAAATCAAAATATTGTTACAAAAACTTGGTTACATCATTGATGTTGAAATTATACATGTGAGAACGAGGTAGAAAGAGGTGCACGTTAAAATCGTCCTCAGTAAAAAAGATAAAAGAAAAAAAACAAGTCATAAATTAAAATAATCCGAGCCAGCTAAGAGATAACCAGTCCCTGCTGACGGCGCCCGTTCACAAACATGACGTATGGATCAGCACCATTCAGCTCAACCACTTTGAAGGGAACTTAATGATCCAACACACACGCCACCACCAGCGAGACATTTGAGTGAGCATGACATACTCTCAGCCGCCAGGGCACATTCAAGTCAATGAAAGATGAACCTAGTAAATGGTAGCTTTATAGTAGGTACATAGTACTCATACATGTGCTCTGCAATTATACAATACTAAGAGATTGAATTTATACAATGCAAAGATAGTTTACAATCTTCAGCAGCCCCAACAATATATTCGAATGCTAATCAATTGGTTTAAGCGCCTTTGTGGAGCAGGACCAGCGTTGAGCCAAGCATTTTTGTCAGCGATGTAATCCCCCAACTTATAATATGCTTGACTGCATAGTGTGCGTTTTATAAAAGATTTAAATTTCGTTTCATTCAGTTGGAGTATGTGGGGAGATATTTTATTGTAACATTTTAAACAGTACCCCATGAAAGATGAGTCTACTTTAGCCAGTCTGAAACCTGGTGGAACTAATTGGTCCCTATTTGTAGTCCTATAGTTGTGTCTTTCACCTCTTTTACTAAAAATATTTAATTTTTTTCATAAGTACATGATGTTTTCATAGACATATTGACAAGGTACCGTCATGATTTTAATATCTTTAAACAGTTCCCTTAGAGAATCGTGTCTGCGGAGGCCATATATTGCTCTGATGGCTCTTTTCTGCAGAAGAAAAATAGACTCGATATCTACAGCCCGTCCCCATTGTAAAATATCGTAAGACATGATCATGATACTATGAAAGTAATTGAAATAGACTAGCCTCGCGGTATCTACATGAGTAAATTGACGGATTTTTCGTACAGCATAACTGTTTGCGGAAGTTATTTGCTTAATCAAGGTATAAACAAATTAGGTACCTTAGTGAGGAAATTATCTGGTTAATCCTTAAAATGGAGAAGAAAAACTTAGGCTGTAGGAGTTCTAGATATTTTAATAGGATCACGGATTTTGAATTGAAATTTCGCTTACAATAATAACAATATTCTGAATTGTACTGTCTATACTTCGTGAGGTACACCCCATTGCTAAGGGGAGTAATGCATATTATTAATTAGCACACAAACCTTTTTATTTTATTGATTCTTTTAGACACCAAGCTTAATCTAACCCAAATAGTGGTATTATGTCATTGTGGTTGCGAAAGCCGTTACAAACGAAATACTGCTCCGGGAAATCGTTTGAAGTCAACTTCACCAAACAAACGTCCAAGAATTTGAAGGCCAGAGATTCTTCTCTGGCCTTTGACGATAAGTATTTGAAGTAACATACTGGATGTCATGCTTTTTTTAAATCTTTGATAATTATGCACAATAAATACCAAAATTTCTTCTTTGGAAGAAGTAAGACTTCAGATAGTAGACATTTTGTTTAAAAGAGTTTTCAGAGAGCGATGTCACATGAAATATATGGTGAAGGGTGGCCATAGAGGCTTTTCGAAAATAAAGATGTCCGAATAGTAAGCTGGCAACAGCGACAATTGGCAGTCTGCCAATAGTGCCAATGTGTTTAGCGACTGTCGGAGTGAGAGGGAATTAATAATTTACTTGGTTGAAGAACAAGTGTTCTGCTTTCTGAGAGGTACTATGGTTGGTTTGACCATGAAGGTACCAGGTACCTATAAGAGGTAGATACATCAGCTTGGTAAGAGATTTTTTTAAATTCAATTTATGGGATTTATTGAAGAATTGGTGTAAAACATAAACAAAAAAAAAAATGTCAGACCAATTCACTGTAAAAGCGTTTATGGCATAAACAACAGAATTCTGATATCTTGAAATATATTTCAAACAATTTGGACTGACTCTACTTGCTAGGTCTAAACTTGGAGTGTCAGAGATGTTTATATAATAAATAATAATAATAAAAATGTTTATTTGTACCTTCAAAATTAACACAAAGAAACAATAAAATTTGCCGAAAAGTAGTTACATTATTTTCTAATACCTATCTTATAATATAGGTATCAGCGCACACCTAAGGGTGGGCGCATTCACATTATATTAATTATACATTAGAGCCAAAAAGCTAAATATATAGTTAGTTAGTTATAGTTAGTTATGTAGAAAG
The DNA here is from genome assembly GCA_917490735.1 of Dryobotodes eremita. NCBI lineage: Eukaryota > Metazoa > Arthropoda > Insecta > Lepidoptera > Noctuidae > Dryobotodes > Dryobotodes eremita. The sequence goes on from OU823264.1 coordinate 1,984,608, forward strand.
CCTACAGAGGTGTCAATGCAAAGACGGAATGATTCACACTAATGTATTCGATGCTTGCACTTAATATGTGTCGCAGCCACATCTACTTATAGCTAAGTACATACATAAGTTTTATACTTAATTTAAGAAATTAAATTCCCTTTTTAATATTTAACAAGATAAGCGAGCATTCTAAGTACAAAATAAACCTGGTAAGATATATATAAATTTTCTATTTTGAAAAAAAAAAAAAAACATGTATAAGGTCTCTCTATTCATACACGAAATCTCTTAAGGGGTAATTGTATTCATTATTACAAACAACTTTTACTATGGGACCAAACCTGAAATCTCGAAAAAAAAATCAGCTGCTCCCTACATTTATGTTCGCAGAACTCGTCAAAATGTATGGAACAGCAGATTCTTTTTTGCGATTTCAGGTTTTGTCCTATAGTAATAGTGGTTCATAATAATGAGTACAATGATCCCTTCAGATACGAGTATTTCGTGTATGAATACACCTTATATATACTTCTTGAAAAACGTAATCTCAGAACCCACACCATTTTAAGATGGGTAAGTTCATCTTAACTTAGCGTCTGCGACGTCATTCTCAGCTGAAGGAATATACTTAATAATATGAAGGGAATACAAATAACTCCCTGCACAATACCAATATTTCTTTAATGGTGTTTGTGAGATGAGGGACTTGTACCCCCTTATGCGGTTTATGGGTTATAAAGTTATAACTGCTACTACCACATATACCTAATATTGATGTGGAATATTACCGATACGTATTGGAATCGTACTATGTGATGAGAAATCTTTACTCCAAATACTCCGCCAGATCCGCAGTAGTGAGGCAAGGAAAATATCTCAACAATTAATAGAGTATTTTTGACAAAAAAAAATATCGTTACAATTGCTTGGTATAAGTATATCAAACTATATTCAACAGGGACTGGTAGGTAAATGCTAGAGGCGTGCAAATTCTCTTACAGTGGGTAAGTACCCTGAAATATTTATATATATAAAAATGAATCTCTATTTCCCTTGGTCATCGCAACACGCGTGAACGGATGGATCAATTTCGCAGATTCTTTTTCGTTGTGTTAATTACTGTCAGGAGAAGGTTCTTATGAAAGAAAAAAATTACGGAAGTTGAGCGGAACATTAGAAAATGTAAGGAAACTTAACGACAATATTAATTTTACATAACTGTCAGTTGTTTGATATAACTGTCAGTTGTTTGAAATAACTGTCAGCGATTGACAGCATGCACGCTGCAAATATCGTTTAACACAGATGGATCGGTTGATAAATAATTAATTTATCATTTCGTGTAATTTCATTGCAATTATTAAACACTTCACAAAAACTCACTGTGAGTTTTTGTGAAGTGTTTAATCATCACGGTAAGTTAAGAGAAATAACGCCTAATATTGAAAGTTCAACTTAATATAGAGATTTTGGTAGGTTTTAATAGACTGTTTTGATTGACTTGATATAAAGAAGAATACAATGGATTTTTTATTTCCGTAGAATTTTTGTTTTTAAAAATGGCAGTAATTAGACGTACAAAAATAAGTCGCAGAACTCGCAATGCTGCAAGTCAAAGACATACAAGAGCACGTCAAATTGACGAGCATCGCGAAACGCGGCATGAAGTTTAACGGAATCGATGGAATCGAGATCAACAGCATAGAAATGTTGCTTTTAACCCTTATCGAGCTGCATTTAATTATAACGTGGAAATCGATTACAGTTCAAAATTCATGTTTTTCACATGGCCAGTTGGATGTCACCTGTTCCCGTGTTGACATACCAACAAACCTATTCATATACGCACCAGAAAATAAAACAAAGAATGTTGTGTATCATAGAGCATTACAATAATGAACACTTAGAACTCAATATTCATAGTTAAGACAGGACAACGTCAGTCACCCTCAGTTTGCATTAAATAATTTTTAATATTTTTGCAGGAGGTGAGCTGATCTGTAGATTTAATGAATCTTTTATTCATCCCAGATATTTGCAAGTATTAGGTACCTATAAGGTATCATGTTACTTTTACTAAACCCGAAAGCTGATAAGAGTTTGACTGCATTATTGTTCCAAATACATGCGTTATGATTATGGACTGTTCAATAAAAGTCAACCGATTAAATGGCGTCTACCATTTACTGCATACACGTGAAACCACATGAGCGTAGTAATTTAACCACTGCAGCACTGATAAGATTATAGTAGTCCAAATGCTAATATTAGATTGATTATTCTACCATGAACCGTAAGAACTTTTTTGAATGTGATCACGATGTGAAAAAGACCATTTCAGATACCAATCTGCGTGTTCTTCGCATGTCCTGACCAAGATTATGTCTGGACTTAAAAGAGACTGTGACCTCTGAGTTTGTTTCGGCCTTACTTCTCAGAGTAGTCAGATAGGAAACGCCGACCTCATCTACTTTAAAAATATGATTGATGTGTAAAAGTGTTTGCACAAACCTACTTACAGAAATAAAATCATTTATCATTTATCATGTGAGTGTTTATTAAACATTATTTAAAAATGTCTATTTTCCGAATTTAAACTTTTACTCTTTATTTTTTGGATTGATTTAATATGAGCAAATAGCTTCTATTGTTAGCAAGTTGTGACTAACTAACGGATTAATCAATTTCTTCTTTGGAATACTTTCGACAGCGTAAGATTAATTTAATAGGTGGGAAAGAGAATGGGATCTCATATAGATACCCACATGCCAGGGCAATATAGTTATATCGGTAGTTAACCGTTACCAATGATTATAAAAATGGGAACACATTTTATAATTTCGTTATACATTTTTACCGTACAGTTGTTAGAATAAAATTTATTACAGATTCTACAAATAATATTAATAGTATGTACAACTAAATAACAATAAATAAGTATAAAAAAGAAAGGAGGAAAAGAATCATAGGGCATCAAATAATTCGTCAGCGTCGCTGTCGACAGGAAAAGTGCCCAAAAGGCTGGCAGCATTGCCACGTTGTATAGCGATACTGATTCTTTGGCCAAAAAATAGGCCAGCCCTCTGGTCACGTGAAGAGTCGACCAACCGCTTAGCGATGTCTCCAAAAACCAAGTGGGCACTCGGACCCAATGGCCCTAGTGTTTCAACTCTAAACGGAAAAAATGGGATGGTTTAACAGCATAGTGTACTGGATTTAGCGCAAGGCTGTTGAAGAGAGTTTGCTACGACGCTGTCGACCAGTGCCACAGCGCGTGTGGGGGTTCGTCACCGCTGACTTTGTGCTCTCCGTTTTCGCTGTCGGCGACGTATACAGCGGCCGACCTCAGGCTCGGGGCAGACCTTACCAGGCCAATTCCAACGACATAAGTTTTATGTAGAGCTCCAATACAAAACTTTAGAGATATCGTCATTATATAACAGGAAGTAAACCGAAAGTACCGCGATAGATGTGCCGAATCGAGCAAAATGGCCGCTACAGTTAAGCGTATTTGGTAATTCATCTTTAAACAAGAGTTTATTAATTTTTGTTTACTGTAACTGAGTTTTAAGCTATTCTTTGGAACTGCCCAAATAAAGTCAGTTAGCGAATGGTTAAATTGTGTATAACACAATCTATTATTTGCATTTAAAACTTCGTTGATTTAAACATATATCTTGATAGCAACAAAGTGATTGCATGACTGAGTGAGAACATTACAGAAGCAGTAAGTTTCAGTTTATCAAAAACTCTTGAATCACGATATCAGTCAGTGCAACCAAAAATTAAGACAATTACGTTAAATTTCAGGATTCAAAGCAGGCGCATCGATCAGAAAGGTAGTAGGTACTGCCAGAAGATCTTTCCGTAACTCGTACCCATCTCGACCAGCAGACAAAAGTAACTAAATGAAGATACTAATTGGCTCAATCCATTTTTTTTGCATTAAGCATTCAGATATTGAAGGTTTCATTCTCAAAATCTCGAAAGTCTCTTCGTCACACTGGGTGACTATCTTCTGTCACAGTTGTGGGCATAGCCTTGGTTGCCGACATCACAGCCAAATCTTTACTTAACGGGTGGTGGCAGCGGCTGCGGCACCACTGGCTGCGTTCCCGGCCTGGGCCGCCAAAAGACACCTGTGTCTGGTCTGATTTCACTAGTCTTGGCAAATCTATGATAATAACGGTCGCGAAAAGCTATTATATTTTCGAGCCGTTTGGGGTTGAAACCCTCGGGCCGTGGGGTCCAAGTGCCCATGTTTTGTTTAAGGAAATCTCCAAACGCCTGTTTGATACTTCCCGTGACCCAAGGGCTGGCTTTTACCTTGGCCAGAGGCTAAGCATTGCCATACAACGTGGCAATGCCGCCAGTCTCTTGGGTACATTACCAGTCGACAGCGATGCGGAGCAATTGTTTGACGCCATTTTTTAGTTTGTTAATAGTTTTAGTTAGGTTAGGTTATTATATTTTAACTGTAAATACTATTGTAATTTAAAACGTAAGCTAAATCAATAAAATTACTGAGAATTACTCCAATAGTTACATACCTATACTACGGTAATACGTTAAAGATGCCAGCCAGATGACTGATAGTGTGTTACGCAAATAAGGTGCTGGGAAGCTCGGCTCAAAAGGGAGGAGGCCGATACTCGGCAGTGGATGGAACAAAGCTGCCAATGATGATGGTAATAGTTCTTTTAAAGCCTGGTTCTGTTGTAGTATTAGAGATGTTTGTGATGTTTTAATTTTTTCATTTAACCGTTTATGTATATACACACATAAATAGACTAAGAAAGGAACAGAAAAATACGTACAAAGGTGATGATTGTTTCTAAAGAAATCTCCTCCAGCGTACCTGTGATAGGAGAGTAGATAAAAAGAGATGCAGGACAACGTACGTAAGAGTAGAAGAGAAAAACAAAATACATAAAATAAAAATAAAGCAATGGTTTATTTGCTACCACAAACGCTGTTTGGCATTTATTAGGTAACCACGAAATGATCCCAACATAAAAATTGCGTGGAATTCATAACCTCCTCCTTTTTAAAGTCAATTTAAGATAGCGAATTTTAATCAAAAATCTACATTCAAAAGGCTAAGCCATTTCAAATGAATATAGGTATATCTTAGTAATTAATAACTTCAAAGTTTACAGCGCCAATCATACCGTCCAAGTCTTTCAGTAACGAAAGAGAATCGCTTCACTCCATCTATTTAATATACTCTATAATTACTCAGTCGGAGTTCTATTTAATCGAGGATCTTTAATAAATGTTATTTCATCTGGTTCGTAGTGAAAGGATTGGGCAGAAATGAAGAAATACAGTCTTTGGGTCGTAGGTAAGGTCAAAGAGGAGGCTTGAATTTCAGCAGTGGGAACACTATGGGCTGCATAGGGTTATGTAAAAGATGACCAGTGTGATGAGTATGTTATACTAACTTATTTTACAAAAAATTGATACGAGTTAAAGATAGAGAAAAATTGATACGTGTTAAAGATAGAGAAAAATTGATACGTGTTAAAGATAGAGAAAAATTGATACGTGTTAAAGATAGAGAAAAATTGATACGTGTTAAAGGTAGAGAAAAATTTATACGTGTTAAAGATAGAGAAAAATTTATACGAGTTAAAGATAGAGAAAAATTTATACGAGTTAAAGATAGAGAAAAATTTATACGAGTTAAGCATAGAGAAAAGTTTATACAAGTTTAGAGAAACACTTGACGTGTGTATTACACCTTAGGTGGGTACCCCTATGTTGTAATACACACATCAAGTGTTTAGGGATCAAGCACGTTTATCCGGTTTTTTAGTTTATTTTTTTGTAACTCATATGGATACTTTTTAGTAAATTTCGTCATTTGACAAGGAAATATAATTTTTTATTTTCGGTTAAAAGATTAAAATCTTCTGTCAAGTCGTATTCGTATATTATCCTGCAACGGGTTTGAGGCCAAAACAGTAAAATTTCTGCCATACTTCTGAGTGGAATCAATACAAAAGAACGTTATTATGGAGAGAAGACATCATTTGAGCCGAGAAGAAAATGATCAGATCCGTGGGAATGTTCGCTGGTTTTCGCCAACATGCTGTGGCAATCGCTTTGGATACTACGCAGAGTGCTCTAGGTTGATTTTAGACACTTTACCATATCACTGACAGCGTGGCAGAGCGACATGGAGGACGAGCTCGCATCACCACACGCAGATGTGACTGTTTCTAAATAATCCTAGGCTGATAAAATTTTTAGTTTTTCCTAATTATGTTAATATTAGTAGGTATTTAGGTCGGTTTCCCTTTAGGGGGAAAAGGCCGCACTCCACGCTGTACGGCCCTGTAGAGCTCGTCTCCAGACTGGTCACTCTCCTATCGATAGAGAATTAATTAATCCTAACTATAATATTATAAATGCGAAAGTAAGTTTGTTTGTTTGTTTGTTACCTTTTCTCGCCTAAACCACAGAACCGATCATCCTGAAATTTTGCATATACGTTGTCAGGGGTACAGAAACGGACATAGGGTTTCATCCCGCAAAAAAGTACTGTTCCCGAGGAAAACTCCGGCCAGCCCGCCGGTTGAAAGCGTCCCAAAGGGTCATGGCCATCCGGATGGTACGGGGATACCGCACGGTCTCCTGCGAGGCGGCGAGCCTCCTTGCCGGATTGCCGCCGTGGGATCTGGAGGCAAAGGTCCTCGCGCACGTTTGGGAGTGGCGCGAGGAGGCGAAACGCCGGGGCGTAACTCCGCTGCCGCGAGAAATCACGGCACAGCGGACAGAGCTCCGGCGGGATCTCATGGCGGCATGGAGAGTGCGACTGTCGCAACCCAGCGCAGGGCACGCCACAATTGCGGCGGTAAGACCCCTCTTTGAGGAGTGGCTTGAGAGGCGCCACGGCGTCCTCACCTTCCGCCTGACGCAGGTCCTCACCGGACATGGATGTTTCGGGAGGTTCCTGTTTCGAATAAGGCGGGAGGAAACGCCCGGGTGTTACCATTGTGTGGATCGACCGGAGGACACGGTGGAGCATACGGTGGAGGTCTGCCCGGCTTGGGCGGAGCACCGCCGTGTCCTCGTGGCGGCGATCGGCGGCGGCGACCTCTCGCGTCCGGCCCTGGTTCAGGCCATGGTACGGAGCGAGAGGGAATGGGAAGCCGTCACCTCCTTCTGCGAAGCAGTAATGCTCGCGAAGGAGGAGGCGGAGCGCGAGAGGGAGAGGCAATCACTGCGCCCTCGCGCCCCTAGCCGCCGCAGGAGGAGGAGACACCCTGGGCGTCGGGAGTCGATAGCCGACTCCCGGCCACCGTAGGCGCGGGCTTGCGGACGGCGAGCAATGGGCAGCTCGCCGTCCGGTAAGGACCAGGCCCGGGTCGACGGCGCGTCGTGTTCCACGCGCGCCTCAAAGAGATGTCAGCAAATTTGACGGGGTCCGATAGGACCGATGCCTGCCGGGGCTGCGGATTGTTCGAAAGAGTTACCGTGGCCCTGGCGCACAGGCAACTGAAGGAACACGGGTGGGTTTTAGTCAGTAAGAGTCTGACACGCCCTTCCGCTCCGCCCAGAGCGGGAGACGTCATTTGATGATTTCCCACCCAAAAAAAAAAAAAAAAAAAAAAAGGGGTACAGAAACGGACATAGGGTACCTTTCATCCCGCAAAAACGTACTGTTCCCGAGGAAAACAACAATAACGTCCTTATGATAATAGATGGCGCCACGTGTCTTTCGAATCATGACTGAATTATAACCCGAATTGATAGTCAAAGTCTAAATTAACGCGAGCGAAGCCGCGGGCAAAAGCTAATAATTAATACTTATTACTAACGACTACCTACTAAATTACTTATTAAATGCATTGATTAATAATTAATACTAATGATTATTACTTAATTGTCCCATTAATAAGGCAGGGAAAGTATTGTAAATATGACTTAGGAATTCATAATTACGAAAATACATTGAATGTGGTTTTAGAAATCTAAATAATAGAGGGATGTAAAGTAGGTTATTATATAAACTTGTAGTAACGCATACGCTAGCGTAACAGGTATTTAGTCAGTCGTAACTCACACGGTACCTCACATTTACACTCGGAGTACTCAGAGCAACACTTCCATAAAGTGACGCAAGCGGCTTTTTAGTGGCATTGCCTCGGCATCGTGATCTTTTGGAGACAGAAGTATGATTGGGACGAAGCACAAGGAGTGATCGAAGCAGATGGCGCACTGTAGTGTAGACTCTGTACTCTTACAGACAATCTAGTAATAGTTTAGATATGAAAATTTACTGTTATTCAGGTTCATGACTTCGCAAAAATAAGGTTTTGGAAATAATAGACACTTGTTCATGTACTTACTTATTGTATTTCTTAATCACACAAAACCAAATATACGTTCCAATCCACACTAGGTATTTTTTTAAAACACAACTCGAGCTTTAGTACTCGTATCGCGATGTCTTATCTACGACTGATCTCGCAGGACTGGCACGACAACCAAAGTGGCGTTTTCCCGCCATTCTCATTCCCACCATCGACCGGCAGTGCGCTGTGATTCGTTAGTCGTGCCACCTACGAACTCAGTCGGTACTACAATAGTCAAAACAATACTTTTAATATTAAAACAGATTCAATCAAATTCAATATAATTAACTATTGATAACAGTAGGTTCTGCTTACCCCCATGGGAAAAGGCGTAAGTTTATGTTAATATCGTAACCCCAAAAAGCGAAGTAATCCGCGGAATCAGTCAATCTTTAGTTTCTACTAAGGACTGACTGATTCCTACTTCGGACTCTCCAGTCCGAATGAACAGAATTTTAACAAAATTATCAATAATATTATGGATCTGCCACTCTTAGACCGATATAAGTATGCTAATATGGAATAATACATGATACTGTACCTAAATAAATAAAGTAACTTCAAAATATTTTCTGTGTACATAAACAACAAACTTTTACTATTCCCGTATTTCCCTTCGCCAAGACCAAGACAAACAAAATCAAAACCAGAATTCCCAAAGTTATTAAATAATTGAACGGAGCGAGCTGGTTGTACCGTATTTTAACATTGTTGCCCGTTGAACAGAAAAGCGACCATCTTAACTTTTACACAATTTAAAATTAAGACTTGTAAAAGTTTTATACTAAAGTAATTATAGGGTAACACTGCAGACATTTGACTTTCGCCTTTGGGAATCCTACTGGGAATCCTCTTTTCACGGAAGGAAACATTGCACGCCACATCTGTAAGGCTTATTTTGGAGCTGCGACCACCATTCTCGTACATGCTAACTAAAAATACTGTCTTTGGGTTAATCACGACTAGTTTTAGACTAGTTACGAGTTCACGACTAGCTTCGGACTAGTCACGAGTTCACGATTAGCTTCGGACTAGTCACGAGTTCACGACTAGCTTCGGACTAGTCACGAGTAGCTTCGGACTAGGCATAGAGCCAGAGCCAATACGCCAGTATTTTGGGTACATTACCAGTCAACAAAGATGCGGAGGATTTTTTCTATGCTATACCTATTTAAGTTGATGTTAGTTCATACATAACTGTTAGGTTATTTTGTTGTATTTTTGTATATTAATGATAAGATCTTAAGGGGAACACCCAAATACTCCGAAATAGTTTATTCCGAATTTCGATGTTCTGATTTTCAAAAGTCCGAATTTTATAATACATAGGAATTATAAAGTCTATTATTAAAAGTCACGAAATTTATTTTACCGAAAGTTGTAAATGCAATTTCTTTGTTTTGCCGATTTTCATAGGTACGAAGAATCAAATGCTCGATGGGTTATCGGTGCGAAAAATGACATTCGGGTGTTCAGTAAGTACTTCGAATTAACTACTAAAATTAGGATTCTGATTCTGATTCAATTAATATAATATTCAGTTACATAAATTTAAAATCTATAAGTAACGTTTCATGTAATTTAAAAACGTCTTTGTTATTAATATTTGTGTATTAATATTCCTTTTTTTTGTTTTCTTCTTCTCCCTATATATATATATACCCGCTTCGGGTACCATCTACTGTTCTTGAATCCTTTGGGTTAGGTTAGGTTAGAACAGTGGCCATTAAAGCGCAAAGGCGAGCGAGCGAAGCGAGCGTGCCGCCGTAGCGGCCGCCGAGCGCCAGATCCCCTCTATTGTTGATGAATAATTTGGGTTAGGTTAGGTTATCATATAGTTTATTTCGGAATTCTAATTAATCGGTAATTTAATAATCGGAATTTGTATTTTTTATGTTTCGAATTATCATAAAGTCGGACTTTTTGTTATTCGATCTATTGAAACTCGGTATTTTGAGAATAGTAATTATAAACGTTAGGAATATTGAAATTTTGGAATTATAGAGATAGGATGAATGATAAAATCGGAGTTGGTTATATTAGGAATTTTGAACCATTCGGAAATATGATAATCGGTATTTCGAAATTCTTATTTGTGACTGAAGGAAAAAAGTTTTTCGTATTTATGTAGTGTACCCCTTAATAAGAAATCGTATACCTAATAATTATCTGTGTCCGTTCTTTTGCGCATCCTGTGTTGATTTGACCTACAATATATTGCAATTACGAAAGGTAGAGGTTACGGCTTAGCCTCAGGTGAGCCATTAACCTGTTCCCTCACGTACATAAAATTAAATAAAGAATCTAGATTCTTCCTGGACGTATGTACTTAATAAAGGACATTTTCTTATGTCCTTCGTGCGGTACATTTTCAAACAACACCTCAATGTCGGATGTTCTAGGTCAAAACGGTTAGTTTTATAAAGTGCACAGTATATTGAGTTCGTAACGAAGTGGCAGCTGTTACCTCAAGGCTAGGTTAAGGTCTTGTCTGTAAAATATGTGATCTGTGGATGAAGCTATTGGTTTTGTGACGTTTTTAAGGCGAAGGGTGTTCCATTTAGCCTTGTAGAGGTACCGTCTAACAGGGTGAATAGGAATGCGGGAGTGAATCGGAACGAAACTTTAAAAGAGATATTAATATTGAAATAATATAGTTTGTTGTCAAAAATTACTAATGTGTTTACTGTATTATAATTTACGATTAAGTGCCCTTGTTGGCAACAAATTATATAATTTCAACGTTAAAATCCATTTTAAAGTTTCGTTCCGATTCACCCCTTTTTTTTTATTTTGAGGCAAGGTCATGACGCTTTTTATTCGTGGAAACAGTTTCTGATAACGCACGCTGGCACCTGAGATAATGTAACGAGTCTTCCGGTTCACTACAGTTTAATTCTTGGGCTCCATTTCTAATGGATTTATCATAAATACTATGGGTTATATAATCTACGGCTAATATGACACTAATACTAACTACTGACATCTGTGACATCTGTGGCTAAGCATTAATTTGTCGTAGAAATATTCAGATAAGCTTTCATTACTTCGAGTTGTACTAGCTAACATTTCTTCCAGAAGCAGACTGTAGCGGCATCTACAAACACCACATGCGAGCTACACGTCACACTGACTTCACTCAAAATCCTGCATCGCGCAAGCAGAGTTTACCGATCAACTAGCATATATACAACGTTCCGACATCAATCGTCGGGCAGTTGCCCACCAGACACAACACCCGTCTTGTCGGAGGATTCTCCCTTTGCCATAGAGTATGAGTGAACTTTACACCCTGTTCCTCATACGACCATAATTTTGCTCTGTTGAAAAAGCCTTGGTAAGTTTGGCTTGCCACTCAGTCCAATTAAAAACTACACTCGGTAGGGTTCCGAACCATTTTTTTTGACAATCCCAACATGTTTTTGTAGAACAAAATGTATGGTCTGCTTCGACTTCCATTCGTATATTACAGCACATTAATTCACCTTCCTAACCCAGCTTCCAATATTCAGAAGTTTTACTACTAGGATCAAACTCCGGTATAGCATTATACAAATGATTATTGTTTAAGCTACGAGACGTTTTACATGTTGTCTCAATTTCAATCTTGAAAAACATTCAAAACATCTGGATGTTTTGAATTACCTCTTTTTTTACCAACTTAGAAGTCTTTTTCTGTTTCTTGCGTTGTGGCGGTGTACTTCTAGTATCAGTTGTCGTGCTTGAAGACGAAGAGGTCGAAGTACTTGCTTTTTGCACACATCACCAAATATTATTTAGAAGTCTGACGTACTTAGTCACACTATAGGTAATAATTAATCGATAAATTCATGCTTAACTTACGTGCTTGAGGATAGATTTGTTCGCATCGGGCACACTTGGCCCAAGTCTTTATTGACTCACTTGGCAAAACAAAAACTTCTTAAAGCACACTTGGCGTTATCTTTAGCACACTTGGCGTTATCTTTAGCACACTTGGCGTTATCTTTAGCACACTTGGCGTTATCTTTAGCACACTTGGCGTTATCTTTAGCACACTTGGCGTTATCTTTAGCACACTTGGCTTTACTAGGCACACATAACCTAACATTTTTTGAATCACTATCATTGTATGCTTTAGTAGGCATGTCCCACTTCTGAGATGTAAAGAAATCATATACCTCAAGTCCAGTAATAATTATCTTTATTCACTTTTTACAACACAATCAGGTAATTCATTATCACTTAATAATTAGTATGAATATAAAAAAGTAACACGGATCCGTCAGCTATGCTTACGGTTCAATGCCTCGAAATAGACTGGCTCTCTCCAAGCAAATCAGTTACCAACTGAATGTTCCCCACTTTAAACGGAAGTGAACACTCAGCTGGCTATACGACCAATCAGAGCAGCGTAAACGGTACATACAATCACTTTATTAACTAAAATACATTAGGGCTTTTGATTAACTGTAAATAGACCTTCTTAATTTAAACAATAATGATTTATTAATTATACAAAACAAATATACTTTAATACTGATAATCTATAAATGAATACATAAAACGGATGTATTAAGTTCGTGCTACCACTAGCGCCATCTGTCGCTTGTAGAAAAAAGTCATATTCTTAATAATATTTTACAAAATCATTACAGACTCGTCCTCTATTTCATGGACTTAAATTTAACTGGCGAAATGTGGGTGTACTGTAGGAATACAGACATGATGTTATGTTGATTTATTTGTTGATAAAAAAATCTTATGATAAACAGATATTAAAAACTCACTTGTGGATGCATCGGTGAGTTTTAACAGTAAAGACAACACTGAGCGTGGCGCGAACGTGATTCGATTATGCGCATGATTGTATATTTTTATGCTTCACAAAGCATACGCAAACGGAGATCTAGAAGAAGATGCATTGTCAATGTTGTCCTAAGGATATATCATACATGTTTGTTAGATTTTTAGGTAAGTACAAAGGTTTTTAGTACAAAGAGTGTAAAAAGGCCCATCACGAAGCCGTCATCTACGCGTTCTGTATATCTAAGAGAAATTATTCTTGCACAAAGTACATTCCTTAGAATGTACTTTGTGCAAGAATAATTTCTGGGAAACGACTAAATTCTTGGTGCATGTAAGGCACGCAAAGCATTGTGCTTATGGATGCACGCGACGGTACAGGGTTCGTGGGAGTAGTCAAAGTTAAGTAATAACATTTAACACTCGTTTTCATGACCTTCAATATCTCCGTAACCAGAAGGTTCCCAGGTCTGGTACAGTACAAAAAAATATATCACAATTACAGGAAAAACAAGTGAGCCTCGGCTTCGTTAAGCGTCTTTTTATACCTGTTATGTATGAAATAGTGTAATAATAATTTAACGGCATGGAATAACGCTAAGAACTAAAAACTAAGTAAAAAACGCATTAGCAGGATGCACTTTGCAAATATCCTGCAGCGGGTAGGTAGAGATAAAAAAGTATGCTTACACCGGAAGTAGAGCTGGTACTTCCGGTGGGGCCGGAAGTGAGCCGGCACCGCAGTTTTGCAGCCAAGTTTTGTGTTTCAAAAATAGTTATCCTTATCCTTACATAAGTTTTAAGGATAGGCAGAAGTCCAAGCAACTTATTTGTTTTTTTTTGTACATTCTGAAGGTGTTAGAGACTTATATTTCGTCATAAGGAAATATCTGGAAAAAATGCATCCATGAATGGGTATACATAAAAGTTCGTATATCGCATCCTTTTTTTTTTGGTTTGTAAATCATCAAATGACCTCTCCCGCTCTGAGCGGAGCGGGAGTGTGTATCAGACTCTTACTGACTAAAACCCACCCGTGTTCCTTCAGTTGCCTGTGCGCCAGAGCCACGGTAACTCTTTCGAACAATCCGCGACCCCGGCAGGCATCGGCCCTATTGAACCCGTCTATCGCACCCTGAGCAAACAGTCCAGCTATCTTGCTTATTGGTTGACATTTATCGAAAAAGAAGATGATTGGTAATCAAACAAAATACAACACAATACAAACAATACGAGACAATATTTTCGAAACATTTTAAGGCATAATCGGCTTATAACGTTCCCACTGCTGGGACACAGGCCTCCTCTCTGTGAGATGGAGTGGGCCGTAATCCACCACGCGGACCCAGTGAAGGTTGGGGATTTCACATGTCTTCGAATTTTTGGTTCTAGGATATGCCGGTTTCCACACGATGTTTTCTTTCACCGTTTTGAGAGCGGTGATGATGAAATAATTTACACAGAGTAAAGTGCCTGCTTGGGTTCGAACTCACGACCTACAAATCGTAGGTTGCGGCCGTTAACAGTTACTGCTGGGCCAGCACTGCTCACTGGTCCACTACTGCTCAACAATAACTTAAATTTAACAATTTGAAGGATTCTTGGCAATTAAAAACAAATTGCTTCACCAATTTATCCAGTACCGGTAACGTTAATTGCCAGCAATGATTGCTGAAAAACTTGCTTGTATAACACAGCTATATAAAATACAACGACAAATAAATAAAACTACATTCAATACCAAAACTGCTCAATATATTTTGAAAGCCTACACTCCTCAATGGTTCAGATATCTCCTGGCGAGTAAGGCCCTGCTTCTGGGGATGTTACACTCGGCGATGGTGTGGACCCTGTCACTCCTTACGTACGCAGGGTCTGCGGATAGTTCTCTGAGCGCCGTGAGGGCCATGCTCAGGTCGAAGGGAGATTCGGGGCCTTCGCATATGCGGGAGAGCCAGCGGGCTTCGACGCAGCTGGAAGAAAACAAATGTTTACTAAAACTTTAAAAACAATGATTGGAAAAGGCTGACTAGAAAGATGGGCTACCGATTTTAACAGGGACTTGTAAAAGCACAAGTCCCTGTTAAATTGTATATCTTTAGGTGCATTTTATTACACCCATGAATAGAACAAGCATAACTTCCTACTTCTTCAATGTTTTGATGACTTCCCTTTTTTCTTCACAGAAAAGAAAGTAATGAGACAACATTTTCGCGCTTTACGATCGAAATAGTCATAGCATCCTCAAACTCGTGAGTCACAGTGATTGGACATCTTAAAAAAAATATAATGTCAGTGTTCGGTAGTAGAAACTGTTGTGATGATAGCTGAAAGCATCTCTATGTCTATGTCTATGTCTCATTGTTTCTGAACACACGGCAATGCCTATAAAATATAAATGATTGAATGTTTATGTTATTTAATAATATTTGTTCATAGAATAAGATGTTTATGTGGTTGCTTTCTATTCTTAGTGCTTACTGTTTGTTTTATTTTATTTTGTTACATTTAATACTATCAATCATTAAACATGACTTGGTTTCCGTACGTCCTTTTTGGGTAACCACTGAAAATCAGCGCTGTGCTGTTGGTCCCCCATAGCACAGCATCATGCTGAGTGGAAGCCTTCTTGTCACAGTCATGACGTGCAGCTGTCGACTATTTCTGTTTTTTGCTCGTGATTATAGATCTATTTTATAATGTTTATTTTTATTTTACATTGTTACCAGAGCTAATTATCTTTTTTGTATGCACGTGTTTCTGTGGCAAATAAACCAATTTTTCTTTCTTTCTTTCTTTCTATGTTTATAAGAAGATCGATGAAGCGATTACCCTAGCTCGCTGTTCATTGTTCGCACCTGTGTCTCGCGGGGCCTGTTCTGGGCTTCGCCAGTGCGTACCCATACTGCTCGATATGCTCCCACAAGCAAGGCCGTCAATCTGCTGAACGCCCTGATTGCTCAGGAGCTGGATGTCGACATATTTATGTATAGCAGTAAATCTATGTTTCATGTTTGTATGAAGTTTTTTAGTTAAAGGTTTTGTTGTTGGTTCGCTGCACGCTTTGGCGTTTATTGTTAGTGCAGCATGCAATTGTTATATAAATAAATAAAACGGTCTGTGGTCAACGTTTTATCAATTAAACTAACAGCACAATGGTAATGCCCTCTTGTGACATTACCAGAAGTTCAAAAGAAAATGAGACAAGAAAGAGAGGGTGATAGTACTTACGAAGGACACGGATCAGAAGGTACTAGTAAACCGATGGGCATCGGTTTGAACACCTCCGGTGGTTCCGCCTGTACTGTGTACTTCTTCAGTCGAGAGGTGCTCGTCTTGTCACTCTTCTTGATGCAGTGTTCCTATTGCAGTGGAATTAATAGTGGTGAAAACATTGCTTTAGAAAGCATGGAAATAAGGGTGCAGTAAAACATTTCAGATATGACATAACTATGTGGTTCAAATCTTGCAAAGCTCTTGTAAAGAAAGAAAGATTTTTTTTATTCAGCACAAATAAGACGCACATATACATTACGTTACATGACGTTAAATAATATAAAAATGTATGTTTTTTTTTTCTGTAATGTCAATTTCAGTGGCAGAATTTATTGGAACCTTTTGTCTATCAGCTTGACCATAACACACACACACACAAACACACCGCTATACACACATACCCTCACACACACTACACACACACATATTACTATGACCACGTCTATCTCTACTCTACGAAGAATAGACATTATAAAAAGCGGCATATTTTTTCTTCATTTTTGCTATCGTGCCATAGAAATCTTCCTGCCATGCAATCCGTCATTTGTCTTTTGTTAATCTTGTTTCTACGATGGTCATGCTACGCATGCAGGATTTTAGACTTAGCAGCCGCGTTAACATTTCTTAAATAAACTGTTATTATAATCCGTTTCGTTAAGTGTGTTGCTTTATTTATAATTCTTACAAAATAGTAGATATTCTCCCTATACTCCTTGATCTTGTCAGTGATGAGAAGCAGCGACAGCTTGAGTTGGTAGATCGAGGGCTGCTTGTCTCCGAGGAGATTCTGGAATGGCTCCAGACTGCAGTCCAGCATTCTGGAAACATGTCAATAAAAGATTACAACTAGAATTCAGTGAAATTTTGGGAATACGTTCATTGTGCGTGCAGCACTGGAAATCCCTGCCGCCAGAGTGGTGAGTTTGATGATAAATAATGATGATAAATAATATTTATTTCTGAAAGTGGGTTTATGCAAACACTTTTACACGACAATAATATTGAATAAAAACTAGATGGGGTCGGTGTTTCCTATCCGACTATTCTGAGAAGTAAACACCAAAACAAACTCAGAGGTCACAGTCTCGGGCTTGCGGACGGCGAGCAATGGGCAGTTCGCCGTTCGGTAAGGACCAGGCCCGGGTCGACGGCGCGTCGTGTTCCACGCGCGCCTCAAAGAGATGTCAGCATAATTGACGGGGTCCGATAGGGCCGATGCCTGCCGGGGTCGCGGATTGTTCGAAAGAGTTACCGTGGCCTTGGTGCACAGGCAACTGAAAGTCAGTAAGAGTCTGATACGCCCTTCCGCTTCGCCTAGAGTGGGAGAGGTGATTTGATGATTTCCCAACCAAAAAAAAGAAAACATTAAATAAAGAGGTCACAGTGTCTTTAAAAGTCCAGACATCTTGATCACATCATGTGAAGACCATGCATATATTCCATAATTGTAGTTTTTCGATAGCTATTCACTTTAAGACTCCTAGTCTTCAAGTCAAGATTGAACACGTTAGTTCCAGGCAGGGTCCTCTTAGATTTCCTTTCACTATACGCAGATGCCGAAACAGGAAGTTTATTAACACTAAATTCACTTAGCACTATAACACCTTTCAATAATCCAATACAAATATCTATAACCCATCAATATATCCATTACTAAGCGACAATGTCAGGCTAATCCAATTAAATTGAGCTGCATCGCCCGGCCGGCGACAATCAATGTAACTGGCTTGCTAATGAACCGGTGTCATTGAAAATTGCCCTATGAGCTGATAGCAAGGGGGTTTAGAGTTCATAATTGACCTGCGACCCTAACTGGTTGAAGTGGACTTGAAAAATTATATTTCATAAACTTGAATGATGAAATTCGGCTTCTTAAAGAAACTTGGAGTATTAATAAGAAAGAACTTTGGCAACTTCAAAAAGTATTACTCTCCCGTGCAGTCGGGTAAACAAGGGAAAAGGTTTTGTGTTTGTTTGAGAAAGAACTACACATAACTTCGTAACATAGCATCAACTCTGTATTTGTATACCATATTACATCAGTTATGTTCAAGACCCATGTTTTAGGGGGAAAGAATATTTCCATTAACCGGGCACAAATCCTGAAACTACTACTAAGAATGGTTTCCCACCTGGGGATCGAACCCGAGACATACTCATCAGTAGCGATTGCGACCACTTGAACTACTAGGTGGTTTTCAGATCGTCGGAAAATGTAAGTTATTTTAAGAAAGGCGATAATTTAATGTTTCCTTGATACGTTCTTCTTTTCATTAAAGGGCTCCATGTCCAATCTAAAGGTTCTCGATTAACAGCAAACACGTAAGATTATATCCACGAACCTCTCGTCCAAAATCTCGTTACTACTATTCCCTCCTACAATCGCGTTCCTTCATCGAACAGCTAAGCAATCGATCCAACTTGTGCCGCTTATAAAACTGATCACGACTACCACTTTGTTATTAAGAAGTACGGTTCCAGCTTCAACTTGCTGCTTGATTTATAGGTAAGTGCGACAGTTACGGGAGAGTATTTGGGACGTGCCGACTACGTTTTAAAGATGTTGAAGTAAAGGCTTTTGTGGAAAACGTGTAGTCAACCGCAAGTCAGTGCCACTTGAGCCAAGTGACACTGACGGACGTGTGGCAACATATCACAATAATGTGTGTGTGGTGTGTGTGTGTGTGTGTGTGTGTGTGTAATGTGTGTGTGTTGTGTTGTGTTGTTGTTGCTGTTGTGTCTTGTTGTCTATAAAGTGTCATTGATTGCGCCTTAATGTTAAAGCAGTAACAGTTTACTGCTATGACATTAGGGCACAGTCAATGTTAAATTTTTACGTTGGACATGCCATTGGTTGGATGGTGCCAACAGTCAAGTGGATTTCGTTATCAATGGTTGTTAATTGTAAGTTAATGTAAATACACACATCAAAATGTCTAGAAATAAAGGTATTAAAAAAAATTTGTCATGTTGAAATTAAACAAAAATGCCTATTTAGATTATTAAATAAAATGTTTTCATATGTGTAGATTGACAAGTAGTCTCTGCTTTTGCATTAAAAAAGAGTTAACGATTTTTACTTATGCTGGATTTTTCATCTTAATTAATCATGACATTAAAATATGATAAAAAGATTAAAATTAATTTTTTAAAGGTTTTTATTCCGTTAAATAAAGAATGAATAGTCTGTATTTCCGCCGATAACGCGTATAACACATCGCAGCGATTCGGCATACTCAATATGAGTTCAGTTAAATCTCGCTGCGGAATTGCGGCTCACATCCGTTGTAACATGCGAAAAAAAATCTAGTTTGTGTACGGCATCCATATTTGGCAGAGTTCTAAAAGCAACTTTTTCCATGCGTGCTCAATGGGATTCAAGTTTGGGATTGAGCAGGCCATGGTAGGACGTTGGTATTAGCTGCGGCAAGCGTGTTTGCAACGACTCTAGCAGTGTGTGGACATGCATTATCATGCATTAGCAGAAATGAAGCGCCAAATTGGGTCCGTTAAAGAATGACAGCAACTGATATAATCGGTTCAGCGTAAATCTGTGCATTGAGATTGTCTCTGATTCAAATCAGTTCGGTTCTTCCGCCGATCCAAATACCCGCCCATATCATAATTGCTCCACCACTGTAAGTATGGACTTCCTGGCATGATTTAAAACGTTCTTGGCGTCCAGGGGTCTGGTCTTATAATAAAACGAGATTCGTCAGAAAAATACACAAAACGCCACTCTTGTTCTGCCCAATTTCTATGTTCACGAGTCCATTGTAAACGGGCTCTGCGATTGGGGACTCAATAGGTGGTATACGTAGCGACCGTAGGGAACGGAGATTGACTTCATGCAAGCGATTTCTTATGGTTTGATAGCTTATTAACATCCCTGAAGAGCTATGGAGCCTCGTAACCAACATCATCGCGGTCATTGTACGATTTCGTCGAACAGTGTAAAGGTCTTGTCTGCGTGTGGTGATGCGAGCTCGTCCTCCATATCGCTCTGCCACGCTGCTAGTGATGCGGTTACGTGTCCAAAGTTGACTGATAACACTTAGCACCCAGAGCGATTGCCACAGGATGTAGCCGAGAACCAGCTTCCAAAATTCCCACGGCTCTGATCATTTCTTCTCGGCTTAAAAAACGTCTTTTCTCCAGAAGTATTTCTTTGGTATTGGTTCCACTCAGAAGTATGGCAGAAATTTGACTGATTTGGCCTCAAATCCGTTGCAGGATTATATAGGAATACGACTTGACAGAAGATTTTCATCTTTTGAGCGAAATTCAAAAACTATTCCTTTGTCAAATAACGAAATTTACTAAAAACTATCTATAGGAGCTACAAAAAAAAACAGAGTTTTAGTAACTAGCAAAAACGTGCTGGATCCCTAGACACTTTTGATGTGTACAGGTTCAGAACTATTCCATTCTAACACAGGATTGTAAATCTGTTATTCTGGTGTATTTACGCAGATCACCAATTTGTTATCGTATTTGTACACTCCAAAGATTAATATCCTTATTTATGATTTTCACCAGAGAAAATTAACGTGAAATGCCACAATTTTTTTAATGATTTATTGAATCCCTCAACATTCCCGAGTTGACAGTAAAATTCCGACCTAACGTGTCCGTGTCAACGTCTCAACTCATGATCCGTATGTTTTCGCCCAAACCGTCAATACAGTTAATGCGCTACCTCTGAAGTTAGTTCAGTAGAATTGAATGTGATACAACTACATTTTAAAGTTTAATATTCGCCCTGTTTGGTCTTAGTACGTATGTTCATATCGTATATTGGAAGTTTATGTAGAACTTCAACATTGGTTGTTCTGAATTAAAGTGTACCACGCGCTGCAATCCTTACAAATTCATATATTTCCTCAGCAGGTTGGTAGCGACGTTGATGCTGTTTTATTGTATAAAAGAAAGAAAGAAGGAAAGAAAGAAAAAAATGTTTATTGTGCACAAACAACACGCGCAATACAAAAAAACTATTGTAAACAAAATACATTCACAAATAAAAAGTAGCCAAAAGCCTCGCACTTAAAACGTTAAAAGTTCCGTTAAATCCCTCTCACAGGACTTCTGACATGCCGATAAAATCTTCTTTTATTCGTACGCAAACATCATTTGTTGGATTAGAGTTCAAGAGATCATTAAGTGCGGCCAGAGTACGTGGTACGTGGTACGCAACGGTGCGACATGGAGGCACAGCAATCAGGCTGTGCTTTCTGCCGCGGCAGGTACTGTAATAGTCTGGGACAAAGAAGCGAGCCAGCACAGAAGCAGATCAGGTGCGTCAATAGTGCCACGGAGCGTCTTGAAGGCTATGGTGAGCTGGTCTTTTACTCGCCTTACCTTTTACGAGTTATATCCGAGGCATCCCAGTAGAAATTTAGTTGGATAAGGGTAAGGATAATATCCATGTTTACGCTTATAGAGAAACCCAAGACACGCTTTCTGTACCTTTTCCAATAAGGGGGTACTTCCGTATGGATTCGTCACGCAGGATCTGGATTCCAATTTGCTACGTACGAGTGCAATAAATATTATTTTGATGGCATGTGCGATGCGAAAATCACGGCAATTATGCAGAACAAAACCCAACCTTTGCAGCTTTGGTACGATTCCTTAAGTACCGTAGTAATGTGGACATGGAAGGCGAGCTTTCGGTCGAATGTGACTTCCAAATCTTTCATGGCTGTTGTTTTCGTGATGGTATTGTCATTTAAATTGTATTCATAATTAACTGGGTGCCGCATTCGACGAAATGTCATTGCAAAGCATTTCGAGGGATTAAATTCCATCTTATTGTCTAAGCTCCACTTGTATATCGTATCTATGTCTTGCTGCAGTGCTAAACAGTCACGCTCGGAGTTTATTTCGAGGTAAAATTTGAAGTCGTCAGCATACAATAGACATCTTGTATGCCGCAGGACTTGGGGAAGATCATTAACCATGATTAAAAATAATAAAGGTCCCAGAATTGAACCCTGATTCACTCCGGAACGCGTGTGGTAGGTGCCTGATTCGTACATACTGAGCCTAACTAACTGATGACGATTGTGTAGGTGGTCTGCGAAGAAACGGAGGAGAGATGGTGCAAAACCTATTCTGATAAGTTTCATCAGTAGCTTATCGGTGTTAACCCTATCCGACGCCTTTCGTAAGTCGAAATAAAGTACGTCTACCTGACTTTCGCGGTCCAAGCTGGAGGAGATATATTCAATAAGTGACAGGAGATTTGTGTCAACTGTCCTCTTGTTTCTAAAAACATGCTGCTCATTACATAAATATTTGTTTACTTGCTCGTAATTTTATCGCAGGAGTCCTCTAAACGTTGTTCACAAATCCGAAACCCAATTTTTTTTTCAGTTTAAACCAAATAGCTATTGACGACTTACGGCTTTGCGGTCAGGGAATAGGCAAATCAGGTAACCGAAAATGTTTCATTTTCGATTCGGAACCTTGTCGAATAGTTGTAAATAGCTATGCTGATGGACTAAGTGCGGAAACCAAACTCTCTAACATAGAACATTGAAGAAGATAAGTGAACAGATCATGCGGTGGTGAGAATATTAGCAAGATGGTAGCGACGCTAACTGCCCAGTTCGTCAAACGTACCGAATTACCAGACCGCACCAGATTACGATTATTATTTTTATCCAGTTGAAATATAACTTCATGTAGAGATTAGGTACCAAACGTGGATTAGAATTTCGTATACAAACCTAGTCGCGGCAAAAACCTAGTGTTGTCACATACATAGCCATACAATTAGACTTCGCCATAGCGCAGTATAATTAATTCTGTAGTAATCATAGTGTTGTCAGTAGCGGGCGGCGGGTTAACGTCGATTTGATGGTAATGACGCGACGTCACACGTCAAGAGTGACGCGTATGTGGAACAGGCTGTAATAAACATGTTAACATAATATGTATCTACGGAAATTCCAAATTCATAGGCTTGGAGATTAATATTTTATTTTCCTCTCTTTTTAAATTACTAAAACAATTTTCAAAAATTACTGCACAATTTTTTGCAGCCAAATATATAACTTTGCAATATTCCAGTTCAGAAGGTATGGATCTCAATCAAATGACAGAAAAATTTGACTTTAAGCTTTTCTCTGGCATTTACATTAGCGAGTTAAGTGCCATAATTACCCTTCACATTGAAAAACTGTCACTTTTGGACTCAAGATTGGACACATAACTTGCTACTTGAATAAACTCGCTACTCAACGAATGCAACTGATAATCAGCCATAAGAGCCGGAAAGCATCAGCGTGCATTTCTGTGCAGCAGATATCTTAAAACAATGAGAGGTACAATATCTATTAAGACCGCTTTTTTCGAACCCGTTCTAGTTCATCATCATCAGTCTACAGCAGTCCACTGCTGGACATAGGCCTCCCCAATTGCACGCCATTCAGCTAGATTTTTGGCAACTCTCATCCAGCTGCTACCAGCCACCCTGCGTGATCATCGCTCCACCTAGCCTAAGGGCATCCTACCTTACGTTTGCTGATTCGTGGTCTCCCTTCAAGAACACGTCTACTCCAACGGTCATCGGTTCTATGGCTAATCTGGCCATCCCATTGCCACTTCAGCTTGCTTATTCTGTGAGCTATGTCGACAATAGCGTATTCCATAGCTTGCTGAACGACCTTGATTTTATGGACCAGCCGTACCATGAGTGTGCACGTTTCGGCTTCGTAGGTCTTAACAGGCAGGACGCACTGATTGAAGACCAGACGGACAGACAGAGAAGACTAGTCTTTAGGTTCTGCGGAATACGCGACGAAGCTTCCGAAACGCTTTCCAGCCCAGCTCAATTTTACTGTTACCCTCCTTCTCAAAGTTGTTCTTACCAAACTGCAGAGTTTGCCCAAGGTAAACGTATTCTCGAACAACCCTGAGAGCACCGTTATTGACAGCAATCGGTCCCGGAGTGACGTGTTCTCTCTCTTTCATCTGCAAATCTCAAGTGTGAGATGTACTCGCCGTTAATGTTAATGCCGCGTCCTTCCCAGTTCAGCGTCTTAAACATATCCTCCAATGCGTTAGAGAACCATTTTGGGGAAATTACGTCCCCTTGTCTCACCCGTCCACACAGTGGGATATGTTCAGATCGCTGGTCCTGAGTTTGGACGGTCACTGTCGCGTTTTCATAAAGATATCTCAGCACTTGGATGTATCGGCAGTCGACTTGGCAACGTTGCAGAGACTCCAAAATAGGTCTCGATCGAGTCAAAAGCCTTCTCATGGTCCACAAACGCAAGACACAGGGGTCGATTATACTCTTCGGACTTCTGTATAATTTGCCGCACTGTGTGGATGTGGTCTATGGTGCTGTATTTTCCTCGAAACCCGACCTGCTCTGGTGGCTGAAACTCGTCGACGATTCGTGACGACTCTTGATAACAAATTATATACGTGGCTTGGGAGCGAAATGGGTCTGTAATTCTTAAAAAGGCTCTTTTTGTTACACATAAACATAAAAGAGTTTTGGTACCGATAGACAGACAATGCACCGCCTAAAGCAGTAAATAATTCGAGATTAGTTGTGACGACAGTGTAACAACTACTCGTGTGATTATTTGTGACGAATGTTCGAAACATAATCTATACGGAAGGCTGTAGTTTGTATAAAGGGTGGCGATTTAGTCACCTGCGTTGCATCCGTCAAGGATGTGATTCTAACCGTCATTCATAAACAACTTGAGGTAAGAACCTCAAATCCAAAGAGAGAAAGAAAATCTTATTCCTATACAAAAGTAGACAGATGAAACGACATAAACTTATTCAGATGCATGAACGAAAAGTTTTTTTTTAAATCGTATGTGAGTTTCATAGCTAAAATGGTTTAGCATGACGGGTAGACTCACCCCCTATATAGATGCAGGTCATTACATCGCTAGCCTGTATAACGAAAGAAATAAAGGTTTTTTTAACCCACGTGAACATATCACTGATTTTACTCATGATGTCATGCATGCGCTGTGTCTTCTCCTCGTTCCTCCTCCTCATGTCTTCAGTCCTGGCAGCCTGGTCTGCTAGTTGTTCTTGTAAGGATTCCATTTTTGCCAGTCTTCTGTTCTCGTTCATCTCGTTCCAGTCTCTACGGTCATCTGGAACAAGAAAGTGTTGTAAGTTATCTGAAACTCGAGCAACAAAAGGTTGCATGAGGGTTTGCTAACACATGCCTGCAGAATACATATGTGGGTTTGATTTCAAGTTGGATAAAGTGTTCCGGAAAGATTTTTTTTTGCAAAATTCTCCGCGGGATAATAATGGAGACTGCATTGATAAGTTTAAGGTGTTCTTTAGTATCTACTTGTTCTCTAAACTGCCCCATTGGCACTAGCTTGCAGTTCCCTAAATATTTACATCCAAACAATCCGAATAAGCAACCCAACCCTTCCTGAAATACAGTCTCTTTTATATCTATGTATGTATGTAGGTATATGAAAGCTATTCATGTTGACTGGACTATTTGCAATTCTCTTAGAAAGCCCAAAACTCTGGCTTTACAAGCAATCAAACAAGTGTTCGTCATTACTGTTCCGTTTACTCAGACAGACTTGTACATAAAGCACATACATTAATAAAAACCGGCCAAGTGCGAGTCGGACTCGCGCACGAAGGGTTCCGTACCATTATCTATAAAAACGGCAAAAAAATCATGTCTGTTGTATGGGAGCCCCCTTAAATATTTATTTTATTCTGTTTTTTAGTATTTGTTGTTATAGCGCCAACAGAAATACATCATCTGTGAAAATTTCAACTATCTAACTATCACGGTTCATGAGATACAGCCCGGTTACAGACGGACAGACTGACGGACGGGCAGCGGAGTCTTAGTAATAGGGTCCCGTTTTATCCTTTAGGTACGGAATCCTAAAAAGCAAGGCAGTCGCCACTTACTTAAATCTTTCTGTTAAAATCTTTTTTTTAAAGTTTCCACTTACTGGATATCTCAAAACACTGGATTATTTTCTTTTAGATGGAATAGAAGTTTCTCTAAGACAGTCTCTAAAAAGTATTAAAAAAACTGCCGTGATAGAGATCATAGTATACGTGTTGCTAATGTTACTCGCATTTTGTGGAAACTGGCAAGCTATTACGGTTCTAAAAGTACAGCCCTGTGATAGACAAAAAACAGATTCCTAAAGCCTGATTTACACGGTGCGATTAAGTTGCCCGTGCAATACCACAAGATGAAGCAACAATAAAAGTTGCATCGTCTAAATAGTGTTTAGAAGATGCAATTTAGATTTCGAGATACCTGTTCATAAGGGCCCGTTGTTTGATATATAGTTACACATGACCATTAGTCAATTTAACAATAATTCACTTGGCAATAGTCAATAGCTGTCAAAGTTTAACTACTCTGTCTGCGCATGGTTAATTTTTATAGCAAATTGTATTTTTTTTAACTATAGTTAGCTTAACCATCTGTCAAACAATATACTTATGTAATTTTTAACAAATCGTTAGTTTAACTAACGCATTTTAACTATTAGTATGTTTGACTACTGATCGAACAACGGGCCCTAAGGGTCCGTTGTTTGAAAAAAAATACAATTTGCTATAAAAGTTAACCATGCGCAGACAGAGTAGTTAAATTTTGACAGCTATTGACTATTGTCAAGTGACTAATTGTTAAATTGGCTAATGGTCATATGTATCAAAAAACGGGCCCTAAGTTGCAACTCTTCCGAAAGAGTTGTATCTACATGGCTCCCCTGATTTATAATGCTTTGCCTAAATCAATTACCCAATTACCTTTCAAGAAATTTTGTCCGGCTCTATGGAAGTGGCTATTGCAGGAATGTTTTTATTCAATTTACGAGTTTTTTGTAAAATGTCCCTGTCATTTTTTTCTCTTGCTCTGGCATCAAAGTACAGGCATAAGTAATTATTTAAGTAAGTTGATACTATGTTAAACTTTTTGTTATATTTAATGACATGGTATAAATGGAAGTGTGTGTACTATATAATAATGTACTAATTGAAATAATATTTAAAATTTTAAAATTAATTTAATTTAAATAATGTAAATTGAAAATTAATGCACTTCAATGATTTTATTTAATTGTAAATTGATTTGATTGTAAATGAAATTGACATGTAGCACTATGAAATGTTATGAACACCTTTGTAAACATACCATCTATCTGGCAATAGTTATTTGTGCAACAAGAGAGCAAAGTCGTTTTTTGCTGCGAGTGCTGATTTTGAATCCTGAGCAAGCGAAGGATTCAACGATTGAATCACGAGCGTAGCGAGTGATTCTAAAGTTGAATCCTGAGTGTGGCGAGGGATTCAAAGGCACGAGATGCAAAAAACTTTGCTCTCGTGTAACACACATAACTTTTCACTTCAGCAGCGAGAACACTTTAGGAGATAAAATAATAAACAGGAATAGATTGAAATAACTATTCATTGTGAATCAAAATAATTAGGATTGTAGGTAGAGGTACCAATTCAATAAAATGGAACATTTTAAAAGTTAAAAGTAAAATTACTGCAATTCTGCAAATTAAAAGTAACCCGCTCTTTTATTTAAATTAAGGCGTGTTCGGAAATAGCACCCATGATATTTTATTATTCAAAATATATTACGTAACATTATTAAAACTAGAGATAAATATGTACATGTTAATACAGTTTTATTTGCAGTAAATACTTATTTTCGTTTAAATACAACAATAAGTTAAACATTCAATAAATTACATTAAAAGACATAATTATCTTTTTGAAAAATTTCTTTAGTTAGTACGAAATTCCGAACGTGTTTGTCTTTGAGGTCGAATTCAAAATCGGAACTTCGAAAGGGCTGGTCTTTGTCTCTCTCTCTTTCTAATGGCGGGAAAGAGATAGAGTGTGAATGTTTCGAATTTTATGATTAACCCAAGGATGAATAAGATATTCGCGGCTTTCTGAAAAAAAATAATTAAAAAGTTACTTGGTCTCACTCAGTGAGCAAAATCGCATTTTGCTCACTGATTTCAGGCAGCAAAACCTACATGTTTGAGCTACTGAAGTGAAAATAAATATTATAATCTATTCTAAGTCATTTGTTGCTTCAATGGGGGCTATCGTTTTTGTGCTCACCAGTTGGCGCCACTGTCGAGTAAGGTCCTGTTGCAGCACTTTTATTTGATGTTTTGGATATGTTTAAGTACCCTTATAATCAGAGTATGTTTATTTTATTACATTTTAAAACTCCAAAAGAATATTTCGATTATAAGGTTCCTAAAATGGGCAAGCATGCAGCAGACAAATCTTATTCTTCCTTCCAGTGCTACCAAATTAGATCCTAACTTTTTACTTAAAATCTTAAGTCATAATTAATCAAGAATGGCACAACCATTACAGCTATTATGAATCATTCGCTAAAATCTGTGATAAAAAATCCCGCAAACAGTGAAAGTTCAGTACCTATTTTGACATCTAGAGACGTTACTCTACACTAGCTCCTCTAGCGCCGAACTCAAGCGCCGAACTCAAGCGCGATAGCCCTCATTGCACAGGCAAGAAACTTGTATCGTGAAAATGGGGCTTTTCATGCGTCAAACTCAACTCAAAAACGAAAACAAGATATCTTACTAATAGCCCGCCGCAGTGCCTTTAGCTCTCGTTTTAGCACATCGTTCTCAGCGCAGAAGTCTGTCAGCATCTGGTACACCGAGAAGTTCTCCTGCTCTATCCTCAGGAACAAGTCTATTATTCTGTCAGTTCTGTATTCTCCCGTGTATTCCTGGAGGATAGAAATTGGAAACTGTGTTGAACGTGACTAGCAGGAAATACATAATTATATGACCAATAGTAAACATAGTACTCAAATTGTTAACGGGTTTTTGTAGAATATTGAAGAAAATTTGCCCTATCTGGGACCTAAGGTCTGTAAAATTCTATTAATTTTCTAGCTATCCCTCAATGAAAGCTATAAATATTGAGCTTCTTTTATACTATCAATAAAATAATTCCTTATGTAGGTATTTCAAGTAACTGTTGTACGAAATATAGCGGTGCGATTATTATTTTTTTCATCGTCACCGATTCAGTAATTTACGAAATTACAATTTACCAAAGATAGTTACCGCCAATAGTCATACAGCTAAGAGCCTATACCAAAACCTGAAAAGGCTCTTGTGTTTTGGTCAGGGTTAGCTGTAATGCTGAGAGCGGTTCTCTCGCTAACCGCCCTTAGACCTCGTGCACGGCGTCGAGCGATTCGACTTGCGTCACGACGTCAAGCGACAAGCGCGCGCGTCCCGGTGTTTCCGTCTGTCGCTCCGCAAGTCGCGTCGCGATGACTCGTCGCATGCTCTTAACAACTTCTTTCATTTGTTTTCTCCGCAGTCGCTGTCGCAAGACGTGTGTCGCTTGAGCTTGTGGCTCATTTTAGTAAGGAGGTTCCCCTCTCGTCCATTTTAATAATAGTAGAAATAATACTTACAGAAATATCATCCAGCAAATTAAGATGATACTGATGCTGTTTCTTATTATTCTCTTCTTCCATCCTCTTCATTCTTTCCTCTCGCCTCTCTTGCTTCCTGTTGACCCTGGTCATGCCTTTGGTGGCCAGGAACAGGTAGATGGTCATCTCGTGGTCGTACCCTTTTATTAAGTCACGCATTTCCTGTAATCATAATAAAATATTCAAGTTAATGTGCTTTTTCGTAAGGTATTTCTCAGTTGTAGCTCGGAGTCTGGATTTGTACTCGTTTAATTGCAATAGGCCAATAGGTTTGCCCTACAAGTTGTTACTTAAAGTTATTATACTAGAGATTTGTTGTGGAAAGTTTTTTTTTACGTATACTCTGATCAGTAGACCTTTTTATATATTTTGTTGAGTGCCTGTTACTTGTTGACAGGCCTACACTGTCCTCCCATACCTATCAACACTGTAATTTGAAACATTGTAAAAGCCCCTTATTTTTAAAACAGTAACCGTGAAGTTAGTTGCCGGCTCTTCTCCATAGGAAACAACCAATTGGAACCGTGCACATAACTTCTGACGTTTCATAAGTGCCCATGTTGGTTTATGTGAAATAAAATATTCTGATTTTGATTTTTTCAGCATCAGGGAATACAAGCTTGATGCGACGTGGGTAAAAATAGTTTTTCACAGCCTACTGGTATCTCCAGAGGCATTTTTGGTAACATTTAAAAAGCCTCCATGAGTTGCTAAGGTATGGCTGGCTAATTCTGTGCTGTCCGCCTGGCTACCTGTGCTGTCCACCTGGCTACAAAACTTGCTGAATGACTAATGTTTTCACCACGACATGTTCTACTTTTTCATATAAAATACTAGCTACGGCCCGCGGTTTCACTCGCATAAGTCTCGATCCCATAGGAATATCGGGATAAAAAGTATCTTATATCTTAATCCAGGACATGGTCTATCCATGTGCCAAATTATATCCAAATTCGTTCAGCCAACTTAACGTGAATGTGTAACAAACAAACATACAAAAAATCAAATATTTTCTCTATATAATATTAGTTTATATTATCAAGTGCAACAGAAAATAAGGCCATGATCCTGTTGTCAGAAGGTCAGTAGTAAAGTTATGTCATCTCTAGTCGTAACACGTCAATAAAACTTTTACTACCTTATTCATAAATGTCTTTTTGAAAAGCTATTTTAGAGTATTACTACCTCACTTCATTGGAATTCAAATGGCAAGGACAAAGAATACCTCGAGTTTATAAATGTCAAGCAATAACCTAGTTCTCAAAAGTAATAGTAATAAATAAAACATTTTCTCCTAGATATGTAGTCAAAATTGTCTTTGATCGATGTAGACATTCGCAAACTAGGCTGAGAATCAGCACTTTTTGAACGTCAAAATATCATAAGACAGTGCCTCAAAACGAGGCGCTCTTCTCTACTTCCTAGTTCTTTAGCTAGAAAGAAGAATTGGCGCAACAAACTCTCTAGTATCACAGCTGTCTGTTCAGTTAGAAGAACTTGATTACCAAAAGTCAAAAGCAAATTAGCGACAAAAGGCTAAAAACGACGTCCTACAAATTGTGCTTTTGGTATCTACACCCAAAATCCACTTTAAGGACTAACGCGATCAAAGTTACAGACCCAAACAGTTCTCCAAAGTGTCAACGCCGTGAAGAATTGAGTACATTTCAACTTGAAACTTTAAATGGTGCAACTGCCCCTTTAACCATGATTTAGCTGAAGTTAGCTCATAAGTACCGTTAAGGGCCTTTTAGCTGTACCAATAGTTTAAAGTTATGAGGTGGTGCAATCAACAGTTGTTGTTTAACTTCATAAATTAATTAGGGTACTCTTTATATACGGTTTGAGCATCTCTCTTCGGGACTATTGTTCTGCTGAAAAATAATTTTGACGTCTAAATGCGCCTGAAAGTGACCACCAACTGCAATAACTAACATATTTGCAGAGTATGGCATAGTGAATATGACAAGTTCAGAACATAAGCAGTACACGTTAATTATCTGCAAATGATGACCCATCAACTGCAAACTGTTTGCTGGTGCCGTTCAGGGACTGAAAAACTAATATTATAAATGCTAAAGTAAGTTTGTTTGTTTGTTTGTTACCTTTTCACGCCTAAACCACTGAACCGATCATCCTGAAATTTTGCACATACGTTCTCAGGTGTACAGAAACGGACATAGGGTACCTATCATCCCGAAAAAAAGTACTGTTCCTGAGAA
This sequence comes from Dryobotodes eremita, assembly GCA_917490735.1. Lineage (NCBI taxonomy): Eukaryota > Metazoa > Arthropoda > Insecta > Lepidoptera > Noctuidae > Dryobotodes > Dryobotodes eremita. The sequence continues at coordinate 2,016,731 of OU823264.1, forward strand.
AAACAACAATAATGTTCTTGTAATGTTAATAAACTCAACCGCACTTATCAAAATTTTGCTATAGTGCGGTTAGTGGAAACGTTCTGGTGCGGTTCCGTCAAATGTTGTTGAAACCAGTGCTCTGAGTGGAAAACCTCACCAGATTTTATCGCCATAAAATGTTTTCCGTTTGCTTACAAGGTTTTATTCATAATTTTATCTTCCTGAAGTTTTAATACGATTTTATCAAGTCAATTCAATGCCGTAACAGCTGTGGATTCCCATATTTAAACCATTGAATTATAAAGGCTTCCTATCTCCATTATCCTAACTAATATTATAAATGCGAAAGTAAGTTTGTTTGTTACCTTTTCACGTCTGAAACCCTGAACCCATCATCCTGAAATTTTGCATATACGTTGTCAGGTGTACAGAAACGGACATAGGCTTTCATCCCGCAAAAAAGTACTGTTCCCGAGGAAAACAACAATAACGTTCTTATGATAATAGATGGCGCCACGTGTTTTTCGAATCATGATTGAATTATAACCCGAATTTATAGTCAAAGTCTAAATTAACGCGAGCGAAGCCGCGGGCAAAAGCTAGTATTTTATAAAATACGCGCGCGCTTAGGCGCCTAGTAACTACCAGGTTTTATAAAACCTAGTATAGTTACTAGGCGTCCGCTTATCGAATTTTGGTACGTTCGGCCATGTACAGCGTCTTTTCTGTAACTGGATGTCCATTAATGACCGCGTACTGAACCTAAAAGAAAAAACCAGACTACAAAGCACACAACACAACATATACAAGTAAAAAAGAAAAGAAGTGTAAAGTGCGTTGTGAGAAATTAGCAGGAAGGTGTGCCTCGCGGCTGCGCCAAATAGGTCCAGTTCAGCAAACATGTCAGAAAACTAGTGCCTGACGTTGGTCTTCAACTGGACCTTAAGTGTATGTCTAACCTACATCTACAAAGGAAATAGGGCCTACCTGTACTTGCAGCATCTGATCAATCTTCCCCTTCTCCTGCATGGTCTTCAACTTGGTGCACCACTCGTCTCTCTGGTCGTATGCCAGGGTCGAGGATTCGAACAGGTCGTTCAGGAACTTCTTGCCTTTGCATAGAGCTGACAGCATCTTCTCCCAGGCTTGGTTGAAGAGGGCTCTGTGGAGTAAGTCTTCAAGAAAATACTACTGGTATGATATATCTCAGTTAGTCAATGGAAACTGTTGAATATGAGTAAAAGGTCATCACCATCTGTCTAGCCTTTTCCCAACTATGTTGGGGTAGGCTTCCATTCTAACCGGATGCAGCTGAATACCAGTATTTTACATGGGGTGACTGCCTGTCTGACCTCCACAACCCAGTAGTAACTGCGTACCCAGTAGGGTAATACGATACTCCTTAGTAAGACTGCTTATCAGACTATCGGGTTTCTGACTACCCGTGATGACTGTCAAAGATCTACTGAGTTAAAGGTCAACGTAACATAAAAGCAAGCCCCTAAACTGAGACAAAAATTCGGACCCAGAATTTTTAAATGGAATAACTTTCGGTATGTCGTTGTCTTTCCTTTGTCTTCGGAGAATACGGTACAAAGGGGATCCCTTCTTTTCGCATAATGTTCTTTGTCCTAATATACTTCGGCATAACGATTTTGGCACAATTTGTTTTGGCATAATAATACTTCGGCATAATTTTTTTAGGCATACATTTTATGTTGGCATAATCATCTTAAAGACTAATTTGTTTTGGCATAAATTTGATTCGCATAACGTTAGTAGGCCTAATGACTATTAGCATAATATTGTTGGTTAAAAATTGAATATGCTGTGCAACAAAAGTTAGTGACAGAACCGAAATGCTGCAAAACCGACTCCACGTAGTCTTGTTTGTCCTACCCCTAGAGTGTAATTTAAAATCGCGTAGGCACGTAGGGGCAAGGCGGCCCGCGGGCTGAGGAGCAGGCGGCTGCGAGGGAGCCGCCGCGGCTGAGGCTGGCCGGCGAAGCCGGCCAACAAGCCGAAGCTGCGGTGGTGAGCGAAAGCGGTCTGCGACGATTAGCTCGCGTGGGGCCGCCGGAGGCCCGCAGCGCCGGAGCCGTGACAGAAACCTTGCCTGCTGCATGCTGCATGCTTGCTTGCATGCTGCATGCTTGCTTGTTTGCTGCATGCTTGCTTGCATGCTTGCTTGCATGCTGTATGCTTGCTTGCATGCTGTATGCTTGCTTGCTTCATGCTTCCTACAGCGAAAAAAAACCCCACAAAATTGTTCATAAAAAAGTTATGCTTTAGAACTTTATGCTTAATAAATTTATGCTTTAGAATATTATGCTTAATCATTATTATGGTTAGAGAAATTATGCTTAAAAAAATTATGCGTAAGCTGTTATGCGTAATTATATTATGCGAAAATATAATTATGCCAAACAAAATTATGCTAAGTTATATTAGGTCTTAACATTTTATGCAAATGGATAGGGAACCGGTACAAAGAGGTGTGCCGTTATGTATGAAGGTACAGAGTAGCGTTGAAAGATCCGAAGATGCGAAAGATACATTTTGTTTTTTTCGAAACTTTGAATCTGTCCTACTAAATACATGTAATTTTCGAAAAAACTAATTTCACGTTCGTCTGAAAAATACAATCATACACGTATAATACTTGTTAAATACTGTGTATTTTTCATATTTAAAAACCAAAGGGAAAAAATCTTGCGGAATGTTTCTGCATTTTATTGAAAAATACAGGGGCATTTGAAAGGTACATGTATTTTACATGTTATTTTCAACGCTAGTACCGAGGTTCTAGTACGGACGCCTGACGTAAACGTAGCGTAAATTCAAACGATTTTTGAATCCCTAATACAAGTCTCCAATAACTCGGGAGTCGATTGCCGACTCACGGCCAACGTAAGCGCGGGCTTGAGTACGGCGAGCAATGGGCAGCTCGCCATCCGGTAAGGACCAGGCCCGGGTCGCGGATTGTTCGAAAGAGTTACCGTGGCCCTGGCGCACAAGCAACTGAAGGAACACGGGTGGGTTTTAGTCAGTAAGAGTCTGACACGCCCTTCCGCTCCGCCCAGAGCGGGAGAAGTCATATGATGATTTCCCAAAAAAAAAAACAAGCATCCGATAAAAAAAAAATATTGTAATATTTTAATAATATTTAAAAGCTAACACCTTTAAAATAATAATAATATGTACAAGTATATAAAAAAGGGAGCGGAAAGAACCATAGGGCAACAAAATATTCGTCCGCATCGCTGTCAACAGGAAAAGTATCCAGAGGCTGGCAGCATTGCCACTTTGTATGGCAATGCTGATTCTTTGGCCAACAAATAGGCCAATCCTCTGGTTACGTGAAGAGTCATAGCATTTTGGTTGAATTTTTCATCAAACATAATTAGTATCCCGCATTGATATGAATAAAGTCTTAAAACTAAGTTAATATTACGTGCAAAATGAGTAATTTCGCTTTTAAAATCGTTCGAGTGTATATTACGTTTATTGCATCATTGATCAATCACGTTTTTGCCCAGATGTTTTGTAACTCCTATGGATTCTTTTAAGTAAATATCGCCATTTGAAAAGGGAATAGTTTTTGAATTTCGCTCAAAAGATGAAAATCTTCTGTCAAGTCGTATTCCTATATAATCCTGCAACGGATTTGAGGCCAAATCAGTAAAATTTCTGCCATACTTCCCGAGTGGAATCCAATACAAAAGAACGTTATTATTGAGAGAAGTTATTTGAGCCGAGAAGAACTGATCAGAGCCGTGAGAATGTTGGAAGCTGATTCTCGCCAACGTGCTGTGGCAATCGGTCTGGGCGCTAAGTGTTATAAGTCAACTTTGAACACGTTACCGCAACAGTGGCAGCATGGCAGAGCGACATGGAGGTCAGATACTAGACGTAAACGGTATTGAAGGACCCCTTACGCCAAGAACGTTTAAAATCATGCCAGGAAGTCCAAGCATACAGTGGTGGAACAATCATGATATGGGCGGGTATTTGGATCGGCGGAAAAACCGAACTGATTTGGATCAGAGGCAATCTCAATGCACAGATTTACGCTAAAACGACTGTATCAGATGTTATCATTCGTTTGCGGATCAATTTGGTGCTTCATTTCTGCTTATGAATGATAATGTACGTCCACACACTGCAAGAGTCGTTGCAAACACACTTGCTGCAGCTAATATCAACTTCCTACTATTGCTTGCTCAATCGCTAGACTTGAATCCCATTGAACATCCATGAGATATGCTTCAAAGAAGAGCTCTGCCAAATATGGATGCCGTACACACACCAGAAAATCTTTTCCGCCAGTTACAATGGACGTGGGCGGCCATTCCGCAATGTGATTTGGATGACTTCTTATTGACTATGCCGAATCGCTGAATTTGTGTTATACGCGGTAACGGCGGAAATACAGACTTCTAATTGTTTATTTTACGCAATAAAAACCTTTAAGAACTTTTATTTTTATGTTTTTATCAGATTTGAATATCAGGATTAACTAAGGTGAACAATCCATCTTATGTAAAAATCGCCAAGTCTTTATTAATGCAAAACTCGAAATTCGCTATTTATACTTAAGAATGGAAATAAAAAATATCATATATCACGGGTTTTCGTAATCTACCCCTAACGGAGGGTATTAAATGTTAGAGGGGGATTTATTGCTTGGCTTGATTAACTCAAAAATGGGTAAGTATAAATAATTGAAACATAACAAACGATTTTTCAAAACTCAACCACTCTCGGGGTGAAAGAGGGAGGAAACACAGGTGGGACTCAGTTTTTATGAAAAATAATTTTCCATCGATCAATCAACTTGAAAATTTACCAAAATACTTTTAGAAAAGAAGATAATCATACATTTTTGAAAAATACGTTTTAAAAGAGGTGGAAGGGTATTTAAATATGGTGGGGGAAAATACGAAATTTACGTGAGCGAAGTCGCGGGCGAAGTGCTCGTTTATAATATGTATAGAAAGCATTTACCTATCTTGTAACATGTGGTCGATTTCTTCTCTGATCTTTTTGTTCTCAAACTGGATGGCGTTGAACCTCAGTTTGGCAGTCTCCAGCTTGTTCTCAGCTGATACCAGCCGGTACTCGCTTTGCCAGCGACGTTCTTCAAGCTGTTACAGAAAAAAAAACTTGGAGTTTTTCTGTGCCGTATAAAGTCAGGGAAATGGACTACCAACATAAATTGTCTATCAAATTAGAACTGTCATTCTTTGACAGTTGAATGAAATGATTATAATTATAACACGGCACATTGACCTAGGGCGACAATTAGCTTAATTATTTCCCTGACTGTACAAAATAATGTTACATGCATAAATAGCCTAACTTGGAAACTAATTCCTTCCCGGCTCTTTAACCCCTTGTTTTTGAGGTACTGTCAAACGGGGTGATACGCAGGGGTGAATCGTGACGAAACTTTAAAAGGGATTTTAACATTGAAATAATATAGTTTGTTGCCAACACTTTGCACTTAATCGTTAATTATAACACAGTAAACACATTAGAGTCCTTTTTGACAGCAAACTTATATTATTTAAAATGTTAAAATCCCTTTTAAAGTTTCGTCTCGTTCCACCCCTGCATCCTTATTCACCCTGTTTGACGGTACTTTAACCTAAGTTTATCTATTCGATATAACTATTGGTTCGACCTCGCGTTTCTGTTTCGCTTGAATAGATAACTTTCAAAGAGTCACAAAGAGTCGAAAGCATTCGGAGGGCCTTCACGAAACACCTAATACTTTCTGTAAAATATCTCCCCGGCGCGGCGTCCATATGAACAACGTGTTCGATATAACACACAATATGGATACTCTACGCAACCGTCGACTGACACAGGATTTAATGTTTCTCCACAAATTGGTCAATAATAAATTAGACTGTTACAAATTAGTTGAGCATATTGGACTAAAAGTTCCTAACAAAATATCCAAATACCCTGTAACTAATATATTTCATGCTCAAGCATCCAAGGCAAATATTGGGGTAAACTCACCACTAAACATATTCAGTAGAGAGATGCATTCTTTGATAAAATTTGTACCAGATGTCGACGTACACCTTTTTTTTTTTTAAATGGCAGCTCGTAGTTGTGACCACTGAGGTACTGGCTACTTAACCGAACTGTCCTGTGGGTGCCTTAAGATTTTACTCGAAAAGCCTCCAGCCAGGAGTCGACTTATACCAAGATTCCCTAAGTCTTTATAGCCAAAATACTGAAGTCTTGAAAAACGCAATCTGGAAACTCTTTACATTTTTATTCTTTATTTTCCCTTATAATCTCATTTTTATCTCAATTTATATTGTTTACTAGCTGTTGCTCGCGACTTTGTCTGCTATCCAGAATGAAAAGTAGCTCATGTCCTTACCCAGGTCATGGTCTATCTGTGTGCCAAATCCGTTTAGCCGTTTTCGCGTAAAAGCGTAACACACAAACAAACTTACTTTTGCATTTATAATAGTATTAGTTAGGATGTCTTAGTCTTAAACAAGTGGGCAAAATTGCAATATTGTTCGTCAATATTTTGGTTGGTGGGGAAATTGAACCCATAACCCACTGCTCCAAAACTACTGTGAATTAAGTATGGAAGTTTGTTTGTCCCTAAGTTATGGAATCAAGTGTTACTTTACGGAAATCCGTGATAGTACCGTAAAGGTGGGTTACTTTAGCTATTTGTTAGGATTCCGTACCCAAAGGGTAAATCGGGACCCTATTACTAAGATTCCGCTGTCCATCCGTCTGTCTGTCCGTGTGTCACCAGGTTGTATCTCATGAACCGTGATAGTTAGACAGTTGAAATTTTCACAGATGATGTATTTCTGTTGCCGCTATAACAACAAATACTAAAAAAGAGAATAAAATAAATATTTAAGGGGGCTCCCATACAACAGACATGATTTTTTTGCTGTTTTTGTAGATAATGGTACGGAACCCTTCGTGCGCGAGTCCGACTCGCACTTGGCCGGTATTTTTCTAATAATTTTCGAATTTTATTTGTAGTTTGTATTGGTATTATCTATTTAGTGGTCTTACATGTTATAAAGAAGCTCAAGGATGTAAACAACAAGATGCGAAGTGTATTTTAGAAACATGATCTGTAATTTGTTTTTTTTTAATTAAAGTTTGGGCCAAAGTTGTTCTTAGGAAAGGGTTACTTTAACCCCATGAACTTTATCGGTGAAAAATCGTACTTGCAGCTATCAGTTGCCAAAGAAACCACCAAAGGCGGTAATATTGAATATTCAGAAGAGGTTTTTGTTTTTACGAAAAAAGTTCGAAATAAATTGAAATACGATTTAAAATCAACTTTATATATTTAAAAAGATTTACAGTAACAAAATATCTCAAAAAATACTGTTGTTGTTGTGTGTGACTGTGTTGTGTGTTACTGTCAAAACTTCAAATGGCACGTACATGACTGTAGCAATGTGCCAATGTGCACTCAAGTCGGTAAAACAGTTCCGCAAGTAAATGTCTATACCGCCATCTATTAGTTACCGAAGGAACTACGACGTTCGGTTGTGTAGTCGCGTCGCGACACGGCGGCGACCAGTTCAATTTTTTTTTCGATTTGGGCTAAAGTTATGCCTTAGGGTCAAAGTAATCCGCTTCTGCGGTATTTAAAATGTTATGCAAAAATATTTAGTTTTAAGCCTGGATCTAGTTATAGCGGAATTAAAACTAAATATTTTTACATAACATCTTACTGTTTGATCCTATTGAACGGCATAATTATTTCCATTTAAAAATCGCTTTTCCACGAATCTATGTATTTCGCATGTTTGTTATTATCAACGTTAACCAGTAAAAGACTTCCTGATAATGTTTATACTAAGCGGCGACACTCACAATGGCATGTGTATTAGCAGTACGTTAAAGGCTCGTAAACACTGGCGCGACGCGACGCCCGACACAAAGCACCGCGTGTCGCGCAACGAGCGGCGCCTTTGTGTAGCGCTGTCGCGTCGCGCCTGTCTGTGGGAGCCTTTATGGAATACCTTGCCCGTGTCGATAAGGCGTGCTCAATTTTTGTCCAATTTTAAAATTCTAGTTAAAACATTTCCTCTACTTAAACATCATCATTACATTAATTTCCTTCAACTTATTTCATGTTTATTATTGTATTATGTATGTATGTATTTCTTGTATATGTAAATGGTACACCACTGACTACCTGCATTTTTGTCTCTCCTTCTCCCTTTTATCCATCCAAAGGTTGTCCGTAAAAGATCGCTTTTAGCGGTAAGACTGCCCTGTGTAAAATTTCTACATTTATGTCTGTAATTTTTATGGTGTAAAGAGGAATGGAATAAAGAGTAGTCTATTCTATTCTAGTCCTATTCTTAGGAAGGAAATATAATTAAAAAGGGTATGCACCACTTGAAGACAGCAGAGTAGTTTATTTTATCATTCTAGAATCCGTCTAAATAAATCTCCTTAATGAGACGGAAATAAAATTGATCTTGAATCCGAGAAATTTTCTTTTTTGTGGTAAAACTAAAATAGACAGAATAATGTATGTTGCATTTTTAACAGACTACGGCAACGCTCTTTGGCTTTGCCTGTGAGGGTAATAATAAAGTCCTGCACCAACCGGGGGTTGTCCTTGAGTGCACTTGCATAGTGCATACAGGGATAATCGTCGGTTGGTGCCTCATTCCATTTAAAATTGTCTAAGGGGCCTCTGCGAGTTGGCTTCGGCCCCTGGTACGCCTTCCAAAGGACCGGGACCCCATGGTACTGAGATAATTATGTTAACATGTAAAAAATTGCTTTATTTTCAGGCTACTAAGGTGCATAATAAAATACACAAAATAGTAAAACATCACTACAACATCTATTTACTACGTTGGGTCGACGACGTATTGCGTATGTTTTTAACGGATTATGTATGAATGTATGTTCATCTGACCCCTCATAGTAATAACCCCTAAACTACGCGTCGTAATTTGACAAACGAGGTATCGTTCGAAGCGTCATGTTGTTCCGCGGGTTACAGGCTATATGACGTCACATAAAATCCGGAGCCACACGTCATTACTGAGTCATGCAATTAAGACATAAATATAGGCTCATTCTGGAGAGTACAAAACAAGTTTGTGAGGTACTAGTACTTGTATATAAATAGGTATGTACACCATACAAGCGTATGGTGTACATACCTATTTTATCCGCTTATGTACCTTACTTTATTTATTTTGGATATGGTTGGATATAACGAACTGAGGGTCAGGAGGGATCTCGTGCGTGAGTGAGAGGCAATCGTTGCGCCCTCACGTCCCTAGTAGCCGCAGGAGGAGACGCCTTGGGCGTCGGGAGTCGATAGCCGATTCCCGGCTACCGTAGGCGCGGGCTTGCGGACGGCGAGCAATGGACAGCTCGCCGTCCGGTAAGGACCAGGCCCGGGTCGACGGCGCGTTGTGTTGCACGCGCGCCTCTAAGAGATGTCAGCACACATTGACGGGGTCCGTTAGGGCCGATGCCTGCCGGGGTCGCGGGTTTGTCCAAAAGGGTTACCGTGGTCCTGGCACACAGGCAACAAGGAACACGAGTGGGTTTTAGTCAGTAAAAGTCTGACACGCCCTCCCGCTCTCCCTAGAGCGGGAGAAATCCTTTTTATGATTTCCCAACCAAAAAAAAGGAGGGATCTCGTACACAACTCGTACATATCCAAAGTACGTAGAGGGACGGTACATAATGCGGACATTTTAGGTTATCTACCTCTCCGAAACACACAAGTTTGTGTGTTTCGAAGAGGTACGTGTGGCGACGATGATGGTTACGGCTGCGGGCGGAGCCACGCCAGCACTAGTCTTCTAATTGAGGCGCCACTGACGGGTACACTCCGTACTGGCAACCTTATAGCTAGTGACACGGACCTATTTTGTTGTTCTTTGAGTGAGTTCACAAAGAATGCATTGTTTCTAATAAGTTACAAAATTTTATTATAATAATAAGTTAATAATAAGTGAGTTGTAATTAGTACTGCCTCGTTGGTCTTGGTGGTAGCAAGGCGCTACTGCTGAGCATAAGTTCCTGGGTTCGATTCCCAGGTCGGGCAGTGTTATAAGTGTTATCGGGTTTTTCTACTTAAATTTTTTTATTAGCAGCCCGGATTCTGGATTTGTGCCCGGGTGATGGCAATAGGCGTGCCCCCTAATACATAGGACTTAAACATAACTGGCGAAATGTGGGTGTACTATTGATATCAATCATGACAGTCTTATCACCTTTAAAAGTAAATTAGGTAAGCAGTTTCAGTTAGAGGACATATTTTGACTTATAAATCACTTTTTTTTAAACATTAACTAATTCATTCAGACACAATATTGAAAATCTAGTTAATGTTTGGTTTTATTGTAAAGTATCTTAATAGTACGCAATTTTTTAAGCTATAGCATAGCTTTTATCGCGGACTTTGAACTGACTTGAATCAAGAAATTCCGTAACGAAAATAAAACCTAACACCCCCCACTCCGGCTACCATGTAGCTCGGCCGAGCGTCCGCTTAACGTGTATGTATATGGTACGACTGTACTTGAATTAATATTTAAGAAAAAAATACTGCATAAATAAAAAATAAATAAATAATTATAATTGCAGAAGTTGATAAAAAATGCTATGCAATAGCTTTACCGCGGCAGTCCCCGAGTGCCACACGTGTTGTTTTTTTCTTTTCTAACTTTAATTATGATTGTATTCAGAGCATTGTGTGCATTACAAGATGAAGTAACTAAAAACTGTTTTATTATTGTAACAGATAATTGTAATGTATCTCATTGGTAATCCTTTAATAGATAAATAAATACTATAGGTACTCCTCTGCCCAACCCTTCGGGGTAATAAGGCGTGAGGGTATGTTTGTAAATTATAATAATAAGTATTTAGAAAAGGGATTTAAATAAGGGTTTAGTATAAGTACACTATCGCAATGGGTTACCCTGTAATGATAGATGTAAGTTGGAAATAAATAAATCGTACAGATTACGTGTGACTCCGGTTATACGAATATCGAAACAAATCGACATCGATGTCTTGTTTATACCTTTTCAGTTGGCGTTTTTGTCGTAGTTGGGTTTTTAGGTTTTTAACTTTATTTCTTTAAGACAATCCTTATTCATAAAACATTTTTAAGGTCAGTTTTTGATGCCTGTGTTTCAAGAAGGCCTCTGTATGTTGATAATTACCTGCCCCTGTGTTGTGTTTGCTAGTTTTCTTAGATCCAATGTTTCTTTATGGTTTTTCTGTATTAAGCCATTGATCTGATCCATCATTGCTACATCAGCTGAAAACAAGTATATTTATATTTATTATTATTTCTGATGTTACTTCCATGTGTCGCATATAAAAAAGTCGTTATAGCCCATTGGTTATGGCCTCGCCTCTCATTCACGAGATTCTGGGTTCAGATATGGGAAAGGACCAATTTACTTTTAAAATGAATATGTACTTTCTAAGATTATCTTGGACATCAATGAAGGAAAACCTGGACCTGTAGTTAATATAAAGCTGAAATCGACCACCCATCTTAAGCAAGCGTGCTATGCAATGTTCGTGCCTTATCTGTACGAGAAGAGGCCTTTGTCTTGCAGTAGGACAGTAATAGGCTTTTATTATTATCATATAGCAGCAACAGTATCCTGAAAACCCTAGCCGAACAACACGATGCACCTATACTGAGACACTTTGTCAGGTTGCTCGTGCGGCAGGTATGAATATATAATAGGTACCTACTGTTTTATTCTAATTCATAAATACTAACCCTTAGTTGATAAGTCGTTACTAACCAGTGGACCAATGTTGTCTAATCAAATAAATAAATAATAATAATAATCATATTACTCCTGTCCATTGGGTAGACGATTAACTAAGCCTAGATCCTAAAATATATGTAAAAACACAAAAATGTCAAAAACTTTTGGTGTCAAGTTTGGGGGAGTGTAGCCGATCGATGACTTGCTACGAGCGCGTAGCTCGCGTAGCTATGACGTCAGCTGCGACGTAGCTGTGTCGTAGCATGTGCCCGTAGCTCTGTATAGTAGTAGGTCACTGTATCCGAACTAAGATACGATAATATTAATCGTTTAAATTATTAAAAAAAAAAAAAAAACATTTATAGGCATACGACAAACATAAATTATTATTTCAGCCATAAAAACAAAGTGCACATTATTGAGGCGCGATAGTTTCTGGATTCTTGTTATAAGTTAAACCACCAGTAAAATGTTGCTAAATCTACACCAGCTTTTTTTTTTTGCTTGGGATGTCATCAAATAACTTCTCCCGCTCTGGACGGAGCTGGGCGTGTCAGACTTTTACTGACTTAAACCCACCCGTGTACCTTCAGTTGCCTGTATGTAACTCTTTCGAACAATCCGCGACCCTGGCAGGAAATCTACACCACCTATCGGCCAGGCTGTCTGTCACATGGCTGTATCATTTAAAACTGCACTAGCTTTTCAAATAATACTTTTGTAGCGGTATCTACATCGCCACATGCGAGCTACACGTCACACTGACGTCACGCAAAATTCTGCATCGCGCAAGCAAAGTTTACCGCGCAACTAGCATATATACAACGTCCCGGCATCAATCGTCGGGCAGTTGCCCACCAGACAAGGTACCCGTCTGGTCGGAGGATCCTCCCTTTTCTATGGAGGCATTAGTGAACTTTACACCCTGTATCCCCTTTTATCATAGTAATGTAGTAAAAATATGATCAATGATAACACTAGTTCATTTTTGTATTTGACTTACTTATGAGTCCCGTCTAAACCAGTGGTAATGTGTAACAGTTACCACGCCCATCAAACACACTGGTGATAACATTATATTCCTACATTACCTTCGACCTCCTGCTCAGTCTCCACTCTGTGCATCAACGAGGTCTTCAGTTCCATTTTCATCCTCTTATCCTTCTTTTTGTGAGCTCCTGATCTTGCTATCTATGGAGAAAACGAAAGATAAACTCTTAATAACCTTTTCCAGCTTTATTGGAGTCGCCAATAATATTAAGTATGGATTAAACGTAACTGGAGTTATGTGGGTGTACTATGCAACTCTGCCGGGAACTTGGCTCTGGCTTAAAATTTAAAGGCATAATATTGTTTGGCATAATGTTTTTACATAACTTTTATTAGCATAATGATACTGTGGCATAATAATACTTCGGCATAATGCAATGGCTAGGTTAGGTTAGGTTAATTTATGGCAAAACATTTATGCGTAATGATCATTATGCTGAATTTCATTATGCCAAAGTTATATTATGTCTTAAAATTGTATGCAAATGGATAGGGAACCATCTCTGTCTAGCCCTTCGAGGAATACAGGCGTTGGTCCTCCACCTTAACTGCGTAACACACTATCTATCACAATCTAAATCATTTTGAAGCCTATTACTAATCCATTGCTTCATATGTTCGAAAAATTTGCCTGCTCAACAACGTAAATAACGCAATTAATGTTGTTGAACTGTCAAAATGAAAGCTTTTCCTACTGTTAGTGTGTTGTGCAATTACCCCGCTGTTCTTGATTTTTCTTCGATCGTGTCGTATTGCTATCCCATCGGACTAAGAGAGTGCGGGAAGAAAGAGTGCACCTGTGTCTGCGCACACACTTGTGCACTATACTAATACCGCCTAGTCTCCGCTGGGATTGGACGCCATGACGGAAATTCAGTCAGGAGGACTATTAATACCATAACATAATATTAAAGGAGTAGGCAGAGATGTTCATTACAACCACATTACTCTAGTCATGTGTAAATCCCAGAGGGCAAGCCAATTGCCATTAACCGGGCACAAATCGAAATTTCTTAATGAAACAATCCAATATCGCTTGGCCCGACAAGGGAATCGAACCCAGAACCTCACGTTCATCATTCGTGCTTGCAGCCAATAGACCAACGAGGGTCTCTGTATTAGTACTTTTTGTGAAGCGACTGGAGAAACCATCACAGCGGTGGGGCTAGCACAAAAAATGCTAACTTACAGCGAAGTTTTTTACGAGAGTAAATAGTAATAAATATGGAAGTGTGTTCGTTTCACTCGACTGCTCTTGCTAGCTCGACTGTGTGATTAAGTGCAATATTTACTTATTCTTTTATTTACTTTCCTAATCGTGCAATGAACAGTAATGATTGGCTACGTGTAATTTTATTTAGCGTGTATTTTATTCAAGACTTTATTACCTAGACATAAATATTGAATGACTAGCTTTGCCCGTGGCTTCGACCGCGTGGAGGTCGGAAATTATCTCATGGGAACGTACTGCCGGGATAAAAAGTATCCTACGTGTTAATCCAGGTTATAAACTGTATGTGTTCCAAATTCCATCCAAATCCGTTCAGGAGTTTTTGCGTGGAAGAGTAACAAACATCCATCCATCCATCCATCCTCACAAACTTTCATATTTATAATATTAGTAGGATTTAATACTGATTACTATACTGATTTAAAATAAAAAGATTTTATGTCTTTGTTTTAGAGGTCAACGACCGCTGATAGTGCTGTTACATGAAGTATGAGTTGAAAAAATATGTTTATCGTGTTTAGAAAAAAACTGATTTTTAAACTGTTATTTCAAGTGAATACACAGAATACACTAACTGCGGACGATGATCCCCAAAAAAAAAAATTTTTTTTAGTTTTGTCATGTTTAGATATCGATAGCCATCACGTCTGCGGAGTTTCGCTAGCTAATTTAATTTGAACCTGTGTATTTCTAAAACTTTGCTTGTCACTCTTAATTTCTTATGTATCATGGATGCGTTTTAAAACACAAATGGCATTAAGTCGATTCTCACTTGTCGTCATCTCCGAAATACTGCAGTCGATTAAAGTCCTTTTACAATTTTTTTACCTCTGATAGCAGCAACCCAATAGCAACCTTATTACAACGATAATAAAGATCACTGTGATTTTGGCAGACTTGTCAATGGCAGCAACCTGAAAATAACCCTATTGTAACGTGAATAAAGATCATTATGATTTTGGCAGACTTGTCAGTGGCAGCAACCCGAAAGTAACCTTATTGTAACGTGAATAAAGATCATTTTGATTTTGGCAGACTTGTCAGTGGCAGAAACCCGAAAATAGCCTTATTATAACGCAAATAAAGATCATTTTTATTTTGACAGAATTGTCAATGGCAGCAACCCAAAAGTACCCTTATTGTAGCGTAAATAAAAATCACTGTGATTTTGACAGTGATGGAAAATCAGAGGTAATCGAAGTCTCAATACGCAGTGCAGTAACTAATAGCTTAGCTACGGCCCCAGCTGTGCGGTAAAAAAAAACATAAGTTAAAGTAAATTACCATAATGTCCTTGCAGAGGTTGAGGTACTCCTTCTTCAGTTGTCTCATCAGCTCGTCTTGTCTCCTGAACTGAGGGTGGACTCCCATCGTGCGCTGCTGGCGGTCCACTTGGATCATTCGAACCTGGTGAAAGAGATGGCTATGATTTTTTATAAGAGCATTTTTGAATGAATTCGATAACTATGCTCGCTTCCTTATAAGTACATTTTCATAGTGGACTATAAAAGCAAAATGCAAGTTATGATAGTTTGCATCCAAAATGCGCAATGTGCCCTTCTTAATAAGCATAGGTACATAGACTCACGCTTTTTTCCCATGTGGGTAGGCAGAAACTACAGAACGCCACCTGCTACGATTCTTACATACTTTTGCCGCGTTCATTAGTGTTTTGCTCGTTTTTCGATATTTCTAATAAAATTTATAAACCACACCGAAAATACAATTTCATTTTAAAAACTCCATGTAACCTGTCTTTGCAGTCGCAAATGTTCGTCCTCCATTTTTCGCAGCACCTCGATGTCAGTGGACTGAATTTCAGTGGTTTGTCCGTCCATTTTAATTAATTATACAATAATATATCTCTGTGTTACGTAAATTGTGTAAAAATTAAATTTGATTATGAAACATTGCCATTTTCCTCGGCCCACTGGATGTGGTGTTTTTTTTTCGTAATTAAATTAGTATTTTTTGTCCGTTAAAAAGCAAGAAGGTACTTTGAATGTTACTTTTGTTTGAGCCTTATTTTAAGCATTAGATTCTTAATTAAGCATCTGTGTTATTAGTTCATTGCTTGTTTAAATATTTGCTGGCAAAAATCTATTAAATCTTCTATAGCAAATTGGAGCGAGATTGGACGAGACCTTGAGTATGTAGACCGCAAATCTGCAAGCGTAGTATGGGATGCCCATCATATAGATGGATCTATAACCGATAAAAGAGGCGGGGACTGGTTAGATATGATTGGCAGTAAACTGGATATTGTGGTGCATCTTGTAAGTGGCCTATATCCTGCAGTTGATTGCGATAGGCCGAGTTGATTGATAATTAACGATTCCTATTATTTACGGACCGTTATTGGTTAAAATTAAGACTCTTGTATCTTTACCAATAATGAAGCGAAGACCTCATAGCTTTGCATAGTAGACCCTCCTATATGGAAGTAGCTACCAAAGGTAAAATTAGCTTACGAATCTATTTATATGCCCAGTTTGGCATTAAAAAATGCTACCATTGGTAAGCAAAACGATTCGTTTTTGTTTATAGGAACCGATATAAGTGCACAATCAATCAATAGTCTGTCAGTCTGATAATATTAAATACAGTATGATAATATAATGTGAGCGCGTGCGCAGGCGACGCGAAGGTGAGAGTGGGAGTGAGTCAAAACACTGAATATTATTGAGTAGGTATTATGTTTTAGGTAGGTACATAGGCATTTAATTATTTATGTGTGGTGAAGTTTACTTAAATACTTTTTATGTTATTTTATAATATTTGTTATTTTATGTGTTATGGTTCTATTATAAACTCGTAAGTACTGTTTATTTTACATAACATAGCATAACATCACGCCTCTGTTCCCCGCAGGGTTAGGCAGAGGTGTACCTATAGTACACCCACATTTTGCCAGTTATGTTTAAGTCCCATGTAACAGGGGGCGAGCCTATTGCCACGAACCGGGCACAAATCCAGACTCCAACTGCTACTGAGAAATTCCAGATGGCAAAACCCAATAACACTTTGTCCGACCCGGGAATCGAACCCAGGACCTCATGCTCAGCAGAAGCGCTTGCGACCACTAGACCAACTTAGTTAACTTTATATACTTTATTTTTGTCTAATCTGTACAAATCTATAAACCTGACTTGGTTTCCGTACGGCGTTTTCGATTGACCAATGAAAATCAGCGCTGTGCTGTGGGTCCCCTGTAGCACAGCTTCATGCTGAGTGGAAACCTTCTTGTTACAGTTACGGCGTGCAGCTGCCGACTATTAACATTGTGTGTTCGTAACTACAAAATCTGTTTTGTTTTTATGTTTTTATTCGACTGACCTTATATTTTTGTATGCACGTGTTTCTATGACAAATAAATCTATATCTTTTTTTTTTTTCATTCTTTCTTTCTTTCAGTTACTTAATTATTACGAAAGTTGACACCCTACGTCAATTTGCCGTGTTGTACCTATTTATACAACTGTCAAAATATGACATTTATGATTTGAGTATATGGAAAATCCTAACTTCCTAACTATCCTAATCCTAACTAGTCGTAACTATCCTAATCCTAACTATCCTAATCCTAACTTAATATTATAAATGCGAAAGTAAGTTTGTTTGTTTGTTTGTTACCTTTTCACGCCTAAACTACTGAACCGATCATCCTGAAATTTTGCATATACGTTGTCAGGTGTACAGAAACGGACATAGGGTACCTTTCATCCCGAAAAAAGGTACTATTCCCGAGGAAAACAACAATAACGTTCCTTTGACAATAGATGGCGCCACGTGTCTTTCGAATCATGATTGAATTATAACCCGAATTGATAGTCAAAGTCTAAATTAACGCGAGCGAAGCCGCGGGCAAAAGCTAGTCTAACAATAAATTAATCAACATCAACAACAAATAACAACAAACGACAATACATTTTCATGACTTTACTAAAGTTGCTAACACACAAAGCAAGCGTGACGCTGCATCCGTTTAGCTTTTCTTGTATTGCCGTGCAGCGCGATAAATAGTGCCATGTAATTTATAAAAACGTGTTAATACACACGGCTACACATCAAGCTATACATTTCCAGTATAACATGATCTCTCATTGTACGGAAATCCAATACAGTGCGAGATCAGCTTATACTGGAAATGTATAGCTTGATATGTAGCCGTGTCTACAGTCACCAAGAGAGATAAGTAACCAGGGTCGTCGATACAGCTGAAGTTTAGTAAGAAACCCTTGAATGTTTTCAAACGAAATTTAATTTGCGGAATAAACTGTTTGTTTTCTATAAATTAAGTTAAATTTTATTCGAAAATATCCATCGGTTTCTTACTAAATTTCAACTATATCGACAACCCTGGTTACTTATCACATTTGGTGACCGTACATGAGAAAAAGCTGTGTACCATAAATCCATAATAAACATGGAAAATATCATACAAATGACTTTAAGCTACTTACCTAAGGGTACCTTATGCTCTTATCCATAAATAAAAGCGATTTATTAAAGAATAGAGTTGTAGCAGTTAAGCTGTGTTGCCAGCACTCGCCAGTAAGTTGTGTATTGTTGCCAGACACAAAATAAACGTTTCTATTGTACGACAGTAAATGTTTTGTTAAGAGTTCCTGTTTTAAGTTTGTGGAGTTTAAAATGTGGTGTAAGGAATATTGTTCAAGTAGAATAAGAGTAATATTATCTTATAGCTATTTAAATAGTGCTTTTTTAACCCCAGACGCAAAAAGAGGGGTGTTATAAGTTTGACCGCTATGTGTGTGTGTGTGTGTCTGTCTGTGCCACCGTAGCTCTTAAACGGGTGAACCGATTTAGATGCGATTTTTTTTAGTTGAAAGCAGGTTTACTAGCGGTGGTTCTTAGACATGTTCTATCAAAATCGGTTCAGGTGTTTCAAGGTTATCAGCTCTTTTTGGTGTCGGGGGTTTTTTAATTTTACCTATTATACAGAATTAAATCTAGCTATTTCTCCGTAGCAGTAAATCATCCCAGAAACTCCATTTCGATACGAAATTTTCTGCTCATTCCCTTATTTCAAAACTATTAGTTATTTGATTCAGGTCTATGTATTTGTGCACGTGGGTTTTGCGTCCATATCATACTATACTCGTAGACTGTCGCTTCAGGAAAAAACGTTTATAGAAAGGCAAATCTGTAAAAGCTGAAAATCGAACCTGGACGCTAAATTCCCCAGCATCTGCACAGAGACAGACATTAAGATGACAGATCCTGTATTCATTCACACGCCGGCCGTTTTCATTCACACTGTGCGGCTGCCACTCACACCGACGCGTAATGTTTATGATCATAAAAATCAAAATAAAAAGTCGTTTATTCATATTAGGCTGAGAATCAGCACTTTATGAACGTCATAATTACATAAGACAGTCCCCCAAAATGCCCGTCACTTCCTAGTGCTTTAGCTGGAAAGAAGAAGTGGTGCAACAAACTCCCAGCAGTTCAGCTCAGACATGAAGAGAACAATATTATTGTTTTTAAATTATGGCACATAAGAGGGATCAAATGGCTTGAAAAGGGATGTCAATATAATAATAATAAACTTTATATTCTTTTTTTTATATAAATATTTATAAATTTATTCAGTATGTGTTGAGCAAACGAAAGGAATAATAATAATAATATTTATTCAAAAAGAAAAATTGGTAAATATGATGATGATAATAAGATATAGCTTTGACCCATAAAGAAAATAAAAAAAGTTATAATATTTCCATTTAGCCATGAAGACAGATCTTCGTAAAATATAAAAATAAAAAGTAAACTCTAATTGAGTCGTATTTTTATATTAACCATAACTATGAACGAACCATTTAGTTTTACGTAGGCCAGTACTAAATTATTTAATTAAATAAGCAGTCTCGAGTAGCGTTGTCCGCACGTACCAAATGTAGATGATTTACATTTAATTGTTCCCATTATCATGAGATTAAGAAATTATAAGAACCTTTAAAATAAAATGTTTCGCGGTAACGAAGCAGTTTGTCAAAGTGATGACTTTCTGTAACAATGGTCCATTGAGAGCATACCAATCAATCTGCCTACCTTTTCCCAAATACGATGGGTTCGGCTTCCGGTCTAACGGATGCAGCTGAATACCAGTATTTTACATGAAGCGATTGCCTATCTGACCACTACAACCCAGTTACTGGGTTACACGATACCTCTTGGTAAGGCTGGTTATCAGACTTTTCGACTTCTGACTACCCGTAACGACTGCCAAAAATATACGAATGACAGCCGGGACCTACGGTTTAACTTGTTTTTTGGAGGCACGAAGGGGTCTCGATATGTAATGCATCACCCATCCACGAAACGACCGCGGCAAGCGTAGCTTAACCTTTGATCGATCCGTGCCACTGTTATTATTTGTTGTATTTTTTATTTATTTATTTATTTAACCATTTATGTACACACATATATAAACAGACAAGAAGAAAGGAACAGAAAAATACTTGTACTTGTACTTGTGTGTAATACTTGTTTTGTTTTATTTTCCCCCAACTCGTTCTTTTTTGTGTTTGTGTGTTTTTTCTTTGCGTCATGTTTACCGCAAATAAATGTATTTTCTTTCTTTTCTTTCCCTCGATGGAGGGACTAAAGAAGACGATAAAAAATATTAAAAATAAAAGTGTCACCTAATAATGATTTCAGTGCGGTGTGACTGGCGGCGCAGTCGGCCTCTTTGTAAAATCCCCTCTTTAATGTTGCCGCCGCTGCCTTTGAATTCACCGCTCTATGCAACTCTGATTTTCTTTTTCAGTTATTGGTTTTTTAAATGCTTTGTGAGATGGCTTTTCGTAATTAGCTCGGCTTTTCATGATTATGGTGATTTATGTGGATTATGAAATAAATTGGGATGAGGGTAGAAAGATGATGGTGAATGAGAAATTCAAAGTGGTGATACGTAGGTATGCTTGCTAAAAAGTCGAAACAACTAAGGAAAGTTGGAAATCTACGGTTTCTGTGCAGTTTCTCCTAGGTCGTATGTTTCAATTATAAGATGTAGGTATATTTATTAGATAGATGTAGCGTGGCATCAAACATCTGATCTCATTATTTTTAGTGGTGACACAAGTACTTAAGTTTTGAGTTGAGCTGCACGATTACTGACAAATGCGTGCACTGACTGGACAGGTCCACTCTTTCTGTGTGTTTTTTTTTCCTCAAAAGACCATTTCAGACTCAAATCTACATAGTCTTCACATGATCTGACCAAGATTATGTCTGGACTTTAAAAGAGACTGTGACCTCTGAGTTTGTTTCGGCCTTTCTTCTCAGAGTAGTCAGATAGGAAACGCCGACCTCATCTAGTTTTTAAAATATGATTGACGTGTAAAAGTGTTAGTACAAACCTACTTACAGAAATAAAATCATTTATCATTTATCATTAATGAAAGATAATTACAATGTCTGTTAAATATAACGTTCAAAAAATCTTTCATCTTATGCTCCTTGTAGACCAAATCCCAGTTATTTAATGTCTGATGATTATTATGATTATAAAGCATTTTCATGCTTCAAATACCTTTAGTTATATCATTTTAAGAATTAAAGAGAAAGACTCAGTTTTTATGTGACTCTGGATGAGTTATTACGAAAAAACTATTTCGACCGTTAAGATGAATGACGCTTAATATTTTAAAGTACTGCACTCTCCATAAAAATATACTTCTGTCCACTGAGATTTTAATTTATATAAATAGCTTACAACTAAGTTATTTTAAGCAACTGAGTGAAAGAAAAAATAATAATCATGATATTTTTTAAGAAGGCTTCACAAAAGCAAGGTTTCAAAGATAAAACGACAATGTACAAAGGTTTTTTTTTTATACGTCATCTAAGTTAATCTTCAGTTTTCACTAATTTTATGATCCATTACTTTATTTCCGATTAACGTCCTCTAATTACACGGGAGGTGTAACAAAAAGTTAATTATGTTTCCTGTAAATAAATATGCCAAAACTATCACTGTACTAAATCTATCCTTCGATCTAAAACCACACCCTGTATAAACTAAATCATACTTCGGTGTATATTTACACCACACAAGTCATTTACGTTTCTAAATAAAACTTTAAGCTCAGCAATGAAACAAAGTGCAAAAACACTTACAACTAAAATAAAAAAAACAAGCTCAAACATTCCAACGAACGATCGGATTTTTACTTTAGTATTGGAAAACCTATAATTTCGAACGAGCGAAAGACAACAATGTATGTTTTACGGATGCTATCGAACGAATCTAGGTTTTTGGTGATATGATAATAAATGATTTTGTTTCTCTAAGTAGGTTTGTACAAACACTTTTGCACGTCAATCATATTTTAAAAACTAGATGAGGTCGGCGTTTCCTATCTGACTACTCTGAGAAGAAACGCCGAAACAAATTCAGGGGTCACAGTCACTTTTAAAGTCCAGACATAATCTTGGTCAGATCATGTGAAGACAATGTAGATTGGTATCTGAAATGGTCTTTTGAGGAAATAACCACACAGATTGAGTGGACCTGTACAGTCAGTGCACGCATTTGTAATTAATCGTGCAGCTCAACTCAGAATTTAAGGAGCTCAACGATTCGACGAACAATACCAAAGAAAGGACATCATTATGAGCACTGATTATAAAAATCTTGAGTGTGGAGGGAAATCTTTTCTTAAAGTGTCAAGGGTTAGAGTGGAGAAACGAGAAAGATGAGAAACATAAATCTAACATCACGCCTGAGTTTCCCAAAGGGTTAAGCAGAGCTGCACCTATAGTACACACACATTTAACCAGTTGCGTTTAAGTCCCATGTAAGCCTATTACTTCAACCGGCCACAAATCTAGTCTACGGGCAGCTTGACGTGGACGTGGACGCCCACGATTATATCGTCACGGAAGAAATTATAAAAACGTACAATCAGTCTTTTGTATTTTTACATTTGGTCTTTTTTAATTTGGTGTGGTGATAAAATAAAAAGAGTTTGTCATGCTCGGTTCTGAATCCGCAATATTCTGCTTAGGAAGCGGTTCTGTAATCCTCCTGACCATCACAATATATCACTTAAATTTCAAACTACAATGTAGGTAAGACAATGTTTGGGTATCAGGTAGATCTAATTCCTACCAATTTTCCTAGTGGACCAGTGACTTACAGCTTGTAAACAACATTTCAATAAAATTAGCCAATATTGGAAATTTTAGTAAAAGGCTTTAGTTGAAATTGATATTTTTACCTTTATTTTGACATATCTTGAATAAAATATACTTACGAGCTAACACTAAAATAGTATTATGTACTTAAAAGTATTAAAAAAAAAGGCAAAAGCTCTTTGGGTATCAAAAAGTTCGTCCGCATCGCTGTCAATGGGAAGAGTGCCCTTTGGGCAGACTTTTTTCCCATACTTTTGTCTGGCGCCATTGGCACGTTGGATGGCAATGTTGATTATTTGGCCTAAAAGCTCCTTTTCAAAAAAAAAAAAACACTACAAGTTGAAAAGTAATTTTAATTTCGGAAGTCGGTGTCTTTGGTTTTGTATTTTCGTTTTTTGCCACCGGCTTCCGAAATTGAGGTTATTTTTCACTTTGTAGTGTTTTTTTTTGGAAGTCAGTTGTGTTTTTTGTAAAAGACGATTTTATTTTTCACCTTTTAGTTGTGGTACCTACCCCACATCAATTCGTATACCACTACTTGAATTGTGTAAATAACAGTGACAGGAAGTTATTAAAAGATCATTAATATTTACTAAGTGGAAAAAATACGCATTATGAAGGATAACTCAATAACTACTTGTCAGATCTTGATCAAATTTATATGAGACCACATGAGAAGTACCAGCTTACAAATAAAAAAGAATCATCAATATCGGTTCACTTAGAAAAAAGCCCTGAGGTAACACACAAAAAAAATACAGTTGAATTGAGAATCTCCTCCTTTTTTGAAGTCGGTTAAAAATAAGCTAGACCTCCGCTCCCTAATTACGTAACACGCTATCTATCACAATCTGAATCATTTTGAAGCCTATTGCTAATCCATTGCTTCATATGTTCGAAAACTTTGTCGGCTCAACAATGTAAATAACGCAATGAATGATGTTGACCTGTCAAAATGAAACCCATTCCTACTGTTAGTGTGTTACGTAATTACCCCGCTGGTCACGTAAAGAGTCGACCAACCGCTTGGCGATGTCCCGAAATACTCGATGAGCACTCGGGCAACTTGAAACACTAGGGGTGTTTCATATTTCAACCCCAATATAGTGAAATTGAGTTGAAATGAAATACCTGAGATGACATAACATAACATTACGCCCGTATTTCCAAAGGTTTAAGCAGAGGTGTAGGTATGAATATCTCAATGGGTGTAGGTCTACTACACCCAAATTTGGGTCCCATGTAATAAGGGCCGAGTCCATTGCCATTTACTGGGCGCAAACCCAGACTCACGGGGTTTTCTAAGGATCCCTAGGAATTTTTCAGCAGTTTCCCGGAGTCAGGACCTGTGACCGGTTGATGGTAACAGGCTCGCCTTCAATAACATGGGACTTATGAGGGTGAGGGTAATGTGGGTCCCCCATAACACAGCATTATGCTGAGTGGAAACCTTTTTGTCACAGTCACGAGTGACGTGAATCTGCCGACTACGTTTTGTTCGTGCTTTTAATCCTACTATCCTACTAATATTATAAATGTGAAAGTGTGGAGATTTGGATGTTTGTTACTCAATCACGCTAAAACGGCTAAACGGATTTGGATAAAATTTGGCACATGGGTAGACTATGACCTGGATTAGGACATAGGATACTTTTTATCCCGATATTCCCGCGGGATCGAGATTTCTGCGGGTGAAACCGCGGGGTGCAGCTAGTTATTTATATATTTCTTTTGTTTTAAGTAGTAAATAGGTATTCGAGCAGAACTTGTCTTTTTTATTTGTAGGTATGTGATTCTGTGACAAAATATTTTTGTTTTTCTATCTACACAGTCTGCCAACCCTTTCAACAAGTATTTTTACTTGATGTTATGTCATGTTTGTACTTTGGATTAAGTTTTTGTCTACTTACTTACATTTAATTTAATACTTCGGAATAAAATCACTTCAGACTTTCCTAATATTTTAGGTACTCAGACCGAATACAGCTAACAGTTTTTCAGATACCCGCAATTTATAAAAATAAGATATCTTTGATTTACGAAGACACTACAATGATAACTATTAGGAGATCAAACCAACATAAAACTTAACACATTTAAAAAAAAAACAATAATAAAAAATATCTCTAGATAATTATCAATTTATATAAAATATATTTTATTTTTCTAAGTACCCTCCATGCATGCCTAATTCATCACTTCGATTGGTGCTAAGTTTTCGTGAGCGGGGTGCAGGGCGGGGGGCGCGCGGGGGGCGGGGTCCACGCAGGCGCCACTTCCCGCCATTTTCTCAGGGTGGGGATGCCAGCTGCGACAGAATTCGCAAGAATAAGGGAGGATTTCAGGTTTAATTATTTATATTGATTACTAGCTGACCCGAACGACGTTGTACTGCCCAAATTTCAATAATTCATACAGAAAACGACGTTTAGTTTTTTCGGAATTTGAACATTACCGGGAAAATAATGTTTCTTTCCACATATACAAAATTCGGACTATTAGGAACATTTTAAAACAAAAAATAGCCAAATCGGTCCAACCGTTCTCAAGCGATGCACTTACCAACGAATAGTTTTTCATTTTTATTTACTTATTTTAGATTTTTGTTCGGAATCAGATGAAAATGTTGTATAATGAAATTTTTAGATAGTTTTTTGTTTGGCTGTATGAGTCCGGAAACCAAAATAACTCTCCTTGTCTTTTCTGAAAGTAAAGAGTACGGAGTTATGGACCTTGTAAGAATTCCACGAGTAGGTAAAGATAATATACCTAATCAATGTATTTAGGTCGATTTATGGAATGGCATGGCATTTGGTTCTACCATTATTTGATCTAGAATTTAAATAAAATTTGAATTATACATGCATACATAGCTGAAAAAAAATTATTTCATTTTATCTGCTCCTGAAAGTAGTATTTATAATTATCTAATTCTTGTTCTTCCACGTATTATTTTACTTACATTTTTGTTAGAAAGATCATCAAAAACAAATCAGAAAGTAATAACTTATGCTTCTTGTACTTTACACTCGTGTATTGTTAAAATCAGTTGCAGGTGAGATGCTCACCTTGTCTGTACTGACAGTCAACGCATCGGTAAATGACCTTGACATCTATACAAATTCTCCACTGAAATATTTCCCCGAAATTTTCCCTCTCACCCCAATTTTCCCCGGCGCTTTTCCTCCCGCACGCTGGCAACCCAACCATCCCGAATGGTCAGTCGTTTTGGCGCCGTCGTCGAAAGCGGCCGACGCTCGCAGCGCCACCATCCTAACGTCGTGTCTATATAAGAAAATAAATAAAAAAATAGTGTAAAGTTGTGTGTGAAGTGTTTAGTGACAGTGTTTTATTGTGATATGAGTTCTTCGGTTGTAAGCTGTGAGTATTTTTATATTTTATGTAAGATATGCATTTTCGTGGATTACATAGGATACGGCGACCTTCAGAATCTTTTGGCCCAAAGGTTCCTTGTAGTAGTATCGTAAATAATTCTGGATTGGACCCAGAAAGGTTGTTAGGTTCTTATAAAATAGGGGTTTTGTTATTTCCAGACGTGACATCAATTTTGAGACGGTTTTTCGTGACGATTTACGGTTTTTGACTTTTATTTTGGTTTTCTAGCTAAGATTTTTGTCAAAAATTATGTGATATCAATTATAAAATTATATATTATTTGCTGTGTCAAATGAAAATTGAACGTCTAAAGTATACAATGAAAATATAAGGTATTTGACAAAAAGTGCAATCACGTACCTATTATTGTGTGCAAAATAGGTAATTAACTAGATTTATGAATACAATAACAGTGACAATACGATGAAATGACATTAAAATAATGACGATAAACACTATAAAAACATGCAATTACATGACGAATCGAAACATTATTTTTTTTATTGCATCGTAATTCTATCCGGTCTAATCTTTTACCCGAGGAATGAAAATGACGTTAGACAGATCGCGAGTCGAAATTCGAAATCATATTTCGAATCAAGTTTTCGAGACGTTTGAAAAATCTTTCAAAATCTAAGTTCCGTGTTTTAATTAACGAATAATTATGCAAAATCAACAACGACATAATTTCTTTGGGGCACCTAATAGGCCAACTTAAATTATTTATTTCTCGCCAATAATTTTATTTAGCTTTTCAACAAACCATAACGAAATAGCGTATTTTGAAAAGAAAAATGGTTAATTCTCTTTGGAATTTAAGCTAATTATTGGATGTTATTTTATTTATTACAATGAAGAAAATATCTTCATGACATCGCCTTCTTTTAAGAGTATAGGCAGTGTTGTTTCGACGTTTCAATGTTTGACATAGTAATCTATATTATCGATAGGGGAGCAATGGGTCAAGAGGTTGAACAAATTGCAGTCTGTAGGGATGTATTATAAGATAAAAAACGAAAAAATAGAAAAGTATTGAGTATAAGTTTAGCCCTTTGTGGGATATTTATTTTAGAGCTTAGGAAAGTGAATGATAATAGTGTTATGTACGATTGAAAAATGAAAAGGGGCTTTGTAGTGAGATTTTCTGTCTTTGAAAATGGATGGTTTTTTTGATTGATTTGCTGATTAAGTGGCTAAAACAGTCGTAACGGTAGTCAGAATCCCAAAAGTCTGACAACCAGTCTTACCAAGGCGTGTTACCCAGTAACTGGTTTGTGGAGGTCAGATAGGCAGTCGCTCCATGTAAGATACTGGTATTCAGCTGCATCCGGTTAGACTGTAACCCGACCTTAATAAAGTCGGAAAAAGACTAGGCAGATTAAGTAGCTTAAAACAATTGCACATTCGTCATCAATTACGAAATAGTAGAAGATTTTCAGAAGTTGATTATTGTTTTGTGTGATGAATTTTGGTATGATACAATTTTGTAGTTTCGTATAATCATCGCATCCTTCGATATTGACAGTACATTGATTGTGTTTTAAATGTGTCATAATCATTATAATTATTATAAGTAGGAACATAAAGAGAGATGTTTTCTCGCGGATGAAGGCAGGAATACTTTATTGTATACTACATAATATATCGTTCCATATATGATATATTCGCCGTTTCTAAAGGAATTCAGAAGATTCTTTGTGCTCTATTATTTTATATTTTATATTAAGAATGTTTCGAAATTGTTATAATTAAAGACCATAAATTATACTAGTATTTAAAATATTCTGAGCTCAGTGTTCTAACTTGTTTTTTATATAAAACGAAGACGGTATATATTCATTCATTCATTCATTTATTCATTTTGTGAACATAGGGTAAAAAATATATATGATCGATCGAATACTGCTTAAAATCTATTATCATGAATGATATCTAATTAAATCACATTTTTGGTCAGACTATAATCAAATTAATGTTCTTGCTAGGAAAATCACAAACAATCTAGCATAAAACCAGACAGGTTGCAGGTAGATAGTCTTTCGCTCTATAAAATAAAAAAACAAACTATCTTAGTCGCCAAACGTAGTTTTCGTAATCTGATTCTTCCGCAAAACGAAAACGTCCACACACCAATAATTAATCACCAGGCGTTCTAAACACATTACTATCAACATCATTGTTATCAGTATCAAATCCGATAACACTGTTACCGATCCTCTTTATGTAATACCTTAAATTAGTAGCCCGTCACAACACATAGTTAGGGAAAAGATGCGTTAAAACTCTGCACTGCTAAGGTTGACTGGTAAAAATGCCTCAGGCAGGTTATTAAGTCCGCCTTTGTGGATAATGTTTTAATAAATAAATGAATGTGCCTCCATAAGTGACGATATTATACCTACTTGAAAAATAATTATAATCTCAGATAAAAACTAACTACTTTAGCGTTATGGTAATCTGTAGCGTTAAGTAAAACTTACACAATCTTTTACTTTAGCGTTATGTAGTCTGTAGCGTTAAGTATAACTTACACAACTATTTACTTAAGCGTTATGTAGTCTGTAGCGTTATAACTTACACAACTTTTTACTTTACCGTTATGTAGTCAGTAGCGTTAAGTATAACTTACACAACTTTTTACTTTAGCGTTTTGTAGTCTGTAGCGTTAAATATAATTTACACAATTATCTACTTTAGCGTTATGTAGTCTGTAGCGTTAAGTATAACTTACACAACTGTCTACTTTATAGTTATGTAGTCATAGCGTTAATTTTCGTCAAAGACACTGGCCCTTATTCTCTTATAGCTCACGCTAACACAAGAAAATAACGAAATACACACGTACTAAATTATTAAATATATCTTCTTAATTATAGCGTGAAAATAATATTATATTCCATAACTGTAACACAATGTAATGTAGACAGTGTTTTAGGTAACGAAACGGGCAAAGTTGTAAGTACAATGTCTGTGTGTGTGTAAATGTATTTTCTTTCTTCTTTCTTAGTGTAAAATGGCCGTCATTGACGTTTCCTGAGGTCTCATTAATAACAATAGAAGGCTGTAGAGGCGTCTTAGAGCTGTGCACGTGCGTTCTAAATATTCATGACGAAGTTTTCAACTCAACAAATAAAAACACACATACTATAATAAAAGTGTCGTGACGGTCAAAATGTTACACTTTTCAATCTAGCTCTCATTCGCCTAGTGCGCAGAGTATAAACGTGCGATAAGGACCTTCATTCCAAAAGAAAAAATAAAGAATTTTTCTTAACGAAGTTTTTACTGCACGGCGAAGATATCCTATTACACTTTAATGTACAGTACCGGGCGTCAATATGACACATCAAGCTTTAGAAAGAGACTATCACACAGGTATGAGTGACAGAGATGGTGCTGTACAAATCCGAACTTTTCTAAATTTTGAACTCAAAACTCAAACTCAAACTCAAAGCATTTATTTCAATTAAACCATTTACAGGCACTTTTGAACTGTCAAAGAGTCGGTCAGTTAGTCAGAAAGTTGAAGATAGTTGCCCATTCCAAAACGTAGATCTCTATGGAGAAGAACGGGCCAGAAACTCCAAGGACACTCTTTTTAAATCAAGATATTACATAATCCTGGGTACATTATTTTTGTTGCTTCTATATGCGAGAACAATGAAAAATATATATATATTAAGAAACAATTCAAAATATAAGATTAGTAATAAAAATAAACCGTGGCAGTTAAGAGATGACCAGTCTCAACTGACGGCGCCCGTTCACAAACATGACGCGTGGATCAGCACCATCCGTTTCCATTTCGATGTCCTATGTCCGTCTCTCTCCGATTGGTCATCTTTACTTGCTCTTTGGCGGAATTCCAGAGGGTGACACTTAACATATTGTCCTCTGTATGACTTGTGTCGGTACTCGGAGTCGTTAAATGAGACTTCTTGGTTAATCGACAGGTATAGATTTGACTCTGTCAGTCAAACAATTTATGACAGATTAAAATATTAAATTTTTGTTGGTGGTGGTGTTTAATTAGTTTTTGGGTGACGACTCTATCGTGACTACATTATTGTATTGGGTTCCCACCTGTTAACACAGATGTAAGTGATAATAGTAATTAAATAAATAATGTCGGCCTGGGGCGTATTTAATAAAACCGACTATCTGACAATCTAACAATTTTTACCCGAATACGGCAAAACAAAATTAGTCGCAAATTATGTCATGTAATTACGGCATAAATCATACAGATTACGTGTGACTCCGGTTATACGAGAACCAAAACCGATGTTAAGTTACTGTCTTGTTTAAATGCCTTTTTAGTTGGCGTTTTTGTCGCAGTTGGGTTTTTAGTTTTTAACTTCTTTTTATTCAAGAGTGTTTCATGCATTTTCTGCTTTATTAAACAGCACCTGTTTTAAAAATGTGTCAATTTTGATATTATTTGACAAAATATCGCGTTTTCAGTCATATTAAATTGGGCCCAATTAATTAATACTTATGTACTCATGTAAATGTCACGACTGATTTTACTAAACGGGTAATCAGAGTTCATCCGCAGTTTCCGAAAACTCAGTTTCTCAAATGATTTGATTGGTTGTTTGACGAATCATAATTGCTAATAGGAGATTTGAAAGTCGAATCAAACATTGATTTATGCACGGTTTCTGAGCAGGTACTACAGTGGACCGTTGCACTTACTAATCGCCATTTTGAAATGTCAATCAGTAATTGACGTGAACGCGATTGGTAACCGTAGGTATGCGTGCGTGTATGACCAGGGGGCCTACTCTGTGAGTCCGTCAACGATGATACGGGGCCGTCCGAGAGTAGTTCTAATACTTCAGAATGAACACAACTCCCGATTAATTAACCTTTTTGGACGAAAAAAAGCACATCGGGAGTAAAGACAACTGTCAAACGGTGTTGTCATTCATTCTTAGGTTTGGTCTCGAAGTAATCTTATGTCCGTAGATGATACGGAGTTTCAAACGTTCGTAATTTTGGCCGAAACTATGGATTTCTCGTGCTTAGAGGGTAGATCCCCAGATGTATGAAGGCTCCCACCGACAGGCGTGACGCGACGCCCGCCACAAAGGCACCGCGTGTCACGCGACGAGCGGCGCCTTTGTGTAGCGCTGTCGCGTCGCGCCTGTCTGTGGGAGCCTTGAACGTAAACGAAGGAAAGGGAGTACCTATGTAAGGATCGTAGCAGGTGTCGTTCTGTAGTTTCTGCCTACACCCATGGGAAGAAGGCGTGAGTTTATTTATGTAGATCGGTAACTGTTACCGTTTTTAAGCAATTACAGAAACCTGTATGTTGGACTATAAAAGAAGCCCTGAAATATTTTGGTTTTTAATAAAGCAGAGGCATAATCAGCCTATAACATTTCCACTGCTGGGACACAGGCCTTCTGTGAGAGAGAGTGGGCTGTAATCCACCACGCGAGCCCAGTGCGGGTTGGTGGAAACTTCGTTTCCCAGCAATTATTTTTGCACAGTCACATAGTTTGATGCACAGAATGCGTAGATAGATGACAGCTTACAGATGGGTGGGAGAGCTGTGGTGGCCCAATGGTCTCGGCCCCGACTTACTAGTTGTAGGCCGCGAGTTCGAACCCAGGCAGGCACTTCACTTTGTGTATTTAATTTCATCACCACTGCTCTCAAAACGGTGAAGAAAAACATCGTGAGGAAACCGGCATGTTCTGGAACCAACTAATTCGAGGACATGTGACATCTACCAACCCGCACTGGGCCCGCGTGGTCGATTACGGCACACTCCTTCTCACAGAGTGTAGGCCTGTGTCTCAGCAGTGGGAACTTTATAGGCTGATTATGTATTGATGGGTCTTTTTACACCCTGTATCCACCCCTTGATTCAATTCAGATAATAGAGATCAAAACATAAAGAGAGAGTGTCACATGTCTTCGAATTTTTTGTTCTGGACATGCCGGTGGCACTAAATTGATCCGTTATAACTATTTTTATTATTGGTAAGAATGATTGCAGATGTATGAGAACGTAAACGAAGCATAGGAGTATGTTAGGATCGTAGCAGGTGGCGTTCCGTAGTTTCTGCCTACCCCCATGGGAAGAAGGTGTAAGTTTATGTATATGTGTGTATGTTAGTGAGCTATCAGGCTGTCTGACTGTCCAGGGTGCGCCTGACCTGATACTTTCGTGTATGCGATTTTAAAGCCGTCGTAAAACAGTAGCAATAGCCAAGCTATTATATATAATTAGTAATAATAACACCTAATTAGCTGTTGTAACAGTTTTAGGTTTAGCATTTAGAAAGTTTCCAATTCCTTTTTTACACCTAAAACCAAATATTCTGTGTTACGATATTAAGTTTAACTTTAATTATGTAGATATGTCTCTAGAAAATATTTACTTACAAGTTATCATTGAAAAATTCCATTGCATGTTTGTAACCAATTTCAACCGAAGACTCCCGAAAACTCCCGAAGAAAGAGCTCCAATTCGTCGCAAAAAACATTTTTCTCCCATCTACCGCCCTAGGTACGAAGGTAAGAACAAATTCAGGTAGGAATAGAGCAAAACTTAGACACACAGTAGAATTTAAGGCAACGGTTTACGAGTCGAGTTCGAGCTCTAGAGTTTATACTACCAATATTCTGATTTCCAGAGGGAAATCTTTTTTATCATACGTAGAGTTGAGTTCATAAAACATGTGAAATGAACTCTTGTATGTCGATTTAGGTGTTATAGACTAGACGGGTTTGTTTTAGATTTGATAAGCACAGGTGGGGTGTGTCTAGATGGGTCGGAGGATTTATAGGACTTGATACGACGTAGGTTTATTTATCAATGTCATGTCTACTATGTTAGTCTTAATACTTGAGATATACCAATGACTTAGGGTTGAAGTAAAAGATTCTGAGTTGCGTACTTTAAGACAGAAGAAAGAAAAAGTATTTATTGGGACTCGTTACGGAAGTTAAATTAAAAAAATGTCCTATACAAGGCCAAAAGCATAGCATTGCGACATTTAAAACCTACCCAGGTTTTAAATGTCGCATCAAGGCTCGTTCACACTGACGCGACGCGACGCCCTACACAAAGGCACTGCGTGTCGCGCGACTAGCGGCGCCTTTGTGTAGCGCTGTCGCGTCGCGTCTGTCTGTGGGAGCCTTTACCATGCTTTTCAACAGCACGACAACGCTGTTGATCAACGCTCGCATGGATTGTCTTTGCCCTGGAGTATGATGATTACAGGTTGTAAATTTATGTTTATACATAAAGGTTAATTGATAGCTTAGCATAAGACCACCATGACCTATGTCCTAAAAGTTTGGATCAACATAACTTTATGATCACTGATCCATTGCCTTAGTAGACTTTTGACTGTCGCATTTCACTTTTGAAGATTCATACTTACCCAGGTGAAGTTGTGGCCATTTTGAGATCATGTTACGATGGGACGCATTATTTAAACAAAGGTTTTCGCTGCTTACAAGAAGATTATCTAGACTAATTTATTTTTGTTTGTTTATAAGTTTGTATGTAGGGAACTACCGGTCGGATTTAAAAAAATATTTTTGTATTTAAAAGC
Source organism: Dryobotodes eremita (assembly GCA_917490735.1). Taxonomy (NCBI): domain Eukaryota; kingdom Metazoa; phylum Arthropoda; class Insecta; order Lepidoptera; family Noctuidae; genus Dryobotodes; species Dryobotodes eremita. Next base: position 2,050,924 of record OU823264.1, read on the forward strand.
CCAATTCTAGAAAAACGCTGTAGGGTATTTAACACCACGCTATGACCTTGACGAGCCGAGCCAAAAGAAAAAAAATCAGAAAGAACGTTAAGCGAAAACGATGTGATAGCGCGGGCAGGTGATGCGATGCGATGGGTGGGTCGGGGGAACCAGAAATTTCACGCGGACGAAGTCGCGAGCAGAAGCTAGTATAGAATAAATAAATGCATTAATCCAAGAACAATTAGTCCAAAACGGAACCCTAAAATTAATTCAAACCTGACAATTTTATTTTCATAATGTTCGTACCTACCGGGGTTAAATGGGGTGTAAAACATTTTTTATTCCATATTTTCTATAAACATTGTGTAAATGAATTCTATTTTAACCAAACGCGGACCTTTCAAAACAGCTTTATGAATATTTACAGTTTTTTCAGGAATGTAACTCTGAAAGTGAGTGTGAAAAATTATTAAAATATGCATTTATACTGAATTAATTTGATGAAACATTTTTTCTGTCATTATTTTTTATTTGACCAGGATAATGTTTGGACGTTAAAAGAGACTGTGCCCTCTCAAATTGTTTCTTTGTTACTTGTCAGAGTAATCTGAAAGAAAACATCGACTTCATCTAGTTTTTACAATATTTTATTTATTTACTTACCCGTTTATGCACACACATAATTATGTTACAGACAAAAAAGGAACAGAACCATACGTACAAAGGTGATGCTTTTTTTTAAAGAAATCTCTTAGTTCCAGCATACCTGCGATAAGAAAGTAGATAAAGAAAGAAAAGAAAATACGTTTATTTAGCACAGACTACAAAGCACACAACACAACATATACCTACAAGTCAAAAAGAAAAATAAAACAAATAAAAAGTGTAAAGTGCGTTGAGAGAAATTAGTAGGAAAGTGTGCCTCGCGGCTGCGCCAAATAGGTCCAGTTCAGCAAACATGTCAGAGAACTAGTGCCTGACGCTGGTTTCCAACTGAACCTGACGTGTGAGGTGACGGATGTACATCAGTTTCAACAATAAAATCAAGAACTTGACTTGTAAAAGTGTTTACTAAAACAAATTATCATGGTAACAATCATTTATCATTTACTATTCTGGTGCGTTTTTGTCTATGAAAATGTGTCATGGTTTGATTTCCGTATAAGGCAAAAAATCGAGTTTTTCTGATCGAAAATGTCGCGTTGCGGATTGCGTAGGTAGGACAACAGGTGATAGGTACGCTTGAACCTCGCTAGGCAGGCAATTATAACTGCCCGATCAAATTACGTGGTCCGAAACCCGGCATTTATCTACCTATTGATGCATTTTAAACCACACAGTTTCATCTAATGTCTAGAAAACTGTTACACTGAAGAGACTGAATAGGTAGGTAGAGACGAAATTTTAAAAGGCATTTTAACATTGAAATAATATAGTTTGTTGCCAAAAAGGATTCTAATGTCTTTACTGTATTATAATTAACGATTAAATGCCCTTATTGGCAACAAACTATTTTATTATTTCAATTTTAAAATTCCGACTCACCCCTTTTTTTTTTTTTGGTGTGTATTCATCAAATAATTTCTCCCGCTCTGGGCGGAGCGGGAGGGCGTGTCAGACTTTACTGACTAAAACCCACCCGTGTTCCTTCAGTTGCCTGTGCGCCAGGGCCGCGGTTATTCTTTCGAACAATCCGCGACCCCGGCAGGCATCGGCCCTAGCGGACCCCGTCAATTAGTGCTGACGTCTCTTTGAGGCGCGCGTGGAACAACGCGCCGTCGACCCGGGCCTGGTCCTTACCGGACGGCGAGCTATCCGACTCATCCCTGCATCCCTATTTTACCCTGTTTGACGGTACTACATCTTATCTAACCTGTAAGTGTTTGAAATAAACTGAAATGACATGATGATTATTTCTGTAAGTAGATCTTTTAAGACACATTTTTTACAATATTTTAAAATTAGATGGCGCTGGCATTTCCTTACCTACTGATCCCTGAGAAGAAATGGCGAAACAAACTCAGAGGTTATGGTCTCTTTTAAAGTCTTAACATTATATTATTCTGATGTTATGTGAGTCTAAAAGCGTGCGTTTTAAGGCGCGTACACACTGGCGCAACGCGACAGCCCGACTTTGTCGCGTTGCGCCAGTGTGTACGCGCCTTAAAACGCACGCTTTTAGACTCACAGAACATCAGAATAATATAATGTTAAGACTTTAAAAGAGACCATAACCTCTGAGTTTGTTTCGCCATTTCTTCTCCCGACACAAAGGCACCGCGTATGGCGCGACGAGCGGTGCCTTTCTGTCGCGCTGTCGCGTTGCGCCTGTTTGTAGGAGCCTTTAGACAGTTTTAATGATAATGGGAACGATAATGGCTGCCATAATCAACAGAACTATAAAAAGTTATTATTTTAGCAATAATTAATATTCTTATCAAAAAAGGAAATGTTGAGTGATTAAATAACATACATTTTCAGTATATTCGTTTTACTTTTAATAATCGAGTGGAGTATATTTATTCTAAAATACATTTTTTTTTAGCACAAAGGGGCACTGAAAAATTAATTATTCTTACACAATTATTCAATAACAAGCCATGTGCCCGATGGGATTTCCATTCGGCAAAAATGATGAACTTCAGAACAAATTTGTATACCTTATTAATCCCTTTAGGGGTTGGATTTTCTTAAATCCTTCCTTAGTGATTGTTCAGGAAGAAACCATAGTCATTATTGTTAAAATTGAAAAGTTTGATGTCAAGCTCGATAGATGGCGTTGGCGTCGAAATAGATCTCGCTATGGTTTCGTTACCACGATTTGGTTAGTCTCATAATTTTTATTTAATATATACCAGCTTAGATCAGGACTATTGTGGTTTTATTTTCAACCCCATTAGTTCATTAGTTCAAATCATTACCAGCTTAGATCAGGACTATTGTGGTTTTATTTTCAACCCCATTAGTTCATTAGTTCAAATCATTACCAGCTTGGAAATAAACATTGGTCCTTCGAGCCGGATCAGACCCTCAGTCTGAAGTTTTTGAAGTTAGCGGTACCAGGTTTGGACCGCACCCCAGCATACTCGCAGTGGATCGCTGCAACAGGAGTATCGGGCATCCCGCAGAGGCAGCAACAGCTTCGTCCAGCAAGGTGGACGAGCTCAGCCACTGTGGAATTGTTAGTTCAACGTGACGCCACAGAGGGCGCCACTAGTAGTTCATCACAGAAGACCAGTGTTCGGGTTCAGTCAGCAGCTTCGTTCAGCAAGGTGAACGAGATCGACGTCTACAACCGGCAGTTGAAATTTAAAGTGACACCATAGAGGGCGCCACTAGTACAATACGAGTTCAAACTACGTGCAAAGTGTGAGTGAAGTGCAAACGTGAGTACAATTTAATAAATTAGTAGCAGTGATTAAGAAGATTTTGCCAAGCAATTTTGAACTTTATTTTAAAGAAGATTTTAACTTTAATATTTTGAAAAATATTTAGACTTAGCTTTAAAATTGTGCATGTTAGGACTTAGAATAGTTTCATAAAAACGGTGGAACGGGGAACCTATGCCCGATTTCTACCAGTGTTTGGTTTTTAAAAAACACTTGTAAAATTTTTCGCATTTATTGAGACTTAGAAAAAATACGGTACATTTTGTTTAGTTACAAACTTGTAATTTCTACGTCTCAATCTAGGCTTTCTTTAATAAGGTTAGGTTGGAGTTATTTACATACTTTGAATGAACTTTATTTACATTGTTTATTAATTATACTGTCTTTTCAATCAATTTTTACCTCTTACTTTAAATATTATTGTTGTGGTTCATGATGGAAGGTCAAATTAATATATTGAAAGACCTTCAAAATGTTATACAAAAGGCTTTCACTAATTTTAAAAAGAGTCCAAAAGATAGACTGACATTAGAATATATAGAGACAAGGCTTGAATTATTAGAAAATGATTGGTCTTCATTTAAGGAAACCAAATCTCAACTTTATGGACGTTTTAAGATAGAAGACATAGGTCAAAAGGTGATCGATATATACGATTCCACCGAAGATACATATATATCATGTAAATGTCTGATGAAATCAACGTCAAATAAGATTAATCCTAGGGAACCATTACCACAAAGCAGTGGATCCAACAATAATAATTCTTCCAAGCCATCCAATTCATTCGTAAAGTTACCCAAGATAACAATTCCCAATTTTTCTGGCAAATACAGTGAATGGACAGCCTTTCACGATCTTTTTAAGTCACTTGTACATAATAACTCATCTTTAGATAATGTGCAAAAACTGCACTATCTTAAAGGCCACCTCACTGGTGAAGCCGAGCAGTTGATTAGGTATACACCAATCACAGATGCCAACTACAGCGAATGTTGGTCTCAGTTAGAAAAGCGCTATGCTAATAAAAAGTACCTAGTAAATTGTATTTTAAAAAGGTTGTTCAGCCAGAGACGACTGAATGTAGAATCAGCTACCGCATTAAAGGAGCTGTTAGATACCACTAGTGACTGCCTTAATGCGCTTAAAAACCTGAAAATCGATGTGAGCACATGGGACGTTATCATCATCCATATAGTTACGTTCAAATTTGATAATGAAACGCGAAAACAATGGGAGTTAAGCAGTTCTAACGATGCTAGCAACGAGTTGCCCACCTTTGAGGATCTCAAAATATTTATCGAAAGTCGTTTCCGCGCATTGGAATGTATAGAGCCAAGGAAGGCTGTGGCTCACCAGGCCAGTAATAGTTCACAGGTTCATAATTCAAAGGCAATGCTAGCCACAAAGTCATTCAATATGCGTTGCGAATTCTGCTCGGAAGTCCATAAGCTCTGTTTCTGCAAGCAATTTGCAAAACAGCCCACAGAAAGCAGACGCGAATTTGTAGCAAAAAATAAAATATGCTTTAATTGTCTAGGCAGCAATCATAGAGTACATGACTGTAAAAAGCAGACCGTCTGTAAAGTTTGCAACAAGCGTCACCATTCTTTGCTGCACCCTAATGGAGAACCTAGCGGAGAGAATGAAGGCCGAGATGCTACCGTAAAGACGGCTACAGATAACACTAGTTCTTCAACTAGTGATAATCCGATAGTCGCATGCTTGTCTACGGGCAAGGTCTTCAAACCCAGACAGGTTTTATTAGCCACGGCGTTAATAAAAGCCGAGTCCAAGACGGGTGAATTTCAAACAGTTCGAGCATTACTAGACCAAGGTTCACAGGCTTGTTTTATTACAGAGGCCACAGTTCAACTTCTTAGACTAAAGAAAGTACCAGTCAGGGGTCTCGTATCAGGCTTAGGTGATGATAGATCAACCATTGCGAAACACATGGTAAACTTGACAATTGAGTCAACAATTGATCTCGATTTTCAACTTAAATAAATGCCTATGTTTTGAGTAAGATCACCTCATACTTGCCCGAGAGAAATGTTAACACAAGTTCATTGGATTGGATTGCCATCAACGACCTGTGTCTAGCAGATCCCGATTTTAACACACCCAATAGAATAGATATTCTTTTGGGTGCAGATGCTTACTGCTACATTGTGAAGGAAGGTATAGTCAAGAGTCCATCTGGTACTCTCATCGCACAGAGCACCACTTTAGGGTGGGTCCTTTCAGGTGTAGTCAGTCCAAATAGTGAGAGTTCAAAGCATGACACAAAAAATATAAAGGTACATTGTGCTCAGTTCAATGAAGATGACATTTTAAAGAAATTTTGGGAAATCGAAGAACAAATCAGTACAAAGAAATTACTTAATCCAGAAGAGCAAAGATGTGAAGAATTCTACATTAAAACAACTAAGAGAGATGATACAGGCAGGTACATTGTACGATTACCATTCCGTGATGAAGAACCTGCTTGTCAAGCCGGAAGTTCACGCGATATAGCTGAAACAAGATTTAAATCATTAGAAAAAAGACTAAGTAGGGATACAGATTTAAAGGAAAAATATATAGAGGTAATTAATGAATACTTACAATTAGGACACATGAGACCTGTAAAAGATGAGAATAGTAATAGAGAAGCAGTTTACCTACCACACCACGCGGTGATAAGAAATGACAAGACCACGACTAAGGTTCGTGTTGTTTTTAACGCCTCGGAAAAGAATAAAAAGGGAGTTTCACTAAACGACACTCTAATGGTAGGACCAACGCTGCAAGCAGATTTAAGACACACTGTTTTGAGATGGAGAATGCATTCTATAGGTATAGTTGCGGACATAATTAAAATGTATCGTCAAGTTAGGATAGCCGATGAAGATGCTGTTTTCCAGCGAATACTCTGGCGAGACGATCCTGAAAAGCCGATCAGAGATTATGAGCTTGTAACGGTAACCTTCGGAACAGCCTCCGCACCATACCAAGCGGTTAGATCGCTCCATCAGGTCTCATATGATGAAGGAGACAAGTTCCCACTTGCAGCAGGCAGAGTGTTAAATTGTTTCTATATGGACGATTTAATGACTGGATGTAATAGCATTGAAGAGGGTGTAGAAATCTGTAAACAAATGGTAGAATTATTAGAAAAAGGAGGATTTACATTACAGAAATGGAATAGCAACAATCAGCAATTATTAGATACAATAGGTTCTATGGATAGGAATGAAGGAATTCTGCAAACAGGTCGAAAATACATAAAAAATGAGAACATTAAGAATAAGGACAAACAGGACATGATAGTAAAGGAAAAGGAAATAGATAATAAGGACACAGAAATTAAACTAGATACTACTACAAAAATCTTAGGACTCACCTGGAACCGCCAAGAAGATTCTTTTCAGTACGCGGTAAATCTCCCACCACTGACGACGGCACCTGTAACAAAAAGATCTATAATATCAGACATAGCTCGTTTGTTCGACCCATTAGGATGGTTAGCTCCTAGTGTGGTTGTAGCAAAGGTGTTCATCCAAAAGCTATGGCTCGCAGGTGTTAGTTGGGATGAGAAATTACCTACGGAATTAATAACAGAGTGGAGTACTTACCGTGAAGAGTTACAATTACTTACTCACGTTCGGATACCTCGTTGGCTTGGGACAAGCTCAACTGATGATCTTGAATTGCAAGGCTTTAGTGACGCATCAAAAGCTGCATACTCTGCAGTTGTTTACTTGAGGATAATTGATACCACAGGCAAGGTTCATGTTTCATTGTTGGTTGCAAAAACAAGAGTAGCTCCAATCAAACAAGTCAGCATTATCAAAGCTATTGACAGAGTCTGCAGAGGTATTAAATATACCAAAGACAAAGATTTCAGCGTGGACTGATTCGACAGTAGTACTATCGTGGCTTAACAGCCACCCTAGTAGGTGGAAAACGTTTGTTGCGAATCGGACTGCTGAAATATTGGGTACAATGAGTTCATCTCAATGGTTTCACGTGTCGACCAAAGAGAATCCAGCAGACTGCGCTTCAAGGGGAATACTACCTAGTTCATTGGTTAGTAATGACTTATGGTTTTCTGGACCGTCATTCCTAAAAAACAAAAATATTGAGTACAAAAGGCCAAAAGATTTAAAAATAGATTTAGAACAAACAATAAAGGCTCACGCAGCTGTCATTCCAGACCACGTAGTTCTAGAAAATTATTCTAGTCTACGAAAATTAGTTAGAGTAGTTGCGTATTGCCGACGATTTTTAAAGAAGGACAAATACAATAGTGTATATTTGAAGGGTCACGAGATAGAAGCCGCATTAGAAACCTGTATAAAGAAGACACAAGCAGAGATATTTACAACAGAATATACACAGTTAAAAGAAGAAGGGTATTTGAATATGAAGTCTAGTAAACTGAAATCACTTTGCCCTTTTCTCGACAATAAGGGTATCATGAGAGTTCGAGGACGACTTGCAAAATCGGAACTTGATGAAGACTCGAAACATCCAATAGTCCTACCACATGCAAGTCATCTGACTCATCTTATAGTTGCAGATGCACATGAGAAAACGCTGCATGGTGGTCCTCAGTTGCTGTCAAACTTTTTAAGGTCAGCCTATTGGATAATAGGTGCTAGATCTCTAATCCAGCAATATGTACGCAAATGTGTAACTTGTGCAAAACAGAGGGCTAGCGTCAGAAATCAGATAATGGGTGATCTCCCATCAGTCCGATGTACACCAGCAAGACCATTTTTGCATAGCGGAGTGGATTATGCTGGACCCATAAGCATAAGAACGACAAAAGGCCGTGGTCATCGTTCATATAAAGGCTATATATGCCTTTTTGTTTGTATGTCCACCCGTGCTATTCACTTAGAGGTCGCCAGTGATATGAGTACACAGGCATTTTTAGCTGCCTTTCGACGATTTGTGTCGAGACGAGGTCACTGCGCAAAATTGTGGAGCGACAACGGCACCAATTTCGTAGGTGCCTCCAGAGAGTTACGACAGTTGGCGTCTATACAGCCAGCAATAGCAGAACACTTGGAAACAAACAATACTGAGTGGCATTTTATACCGCCTCATGCTCCCAATTTCGGTGGTCTTTGGGAAGCAGGTGTAAAGTCCACCAAGTTTCACCTTAAAAGGGTAATCGGCGACTCTACACTTACGTACGAGGAAATGTCTACACTCCTCAACCAAGTGGAAGCATGTTTAAATTCACGACCGATAAGCGTTATTAACTTTGCTGATCCTGGTGAACCCCTGCCGTTAACCCCTGGACATTTTCTGATCGGTGAACCGATAGTTAATGTACCAGATAGAAATTATGAAAGTTCAAATGTAAATTATTTGACTCGGTGGCAATTAGTTCAACGAATGATGCAGTCTTTTTGGAAACGATGGTCGCAAGAGTATTTATCAAATCTAATGAACAGGTACAAATGGTCTTCCCAAATTCCGGAGCCCAACATCGGGGACATTGTTTTGATTAAGGAAGATGATTTACCGCCAACTCGTTGGCTGTTGGGACGGGTTGTGCAGAAACACCCCGGTGATGATAATATCACCCGTGTGGTCACATTGCGCACAAAATCCTCTACCATTAAGAGACCGACTTCCAAATTATGTATTTTACCAATAGCTCAATGAATTGCTTATTGTTTTAATCAAGTTTATGTAAAACTTCAGTAGATCAAATCTTTAATTTTATTCTTAAGAACAAATGTATATTTACAAAGTTTACCATGTTTTATTGTATTCACTTTATAGTTTTATTTTTACGTTGTTATATCTTTTTCGCATATTTTAACGATAAACTAAACTTTTACAATTGTTAAATAGCACCATTTTAAACTGTTGAAGATTGTTTATTTTTATTGTATGTCTTAGATTTACGAACTATTTTAGCTTTTACTATATATTAAGTGCAAATTTTAAACTTGAAGGTAATTTAAGAAGGACATTCCGTCACTAAATGTCCTTGGTGGGCGGTATGTTCAGGAAGAAACCATAGTCATTATTGTTAAAATTGAAAAGTTTGATGTCAAGCTCGATAGATGGCGTTGGCGTCGAAATAGATCTCGCTATGGTTTCGTTACCACGATTTGGTTAGTCTCATAATTTTTATTTAATATGTACCAGCTTAGATCAGGACTATTGTGGTTTTATTTTCAACCCCATTAGTTCATTAGTTCAAATCATTACCAGCTTAGATCAGGACTATTGTGGTTTTATTTTCAACCCCATTAGTTCATTAGTTCAAATCATTACCAGCTTGGAAATAAACAGTGATCAGTAAGAAAGCATTTTTAAATATCTATTTTGCCATAAAAATACCTCTTGTGCAAAATTTCATGCTTTTAGACCCAGTGGCTTTTCGTGTGCGTTGTCAGTCTGTGAGTTAATTTAAGATTTTTATTAAGTAGAATGACTAAAACAATTCGAATTTCTATCAATATTATCTGCCTCATATTATGCAATTCCCTGCCCATCGAACGTCAAGAAACAAGGATAGTTTCCTTTAGTTTTCTCATCACAAATGCGATCCGTAGTCCGTATCTTGTACCAGTAGTTAATTAAAACGATATAGCTAACTCTGATACGTGGGGTAAGTCTGTTCCAGCTGAAACGGAACGGATTAGTGATGGGACGGATAATTCCGGATTTGGTTCCGTAGAGTACGGGAAACAGAGGGACAATTGAGCGATTAGAGAACTAATGACGTCTCGAAGTCAATGCATGTTCTGGATTTAGTTAGTCTGTGGTTTTGAATTTAAATTGTTTCAATTTAGGAGAGATCTTGGGTGTCAGTATTATGTTGTTTTAATCAGTTATGTTTTCTGAGATTTGCATGTTTTACTTACCCAGTTTTAGGGTTAAATTGAAGTTACTGAAACATTACGGGTTTTTTAGACACAAGTATTTTTGCAATTTTTACTGTATTTAGCTATGAAGGTACTTCCAATATTTTTTGTAGGTAAGAAAAGCGAAAAATACATTTAAAAAAACTTCCTACGCAGACAAAAAAGTCTGTAAAGAACAAGAAAAAATCGCCAATTAACTACCCACTCGTAGTTAGCAAGTAATTTAACTGTACCACGATACCGCCTGTTGCTCTGGAGACGTGCGGGCAATTACCAGTACTTAATACTCCACTGATGTACTGGCTGAATGACAAGCTTACTGTGGCTGACAAGGTCTAAATGGTCTAGGAATTTCGGTCTGGACTGGACTGGTTCAAACTGGAATATTTCGTTCAAAGTGTCCGTGAGAATGGGTGCTTGCTTAAGATAAAGGTTTTCTGATCCCGATTTGTATAGGGCACAATGTTAAAAGCAGTAATATTTTCAATGAGAGTATGATCCCGCGTGAAGTTGGTGGTCTTGTGTAATTTCACAAAAAGTATTAAGGCTCGTAGACACTGGCGCGACGCGACGCCCGACACAAAGGCACCGCGTGTCGCGCGACGAGCGGTGCCTTTGTGTAGCGCTGTCGCGTCGCGCCTGTCTGTGGGAGCCTTTAGGCACCTGTCCTACCGCTGGTGATTGACGAGAAGCGAGTAGAGCTAGCAACTAAAAACGATTTGGTGAGCAATGAGCAGCGAGTGCACGATGGCGACTAGCAGTTACTCGCTGGTATGCGTATGTACCAAGCATGTGGGTCTCACCGCGTGTTCTGCCCGCCAAGCGAGCGTCGCTGAGCGAGTACTCTCTTTGACAGCTCTTGTCGTTGTGACAAACGAGTACTCGCCGGCGGTGTGAACAGTCAGCGATCCACGTATATGTATCTCTTTTACTTACACGGACCTTCAATCTATTGTACGTTTCTTGAGCGAGAAAATCGTTGAAAGCTAGTCGCGTCCTCGTCGCGGTGGGACAGGTGCCTAACTCTGAGCGGTCTAAACGACGTTGATTCAATGCGGATTGATAATCTTCTTGTAATGCTTTAGACGTGTACTGGAACTAAAAAGTCAAAGCTAAAAAAAAAAACTAAAAGAAAGAAAAATGTTTATTTGGCACAAACACACAGACAAAATACATACACTAATAAAAAGTAGCCAAAAGCCTTGTATTCACAACGTTAAAAGTACTAAACGGGTACTGGAATGCATTTTAAAATTTTCTTGCGCTGTGTCCTCTGTGTCCATCTCAGCCTGTTCAAATCACAGATTTTGACTCAATTACTAGTATTTCACTGAACTGCATCGATGTATGTATCTGGTACCGGTAAATTACAGCTTACTCACTGACTGCACGACTCATGAGGTAACCACCGGTTAGAAACTTAACCTACGTATACACGGACAGCTAAAGTTGAGCAATTCTTGGAAATTCCTATACAATTTTGCAATCGGTCTTACTGTAAACAGGTTGGTATTGCCGAAACGTTATATTTAAGCAAAACAACAAGAGATTTGGAATTAATTGCGCGTGTAATCTTTAGTCTCAGTTCTCATTGGGACGAGACGTGACGACAGATAGTTATGTTGCTCAATGTATAGTGGCTTTCAATTGAGCTGTTTACTTATAACGTGGGCATACTCATATTACATGAGCAGTGGTGGCCTAGTGGTGACGACCGCGACTAACGAATTGTAGGTCGTAGATTCGAACCTAGACAGGCGCTTTACTTTGTGTTAATTATTTCATCGCCACTGCTCTCAAAACGGTGAAGGATCATGAGGAAACCGGCATGTCCTAGAACCAAAAATTAGAAGACAATGTGACATCTACCAACCCGCACTGGGCCCGCATGGTGGATTATAGCCCGCTCTCTCTCACCAAGAGGAGGCCTGTGTCCCAGCAGTAGGAACATTGTAGGTTGATTATGCCTTATAACACGGCGCTATTAATACTATTGTATATTATATATCCAATATTGACACTTTTTATTACTTTCCATTTCGTTTGAAAATTGTAGTTTTCAGGTTATTTCAAACTCAAAGTATTTATTTTAAATAAACCAATTACAGGCACTTTTAAATTGTCAAGGGGTCGGTCAGTCAGAAAAATGAAGCTAGTTGCTCATTCCAAATTGTAGTAGGTACCTATGGAGAAGAACGGGCAAGAAACGGCATGGACACTCTTTTAAATCAACATAAAGTTACAGAAAAACATTGGTTACATTATTCATGTTGAAATTATACATGTGAGAACGATCTAAAAAGACGTGCACGTTAAAAGCGTCCGTATTAAAAACGACAAAAACAAAAAAAAAGGTAACAATTCAAATTAAAATAAGCCGTGGCAGCTTAGAGATGACTAGTCCCTACTGACGGCGTCCGTTCACAAACATGACGTATAGATCAGCACTATTCAGCTCAACCATTTTGGAGGGAGCTTAATGATCCAACACACACGCCACCACCAGCGTGATATTTGAGTGAGCATGACATACTCTCAGGCGCCAGGGCACATTCAAGTCAATGAAAGACGATCCTAGTAAATGGTAGCTTTATAGTAGGTACATAGTGCTCACACATGTGCTATGCAATTATATTATATTTAAAAGTGGATAGTATTAAGGTTCCCACAGACAGGCGCGATGCGACAGCGCTACACAAAGGCGCCGCTCGTCGCGCGACATGCGGTGCCTTTGTGTCGGGCGTCGCGTCGCGTCAGTGTGTACGAGCCTTTACTGTGTGTTTTCAAAAAAAGTAGACGCTACCTTTTTCTAGGTTATTCCTAACTCAAGAATCCACCTAACTTAGATATGGTTAATGTGTTAAAGAGAATACATAGCACTATTTAAGTATAAATGTGATGTTAATAAAATACACTTACTGCGATTGCGAGTTCTTTAAGAAATAAGCTAGGAATAACTCTATAAAGCGGGCTACACACGTGCAGCCCGCTTTACAAACTGACAGGTTTAATTGTTCAGTTTTAACTGACACTTATAACTGACGCCCTTTTTGTCTACACACGGTGAATTTTATCGTTAAATCTGTCGGCGCTCGAAGCCACATGTCCGTGGAAACATGGCATCGATGGATAATGCCACGGCAATTATTGGGTTACTGACAACTTTTTTGTAAGTGCGGTCGTGGTACTCTTTCGATTTAACTTTCCATAAGCAAGGTCCGGAATGATAAATTTCTATAAATTCTTCTAACCATTCTCGTTGATTCGACATTGTCACTTGGAAATTGCGCTAAATGCGAAAACGTGGAACCCTGAGGAACAAAAATACGTGTACTCGATACGGATGCTATCGCAAAACTGACAACTGCACAGCTTAAGACATTTATTTCAAAAAAATTGAATACAATTATTCACTTTGAATGTGATACACTGCTTGCAAGCATATATAAACGTTTTTTGGAACGAGTATCGGAACAGTATGTTTGAAGTTAGAAGTAGGAACAATATTGTTAGTCATTAATTTATCATTATGTTATTTAAATAAACTATGCTAAAAGAGATCGAGTTTAGAAGGTATTTCATAAAAATAAATAAATATATAACCCATATAAATTGAGACTATGAGTCCATATTACGTATCGAATCACATTGTTTTAACTGTTAGGCTGTTAATTTAATTTACGTTTTAAATTACAATAGTATTTCCAATTAAAATATAATAACCTAACCTAACTAAAACTATTAACAAACTAAAAAATGGCGTCGAAAAAGTCGTCCGCATCGCTGTCGACTGGTAATGTACCCAAGAAACGGGCGGCATTGCCACGTTGTATGGCAATGTTTAGCCTCTGGCCAAGGTAAAAGCCAGCCCTTGGGTCACGGGAAGTGTCAAACAGGCGTTTGGATATTTCCTTGAACAAAACATGGGCACTCGGACCCCACAACCCGAGGGTTTCAACCCCAAACGACTCGAAAATCTAATTACCCATAAGATTGTTATACTTAATTTGATTAGTTATCAGTCCAACTGTACAGTTCTCAGCTTTTCTACACACGTTACTATTTACCTGAATAGCCCGACTGAACAGTTAAAACTGTCAGTTATAACTGCACGTGTGTAGCGCTCTTAACAGTTAATTTAACATTTCATTCTTCACCCTCGAGACGAGACCTTTTTCAACAGACAGACAGACGACTTGTAGTAGTACCCTTTTACATGTCTCATCCGCCTGTCCCTAGATTTGACATCAAACATCTTTTTACCTTGTCTGAAATGAAATGTCAAATCAAATATAAAATTATGGAGCTGGTTTCTCGTTTCAAACTGTCAAATGTCTCGTGAGATGAAAAAAGGGCAAAATTATGACAGCGACATAGCGCGTGTTAGAAAGTGGATGAAAACTATACGTAGCTATATGTATTGATATCCACTTAATTAGCAAGCTTCGAGTACCAGAAAGGTAACTGGTTATTTACCGTATACAAAGACATTAAATTATTTACTATTCTTAAATCTTTTGGACTGTGTATGAAAGTCATTATGAAAATGGCGTGTAAGGAAAGGATTTTATGAAGAAAAGCACAGAAATAGAAGACTATGCATTTATTTCAATTACGCTTGTCAGTTAATTATAGGTAACGTTAATGAGTAAGCCATGTTTTTGTCCTTTCCAAAACTAGGTCTGCATGGAGAAGGACAATAAACTCCACGACACCTTGATAAAAAAAGAAGTAAAATTTTATATAAATGATAAATGGTTTTATTTCTGTAAGTAGGTTTGTACAAACACTTACACGCCAATCATATTTTTTAAACTAGATGAGGTTGGCGTTTCCTAACTGACTACTCTGAGAAGAAATGCCGAAACAAACTCACGAGGTTACAGTCTCTTTTAAAGTCCAGACATAATCTTGGTCTATCATATGAAGACCATGTAGATTGGTGTCTGAAATGGTCTTTTGAGGAAAAACAACACAGATTGAGTGGACCTGTCCAGTTAGTATATGATTCTGCATATAAAATACACGCGCTACTTTTAAGCCGTCCATCCCAAGGTAAAAGAGTGCGGACCCCAAACTGTTTTCTATCTTTTTTGTTTTTTTGTGGAACGTTAGGTAGGTTTAATACTCAATACTGGATTCTTTATTGCATTTCATATGTATTACATAGATGGTCTAACAAAGTAAAATATCAATATGAACCCTGTCGGGCACAGCAAAATTAGGAGAGAGGAAGAGGGTTAAGCAGCAATTCAAGCAATTCAATATTATTAAAAATTATTAGATGAGTTTAATTGGGTGTATAATATGTGTACTACCTATCTATACAACAAGATTATAAAACTAACGATACTTTCATCATCCTCAATTCAGATCAAATAAATTGGTTTCAGGGGAGGTGATCCCAATTTATTTGGGGTTGGCGCAACATGTCTTCTTTTAATTTCATTTCATTTCATTTATTTATTCATTAACATTGTGTTGTACATTACATATTAAATACAATTATGCACACACAACAAACAACAGAAACTATGCAGACATGCACAAACAATTATTTCACGAAGTTGTCACGAAGCCCTCGCATGTTTGGCTGCCCTTTCTTAGGGCCTGGGGACAAGATAACGGGAGCCGGTACATTACGGCTCTTAGATGCCCCTCGGTTGATGTACTGTTTCCTACTGTTATGTACTGTTTCCTACTGTTCCATACGTTATTTATTTTAAACTCAATCATAATTTGAATATTCTTTTTACGAGTTCTGAGGTCCCATAGTAAAAGTTATACAAATGATGAGCACAGCCTACATACATATACATAAACTCACGCCTCCTTCCCATGGGGGTAGGCAGAAACTACAGAACGCCACCTTCTGTGATTCTTAAATACTACATTTGCTTTGTTTACGTTCATACATCTTGTCATACACCCACGCCGGTTGCGAAGAACATCAACAATAAGGTCACTGTATGTCCTTCAAGGGCGTCCTGGCACAACTTAATTCACCTAAAATAGAAACACGAAAAGAAGGTATGTTCCTTAAAGAGGGTAACTAAGAAGGGATTTTTGAAAACTCCACCCCTTACCGGGTTCAAAACGGAATCGAAGTTTATTTGTGAAAAAGGTCAACAAGAAACCAGAAATATGTTATGTTCGTTATTCAATCACGCATCTACGGTTTTGAACATTTGGCTTAGACATATATACTTATATTATCTACACCTGCAAGGAATAACATTGTATCTAATATTTAGTAACTTTACAGGAGAGCGCGTCCAAGATTTAAAAATTCTCGCAGATTTCGGTTAAGTCTTAATGCCAACCATCCTTGAAAATATGAGTCCAGGAGGGAATAGCTAGACTCATATTTTCAAGGTTTTTTTTAAATCTGGGAGATTTTTTTAAATCTTTGACGCGCTCTCCTGTAAAGCTCGCCGCTCGCCGCTCGAAAGCTTGAAGGAAGTGATGATGACGTCACGCTGATGTACTTGCACAAAGGCTGCGCTGACGTTCATTTTCGGGGTCACCAGTATAGAGGTATGAGGAACAGGGTGTAAAGTTCACTCACACTCTATAGAAAAGGGAGGATCCTTCGTCGTGTCTGTTGGGCAACTGCCCGACGGTTGATGTAGGGATGTTGTATATATCCAAGTTGCGCGGTAAACTCTGCTTGCGCGATGCAGGATTTTGCGTGACGTCAGTATGACGTGAAGCTCGCATTTGGCGTTTGTAGATGCCGCTACAAGTGCTCACTTTCGTTATATAAGGAACTCTTGTGCAAAATTTCATGCTTTTAGACCCAGAGCTTAGGTATGCGTTGTCTGTCAGTATTTAAAATAGAAAATAGTCATATAAAACCTTTGACCATTACATACTTAAAACCTTATCACATAACAAACATGAAAAGGCGACATTCAAAATAGCGCGTCAATGACGTGATAAAAGTGATAGAGATCGATTCGATTCGATTGATCTGTAGCGGCATCTACAACGCCACATGCGAACTACGCGTCATACTGACGTCACGCAAAATTCTGCATCGCGCAAGCAGAGTTTACCGCGCAGCTAGCATATATACAACATCCCGACATCAACCGTTGGGCAGTTGCCCACCAGACACAACACCCGTCTGGTCGGAGGATCCTCCCTTTTCTATGGAGGTATGAGAGAGCTTTACACCCTGTTCCTCATACCTCTATAGATCGATTGACAAGGAACCAGCTTAATGTGGCAAGACTTAATAACTATCAACATCTTCCTAAGTTTCCTGAATTTAGTTTTGTCAGTAAATGGCGGAAACCGTGGGCAGTACCTAGTTTCAAATAAAATCGATGCCTTCAAAGGCTAATGGACAAGCGGTTACGGAAGCCAATCCGACGTACCGTGGGGACCCGGGTAGGCTATCCAGGCTGATTTAAAGCCGACTGCTTAATCCAGCCGTGCGCAGTTTAGTTGCTTAATGTGGCCCGTGCCTTAGAGATTAACGCATGCTTTTGATTTCAAAATTTACTTCAAGTATCTATTACAAAAATCCCTAACAAAAACATGGTCCTATCCTCAGATGACAGTCGGCAGCACACAGCGTTTCTACGTGGTTGCCAAAGTCGGCAACGCGACGGCCACCAACACCGTGGTGACGGGCTGCACGTGCTCGTAACTCTCCTAAGTAATGATTTCGTACGGAAATACGACTTTTAGCTGCATTGTTGTTTGAATTTCTTTTTTGTTTATTTTTGTTTATCTAAGTTTATTTTCTTAAATAACAAATATGAAATTACAGTATTTACAATAAAAATATAATAACCTAACCTGACTAAAACTGTGTATTAACAAACTAAAATATGGCGTCGAAAAATTCCTCCGCATCGCTGTCGACGGGTAATGTACCCAAGAGAATGTTTGAATTAATTAAGTAATTTTTAAACTGATGAAAATAGTCAACACATTATTTAATTTCGTATAGGTACAACGGGGTATTTACGTAACATATTAACAGTAGGAATGGGTTTCATTTTGACAGTTTAACAACATTCATTGCGTTATTTACGTTGTTGAGCAGACAAATTTTTCGAACCAATGAAGCAATGGGCTTCAAAATTATTTAGATTGTGATAGATAGTGTGTTACGTAATTAGGGTGTAGGTCCCATCACGTAAAAAGAACGCCTGGCCCTGCAGTCTCGACATTAGATAGCGACAAAAATCTGTCGCTAAGTAAAGAAAAAGAAATAAAGAAAATACATTTATTTGCGGTAAACATGACGCAAATAAAAAACACACAAATACAAAAAATAACGAGTTGGGGAAAAATATGCGTCACATTCACGCAAAACGGCAATCGCTCAGCATAATGCTACGACCCTATGCCAATCGAACATTATGCTTTAGAAATAAGGTTGAAAATCTATTAAAGAAATTTGACTACGATACGACTTAGCGACAGATTTTTGTCGCTATCTAATGTCGAAACTGCAGGCCCTGTACCTGCGCACTGAGCGATTAATTTAATTCCAGCCTATTCCAAAGTACGAGTACTAAGTAGGTAAAGTACCTATTATGATTCTACAATAAAACAATTACACTTATAAAACAATAGCCTTTATTAAAGTAATAGTAATAGTATATAATATTGTAACACGTTTCCTCTATGTCGTTCAGCGTTTTTTAAGCTATTGCATAGCTTTTATCGCGGGCTTTGAGCGCGGCGACCGAATCAAGAAATTCCGTAACGAAAATAAAACCTAACACCCCCCACTCCGCCTACCATGTAGCTCGGCCGAGCGTTCGCTTAACGTGTATGTATATGGTACGACTGTACTTGAATTCATATAAAAGAAAAAAAAAAAAATGCATAAAAAAAAATATATATAATTGCATAAGTTGATAAAAAATGCTATGCAATAGCTTTACCGCGGCAGTCCCCGAGTGCTACACGTGTTTTTTTTTACGTGATGGGAGCTGTTCAGCCCGGAGTCTAGATTTGTGCCCGGTTGATGGAATTAGGCTCACCCACTATTACTTAGGACTTAAATATAACTGGCGAAATAGGGGTGTACTATAGGTACTTCTCTGCCTAACCTTTCTGGGATTTCAAGCGTGATATTGTGTTATATTAGGTAATCAAAATGATGACAATCAATGGGAAAGCACTAGTTTTGAGATTTTTACATAAATTAGAGAGATGTAGTTTACCCGCACGCACGTTTTATGACCCGCATGCGTGTTGTTATGATCCAAATAGTTATCGATGAATTAAACCTACATTAACTAAACCTAACGGGTTTTTCTAAACCGTTACGTCGATTTTGTTTCTATTTACTGAAACAAGCTGCCCCTTTGTTACCAAACGTTACACTAAATGTAATCATAGAAACCATTTAAATAGGATAAGTTGATTTCGTGTGTTAAGCGCATTAACGGACAGAAAAACAGAGACGGCACGGTTGGCGCAGTCGTTAAGAGATTGACTGCTGCGCTGCGAGTCGCGGGTTCGATTCCCGCACGGAATACATATTTGTTCGACCTACAAGTAGTTGTTCCGGGTCTGGCTGTTTGTGTATGTGAGTTTAAATGTTTGTAAACGCACCCACAATACTGGAGAATTTCCTAATGTGGGGCAAAGAGAAACATTGCATTGTATGTATCTAAACTAATATTACAAATAGAAAAGATTTGATTTTTTGTATGTTTGTTTCATGCTAAAACGGCTGAACAGATTTTGATGAAATTTGGCACATGGGTAGAACATGAACTGGATTAGGACATAGGATACTTTTTATCCCTATATTCCCGGTGAAACCATGTGAGGCAGCTAGTAAATAATTATATGATGATAAGCACAAAACTATAAGACAAATCAAATTGTGGAATATAAAACGATGCTGGCAAACAGAAACAAGCAAGCGGTCTAGATGATGGTATGTGGTCACCAGCACCGAAGAGTATCTGCAAGTTAAGAAGAAAGCAGCCTTAATACATACTTCTTCAGCTTTTACTGTTATTATTTCCTGTGCAGTTGATTGTGTTCTCTATAATACCAGGCTATAGTGTCCCACTGCAGGGCAAAGGCCTCTTCTCATGCAGAGAAGGCACGAGCATTGATCACCACGCTTGCTCAAGACGGGTTGTCGATTTCAGACTTAAGTTAATTTTAAGTCCAGGTTTCCTCACGATGTTTTCCTTCACCGACGTCAGTAAAGTCCAAGATAAATTCGGAAAACAACTGTATACGAGTTGAAAATGTCTCATTGGCATGTGCTTGCCCGGATTTGAACCTACAATCTCGAGTATTAGAGGCGAGACCTCTACTACAAGGCCATCACGACATTTGTCACATGTCTTGTCTCATTAACAGACCTGTAATTACGCCTAGTGTCCTTGAAACTGTACCCCAGATCAAAGATCAGACACATTAGCAAGCAAACTTATTACACGAAATCAATCGTAATCACAAAGCCTTGAACAAATCGATGGAAATCTCATTTGTCACACTAGTTTTTTGTAGCAATATGGGGTTTACATTATTCATAACCTCTTTTTTGGCTTGACCGGTCGGGTCATTTTTGTCATGTTAGTGTGTTGATGTGCACCGATGAAAAAGAATAACGAATATTACAAAGAAAGGCTATATGTTTTTGTATGTGGTCGGTTACTCTAGTTATCTTTGCCAGCCTGGTAAAAATATTAAATAATAGATTTGAAAGAAACAATAAGTTTATTAATACGATAAAAACATATACCTACACAGCATATACTTCTTATACTAAATGTAATAACAATCTGTTTAAATAATATCAGAAAAATAACAATAAAATATCCTAACTAAACAAAATATATTAACAAACTAAAATATGGCGTCGAAAAATTAAAGAAAAATAGAATAACAGTATCGCCATATTTAAAATAGTTCGTCACAAGTGTTGAAACTTAAATGTACAGTCACGGAAATGAACAGCTGTTGAGCAGATATTGTCTAAGATTCACAGCTGTAATTAAAATTTTCGGACAATATGTGTTGATAGTCAATTAGCAATCATTTTATCAGAGTATGTCCATTGGTGGCCCAGTGGTATCGGCCCCGACTTACGAGTTATAGGTCGTGGGTTCGAACCCAGCCAGGCGCCTAACTCTGTGTAAATTATTTCATCACTATTGCTCTCAAAACGGAGAAAGAAAACATCGTGAGGAAACCGGCATGTCCTAGAATCAAAAATTTGAAGACGTGACGTCTACCAACCTGCACTGGGCCCGCTTGGTAGATTACAGACCACTCCCTGTCGAAGAGAGTGTTCCAGCAGTGAGAACATTATAGGCTGATTATGCTATGATATGCTACGTCCATCACACCCAGGAAAATCAGTCCCAATACCACAGTGCTGACTGTCTAATATTGCACCACCTTTTGAGTATTCTCATACTTCATGCCGATTCGCTAGAAAAAGCAGTCCCTACAAAACTGCGCGTCTCCCAAAAATCGTTAAAAGCTGTTTGTCCTCTCTATTTGCGAACTAAATCCTAAAATTTTCGGGCAGTCTCTATGCATACTGCCCGCGTAATGGGAATTGGGCAAAGTGCACATATTATAGCGTTTGCCCAGAACCCGGTCGGCTAAGAGAAAAGTGCGTGACGACGCATACATTAAGACAAGAATTAAAATTAATGCCCTAAGGATTCTTGCTAGTTTTTAATGCGGATCTTTAGTCCAAACGGGCTGTAAATATCTACTGTTTGTCTTTTCAAAAAACCTCTGCTATTAAAAAGGGATTTAGGAATGCAAAGTGCTTTAATGTGTAGAGCAAAAATGGGTTAGCGTAAAGCATTATTTTTCAGAATTAATTCAGCGCCAGAGTCTGGATTTGTGCCCGATTGATGGCAATAGGCTCGCCCCCTATTACATGGGACTTAAACATAACTGGCGAAATGTGGGTGTACTATAAGTACCTACACCTCTGTTTAACCCTTCGGGGAATAGAGGCGTGATGTTATGTTACGTTATTTAGCATCGAGGAAGAATCAAGTCGCATGTTCCAATCTTGTTGGTTTGTTGTTGTTTTCTTGTTTCTCTCTCTCTGTTCTCTCTCTCTCTCTCTCTCTCTCTCGTTCTGTTCTTTCTCTTTCTCTCTCTCTCTTGTTAAAATTGGCTATAATTGTGAAGTTAATCCAAGATGCCTTAATTAAACGTGGAAAATAAACGTGGCTTAATGCTTGTTTCTTCTCTACATGAGAAGAGGCTTTCATCTAGTAGTAGGATAAATACAAGAAGGAATTTATTCATACAATATCCTTTTCACTCCTCTTGCTCAAAAAGTCCGTCATTTTAGCGCACCAAAGCGGGAATAAAATAGCATATTTTCATCTAGGGGAACACGGTATTTTTTTTATTTTTATTAGATGCTATCTGTGTGGTAGACTGCATGCACTGCGTTGCGGCTACAGAAGAAATAAAAAAAAAGCATTGGCGCGAAATCTTTAGAATTTTTCTATAATTTATTATAGAAAAATTCTAAAGATTTCGCGCCAATGCTTTTTAAAATAAATTACAGTCACCAATTCAATTTGTAATTTTAATTACAAATTGAATTGGTGACTGTAATTTATTTTCAATATTGTATTGGATTATTTTATTTTCTCGCAATCGTAGTGAAAAGTAGAGTGTAACACACGTCGCTAAAAACCCATTGTAACTTGGATTCTATTTCCTGCCTCGTATATAATTATGGGTAATTTTAACCCCTTGTATAACAATTTCCTATTGTGACCACCTCGCTGGTCGCAAACGCTACTTCTGAGCATGAGGTCCTGGGTTCGATTCCCAGGTCGGGCAAAGTGTTATTAGGTTTATCCATCTGGAAGTAGTAGTACCAGCCCGGAGTCTGTATTTGTGCCCGGTTGATGGCAATAGGCTCGCCCCCTATTACATGGGACTTAAACATAACTGGCGAAATGTGGGTGTACTATAGGTACCTACACCTCTGCTTTACCCTTCGAAGAATGCAGCCGTGATGTTATGTTAAATATCCTTGTAACCTTCTCACAGGTACTTATGTCAGTAAGTGCATTAGTACCAATTCAATAGAACTATATCTAGGCTTAAACAATTAGACCGTAACAAAGATTTTTAACCAACGAAAAACAAAGGAGTAGGTTCTCATAAAGACGCGTATTTTCTTAAATTATATTTTTTAGTTTTACTACTGTACAGTCAAAGCTCCCGAGATCCGCCGTGTATTGAGGTGTCATTGGCCGGTGCAATAGCGTTTTGCACTATTTGTACTGTTTGTACTTGTTAAGTGAATCGCGCTCTCTTTTCATAGATTATATTATGTTCGAGTAGGATTTGCAGATTACGAATACTGTGTGGGTCATGCTGACTTAAATGTCTCACTGATGGTGGCGCGTATGTTGGGTTATTCGGTTCGTGAACGGGTGCCGTCGCCGTCGGTTGGGACTGGTCATCTCTTAACTGCCACGGCTTATTTTTATTTTGAATTGTTTCTTAATATTTTTTTTACATTGTTCTCACATATGGAAGCAACAAGAATAATGTACCGAGGATCTTGTAATATCTTGATTTAAAAAGAGTGTCCTTGGAGTTTCTTGCCCGTTCTTCTCCATAGAGATCTACGTTTTGGAATAGGCAATTAGCTTCAACTTTCTAACTTACCGACTCTTTGACAATTCAAAAGTGCCTGCTGTAAATGGTTTAATTGAAATAAATGCTTTGATTTTGTGATGGTGGAATGCATTAAGATGTATACAATTTTTGAAATACCCACGTTGGCTATGTATATGTAGGATTTTGCCGTTTCAGGTGCTTTTATTGTCCGCCTAAGTCTATGACAATCGTTAAGGGTAGTCAGAAGCCCAAAAAGTCTGACAACCAGTCTTCCCAAGAGGAGAGTCTTATCGTGTTACCCAGTAAAAGGGTTGCGGAGGTCAGATAGGCAGTCGTTCCATGTAAACTACTGGTATACTGTACTACTGTAATACTGGTATACTGTAATACTGGTATTCGGCTGCATCCGGTTAGACTGGAAGCCGACCCCAACATTGTTAGGAGAGTTCAACGCTGAATTTGAAGCTATGCCCCAAAACATAGCAAGCCAGCTGCTTAGCTAAGCATCTGCACTAATGGGGATAGGTCATTAATATGAAATTGATATAAAAAAAATATTTTTGAACATTTAGGTACGATTTTAACACTTTATACTTTACTTCGAAATCTATCCACAATTTCCGAAGATATCGCGTAATAAAAAAACAAACAAAGATATACCGACGAATCGAGAACCTCCTCCTTTTTGAACTCGGTTAATAAAATAAAACGAATGAAGATACGAAACAAAACATGACTGAATTCTAGAACATGGTCAAATCTTTTTTGACACATCTATGAAGTCAGAGTATCTGACAGGGTCCACAATGATCATGTCATAAACATGAACACCTACAATAAAGATATTGAGAGTGAGATATTGGCATATTTTCCTTCACAATTACAACTATAGGCCTCCTCGTAACTATAAATAAAATTCATTTCAATCACAGCTTACCAATCTACTACTTAATTAAATTAAATTCTTTACCTAATTAAATTAAAATAAATTATTTACTTAATTAAATTAAATTAAATTCTTTACTAAATTAAATTAAATTCTTTACTTAATTAAATTAAATTCTTTACTTAATTAAATTCAATTCAATTAAATCAGACACAAATACACAACTCATTAAGCCAAACAATTTATCAAAATTACGACCAATCTATCAATGTAATTTGTAATAGGTACGCCAAGTATAGACGAACGGCAGACAGTGACTGCAATTCCAGTTAGTCCCATTTCAGATTGGAATGGACCAGTCCAGTCAGGGCAAGCTTGATCAGTAATCGTGTGGCTCAACTCAGAACTTACGGAGCTCAACGACTCGACGAACAATACTACAGAAAAAACATTTGGGTAGGCCGCAAAAAGGACTCAAACTACCCGACTATCATTAAAACACACACACATACACACATAAAATAACCATAAAATTCATCAAAATGACAACCAATCAATCAATGTAAATTCTGTGTTCCCAAACAAAGCAATATCCGATCCAACTCCATTCTTTGAACGTTGGCTGACAGGTGAGACTCTACGATCTTGGGGCGGTGGATACGACTGCACGCAGTCAAGTAGACATTCCCCAGGATCGGCGTGCCTCATGCAGCTTAGAATAATTACTACTAACACTAGTTTCATAAGTTTAAATTGTTACTAACAAATCTAGAAGTCATTCTGAAATAAATGTTTATTATTATTATTGTTATTAATACTCAGACTATACACAGTAATAAAAACCTCGGAGAAATCCCATACCAACTATAGACGAACGGCAGACAGGTTGGAATTCCAGTTAGTCTCATTTCTAGGAATAAGACGCAGGTTACGCGAAATAGATAAGTTTATTCCGCCTACGCCGAGTTCATGTTATTACGTTCCTTTGAACTTGTGTGTACAGGCAACAAAACTGTTTGGTTTACAGGGGAGAATATTAATCTTTGAACTACATTGACGGAGTCGTCATTGGTGTGTAAATTTGGTGCTGTTCCACAGATGATGGGACACTTAATATCATGTCCTGCAGGTCCTGGCAGCTACGCGTTACGGGAACTGATGGACGCTAGTGGTGGTGCTAAACTTGTAGCCGAATTCTGGACCGAGTCCATTTTGATTGGTGATTTAGTCAATTTTTTTTATTATTGTTTAATTTAAAAAAAATATATAAAAAATTAAAATTCCCAATGTAGTTCTTCTTCTTAAAGAAGAACTACATACATTGGCAATTTTCATTTTTATGGTTTCGTGCGCAGGTGAAAACGGGTCCGTGTTACTCAGTCTACGACGTCAGTCTGTCTGATGTCTTAGGGCTGTATATTTTTAACCGTGATATTTAGCCAATTAATTTTTTTACAGAATAGGTGCTTATAATATGTGGGCTCTGATCATCTGTCTTGTCTTTTCTCAATTAAATTAGGATTTTGTGCCCGGTTGATGGCAATAGGCTCGCCCCCTAATACATGGGACTTAAACATAACTGGAGAAATGTGGGTGTACTATAAGTACAACTCTGCCAAACCCTTTGGGGAAACAAGCCGTGATGTTATGTTATTGGGATCAGCTTCCAGTCTAACTGGATGCAGCTCCAGCTGCATCCGTACGTACATGGAGCAGCTGCCTATCTAACCTTCACAACCCAGTAACTAGTTAGTTTATATGGCCTATCATGATAAATAATAAAGTAAGGTAAAGTGTAATAGTTTTACCTTTAGTGCAGTCCGACTTCTACCTGGCCGGTTTATTTTAATTGTGTTTTTTGTTTTAGCTTAGGTATGACCCATATTAAAGAGGCATGTAATAGAGTTGCGTCTCTCACAGCATATTTTTAAGTACCCAAGCTGCTGTATACCTATCTCTTTGTTTGACTGTACACACGGCTACTTATCAAGCTATACATTCCCAGTATAAGCTGATCTCGCACTGTATTGGATTTCCGTACAATGAGAGGGCGGTTTATACTGGAAATGTATAGCTTGATATGTAACCGTGTGTACCTTTATTAGATACTGTGAAGTCGTACTTAAAATACAAATTAAAGACTTGGAGTCTCATATGCTTTCCGTTCTAGGAATAGCAGGTATAAAAGGGAAATCCTAGGCAATTATTCCTGTACCCTAATTACGTAACACACAATCTATCATAATCTGAATCATTTTGAAGCCTATTGCTAATCCATTGCTTCATGTGTTCGAAAATTTTTACGGCTCAACAACGTAAATAACGCAATGAATGTTGTTGAACTGTCAAAATGAAACCCATTCCTACTGTTAGTGTGTTACGTAATTACCCCGTTTGATACGAAAATTGGCGTCGCTGTATGTTTGTTTAGTTAACGTTTACTGCTAAACTAGTGGGTTGATTTTGATGAAATTTGGCAGAGAGGTAGCTTGGTATCTAGCGCATATTAATATTTTGTGTGTGTAATATTTTGTGAAAATATAAGTTTGATTTTAGGGTTCCGTACCAAAAAGGTGCCAACGGGACCCTATTACTAAGGCACTGATGTCCGTGCGTCCGTCTGTCTTAGGGCTGTATCTTTTGAACCTTAATAGGTAGACATTTGAAATTTTCACAGAGTGTAGTGTGTGTACTTCTGTGTCCGCTATAACAACAAATAGGTAATAAAAATTAAATTAAAAATTAAAAGGGTCCTATAAGAAACCATTTCAGACACAAATCTACATGGTCTTCACATGATCTGACCAAGATTATGTCTGGACTTTAAAAGAGACTGTGACCTCTGAGTTTTTTTCGGCCTTTCTTCCCAGAGTAGTCAGGTAGGAAACGCCGACCTCATCCAGTTTAAAAAATATGATTGACGTGTAAAAGTGTTTGTACAAACCTACTTACAGAATAAAAATCATTTATCATTTAAACGTGTTTTTTTAACTAAACTATTATGAATGAAACATTTACATAAATATTTGACATTATTGCCTATAAATCATATTTTATCTCCTTGACCTGAATTTTGACTTATATAATTAATCTCTTTTACAACTATTGTTCAATTTATTTCAATTATTTGTAACTCTAATTTTAAATTAATTCTAATGTAATGGTGACTCATAATTTTACAAACCATATATGTAGACGGAAACGGCAGAATATTATGATCGTAATACATAATGAACATAACAACTTTGTTCAATATTTTGACAAATAAATACATTCTATTTTTATTCTATAAAAAAAAAATGGAGTATTAAATATTGTACGATGGTACAGAACCCTTCGTGTGCGAGTCCTGCGGGGTAATTACGTAACACACTAACAGTAGGAATGGGTTTCATTTTGACGGTTCAACAACATTCATTGCGTTATTTACGTTGTTGAGCAGACAAATTTTTCGAACATATGAAGCAATGGATTAACAATAGGCTTCAAAATGATTCAAATTATGATAGATAGTGTGTTACGTAATTAGGGTGTTGGCCGCTTTAAAAAAAAACTGATAAAACGGGTTTGTGTTCGAATTCGGCCACACACTCGTCAATCCTCTCCTAGACTATTTTGATATATTTTCTGGTATCAGCTGAATTTAATGAGAAACTGTAATATGAAAATTCCGTTACTTATTTTCCAATACCGGGCTTAAGAAACCAATATCAATCCTGAGACCGTTTTCCTTAGGTAGGACGCACCAATCATGTTTTTTTCAGTAGTTTGCTATAGAATTATTTCGCTCTGGTAGCTTATTTACATCATTAACAAATGTTTACCTAACAATATTTAAATAAAGCGTGCTTTGGCAGTGGGTCAGAAGTGGAAAACATCGAAATAACACTACGAATAACATTATTTATGGGTTTAATAATAACAAACGGACCATAAAAATTGTTGCGTACTGATTCATTTTTAGTCCCGAAACTTTATTTCAGTAAAGGTGCCATCACACTTGCAAATTATCGAAGTCAAAGTCAAAGTCAAATAATTTATAATTTTCAATTAGGCCATTGAAAGGCACTTTTGAATATCAAAACTTACAAGAAAATAGAACTGCTTCTACCTGCCGCATCCAAAGGGTAATTTCGTATTGAGAAAAATGGACAAAAAAATTCATAGTCTTTTAAAATGTTTCAACTTTATCGAATGAAGTGTCAACAATATTGACATCGGAAAATTGTCGATGTTGATACAACTGTATTAAGTCTAATTATTATAATTATTTTTGTTTACAGCAGTGCACTAAGTACCTATACGGCTAAGGTTAGGCCTTATATAAATGTTCTATATCTATACATATTATAAACTATCTTTTGCCCGCGGCTTCACCCGCGTGGAAGTCGGAAATTATCCCACGGGAACGTACTACCGGGATAAAAAGTATCCTACATGTTAATCCAGGTTATAAACTATATGTGTTCCAAATTCCATCCAAATCCGTTCAGTAGTTTTTGCGTGAAAGAGTAACAAACATCCATCCATCTATCCTTACAAACTTTTACATTTATAATATTAGTAGGATAGGATTAATGGCACTTTTCGAGTCTGATGGTCACACCGACTGCGTTGTTCTTCTAAGCTAAACAATGGATTTTGGTACTGTTTTCACCATCATTTAGAAAATGTATCCTGGAACGTACATACATACATAAACTCACGCCTTCTTCCCATGGGGTTAGACAATAACTACTGAACGCCACCTGCTACGATCCTTACATACTCCTTTTGCCTCTTTTACGTTCATACATCTGGTCAACACGCACGCCGGTTGCGAGTACTACGCACTTGACCATTCTGAAGAACATCACCAATAAGTTCACTATATGTCCTGCTAGGGCGTCCCCTTCCGGCGTTTCTACTCACATCTGCCTTGTAAACAGCTTTTGTTAGTCGGCCTTCATTCATCCTCTCAACATGAATAAACCATCTAAGCATACTCTTTCAATTTTTGACACTAAATCTTCTTTTAAACCCCCCGGAAGTATTCCCCGGAACGTAATACATTAATATTAAACTTACATTGAATAAAGAAATCTCCGTTTTGTCATATCGTAAAAACCGTGCGAAGCAGGGGCAGGTCGGCAGTGTAAAAATGAACACAATTGATAGTTATCGGGCGAAACTTAATTGTCATTCGTATAACTTGATTGACATAAAAACCTATTCAAAAGACAGAAAGAAAAGAAAGGAAATACGTTCATTTGCGGTAAACATGTCGCAAAGAAAAAACACACAAACACAAAAAGAACGAGCTGGGGGAAAATATGCGTCACATTCACGCAAAACGGCAATCGCTCAGCATAGTGGTATGACCCTATACGACACAAAGTCCCTGTGCTGGTTTTCAGCGATAGCCAACGCTGACGTGTTGACGTCAACCAGTGCAGCATACGAAAATTAAAAATAAACAAAAAAATAAGAAATAAAATAAATACACTATACCAACAAAACAGGGGCCTACTCTGTAAGTCCGTCAACAAAGATACGAGCCTGTCCGGAAGTAGTTTGATGCTTCAGAATGAACAATACTCCCGATTAATTAACCTTTTTGGACGGGCAAAAGCGCATCGGGAGCAAGGACTACTGTCAAATGGTGTTGTCATTCATTCTAAGTTCAGGCCTCAAAGTAATCTTATGTCCGTAAATGATACGGAGTAGTAAATGCCCGTAACTTTGGCCGAAACTACGGATATCGTGCTTAGAGAGTAGACCCCCTGTACTATTTAACTATCTAAAATATTACGACTAAGGGTCTGAGCCCCCTGGCGGCACGGCACGGCAGAGGATCCTTCGGTATCACTACATGCAAGCACATTCTGACGGTAACGATGCCGCGGCATGCCGTGACGTCCTTACGCATCCTCATTGAAATTTTCAAATTTATTGTCATACCATTAAGTTATATTTATTTTCGCCGCATAAAAAATCCTGGCCGTGCCGTGCCGCCCGTGTGTGCAGGCCCTTATTGTCAAAGTAATTTATTCATTATTTTACAATGCCAATGGCTTGTGATTCTTGCAGCATGACGTCAATTTTGAGTATCAATAATATGGAGTCTGATTAACCACGTCGATTATTGTGGTTTAAAATAAATGACAGAGTACCGCAGTTCATGCAATCAACTAAATACTGTTCTGAATGACAAACGAGTTATCGTAATGTTCAGAAACACTTAATTCTTTAGCTCTGCAGTATTCTCAAAATCTCTTAAGTAGCTGCATTATTTACTACAAGGCTGTTTAAAAAAAAATGTCTTGCCAAGGGATATTGTGTTACCCAATACAGTTAGGCTCCCTCAGACAGGCGCGACGCGACAGCGCTACACAAAGGTGCCGCTCGTCGCGCGCCACGCGGTGCCTTTGTGTCGGGCGTCGCGTCGCGCCAGTGTGTACGAGCCTTTATTGGGTAACACGATATCCTTCGGTAAGACAATTTTTTTCCTATCTAACTTCCACAACCCAATGGATGTGGAAGTAACATAGGCAGGTGCGCCATGTTAAAGAACAGGTATTTAACTGCATCCGGTTAGACTGCAAGCTGACCTCAACATAGTTAGGAACAGGCTTGCAGGATGATGAGATACAAAATCCCTTCAGTCAGTGATTCGGTAAGAAATCCCTTACCAAACATACCAACAACATTAGCTCGACAACTAATCATTTCATTCCTGACAACGCAATGAATATTGTTGAACTATCAAAATGAAAGCTATTTCAATTGCCAGTACATTACGCAGCGAGACTACCGCATACCACGCCTATGAATAAAATCAAATAATTACATATCTTCAGGTTATTTTTAACTGACTTGCGAATAGAACTGGGCGCCGCACAGTAAAGTCTAATCTACAGACGTGCTCTGAGAATGATAGAATACGATTTAGACCAAAGGTTGTCTGTAGAGATCACTAGTGACGATATTCAAGCATCTGTCTAGACCTATTTGAATTAAAATTATATTTAGCATATTTGTATTGTCTTGTTGGTCAAAATAGGTCAATTACGAACACACGTGCTTAATAGAAATGTAGGGATCAATGTTCATTTTCTACGTGAGAAGACTTTGTTCTGTAGTAGGAGGTTATAGGTTGATTTTTAAGTCGATAAGAGGTCGTGTAGGGGGCAAATATTTCAACAATTGCAGGCAGAAAAATATAGTCAAAAATAATAACTAAGTACAATAGATAACTCTGTATTGTTTAATTAAATTGATTTTCCAACTTCAGATTCTGTTATACAGGATGTTTGTAAGCTGGGAGCAATGCCTTAAGGGGATGAAAGTTGACACCATTTAGATCATTTTGAGCCATACATTTCTTAGACTAAGTCGGTTTTATTTTTTATTTTTTATTGCTATTTCTAGGGTTTTTTTAGGTAAAGGTATAGCAGTTAAATATAAAAAAAAACAGATTTCGTCTCAGTATGGCTCAAAATTCTCTAAATGTTGTCAACTATCACCCCCTTAAGGCATTGCGCCCAACTTCCAAACAGCCTGTATAATAGGTACCTACCTACCTGGTTCTAAAATAAGTCAGACAAATCATCGTAAAATGAAGTCTTTAAGAATTTAATTCGGTTTTAAATAAAAAGGATTTCATGTAATTTTTTTTTAACTTTAAACTTCTTAGAATTACACATTATCACTTTCACAAAGCCATTTTGTAATTACGTCTGAAAGCTTATAAAATTATATCATTATAATATTACTTAATACCTATACATATCATTATAGACGGGGCGTGTTAAGGCTCACGCAGACAGGCGCAACGCGACTCTTGTACAACAATTTCCATGAAGATTTCATAGAAATTGTTCTATTCGAGTCGCGTCGCACTGTCGCGTCGCGCCTGTTAGCATTTTATCAGAACTGTTTTTTAAAAGGAAAAGTTCAGGTTACTGACTTGTAAAGTAGTTTGTAGATAAACAAGCGACAATCGTGGCCATTTGACATTTTCTCGGTAAAATTTACAAGCCAAGACTAGGTTAGAAAGTCTGGAATCTATTAATGCATGTGGTGGGTAATTATAATGCTGTGTCTTCATAGAAAAAGTATGTTGTCCCACTGCTGGACGAAGGTCTCCGCATACTTTCCGAATTTTATTTGTGTTTTGTCTTCTCCGGTCAGGAAAGAGCCCAAAACTAATTACTTTTTATTTTTTTACGATAATATATTAAATATTGTTATTAATTTACCAGTCTTAATAGGAAAATTAAGAGTGGAATGATTTTTAAAAGCTTTCGAAATTTTAATAATTAACAGTCCCGAGTGGGAACTCGGAAATGTTAATTAATAAATTAATTATTAATTCAACCGACTTGCCTTTTTGTTGTGTGCATCTACTTACATAAAATTTTGATTAAAATCGGTTTAATAGCATCAGCACCCTATGCTCTGATGTAGGAAGCAGAACAGATTAAAGGCTTTTAGAAATAGGCGTGGCACGCGACGCGACACAAAGTCACCGCCAGTCGCGCGACGAGCGGTGCCTTTGTGTCGCGTGTCGCGCCTGTTTATAGGAGCCTTAAATCTGTGATTCTACTATTAAAAATCTTTCGTCTGTTGCCGCCTTAAAACTAATTCTATCTTTATAACACAAATAAATTAGAGGTGTCGTTTTACAGTGAGATTTAGAATAACATGCGGGTTGTTTTCTTTCTTAATTTTACAGATGTTTTCTTTGAAAGAGAATAAAATAGCCACGATAAAAAAGCTTTCACGGTATTCCGAGCAAACATAATAATATGATAGTTATTTTGAAAAACTGGTCAACCATAGGTTTGTTGAAATAATTTGCATTGGTGATATGTCATAACATTGAGATTTTTGAGCTATATCTTAGCTAAATATTAATATTATAGTATACCATGACCTTCCGGAATAAATGTTCCTAATGATGGTGAAAACCACATCAAAATCCATAATGCAGTTTAGAAGATCTAAGTGGTCACAAGCAGACTCGAAAAGCGACTGTGTTTTATATTATAGTATAGATTATTAAAGAACCAGTTGAACATAAGCGTAATAATGTTATTTGTTGTCATATCTTATGTCATGCCAATGGAATGCTTTGTACACTATGCCCCAATGTATAAAAATAAGTACATCTAGTGACGTGTAAAAGTGTTTGTATAAACCTACTTACAGAAATAAAATCACATAATAAAAAAAATCTGCCTAAAATGTTCCCACTGCTGGGACACATGCCTCCTCTCTTTGAGAGGGAGTTGGCTGTAATCTACCACGCGCGCCCAGTGCGGGTTGGTAGATGTCACATGTCTTCGAATTTTTGGTTCTAGGACATGCCGGTTTCCTCACGATGTTTTCCTTCACCGTTTTGAGAGCAGTGGTGATGAAATTGTTTACACAAAGTAAAGCGCCTGCCTGGGTTCAAACTCACGACCTACAAATAAAATCATTTATCATTTATTATTTATTTATCTTTCATTTATCATTTAAGAATTGTCAAAGTAGGGTCAACCGATGAGACAGTATTGTCGGTCATGGTACTGTAGAACAAGTTGTACGTAACCATATGTTATTTGCAAGCAAAACTATTTGCATTTCGCCATTAAATCCGGTCATAAAAGCCATGATTAATTGATTGGATGTCAATGTCAAATTCCTGTTTTAATGAAGAGGATAAAGTATCAAGTAGATTTTAATAGCTTAATAAATTACTGTGCAATAATACAACATCTGTTTTAGCCCTTCGTATTTACTATTTTTCAACTTGTTTATGTTTAACACATTGTGTTCAACATAAACATGTCATTTTAAAATCGTTGTTAAGGCCATAGGAATTGGGTCGACTGGTAAACTAGGTTATATAGGAAATAAATCATGACTATGATCTAATCCTGTACCCTAATTGTGTAACACACTATCTATCACAATCTGTATCATTTTGATGCTTATTGCTAATCCATTTCTTCTTATGTTCGAAAAATTTGTCTGCTCAATACCGTAAATAACGCAATGAATGTTATTAAACTGTCAAAATGAAAGCTATTCCTACTGCTAGTGTGTTGCGCAATTACCCCGCTGTTATTGATAAACACGCAAACGCACGTGAAGACGTTTACTGGCGAAAGCTGGCGAGCTACACTTTAATTAATTATCTGGGTAAATTACATTCCATTACCATTCACTCAACTATCGACTTTAGCGTTATGTATTCTAAGTTGATTTTGGGTGACCAAATGTAATTAAGATGTTTTAAAAAATTTGGTTGCAAAAGAATTTGAACTCTGTCATGTATGGAATTGAGTTTATTATTCCCAAACATGATCATTTTTCCCGATTCTGAAATCAAATATAGAGGACAGAGGAAGTGAGTTCGATTCACATTCGTTGACAATTAAGTTATGGCGCTAATGACAATGAAGTGTTATGCAATTAGTTTTAATTCCGGCAAAATAGATTAAGGCTTGGATGCAGAATGCAGCACCGCCCTTTCGCCCGCAAAAGTAATGCAGATACAGATGGTTCGATAACTATATCCGACACATAATCTGACCAAGATTATGTCTGGACTTTAAAAGAGACTGTGACCTCTCAGTTTGTTTCGGCTTTTCTTCTCAGAGTAGTCAGATAGGAAACGCCGACCTCATCTAGTTTTTAAAATATGATTGACGTGTAAATGTGTTTGTATAAACCTACTTACGGAAATAAAATCATTTATCATTATAGTGCAACATGCAACCCAAATCCATACTCGACACGTGGTTCGTTACTCGCGTCATTCACATCCTCAGGAGATGTTTACTCCTCAACCGCGAATCATTGGAATTGCTTATAATTTCAAAGTCATCATGGATTTCCGCAAAGTAACGCCTGATTCCTTAACTTAATAATGTTATGATTACCAACGCCACCACTAAAACATCACAGTGACTGCACGATTCAACCAAAATCTCACAAACCACATAAATTAAGCCATTGATACACGATGCCCATTGATCTCCAGTGATTCCCTAAGCCTGTAGCCGACCCCACAATTTGTTACAGGATCGGGTCGCGTCCCTTTAACTAGGTCAACTGAGTTAATTGTACTTTAGGGACGGTTCAACCAAGTTTTTTAAACTCCACGTGGGTCATGTACAGCCACGGGCATAAATACTCTACACTTAAACAAGATTCGTGGAGGGACTCGTAGAAAGAACGAAAAATATTTTATTTGGGACACGCACACAGGAAATACAAAAAACAAAAATAACAAATTAATAAAAAAGGAGCTTATAAAATTAAAAAAAATAACATTGTAAACAACGAGTAGAAAATATAAGACCTGTGCGAGGCCAAAAAGGCTTCTGTCTCAGCATAACAGCCGCACAGGTTGATCTAAGGTTAAGTTATGCTTGCCAAAGCCGGTCCTTGGATGGGTGACCATTCATTACCTATCGAGACCCCGTCGTGCCTCGGAAGGCACGTTAAGCCGTTGGCTCGGCTATCATTCGTAGATCTTTGACAGTCTTTACGGGAGTCAGAAACCCGAAAGTCTGACCACCAGTCTTACTAAGGGGTATCGTGTTACCCAGTAACTGGGTTGTGGAGGAAATCCGGTTAGCTGGAAACCGACCCCAACATAGTTGAAAAGATAAGATAAGATAAGATAGATAAGATAAGATTTATTTGCCCGAACATGTGTATACATACAATAATAATAAGTGCATGCAAGATAACATAAAGAAATTTGGTTCAGACATGTTTACCACATACTATGGCGTGCAAATGTTTGGAATTACAATTGTGATTTTGAAGAGAAGGCAATTTAACGAAAAAAAAAAACGCTAGTCAAATGACTTACGCAAGTTTCAATAGCGTTGTTCCCCTAAAGTATTTATAGATTTTTTAATGGTTTTACGAACACAGTATTATCGAAACCGTGCTGTTATGAAATAGGTCTTGTCACAAAGATGCATTTTTTAAGCTATTGCATAGCTTTTATCGCGGGCTTTGAGCGCGGCGACCGAATCAAGAAATTCCGTAACGAAAATAAAATCTAACACCCCCCACTCCGCCTACCATGTAGCTCGGCCGAGCGTTCGCTTAACATGTATGTATATGGTACGACTGTACTTGAATAAATATAAAAAAAAATACTTCATAAATAAAAAAATAATAAATAATTATAATTGCATAAGTTGATAAAAAATGCTATGCAATAGCTTTACCGCGGCAGTCCCCGAGTGCCACACGTGTTTTTTTTCACGATGTTCACTTTGACATAATTGACATAATATCAGGCCATTGTGAGGACAAAGGTAGCGGATTTTCAAAGGACTATCAATGGTATAATATGCCTCACGTCAGTGATATCACTTGACCTTGAGCCGGCCTAGCATAGTAAGGACCTCAATAGAATAAGACGTTGGTTAAGTTAATTTACCTGTGGAAATCTGCAAATCAAAAAGAAATCAAATCTAATTATTTATTTGCTTAATATAGGTAGGCATAATGTGTTACAAATAAATAAAAAGTACTCTGTATCAATACTTAATAAGGTGTGCAAATATTTATATCATTGTCTGAACTAATCAAATAATTATTAAAATAACATTAGAAAATTATGCAATGTAATAAATGCGAAGAACTGCTCAAAGGTATTAAAAAGATACTTTCTAGATTGCAGTGCGATCTAGGAACAAAATATCTATGTACCTACCTAATTGTTCATTAAATAATAATTAATATGTAGTGGCACCGAGTTGCCGTGTCTGGATACCATTGTTAAGCCCGCGATGGTTTGTGTGGTATGTTTAAAGGTTCAACAAATGCTTGTAAACAGTTTTTTGATTAATTAACAATCAAATAAAATAAATACTGCACCCTAATTGCGTAACACACTACATATATATCACAATCTGAATAATTTTGAAGCCTATTGCTAATCCATTGCTTCATGTTCGAAAAAATTGTCTGCTTAACAACGTAAATAACGCAATGAATGTTGTTGAACTGTCAAAATGAAAGCTATTCCTACTGTTAGTGTGTTACGCAATTACCCCGCAGGTTTCGTTATCACTAACGAGAGGCCTACCGTATACTTACATTTCACTAGTTATGTATTAAGGTCCAGTGACAAATTGACATAAATCGGACAAAGAACAGACTCCGGGCTGCTCCTAATGGAAACTTAGAATAATAGGTAACTACTTTGCCCGACCTGGGGATCAAACTCAAGACCTCACACTTAACAGTCGCACCTACCACTCCTATACAAACGAAACAACATCAGATAATGTGTTAAGAAATAAGTTTTCTGCAGTAAAAGTTACTACACATAACATCACGCGTATATTCTCCGCACGGTAAGTAGAGGTGTACCTATAGTACACCCACTTTTCGCCAGTCCTGTTTGAGTTCCATGTAATAGGGAGCGAGCCTATTATGACCAGCATAAATCCATTCTCCGACCTGCTTCTGAGAAATTCCTGATTGAAAATCTTAATAACATTTTGCCCGAACCGGGAATCGAGCCCAGGACCTCATGCTCATTAGTAGTGCTAGCGATCACTAAACCAACGCGACAGTAAAAGTTACTCAAAGAACTATCACCACATGCTCCACTCAGCGATGCATGTTGCTGTTCAAACAATGTAAGCGTACGCAAATGAGGCTTTTAAAACTTCGTCTGAAGTTCTGCAAGGCTTCGGCAATCTCCTAGGTGTTACAGGTGTGTCTTAAGGTGAATCCTCAGTTGTAGCTCACCAAATTCAAATTTTCTTTGGTTTTTTGCAAATTGCAGGAAATTGGATTTTTTTTCCACCTAAAAATATTTCATATGAAAATTCTTAGGTGGAACAAATTTCCGAAGTATGACGATTAATATGAAATTGATGATTATTATTAAATAAATATACCTGTCATTCCAACAGTCGCGAATCGCATTTTGATCAACAAACGACGTAAAACAGAGCTGCACCTTGCAAAAAACCAAAGAAAATTTTAATTTGATGGGCTACAGCTGAGGATTCACCTTTAATGATAAAATTTTCACTCAAACCCACACTCAAAGAATTTCTTTCAAATAAACCATTTACAAGCAATTTTGAACTGTCAAGGAGTCGGTCAGTCAGAAATATGAAGCTAGTTGCCCATTCCTAAGCGTAGTAGGTACCTATGGAGAAGAACGGGCAAGAAACTCCATGGATACTCTTTTTAATTATATTGTTACAAAAATATTAGTTACATAATGTTGAATTTATAATTATTATGTGAGAACGAATGTAAAAAAAGACGTAAACGTTAAAAGCGTCCAGAGTACTGCAAATATAAACAAATAAAAAAGGCCAAATTGACGGCGCCCGCTCACGAACATGACGCATGGATCGGCACCATTCAGCTCAACTATTTTGAAGGAGCTAAATGATCCAACACACGCGCCACCGCACCGTCAGCGAGACATTTGAGTGAGCATGACATACTGTCAGCCGCCACGGCACATTTAAGACAATGAAAGATATATTACCCAGTAAATGGTAGCTATATAGTACATGGTAGTCACACCTGTGCTATGCAATTATATAATACAAAGGAGATTACGTTTATACAATGCAAAAATAGTCTTATAATCTTCAGCAGCCCCAACAGTATTTTCAAGTGTTAATCAATTAGCTGTGGTTGCGGAGCAGGACTAGAGCCTGGCATTTTTATCAACGATGTAATCCCCAACTTATAATATGCATGCCTGCATAATGTGCGTTTTATACATGATTTGAATTTCGTTTCATTCAGCTGAAGTACTTATGTGGGGAGGTATTTTACTTATTTTAACATTTTAAACAGTACCCCATGAAAGATGAGTCTACTTTAGCTAGTATGAAACCTGATTGAACTAATAGGTCCCTATTTCTAGTACTGGTGGCGCCTTCTACATCGCCACATGTGAACTACGCATCACACCGCCATTACGCTTCACGCAAAATCCTGCATCGCGCAAGCAGAGTTTACTGTGCAACTGGCATATATATGCTAGAATAGACCCCATGGTGGGCTACTGCCCGACATTGATGTTGGGACATTGTACAAACTAAGAATTAATGATAACACCTTTTGGCAGTTGTCCTTACTCCCGATGTGTTTTGGCTCGTCCAAAAAGGTTAATTATTTGATTTTATTTGAAAGGTACACCAACGACTTTTTCACTAGAAACATTAACAAAAACATAATATATGCATTGAGTTATGGTGAATTAGTCACTAACAGGCGTACACAGCAGTTACATAAAAAATTGTTTCTTAAATATACGTTTTAACAAGATTTTTTACTCGTAGTGAGGCTATAAATATTAATTAGAAACAAGAACAAAACATTAAGTAAAAAACAAAATCATAATCGAAATTAGAATCAAAAATAAAAATAAAAATAATTATTAGAATCAAAATTAAAATTAAAACATTAAGATTAAAATTAAAAAATAAACAGTAAAATTGAAATTCATATTTCAAAACGGTAGACCGCGATAACGAGTGCAATAAGAGAACATTCCAAAATTGTAAAAGTGGAGGCAAAAAACAACAGGCATATGCAACAGGCATATGCAGCTGGCATAGCAACAGGCAACAGGCATATGTGGCAAAAAACAAAAAAAAAATAGTACAAAAGTAGAATATAAAATTATGATTCGTCGCTAATAGCTATAAGTTTTCTGCGAAATTGGGAAAATGTGTCTGTAAATATATCGTTACAGATATCTATTTTATTATAATTAGCCATTATTCGATTCAGGGGGGCATTGAGACCAAGGTTGGTTCTTGACGAGGACGGTGCAAAGGTTTTTATTTTGCGTAGAGATCTAGTTACGGTACGCCTAGGTACAGTTATATTATTAATGAATCGGGAGTAGGGTTCATTCTGAAGTATCAAACTACTTTCGTTGACGGACTTACAGAGTAGGCCCCCAGACACCACACCTATCTGCACCCTAATTACGTAACACACTATCTATCACAATCTGAATCATTTTGAAGCCTATTGCTAATCCATTGCTTCATGTGTTTGAATAATTTGTCTGCTCAACAACGTAAGTAACGCAATTAATGTTGTTGAACTGTCAAAATGAAACCCATTTCTACTGTTAGTGTGTTACGTAATTACCCCGCTGGTTGGAGGATCCATCCGTTTCTATAGAGGATGAGTGAAGTTTACATCCTTTTCTTCATACCTTTACAGTACTAAAATTATTTCCGTCACCTCTGGTATAAAAATATGTAAAAAAGAAACTGTAGTGGTGGTTCCCTTTGTTCTATAGTGGTGTTACACCTGAAACTGCGGTCAACGCACACCTGTAACTTCAACTATCCATCAGGTGGCCTGACAACCTGTTTGCTGATATACATATAACGTAAACGAGATTTACTTTGATGAATGGACAATGTAGGATTACTTTCTGTGCTTTGTTTCTAATAAAACTCTTTACACCTTTCGTGTTCAGAGTTTTTTTTTATTGAATTGAAAAGACACTCGTTTGATTACCGTTACACGTGATATGCGGTTGGAAATCTTGCGCTTGAATAAAAGTTGGTAAAGTGAAGTAGGTAACATAGCATACCATCACGCCTGGAATCCCACCCACATTTCACCAGTTATGTTTAAGTCCTATGTAACAGGGGGAGAGACTATTGACATCAACCAGGCACGAATCCAGATTCCGGGCTGCTATTGAGAAATTTCTGATAGAAAAACCCAATAACACTTTGCCCGACCTGGGAATCGAACCCAGGACCTCATGCTCAGCAGTAGCTTACGACCACTAGAACAATGAGCCAGTAAAATAAATAGTAATTAGTAAAGTGACGGCACGGTTGGCGCAGTCGTTAAGAGCGGGTAGTAACCAAAATTGCCTATCTTCAATTTAATTTTTCATGAAATTCATAAGACTTAGGTATAAAATAAAAATAATATGAGTAACTACATGATATTTTGAAACTTTTTGTGGAACAGAAACACAATACGTTAAAATTTTCTCGATAAAATAACATCACGAAGTTACCCCTAATTTTCACGTTTTTTCAATTTGTACTTAATATGCTAATGACTAATAGGATAATTTTTTAATGATTATCTGTATCAAGACAAGGCGAAAAAAATTGTGCAGGCATTTTTTTAAATTCCTTTTATTTTTGGTATTATTACGACTACAAGCTTTAAGCACTTACGACGTTTTTAGTTCGTGGAAGAAGTCATCTTCCGTCGCACGTTGCGGGAACTTCAAGCATATTTTTGTTTCACAAATCAGTCGCCGTCGCTCTGTTGAGACGAGAGGACTGCGCTTGAATTTTCTGCTGCTCTGCGATTTAATTTATTTGCGTAAATAATATTTTCGTAATTTATCACATTGTTGGAATGAAACTGTGAAATACAAAACATGAAAAAATCACTAAAACCACTTCCGAAACGATTATTAAAATCGTTAAGAATTGATAAACTAAACAAATACCACGGCTAAACTTTAAAATAAAAATATTATAATAATTCAATGTTGATATTTGAAAACTCAAGATGACATTTACAATTATTTGACAGATTTTTGACTGGTATAGTACAACTAGCGCCATTGTTCTCCACTTCAGTCAATTTTCTTGCGGAGAAAATTTACAACATAGAGTTCGTGCTGGAGATTTTAGATCTTATTACTATTAAATAAAGAACCAAATTCGTTTACTCCCACTTTTGTTGACAAACTTCGTGTAAGGGTAACCTTAGACGACCTATTTCAAGCGACTTTTGACCAAAACCCCCAAATCAAGTTGAAACTCAAAATTTAACATATGGGTAGGTTATTGGTATAATAATATTATTGGAGTTTACAAAATAAATAAATCGGAAAACTAAAATAGGGTTTATTGCGGACACAAGTACGAAACGGTATGCACGGGACATGACAGTTTTCATACGGATAGTGTTCTCGTGACTAGATCCCTTCTTATGGTGGGGATGAGTAAAGATTGTGACGGATCACAATGTTTGGGACTGTCGGCTTGCTTTTCAAAGCTAAAGTTTCAACGGTTACAAAAGAGGAACCTAATAAACTTTCGACTTTCTTTGGCACCCATATAAATAGATGCCAATTATTTTGTCGGTAAAGCCGACTAATGTACCCTAGTTATTTGTTCCAAAATTGGCCTGTTTTTCACAAAGGTTTTCGGCGAGGACTTTTTCTACTCGCGCTCCGCGCAGGATAGGTTTCATGACACATGCCATGACTTTGCACAATGCAGTGCAAAATCCACCGTACCAATATAATTTTTTACTTGGTAACACTGTTGCTAATTGAATTTGCACGATCCTGCAATGCAATATCCACGATATACCATTATATTTTTTTACTTGGTAACACTGTTGCTAATTGAATTTGCACGATCCTGCAATGCAATATCCACGATATACCATTATATTTTTTTACTTGGTTAACACTGGTTTCCACGAAGACGTCGTGACGTCCAACTTGTACAAGGCCCTAAATAAAATTTGGTTACATTGGAATTTGAACTTTGTCACGCCAGCATTGAGTTTCTAGTTCCAAAACATGATTATGATCTAAGATTATGAATTCAAGCTTAGCGTATAGTATAGGCAAAACAAACAGACGTTTTACCTACTGAAGAATTTCATTGAAAATAAAGGGAGTGGACAATGGTCATACTTCGTTTAAATATTTTAATTGAAAAACCATTCGAGGTACCTATTTGTGCTGTGAGACCTTGCTTCTTGCCAAAAAATCATGATTCTAGGTCAACGGGATGTATCATATAGATTTTAATTTATTTGCGAATGTTTATTTTCTTATTTTATTGACATTTTTGTTCAATTGATTTCATTTCCTCAAAGTAAAAAAGCGGAAGGTAAGTGATGCCATTATAATTATACGCTTTTATATCATCAAAAAAGCAATTTTATCGAAATTGTTTTCACCATCATGTAGGTAGTAAGTATCATGAGTATGTAGTATTATAGTACTTTGATGGAAGTGCTTTGCTTTTAAGAGTTCGGTACCTCAAAAGAAAAAATCGAAACCCTTATGGGATCACTTTGTTATCCATCTATCTGACCGCTTATCTCAGGTATGCGTGGGGGTATCAAGTTGAAATTGATATCAAATACTTAGATAAACGGTCCTTTGGAGCTGTAAAAAAAAACGAGCTTCTAAGACGTTGACTTAGTATC
Source organism: Dryobotodes eremita (assembly GCA_917490735.1). Taxonomy (NCBI): domain Eukaryota; kingdom Metazoa; phylum Arthropoda; class Insecta; order Lepidoptera; family Noctuidae; genus Dryobotodes; species Dryobotodes eremita. The sequence continues at coordinate 2,094,888 of OU823264.1, forward strand.
TTGGCATTCATTTCGCATATCTTGACACTCGTAAATAAATTAAAACCCATAAGATACATGTCGTTGACCTAGAATCATGAAATTTGACAAGAAGCAAGGTACAGGAATAGGCACAGGAAAGTATCTGAAAATTGTTCAATTGTAGTTATGTTACATAATGTATGGAACAATATTTTTTCAACTACAACGTTAGGTTTGTCTTTCAATTCGGAATCGAAAATTTATAGGCCGTATCTTGAAGTAACATTTAGTCTTTATTTCATTTAAGTCAGTCTAATCTCCAATCTAACATCCCACCAGCATCGGTAACAGATTCACGGACATACAATAATATTTAATAATACACCTACTTGTACACATAGGTGAATTGAATAAAACAGTTTCATCTGATTATTTTGCGTATACACACTACACACAAGATTCAAATTCAAATGCCTAAATATACGCCGGGCGAAAAGTTTCTGCTGGTGGGAAGGGATTGTGTTTTGTTTTTGTCGTGTTTGATGAGAGGGGTAGGCAAAGAGGCGCGGGTGAAACTTGATTTTTTTCTGTCTTGCTGCGCCCTCTTAAGCGATTGACTGCTGCGCTGCGTGTCGCGAGATTGATTCCCGCACGGAACAAATATTTGTATGATCCACAAGTAGTTTTTCCGGGTCTGGCTGTTTGTGTATGTGAGTTTGAATGTTTGTAAACGCACCCACAATACAGGAGAAAATCCTAGTGCACGGCAAAGTTTAAAAAAAGAAATTATTAACAAATCGTCCACATTAGTCATTCACTTTTCACTGTTTTCTTCGTTTTCATTTTCTTGACGTTCTGATATTATTTAATTATTTCTAGCATGACCAAACGAATTGTAAATGAACTGTAATTAATGTATGCTGCCGATAATTGACTACTGACTATTCTCTCGTGACTTGGAAGACTTCTTTGTCGAAAGAGACTACACTGCTAAATTCAGCCCTATTACGTAAAAAAAGCAATTATAACCACTTCCCTTTACGCCTTCAAAAGTCTTAATTTCACCACTTTCAAAACAAACAAAATTCAACAGCAAAATTCTCTAAATTACATTTATAATCCACACCTCGTTTCAAGTGTTTCCTTATATTAGATAATGGCTGGTACAGTCAGCCTGAAAAGGTATACAGCGTGTATGAAAAACGTGTGGTCAAATTTAAGAGTGTGGCACAGACCATCCAACTGAATAACTTTCTCCATGGGAACAATATCGTAGTCGAGAAAAAACTATCAACCGTCGCATACATTTGAGTCGAATAGGTCTTGAAGTTTTGTATGAGGCTGTTCATAATTTTTTGCTGCTGAAGGTATACATCGACAATTTATTTGATTGTCTACAATTTGTGTTTGATAATACTGTATCAAGGTGATTTTCAAAAATGAACAACGTAACAAAAAATAACAAAAACGAAATATTAGGATTTTCTCACAGAAGATAATTTAAACAATGAAATCGCATTTAAATAATTTATTATTAATATTATTATCAATCTTTTGGATTACAGTCATAAAATCAGTCTTAAAATTGTTTATTTATTCATTGAATATATACATAAATCAATTTTTTAAATACACACCTCAAAAATAATGCAATATATATTTAAATATCGGAAATAATTCTGTATGAAATCGGTTTTACTTCATTTTTGTGTCATAAATCGCTACAAAAATGAAATCAACCATGAGTTAAATTACAATCTCAAACATTTGAAGATCAGAAATAATCTTATTGGATTTATCCAGATTCTTTTTCGTAGTTGGTCAAAATTATTCATTAAATTAACGCAAACAATAAGGGAGAGCCTTACCGTTGTTTTTATACCTGAAAACACAGTTTTCTTGTCGGTGGCATGGCTGTCAAAATGGCGGACAGACGTTCTGTTGTCATCAAACCTCAAATATCTACTAATGTACGTGTTACAATAAAGAATAGCAAAAATGAACGAAATGGAAGACAATATTTAAAGGATGTTATTATTATTCAGTACGTTATTTATTTATATTTTATATCATTTACATTATAATTAGAATCATAAAGATATTGCGCAATGAGAACATTTAAATATGTGAGTAGTTTCTTTTTTATGAAACTTTTTGTTTCGCACTCGTGCCTAAAGACATGGGTCTGATACGAGTATATGAAAATGTTATGAGACTAGAGAAGTAAACATTTATTTTTATTACCTAATAATTTGATGCGAATTGTTGAAACCCATCTGTAAAAAGTGTTGTTCAAGGATAATAAAAATAAATTGATCGCTTTAATGTGTTATTTCTGGACAATATTCACGTGGACGTTTCCACAACAAAACGACACAATTTTTTTGATAATCGTCAACCTGTAGGTACAATTAAGGACCCAATGTGTAATATATACTTATGTTCTGTTGCTACTCATTAATAAATAAAATATTTTTGATCAAAGATTGAGTGTGTATTCTGAAAGTTGGCAACTTCGCAAGTAGCTGTCAAATATTTCACTGTTTTGATTAATTAATTAATATTACTAAATGAAATTATGCGATATCGCTTAACAGCACTAAAATATTAATTATGAATTGTAATATTATTTTATCAAGTATTTTTGACAGCTATTTGCTACGTTGCCAACTTTCAGAATGCACCCTCTTAAATTATTTTTTATCGATATATGCATCCTTTTCAGGCTGACTGTACAATTGTTACCGAGACTGAACACTTAGTAGTAAAGTAATTCTACGTAATCCGGCCACAGTTAAAGTTTTGTAACGAGATCCGAGTTAAATTATCGTCGTAATTATTAATCCGTGGGTTTAGGGTGAACATACACGGTAGTGACAGAGTAGCATGGAGACTTTATGTTGCCAACATTTACAAAATTCATTTACACGTCAATTTAATGTCATTGTGACAGTTCGGTTACTAAAGTGCGCGCAAAATAAGTCTGCGCGCGGCCGAAATCGGAAATAATAGTTTGCCGTCACCTCAACGTACATATCAGGTGTCAAGAGTGTGCTGTGTTCCGTGTTTTCCAAAGTATATAATCGCCATCATTATGCCGAAAGTAATTAAAAGTGCTGGCAGAGATATAAGTCTTGAAGGTCAAACACACGCGCAGACTTATTTTGCGCGTACTTTATCTGGCTGTAAGCCCAGCACCCTAATTACGTAACACACTAACTATCACAATCTGAATCATTTTGAAGCCTATTGCTAATCCATTGCTTCATATGTTCGAAAAATTTGTCCGTTCAACAACGTAAATAACGCAATGAATGTTGCTGAACTGTCAAAATGAAAGCCATTCCTACTGTTAGTGTGTTACGCAATTACCCCGCAGGTACGCTTGGGTGATTTTTTATCTCGCACTTGATTTTCGACTCTCAGTGTTGAGCCGAACATTGAGAATTCAACAGAGTGCATCTAAGCGCGTTAAAAAATTATATTGTTGGATTTTTAACTCTCAGTGTTAAGCAGTGCGATCAAAAATCGCCGCGTCAAAGAATCGCCCGTGGGTACGAGCACGGATTGTGTCGTATGTGCTTTAATCAAGCTTCAATACATATTTTAGTGGAGTTAGTAGACCCTTTTAAAATGTAAGCACATCTTTATTTGAATATTATAGAGAAAAAATCCTTTATATATGAATAACATAAATTAACTTATGTTATAACATCGTTTTTGTAATATAGTTATGCATTCATTTATTTTTACCTTAAAGTACCTTTGGCTCCTAGAACCTAGAACCTTTGGCTTGTGACTATTATGCTTTTTCACAAATTTAACAAGTTTTTCTTCGGTTACATAAACATAAACTCACACCTTCTTCCCATGGGGGTAGGCAGATACTACAGAACGCTACCTGCTACGATCCTTAGATACTCCTTTTGCCTTGTTTACGTTCATACATCTGGTCATACACGCACGCCGGTTGCGAGTACTACTCACCTGGCCTTTCTTAAGAACATCACCTATAACGTCGCTAAATGTCCTCCTAGGACGTCCCCTCCCGGCGTTTCCACTCACATCTGCCTTGTAAATACCTTTTGTTAGTCGCCTTTCATTCATCCTCACAACTTAACCAAACCATCTAAGTTCTAAGCATATACTCTTTTCAATTTTTGTCACTACATCTTCTTTTAAACCGCACCGTTGCCTTATCACATCATTCCTCAGCCTATTATTCATAGTCACACCACACATGCTTCGCAAGGAACGCATTTCCACAGTATTTATTCTATTTTCTTGCTTCTTTTGCCACACCCAACACTCACTTCCATACATAAGCGTAGGTACCAGCACACCATTGTGAAAAGCCAGTTGTGCCTTTCTAGACATCAACTGGTTGGTCACAATTGCATGTATAGCACCATTCACTTTATTTCCCGTATTTACTCTCTTCCACATCGCCATCAATCTTTCCATCCTTTGTAAACAGACTCCCCAAATACACGAACTCATTTGCTTGCTCCACATTCTTATCATTTATTTCCACATCACACACCGATACATCCTCTTCTCTTTCAAACACCATGACGTTCGTCTTATTCACATTTAGATTCATCCCTTTCATCTCTTTCTTCTTATATGCTTCATCCAACACAGTCCCCATACGGCTACACTCCATAAAAATACAATTGACGAACAAAACCCTAATTTGATATGCGAAAAACATTAAACCATCTGACACACCCTTTCGCATCACCTTGAAAACTTCGAACCCAGTTATATTAATAGAAAAAGAGTTTGTCCCCCAGGATAAGTATTATACATGTAACGTATCGTTCACATTTCCGGGGATCGGTGTGGATTCCCCCGGGCTCGTTTCCCCTTTTTATTTTTACCGGCTGTCAGTGTGACAGTAACCTTATTTAAAGTCTGAGTTGCCATGTCTTTAAACATATATGTGTTTTGGTTAAGAGAGATTTGAAACTAGGTAAGCTTGGTAAGACTGTGATAAATTCTAGACTTTAGAATTATTATTTCGGTGGTTACTTAAATACATATTATTACATTATTAAACTTGAATTTTTCGGAAAATCCTTGTAATTTGCCAAAAGTTTTGTTAAGATTAGAAATTATTCTGTGGTTTAAATGTTTACAAAATACCTACTTTTATTAGATTGTAAGCCTATAGAACTTCTTAAAACTAACTTTGTGGCAACCAGGAGGTTTTCGTCCTAACCATCGGGTTGAATTAGGTTCAAAACATAGTATTTATCTAGGTAACTTTTTCAGTGTTGTCATTTTATGACCATACGGTCAAAGTTAACGACTTAAGAAAATATTGTGATCAAACAAACTACTAACGCAAACAGAGCAAGATTGCTAACCAATGGTCTTCTCTGTGTAAGAGAAACGTTTAAGGGAAACGTTTACTCTTACATTTTCAAGTAAACAACAGACGACATATCGACAATGAACTACCAATACCTTCAAACTACCCTTTTTTCGATTTTAAGTTTTTAATGCCAATTGATGTAACGTGCTATTTTGCGTGTACTGTCAAAACCACTTAACACGATGTTTGACTATTTATCCCATTAAACGCTAATAGAAATAACTTCTAAATGATGAGACGAAAATTTTGCGGCGAATACCCCCTAACTTTAAGTAGAAATAATTGCTTACTATGTTATACCTACACTACCTACACCTACACTGTCCTCCCATTATCAACACTGTAATTTGAAACATTGTAAAAGCCCCTTATTTTTAAAACAGTAACCGTGGAGTTTCTTGCCGGCTCTTCTCCATAGGAAACGACCAATTGGAACCGTGCACCTAGCTTCTGACGATTCATAAGTGCCCATGTTGGTTTATGTAAAAAAAAAATTGTTTTGATATTTTCTAAAAATAGATAGAATATATTGGTAGTTCGTCGTCGATATGACGTACAAACTACCACAATATGCAAATGGTTTAAGTTTGACAATTACTTGTTGACAGGCCTACAGGTCCAGCTAGACTTTGACCACTGTCCTCCCATACCTATTAACATTGGAATTTGAAAACATTGACAAAGCCAATTATTTTAAAAGAGTTATCATGGAGTTTCTTGCTGGATCTTCTTCATAAGAGACCCCCAATTGGAACCGTGCACATAGCTTCTGACGTTTTATAAGTGCCCGTGGGTTAGTTGAATATAAAATAATTAGATTTTTTTTTATTTAGGGTGTTGACGGATTACTTTAATTTAAATGTTAACTGCAGCACCTCTGAACTGAGTGAGTAGGTTCACTGTTCATCCAGTACCATTCATTAACCTGCAGTAGAACAGCGTGAATCCCCTCCAAAAACAAAACAACAGGTATGTATCGGTTACTACGCGACTGCTTCAGAGGCATGTTTTTTTCCTTTATATTTTAATTAGAAAGAAAAATAGGTTTATTAAATTAGCTTTTGGCCGCGGCTTGACCAGCGCAGTGGTCGGAAATTATCCTACGGAAACGTAACCTAGACAAAAATCCTATATCCTTACCCAGGGCATGGCCTATCAATGTGCCAAATTTAATCCATATCCGCGTTCAGCCGTTAAGGCGTGAAAACGTAACAGACATACAGATAGACAGAGTTACTTTTTCATTTATAGTATTAAAGCCTTTTCGCATCTTACACCTCAACCTATCCATAAATAAGAGGTCTGAGATGAGAACGAAAGGTATTTCAACAGCCTATCATAGCAACCAGTCTACCAACAACAAAAACACACAGCGAAATTCTCACAGATCAGCATCAACAGTCCTCAACATAATTGGACTGTATTGGTCGGTTATGACAAGTAGGTCATCGGCTCCGTGGCACAAAGAGTAGGTAACAAGGATGTCTGACCCGATGGGCTAACTGCTTTGTTGTAGGCTGTGTCATTCATCTGCTGACGGTGTGAGACTATCTTGTTTATTCTTTTATAATGGGGTGAATGGAATCCGAATCCTGTATCTTTAACTAGCTTTTGTCCGCGGCTGCACTCGCGTTAATTTAGAATTTGACAATCAATTCGGGTTGTTCAGGGAATTATAGTTAGGAGGATAAAAAACCGGTCTATCGACACTAGACTCACAAAATATATTAAGTACTTAAATAAAAACTCTTAACACACTACTAAAGTTTCTACAATAATATAATTCAATCATGATTCGAAAGACACGTGGCGCCATCTATTATCATAAGAACATTATTGTTGTTTTCCTCGGGAAAAATACTTTTTTCGGGAAGAAAGGTACCCTGTGTCCGTTTCTGTACCCCTGACAACGTATATGCAAAATTTCAGGATGATCGGTTCAGTGGTTTAGACGTGAAAAAGTAACAAACAAAATATATATATATATAAAGTTAGGATTCTCGGTTCCTATAAACAAAAACGAATCGTTTTGCTTACTTCCAATGGTAGCATTGTTTATTGCCAAACTGGGCATATAAATAGATTCGTAAGCTAATTTTACCTGTTATGGTTACTTCCATATAGGAGGATCGACTATGCAAAGCTATGATGAGGTCTTTGCTTCATTATTGGTGAAGATACAAGAGTCTTAATTTTAACTAATAACGTTCTGTAAATTATAGGAATCGGCCATAAGACTGTGTCTGGTTGAATATAATTATATAACACTTACTTTTACCAATATTTGACATTTGCGAGAATGTAGAATTTACTGCATCGTCGGTCTAGTGTTAGGAAATGCTACTGTTGAACACGAGGTCCTAGGTTCGTTTCCCGGGTCAAGCAAAGTGTTATAGGGTTTTCCATCTGGAATTTTCCAGTAGCAGCCGGGAGTAAGGGTTTGTGCCCGATTGATGGCAATAGGCTCGTCCCCTAATACATGGGACTTAAACATAATTGGCGAAATGTGGCTGTGTAACTATACATTTCTGCCTACCTCTCCCAGTAATCCCCGTTCTAGTACTGCAAGCGTGATGTTATGTTAAGTAAGTGTGTTATTATTTTCATTCAATAATCATATACTTAAACCGAAACTCTAACTTCGATCAAGTGAGAAAACAAGTACATCAATCACAAAAAAGGTTGAAACAAACTGGCACAAAACCACAGCTTAAACTCTTTTCAACACTCAAATTCACAAATCTTTTTTACAACCAACAACCCGAACTGTGAACAAAACTGAAAAAAATGGCAGACATCACAAAAATATTGTTTTCTAATGAAAAAAACTCCACACACAGTCAAAGTTACAACGAAATAAAGCGATTCGTCCAACTTCGCGTAATTTCGACTAAGTTCGGAAAACTTCGGGCTTCTCCGGAAAGTTTTCGGGTATAAACTGCTCAGGTAATAAATAAGTTAGTGTCTGCACCTTTTTGCAACTTAGTGGTTTTTGTGAATTTTTTGATTGCTTTCTTGAGTGGGCTAGTAAATGATTGGTATGAGTTTTTCAATGATATATTGAGGAGTAGAATGGTAGAGATGTCAGCATCATTGATGGGTCCGAAAGGGCCGATGCCTGCCGGGGTTGCGGATTGTTCGAAAGAGTTACCGTGGCCCTGGCGCACAGGCAACTGAAGGAACACGGGTGGGTTTTAGTCAGTAAGAGTCTGACACGCACTTCCGCTCCGCCCAGAGTGGGAGAGGTCATTTGGTGATTTCCCACCCAAAAACAAAAGGTGTAGTATGGTAATAAATGGGACTGGATAGTGGGTAGAGATGCTTAGGTGTGGCACACCTGTGCTTATTGAACCTTTTGCTATGAATTTGGGATGAATCTTGTGCTGAAGTGGTGGGGAGAGGATTAAAGTTAGAACGGCCTGAAACACACTGGAACAGGTTACAAAAAAAAAATTAAGTGCCTATATTTCATAAAATAGTCCACATAGAAAACAAATACTAGAATATTTATGGACTGCTGCAAAAGACAACGTTAAGATTTGTAGGTAGTAGGTATAGAAGGTTGTATTATTGCGAAAACTTTTGTCAAAACAAATATTTGAAAAAAAAAATACAATGTCCTTTTAATGCAAGCTCCCTTAAATGTAATTAGTATTGTTTGCATAATTAATCATTTAGCTTGTCCAGAATGTTCCCGTAATGCGCTGGTAATTTAATTAACATAAAACTATAGTCATTTATACGTTTATATGTAAAACATTGCCTGATAAAGGTTATTAATTAAAACACATTTGCGGTGGCGATAATAAATGATCGTGTTCACATAATATTTATTTATTTATTTAAACTTCTCGCACAATAACATACAAAGGCGGATTTAATGCCTTAGGCTTTCTCTACCAGTCAACCAAGGGTGGCGTAGAGATAACATGGCAGGTGCTCCGGTTAACAGGCGTTAATAATAATAAAAAATATTAAAAAGATAACATAATTAATTATACATGAAATAGGTATACAAGTACCTAAATAGGTTATAAACTTATAATACACATACATACATATTTACTATAATAATATATATACCTACATTATATATGTATAATATGTATACTAATAATAGAGCACACTTTAAAAAAAGCGGCCAAGTGCAAGTCGGACACACACACGAAGGGTTCCGTACCGCCGCCCGTACAATATTTAGCACTGCATATTTCATGCATGGGGACCCGCTTTAATTTTTAACTTTATTTTAATTTTAGTATTTTTTGTTATATCAGCCGTAGTAGTTCAGAGTCTGTGACAATTTCAAGTGTCTACCTATGACGGTTCAAAAGATACAGCCCTGCGGCAGACAGACGGACAGCGGAGCCTTAGTGATAGGGTGTCGTTGGCACGCTTTGGGTACGGAACCCTAAACATGTGATTCTCGATCATCTCGATATTTTATTAAAAAACGTGTTATGTTATGTTGTTTTAGTATTGGGACACGTCAGAAATTGTGTTGAAAATCGAATGATTGAGACAAATTAAAAACACATACACATACATGCATAAACTCACGCTTTCTTCCCATGGGGATAAGCAGAAACTACAGAACGCCACCTGCTACGATCCTTACATACTCCTTTAGCCAAGTAAAAATTTTGTTCTATAAAGTCTTTTGATAACTGCTTGCAGACTTACATGAAAAGTGCATATTTAGAAACTGAAAATTCAGAATTAAATAATATATACCGTACTAGCCCGCGACTTCTCCCGCGCGGACGTCGGAAATTTTTCCCACAGGAACGTACTAACAAGATAAAACATATCCTATGTCCTAACACAGGTCATGGTCTATCCGAGTGCCAAATTTCATCGAAATCCGTTCAAATTTAATGAACAGACAGACAGAGTAACTTTCGCATTAATTGATTATATTAGTGTGGATTTTTCCGTCCCAGGATAATCCCCAGCGACTCTTCCAAAACTCCAAATCATCACGGAGGGCAGATCGAATATTTTGACTGAGTCAGTTGGGGTCGGGGCGAAGTGCTAAAGTTATTAGTAATAATTGTACGTCGGGGAGCTCAACCCCAGGGGTGATTGTTAAAACTTTCCCAACACCAACTTTCAAATTAAAAAAAAAACCTCGGTACGATACCAAAGATGCTCAGCTTTAAAAACTTGGTAGGATCGGAAAGATGCTCGTCTTTGCACAGTTCGTTATAGTAACCTCTTTGTTACTTGCCACTGGAGAATATAAAGTTTTAAAATATATTTTTTTCATGCGGTTTGGCTGCGAGCACTCGGAAAACGTTTTTAATTTGTGAATTTTCTTCTGGCTTGCCTTTATCGAGTTTAGTTATTTATTTAAATATGAAGTAGATGATAGTATTGTGTTTGATATTTCAATTTCGTTTTCTATTTATTTGCTTCAAACGGCTTTCTAATTGTATTTTGTAGTTGATAAGAACGTAATTGAAAAGCCTAGAATAAAAAAGAAAAAGGTTTGGCACCGATTTCACCCTTGGCAACGTGACTACAAAATGGTAACAAGCGTCTGCTAGAAAACTATGATCACCAATACGTCTGGCAAGCGTGCGTAACACACTTAAAATGACAATTGAACGCAATCTCTTTTATTTTGACAGTTCTGCCACGTTCATTGCATTACGTTGTTCTGCAGACGAATTTTTCAAACAATAAAGCAGTTGATTAGCAATTTCTTTCAAAACCCTCGAATTGTTTCTGAAAGTGTGTTACGCTAATAGAGTGCTGGTGATAATGCTCTTTTCACCTTTCAATCTAAGCTCGGGTTCAGCAATAAACAGGAACATAACCATAACACAATCAGCCTATAATGTTCCCACTGCTGGGACACAAGTCTCCTCTATGTGAGAGGGAGTGGGCTGTAATCCACCTCGCGGGCCCAGTGCGGGTTGGTGATTGTCACATGTCTTCGAACTATTGGTTCTAGAAGAAGCCGGTTTCCGATATTTTCGTTCACAGTTTTGAGAGCAGTGATGATGAAATAAATTGTATAAATAAAGTAGTGACATGCATGCCTAGGATCGAACACACGCCTCGTTAGTCAGGGCTTTCATCACTGAGTCACCACTGCAAGGGACACTGATGGTCGCAAATTATTATTGGAAGCTTACTGGGAATCCTATTGAAGGGTATGCAAAATCTCTTAGTAGCATTGTCTCTCCTTCTCCCTTTAAATCCGTCCAAAGGTTGTCTTCAAAAGGTAGCATTTAGCGATAAGACCGCTCATTGTGTCACCGTATGTAAAATATCTACTTGTATATTTGTAATTCATATGGTTTACATATTAAAGCGAATTCTATCTAAGTTGTTCTAAATCATTTCTGAAAATCAAGAGTTTAGCATAAAGACCCCTCTGCCTAGCTCCCAGCTTAATATAGGCTTGATATCTCTTCATCTATTATGTAAAATCCATATATTTACTCTTACGTCAGCAAAAAAACTGTTTATCGTAAATATATTCCCTTCCGAATACCAAATAAAATATAGCTGATATCATCTTTGGTATAGTCTGCCCCCCGGCGTTTCTTCCTTCCTTCAGGGAAAGGAATATATTATACTATGTATATTTTATATACATATATGAAAATATATCCTGTGATACAAAATATGCTGAGTGTGCTAGGGCGGTTTTCTTATTTCGGTATGTAGTTGTCTTATATTTTGTGTTCAAGATTAGTTTATTTATAAATTAATTAATAACCAACTTATATTTATAGTTTGCAACACAAATAAAAGTTATCGGTCAATACTAGTAATTACACATACAACCATAAAATTAGGTAAACTTTTTATTTCCCAAAATTACAATAGAATTTACAATTAAAATATAATAACCTAACCTAACTAAAACTATTAACTAACTAAAAAATGGCGTCGAAAAATTCTTCCGCATCGCTGTCGACTGGTAATGTACCCAAGAGACTGGCGGCATTGCCACGCTATATGGCAATGCTTAGCCTCTGGCCTAGGTAAAATGTGAATGTAAAATTAGGTTAATTTAAATAAAACTAGACAAAATTTGATGAAAATAAAACGATGTCAGTCTGTTACTGTCTTACTGCAGAGCGCAGGCCTCCTCTCCTACAGAATACTCGTATATCAAACATTGATTACCACCCTTGCTGAGGTTGTATTAGCTACTTCAAGATATTATATGATAAATGATTTCCTTTCTGTGAGTAGGTTTGTACACACACTTATACACGTCAATCATATTTTAATAAAAACTAAATGAGGTCGGCATTTCTATCTGCCTAGTCTGAGAAGAAAGGCCGAAACAAACTCAGAAGACACAGTCTCTTTTAAAGTCCAGACATAATCGTGGTCAGATCATGTGAAGACCATGTACATTTGTGTCTGAAATGGTCTTTTGAGGAAAAACCACACCGATTGAGTGGACCTGTCCAGTCAGTGCATGCATTTGTCAGTAATCGTGCAGCTCAACTCAGAACTTAAGGAGCTCAACGATTCGACGAACAATACCAAAGAAAGGACATTTGGGTAGGCCGTATAAATTACACAAACTGCCAGACCATGACTAAAATCAACTGAGAAGAGGAAAAAAAAAACAATAACCCACATAGCCTTTACATTCACATTTCACAATAATTAAAATAACATAATATTTTACAAAGTAAATCTTATTATCGTATTTATAAAATTCTACCATTTCTTCTACTCTCGAAAATACTAGGAAGGGTTTTGTGAGCCTTATACTGATTCCACTGTACCCTGTCTTTTGTCTGAAAAGCCCGAGTGCATCTATTCTGGCACCGATATTCATAGATAAACAATCTTGATCATTAACATGAGCTTGGTAATCTGCTGTCATTTCCCTGATCAGAAACGTAATCAGGCTTTTTGATCTGAAGCTTTGTACTAGAATTCTGCTTACCCAACAAAATAACAACACTCAGTCATAGCTCCCAACCTTCCACTAATTCATTCCACATTTTCTACTTGGCCTATTCGAACTTCAATCGCGCGTCAATAAGGAGCGCCCCAAGTAAGTTTCGCCAAGTCGCGTAAACTCACGCCAAGTCGCGCCAAGTGTGCCAAGCTGAGTATTTCAATGCAGTACCCACAAGTTGACGTTTATTAATTAAGTCTACATTTAGTCTGGTACTATTTAAACTTGACTTGGTAAGTTAGACGTTGATTTAAGGCCAATAAATTTTATTTGCAAAAAATGGAGAATGTTGGAAGTGTAGTTGTAGTGAAATGTGGGTTTTGAAGTCTTTTGTTTAAGTAGGGGTTTATAAAGTGGTAGTTAGTAAGATAGAGATAAGCTTTTTTGTCTTAGTTCACTAGGTTTTATAAGACTAATATATACTTCTCGCATGAAATACGGTGTTGCCGACTGAAGTACTCTATACAGACGGTGCGCTGTGACGGAGCCTAAGGAACCGAGGACGAGGTGGCGGGAAACAACAGGAGCGCCAGTCACCGTTTAGCCCTAGGAACGGTCACAGGTTAATGAGACGCGTGCGCACAGTGATTCATCCAAAGTTTTATTATTTTATATCTATTATTATTAATGAACAAGATTCATTTTATTAGGGCAATAGTTGTTAATTGTGATTAGTGTAACTGTATAAACTAAGTGTAAGAAAAAAAGTGTAAATAAATAAGAAGATGATATCATTTTTTAACTGCCTGAGATCCACAAACAGCTCCCCGCAATGTCAGAGGACGGAAGTATGACCCCTCCTCGAAGTCCCGTGACGACATGCTTATAACTTTTTCTATTTTTTTTTTTTAATTCTATTTTCACGGTAAAGGGCTCGTGGCTTAATAATAACAGCCGCACGGGTCGATATAGCTGCGGTTGGTTCGTGGATGGGTGTCCATCCATTACATATCGAGATCCGTCCGAGCCTCGAAAAGCACGTTAATCCGTTGGTTTTCGCTGTCATTCGTAGATCTTTGACAGTCGTTACAGGTAGCCAGAAGCCCAAAAGTCTGACAACCAGTCTTATTAAAGAGTATCGTGTTACCTAGTTACTAGGATTTGGAGGTCAGAGAGGCAGTCGCTCCATGTAAAATACTGGTATTCAGCTGCATCCGGTTAGACTGGAAGCCGACCCCAACATAGTTGGGGAAAGGCAAGGATTTACATAATCGGGAAACCAGTATTCTTGCAGGGTTTAAGACACAGAGACATATTTGTCCTAGAAAGAGGGATTAGAAACCAAAAGGTTGATAATCTTCGTATAGTACAGAAAATATTTTACAGTAGTCGTTCCATGTAGAGTTTTAGTCTACTCTGGGTAAAAGTCAAGCTAAATAAAATTATGAAAAAAAGTAAGGCAGATGAGAATTTCACGGGTAGATAAAAGGTTCTTAACAGTCACAGCAATTTCAAAACAATTTAAAAATGCACCCAAAACTGCACAATGCAGTTATCTCACACCCAAACCCAAAAACGACGTTCTAAAATAAAGGATTTCGTTGCTGGCAACACTACACTAAATTACCTAGTATCATGCAGTGGCAACACTGAACGGTTAGGAGAAAAAGTAAAAGGAAATTGTGTCCCAATTGAATTTGTTATACAAACTAGGAAAGTTAGCGCTAAATTGACTTTCCTCTATGTTGTGTGTTGGAGTTTCTTTGCTTATTTCGTGATACGGGGTCAGCAGGGATGCAGGGTTTGCTCAGAAATGAAATTTGGGATGATATGGAGAAATAAGCGTTTGTGATAATTAGTGCTGAGTGTCGGTTTACTTTAGTGGCTCAGATTTTGAGTTTTGTTTTGTCCAAAGGGTCATTGGGTTCGATTTCTGCTCGGTGTTTGTGTCCCTGAAAAGTATCTTGTGTTTGATACATCATGTCAAGTTCGTGAACGGGCGCCGTCAGTTGAGACTGGTCATTTCTTAACTGCCACGGCTTATTTTTATTATTAATATTATATTTTGAATTGTTTCTTAAATTTTTTTTTTTGTTGTTCTCACATGTAGAAGCAACAAGAATAATGTACCCAGGATTTTGTAATATCTTGATTTAAAATAGTGTCCTTGGAGTTTCTTGCCCGTTCTTCTCCATAGAGATCTACGTTTTGGAATGGGCCACTAGCTTCAACTTTCTGACTAACTGACCGACTCTTTGAAAATTCAAAAGTGCCTGTGAATGGTTTGAGTTTGAGTACATTTTATGAAGGATAAGTTCAAAATTTGTTTTGAAACGTTTGTAAATTGACTGGCTTTATCTGTTAAACACACAAGGTAATTTAAATGTTTCCAAAAGATAAATACTAATTTAAAGCCTATTTAAATATGGTTTTGTTGTAAACCATCATGGTAATCGATTTAATTCACCATAATCTATATCGAAATTCACACCGTATCTACCCAAACCATTTAACATAACCTGAATCTCTGCCTGCCCACAAACCACACACCACAATCAATTAAGATTTATACAGATAACATAATAGGTTCTATTGTACTCACGATCGAGATATACTCACTATTATTAGGGTTCTCCAAACAATAGTCCAATACATAATCCATAGGACAATAGTTATTATTGAGTTAGTTTTGCTTTAAATGGAATTAATCATTGCGTGCACGGGTGACGTTTGTGGCCGCCATTTTGGATTATAATACGCCATAAATGTCACATGTAAACGGGAACAATGGAATTAGTATGTATGTAGGTGTATAGTACAGCTTAAGCTCCTTGACGGGAACCTATTATGAGACTAAGGCATGTCCAAACAAGGCGTTGCACACGCGTACCGATACGCGCGTTCAGATACGCGCGAAGCTAAAACATTGCGTCTACGTATCACTTGCGTAGTTACGCGTGTGTGTTCAGCCGGTGTATTCTGTAAGAATCTCACCGTGAACAAATAGAAACGTCATAATAAACTATTTTGTTTATTTTTTGGAACGAAGTTCCTTATCGCATGGTACGGACTTGGCGGATGGGGGCTAGGCGAAAAAAAGTGTAAGAGTTTTCCGTCACGACCTTTTCTTTAGGGTAGACGGTTATCCATAGCGCGTATGCTGTTGGCTGTGCCCAGTCATAGGTGCGCGGTTATTGGTTCGAGGCAGTCAGTTAGTTCACACCGGTTGCGCGCAGGTATAGTTTTTAAGCTATTGCATAGCTTTTATCGCGGGCTTTGAGCGCGGCGACCGAATCAAGAAATTCCGTAACGAAAATAAAACCTAACACCCCCACTCCGCCTACCATGTAGCTCGGCCGAGCGTTCGTTTAACGTGTATGTATATGGTACGACTGAACTTTAATTAATATCAAAGAAAAAAAAATGCTGCATAATAAAAAAATATAATTGCATAAGTTGATAAAAAATGCTATGCAATAGCTTTACCGCGGCAGTCCCCGAGTGCCACACGTGTTTTTTTTTTGACAAATTGACTTAAAAACTAAGAAAGGAACTTCGTTCCAACCGAGTGTTCCACGCATTTTTTTTATTTTTATAGGTGAAGTGAGCTTGAAGTGAGCTGTCATTGCATCTGATGCTAGGAATTGACACTATTGCAGGTCACTTTACCAATTTTTTCACGGTGAGATTTTTATATAATAGACCGGCAGGTAATCGGGTGCTGTTGGGTTAAGGCTCGTGCATACTGGCGCGACGGGACAGTGCGACACAAAGGCACCGTGAGTTGCGCTACGAGCGGTGCCTTTGTGTCACGCTGTCGCGTCGCGCCTGTTTGCGGGAGCCTTTTTGCGTGTAAAACGCACTAAGGGCCAGTTATTTTATTGTACTGTAGAGGCAACAACGCCACATGCGAGCTACACGTCATACTGACGTCACGCAAAATCCTGCATCGTACAAGCAGATTTACCGCGCAACTAGCATATATACAACGTCCCGACATCCAACGTCGGGCAGTTGCCCACCAGACACGACACCCGTCTGGTCGGACGATCCTCCCTTGTCTATAGAGTATGAGTGAACTTTACACCCTGTTCCTCATACCTCTATAGTACTACTACCTTTAGCCCGCAGCTTGGCCCGCGTGGAGGTTGGAACTTATCCCACGGGAACGTACTACCGGGATAAAAAGTATCCTACATGTTAATCCAGGTTATAAATTATCTGTGTTCCAAATTCCATCCAAATCCGTTCAGAAGTTTTTGCGTGAAAGAGTAACAAACATCCATCCATCCATCCATCCATCCTCACAAACTGTCACATTTATAATATTATGTAGGAATATACGCGTGTTTTCAGAAATAAAGCTTACGGGCCGTCATGTAAAAAAAATTGTGGTTCGACAATAAATGAACGTCAAAAATAACAATAAAATTCACAGTTATCAAACATGAATGAAAATAACTGGCGTAAGTACTGTTACTTTGCTAGGGGAAAAATGTTTATGAATTGATATTCGTCAAACATCGAAAATCTGTCTGAATCGCTGCAGGACTTAGCTGAAGTGGCAATCAGCCGGCTATATTAGCTCTAGAACCGATGACCGTTAGGGTAGACGTGTTCTTGAGTGGAGACCGCGGATCGGCAAACGTAAGGTAGGACGCTCTCAGGCTAGGTGGAGCGACGATCTTCGCAGGGTGGTAGCACAGCTGGATGAGAGTTGCCGAGAATCGAGCTGCATGGCGTGCAATTGGAGAGGCCTATGTCCAGCCGTGGACTGCTGTAGGCTGATGATGATTATGATATCGAAAGACATTGACAGCATGATTCGCATAGTGGTTAAGCGATTTGAATTTAGTTTTTTTTTCTATTTGGTTGAGTACTTGTTACTTGTTGACAGGCCTACACTCAACTGTCCTCCCATACCTATAATTTGAAAACATTGTCAAAGCCACTTATTTTTAAAAGAGTAACCGTGGAGTTTCTTGCCGGCTGTTCTCCATAGGAAACGACCAATTGGAACCGTGCACCTAGCTTCTGACGGTTCATAAGTGCCCATGTAGGTTTATGTGAAATAAAATATTTTGATTTTAATTTGAATTGGCTTCTGAGCTACGGGGTTGTGGGACGTTCCACTACGAAACTTTGGCCTATAGATAGTTGATCAGAATCTGGATATTTGTAGTAGAAATCCTAGTGCTAGGCCACGTTTATTTTAATTTAATATTCTTCTTCTTAGCGTGTCGATAGCAATCTAAATGCACTCGGCCCAGAATTCAGGTACGTCTTTGGCGCCAATAGTAGCGTCCATGAGTTCCTTTAATGTGCAGACAACAGGACACGCAGGACACGATATTAAGTGTCCTATAGTTTGTGGAACAGCACCAGATTTACACTCCAAGGCGGAGTCATCTATGAGTCTCCACCTCATCAGGTTTTCCTTGCTACGGCCAACCTGAGTCCGGATTCAGTTTCTGAATTCAATATTGAAACCATAAATTAAAAATAATAATAATCCTTAAGAACCTAAAATTTAACATTATACATTGAACATATATAATATACATTGAATCAAAAAAAAAATTACCAAAAAACCCTTACTCACCAAATAATTGTCCGATCTATTATTTTTTCTGCGTACGGAGCAATATAGACATTAATTAATAGATTATCTAACTAACGCAGTAATAAGGAGGTTGCTAGTAATTCTGAGGTACAGCCTGGGGTCTCATTACGGCCGTAAATTGGACACTACCCACGGATTAGTTACGTGATCGAAATTAATGATAGTCTGGTGTATTTTTTGGTTGGTCAACCCTGTTCTTGTGTGTAAGGTGGAAAAAACGGACGGGATGTACGAAAGTATGTGTATCTTAAATAACCTATGTTAACACTATGAGGGACACTGAACGATCACAGGCGATATAACAATGTAACTTCTATTGTGTTTCGTTTACTGTACTTCAACAGATTAAAAGGCAATCTTTAGACACTAAAGTAATGATGATTTGAATAGATTTTTTGCAATTTCACGGAATTGTATCCATACAACTTTTTGTAATAAGAGGACCTATTTGACCTGTTTGACACTTCCCGTGACCCAAGGACTGGCATTTACCTTGGCCAGAGGCTAAGCATTGCCATACAACGTGGCAATGCCGCCAGTCTCTTGGGTACATTACCAGTCGATAGCGATGCGGAGGAATTTTTTGACGCCACTTTTTAGTTTGTTAATAGTTTTAGTTAGGTTAGGTTAATTAATTAATTAGATGTAAGTTGTTATTTATGTACTTATAATTTGAATTTCTGAATATATAAGAGGACCTATGGAGACCCTAAATAATTAAAAAAAAAAAAACTATTCATTCATTGATTTTAAGCCGACAAAATCTTTTACCATCAATTCTTAAATGCAATTTGTTTATTTAAAATCTGTTGACATGGATGTCAACATCTAGTATTCCTGTTTCTAGCAATTAACATATCAGTTCTCCAAATTATGTTTTAGGAAAATAATTAGAAAGATATATGTTCTCGTAATTAAAAAGATTTAAAATCTTGTCAGAATCTAACCTCAGCGACAATCAATTTTAAAAACGTAGGTAAATTAGAGGTGTTTTTGACAGATTGGGACAGATTACAACGTGGAAGTTCTTAAAAATGAGGGGATTGCCCCTCTGGCATTTTACTTCGTGAGCACAACATACGGAAGAATGTCGTTGGTCGTTACAAAACAAGATCTATTTTGAATGTTACTACAAAAATGAAAGAGATTCCTTTGTATTGAATCTGTCATTGTGTAAATTGAAATATATGATTGAGGTGGTCTGTTTGTGTCAGGCTTGGCAATGAGGAGATATTAATAGAAATTTCGACGGTATTTTATCAGAATCACTCGGTTCCTTTGGGGTGAATAAAAGTTAAAGTTGGTTCCTCATCGGTCTTTGAATTAATGTAATTGGTTTTAGCCGCTTTAATTAATAGCTTCGCCCCCTATTAAAAGGGATTAAAACCAACTGGCGATACGTAGATGTATTATTGGTACACCTCTGCCTAACCTTTCGGCGTTTACAGGCGTGAATATATGTTATTATGTAATGCATGATGTAATAGAGGAAGAAAATATCACCTAGGTTTTTTTGACGTAAAGGCTTCCGCAAACAGGCGCGATGCGACAGCACGACACAAAGGCACTGCTCGTCGCGCGACACGCGGTACCTTTGTGTCGACCTGTCGCGTCGCGCCAGTGTGCACGAGCCTTAAAGCTGTCGAGCCGATTGTTCGGTATATACTTATTCTTTTCTCATTTGTGTTATTTTACATTCTATAGCAGCTTAGTCAATATTGACAGCTGTTTTGGTATTATTTTATCTAATCTCAAGAGTTATAAGCATATGTATTTGGTTTCTGTAAAATAGTTGTAACATTTTTAAGGAAATTATTAATTCCTTATGAGATTGCGCACAGGATACTATCCAGTTTCTTTCTACAAAAAGTCCGTTGCTTCAGTGGGTAAGTCTGCACACACCCTTACTACAAAACGATAACCATAAAAAGCCGACCCCAATTGATACTAACTCATGTTAAAACCTTTAATTAAAGAATAAGTCTTTAATTAAAACTGTCGATAAGACTTGGACAGATCCGTGAGAAAGTCCATCAATTTACCCCCAAAATAAACGTTGGCTCATTACTCTCGGGGCTCATTTATCTATGTCTAAAGGGGCTTTGTGGCTCAGAAATGGGACTTAAAAAATGTCTTTTTTTACAGCCTTTCAGGGGTTCGTAGTGAGAAATCGAAAAATACACTTTTCCTGCTATGATTTGTTTATTTTTGTGGCTTAGAGTAGGTAGATGTGATGATAATTGGATGTTCAAATTCCCACTTGTTATTTTTCAATGTGTTGCCTAAGGAAAACGATCGATGAAAAAAAAAAAAACTGCTTCTAAAGTACCTAGTTGCAAGTTCGAATGCTGGCATACACTGGCTAAGCTTTAACAGGAGAAGAAACAACTATTTTGCTTGAGAAAATCCCTTTTCACTACACTGACAGGTAGAAACCAACTTAGTTTTATCTAAAAACCGCACGAAAATCAGTATCACAAAAAACAGCTTAATCCAATACGGAACCCATAACAACTTCGGCCATTTAACTACATTTTCATCGGCAGTTCCGGGTTAAATCAAAATATTTTCACGTTACGTCATCAGAGTACCAATATTGATGTGTCAGCGTTGAACGGGTTAACGGTACACCGAGGACTTTTTATTAGAGGATTATATCGAGAAATTTGCTTCGGTACATTTTTAATTTGACCTCATTTATTCGGGTGTTTTTTTCATTGAAGATTGGAATAAAATATCGGTGCTTTCAGTTGGGTGAAAGTGAATAGGAGTAAGGGGTTTTATTTTATACCTATTGTTTTTTTTCTTTAACTTGGTTGGCCATGCAATGAAGGAATTTGGCTGTTTATCATTCAATGACACTGTAAAGGTTTTTTTTTTTGTGTAGGAAATATTCATTAGGGAACATTACGCAAAAGTCTGCGTAGGGGGCGACACTAGCACGAACCGTAAGCAAACCGCCATGATGCATCATGTCATATTTGTTAGTAACAAATAACTAGTGAAAACGTGTGAAATTAGAATAGAATGAATACTCTTTATTATGTAGACCATAAAAAATACAGATATAAATGTAGACATTTTACACAGGGTGACACAATGGGCGGTCTTATCGCTAAAAGCGATCTTTTACAGACAACCTTTATTAGACTTTATTACCTTTTTTTTCAGTTTTATTATAATTCATGTATTTAAAAACGTGTACTGTGATATTATGGCATCCTACGGACATTTAAAAACCGTTTACGGTTTGTGCTAGTGCTGCACTCTGGCGGCAGAACATGGCTGTAATAGGTACTCCCTATTCTAGGATTTTCCAAAGAAAATGTTTTGCTAACTGAGACTCGCTGCTTTAGATTGAAACCAATTCATTATACCTTATCTAGGGGTAACCTACGAAACGCAGTCAAACGTGTCAGACAGAAAAAACAAGAATAAAAATGCCACAATTTCCCCGCATCATTTCCCCATTTATCTTCACAGTCTGAGCAGAAATCCGTCTTAATTTTCCCTTGAAAATACAGGGTGATTTTTCACGTCGGCCGTATCAAACGGAAAGGGCTACCCTGAATTAGATTTGAACACAAAAGACTGTATTAAGTGATGTTTGTTGTACCCTACATCCATTGTTGTCAAAATGTGTCCGACAAGAAAACGCTTTTTGGGGTTATACAATGTTTTTCTGTTTTATTTTTAGGGTTAACTGGTGATGGGTCAGAAATTTATAGTGTTAGACAAATAAAATAATTGAGTGACATGCTGAAAATAAAAGATGTGACAGAATACTTTCATTTTGGACATGGTAATTGATGATACAATATAAAAACATCCTTTTATACTTAGCGAACAACGTTGAAGAGAGATCGACGTGTAGTTATTTCAAACCTTCAATATTACGAGTATTAAGCAACAGTTCTAAAATCAGCATTTACCACATTCCTTGCCAGTCGTCCTAATATAAAGAGAGTACTTAGGTATAGCGCATGAATATATAAATAAGTAAATGTGGACATTAAATGTCAATTAAGGAATACTTTTTGTTCATGTACGTTTCTGGTGCCACTTTGAAAGTGGCGTGGAAACGAAATAGATATAGCATTTACTCCATTTATAACATAACATCATGCTTGTAGTCCCCTAAGGGTTAGGTAGAGGTGTACCTATAGTACACCCACATTTCGCCAGTTATTTTTGAATCCCATGTAACACGGGGCGAGCCTATTGCCACCAACCGGCCACAAATCTAGACTCCGGGCTGCTACTGAGAAATTCTTGATGGAAAAACCCAATAACACGTACTTTTCCCGCCCTGGGAATCGAACCGGGGACCTCATCCTCAGCAGTACCGCTTCCGACCACTGGACCAACGAGGCAGTCAACATCATTTATCTGTAGTTAAAAACATGTATTCTGGTCCAAATAGTCACTTTCTTTGTATTTGATAACTTTTACAAATTGCTTTTAGGTACACATGACTGCATTACCTGCTTACCCCCATCCTTTATAACACGTACACACGGCTGCATTCAATGCTTACCCTCTTCAAAGCTACTTTAATGCGTAACTCCTCAATTAATGCAGCTGTCTGTACCTACTATCCAAGATAGCTCTAGTGAGAGAGTGGTGACGCTATTTCTGGGTTAGTAGATGCAATTTGCAGATCCTTGGTACCGATTTGCATATTTGACTGAGAAGCGTAGCAGGGTTGCAGATACTATGATATTTGCATTTGTAGGGTTAAAGTTTTAAGGTGAATATACTCGTTATTATGTAGATATTGTTAAAGTCTTTGACTTGTAGAAAGAAGAAATGTATTTCTTTTTATTTTGTACAGGGTTATTTGTGTTACCTGATTTCAATTTTCTTCACAAGGTAGCTACTTTTTGGTGTGTAGAGAGTGTATGGAAAGAAACGTTGTGTGCTTGGTCATGGTAATCTTAAACATATTTATATTATAGGTCAAAAGGCTGTTGTATTTTGCCAAAGCTTTGCCGTAGTAGCGAAGATCTAAAATGCAAAATATTTTGTCTCACTTAAACCTACATGGGCATTTATGAAACGTCAGAATCTGGGTGCACGATTCCAATTGGTCGTTACCTATGGAGAAGAGCCAGTATGAAACTCCTGTATGAGTCTTAAAACTCCACGGATACGCTTTTACCCAGACTTTCGCTCTATATACGAGTAGCTTAAAATCTACATTTAGGTATCTACTGCCTAAATATAACTTTTAATAAATTCTTACTTGTAAAAAATCCTCTAAATCCTCCAAGAAAACAACTTAAAACATTATTTAAAACCTCAATTTCCTTGCATACAGATTAGAAACAAAAAATAAAAGTTTTCCCCGTTTCGCGTCAGTGTTTTCTGAGAAGAATCCGGAAGCGTCAGTATTGTGTTATCTGCTTACACATACGATTTTTGAAGAGATAACAGCTTTGTTTTTATGGTAAATATCATGGTGAACGGTAAACAAGGGTTTTTTGTAGTTTTTCAGGAGGATATGTTGTGATTTATGTTCTTTTAAGTACTAGTCTTCACTAGTAAAAGATAGCGTCAATTTTGCATAGAGATTCTAATTTAATGAACAGGGACTTTGATGAGTAGACGCTCTAGAAGAAAATATATTATAGTGACCTTATTGGTGAAGTTCTTCAAAAAAGTCAGGTGCATAGTACTCGCAACCGGTAACGTGCCGGTGTAACCGGTGCGTATATGACCAGATGTATGAACGCAAACGAGGCGAAAATAGTATATAAGGATTGTAGCAAGAGGCGTTCTGTAGTTTCTGCCTACCCCCATGGGAAGAAGGCGTGAGTTTTCATATGACCTTTCTGAAGAATAATATAAGCATATCATAGCCTATCTGAAGAACAAAATTAATAAACACTAACATCGAAATCATTTATTATTCCACCTACCAAAAACAAAAGATGATCAAGAATATTAAATCAACTACGCAGCAGTCCCCCGAAAACGTTCAGAAATAGGCCAAAATATAAGAAAGTAAGTAACCACTTGGCGATGTTATTTTTCCATCGGCGGCCTCTTCAAACAATATTTCCAATAGGCCCGGAGATAATCTACTTATCAATAAAGATTCCATTCAATTACGTACATCTATAAAGGGCGCTATAAATTATAAGCGTTTGCAAATATTTGCATTTGTTTTTCTCAGGTACTGCGCACAATTAGACGAGACACCTGCGCACTTTTAGGCGGTTTGTAGACTTGGCAACTTGAGGCGATTATTTTGTGGTGGGATTGTTGTTTAAAATTATTAGTATAAATTCGTTTTTCGTTTTTTGTTTGTGTTGTTTTCTTTTTAATAATTGATAAAGTTGTAGAATAAAAGTTGTCACAAATTGTGTCAAAATCAAAATCAAAATATATTATTTCACATAAAACAACAGGGGCACTTATGAAACGTCAGAAGCTAGGTGCACGGTTCCAATTGGTTGTTTCCTATGGAGAAGAGCCGGCAATTACTCTTTTAAAAATAAGGGGCTTTTACAATGTTTCAAATTACAGTGTTGATAATGGGAGGACAGTGTAGGCCACACAACAAGTAACAGGCACTCAATAAAATATAAAAAAAGGGCTACTAATCTACAGTCTACAAGTTAGGCCTACAACGTTCTCACATTCACAAAATATAGGATAATCTATATAAAAATAAAAGCCTATTTAAACCAAATGACATGATTGCCATTACAACTGTAACAAGCCTGAATTAAAATCCTGTTTACAAAAGCCATAAGTAAAGAGTTGAAATAAGAATTAGAGGTATACTCGTATAATGTCAAATAATGTGAAGATTATGTCAAAGAAGAAAGTAAAAAACAAAAAAAAAAAAAAAATTTTTTTTTCAAATAAATGTCGTATTTTGGGAGCAGTTAATAGACCCTTACATAGTGGTGCCGTTAATGAAGTACCAGGGAAGACATGTGCAGAAGGAATTATTGCCAAACTTCTTTGTCTTCAACGTAGTCTTTAATCTTATAATATGCATTTTTGATAAGGGTACGTTTGATGTGGGTTTTGTACTTTCCCTCGGTAAGTTCTGGAACTGACTTTGGCAACTTGTTATAAAAGCGGATACTGTTTACAAGAAATTACTTGCTTGTTTTAGTTAATTTAAATTTGAGTATCACAATTTAATTTTTACTACGTTTATTTATATTATGGAAATTGCTTCTTATTTTAAAAGTCCTAAGTATTTGCGAACATACAAAATACTTTCTAAGATATAGAGAGAAGGTAGTGTTAGTATATCAATTTCTTTGAATTATGTGTATGTCATGTTGTGTAAACTATCTTCGTTTATCGTTTACACCTAAAACAAGTTGTAAAGACGAATTGTATGCATACAAGACTGGTCGAAAATGTCAAAAAGGTGAATAAAATACTTAACAATGGTCTTTAAACGACGTGTCTTTGACTAGTCTTTTCAAAAACAAGTATCAGAATTGGTATATGGATGTGAACGCAGGGTAATAAATTTCCATATGTGTAAATCACAGCTCGATACATTTTCATTATCATACAGTATTCTCTCGCTCCTAAGCAAAAACCTCTTCATTTTTTCCACTTATCGCAATTCTCTGCTAGTTCTCATCAATCCTCAAGGGCGTAATTAACCAAAATCGTCTCGCGTGATCTATGATAAAAACTTTACTTTCTTCTATTGCGTTAACTAAAGCAAAACGTTTAGTTGTTCGTTTGTGGAGAGCCTTGCAAGAATTCATTAGAGTCGTGTAAATAAAGTTATCTTAATTTGTAGCACCACGGAGGGGCTTTTGTGTTTTATTATTACACGGTACTGTTTATGTGCGCATAGTAAAGTTGGGAGAGAAGAAGTATTCTTAGCTTCATCATCATTTTCATTTTAGCCGACAGATGTTCACTGCTCGACATAGGCCTCCCCCAAGGAAAATAAAAATACAAATAGAAAATGAAAATTTATAAGCAGTTACACAGGTTAAACATCAATTTATATGTCATAAGTGGCTTAAAACGTTACCATCTACAACTGATCAGGGATTGGAAACCGTTACGAATTTGGGTTCCAGTTCTTTGTTTCGGTACGGTTCCCGTTCAGGTTCTGGTTTGGTTCGGGTTCTAAAGTACCGGTTCCAAATAAAGGTTCCAATATACCGGGTTCCAGACCATACGATTTAAAGGTTCTCTAAGAATACCACATGGTCTACTAAAGCTTTGCCACTCGCCCCTCTCACAAAACTCCCACCTCTTCACCCGCCGGCGGCCGCCCGTACCGTGAACGGTGAACGGCATCGTATCAACTCGTTCGGACTCGCTTTGAAGAAGAACCAGTAAAATAAAGGTTCTTAGAGGTTCCAAATTTAGGTTCCTGTAGCCGTACTATGACGTGTTAATACCATCATGGTTCCATTGCGAAAAAGGGATAGTGCTATCGGTCATATATAGCTCCGTCTCACTTTCACGCTGTCACAATGATGGCTTTAACGCGTCATAGTACGGCAGCTGTTCCGGTTCCAGGTCTAGTAATGGAACCACTAAATACCGATTCTGTACCGGTATTTTAGGAACCTTTTCAATACTTGCAGCTGGTGACATAGGTAGTGGTAGTTGCCAGAGAGCCTTAAACTAGACAGTTATGATAAATGATTTAATTTCTGTAAGTAGGTTTGTACAAACACTTTTACACGTCAATCATATTTTTTAAACTAGATGAGGTCGGCGTTTCCTATCTGACTACTCTGAGAAGAAAGGCCGAAACAAACTCAGAGGTTACAGTCTCTTTTAAAGTCCAGACATAATCTTGGTCAGATCATGTTAAGACCATGTAGATTAATGTCAGAAACGGTCCTTTGACGAAAATACCACACAGATTGAGTGGACCTGTCCAGTCAGTGCACGCATTTGTCGGTAATCGTGCAGCTGAACTCGGAACTGAAAGAGCTCAGTTATTCTGTTTCATGAGGCTCGATTGCCCAAAGAACTGCTCCTGTGCTGTCTGCATCCAGCATGTCCCATATCCCACTGCAGGGTAAAGGCTTCTCTCATATAGAGAAGGAATGAGCTTTGATCACCACGCATGCTCAAGACGGGGAGGTGCTTTTGCATTCTTTAGAACTCTAGGTTTCCTCAAGAGGTTTTCTCCTAGATAAACGTAGAAAGAACATAATTAGGATATTGTATAGTTCACATTTGTTCAGAGCAATAAACATTTACCCCTAACGAAACAATAATGCAAGAAAAAGGTAACAAAATACTTACAAAATCTAAGTTACGAAGATACTGAATTAATACTACATATTCCACAGTGATTGACTACTACGCACACACACAACATTATTATGTGTGTGCGTATCACACAAAAAGAGGACACACACACACACTATCCAGATTGCATAAAAAATTTTGTTTTCTTTTTTTTTTCTTTTTGGCATATTTCGCAAATAGTTATTGCCTTTAATGATTATATTGTTTTATTTTATCGAATTATTATGTTTTTTATTATCACTTTTGTTTTACTACAAATGTTAACATCTTTACAAGATGGCTATTTTTAAGTGGGTTTGTTGTGGTGGGTGGTTTTTTTATTTGAGGGTTTAGGCTTACGCCTAGTTCAACTACTTACAGATGTCTAATTCGTCTGTAACAAGAAAATATTGCCAATAAGATGTGTTCTGGCTAGGTCTCGAACCCACATTCGGCTGCATGAGAAGTTGTTTTTATTGCCGGTACAAAATTGTAGTATTTCAGTATTGTGTACAGACTACCGTGTATAGCAACACAATTTGTTTGTTCCGTATCAGTATCGACTCCACCACCCATGGTTCAATCACAGAGCTAATCAGTTTTGCTCTCTGGGAGAGGTTTTCACGCGAAAAATCACACTTGAATTGTTCTCGACTGCACGCAATCAACATACGATTCAGAACCCAGCGATAATACATTTGACGTTCAATTTATATAGACTCCGTATACTTTGACATGTTTTAATTAATATTAAATAGGATAATTGTTCACGCGTTCTAATTTAGTTGATGTTGAATCATTGCTGTAATTTTAAGCGTATTTTGATATAATACATTTGGTTATTTAAATTGAATTAATTATCTAATTCGGAGTTATATAATATTTTCATGATTTAACACCCATAAAATAATAATTATTTATGTTAAAGTATATAAAAAAGGGAGGGGAAAGAATCATTGGGCATAAATAAATTCGTCGGCATCGCTGTCAACAGGAAAAGTGCCCAAAAGGCTGGCAGCATAGCAACGTTGTATGGAAACGCTGATTCTTTGGCCACAAAATAGGCCAGCCCTCTGGTCACGTGAAGAGTCTGCCAACCGCTTGGCGATGTCTCGAAAAACGAAGTGTTCATTCGGACCGCATGGCCCCTTTTTTTTTGGGTGGGACATCATTAAATGATCTCTCCCGCTCTGGGCGGAGCGGAAGGGCGTGTCAGACTCTTACTGACTAAAACCCACCCATATGTAATTCCTTCAGTTACCTGTTCGTTAGAGCCACGGTAACTCTTTCGAACAATCCACGACCCCGGCAGGCACCGGCCCTTTTGGACCCCGTCAATGATGCTGACTTCTCTTTGAGGCGCGCGTGGAACACGACGCGCCGTCGACCCGGGCCTGGTCCTTACCGGACGGCGAGCTGCCCATTGCTCGCCGTCCGCAAGCCCCCGCCTACGGTGGCCGGGAGTCGGCTATCGACCATTTCCCACCCTTAGCTCGCTGGTACCTATTGTTAGTAATATTACGATCAGAACTGGTGTCTATGTAATAGGTTATCGTTACAAAATGGAGTGCGAATATGTGGCTTATCTAGTGAGTTATAGTCGCATTATTTTAGCGAAATTTCGTGCGGGTGAGAGCATTTTAATGGGAATCGTGTTTCGTTGCTTATTTATGTATTTATGTGAAAGGTTATTAATAACTAGAAAGGGGAGATTAGTGGTTAAAATTGAGATAGGTAATATGAATGCAGTACGAACGGGTCAAATACTGCAAGAAATAAGCTT
This sequence comes from Dryobotodes eremita, assembly GCA_917490735.1. Lineage (NCBI taxonomy): Eukaryota > Metazoa > Arthropoda > Insecta > Lepidoptera > Noctuidae > Dryobotodes > Dryobotodes eremita. Next base: position 2,124,763 of record OU823264.1, read on the forward strand.
TCCAGTGTTATGGAACATATATAACTATATTCAAACTCAAACTCAAAGCATTTATTTCAAATAAAACAATTACAGGCACTTTTGAACTGTCAAGGGGTCGGTCGGTCAGAAAGATGAAGCTAGTTGCCCATTCCAAAGCGTAGTAGGTACCATGGTGAAGAACGGGCAAGAAACTCCACGGACAGTCTTTTAAATCAAAAAATTGTTACAAAAATTGGTTACATCATTCACGTTGTAGTAAAAAAGGAAGTATCCTCAATATTTTTGATTTCCTCAGTGATTACCTCTAAGTAGGTTCATACCTCATGCATTGAAGCAAGTTAGATAATTTTAGATATGAATTAAGAGTAAAGGAGGTACTATAATAAAAAGAAATAGCCTTTATTTCTTGTGACCAGTACATAAATACAAGTTCTGAATACTAATAATTTTTAGATAAGATAAGATAAGTCTTTATTTGCCTTAAACATGGTATTAAGTTGTTACAGTTTGGTTTGATATAATGTCCACATGTTTAGCTATACAGAATAATTGTATCAATTGCATGCAAAATAATTAATAACTGATAATACAATAATAGTCATTCAGATAAATTAATTGGTAATAAAATAATAATACAATAATAGTCATCACAAACATTTTCATTAATACCTGTACATACACATTTTATATTTTCAAGTTATTATTATAAAAAGATTATAAAAATATTGTCTTCTGGTTATTAACTCTATATTAGCAACTATCAGCTACCAGGGCAGGCTGTCTTGCGACATAGGCCTCCTATATTATTACACAAGGAAGTACTACTTACTCCTGAATGTCCGAATATTAGTATATATTTCTCCTTTTCTCTAATACATCTCGCCATATTATCTGCAGCATTACTCTTCCCATAATTCAAGTCGTCACCTCCAACATCTTTCCGTCCTCCATTAAAACCTTATTGCCACAGCATAAAAAAGAAGCACCTACCTACCTACCAAGCTACTTTCACGTTATGTTGTTTCATTACTTACCTCTCGAATCATATTACGGGGCAACCATAAATTTTGTCAAGACCCGTACCGTGGAAGAGGGTGTAAATTTTAAAAAGTAGCTTGTTTTTCTCTGATGTTGTTTTTTGGCGACGACGATGTGACGTTTTGATTAGTTGCTGGTACGAGGGGCGGCCAATGTATTCTCGGTATAAGGGTGATTTACTAATGATGTGGGTAATTTGACTAATTAAATAATTAATGACATTGTCTAAGGATATAAAGGTAAAATTTCATATAGTTGTGATCATTAGTTTGCTAGTTATCCTTAGCAACGACAACTGGAATGGCTAACTTGACAATGTTGAAGAAAATCGATCACCGTGCTGTTATTAAATTCCTTACCAAACAAGGAAAAAGTCAAAAAAACTATTTACGATGGTGGCTGTTTACCAAGATTACCACTATTATTTACCATATTGTTTACCACTCAACAGTGGTCAAGTGAATTTAAAAAAGGCAGAGAGAGTATAGAAGACGACACTCGCTCGGGCGGTTCGGTTACTGCTTCTACGGATAAAAAAGTTGAGCTGGAGGATGCCCGAATGAAGATGAAAATGATAGCAGAGATGACCCACCTCTCAGTTGGTACCATGCACACTATTCTTCATGACCTTCTTTACCTTTCAAAAGTCAGTGCAAGGTGGGTGCCGTGAATTCTCACGGCGGCGGCGCCTTAAAAACAAATGCGAATCGAGTGCTATAGAGTTTTTAGAGCTCTGAGGTGAAGTTCCATCAAGTATTTTCGATCAAATTGTTACTGGAGATGAAACGTGGGTTCATCATTATGACCCTGAAAGTAAGCAGGAGTCCATGCAGTGGCACAAGAAGGGTACTGCGCCCCCTAATAAATTCAAAGTCGTTCCGTCTGCCGGAAAAATTATGGCCACAGTGTTTTGGGACTCAAGGGAATTTTGCTGATTGAGTTCACAAAAAAAGGTGAAACCATAAACGCAGCATCCTAAGCATCCACTTTACGAAATTTACTTGAAGCAATTAAAGAAAAAAGACGGGGTAAATGACCACCGGTATCTTACTTCTTCACGACAACGCTCCGGTCCACACGGCGCGTGTTTCCAAGGCTGCTTTGCGAGATTGTGGTTTCGAACCGGCCCGACTCCGGACCTAGCCTCAAGTGATTATTATTTGTTGCCTAATTTGAAAAAAGACCTTCGCTGGAAATGATTTTGCAACGATGAAGAGCTCAAGGCGGCAATAAATATGCATTTTTCAGAGAAAGAAGAAAGTAATTTTCAGTGAAAGACGAAAGTTATTTTTTACGGGGTATTAAAAGTTAATTTCGAGATGTAATACATGCATTGAGGTAATTGGGGATAACATAGAAAAATAAAAATATAAATTGAGTTTACGTATTTTTTCATGCCGTTACTGAGAAAACATTGAACGCCCCTTGTATAACTGTGCTGGATATTTAAAATCAGACTTAGGTAATCTATGTATGTTATTTTTGAGTATTAACGCACGTGAAAAAAAATACATTCTGTATTTTTCTTCCGGAGGTTGATAGATAGGGAACACAATTCTTAATATTATTAAGAATAAAATCTCCCCAATGAATATTGTGGCTCAAGGCTTTAAGTACACGAAGTTTTTACTCAAGCGCAAGCATCAACGCGAAATACGTTTACAGTAACTACCTGCAAAAAAAAACGGAATTAAAATCGGAATTAACAATCAATAATTATTTCCATGAAGTTTTCATAGAAATTGATTTACTAGAGTCGCGTCGCGCTGTCGCATCGCGCCTGTTTGCGGGAACCCTTACCCTTTACCATGACATGATGCTTTCAGTTTTATTTTAGTTTCAAGCAAGACTGTAGTCTTTAGAAACCTCTCATTTTCTGACACCTACATAGTGCGTGGGATACAAGGGGTATAATGTTTCATACCATTATGATATTTCTTACTATTCCATATCGTTAGCTGAAGAACAAACCACTCTATGAACGTGGGACGAGTTGAAAGCTTTCACTGCAAACATCTTTAGGAGCACTAGTTTTCTCGTACCTATCTTTTTTTCAAGTGAATAGCATGGGTTGTCGTCTTACAATAAGAAGTACTGCCGATCTACCTATTCTGTGAAAAGCTCACCGTGAAAACTTAAGTAAAGTTAGCTGTTAATAGTCATATCACTTCACCTAATTTAGGTGAAGTTAGCTGTTAATAGTCATATCACTTCACCTAATTTAGGTGAAGTTAGCTGTTAATAGTCATATCGCTTCACCTATTTTAAGTGAAGTTAGCTGTTAATAGTCATATCACTTCACCTATTTTAAGTGAAGTTAGCTGTTAATAGTCATATGACTTCACCTATTTTAAGGGAAGTTAGCTGTTAATAGTCATATCACTTCACCTATTTTAAGTGAAGTTAGCTGTTAATAGTCATATCACTACACCTAATTTAAGTGAAGTTAGCTGTTAATCGTCATATCACTTCACCTAATTTAAGTGAAGTTTTTTCCTGTTTGTAAATGTGGCACATCGAGGTTAAGAAAGAGACACGGGTATAAGCACGACGATCAACAAAGCTGAACTTTTCTAAAACTCAATATGCTAATAATTATTTCAGATTCCTACGGACTAAACCATACGATGTCTGCCCTCAGTACAGAAAGGGCCGAAAAGATCTCGAATACTAAAGGTTGCCCAAGTTTAAATTCTGTGTGGGAGTTATTTAGATACCTAGTAGGAAGAGAATATCATACAACAGTATATATAGGCAGCCAGATTTAAAATAGGAGTTGACATTTATGTTCGCTCCCAAAATAAATACTAAAAAAATTGGTGCAAAGTTACGAAAATATAGCAGAGAGGATGACTGAAAGGCGGATGATTGACAGGTATTTAAAAGTCAGATACTCTAAGAAACTCCATGAGGAGCTGCCCTGATAGGATGGTTTGAACGTTATACCAAATAATCTTAATTGGGTAGGGTATCTCTTATCCCAAAAGGAAGATATAAGTGGCCACAAGATGCATTCAAATAATCGAATGGTACTGCTGGACATATGCCTCTCCCAGGCTGCGCAACAACACCTTGTCCTCCACCTTCCGCATCCAGTCTGACCCATTCACCTCTTTAAAGTCGTTGCATCAACTGGGGCGCATCCTGCACTACGCTTGCCGATACGCGGTCTCCACTCCAGCACTCGTCTGCTCCACCGGCCATCAGTCCTTCGACAGACATGGCCAGCCCTCTGCCACTATAAACACATGCCAAAAAGGGATCATAATAATCCCATTCCCATTTCTGAAGTTACTACGATATTACATTAGTAAGAACGGCTACTACAATAATATTAAAACTAACACAATATTACACAGTGACACAACAAATTAAAATGTCCGCTTCCGTTACTGTGTGGAGTGAAAATAATTATTTTGTGCAGTCACACACCGGCTGTAAGGCGGACTGGGGGAATTTAATCTAAGCTGTATTAAGCTGCATGTTTTTGTAATGAGAATTGTCTAAATTGTTTCTGTCTTGTGCCTGTGTCGTGTATGATGTGATTATTGTCCTTTTGATGCACTGTGTGTCTGTCTGTGTTAGAAGTTGAGTTGTTTGTTTGGAGAAATGTGCCGCGCGCATGTAGATACATACATGCCTCTGTGTAAACAATTTTTTGTCTCTGTGACTGTTCGTAACATTAGAAGGGCAAGAACCTTCAGAACACCACTGAACTGAAATTAATTTTTGAATTGAAATTTTCGAAATGTATGTGCCCGGCGCAATAACCTTTTTTTTTTTAAAACATAAAGAGATTTGCTTGGTATTTATTGTCTAAGATTCTGATGAGATAAATAAAAGTTTTTCTAGTGTTTTGGTAAGTTTCACTATACATTCTTATTTCTGTTCATGTTGTTGTATCTGAGGTTTGAAAGGTGTCGCTAAAATACAGGAATCTGACAGTTCAAAGTATCTTAGGAAATCGACAAATCAACTTTTTATAAGCTGGATTGTCGTGTCGACACATTTAACATCTAATGGCGGTCACTTACCGAGAGCATTCGTTTGTAATGTCACAGTTCAGGGGGCCTACTCCGCTGTCATGAATTCCGTAGTTTTGGCCGAATTACGGGCGTATCCCAATCCTTGTCATTAACGGACAAAATATTAGTCTGGGGTCCGAAGTAAAAATGAATGACAACACGATTTGACAGTTGTCCTTACTACTTACGTGTTTTTGCCCGTCCGAAAAAGTTAACTAAGTTAACTAAACTAACTAGCATGGTGCACTTCCAAGAGTCATGCTACTTTCGGACGGGCCCATATCTTTGGTTGACGGACTTAGAAGTAGGCCCCCAGATTCAAGAATTACATCAGTGAGTGATGAGAACCGAGGAAATGGTCATAAAGTACTGCTTAAAATCGTGGATTGTTACATTACAATGCCTGTCACAATGCCATACACAATACACAATCCTGCGTAAAAAAGATTCGGAACGAATACAAAATAACCAATACTTTCATAGTATTATTGTGGTGGCAGTCTACATTGGCTGCGAGCCAGTCGAACGCTACCCTTACGTACAGTAGGCCGCACGTCAGTGGTAACACTGACCTTGAGTACACAGTACTGAGTTTCAATAGAAAAAAAAAAATCCGACTGTAACTAAAAAGTTCAAAACAAGCTCACTCTTCATGCAGTCTGGTGCAGTTGGTGGCTTTTATTTTATTCTAACTCAGGGGGTCTAGTCTCTAACTCCGTCAACGAAAGTACGGTCCCGACCGAAAGTAATAAATCCGTCAACACAAATGACAAATAAACATTTTCGAACGGGCTAAAACACATCCCAAGGAGGGACAACTGTCAAATCGCGTTGTCATTCATTCTTAGTTCGGGCTCCAAAGTAATCTTATGTCCGTAGGTGATACGGAGCAGAAAGTGCCCGTAACTTCGGCCGTAACTATGGATTCGTGCTTAGGGAGAAGACTTTGGGGTTTTGATGTCTGCTCACGCGCAGTCGGGTAATAAGGGGCTAGATTAGACTGGTTTCGTAACCACTGACATGCGACCTACAGTACTCCGGAAGTATATACAATAAAAAAATATCAAGCATGTCTTGGCACGAGATATTTTCTCATCTTTTTGGGGGACTGCAGTTACAGCTTAGGGAGTTGATCTGGCGAGCGAGGAAGGGGCCGCCTTTTTTGTTCGGCGTAACTTTTTAAATAACATAACATCACCCCTTGTTTCCCCGAAGGATTGAGCAGAGGAGCACCTATAGTTAACCCACATTTCGCCAGTTATGTTTAAGTCCCATGTAATAGGGGGCGAGCCTATTGCCATCAACCGGGCACAAATCCAGACTCCGGGCTGCTACTTTTTATGCAGTAAATTTTGCAGTTTGTTGCGTTTATCGGTCATTACTAATGTGTCTATTGTTATTATATACAGGGTCAAATTAAATTAGCTAGCGAAACTCTGCAGACGTGATAAGTATCGATGTCTAAACACGATAAAATAAGAATAAAAAAGATTTGGTGTTTTTTTAGCGGTTATAGTCCGCTGTTACTGTTTAATACTTGAAGTATGATTTCAGAAAATATGTTTTATCGTGTTCAGATACCGATACTAATCACGTCTGTGAAGTCTACATTAAAAAAAAACAGGTTTTTTTAACTGATATTTTAAGCGAATACACTAATTGCAGTTGATGACGCCACAAAAACAAAATCATCAAGTTAATAAATTTTTTGTTTTATCTTGTTTCGACCCATCACGTCTGCGGATTATAGCTAGCTAATTTAATTTGACCCTGTATAAACGTTTTAATTAAAAAGTTTTTGCATGTTATTTGTCCTTTTTCTGTCTGTTTTTTTTTTTTTTTCTAACAATAAAAATCATTAGTAGTTTTTCATTCGAATTGTTTTCACCGCCGCGCGGCACCCACATCTTTTTAATTTCTGCTTAGAAGCAAAATAGCTGCATCTTTGTTGTATTTTGAAACCAGGTAATAATAGTCGTCCACACCGAATTTCGGCCATGGCAGCCAATCTCAGCGGAGACTAGCCATCTACGCAGGAGATATTATAGTCCACAAGTGTGTGCGCAGACACAGGTGCACTCACTCTCATAGTGAGTGCACCTGTCTCACTCTTATAGTCCAATGGGACGGCAATCTTACATGACCGGAAAGAGATCAGGCGCAGGACCAACGGCTTAACGTGCGCACCGAGGCAAGGGACTATCACACGACCAATTTCGGGATGTTACTGAGAAATCGTAGTGGAAAAACTCAATAACACATTGCCAGATCTGTGAATCGAACCCAGGATCTCATGCTCAACAGTCGCTTGCGACCACGAGATCAACGGTGCAGTTAATAAAAAATGCCTGAGTGTCGTGGAACACTCGGTTAGCACGAAGTTCCTTTCGTAGTTTTTTTAGTCAATTTGTCAATTAATTTGCTATAAAAAAATAAGAGAGTCGTAATATAAAAATTTTAGGTTAAAAATAAATTATTCACATAAAAAAGCAAACTATACCTGTGCAGCCGGTGCGAACTTAATGGCTGCCTTGAACCAATAAGCGCGCACCTATGACTGGGCACAGCCAATAGCATACGCACTATGGATAACCGTCTACACTAAAGAAAGGGTCGTGACGGAAACTTGTGACGGAAAATGCTTACCCTTATTTTCGCCTAGCCCCCATCCGCCAAGTCCGTACCGTGCGATAAGGAACTTCGTTCCAATAATACATAGCTACTAGAGTAATTTTCCTCATGAATACTGTCTGTACCTTTCTTAGAAGGTGTGCAATCATAACGCTCGACGGACCCAGGCTTGAGTCCTCACTACACTGATCTACATATTGTGCGTCACGCGTGATCACGTAATCAGGTGTACACTAATGCTTACCGTTCCAGTGTTATGCTCATTCTTACACATCTTACGCCGACGCCTACGCACAAGGTGGGGAGAATTCAAAGATCTCTATTATGTAGTACACCTACGAAATGTACAAGTTACCCTCCTCAACAGAATTTTTGCGAAATTTCCCATTCTTATTGTAAGGATTAAAAAAATATGGGTAACATTAAAAAAGGTGTAAATTACGATTTCGTTTGTTGAAAGCACAATCAAGCTAGAGAGCCATTGTATAAAGGCTCCTTCAAACAGACGCGACACGCGACGCGAATCGCAAGGAACACAAAGGCACCGCTCGTCGCGCGACAGGCGGTGCCTTTGAGTTGCGTAGCGTGTCCGGCCGTTTGATGGAGCCTTTATTCCAATTATAAGGGCTCCCGCAGACAGGCGCGACTCGACTATTGTAGAATAATTTCCATGAAGTTTTCATAGGAATTGTTCTACTAGATTCGCGTTGCGCCTGTTTGCCTTAATACTCGTAATAGCTCTCTACCTATGTGTTGGAATTTGGAATATTACAAAATTCCCAGTGAGTACTGGATTCAATCACTAGATTAACTCATTCGATCATTCGTTGATGTCGGTCGTTCAAATGTTTTCAATTACAAGTAATTGGATCGGCGAACAGTGCACATGTCTTTTCTTTCCTCCTGCGATCCATTTCCTACTTATGTTTGTTGATTTATAAGGCTGAATTAGGATGAGTCTACATGAAGACTATAATATTGTTGAATAATTTAGTTGTACTGCCAAAAACTCGATTATTATCAAACAGTTATCGAGGTTATTGAGTTTTTCCATCAGGAATTTGTCAGTAGCAGCCCGGAGTCTGGAGTTGTGCCCGGTTAATGGCAATAGGGTCGCCTTCTATTACATGGGACTTAAACATAACTGGCGAAATATGGGTATACTATAGGTAAAGAAAGAAAGAAAATGAATTTATTTGACCCAGGTTAGCACACAATATTCACACAATAAGTATTGTGTACCTCACGGCTGCGCCAAATAGGCCCAGTTTAGCATAAAAGCCAGACAACTAGTGCCTGACGCTGGTTTTCAACTGGACCCTATGTTACGAGGACGTCTTACGAACATAAATCAGTTTTATAGTGCGATTAAATATTTAAATAAAAAATTGATATATAAAATTAAATAAAAATCGATTATTATAGATAATAATATAGTGGTGTTTAAGGAACCAGATAAAATGGATTGTTTGCACCAGAAACAAAGGACTGACTGAGGAGAGGACACACATTTACATCTCTGCGTAACCCTCGGGCGTCATGTTACGTTTTTGTAGTTATCGAAGAATATTTTAAATATTTTCGTCGCCACTAGCTGCGTATTACGTTGGCTAAATTGCTAAAAAGTACCCAAAAGCAAACAATATTGACGGAAACGTCTTCAAAAACATTATTGTGGGTGTCCACAGTTTTGGCCATCTTCCAACCCAAGTCTACACGTACACAATGTACACATATACCTATATAATAAACAGACATACACGGTTTATTTGTGAAATATATTTTTTACTGGACACAACGATTTAGGCTCCATATGCTCCTGTTAATGTAAAATGGATTTTACGACAAAGGAGATACGGTTCGTTTCGTTTTGTTAAATTAAATAGGCTGCTGATTTTTATCCAAAAGAATGGGAAGTTCGTAATATACTGTCTATTGTTTCAACAGTAAGCTTTATATATTTTGTTTAGATCTGGTTTTTCAGCCTGGTTTTATTTTTTTGTTGGTCGATGTGGGTAAGTGGAGCTATAACATTCTGCCTATGTTAAATTTTTTGTTGCGAAAAAGCTGTTGGGCTACAACAAACCGATCATTTGCTTAAATGTACAACAATGGGAGAATTCCGAATTCGGGAATATTTATCAAATAATAGAACATTCAAATAGCGTACCGGTTACAACTGCGTAAACCATCACAGGGATTTTGAAAAGAGTTGTAAGAAAATGTACACCGTTATTATTTAATTATTTAATACTTTAAGCACACAAATGTACAGACGCGGACTTAAGAGGGCGCACACGGGTCCACTAGCGCCACTCCTTTAAAATAATATTATCTCGTGACTGGAAAGAATTTTGAATAACGGCTCAATAAGCACCTTCGGTAAGTGTGTCTAGAATTTTCTAATACCTTTTATAAAGTTTCATTTTGAGACACAAAGCAACAAAATACGATCTAAAAAAAAGCGGCCACATTCCTCTAGATCGTCTTTGTTGCTTCGTGTCTCAATATGAAAGCTTATAAAAGGTATTGGAAAATTCTAGACACACTTACCGAGGGTGCTTATTGAGCCGTTATTCAAAATTCCTCCCCAGTCACGAGATAATATTTTTTTTTAAGGAATGGCGCTAGTTGACCGGTGTGCACCCTCTTAACGCCATGAAACTTTACGTTTATGAAAGTTTTCTACCTGTCTTTGCCTTTTTAAAGTCTATAACCCGAGAGAGCTGCACTGTAGGCGGCTCTCTCTCTCATAACACCATTTTGTTATGAGGAATCAATAAGGTTGTGTATACGAATTTAACTTTGGTTACGTGTTTCCCTGAACGAATCCTTTATCTCTTACGACAAAAAGTGTTTATGTATTTCAAAGCGGTTCCTGTGTAACATAAACTCTAATTTACGGACTCAAATAATTACTACAAAGCAAGCAAATTCACGGCCAAAATGAAGCCTCGGCTTACTCACCACAATCCAAGCCAAGTTTATATTTAATCAGATTGTTATCCAGACAGCCGGAACCCACAATTTATTCCCCGGTCGATATTATATTAATTGCGACCACTTGTTTTCTATCTCCATGGTCGTGTAGATGAAGTGCGACCATTTATATCCATCGCGACCACGTTTAATTCGGGCTTGCTGTGTTTTGGTATATTTTTCCCGTTTGGCGTTCGGTCCGGTGGTTCCGTTCAGTTGTTTGGTGACAGATGGTACGGAACTCAAAATGTGGCTTTTTTTTGGCCGGGGAGCTTTTTTTTGATTTTGTTTGTGTAAAAGGTATACCTGTCAAATAGTAAGCGTATTTCACAATCTCCAGATGGACAGTATATATTTATACAGGATAAATATTTAACCAGTGCGCAAACTGCAACCATGAATTCAGCATATGATTCTATACCCCCTAGCGTAGAAATTTTTCGTCGATTATATTTTTTTTTAAATCGTCGTTCCATACATTTTGACCGCGTAGGTATTGCACTTTTATTTTTGATAACTGACGAGACATTTCTGCGCAAGAGGGTCTAGAATCATGTGCTGAATTCATGGTTACAGTTTGCGCACTGGTTAAAAATTTATACTGTATATCAGGTAACAAAAATTTATAACTGAGTTAAAAATCCTTAAAAGCAGTAACCCGGGAAATATATGGATATGTAACATATGAATCCAGGTTCAAAAAAAAAAATTGCTTGATGCAGGAATTGACTTGACCCGGCTCGTTTTGTTAGGATGTTGTTGATAAAAGTTTTAAATTCTTAATGAAACCTAAAAATTAATGCAAATATACCATAGTCATAAATATCACGCCTATTTTATGAAGGGTTAGGTAGAGGTGCCACCAAGTTCCCATGATCCCCAGCCCAAGTGTGGGAAGGGAACACCGGCATGGTTTTTCGTCAGTAAGAGGCTGACAGACCCCTCCGCCCGCTCTAGGCCGGACGACATCCACGAGGATTTTACAACCCGAAAATAAAAAATAAAAAAGTGGTTATACCTACCTAACACGTTGCCCAAACTGCGAATCGAACCCAGAACTTCAGTAGTTGCCCTTATGACTTTCTGAACCAACGAGGCAGCCTTACCGTAAACTTAACTACAAGAACTTAAACCCTTTTATTTCTAAACGTTGCTTCAAGTTAAGTAATGATTAACGACTATTGAACTGTACATTTTTGGCGTTTAAACGTCTCTTAACTTTAAGCAACGTTTATAAATAAACCCCAAAATGTATGAAAATCCTACTTTTCCTATTTCCTTCTTCCTATCCTACTAATATTATAAATGTGAAAGTTTGTGAGGATGGATGGATGGATGTTTGTTACTCTTTCACGCAAAAACTACTTAGCGGATTTAGTTGAAATTTGGCACAGATAGACCATGACCTGGGTAAGAACATAGGCTACTTTTTATCCTGGATTGCAGACGAAGTCGCGGGCAAAAGCTAGTATTATAATATGAACGAAAAGTATTTCTAAGCTCATGAGACTTTTCAACTTAGTTTTATGCGACATACGCTATGACCTAGTTGGACGTGACCTAGGATTTAGTATTTGTTTACGCCTTCTTGTTTACTGTAGAAGATTGGATACGTTTTATTGTCGGCTCATTACCGTTTATATGAGGATTGTGCCTGTACACTCGGAATTAAAAGTAAATTCATATTCCTGAAAATAAGAGCAGATTTATTTTCCCACATATTGTATGTTTTTGTTTTTTCCTGTGCGTGACTCGAATAAAATATTTTTCTTTCTTTCTTTTCTTTATTCTATGTATAGTCTGGAAAATTAATTGTCAAATTGCCGTGTTATAGCCATTGAGGAGACTTGAATATCGGATGATTAAAGTTGGTTGTCAATTTACTCAACGGTAAATTTCCTGACTTAACATTTTTTTTAATTGATTAAGTATTTTTTTTTAATGTCTTCAAAACAAACTTATGGTTTGTTGACTTAAATTACCATCATCTACCTATGCCTGCACTTATGAAATAATAGAAGGAGGCTCTCAAGGAAGCTCTCCAAAGTATATCTTACGAAGATACAGAGAATTTATTAACTGTGTTAAAGTAAATATGTATACTCATCTACGATGAGTAATTATACCAAATTTAGAAACTAAGAGTTCAGCTACTCAACATAATTATGTATGATTGATTATTCTATTTGTCAAGTTTTAGATTATTTATTAATTTTATAAGATTATTTTAGTACTTTTCGCCTGAACAGAGTTCAGGCACGTTAGTCTTAGGAATATAATTTACATTTAAGCAAAACTGTTCTAATTTTTATGCCTTGCAATTTTAGAATAAATATCATTATTATTTATTATTAATGAACGTTATTTTGCCGCTGGAAAAATACGTTCATTATAGCTCACTTCCTTCCTGGTCGTATCCACTTTCACAAAATCCATCCATCTTTCCTCTGTTCTGTCTCTTTTATAACTAATTTTCATGGACTCGAGTACATTCCTTCCAGTCTACCTTTACGTTTAAAATAAAAGTAAACTAGTAGCTCTGTGACCTGTAGACCTCGCGAGTCTGTCGTTGCATAGCTTAAAACTGAATAAATGTTCACCGCGTAACTTAAAACGCGTAGCTTAAAACAAAAAGAGCGTGAAATGGATGAAATATGTTTTATTTTACGTTTTCAACCCTCATATCTCCCCATATCTCCGACATTTCGAAAAATTTTGAAAAACTAAATCAAAAATAATTATATGGAATATTCTGTATTCCATATAATTATCGAACCTGCTCACAAAATTTCACGAGAAGCGGTTGAAAACTGCAACTAGAGGAGAACAGACATCCGGAGATACGAAAGCATTTTTGCCTAAGCTGAAACGGAGACTTACAAGTCTTTATCCACAAACCAGATTATTTATCCACCTGTAATCCACATCCAACAACACTACACAACTCAGTCAGTATGTATAATACGTAGCTAGTCTCGCATTGTTTCCGGACACTGGCCGAGCATTCCACCCGAGTATGTACTAATAGCATGATATGCTACGTTTGGCATTCGACCCCTTTACATAAGATGACAATAATCGCCCACAACTGAGGTTTTAGACGTGTTTGTTAAATCTAAGTGTTACGTCGGATGCTGACACACCCGATACATTAATTTGCTTATATATTTTTTTTTATAATATGGTACTCACAAATAGCAATTTCTTTTTTCTGTGTCTTTCCGTGACATCACATCAGCGCGCCCTATTAGAATACCAGCGCTAAGACACTTATTTTTAAATGTCGCAGCATCATGCTTAGATAGAGGCCTTTTGGCCTCATACAGGACTTTCTGTTGTTATTTTCATTTTACTTTTTTTATGTTTCTTGTTAGTTTAGTTTGTGATAATCCTCTGCGAGTCCCAATAAATACTCTTTCTTTCTAAATGTGTTGGTAAGCGATTATATTACAGACAACTCAATCTGCCTAGCTTTTTCCCAACTATATTGGGGTTGGCTTCCAGTCTAACCGGATGCAGCTGAATACCAGTATTTTACTAACCATAACACACATGGTGAAGAAAAATTCAAGTTATCTGTTGCCACGGTCTTATTGGAATTCTACGGGAACTACATCATGTGCAAGGATTATAATAGTATACAGTATCAAATAAAATTAGCTAGCCAAACTTCGCAGACGTGATGGGTATTCATATCTAAACGGGGCAAAATAAAAATTAGATGTTCTTTTTTGAAGTATGAATTGATAAAATCTGTTTTTTTTTGTTTTATCGTGTTTAGATGTCGATACCCATCAGGTATTGTGAAGGTTACACAAAGGAAATTGATTTTTTCAACTAAAATTTCAAGTGAATACAAAAACTGCGGGCGATGACACCACAAAAAAAAACATCAAATTAATTGCTTTTTGTTTTATCATGTTTAGATATCGATACCCATCACGTCTGCGGAGTTTCGCTAGCTAATTTAATTTGACCCTGTACAGTTCATGAAGGAAGAAGAAGCATGCCCGACCTATCAAACTCGAAAATCGACGCAATTTAGATAATGAGAGCACCATTCTTAGACGCCAAACGTCAAAGTTAGACAGTTGCCAATGTGCCTGTTCAAACAACAGTTGAAGTACCAAGTTCAAACTGGCTCACCCGCCGGTGACTGCTTGTGAAAGATGTAGCCTGGAGTTAATTGTTTTAGTCCTATTTGTAGAATGAGTCGAATACCAAACGTCACCTCATTACCAGGCTGTTTAGTGAGGTTTAGTGTCTGTTGTAAACTATTTAAGTTGTCTGAAATTCGTGAATTGTAATTGACAGGTCCATTGATTAGAAATATACAAAAATCTCATTCTATTACAAGGGAAAAGCATTTTCTCACTCTGAACAAGAACGAAATATTTTGACCAACATGCATGGATGATAAAATTGATAATATTGGAGATTTCAAATCAAAAAGATTAGACTATATTATAATAACAACTTACTTATTTCCCATTGACACGCTAAGAAGAAAAATATAATGTTTTACATGTGAAAACAAAACTCACTTAGACCCGCACCCTAATTACGTAACACACTATCACAATCTGAATCATTTTGAAGCCTAAAGCTAATCCATTGCTTCGTATGTTCGAAAAAATTGTCTGCTCAACAACGTAAATAACGCAATGAATGTTGTTGAACCGTCAAAATGAAACCTATTCCTACTTCTAGTGTGCTACGTATTTACCCTGCCGCAATGTTCATTTCATGTTATGGGTGATACATCCAAAAAGGCAAAAATAAAAATGGTTTACTAGCTCACACAGTAAAGGCTTCTTCAAACAGGCGCGACACAAAGGTACCGTCTGTCGTGCGACGAGCGGTGCCTTTGTGACGCGTCGCGTGTCGCGCCTGTTTGAAGGAGTTTTTAATATTCGGCATGTGTCGTACAGCCCATCCTTTACTGAAGAGACTATACAGTATTCATGTTAACTTCCAAACTCTCAACCTCGTTTGAAACAGTAATTACAAACTCATAATAAATACTCCGGTCTTAAAAGTAACATCAATTCAAAAGAAACTTTCTTCCCGGACCATAATAGTGTCATATTTCTAAAGCAAAATTAGCAAAAGAAAATGTTATGTCCTTAAACTACTTCCCAGACTTCATGGACCATTAATTTGAATACGTTCTCAAACTATTGGAGAGTGGTCGGTGTCCCCAAACGAGGACAGTTACGAGGACACCCATTAGTATGTAAATATCAGGAAAAAGTGCTTATTACTTAATGAGGGAGGGGGGGTCGTAAAAGTTAGTTGGCTAATTTAAGAGGAGACGGGATTCTTGGTTGAGTTTGTTTTGAATTTTGAATGTCATTTGGTACAGTATGGCAAGTTGAAACGTAAAGTTTGACGTCTGAGTTTAGAAGTGTGCGTTTGCGTTGAATGACAGAAAAACTCAAATGTGGAAGCCCAACTTTATTTGCCCGGTTTCTGAGGATTCTTACATAACATCAGATCTCGCCTGTTTTCCCCGAAAGGTTAGGCAGAGGTACACCTAAAGTACACTCACATTTCGCCAGTTATGTTTAAGTCCCATGTAACAGGGGGCGAGCCTATTGCCATCAACCGGTCACAAATCCAGAGTCCGGGCTGTCACTGAGAAATTCCAGATGGAAAAAGCCAATAACACTTTGCCCGATCCGGGAATCGATCCCACGACCTCATGGTCAGCAGTAGCTCTTACGACCCCTGGATCAACAAGGAAATCAACTCTGAGGATTTTTAACCAGTGCTTATCAAATCAATAGTGTTATTGGTTCGATATTTTGACACATTAAGTTTCATAAACTCAGTCAAGGAAGAACTCGCCTTAAATAAAAAAAATACTTTGTCAGAAACGCCATATAGAATAGAATAGAATAGAATACTCTTTATTATGTACACAATAAAAATCCTAACTAATATTATAAATGCGAAAGTAAGTTTGTTTGTTTGTTTTTTACCTTTTCACGCCTAAACCACTGAACCGATCATACTGAAATTTTGCATATACGTTGTCAGGTGTACAGAAACGGACATAGGGTACCTTTCATCCCGCAAAAAAATACTGTTCTGGAGGAAAACCACAATAACGTTCTTATGATAATAGATGGAGCTACGTGTCTTTCGAATCGTGACTGAATTATAACCCGAATTGATAGTCAGTCTAAATTAACGCGAGCGAAGCCGCGGGCAAAAGCTAGTTACAGATATAAATGTAGAAATTTTACATAGAGTGCACAGTGGGCGGTCTTATCGCTAAAGCGATCTTTTACAGACAACCTTTGGATGGATTAAAGGGAGAAGGAGAGACAATAATGCAGGTAGTCAGTGGTCAATATAGATATTGATACATTATCGAAGGACCTCAAAAACAGGGATAAAGTAAAGGACTGCCTGCATAAATTATATTTAGCTCAAGACAACCCATCTCACATGAGCCAAGTAATAATAAATATGCTACGGTCGAAGAGTTTCCCATACAATTTGATGAGGGCGTCGTCGTCCCCTTGATATTTCAACGGTTTAATTTGTTAAGCCGTTAACGAAGTTTCTAAGAGGCTTACATGTTTTGTTGGTATTTAAAATTACGTGATAATTGCTCAGTGCTCTAATTTTTGAACATTGGAGCTGGGTTAGAAAATTATTTTGCTTGAGAAAACCGTAGAGCTAAAAAAATATTGAAAGGGATTTGGAATTGCTGTCCTCAAATGACAATGTTGTTTATGTTCCCAAAAATTTCTAATGAATATTAAAAAAAAAACGTGCATATTTGTAATACCGATTGTATACATTTTTCGAGCTAAGTGCTTACTTTTATATTTTAAAGCTTCATTATTTGAATCAGTCTCTCTGTCATGGCGGTACCAAGTTCAATAATTACAAGACTAACAGAAATAACAAACACAATCAACCACAGTTACTTACTCCCAAAACCAACGAAAAATATCCTACTAGAATTTCACTAATACCCGACATTGCCTTATAAACCCAAAAATTACCTTATCCCCCATTCGTTTACCTTACATCACCTTCCTTGAGCAAAAATAGCATCCTGAACAACACAATTTGACGGGAACAAACGACACAATTACTTTCTTTCCCCCACAATGGACGTAATTAGTCCACCACCTCTCCCCCAAGGATGGTGGATGGGGGATGTAATACGAGCCCCCATCCACACACGTGGGATGAACGTGTATTGACAAAAACACACATTACAAAGTAACGATCGTCATCCTTTGAGGTCAATTTACTGGCATTAAGAATAGGGCTGCCTACTTAGGGCGAATTTCACCAATCAAAGTCAAAGTCAAATCATTTATTTCAAATAGGCACATAAAAGGCACTTTTGAACGTCAATATTTACAAAAAATTTAATTGATTCTAGTTGCCCCTTCCAAAAGGTAGTTTCGTATGGAGAAGAATGGGCAAGAAACGCCACCGTTACTCTTTTAAAATGTTATACAATATTATGTATACCTACATTAATTATATAATTGTATGTGAAGACGTTGCACCTAGAATAAAATTACTATACCACAGTAGGTAAAAACAATTAAATATGAAGCAATGACAGGTAAATTAATTATGTGATAGATACATGGTGGTCACATATTTACAAATATTGAAAAGTAGATGATTTTCTAAAATTTTAACAAGTTATAATTTACTGTGCGAGTTAAAGTAGTTACAGAATGTAAAAATCAATGTCATACAATGAACTTGAACGCAATCAGCACATCTAAACCGCGTTTAAGAGCTGACAATGTTTTTTGTTGTGGCATATTGACACTGACAGCTCTTGAACGCAGTTTAGATGTGCTGAACGTGTTCAGTTTCATTGGTGAAATTCGCCCTTAGAGATTGTCATAGATTAATAGCAAACGCGGTCACATGGTCATTGGCATTTATTCCATACAAACGTGTTCCTTCGTTTTCTCCCTGGGTAATGATATTAGAGCAAATTTTTTTTCGATACTATCTGGATCTACCACGGCCATGTTCGATCTTTGGTTTCTTTGGGAAGGAGAAAACAAAGGATTACCTTTGTATGGAATGGATGCCAACGACCAAGTGACCGCGTTTCACCCTAGCATTATGCCTGTATGCCCAAAAAAATGGTAGGCATTGGTGTAAAGGACACACATTTCGCCATTTATTTTATAAGTCCCACATGTAATAAGGGGCGAGCCTTTTGCCATTAACCGGTCACAAATCCAGATTTCCAGGCTCGGGGAATTTCTTAATGGAAAAATCCAATACCATTTTTGTTCTCATTTCTTTAGCTGTTGGGTTTTATTAGAAAACTAGCTGCGCCTCGTGGTTTCACCCACATAAGTCTCGATTCCGTAGTAGTATCGGATTAAAAAGTGTTCTGTATCCTAATCCAGGTCATGATCTACGCATGTGCCAAATTTCATCCAAATCTTTTCAGCCGTTTTAGTGTGAAAGCGTAACAAACAAACATAAAAACATACAAAAAATCAAATCTTTTCTCTTTATAATATTAGTTTAGATAATATACTAAGCCCGACCCGAGGGTCGAACCTAGGACACTCAGAAGTCGCGCTGGCAAACACTAGACCAAGAGACATTTCGGCAAAAATAAATCATTCGAGGTAATAAATAATACGTCTGGATATTTCCCTGATACATACTCGGTTTCTGAAAGCCTGATCAAGTGGCTGATCAGTAAATCTGCTGACAAATCTAGGGTTGAGCGAAATCACAATAGTTTTATAAGTAATTTCAAAAAGTTTGATTTTTATTTTTCCATGTTAATATGGAGTTACCAGACGGTTAGCATCCCACTGGGTACAGACCTTTATTCATGCTGCAAAAATACGTTGATCACTATTGGTCCTGTGCATGTCCTAGGTCGCAGACAGTTCGCTTCGTTAGAGCAGTGGTGACCATGTGGTAACAGCCGCGACTTACGAGTTGTAGGTCGTAGGTTCGAACCCAGTCAGGCGCTTTACTTTGTGTAATTTGTTTCATCACCACTGCTCTCAAAAACGGTGAATGAAGAAACCGGCATGTCCTAGAACCAAAAATTCGAAGACATGTGACATCTACCAACCCGCACTGAGCCCGCGTGGTGTGGATTACGGCACACTACCTCTCACCAAGAGGAGGCCTGTGTCCCAGCAGTGGGAACCTTATAGGCAGATTATGTTATATGTTATGTATGTCCTAGTTCAGATTTTTAAGTCATCGCTCAGGGCTTACAACACAGGGTACAACAGGATTTGAACTAACAATCAGTTGCAAAAAAAAAACTGAATAGCGAATATCCAAGTCACAAACTTTTTTTAGTTAACTTTATCTTAATCTATATATATAAAAATGAAGCCCTATTTTCCTTTGTCACGCCATAACTTGAGAACGACTTTACCGATTTCATACATCTTTTTTGAATAGTTTTCTAATACTTTGTAGAGGGTTCTTACGGAAAAAAAAATATAAGAAAGTTACGAGATTTATGCGGGTGAAACCGCTGGGCGCAGCTAGTATAAAATAAAAAGGATCCAGAAAAGTCGTTTGCCAACCCTACCCAGGCCGCGGCTTTACCCTAAATATAAAGCAATGCCATTAAAAAATTGCGTTTATACTCAATCACGCCGTAAGTGTACAACGTCTCCAAGAATGAGCCACCTGGATTGTATGAGACGGCTTTCAGGAGCTGAGTCATTTACCGCTCAGCTTAGCTTTGGGCTCGTGGTTTTTGAATTACGTAAGTTATTTTTAAAGTAGCTTAGCTTTGCTTGAAGCTGTGGCCTCATATTAGGAGTCTTAGTAATTTGGCTTCGTAAAAGGTGATTAGGGGATTGTGTGAAGAGGAGGAGCAGTTGCTCCTTCCCGTTTTTAACAATATTTTTCAATTACCAACTTATTTGCTAAATAATGCGTGAACAACACGCCACGTGTCTTATGCTATTCCTCTTTGACCATTTACTATGGCAATAATTGGAAGCAGTCGATCAGCGAAAACTATACGGCCAATTAAACACTATTATTTTTATTTTTTAAACCCTTTATTTTCTACTTTCTAATTTTAGTTATTATAGAGGATGGGTTTTTGAGATGGGGCGGCAAGGGCAGCTACCTTAACCGTTGTAGCTGCAGGAAAATGGTCTTAAAAGACTTTCCTTAACTTTTGAGAAATTTTGATTTGCATTCACAGATTTTGAAAAAAATGTACAGTCAGCAGGAAAATGGGCACTTTTCAAAAAAACTTTTTTTTATGCCAATCGATCACGTTTCATATAAGGATCAAAAACCTCTACTGAACCAACTGAGGTTTAAGTACTAGAAAAGTCAGAAATCGCAAAAAACTTTTCCCATACATTTCATAGGAAATGAGACTACAACTTACTTTTTTTATTATGGATAAACTATATGGATAGAATGCTGCCCTCCATTGAACGTTGGCAAACCCTGAGTTTGGACTTTTGAATGTCTGTCAAAGACCAAGTCTGGGCTCCATAGGTCAACATGGGAAGGATGCACATGTCCATAATTTTTCGCTTGAGTGACAAAGGAAGGTTTCCTTCATAAGTTCTTTCATGGACCAGTAGCTCTTCCAGGCATTTTCGGTACGTCTTAAGACTTCCTTGTCTTGTCTGGACTGGAAAGAGAGTACCTGGCCCAAGAAGATGTATTCATGGATATATTGCAATTCCTCACCATTCACTCTGATCCTATTTTTATGACTACTAGAATACTTTAATAATTTTTTTGTAATGTATTTTTCTAATAAATTATAGAAGTAGGTATATAAATAACAACCGGCCAAGTGCGAGTCGAACTCGCACATGAAGGGTTCCGTACCACCGTACAATATTTAACACAACATTTTTTTTAAACACAATTCTTGTGTGGAGACCCCTTTAGTTTTTAACTTTTATTTTGTTGTAGCGGCAATAGTAATACAAACTCTGTAAAAATTTCAACTTTCTACCTATTACGGTTCATGAGATACAACCCGCTGACAGACAGGCGGACGGAGAGAGGAGGCTTAGTAATAGGGTTCCGTTGGCACCCTTTGGGACGGAATCCTAAAAATGTTACAATTTCATGCATTGAAAAAATATTAACCAGTCGGCAAGTTTTTAGCGAGGGCTGCTTGCACATGATGCGCTGAAGCACAGTATCTAAATGCATCTTATTCGCCGTTAATACCGCAAAAATATAAATAGTTATTTTAAAAACTATTAAACAATACAAATAAAATAATACCATATATAACACTCCATTTCCTCAGTACTCCAAGTTTCAAACAACTCTCTCATTCCCTCTCATTCATCGCTCATCTCATCTCATCCTACCTCCAGATTTATACATTGAATGTCGTGTTAAGGCTGTTATCTTGAAGCACGCATTAGGCTGAGTGCGGATATATTCTAATATATTGAATTGTACGTGAGTGCTGTGTGTACTCGCTTTATAATTTGTTTTATATAACCGCAATGGGGATACGGATTTTTATCTGTGTAGAGTTATTGAATATTATTAGGGAAAATGTATGGTAGGGAAGGTAAAGAAAGGAAGTTTCCAAAGGGATGTTTTTGATACACAAAAGGGTAAAAGTCTTGCCGGATTCTTACATTAACTTTATTAAATTGACTTTACTTGGAGAAGGTTTTTTTTGTACCGAAATAGAATATAATGTTTCTTAAAAATATACCTATGATGTGAAGAAAGCTAGCTGGGGTTACTGGATATTTAAACAAGCATGAGTCCTGATGAAAAAAAACGTTTCTACACAAAAAAAAAGTGAAAAAATATCTTTAATTTCGGAAGTCTGTGGAAAAAATACAAAACAAAGACACCGACTTCCGAAATTAAAATCATTTGTCTCTTTAGTTATGGTACCTACCCCACACAAATTCGTATACCACTACTTGCTAAGTAAATAACAGTGACAGGAAATTATTAAAATCTCATCAATATAAACTAAGTGGAAATAATACGCCGTATTAAGTATAACTGAAAAACTAACTTGATCAAATTTATATGGGACCACATGTGAAGCACCAGCTTTCAAATAAAAAAAGAATCATCCAAATCGGTTCACCTAGAAAAAAGTTCTGAGCTAATACACATAAAAGGAAAATACAGTCGAATTGAGAACCTCCTCCTTTTCTTGAAGTCGGTTAAAAATTAAAGCATCTCATGACTATCCCTTCTGTTAACATTATACAGGGTCAAATTAAATTAGCTAGTGAAACTGCGCAGACGTGATGGGTATCGATACCTAAATATGATAAAATAAAAATAGAAAAGATTCGATGTTTTTTTGCTTGCGCGATGCAGGATTTTGCGTGACGTCAGTGTGACGCGTAGCTCGTATGTGGCGTTGTAGATGGCGCTACAAGTCTATAACGTTAACTCGAAGTAACCATTTATACCGTGCGACAATCGTAACTTTCTCTAAGTCTACGTTCGTTTGTACCCTATATAAGGTCTCATAAGGTCTCTAATCCCGTATGCCTGGCTCCGGTTGGATTATACTACTGCCCTTTCAGACTATCAAAATGGTCGTTTAAGGCTGCAAAGGGAATTAGAAATTACAATACTATATACAAGTTTGATTCAGAAGTTTTGGTTGATGTGAAGTTTAAGATCCCCTGTGGGTGTTATTGTGTGTTGTATGTGCGTGTAGGGTGTGTTTGTGAAGTTAGTGGGTGTGATTGGTTAGTTTATGCCTGGTGAATGGTACATTCAGCCTCAAAAGATGTATCTATGCATACAGCGATAAGAATGAGGGCTATCGTGGTTGAGTTCGCCGCAAGAGGCGCTAGTGTAGAGTAAGGTCTCTAGATGTTAAATGTACTGGACGTTCACTGTTTGCGGAATTTTTTATCACGGATTTTAACTATTGATTCATAATTGTTGTAATGGTTGTGCCATTCCTGATTATATGGCTTAAGATTTTAAGTAAAAAGTTAGGATCTAATTTGAAGGAAGAATAATATTTGTCTACTTCATGCTTGCCAATTTTAGGAACTTTAAATATTCATTTGAAGTCTTAAAATGTAATAAAATAAAAATATTATAAGTTATGGGTACTTAAACATCAAATAAAAGTACTGACAGGATCTTACTCTAAATTTTTTTTTTTTTCCCGCTATTGTAATATGTCCTAGAGACATATTTCAATAGCGGTATTCGTACGTACTCGACGTATCTAACTACGAACTAGTTAATAACGCGTTAGTTAGTCGTGTCGTGTACGGACCGCCATTGAAATGTGCTGTGAAATTCTGGCTGCTCATTGGTGATTTAAGAGGGCTCACACCGGTGCACTAGCGCCACTCCTTTAAAAACACAAACTCAAACGTAACTTCTTCAAAGTTTGTTTACTTTTGACTGTCGTAGCGGTTACTAAGGACAGCCCTTAAAATGGTTCACCCTTGACACCATCTATGGGGATGTTTATAATTCTCAGTGACCTTCTAAAAACTGTGTATTCATATGGAATAGTTGATGCATCTGAATGTTTTAAAATACAATTTTTTCTCACAATCTTCATCTAAATCTCGTTTAGCAATAATTCTTCTGTAAGACAACACTTTTTTTTCTTTGATATTAATTCAAGTACAGTCGTACCATATACATACACGTTAAGCGAACGCTCGGCCGAGCTACATGGTAGGCGGAGTGGGGGTGTTAGGTTTTATTTTCGTTACGGAATTTCTTGATTCGGTCGCCGCGTTCAAAGCCCGCGATAAAAGCTATGCAATAGCTTAAAAATAAATGTACGGCTCAGTGGAATCATTTTTATGTATTATTTAGTTGATTGAATTCCCTTTATTATCATTATATAAAATATGAGATTATACACTCAAAATTACGAGAATAACGCGAGAAAATAAAATTGAGCTCTGTTTTACGATTTTTTTATTATTATGAAATATTTTTGAATAAGTCTTTTCTTTGAATATTTGACAATACACTCAATTTTTTCTGGCTTGTACCAATATGCCTAATTGTGTGACAAAAACTGAGCGTTTTACGGTGTCCTAGGTTTGGGTAGCGCCTTAAGTGAATTCTTGAATGCATTCGAATGGTTTGATTATAGAATGCAGTCTTAAAGATTGGTCCGTCAACCCACCTACCATCCGTGCTGATTGGGTAATTATTTACCTACTTTAGTTTGAGCTATATTGCTTTTGCTCTTGTCGATGCGAAAAATCCATACTATTAGAAAGTAACTCTGTCTGTATGTTACCTTTTACGCCTAAACCATTGAACTGATTTCGATAAAATTTGGCAAGGAGATAGATAGCACCTTGGGGAAGGACATAGACTTTTGTCCCCGTAGTACGTTCCCGTGGCATAATTTCCGACATCCACGCGGATGAAGCCGCGGGCAGAAGCTAGTCTTATATAAAAATAGCCATATCAGACGCTTGTCCTACAAAATATGGATCTTTATCATACATCTATAGTTGTCCAAATGTCTTTAGTCCATCCCTTTATGTTAATTTTAGGACTCGATCCTCCTACGTAGATATAGTGACCTTTCTAAGTCAACGACAAAACTTGATGGCTTCTCCTTGCTATATAAATAAAAATAAAAAATAAAAATGCGTGTGTCGTGGAACACTCGGTTGGAACGAAGTTCCTTTCGTTGTATATTTAGAACATCTATAGAACAAATTTGATTACAATAAAAAGGGTTATATTGAGTCAACCTGAAGAGATAGACATATGCTGTCGCGGATTTTTTTTTAGAACGTTTAAAGTGTAATAATTCCATACTACATATTTTTGAGTAACTTTAACCGTTTACGCAACTCACGCAACGGAAGCTCTCAATAGGAATATTTTTTTCCCGTTTTTGCAACATTTTTCATTTATACTCCGTTTCTATTGATTGTAGCATGATGTTATATAATGTAAAGCCTTCCTCGATAAATGTACTACCCAACACAAAAAAAAAAAATCCAACTAGTAGTTCCTGAGATTAGCCCGTTCAACCAAACAAACAAATAAAGAAAGGGTCGTGACGGAAACTCGTGATGGCAAATTCTTACACTTTTTTTCGCCTAGCCCCCATCCGCCAAGTCCGTACCATGCGATAAGGAACTTCGTTCCAATAAGTCAGGATTTGTCTACGAAACTCTGGTTTGATTTTAATATTTTGAAAATTCTTTTAATTAATTTGTTCTGGTATAAATAAGCATAAAGAAGAAAAAAATATATAAAAATAAGATAAAGGATTATTAAAAGTGGGTGGGGACCACAAAATAGTTCACAATAGTTCACAATAATAGGTACATATGATTTCCTAATTTAAAAATGTATATTTAACTAGATTTTGCTCGCGGCTTCGCTTACGTGGAGGTTGGAAATTATCTCACAAGAACGAACTACCCGGATATAGAGTATCCAATGTCCACCGTTCAGGCATAGGCATATTTTTTCAGATTTGTTCGAAGGGCCTACAATGGGTAAGTTTATCAAGCTACATGTCAGACATGGGGCTTGATAGATCTTCCTCTAATTGGATGCTGTGTCTTTTTTTTTGTACTCTTGCGTGTTACTACTAACATATGTAGTTTGGCAATACTAACACGCTATGGGTCTTTGATGTTTGAAAATATCCTATTTTTTTTTTATTATTTATAGGGCGTGAAAAGTTAACAGACAGACATTATGTAGACCAACAGACAGACAGATTTACTTTCGCATCAATAATATTTATTAATATAATATTATATAATAGTAACGATGAAAACAAACACATACAAACACAGTTTGCGTCAAGTTTTGGAACCGGAATGCGCAGTTTTGAAACACGTGTACTCAACTATTAAGTCGTCCATACTTATTAGTCAAAAGTTTCCTTTTACCTAAAAGTTCAAAACGCCCAATATCCTACTTAATTCTTCTTTGATGAAGCATAAGGCTCTAATCAAATGGAGGTAAGCAGAGAAAAAACTCTTCAGTTTTCATGCACCAAAATATTTCTTGTATCTACGTGCATATTGTTTCAAATCTACTTACGTATGCTTAATAAATAATCGTGTTTCACACTCGAACGGCTATGAATTTCAGTACCTTTACACCATCCAAGTATCTACCATTGTTATGTATATTCATAGATTTGCTTCAGCACGCGGCTTCGCCCGCGTGGATGTCGGGAATTATCCCACGGGAACTTGCTACCGGGACAAAAAGTAGCCTATGTCTTTCCCCAGGATGCCATCTATCTCTTTGCCAAATTGTATCGAAATCTTTTTAGTGGTTTAGGCGTGAAAAGGTAACATACAGACGGAGTTACATTCGAATTTATAATGCACTAATCAAAAGTGTCAAAGGATCAAGCACGTGTTTGCTAGTTACTAAAAATCTGGATTATTAATTATATTTCTTAGAAATACTTACTTTTACTACTTACTTTTACTTTTTTGGTAAATTTCGTCGTTTGGAAAGAGAATAGTTTTTGAATTTCGGTCAAAATATGAAAATCTTTTGTTAAGTCGTATTGATCTATGATCCTGCAACAGATTTGAGGCCAAATAAGTAAAATTTCTGCCATACTTCTGAGTGGAATCAATATAAAAGAACGTTATTATGGAGAGAAGACGTCATTTGAGCCGAAAAGAAATGATCAGAGCTGTGGGAATGTTGGAAGCTGGTTCTCGGCAAGGTGCCGAGGCAATCGATCTGGGCACTACGCAGTGTTATAAGTCGACTTTGGATATGTTACCGCATCACTGGCTGCGTGGCAGAGTGACATGGAGGACGAGCTCACATCACCATACGCAGACAAGATCGTTAAATACAAATTACTGCTCGACGAAATCGGGCAATGACCGCGATGATGTTGGTTACGAGGTTTCATAGCTTTTCAGGGATGTTAATAAGCGATCAAAACTTTAATAAGTAGCTTGCATGGAGTCAATCTCCGTTCCCAAAGGCCGCTAAGTGTAACACCTTTTGTGCCCCGCAATCGCAGAGCCCTTTTACAATGGGCTCGTGAACATAGAAATTAGGCAGAAGAAGAGTGGCGTTTTGTGTGTTTTTCTGACGAATCTCGCTTTGGTATGATGCCAGATACTAGACGTACACGGTATTGAAGGAACCCGGGACGCCAAGAACGGTTATAATCATGCTAGGAAGTTCATGCATACAGTGGTGGAACAATCATGATATGGGCGGGTATTTGGATCGGCGGAAGAACCGAACTGATTTGGATCAGAGGCAATCTCAATGCATACAGATTTACACTGAAACTATTGTATCAGATGTTGTCAACGTTTGTGGAACCTATTTGGTGCTTCATTTCTGCTTATGTATGATAATGCACGTCCACACACTGCCAAAATCGTAACAAATACACTTTTTCCACGATTTCGTACTTTAAGCACTCCAATAATCCCATGTCATATTCGCTATTTATATTTTTATCCTTATCAATCGTATTTTGGCCATGGTGGCCAATCTCAACGGAAACTAGCCTCCGGCGCGGGAGATATTATAGTGCACAAGTGTGTGCGCAGACACAGATGCACTCTCTCTTCCCTCACTTTCATAGTCCGATGGGACGGCAATCCGACACGACCACGACTGACGACCGCATCCGTGATTATTATAATTTCCGGTCCGGTCCGGAAATTATAATAATCGGTCACGGAACTGTTTTACATGTTTAACAAAATATTTCGTTTAAAATGTCAACTCCACCCGTTTCCATAATCATAAAAAAATTTGTCTCTCCAAACCTAGACAGCGGTTTCAACAACATCTTGAACTGATTGTGTCTCCATATATCACGGGGCCCGTATCGGGGGCCCACACCTCAGCTAATTATGCGGCCCATGCAGCCCCTGGGGCCTAGGGTGACAGCGGTCTGACACGCGCAGGGTCCGCAAAATACATAAATTTAATTATACCTTAGTAATGATTTATATTTGCATTATCTGTTTATTTTTAGGACTGTTCTTTGGGGTAGGGTGTAATAATTGGATTTATTGTTTTTGGGTGGTCTGGGCCGGAAATAATAAACCATCTGGGAGTTATTTTAGGTGTGGCTAGAATATATAGGCTGAATCAATCGTTCTGTCGTTTTGATATTAATAATTGTGCAATCTGCTCTTTGGAAAACTCAAACTCAAACGTAATTTCTTCAAAGTTTGTTTACTTTTGACTGTCGTAGCGGTTACTAAGGACAGCCCTTAAAATGGTTCACCTTTGACACCGTTTATAGTTCTCAGAGACCATAAAATAACTGTGTATTCATATGGAATAGTTGATGTATCTGAATGTTTTAAAATACCAATTTTTCTCACATTTTTCATCTAAATCTCGTTTAGCAATAATTATTCTGTAAGAAAACACTACAAATTATGCAGTACGTACTTTGTGATCCACTATCTTTAAGGACAAATTTCACTATTTACCATTGCTATGTTACCATTTTATAAATAAATAAACATTTAGAACTAGATATAGCGTATTTTTTATTTAATTGTTTTGTTATTTTTTGTATTTTCGTATGCTGCACTGGTTGACGTAGACACGAAGCAACAAAATTTGATCTAAAGAAAAGCGGCCAAATTCCTCTAGATTGTATTTTATTGCTTCATGTCTAAATATGAAATTTTAGAAAAGGTATTAAAAAATTCTAGACATACTTACCGAGAGTGCTTATTGACCCGTTATACAAAATTCCTTCTCAGTCACAAGATAATATTTTTTTAAAGGAGTGCCGCTAGTGGACCGGTGTGCGCCCTCTTAACACAAGGGACCGATTCCCTCACACGTGTCCATTTTTAACTTAATTACATTTTCACTATCACCCCCACAGGCACTCCTACAGTTAATCTGACACTATGACATGTATTTTAACTAGTCGATTAAACGGGCTAGCTCCCTTGTCAATTGAACCTTTGAGCCTTTGTAATTAGTTGAGAGCTCTAGACTTAATATATGTATGGGATGTAGCTGTGTGACTCGGGTAGTCACGAAATTGTAAGGAAGATGTCAGCTTGACAAATTACATGAGTAATTTATGGATTTGCTGATGGTACACCTAGGTAGTTCAAAAATGTTACAATTACAATACCATCGATCCCTATAGGGATTTACAGTAAATCCCTGTAGCAAAAGTTTCGCAACCTTTTTGTAGCATTATGTTTTGTTTGCTGGAAATATGGTACTGGCAACACTGTTTTTTGGGTATTTAGTATTAATATCAGGTATTTAGTACTGTCTAAGATTAATCATAAATTAACATGCAACAGTTTTGGATCAGAGGGTCTAGAAAAATTGCATCCAACAGTTTTGGATCAGAGGGCCTAGAAAAATTCCATCCAACAGTTTTGGATCAGAGGGCCTAGACAAATTGCATCCAACAGTTTTGGATTAGAGGGCCTAGACAAATTGCATCCAACAGTTTTGGATCAGAGGGCCTAGACAAATTGCATCCAACAGTTTTGGATCAGAGGGCCTACACAAATCGACATTCCATTAGCGATAATGATGATGGAAAAGTCAAAAATGTATTGGATCGACATAAGCTAAGCATAAGCCGACCTCATTTAGTTAAAAAAAAACATGATTGACGTGTAAAAGTGTTTGTACAAACCTACTTACAGAAATAAAATCATTTATCATTTAGCTACCGAAAAGTTTATGTCAATACTGTTGAAACTCGTCGAAATACGAAACGCTTTGAAAGTGATTGCCACTCGTCTAGACCCTCTGTTCATATTTTTAAACGAACACTTACAGTACTGCTTTACCCCTAAAATAAAAGTAAATCGCTTATAAATATTGGAATTCACCACAAGCAAGATGAAATGTGAATGTATGTCTAAGTTGAAACATGAACTTATCTCCGTTTTAAAACAGTGACAGGGCGCTAAGTTATGGACAACTTACAAGTTTCTCTACTAAGTTGAGATCTTACATAAGAATATATACCTACTGAAGTAGTTTGTCGAGATATTTTAGCGTTTGATGCTTGGCTGTTGCATAATCTTTTTATAACTCTTTGTATTTTTTATGCATTGTCTGACTTCTGTATTTTAGCGACTAAAAGACTTTCTAAAAGACTTCACCTGGGTCCTATTTAATGTTATTATAACTGACAATACGACAAATTTGTCAAAAAAAATATACAATATTGATAAATATTCATAACAGAAGCTGAAAATGGATGAAAGAATCTTGTAAAATTATGTAATTGTCGCCTGTCGGTTTTTATGAAATAGGCCACTGATTGTAAGTAGGCACCGTTACCTGCAGACATTTTAAAATACCGGAGGCATCTAATTAAAGGTCAAAACAAAGGAACGTTGCCATTGCAAAGACGCAGCTTTGATGTGCCCGCACTGATATCCTTCAAACCTTCGTGGCAGTATGTCCTCGGACCACCTTTTTTACAAAAAGCTCTACTAATTGTCCGAGCGAGCGCGAAGCGCAATCGTAGCGTCTCCGTTTCAATTTGTGCAAAAATGCTTTCGTATGTCCGGATGCCCGGCGGATGGCTGTTCTTCTCTACAGGTCGCATTTCTCAACCGATTCTCGTCAAATTTTATAAGCAGGTTCTATAATTATATGGGATGTTATGTCGATTCAGTTATTCGAAATTTTTCAAAATGGCGGAGTTATGGGGGTTGAAAACGTAAATAAAATCACATTTCAGCAATTTTCCGCTTTTTTGTTTTAAGGATTTTGTTTTAAGGTGCGCGGTGAACATTTATTCAGTTTTAAGCTATGCAAAGACAGACACGCGAGGTCTACAGGTCACAGAGCCACTAGTTAATAATCGGTTCCAAAAGTAACTGATGCAATTGTAAACCCATGTATTTACATTTGCATCAGATATTTTCAGAAAACGTACTTGTGAATGCTAATTTTTGGTGCCTTTTAAACTTACAAATTGAGTGCTTTGATTTGATTATTTCAATACTTATTTAAAACCCTAATTCTAATTTTACTACACCTTTTAGAGATGCCAGACACTTGAGGTTTTAGACACTTCAGTTCTACATTTGACAATTGAGGTTAATTTTATAACCTAAATTCTCGTCGATGATTTTTCAATTGCAATTTAATAATGTTATACAAACATTAATTGTTGGAAAAAGTAGTGAGACGTAAAGTAGAAACCTTCTTAATACAGATTAACTACCTAATTTCCTTTAGTGAGTGATTGCGTAAGATTTCAGGTTTGTTTACTCTTTCATCACATACTTTTGGAACAGACCGTAATATGTTAAAGTCATTTAGAGAACTCATCACCACTACCAACTTTTTGATTGGCTAATTGGCTCTTTACCACGAAAAACAACAATTCCCATATTTATACATTTCGTTGCAATACAATAGAAGCATATCTGAGTATCTTCTAGATGATAAAAATCTTAAATTCACTAACAGATAGCGCACAGCCTACACCGCTGGGTCTAGAATCATGAAATGTTGCGCAAGAGTTCTTTTTGTAACGAAAGTGAGCACGAAGGAACGATTTTAGAAAATTCATACCTTAAAGGGGTTAAGAGAGGATAAAAGTTTGTTCGAAAATTCGACATTTTTGCCGATAAGAAATCCCATTGGGCTCATGATATATCAATCAATATATATAAAACACAAAAATTGTTTCTACCTATGTCCGTTACAGACTTTGAAACCATCCAACCGATGTGCTCCAAACTGGTTTCATTAGAAAGGCCATAATGCAAAGATGGTTTTAGACACTAAAAAAGTAAAAAAAAAACAAAAAATTCATGAATGGACCGAATGTGCCTAATGCATTGTTTTGTCATAGTAGCAAATGCCGGATATCCCCTAGTTAACAAATAAAACATCATTGTAGCCACTGAACTAATATTCCATATTGATCTGACCACAACAAAAACCGAGCCACGATCGATTAGTGCCCCACAACATGACACTATAATATTTGACGCCGACGCTCCCACGGGTCACTGATAGTTGATATAGTGAATTTAAAGCATGCATAATAATATGTTCAGAGGGGGTGAGAAGCTATAAATAATGTAAGATGACACGGAAACGAGATCCCGAGGGGGTTGTGCATCTGAGTTGTTTGAATATGTGTGCGATAAGTGTAATACATGACGTATTGACGTACTTAGAAGTGATGGTGAAAGAGGTCTTTATTCTATATACATACATACATAAACTCACGTCTTCTTCCCATGGGGGTAGGCAGAAACTACAGAACGCCACCTGCTACGATCCTTACATACTCCTTTTGCCTCGTTGACGTTCCTACATCTGGTCACACACGCACGCGCCGGTTGCGAGTACTACGCACCTGACCTTTTTGAAGAGCATCACCAATAAGGTCACTGTATGTCCTCCTAGGGCGTCCCCTCCCGGCGTTTCCACTCACATCTGCCTTGTAAATACCTTTTGTTAAGCACCTTTCATTCTT
Source organism: Dryobotodes eremita (assembly GCA_917490735.1). NCBI lineage: Eukaryota > Metazoa > Arthropoda > Insecta > Lepidoptera > Noctuidae > Dryobotodes > Dryobotodes eremita. The sequence goes on from OU823264.1 coordinate 2,157,862, forward strand.
CCTCTCAACATGACCAAACCATCTAAGCCTCTTTATTCTGTTGCTAATATCACATCGCGCCTGTAATTCGCGAAGGGTCAGGCAGAGGTATACCAATAATAAACCTAGATTTCGCCGGTTAATTATTAATTCCCATGTAATAGGGTGCGAGCCTATTGCCACCAGTAAAGCACAAATCGAGACTCCGGGCTGTTACAGAGAAATTCCTGATGGAAAAAACCCAATAACACTTGGGCCCGACTTGGGAATCACAACCAGAACACAGCAGTAACGCTTGCTACTACTAGACCACCGATACAGTCGAGTTATTCTGTTGTATGTTAATTATGTTAAACTACTTATCGCTTTTCTGACAGACTAACGCCCATTTACACCGCCAATCATAAAACACGTTTAGCGCTAAACGAGTTTTAAACATAATTCTGTCTCTGTCACCTTCAAACATTTGACAGAAACAGAATTATGTTTTAAACTTGTTTATCGATAATCGTGTTTAGTGGTTGGTGGTGAAATTGGGTCTTAATAACTGAAATATGAAAGCAGCAGCTTTGACAACTCTTCAAAAAGTGCAGTCTGGGTCAGTGTTTACAGATATCAAAAGGGCATCGCTTTTTTTTTGCTTTTCGTGAGAATTTAAATAATTGTGATTAATTACCGAACGTATTTATCGTTAATGTACCTATAAGTATGCAACAGAATATTGTTAAAAAACTTTTTACTAAAGCTTTAAACACGTCTTGTTTCGAAGTGTTCAAAAATTTTTAAGACCTTGTTTTTCTGTATCTAGTAAATGTTTTTGTGTAAGAAAAATAAGTGTTGAAGTTCTTTTACGGCGTCAGTTTTTGAACAAAACAAGGTATTTTTACGATACAAAATAAAGAGGCAGGAACTTGGCTCCACTTTGTAGTACGGTACTTAAGTTTTTTAGGGATTTAGTCTGAAAAAGTACCAATTTGTGCCACCAAGCAGAATTGATAGGTACGTGAGAGTTTTCAACCTTGTATTTGAGTGGCATTAGGTACAAGCAATGAGTACTTAAGAGCTCATATCACATAAAATCTTAATAATATTGGGATTTATTTATAAACGTTGCTTAAAGTTAAGTTATGATTAACGACCGTTTAACCATACGTTTTTGACGTTTAAACGGCTCTTAATTTTAAGTAACGTTTATAAATAAAGGGGTGTTAGTTTTAGACTTTAAAAGAGACCATGACCTCTTAGTTTGTTTCGGCATTTCTCCATCTAGTTATTTATAAAATATTGACCAAAAAAATTACGTGTAGAAGCGTCTTAAAAGATCTACTAACAGTAATAAACATCATTTCATCATAATCTTAAGTAAACGATCTACGAGACATTGCTATAATAGACATAGATAATTGTTTAACACAAGCACCCTAATTGCGTTACACACTATCAGACAGAATCTGAATCATTTTGAAGGATATTTCTAATACATTGCTTCATATGTTCGAAAAATTTGTCTGCTCAACAACGTAAATAACGCAATGAATTTTGTTGAACTGTCAAAATGAAATACATTCCTCGTATTAGTATGTTACGCAAAAGAAAAAATATCTTAAGCCCCGTTTACTCACCACTAACAAACTATCTAGCAAGCACTTCCCACAATTGCAAGTATATGGCATAGTGACTCCAAACACAACATAACGGGCACAGAACTACTGTGCCTTGTTTACACAGGGACACGCTCCTTGAAAACTTGTGTCAACACTCACTCGCGTTGTCGCCTTAATATTTGATGCTTGGAAAATAAAATCGAAGACGTTGATTTGTTGGTGTAAGCAAATTGGAACGTTGGTCAGTTTGGAGGCTCGTTTGGTTAGGAAAGTACAACTGTCTACTCAGCTTTGTCAGGCTTCTCATTATCATCTGCCTAGCGTTTTTTTCCAAGTGTATTAGGGCCGGCTTCCAGTCTAACTGGATGCAACTGAATACGAGAACTTTAAATGATGCGATTTCCTATCTTACCTCCACAATCTAGTTACTGGGTAACAGGATACTTAGAGGTGTAAGATCACTTGTGAATGCATTTTATGTAAATTTTACAAAAACATAGTTTAAAGCAATGGAATAGAATAGAATGATTTATTGTTGCTGTAGCTATCAAATTATATTATTTATTATAGTATTAAAGAATTAGAATAAATTAGAATAGATGAGCTATATATGAATATCCTATTATTTTTTATTTTTTTGTTAAACAAATCACGTGTATTGTGTACCTACACTTATACTATACTGTCTTTCGAACTGGACTTTTCACTCTACCAACGTAAACGTACCCTTAAATAAAAGATGTTGGCAACTATAGTGATAGGTAGGTATGTTTGTTTATCCTTTTGACACGTGACGACCCTTCGCCTTTAGGCATCAGAAGGATAGTAGCCCTAGTATTTACTCAACGTATTTATAAATTCATCATGGGTACCTACTAAGTACGATTACCTTCTGAGTTATTGTAATGGAATATTTAAAAGCGTGTGTACAGAGTTCGATTTTACAGTGACCCTGAATTCTGTCAAACATCAACTATCCTTAAAATGTTATTTTTTTTTACTCACACTAAAATATTAAAGAGACTGAATAAGAGCTGTCAAATTAAACTAAAAAGGCGCCTAAAACACGTGGAGGTCATATGTCGACCAGTTTGACAGCTGTCATCGTCACCGACTCTTTCGTCTATGTGTGAGTAAAAGATATCAAAACACTTATTTTAATGAAGGTGAATCCTCAGATGCAGCCCGCCAAATTCAAAATTTCTTATTTTCTTCTTTTTTTTTCTTTTACTTATTTTTGTTTTTTCACAAATAATTTTAATTCTTAGGTGGAACGAAGTTTGATGATTGATATGAAATTGATGATTTTTAATAATTAAATATTATAATATTATTCCTACAGTTGTGAATCGCATTTTGATCAACATACGACGCAAAACAGAGCTGCAATTTGAAAAAAAACAAAGGAAATTTGAATTTGGCGGGCTGCACCTTAACTCTACGAACAACTGCAGAACCTCAAAAGCTACTATAAAAATAAGAAATAAAATCATTTCGATACTTATGTACATTTGTTCAGAAACAACTTTGCCAAAGCCTTCGATTCGAGCTGAAATATTCTATTGTACTCGAAGTTCTTACAACTGGAACACTTGTATAGTTATTGAAGGTTTAAACTGTAACAACTTGTGAAACAAAAGAATCGCTTTTCTCAATATTTAAAGGAGAATACACATTATTGCAACAAGCCTGCCGGCTTCGCGAAAGAAAGACAAAATAATAGGTTTTATTGTCATAAAAACCTGCTTACAAGCATCTTTTGGCGCTTGAATGACATTGGCGGGGGGGCGTTGTTGGTAAACATTAGTGAAATTGTATTGAAAAGGCAAGATGGCCGCTTTATTACTAATTTTGGCCACGCGCCCGAAGATCCTTGTACAACTGCTGGCGAATTAATTTTAGAAATGAAACTGATAGGTAAGTTTTAGGCGCTATTCACATGGCACATTATTTAATTTTTTAAGCTATTGCATAGCTTTTATCGCGGGCTTTGAGCGCGGCGACCGAATCAAGAAATTCCGTAACGAAAATAAAACCTAACACCCCCACTCCGCCTACCATGTAGCTCGGCCGAGCGTTCGCTTATACTGCATAAATAAAAAATAAATAAATAATTATAATTGCATAAGTTGATAAAAAATGCTATGCAATAGCTTTACCGCGGCAGTCCCCGAGTGCCACACGTGTTTTTTTTCTTGACAAAATCTAACCAATCAAAATGTAGCGTACTTACGAGTACACTAGAACTGAGTATATCTAAAACGTATATTTGATTAAAAATAACGCAGTCTGTCAACTACAGGGTGTAAAAAGTCCCATCCCGTAGCCGTCAACTACGCATTCTGTACATCAAACAAAGTAACGACGAAACGAACTTTATATTTGGTGTTAAGAATCGCTGTTTACGTAGTGCGCAACCTAAGCGTATGCGCACGCATAACATTGTGCTTAAGACCCACATGCGACAATACAGAGATCGTGGGGTTATTTAAAGTTGTGTTATGACAACTTGTTTTCGTAAAAAAATATTAGTAAAAGTTGAAATTTTGACCTTCAATATCTCCTTAACCAGATGGTTCACGGGTATGGTCCAGTGAAACAAAAAATACAATGACGGGGAGTACAAGTGACTCTCGGCTTCGTTAATTGTCTTTTAACACTCGCGGGGTAATTACGTAACACACTAACAGTAGGAATGGGTTTCATTGTGACAGTTCAACAACATTGATTGCGTTATTTACGTTGTGGAGCAGACACATTTTTCGAACATATGAAGCAGTGGATTAGCAATAAGCTTCAGAATGATTCAGATTGTGATAGATAGTGTGTTACGTAATTAGGGTGCCGGTTATAGATGTCAAAAAAAAAAACATTATCTCTAATTAGGTATGTAACGTATCACATAAATGATTACACTACTCTCGGCCTGTGGCGTCATTATAGTGAGACCATGATACCACAGGAATTTGCGGCGCAATAGCTGAGCGGTTGATTCACTGCAACTAACCATTAGTACATAGGTACTAGACATACAGAGGTATATCCTCAACCTTAGTGAATGTTTCCAATGTGCCATACAGATCTACGTCGTCCTGTTTGAAGTATCGTGGCTTTTATATTTAAAAATTGAGCAAATAAAGATCATGATTAACTATCGCCCGATAATTTTATAGTTTCTTAAGTACTATTTTCTGTCACAACGGCAGAGTGGAGACATCTAGAAATGTCAGTCAACCAATACAGTAATCATAGTCATGATGCTCATCATTTCAGCAGAAAGTCATCTACTTCTGGACATAGGTATCCCCCCCAAGCGTCGCCACATCGACCGATTCTGTTCTTCTCGCATCCAGCGGATTCCTGCGGCCTTCACCAGGTCATCAATCTATAGAGGTATGAGGAACAGGGTGTAAAGCTCACTCATACTCTATGGAAAAGGGAGGATCCTCCGACCAGACGGGTATTTGTGTCTGGTGAGCAACTGCCCGACGTTTGATGTCGGGATGTTGTATGTATGCTAGTTGCGCGGTAAACTTTGCTTGCGCGATGCAGAATTTTGTGTGACGTCAGCGTGACGTGTAGCTCGCATGTGACGATGTAGATACCGCTACAAGTCCATCTTGTGGGCCTTCCAATGTTACGTTAAAATAGTGCTTACAACAAACTGCTACATAACTTTCAAACAAAATTTACACCCATTTATATTCTAAACAACAATGTCACCAATCTGTGTACATTTCCCAATTTCGTCGAAGCCCACAACCATACTGAGAAGTCTCAAGCAGATCCCTTTCTGTAACAGGCAGATTTTATTTGGCATCTTGCCTAACCGCTTGTATTACAAATACTTGTAATGTTATTCATATATTGGACAACACTTAGTTTATATTGGCTTCTATGAATAGCAATGGGGAGGGTCGCTTATTAAGGAACTGCGTGGTTTATTAGACTTTAAAGATTTGTCGAGAAGAGGTTAATAATGTTAAATGAGTCATGTGTAGATGTTTCGCTACATCTAAACTTATCATGGTACGTCACAAACGAGAGTATTCACAAGGATCTGAAGATAAATACTGTGAGGAAATCAAAGCAAATATTACCACATACTCCACCAGATTAAAATTCCACCCAAATCAACTGGCAATGGAACTTATGTCAAACACAGTTACCTTCACAAAACTGAAAAGAAGGGCACCCAAAGACTTGAAGTAGCTTCGTACCGTGCAAGATCAGTTACCATCATCTACGTATTGCCTAATGTCCCAGGACAGATTGCATTAAATAGGACATTAAAAAAAAAATAAGACACCTAAACTTCAGTGAAGACTGAGTCAAGACTCGGTCTATGAAAACAACAACAAAACGGTCTCATAGTCAAAATATACTCTAAAACGTCTGTTTTGACACAAGACGAAACTGTTGTCTATGATAAACCAAACTGTTTTGTTTCTGGTATGTACACACGGTACGGTACGGTATACACTACACTGCATCAATGATCTTTTGGCGCTCGAATGACGTTGACATGGTGGCGCTGTAGGTAAACATTTGTGCAAAATGCACTGAAAAAACAAGATGGCGGCGTTAGTTCCGAATTCAGTCACGCGCCAAAAGCTCCTTGTACAGCTATATCGCATTAAAGTCATCCTTGTTTATGTGTTCCAATCAAGTCTAAATTATTGCACCAAACTACATACAAAAAAATACATCTTTAGACCTATATCTTCACAAGACGACGTCACAATCCGGAACAACCCGAACATTCCCGAGTATGCACGAACTAATAGCTATTCATATACAAGATTAAGTAAGCTACTTAGCTAAAAGCACGAATTATGACGGTATAACATAATCATGCTGCTAATGCTGTTCCTTTGTTTACAATTATTATTACCGTGAAACAAAGCGTCGGACGAAATTAGAGAATTTGGCGAATCACTGACTTACTGTGGCAGTGAGAGTTCGCACAAGGTAAAATTTTGTGAGCGGTTGAACACCGAAAATCCGAATAAGTCAAAATCAACTGCAACTGTATAGCGTGTTTATTAAGTGTTCTATGATAAGAACACGTTATAAACTGGTGATTGGACGAATACGTGTTGTACTTTTTTATTTAAATTAAAACTACAAAGTCAAAGTCAAATCATTTATTTCAAATAGGCACCCTATTTGAAATAAATGATTTGACTTTGCATAAAATGCACTTTCGAACGTGAAAATTTACAAAAACAAAAAAAAAAAGACTAGTTGCAACATACCACCGCGTTATTAAGCGATTAAATTGCAACATTTTGTAGTTCGTTTATAAATAAGTGCAGCGATCAATTCGGGTTAGTTATTTAACAAATTAATTAGATGAACGTCCTCCTACCATTGATTGTAACAGTACAATGGTAATTTTGAAACTGGCCACTTGCGCTGGCGCTTTAGGTTTTTTTTTTTTTTTTTTTTTTTTTTGGAAGGGCAACTCGCAGTTTTGACCACTGGGGGTCGTGGCTGCTTAACCGGTCTGTCCTGTGGTTGCCTTTCGGATTTTACTCTAAAAGGCCTCCAGCCAGGAGCGGCTTTAGGTTTATCTACAAGCTACCCCTTTAAAACGGTGCGTTCAAAACACCCAGTGCGACACCTCAACCGCTGAGCCGTTTTCATTATTAACCAGTTTCCTACATTACCTGATTACTTTCTAAACTGAAAACAGACATTATTATCACGATTATATATGCGAAATAGTATCGCTTTGAGTTTCACACATAATTACATCTGGGATTGAAAATGGAATGAGCTGAATTACAACGTTAAACTTACGTTAAGAAAGTACCACTGCAAAATAATGATGGTTTGTGCTTAAACATTTCTATGGAATAAGTTGGGAAATAAGGTTACGGGATGGCCTCTCCACGGGACACCAAAACACTAAATAAAGTGAACTATGAACCAATACAGATGTGGTTGGAAACAAGAAAGAAAGAAGAACACAAGTTCACAAACACATATTTTTCGAAAAAAAAAAAAACTTCTACCTCGATACTGATATCTCATACAAAAAATCGCCTAATAAGGTGCTTCCCACAATTCTCTATGTTCTATCGTATAAAGAAAGAAAGAAAAATTATTTATTTTGACTCGCACAGGATTATCAGAAACTAAACTAAACACACTCATAAAAATAAAAATAATAAAATATAAACAAAAGTAAAAAAAACCTGTTCCCAAATTAAAAAAAACCGCATTCAAATCTGTTCACCCGTTTAAGCCCTACGGTGCCAGAGATAGACACACACACACACAAACACACACACATAGCGGTCAAACTTATAACACCCCTCTTTTTGCAATGGGGGTTAGTGAAAATAACAACAGTAAGTCCTGTACGAGGCCAAAAGGCCCCTATCTCAGCATACATCGCCTACATGTAGGTAAAGTAAAGGTGCTTACCAAAATTTTGTAGGTTTTATCGGTTTAAAGCCCATTTAATGACATCAGTCTCCTTTGCAACTTCTCACGTGGCTGTAATTTAATTGAAATTCTACAAACTGAAATCCAGCAATGGCGGCAGAAATATCCTATCCTACTAATATTATAAATGTGAAAATTTGTGAGGATGGATGGATGTTTGTTACTCTTTCACGCAAAAATTACTGAACGGATTTGGATGAAATTTGGAACACAGATAGTTTATAACTTGGATTTACACGTAGGATACTTTTTATCCCGGTAGTACGTTCCCGTGTGATAATTTCCTACATCCACGCGGTTGAAGCCGCGGGCAAAAGCTAGTCTTGATGTAAGTCATAAGTATTTTTTTTAGTATAGTAATGGTATTCTATAAAGATAATAAAGTGTGCACTATGTTATGCCAGAGGGCGTACAAATGGTTGTAATTAAATAATCAAGTAATTAGCCTTGGTTGGCTGTATTCAGTCTAAGACTTAAATAAAATAGACTTTGACAATAAAAAAAGCAATTGAAATCAGAGTCAATCTACGATTTTTTTTATCTACAGGCTTAAATTAAATTAGCTAGCGAAACTCCGCAGACGCGATGGGGATCGATATCTTAAAATGATAAAACAAAAAAGTAATTCATCAAACAAGCGTGGGGTGTTTGATGTCAGTTGTTATAAATATTTTATTGACAGATATTGGCAAAAGTAAGACTGTTGTGCAGTTGAAATGGAACTGAGAGCTGCATCAAATTGTGCCCAAAATGGCGCCAGAGTTGCGGCATTAGGCTTGCAGAGCACGCTCTATAATAGCACTTGGGTCTTAGCACCTTAGGGAATTATCGGGTTGGTTCCGAAGCTTTTATGCAGCAAATTTGTGTTACTTGGGATTGCATGTCGACACATAGACTGAAAATAAATAATAGGACGATTGATGGAAGAGTACAGATAAAAGAAACAACGGCTTTTAAAAATAGTATTTGTTTTCACGTCTAACTGCTAACGTTTCTATCGACCTTTCAAAACACAACAGGTTGAATATAATACCTAATATAACAAAAAGATCAAGTAACATTTATATCAGCGAACAAAGTTAGATTTACGATCAAACGTCAAAAATATTAAGAATTTTTTCTTACATTTTAATTTTTCATCTGCCCTTCTTCATTTTTTTCACCTGTCTGTGTAGGAGTCAAATGTTAATGATTGATCATCGCGAAAGTGAGAAATGGCAACGTGGTCATTTATAATAAATCTTTTGACGTGTATATTTTTATTGGTTTTAGTTGTAAAAAGTAAAAGACTTGTTTTATTCATAGAATAGAAAAAAAAAACATTGAGAAAGTAGGCCTTTCTTTCTTTGAAAACGTTAAGCTATGTTTCAACATGATAACGTACTTTTTTAAGAAATTACCTGGTCTATATAATTTTTTTAATAATGTCAAATCTAAGCTAAGGTTTTTACTATGCTATTTTATGTGCCCTGTAGTCAAGGTTAAACATTTTCTTAATCAGTTAACTTTGAAAACTTTGTTTTTTGCAAGAAAAATATTTTGGTCGCATCCTATCTATCCGAGTTTTCAAAAGAAAAATGGCGGCGGCATATCTGTGCACATCATTAATAGGTATCATAAACACTTCATCATCCGCCTAGTCTTTTCCCAACTCAAACTCAAACTCAAAGCATTTATTTCAAATTAACTAATTACAGGCACTTTTGAATTGTCAAGGGGTCGGTCAGAAAGATGAAGCTAGTTGCCCATTCCAAAGCGTAGTAGGTACCTATGGAGAAGAACGGGCAAGAAACTCCATGGACACTCTTTTAAATCAAAATATGGTTACAAAATATTGGTTACATCATTTATGTTGAAATTATGCATGTGAGAACGATGCAGAACGTTAAAAGCGTCCGTAATAAAGAGACAAAAACAATTCCAATATTAAATTAAAATAAGTCGTGGCAGCCAAGAGATGACCAGTCCGCACTGACGGCGCCCGTTCACGAACATGACGTATGGATCAGCACCATTCAGCTCAACCATTTTGAAGAGAACTTAATGATCCAACACACATGCCACCACCAGCGAGACATTTGAGTGAGCATGACATACTCTCAGCCACCAGGGCACATTCAAGTCAATGAAAGACAAACCTAGAAAATGGTAGCTTTATAGTAGGTACATAGTACTCACACTATGCTGGGGTTGGTTTCCAATCTAACCTATATGGCTGAATACCATTAGTCATTTATTTTACATGGAGCGACTGCCTATCTGACCTCCACCACCCAACTGGGTAACAAGATACTACTTAAATAGGATAAACAAGTTTGCATTAATTTTCCTAATTCTACAACTTACTTTGAAAACCTTGGATTATAACATTTATAACGCACTGCGGACCCCAATGTAGGTATATAATTTACGGTCCGCTTCAGAAAAACTGTCAACGCCAATATTTTATATCGAAAATTCATGATCGGTAAGATTTTTATAGTTGCCAATTTTTATGGCTTCGGCTGGGACACCATACATAATGCATCGCCCGCCATCATCCCCTAAGCTCAGGCTTATAGAATTTTGGAAACCTTCGTCGAAAGAGAACATTTTATACAACGAATCCTTTTTTAACGCACTTCAAAAAAAGGAGGAGGTTCTCAATTCGCCTGTATGTTTGTTTTTTTTATGTGTCTTAGCTCAGAACTTTTTATAGGTAAACCGATTTGGATGATTCTTTTTTTATTTGAAAGCTGGTGCTTTTCATGTGGTCCCATATAAATTTGATCAAGTTATGAGCAGTAGTTTTTGAGTTATCCTTAATACTGCGTATTTTTTCCACTTAGTTTATATTGATGATATTTTAATAATTTCCTGTCACTGTTATTTACGTATCAAGTAGTGGTATACGAATTTGTGTGGGGTATGTATCACAACTAAAAAGTAAAAAAAAAACTTTTTTACAAAAAAACAACCGACTTCCAAATTAAAAACACAAAAATCGTGAAAAATTACTTTAATTTCGGAAGTCGGTGGCCAAAAACGAAAACACAGGAAACCAAAGACACCGACTTTCGTAATTAAAATTATTTTTCACTTCTTTTGTGTTTTTCTTTTTTTGAAAGTCGGTTGTTTTTTTGAAATAAAAATATTTGTTTGTAGTTTTCAGATTTGGATCATATATTGAAACGCATGAAGTTACACTCATAACATTTGTCTAAAACAAGATTCCGAACACAACAATTTGTAAGACCAATTATTTGACACAATAAATTTTATTTTATTTTATTTATTTTTTTATAACATCACGCCTGTATTCCCTGAAGGGTAAGGCAGAGGTGTACCTATAGTACACCCACATTTCGCGAGTTATGTTTAAGTCTCATGTAACCGGGGGCGAGTCTATTGCCATCAACCGGGCACAAATCCTGACTCCGAGCTGCTACTGAGAAATAAGTAATGGATGTTATTTTTAAACATTTATGTGACATTTATGTGAACATTATTTAGTGTGATTTTAAAAATTAAATAGGAAAGAGCTATTTGGACTTTGAAGCGGAAATACTGGGACCAAAAACAGTGTCAACTTTAATAAAAAGTAAAATTAATTAAAAAAATAAACTATGCCACTCAGTCGAGTTATATTGACGTACCGACAACAGTTATCGTGCAAATATCGCACTAGGGAGCCCTTGGACATAACGACTACAATACGTAATAAAAAGACCCCAACGTTATTACCCGACTGCAAAGAAGGGCTATGTTTTCAGGATTATGATCCTGACAACATAACCTTGTAAAGAAACATAACCATAAGTTTTAACTTATAATGGGGGGAAAATCATACGGTAAAATTTGAGCGCTGAATATTTCAGTTTTAATTTTATCAGATCCTTAGACATAACGTATATCAACACAACATTAGATAAAAGTTCTCATAATATATTAACATCGTAATCCAAGGCCCCCAATTATAAGTTAAAACTAGTGCGCTAAATATTTTAGTTTTAATGTCATCAAGTCCTTGGACTACAAACAAAACTTTAATGAAAAGTCCCCATCACTTATAACCATCGTACTAACGGATACTGACACAATATTAATCTAAAGTCCCCATCTTAATCCATGGCCCCCAAACATCAGTTAAAACTATTGCACTAAATATTTCAGTTTTAATTTCACCACGGCGAGCGAACCATTACAGCACTCTTTAAATATTTAATACTCATCGAGATACAGTTTTGAGTGGAGTTTTGTACTCTCAGTGTGATTATTAAGTTGGGAGTCGTTATTTTAAGATTTTTTAGAATGCATAAGCATAATCAGCCTATAATGTTCCCACTGCTGGGACACAGGCCTCCTTTCTTTGAGAGGGAATGGGCTGTAATCTACGCGGCCCCAGTGCGGGTTGGTAGATGTCACATATCTTCGAAGTTTTGGTTCTAGGACATGCCGGTTTCCTCACGATTTTTTCTTTCACCGTTTGGAGAGCAATGGTGATGAAATTATTTACACAGAGTAAAGCGCCTGCCTGGGTTCGAACCCATGACCTACAACTCGTAAGTAGGGACCGATACCACTGCGCCACCACTCCTCCCAAAACACTGCTGCTACTTTTAGAGTGATTTGGCCCTAACTAAAAAAAACACTTCAGTTTTTTTTGTCATATTTTATTTCGCATTTTTTTGGCAAGAGGCTATATTTTTTTTATAGCAGTAACGATTCGTAGGCCACATATTCGTAAGTTATGCTTAACGCGTAGTTACTTACATTGCGAAACGTAAGTACCATCAGACTTGCAAGGAAAGAATACTAAATCAAAGCTCGCTCGTTGCACTTCATTGATTAGAGCTCACTATCCTGTATTTAGCTTAATAAGTATTGTGTTTTTGTGCAAAACAAACATTAAAATACTAATCAGTATTCTCGCACTTTAACAGTAACCCTTAAAAATCACACCAGCAGTACCTACTTATTTAAATATTCTCTTTAAAACTCATTTCGAAGAACCATCAACACGTTAAGTCAGTCCTTAAAAAAGAAAAATCACAGAATTACAGCGAAGAGCACCAAAATAAATTGACGATGCATTCCCCCTTAATTTAGAATTCCCAAGCTCCCTTCCCCCACAAGCTATTCCGTTGGAATTTAATTACAATTGTAAAAAACTTTCAGTTTTCTAACAATAAGGAAGTATTTCGTTAAGTAATGCCATGGGGGTTGACTTTGGGGAAACAGATGGGTTGTCATGTGATTGACAGTGGAATCTACCTACTTTAGACTTTGGGGGAAAATAAATTATTTCTTGCCATTCTTCAAACGCTTGGACCTTTTGTTTATCAAGCTGTGCATTTCTTAGATTAAATACTCGGCTATTTTGTTATACAGGTAAATAAAGTGGATAATTATGGATTTTAAGTGTTTATTAATTATGTATTTTAAATGTTTATTAAAGGTACAAAATCTTGGTATGTTCTTTATTTCTACAATGTAAACATAGTATTTTTTTTCCCTCCCTAAAGAAGATTTTCTTAAGCGAATCAGATCGCAGGAAAGTGATAGTTTTCTATAGTTTTGAGACATACAAGGTACTTGGTAGATACTGCCAATGCGGTCAGGGAAATTAATTGTTTACCAAATTTGACACCATTCGCCATTTGACTCTTTTCAAAGAATGACAGTTTTGATTTGAATATACCTGATTTAATTTCCCTGACTTTATCGGGCTCAACTTTTCATTATACAGGTCAGAAGAAAAAATAAATTCCAACATAATTTTACGCTCTTCTGGCCACCCCTCTAACATAATCCTTCAAAAAGCTCGACTTACTAATGAGCAAACAACATCTTTGCCCACCAAATATCTATCCATCTTTGAATAAAAGTCAATCAATCATGATTACCCATCGTACCGTCACTCAACCACACTCCCCCAACTTGCAATATAATTACCCCATTGCCCCATTAAATAGAATTTCCAAGATTACAAAATAAAAATATGTAAAAAGCTTTTAGGGTTCCGTACACAAGTGGTCAAAATGGGACTCTTATTACTAAGCCTACGCTGCCGCCGCGCCGTCTGTCTGTCCGGTCGTCCGTCTGTCTGTCTATAAAAGGGCTGTATTTTTTACTGTAACATTTAACTTTAAATATGTACATAAAACAACTGGCTACTCCCTGTTGAAATTTTCGAATAATTAAATAAAAAGCGAAATAATAGAAAGAAGGTAAACTACATGGTCAAATTAAATTAGCTAGCGAAACTCTGCATCGATGTCTAAACATGGTAAAATAAAATAAATAAATATTTGTTTTTTTTGGGGTCAATAACCTCTGGTAATGTTGTTACTTGAAGAATGAGTTGAGAAAATTTGTTTTATCGTGTTGCGATATCGATACCCCGTCTCGTCTGTGAAATTTACACACAAATAAACCGTTTTTTTTTAAAACTGGTATTTCATGTGAATACACTAATTGCGGTCAATGACTGCATAAAAAAAAACATCAAATTAATATTTTTTGTTATATCATGTTTAGATAACGATACCCATCACGTCTGCGGAGTTTCTCTAGCTAATTTAATTTGACTCTTTATAACATTTTCCTTGATACAGAACCTTTAGTACGCGCATCCAACTCGTCATTGTCCGATTTTTTTATTTGGCAACGTAGTCCATTCGCGAAATTAAGCAAACTTCCCGTAGAGCGTCGAAATTAAACTTTTCCGTCTACAGTAGAGTGGTGTCCGTTTTTTAATGTGAAACCATGCTTGAAAACTTCTGTTTAATGTAGAACTGTGGGTTGCGGGCTCTATTTATGTCACTCTATTGTTTTGTAGAGGTTTCGGGTGAGATCTGCTTAACAAGTTTTGAGGGCACAATTATAAAACTGTTGTTGATTCATGGCTATTGAATTGTGAGAAATAGTGTTACGTATGAGTAGATTGCAATAACGATATGGTTTCTGAGTAGATAATGTGGGGACGTGGTGTGGTCACAACTACAGACTGTGGTACGATGAAAAACTATTTAATTTCAGTTGCTAAAATTGTGAGCATTTGCTCATCGATGAGACGATTTCAAATATAATAATGTGAAACGCATGCTATTAACAGATTAGTAATTGCAGCATGCTGCCCTAATTACCTCGACTCCCACGCATAGACTGAGCTCATCTTTTTCGTAGAAACACTTGCATCAGATTTAAATAAAAAAACCATACGTAATTATGAATTATAATTATCCACTGTCTTTCTGTTTTTCCGTCGATGCGCTAATATTTCGATAACTATAATTATCGATTTGCGTGACTTAAAAAAAAGGCAATTTCTAGTCTAATCTGGCACGGTAATAATATGTTTAGTAAGCGTAAGGAATACTTACATAATGAGCGGTTCCGCGTCCGTAGCTTTTAATAATACAAGCCATGTGCCCGATGGGATGTCGCATCGGCAAAAATGAAGAACTTCTATACAAACTTTCAGCCCTAAAACATGCTTCTAGACGCAGTGGTTGAGGCTGTGTGTGGTGAGGCTTTGTGTGGTGTGGCTGTGTGTGTTGTGGCTGTGTGTGGTGTGGCTGTGTGTGGTGTGGCTGTCTGTGGTGTGGCTGTGTGTGTTGTGGCTGTGGGTGTTGTGGCTGTGTGTGGTGTGGCTGTGTGTTTTGTGGCTGTGTGTGGTGTGGCTGTTTGTGATGTGGCTGTGTGTTGTGGCTGTGTGCGATGTGGCTGTGTGTGGTGTGGCTGTGTGTGTTGTGGCTGTGTGTGGTGTAGCTGTGTGTGTTGTGGCTGTGTGTGTTGTGGCTGTGTGTGTTGTGGCTGTGTGTGGCATGGCTGTGTGTGGTGTGGTTGTGTGTGTTGTGGCTGTGTGTGATGTGGCTGTGTGTGTTGTGGCTGTGTGCGTTGTGGCTGTGTGTGGTGTGGCTGTGTGTATTGTGGCTGTGTCTGGTGTAGCTGTGTGTGTTGTGGCTGTGTGTGTTGTGGCTGTATGTGGCGTGGCTGTGTATGGTGTGGCTGTGTGTGTGTAGTGGCTGTGTGTGGTGTGACTGTGTGTGGTGAGGATGTGTGTGGTGTGGCTGTGTGTGGTGTGGCTGTGGTTCTGGCAGTGAGTGCATGAATTTAAGATTTTTATTAAGTCAAAATAAGAACGTGAATGTTTTAAGTTCACTGAATGCAGCTTCTAAAGTATTATGATGTATGTAAAAGCTCTCCATCTACATACAACAAATAAGCAATCAACAATCTAAAACATAAGCAAAATACGCTAACCCAGTTATAGATAATCAAATTGAATCAAATAGACTCGAACTTCTAACACGATTGTAGTGAATTAGCAATTATAATTGTTGAGCTATGAGGCGAATCTTGTGCTTCATCTAATTACGGGGTAGTTCCAACGCTCGAGGTTGGGTCTACCCTTAAATTATTGTGAATCTTGGGAGTCTGTTTAGCATTTAAGACGGCTTAGTAGTAAAGTAAGTAAGTAGTAAGTAAGTAAATCATTTATTTGCGTAAAACATGGTATACATTGATGTTAATATTATTACAGTAGCTCAACATGTTTCGCTAAGATATAACATAGCATGCAAAAATTTATATTTTGACAAAAGGAATCAACATCTCACATCCATAAAATCTTTTAAACTGTAGAAATTACATTCAATAAGCCACTTGTGTAATTCTGTCTTAAATTTTCTCGAGTTCAGTATTTTAAGGCGACTTGGTATTTTGTTATAAATACGTACGCACATTGCAAGGCAGTTTTTGTTGTATTTCGCAAGTCTTGGCAAATCACTTAATACCAGTTTATGAGGATCTCGTCTGTTTCTGGGATTTACATCATTTGCTGATTTAAATAAATGTTTGTTGTTACCTACAAATATACACACCTCATTTAAATACAGACATGGTAGAGGTAGCAGACCAAACCTCTTGAACATTGGTCTACATGAGTCATCAGGTTTAATACCACTTATTGCTCTGATGCACTTTTTTTGTGCGATAAATGCTCTATCCATATTGGTACCATTACCCCACATTACGAGACCATATCGCAGTAGCGACTCAACATAGGCGTAGTATGACATAATTGCAGTTTTTATGTTAGTTACGTTTTTAACTTGCTTGCTAGTAGAAGTTATGGTGCGGGTTTCTGCATGTGAGATTTGTGTCTGCTTAACCTTTGATACTAGAGAAATAGAGGGTTGGAGTGTAGGCAACGTTTGATGTAACTGATTGTGCTTAAGTATTGTTATTTCTCTGACTTGGTTTTTGGGTTTTCATTCCTGTAAATAATGCTGTTCCCAATATTTTAAGTGCAGTAGGGTTTCACAGAGTAAAAAGCCGTGCCTTCTAAACGCATAGCAGTGCATTGCCTTAGAAACAAAACTGAAAAGTGCACACTGTTGTTGTATTGTCTCAAATACACTGGTACCCATGCCCTTTAAGCGGGAACCTAACTAAGCCTGCTTGGTTCCAGAAACAGATATGATGGTAGTACTTCCCACACTATCAACACACCAAAAAGTATCGCTTATCTAGAGCACGTAACCCAGTATTCAAATTTGCTTCCATACCACATACCCCATAGTGCTATTGTCCCTTAAATAAATAAGTTGAGAGTTTCAAGTTTCTCGCCCTAGGCCGGCTTCGTGGTACAAAGTAGATTATACAGAAGGTCGGCTCTATATAACGGGCAAAAACAGGCGCACACACATATGGACGCATAGCCTGCGCTTGTAATTTTGTCGTCAAACATGTACAAATGTATGTTTTTGGAAAAATAACTTTAATTCGTAGATATAAATAAATAAATAAACATCTTTATTGCATACCACACGATTCATAAAGAACACATAATGAAAAAAAAATGTATTAAGTACTAGAAAAAATAATATAGTAAAAATGGTAAACATACACACAAACATACCCTCACGCCTTTCTTAAAGTTTGGTTTGTGTTAATAATTATGATTTTTACAATAGTATGTACCTACTAGTCATTCTGAAATCAATTCAAGTGATTTAAACTGTAAAAAAAGTTAAGATTTATTTATGTGGTAATGATTATTATCAATTGGAAATAAATATTTGAATATGAATCCCTGAAGATATTCTCGGCAGTTTTGGAAGAGGTATTTAGAAGCTTGGACTGGCAAAAATACGGTATCAATATTAATTGAAGATTACTAAACCACCTACAATTTGCTTATGACTTAATCTTAATTTATGACTTACATACTGAACTGCAAGAAAAAAGACGAGAAGGGAGCTAAAGATCTGAGGAAAATCACCAAATTAAATGATGCTACCTTCCACACAAAAACAAAACTAAATGGAGATGGGCTAGTCATATTTTGCTTTACGGAAAGAACAATAAGTGGTCTAAAGCTGTAATGTAATGGCAAATCGGAGATGGATCAAAAAGAAGTAGAGGAAGACAACGTAAACGCTGGTACGATGACATAGGCGAGACAGCTGGACTGGTGCCCTGTGGGCTAGAGGCACACGAGACCGTGACAAATGGAGGAGCCTGGAAGAGGCCTATGCGTCAAAAGACGCTCTGATTGACGAAGACACCGAAGTGCAATAGTTATGTTTTTGCTTAATTTATGTTATATTATAATTAGTTTTAGTTTATCAGTATATAAAGACTTTTACATATCTTGGAATCATGGGGTCCCGGTCCTTTGGAAGGCGTAAGAGGGGCTGAAACCAACTCGCAGAGGTTCCTTAGACAATTTTAATGAAATGTAGCACCAACTACACACAACACTGTGCAAGTGCACCCAAGGACAACCCCCGGTTGGTGGTGTAGGAGTATTGCACGATATGGAAACAAAGATATTGGACTATGGGTTTGGGTGGCTACAGTGGACTGGTTACCAAGAACTATGCATAGTTCTTGGTAAAGTAAAATTGATCAGGCAGGGGCCATGGCCCCTGCCTGATCAATTTTTTATATATACACGGATAAAATGGCAGGAGGTGACTTGCACACTCAATAATCGGCCCCCGGGAACTGTCGCTAGCACATAGTGACGTAGCGACAAGAGGGCAACATGGCCTGAGGTGCTCGATATCTGGAAAGGTATTGCACGGCTATCAGAACAATCCCAGAGTCCGGAAGATGGTCAAGATCCCTACCAGCACTTATTGGAATACTTCCTTCCTCCGAGCACGTTTGAATATTTCAATATGAAGTACGTACGACGTTGATCTCAAACAAATGCCAGTCGCGAGTACATCTGCACTCGCTGTACGTGAAGAATGTCTATCAGTGCGTGCGTTTTGGTTCGTAGAATAGAGCTGTCCTTTTGTACCCATCTATTTAGTGACGTGTGTTGGATCCTATTGTTTCACTAACAATTGGTTTAATCTCATATTAAGTGCGATCCGTGATTTCGCCCGAGGATGTGCGGAAAGTATCCACATTGTAACCTCTTTTGGGTGGGTAGAACTAATTGGTATAATGAATTATGGTGTTGCGAGATCACGTGGTTTACTTGCACGAGGACTAGCAGAAATTTTAACGTACCAGTTGCAGTTCAAAGATTGTGGAATAAGACACCCAAATAGGAAAGAGTTAGCTTATTTCATTGCAAATTGATCATAGCTTGAAATCTTTTGTTTGTAAATCGATGCAAGAAGAAGTCTCTCTTTTTCATTTGTATTCAGTTCGGTAAATTAGATTATATTATTAACACCCTGATTTTTGTGTACGTATATTCTAAATTCATGACACTTTTTGCACCACAGTACAGTAGGCCGCACGTCAGTGGTAACAATTAACCTTGAGCTGGCCTAACGTAGTACGGAATTTCAATAGAATGTGACGCCACATCAGCTTAACTATACTGAGGGTCTAGACAAATGGCATTCGCTTCGGAGCGATTCTATTTCTACAATCGTTATTGCTTTCGCTAATGTTTCTATCATAGGAATCGAAAATTAGCGATAACGCTTGTCAGAAAGTGCCACTTGGCTACGCATCTCTATGGAAGTAATCGTTCGACGATGTCGATTCGTTTCATAGAATCGAATGATGTTAACATTGTCTAGCTAATTTATATTCGTTGACCTATGATCATGTGACATTTCTATAGCTTATGTCGACCCCATATTTTTTTTTGCCTACTAGCGTCATCGCTAACCGAATGTTACTTTGTCTACTAGGCCCTCTGGTTTTCTTACAAATGACGTGCGGCCTACTGTTTTTCAAAATAGGACTCGAACTGGCAACCTCTCCTTCGCCAAACAAACTCTTGAAACTTTCGAGTATCCTTGCCACATGTATCGAATACTATCAACAACTAATTGTTGAAATCTAAGTGCGTTCCCTAATTCAGCCCGAGGATGTTTACAAGTATGTCCCGAGCGTAACCTTGTAAGCTCTGGGCTACAAATTAAACTTACATTAGTTAAAACATGCCCGTTCTGTTTGAGAGGTCATTTGTCTTATTTTATACTTAACTAGTTTCATAAATGTTTTAAAAGTGAAATGGTGGGAAACTTCATTAAAACTTTAATAAATATTATCTGTGGCCCGCGATTTGTCTGCGATCCAGAATGAAAAGTAGCCTATGTCCTTACTCAGGTCGTGGTCTATTTGTGTGCCAAAATTCGTCCAAATCCGTTCAGTCGTTTTAGCGTGAAAGCGTAACAAACAAACGTACAAAAATCAAACCTTTTCTCTTTATAATATTAGTTAAGACTAGCTTTTGCCGGTGGCTTCGCTCGCGTTAATTTAGAATTTGACAATCAATTCGGGTTGTTCGGGGATTTATAGTTACGAGCATGAAAAACCAGTCTATCGACACTCTAGACTCACAAAATGTATTAGGTACTTAAATAAAAATAAAAAAAGCTATTAACACACTACTAAAGTTTCTATAATAATATAATTAAATCATGATTAGAAAGATACGTGGCGCCATCTATTATCATAAGAACGTTATTGTTGTTTTCCTCGGGAATAGTACTATTTTTCGGGATGAAAGGTACCCTATGTCCGTTTCTGTACACCTGACAACGTATATGCAAAATTTCAGGATGATCGGTTCAGTGGTTTAGGCGTGAAAAGGTAAAAAATAAACAACCAAACTTACTTTCGCATTTATAATATTAGTTAGGATAGTTAGGATTACACCTATAAATATCAGAGAATTGCACGGCAACTATCTCAACGTTATTAGTATCTAGCTGCAACAACGTATAAATAATAAAATAACGCATTTTTCATGTAAATGTGTGAGAGGGCAACCGACAAGGCAATCACTATTTTGACTAAAATAAGGTTATGAATACAGCGTTAGAAATAACGTAACTTAGGTGTTTTGGAGTTGTTATAAATCATGATAATTCTTTTTCTGTAGTGCGCTGAGAATATTTGAGCGATGTGGTGTAAGATACTGCAGACTGCGTTGCGGCGGCGTTGCAAATTAAAACATTATATTTTTGGAAACATTATCAATTTCAGTGACATTTTATCGGGTTTGTGACTATAGAAACATTCGCCTTATGCAACGAACTGAAATATTAAAAAATCTCGTAGGTATTCTGTTTTCATAAAAAACCTCTTTCCCCCGTCAAACATATAAAAATCTTTAGCCAACAGTTCAGTGAGCACCAATCCACCTCCAACATATTTCTGCGACCCTGGTACAATCGGTCACTTTGATCGTCCATACGAAACGAAATCATAAGATTATTGGATAATAACTTCGGAATACCTATAGAGTTTGCCCTTAGTAGAAACTGATATTTTATGGCTGTCATATTAGTACGAACGTAGCCTAGGGAATAAGGACGGTTTGAATGAGGTTAGCGTTTTATTATCGACCAGCTTTGCCCGCAGTTTCGCCTGTGTGGCGGTCGAAAATCGTTCCACGGGAAAAAGCCGCCGCGGTAAGAAGTATTCTGTGTCCCAACCCAGGTCATGGTCTACCTAGGTGCCATGGAAACCGTTCAGCCGTTAAGGCGGAAAAGGTAACAGACTGACAAAATTTTCTTTCGGATTTATAATATTAGTATGAATTTTGGAGGTTCAGCGATGTGTGATGAAGTTATGGGCACGGCAGACATTCAACCTTGTCTCTAAGTTCGTTGTCACGCACTTGCTACCGATTAGCAGGTCCACGGGCTAACATCAAAAGCGCGACATCACTCTTTCTCGAAATTTGTCTACGATTCTCGTAGACAGAGTTAGAATACTCTGTCTACGACGATTCTTACATCATCCTAATGCTTAAAATGACCGTTATTCTCGAGTAAACTCGAAAAAAGCACTTTGACACTTCTCTATCTCGCAACAAGTGACCGATGTAGCAAGTTATTAAAAACAAATCATTTTTATCATAGCAACTTCGGTTTGAGGTTCCGTTTCATTCATTCGATTGACGCATGGAATTAGTATGTACTATATTGATTCTACGTCCACCAGAAGGCCAATTACCTTCATTAAAAGCGTTCAAAATCTAGCTGTAATCTTATCTCAGCGACAATCAATGTTAAAAACTTGTCAAAAATTTAGGTTTAAATTAAATTAGATTTTTTTGACAGATAGAGCCAGTGATTAGAATGCCAAACGTTCTTAAAAGTATAGGAATTGCCCCCTGGTATGTATGACACTCGCATAGACCAGGGAAGCATGACACAGAAGGGAGGAGGCCTATACTCAGCACTGGGTGGAGCAAGGCTGAAAAAGATGATGATAGAGTCTGATGATGATTATTTGTGACATTTCACACGAACACCAGCACAATTTATGTACATACATGGTTCGGTCACTGGGTACCTCGTGCCGCTTACAAAACTTATTCACGGGGCCTAACACCAGAGTTTGCTGACCAGTAACGTGCAACCAACGTAATGGTCAGCCATTACGTTGGTTGGTTACTTCGCTGACGAACTCTGGTGTTGCACTGTTGCAGTTTCTAAACCGAGATGGTTGGAACATGACGTGTTGAGAGTCCTTAGTACCAACAGTTATATCTATCTAGAACTAGAAAACAATTACAAAATCCCTCTAATATCACCCACGTACACAATCACCCGAATATAATTCCAAATCTACTTTAAGAAGCTTACGGTTACAGCTACCAACGCCTAATTCTCTGCGCTACCAAGCAAACCTAATCCTGCTTAAGGCGAAAGCGCCAGGGTAGCCCACGAAATTCAAACTTTCTTACGCTTTTTTTTAATTTGCAGGCCAGTATTAGGTTGTATGATGTTCAAAATATGATTCGCGATCGTAACCAGTATGTATTTAGCTAAAGTATTATAATAATTAAAATCATCAATACATAGTAACTCTCTAAGTTCAAATTACGCTATTGAATGACTATTTCATGAAATCAACACATTTGAGGCCAATTCGAACTAAGAGAGTTGTATTGATGATTCTAATGATTTTAATTCTGTAAATACACTGTATGCTAAACCGTAAGAAAATTTGAATTTAGTGGGTTACCTTACCGCAATTTAAGCAAGAAGCCGATTCCTGTAATCCCCTTTACGAACACACAACATCACAACCCCTTGTATCCAAGACCAACCGCATAAGGTGAGAAAAGACCTGTGCGAAAAACAGTACCTGCCATCCGACTTCGTTCAGCCCCAGGAGCACGTGCAGTGGCCTATGCGAAAAGCAATCAATCGACTGCGGACCCAAGTACTCGTAGGCCGCTGCAAGCACAATCTTGTGAAATGGGAAATGATTGACCCAACCGATACCTAGTGTGAATGCGGTGCTCCTGACTAATTATGCCCCATATGTCCAAAGTTTCCATACACCTGCACTTCTGAGGACCTAAAAAACGCCTCTGATACCGCGATTGGTGTGGCCACCCACTGGGCCCAACTCATTTAATAATTTACCATCGACTCGAAAGGAATAAGAGCGCATCCCCCTTAAAGGTGGGACATCCAAAGTGTTGCTAATAGAGGGCAGATATCAAAATAATCGACCAATTTGAATCCCAAATTACTAAAATTTCATCTAAAAGGGAATTAATGAATAGCTTGTAAATTGGCGCGAAAGCAAAGCGTGATTATTTTAATTTGAAAACTGTTGGCTTTTCGCGAATTTTGTACTACTGGAATATTTAACCTCTGACGGGAAAGAGGGATGTATAAATACTGAGCGCAGTCTTTTTACTGTAGGTAGGTAGTTACTTACGCTTTTTTATTTTACTTTAAGTAAGATTTTAGTTCTTAGAAGTAAAGTTTAAATTTAAAAAAATAAATATTTTTTATAGTATTCTTGGAAAAAGTGGGCGTATTACTCGTCTCTTTATTTCTGGGTATACACAGCCATTGCTGTCCCAGCTTAAAAAAATAAGGGTGCTGGTGAAACAACAGGCACTTTGTAAGGTCCGCGATGCTACTCCAAAGTACGTACGTGTACGGACCGCCATTGAAATACTAGTGCTGTGACATTTGGGTACCCATTGGTGACATGAGTTCTTAACAGGTTACTTTTTGCATCTGTTTTGGTAAACAGGTATCAACCGCCTAGATAGTATCCACTTTCTATCAGGTTAAATCAAACAGTTTCATCTCGTCTTACTATTTGCACATATACACAGAGCGGATTCTAAATCAAAATGCTGTACTCCATAAATTGCTACGTCCAATTTGTCGGGTGTGGGCGGAAGAATCGTCTGTCATTGGACAATTGCCGGTGTCGCGTCATGTTACATTGTTCTCATTGGTGACGGCCGCGCTGACATATGCAGTGTTTGTGCTAATGTCAGACTAGATTTGTTGATGCAAAACGACTGTGTGGAAGATGTTAGTGTAAGTCATATGGTTGCAATAGCTGGTAGGTGCTGCCCGCATGCGGGGAGTTTATGCATGCTGCCAAAAAATTAGTTTGAACTTCAAGTAAGTACTATAGCTGTACAAGGATTTTTAAGTTCGTGGCCAAAATCTGAACTGACGCCGCCATCTTGTTTTCACAAAAGTATTTTGCACAAATGTTTACCAACAGCGCCCCCTGTCAACGTCATTCGAACACCAAAAGATCCGTGTAGCAGTATAGTATTGTCAACTGTTTTTATCGTTAAGTTTTGACATCTTTTATCATAGCATTTTTATATGCCCCATTAGCACCATTTCAGAAGTAACAGAAAGGTGAAGCAATCAGCCCATCAACTTAGGCAAAGTCTTCAATCATACCGACTAGATAACACAACAAGTTTGTTGTACGAAATCGGCTCTTTTTCACTACATCAAACAGGAACTCAATACTAAACTAAATTAGACCGCAGGGTTACTCCAAAATCTCAATCTTGCGTAAAACTGTCGATCATCACAGAGCCTCGGCCTAACAAATCAGTCTAACCGATTCAGTGGTGCCATCCATCTTGTTTATAGCGCAAAATGGTGGATGCTAATCCCTTTCAGACCAGCGAGTGTCTGTATATTATTCTATCGGTTCACGTTATTTATAGGAACCACAGAATTACTCGCATAAATTGGAGGCTAGTCGAGATTTTGGATTCTGATGCCAAGTGGGAAGGTATTTAAAGTCTTCAAGTTTTGAGTGGATGAGGACTTCTAAGCACAATGTGTACCATCGTGAGGGATACACTTGCGGTGCGCCATGGCTTTGTCATCTGTGTCATTAGTTGGCTGTGTCATCATTTGTCATCAGATCGGAAGTTGATAAAACGCGAGCTTATGAAATATACAAGAAGTATTTGTGGCTTGTGGCAACGCTACAGCGTTGATAGTCATTTACCAGGACCATCCACCACCATACACACCATTACCATTACCATTTACAGGGATCCATGGCACTAAGATAAGTACTACTGAGGGTATCAGAAACCGGTTTGTTGACGGGCTTATGGCTAAATGATTGCTCGATCTGTGAGGGCTGCACTTCTGGTGGTAATTCTTTCCCGACATTTGTTGCTGGCTCATCTACGTAGGAAACGACCAATTGAAACTGTGCACCTAGCTTCCGACGTTTTATAAGTGCGATCTTTTTATTTTTTACATTTGTATTCCTGACATGGCTCACTTTTTGTTGGCTTTGGTTTTCGAGACAAGTTGAAGTTTTGAAAACAAGTTACGTTTTTTAATGTCTATATGTAAACTATTCAAACTCAAAGCATTTATTTCAATTAAATGAATTACAGGCACTTTTGAATTGTCAAGGAGTCAGTCAGAAAGATGAAGCCAGTTGTCCATTTCAAAACGTAGTAGGTAGGTAAGGTATTTATCTATGAAGCGCGTTAACTGCGCCAACATGGGTCTCCTAATGACCATTCAAAGGGGAAGTGGTCATCATTGGAAGTATGTAGGTAAATAGTGAAAGTAAAATTAATTATGTCAAGAGGCCACTCACCTCTGACGCTTTCATGGTCACCTGATATTGATAACACTTCATATATTGAGCTAACTATTCATTGGAGACTGGCGGTAATATTATGTTTTCGCCTACTCATATTCCTATTTATTGATGACGGTATTTAACTACTTTTTGTAAGGGTAGACTTGAGCGTCAATTACTGTCGGTTTTGAAAGCCAAAGGGTAGATGTATACCTTAGATGTCTTTTCAGTGGCAAAGGCCTGTTTTCATAGTAACGAAACGAGCATTGATATAATAATAAATCTTAAATTATATTATTAATTCAATACTGGTATTCAGCTGCATCCGGTTAGACTGGAAGCTGACTCCAACATATTTCCAAAAAGGCTAGACAGGTGATGAAATTATATAATAAATTAAATAATAACAATAAGCTTCTCACTACGTGTTGGCGATTTAAGACCGATATGTCCAAGATTCCTAACGAAATTTTTAAACAGCAAGTCAGGACCAGTGTATTTGATTAACTTACTAATTAATGTACTCAAAACTCAAAGCATTTATTTCAATTAAACCATTTACAGGCACTTTTGAATTGTCAAAGAGTCGGTCAGTTAGTCAGAAAGTTGAAGCTAGTTGCCCATTCCAAAGCGTAGATATCTATAGAGAAGAACGGGCAAGAAACTCCAAGGACATTCTTTTTAAATCAAGATATTACAAACTCCTGGGTTGGCTGGTTTGGCTGGGTTGGCTGTGTTGGTTGGCTGGCTGGCTGGAATTCTTGTTGCTTCTATATTAAGAAACAATTCAAAATATAAGATTAATAATAAAAATTAGCCGTGGCAGTTAAGAGATGATCAGTCTCAACTGACGGCGCCCGTTCACGAACATGACGCGTGGATCAACACCATCCAGCTCAAACATTTTGTAGGGAACCGAATGATCCAACACACGCGCCACCAACAGTGAGACATGTACGTGAGCATGACATACTCTCAACTGCCATGCTGTCAAGTCAACATAAATAATAATGATATAATAAACGAATCCATGGTATTCACATTTACAAAATTGAAAAATTGCTTCTAAATTATACAAAACTATAGTTTGCTATGTATTTGAGCGATGAATAAAATTTTACTACATAAAGGAAAGACAATCATTAAAACCTACAACTCATTCTTTATTTCCTTTAAATAAATAAAACCGACACTAAACTTGGCCTCTTTTACCATAAAACAGAAGCATTTCTGTTACTAGGTGCCCTATTTCTCCATCTGACGTCGTGTTAGAAAGATTTACAAGAAAAATTAATTATTTGATCTATCAGAATGAGGTCAAAACACATAAAACTAGACAAAGAGTAACGTACAAAGATGTCTAACCAAGAGACGGACCAACAAAGGATGGACTGGAGACGAGAAAATATAAAACAGTCCGAATCTCTCATTCGTCAAACCAAAATAGTCTCTTTTTGCGGCGAGAAAGTAAATGTTCAGACCCGTAAATTAAACAAATTAATATTAGCTAAGCAAACATCCTGTCTGCCGGAACCGGATTTCAATGTCAACATTTAAAACCGGCCTTTGATCGCTCGAACTTTTCTGAACCGACAAAAGATTTGATAAAGTGCGCGGTGGCTACGCCCTTGCCCTCCTTTTGTGCCCTTTTTTGGTACAAGTGATAAGAGACAGCGACTGGAAGTATTTAATACATTTGTTTTACTTCTGGCTGGAAATAAGCTACTTGGCAATAATCTTCTGCCTTTAAATTACCTCTACAATCAATGGTTCAAAAGAGAAATTGCCATTATCATTATCACCAATCAGTACTTGAATTGGATTGAGAATCGTATTTTTGTTTTCCGCCTGTTGGAACGCTACTGCTGGTATATCGCCCTGATGCAGTCCCTTCGTTCGCCGGATCGGCAACCGCAACTGTTGAACAAATGCACAAGTCTAGTCATTTGATTGGCTTTTGTTAATTAGTTTAACTAAATACCACCACATAAAATTCGACAGCCGATTTACTGAATCTACATACATAAGTGATGCCGGGACTGGCGTGGCCCAACTCAAATTAGACTCAACTCACGTTTGTCTCGGCCCAAACTGATATAACATAACAACATATTTTTATATTAGCAATCGACTCGAAAAGAAGAAGAGTCTTTACATCTATATAAATCTACTGTCGAATCGTTTACTGAAGTGAGTTTATTTATTTATTTAGGTTTAGGTTAGCCAACAAATCGTTTATACAAAACATTAACAATAAATGACTTAATATTACGTATTAGTGCAACAATTACTTACAGGCTAACACCACATGTACCATTATTCATTTTTCATAATAAAGCTAAAAAGACAAGTTATAATTAAAATGATTTAATAGTATTTGGTAATTCGTCTGTAACAATAATAACAAAAAAATCATTCTACATAATTAAAATAACAGATTGATAACCGTAACATTCATAAATTAAAATAATAATGTATCTTAATTTAATTCAAATGCATAAATCTTAAATATGTTCTTGACAAACCTTTCATAAAAATGAAAGTACCTATGTGAAGTTTTAATATCTATTTGTAGTCTCGATCTTAACACTTACGCCACATCTTGGTATTCCGGAGATCTTATACGACGGACGATATTAAAAATGATAAGTATTCAGCGTGCCCCTAATACAGTCTTATTCCTTCAGATTGGGCCAGGATTTGTTAAATTTCTCCCTTTTTACAAAATGTCATCTTTTATGTAAAGATTTTAGCTGATTTTCTGGCATGGGTAGTCATTAGGTTGGATATTTAGAGGCCCTTTCAATTGCTTGAGGGACGCCTTTTGTTCTTTTTTTAGAAATTTCTGTGTGTGTTGGATCTTATTAGGATTTCTTTTGACCGTGACTAAGCTGGGTAAGGATGTGACCTTTTATAGTGGCAGCAGGCTAGAGAAATGCTTGTCTGAATCAAAAATACAATAAGAGACAAACCAAGTGTGCCTCCAATAAGGTTCTAATGAATTATGTTGGTGATACCACTTGTTACCAAGCTCCCGTTAAAATCTGCGTCAAAACTTAACATTCTCTTACATCGACAATTTTGATATTTTCTTTTTATAAATAAATTATTTGATGACGGTGTGTGATCATTCCAATTTCCAATGTATTCAAATAATTACCATTCACCTACACATTCACCACCATTCACCTACACATTCACCACCATTCACCTACATGCCACACCCTTTGACTGCTTTTGTTATTACTTTTATTTTTCTTTTCATTTATTTCTTTTTTGTTACCTGCCTGTTAATTTGTATGAGGCCACTGCGTGGGGTCTGGTGATCTGTAACACAGGTTTTTCCTAAACCTACATTAGGCACTAGCTTCCACAATGTGAATTTATTATATTACTCGTATATTTGTAAAATAAAATTATCTTTATCTTTCTCTTTATCTTTATAGTTCAAAACTGTTAAGTCCTGTAAAACCATTGTGAGAGAAAATAAATAAACTTATTATTATTATTTCGTTTATTTATGTTATAATATATTAAATACGTTTTTTAGTATTTTTTTACAAAAGCCTTTAAAAATATTAAAAATAGTGGCCTATCGGCATCAGAAACTGGTCCAAGCCGCCGGTGATCAGGGCTCTAGAGAGAGGAACCGCCTCACTATGCGTGCCGTGTCCAGGAGTTCAGCTGCGCAATGAGAGCCTCCTGAGGTGCTGGTCGCGGCTCTCCGCTATTAAGCTTTTTACTGTAACTATTATAGGTACAATGATTGCAGAGTCCACGTCCCACATGTCGACAACCTCGTGTGCTTAGTCAAGATACTAGATTTTTTTATCTTTCTCAGCTTTCACGAGATTCTTGTTATGAGGGACAGCGATATCAACAATCTTGCACGGCGCTTATTATTATTATTGTACAAACAGCATTCCTCCAGATATTGCCTAATGTACCATCGACGTCGGTATTACCGGGTGTTGACCACAATTCGACAATTTAATCGCTCGACTTTATGCTTCATTAGACAATTCGACGGTAGATTACGTTCGGGAGTTTAGCGAACGGATTTGTTTCTCATTATGGCGTTGATATGTCCGTGGTAGAGGTTCCTTATTTCTACTAAACGGTAGGTCTCATATATGCATGGTTTTAATATAATAGCCACTTGTTGTTTCAGTATTACTTTTATTTTAAGTACTCCTTTAGAGATCTAGTCGTTCCTTTTTAAACAATTTCCTCTGTTCTCTCTCTCGGGACAAATATTCGCTAACATCGTAACCCGATTTTGATTCTTTCGATTCTTCGGTTGATTTTGAAGTAATTGGGGTAAATCATTAAAGTAAACTAAAAAGAGGAATGGACCCAATATCGAACCTTGAGGAAAGCCCATTGCCATTTCAGACCCTAATGAGTTTATGCCGTTTAGTTGAACTTTAACCTTTCTATCTTTCAGGTATGATCTTTGTAAATCAAGAGTTGTATTCCTAATCCCATAGTGCTCTAGTTTCGGCGAAATTGCCTCATGGTTTACGCAATCGAACGCCTTAGAGAGGTCACAAAAGATTCCGTTGGCATCTTGTGCTTCTTTCCAGGCGTTAAAATGTTCTTTATTAGGGTGACATCAGCGTCAGTGGTACAACGCCCTTTGGTGAAACCGTACTGTTGTTCATGAAGATGAAATTTTTATAAAAATTTTATTTTTTGTCCACTGTAATCAGATGGCAACTTATTTAGAATTTGTTTATGTAAGTAATCACAGTTAGAAAAAAAAATCTATACAAGTGACATTAAAAGCTATCACTCGGGTTGGTTAAATAAAAATATTTGACAAATCAAATGACCTAAAAAGACTTAATAATGTGACAGTATTGACAGACAGTGTTGTATGTGTAGCTCAACCAGCTCATTTTTGAGGCAACGTGTTCTATGAATTAATGTTCTTTACTTATACTTCGCTGTCTTCTCTTTCCTGGAGCAGTTGTTTGCATTCAGCTTGAGAAATTTCGAGCTCTTTCAAGGTAGCTCTCAGCTTTGCATCCATCTCCTTGATTCTACCCTGCGGGTCATCATTTTGAATAATTGTCAGTCACCTGGAATATGTGAAGTTATGCACCTAAATAACATTGCAAGAAAAGATGTTCTGATTTGTGGATCAGTAGGAGGTAGTTGGGGGAAATGTAAATAAAGTAATTTGTTGAGAAATAGCTATTACACTCAGATTACGTTCATTAGAATTAGATGTGGAAAGTTAAACAGAAGAGAAATAATGTAGAAAACACTGCTTTTCTTGTTATTATCTTAAAAACAAAAAAATTGGTGGCGTGTATGTTGGATCATTAAGTTCCCTTCAAAATGGTTGCGCTGAATGGTGCTGATCCATACGTCATGTTCGTGAACGGGCGCCGTAAGTAGGGACTGGTCATTTCTTGGCTGCCACGTCTTATTTTGATAAGTCAGACAGTCAAGATCGGCTTATTTTAATTTGTATTTTTTTTATTATTTTTTTATTACGGACGCTTTTAACGTGCATGTCTTTCTACATCGTTCTCATATGTATAATTTCAACATGGATGATGTAACCAATATTTTTTTTTGTGTCTTTATGTTGATTTAAAAGAGTGTCCATGGAGTTTCTTGCCCGTTCTTCTCCATAGGAACCTCCTACGCTTTGGAATGGGCAATTAGCTTCATTTTTCTGACTGATCGACCCCTTGGCAATTCAAAAGTGCCTGTAATTACTTTATTTGAAATAAATGTTTTGAGTTTGAGTTTTGAGAATTGTCAGACCATTCCGAGTAAAACTAGGTAAGTACAAACAAACTTGATATTATGTGAAGAGTTTGTGATACATTACAGGCTATAGTTACATAGTTTAGTTACATAGTTACAGGCGATAGTAAGAACTGGTAATGGGCTTATTTTGTATAGTATATTATGTAGTGTTTATTGTCTGGGCGAATGTTTTCGTCATTGATTTTGCTTCCACTAGTTATCAAGCAAAAGGAGACTTAGACCGTGCCAGTGTGTGGTGGACGTATCTCAGAGACCTGAACAGTATTTTGTGGTGTTCTGTGATCTGTAAATATTAACTACAATTACATAAATAAAATTAAATACTCCCCGGGATCGATGACAGTTTGAAATCCGTCACTGTTGAGGCGTTGAGTTGACAACCGGTTTTAAATCCTTTTTGTACGAAGGTTTCGCGTCAAAAAAACACTGTGTAATCACTGTATACAATACTTAATACCAAGGTTCGACTATAGTACACTTATTAAATATATTTATAACACTTTTATTAATTGACAAGACATCGAAATTTCGGTGCTAAATCTAAGTTAAATATAAATATTTTATCCACATTAGCTCTCCTGAATCAATGCACTAATGAATGATTATGCAGGATTTTAATTCAGATTTGTTACATTTGTAATGGCAATCATGTTATTTGGTCTAAATAGGCTTTTATTTTTATTATTTTATTTATCTTTTATAAAGATTCTTCTATATTTTGCGAATGTGCGAACGTTGTAGACCTAACTTGTAGATTTGTAAACCTTTTTCTATTTTGTTAAGTACCTGTTACTTGTTGACAGGCCTACACTGCCCTCCCATAACTATTAACACTGTAATTTGAAAAGCCAATTATTTTTAAAATAGTAACCGTGGAGTTTCTTGCCGGCGCTTCTCCATAGGAAACGACCAATTAGAACCGTGCACCTAGCTTCTGACGATTCATAAATGCCCATGTGGGTTTCTGTGAAATAAAATATTTTGATTTTGATTTTTGATTTTGAATTGTGAAAACTGCAACAAAATCCATTGAGTTCTTTAGAAGAGCTAAGCGGACAGACAGACAGTCTCGGAAAGCGACTTTGTTTTATTCTGTGTATCGGTATCTAAAACACTCGATAACCTTTCCGATCGTTGACGTGTATCAACTTCAAAGGAGTTATGATATCCAAGATTTCTGCTTCAACTGATACAGAAAATTAGTCTTTCGGAACACTTGACTGGTTTTAGGTCAATCGACTGTTCTTTTTGCGTTTTACACATAAATCTTGTGTGCAGAAATGGTTTGGGTATTCGTGCAAGACAAGTGTTTGTGCAGAGATTTGAGTTTCTGTACGCACGACTACATTTCAAACTGTACATTTCCAGTATAAGCTGACTTCTCATCGTACGAAAATCCTATACAACGCGAGATCAGCTGAAACTGGAAATGTATAGCTTGGTATGTAGCCGTGTGTATATCTGAGATTTGAGCTTTTGTACATGTGTGATTTGAGTGTTTGCGCCTATCAGCACCCTAATTACGTAACACACTATCTATCACAATCTGAATCATTTTGAAGCCTATTGCTAATCCATTGCTTCATATGTTCGAAAAATTTGTCTGCTCCACAACGTAAATAACGCAATGAATGTTGTTGAACTGTCAAAATGAAACCCATTCCTACTGTTAGTGTTACGTAATTACCCCGCAGATTTGTGTAATCTTGAGACAGCTAGAATGTAGTTAGTAAGGCATATAGTATTACATAATATTAGTAAAATGACTGTCTTTATGGTCTAGCAGTCGCAAGCACTACTGGTAAGCATGAGGTCCTGGGTTCGATTCCCAGGTTGGGAAAAGTGATATTGGGTTTTTCCATCTGGAATGTCTCAGTAGCAGTCCGGAGGCTGGATTTATGCCCGGTTGGTGGCAATAAGCTTGCTCCCTATTACATGGGACTTAAACATAACTGGCAAAATGTGGGTGTATTAAAAGGTACATCTCTGCTCAACCCTTTGGGGAATACAAGCGTGATATTATGTTGTTCGTAAAATGCGGGAATCGAATACAGCGACCCGTAGTACAAAAACTAATCACTCAACCACTGGGCCAATCGTGCCTTCAAGATTCTTATTGGCTTTTCTCCGTGTTTAGGCCATATGGAAAAAAATTGCACAGAAACATAAATTTACATAGAAACGAGCCATTATTATTAAAATCGAAACCGCTATTCAGAAATCACCTGTTGGAATAATCCTATCCTACTTCCTACTAATATTATAAATGTGAAAGTTTGTCTGGATGGATGTTTGTTACTCTTTCATGCAAAAACTACAGAACGGATTGGGATGAAATTTGGAATACAGATAGTTTATAACCTGAATTAACATGTAGGATACTGATTATCTCGGTAGTACGTTCCCGTGGGATAATTTCTGACATCGACGCGGGCGAAGCCGCGGGCAAAAGCTAGTCTTCCATAAGTACGTACGTAACAGGTAGGCGTCTCATTGCCAACCAGTAATAACTACCGCTTATTACATACTTACAATTTATGATGATATGCAAGTTGTACATCAACGTTTTATTGAGGAAAATGGGAGGAAATCAGCATGCTTATTAGACATAAACGTATGTCGGTAATGTTTAATAGCTGTGCCGTCTTGTTTATTTATTATGCATTTTAAGAAGGCTGGAAAAAGGAAAACTTAACTACGTTTTAGGTATTTTTTCTTTTTTGGGATTTTTCCATCAATTGACAAAGGCCTGTTATCCACTCGATTGTCTAAATACTACAAACTCACCGCGAACAGGAACCACAAAATGTCCTAACGCACGAAAATCACCAACAAAAAGTGACAGCTGACCGCGCGTTCCCGCCGTTTAGTTTTTATGTTTTTTATTTTTTTCGGACCCACATTTTGCATTCCAGGATTTTTTGAAAGGTTGATAAATGTAGCATATTTTTGCCACAATCTATACTTCTATAAAATAATTATAGATATTTAAAGGAAGGTGCCATAGAAAAAAAAATCCACAAGCATACAAGATTCCATTGTATTCGGGTTAATTTGTACCTTACCTACTCATGTATAACCGCAATGAAATCAACCAAAATTATAATTAATCAGTAGTTTATCGTGATGGATTTAAATTACAAACTTTCAGTAAATTTATTCATCAAAAGCAGGCATTTGTTGAATGCCTGTCGGACTATATCAGTGGCTCTGTTTAAAAACATTGATAATTTAATTATATTTAGGACTAAAAATGGAGCTAAAACATACTGGAAAAACACTATGTCGATAGGGAACATCAAATACATCCTCATAGCTAATTCTCATCATCATTCACCTGCCCATGTCTTAATTTTGACGGCACGGTTGGCGCAGTGGTTAAGCGATTGACGGGTTCGATTCCCGCACGGAACAAATATTTGTATGACCTATAAGTAGTGGTTCCGGGTCTGGCTGTTTGTGTATGTGAGTTTGAATGTTTGTAAACGCACCCACAACACAGGAGAAAATCCTAGTGTGGGGTAAAGTTATTTAAAAAAAAAAAAAAAAAACTTGTGATCGACGCAACATATCTTTTCCTTCCATACTTCTCTATCAGTCGTCATCTCGGTAGTCACCCCCTTTCAAGCCAAATCATCTTGCACACAGGCCATCCATAGTTTACATAGGTCTCATAAATATAACTAACTAGCTTTTGCCCGCGATTTCGTCCGCGTGATATTTCTTTGTATACCCGAACCACCCCGTCGCATCGCATCGCCTGCCAGCGCTATTATTTCGTTTTCGCTTACTCGTAGTGTTATTTTTTTTGTTTACTCGGCTCCTAAGAGTCTTAGCGTGACACTAAATAGCTTAAAGCCTTCCTCAAGAACTGGGCTATCAAATGCAAAAAGAACTTCTCGAATCCGACTGGTAGTTCCGGAGATTAGCGCGTTCAAACAATCAGACAAACAAAAAAACAAAGAAAGTCTTCAGATTTATTATTAGTGCATAAGTATAGATTTGTTCATTTCATTTCATTTATTTCATAACAATTTTTACATTGTGTCGAAATCACTTAAAAATTACACACGTGCATTTAATTATATTTATTAATAGCGATCTTATGAGCTTATCACTGTCATTAACAGTAATAACATGGAGATTTGAGTCTAAATTATGATCATAAAGTCAAGAATAATGCAAAACAATAATGTAAAAGAATAATGTAAAATAATAGGCAATGTAAAAGAATCATGTAAAATAATAGGTAATGTAGAAGAATAATAATGTCAAAACTTAACACGGTCAGGATTATGTCAACATAGATACTATCATTATTATACAATTTTATTGGCCTAGGTAAACACGTCAGACAGAAACTCATCAATAGCATAATAGCATTTCTCTACCAAAAATGATTTTAATTTTTGCTTAAATTGGTTAATATTGTAAACAGACTTCAAATCTCCTGGAAGTCTATTATACAGCTTGATGGATTGAAAGCTTGCAGCATGAGTAACAACTTTCATATGTGGGACTATGTTATGTTGCAAGTCCTTGCGCCTAGTAGCTTCTCTCTTATTTCTTTGTTCAGTTGTTTCTAATCTGTTAAGTTTCTTTATAAGATCCGTGAGTACAACAAAAATATACAAGGATGGGACGGTTAAAATCTGTAGATCCTTAAAATACTGCTTACATGATACCCATTGCGGAATTCTCACCATGGTTCTTATGGCCCTTTTTTGTACTACGAAAGCAGTATTCACATTGTACGCATAACTTCCGCCCCATAGAAAAATACTATACCTAAGTCTGGATTCGACAAGTGAATAATATACCAGTTTTAATTGTTTAATGTCGATCTCATCTCTGAGACTTCTAAGAGCATAACAGGCTGAACTAATTGAGCTTTCTATGGTTGATAGTTCCTTTTTCCAGGTTAATCCTTCGTCAATATAAATACCTAAAAATGTAACGCTGTCAACTAAAATTATATTATTACCATTCAAATTTATGTCAATTGTATCTTTATTTCTTGCCGTAGTTCTAAATAACATTGCATTCGTTTTGTTGGTGTTCAAGTTGAGACTGTTCAAGGTGAACCAAGTATTAAAGTGAGTAAGAGTCATATTTACTTTATTAGTCAAGGCTTCTATATTTTCTGCGGTTATTATAGCATTTGTATCGTCAGCGAAAAGAACAAGTCCTATATCAGTTTGATTTGTCATGTAATTAATTAGGTCATTTATGAACAAGATAAAAAATATTGGCCCTACTATTGAACCCTGTGGGACACCTTTCTTTATTAGTTTTAGACCTGATTTGTATACTTTTTCACATTTATCTTCAGCTATATTAATTTCTACATATTGCTTTCGATTTTCTAAGTAAGATTTAAATAGACTTAAGACCTGTCCTCTAATTCCATAATGCTCCATTTTCGCTAATAGTAATTTGTGATCGACAGTGTCAAAAGCTGAGCTTAGATCAAGAAATAACCCGGCAACTTTAAGTTTCTTATTAAGTTTGTTAATTACTTCTTCCATTAGTGTGTCAATTGCGTCATTTGTTCCCACAAATCTCTGGTAACCAAATTGTCTATGATCAAGAATTTTATTACGGTTCAAATGCTTAAGCAGTCTAGTTATAAGAATTTTCTCAAAAATTTTCGACATTATCGGTAATAACGAGATTGGTCTGTAGTTATGTGGGTCTAATTTACAACCTTTTTTATAAATGGGTAAAACTCTGGCTATTTTCAGTTGTTCAGGGAATATACTCTTATCTATACACATGTTGACAAAATGTGCCAACGGTTCTGCTAATAAGTCAATGTGATCTTTTATTAATTGAATCGGTATTTCATCATGGCCATAAGATTTTTTGTTTGCCATTGCATTGACAGTTTTTACTACTTCAAGCGCGGTGACTCGTTCAAATGTCATTTCTACGGTCACTCTGTTTACGTTACTTTGCAAGATTCCAATAGCTTGTTCACAATCAACATCCCC
This sequence comes from Dryobotodes eremita, assembly GCA_917490735.1. Taxonomy (NCBI): domain Eukaryota; kingdom Metazoa; phylum Arthropoda; class Insecta; order Lepidoptera; family Noctuidae; genus Dryobotodes; species Dryobotodes eremita. The sequence continues at coordinate 2,195,999 of OU823264.1, forward strand.
ACCTGTTTCAGCTTTGTCAAACGTGTTCGAGAAAATGTCAACTATGTCTTGGGGATTCGATATAATCTTATCACAAATTTTAAGCAGTATGCATTTATTTCCGTCTTGTTTAGGTTCTTTATTTCTATGCCTGTTAATGACCTGCCATAAGGCTTTTGAAGACTCCTTCGCTTTAGTAATTTCTGTCCTAATAGCAATTCGTCTGGCTTTTTTTAAAACTAGTCTAAATATTCTAATGTATCTTTTTGTATAAGTCCTTAATTCCTCAGTGCAAGTCATCTTATTTGTGTTTTGAAGTAGGAACCGTTTCATTTTACTAGACACCTTTATCCCTTTAGTTGTCCAGTTTGCCATACGACATTTTTTGTAATTAATCCTTTTTTTCCTCTTTTTGAAACTGTCGCGATATATTTGTACAATTTTCTTTAAGAACCCATTTAAACCTTCTTCCATCCAGTTAATATTTAATAAACTGTTTCTAAATTTATTTGAATTTTTAACGCTGAACTGTCTAGCCTCAATAGTTATATAGTTTTGGTTGTCATTGGATGCTATTTTTTCAGTTTTAAAGCCACACAATAATGCTGCGTGTCCGTCAGCCAGGCAGTTATGATCAACGAGAAATTCAGTTATCACATTATCCGGTAAATTCGTCAAAAAATTATCCAGACAAGACTGCGCATTATTTCGTCTATACGTGACTTCTTTAAAAATAGGTCTAAAATTATAGGATGTCAGTAGTGTTACGAATTTGGTAGCTTTTAGGTCAGTTTTAAGCAAGTCAATGTTAAAATCCCCGCAAATGATGCATTTTTTGTTGTAAAAGTGTTCAAGTAATTGTTCTAACTTAGATAAGAATATTTCATAGTTCTGATCGATAGGATTTCTATAACAGCAGAAAATGTAAATACTGGTGTTGGCATCTCTAACGCCGCATATTTCGAAGCATTCAATTTTGTATATTTTTTTACAGAAAGACACCTCTTCACAGTCAATATCATTATTCGCCATTATGAGACTACCCCCCCTAGTCTTATTTTTTCGTGCATTAAATGAGACCATTTTATAATCGTCAATGCTAAACTGTAAAGCCGTATCTTTAGTCAAAAAATGCTCTGTTACGCACCAATATAAATTGTTTAGCTTAATATCTTGTAAGTATAACTCTAACTCGTTCTTTTTATTACTTATTCCACATAAATTCTGTAAATAAATATTAAGGGACACATATTTAGGATCAGATCTAGTTGTGTAGCTATTACCGAAGTTTCCAGGTGATTTAGGTCCGAAAAAACTCATTATTTTCAGTATTAGTCTGGGTACTAATACTATTTGTAACGGCTATTAAACGCTTTGATGATGTTTCATTCTCTGTCTGTGTATATTTATGATTATAGCACATTTGTTTACATATTTGTTTACCACTATTTATTGTAACATAGTTCAGATATTCATTTCTATACTTTAAACGTAATATTTCTTTATGGATTAACCGACATGCTTGTTTTGTATTTATGTATTTTGCGTTAAATTCAATATTAGAATGAGCTAGATCCAGTGGCAAAAATATTGTGTTAGTAAAATTACTACATGTCAGTTTCATTGAGTTATTCAGCATTTTAACATTAAGGTACTTATTTTTATAAAGTTTGTCGACTAAGACGTTTGTGTGTTTAACTTGATTCAACGTATAACACAAAAATGATTGACAATACAAAGGATTCGAATCGTTAGAACCCCCCAGTATTAGTAAATAATCTGACTTAGTGAGTTCTTTACACATTTCGACACATGAGCTTATTACTTCCGCCATGGGGGCTCCTGGCTTAACCACCGATGTGACTTGGAATGAGTTCCCCAGTAGCTCTTGAAGCATACTTCTAATCTCAAGTCCGGTTTGGTCAGCAAAGATTTTCACTTGATGTTTTCTCGTCATTGATTCACTGGTTTTGGTATTCGTATTTATATCTTTACTTAAGCGAATGCTGCTATGATCTGAATCCACAGTCAAAAATGTCCCAGTCTCCGCTGCCTCTGCGTCCATTTCTACGTTACATTTTTCCACAATATTTCGATATGAAGGCTGGTGACTTATTATAGTGTTCTGTAAGTCGCATTCTACAGTTAATGGCTGTTCAAAAAAGTCACTTAAGTTCGTGATTTTGTCATCATCTTGGGCATTACCATCTACGTTCATTTCCTGCTCTTTAGAAGATGTTCTAGTCAGGCTTTTTCTCACACAACATGACCTCTTACGTTTGATATACTGTGGAGAATAAAATTTGAGGGGCGAAGCGATCGATTTGTTACTATTATTTAATTCTAAAGCGCCTACCGACTTGTACATATTTATTTTCTGCATAGCTGATGACAATTCTTTTCTCAATGCGTTATTTTCAACATTTAAATTGTCTATCTCCGAGTTTGCTATTTGTAGTTCCATGGTTAGCTTGTCTAGTTTTATTTTGAACTCTGTTATTTCGTCCCGGTTAGTCATACTATTTGGTAAACTTTGATATGAAATATCCAATTCATTCTGGCTATCTTGTAAGTTAAAGCTTTGATGGCGACATCTTCGTTGTGTGTTGACATTTTGCATTTCTTCCATGTTCATATTATTTTGTTAAATATGTAAACTTTGATAAAACCTTTAAAAAGATTCGCGTGTGGTCGGGTTCGAACTCACTATTTTCTGATTACAGTAAGCTATGCCGACTCGTTCCGAACCGCGCCAATTGTGACATTAACAATGTTAGCGAAAAGTGGCCTTACTATGTACTCGTACAGTATAATCACTGCTTTACCGACTGTGCGATAATAATTCTCATTAATACAAACTAGATGTCACTGTTTACAGAAACTGATTGCTGCGGATTTTGATTGTTAGATCAATTAGCGATAACAAATTAATATGTACTATAATTCAGTTAAAGGCTCCTACAAACAGGCGCGACGCGACAGCGCGACACAAAGGCACCGCTCGTCGCGCGGCAGGCGGTGCCTTTGTGTCGCGCTGTCACGTCGTGCCAGCGTGTACGTGCCTTAAAACTAAAAAAAAACATAATAGCGCCCTAAAAAGAAACACTCCACAACGAAACATCCGTACACCATCAAATCTAGTTAGATCTGGCTGAAACTGGCATAAACTGGTTATAACTGCAGTAATCCAGATGCAAACTGGTCATTATAGCAACGGATATGAGGCGTAGGTCTCATCGAGCACTTAAATGAAATATCGACTGGACGCTGGAATCCATAGATATGGCATTTAATGGCTAAAATTGTTGTGATTAAGGATGCTTATAAATAAATGTTTGAGCTGGAGTTATGACCTTTTAGATCGGAGATTCTTGAATTTGTTGACTCAGTTTGCGTGTAATGAAACGAACTTTTGACAAAACATATCGGTTAGATGGTTTAGTTTATTTTTAGCCCTAGACTGATCGAGTTATATTTATTTCTAAATACTTAGTTTCACACTAAACGAGTTTGGCGTTTGAATCTATTTATGTGTCTTTACAAACTCCAAAATTTCCCACTGATTTATTACCATCAAATTAAAATTGCTATCATGAAAGGACGAACTCCTCAAAACATATTAACTTTTTCCATGTTCATTGTTCTCGCAATAGCGTGGGTCAGTTTGACAAATTATCCACATTCCCCGACCACCACACCCGGGTAATGGCAACACTATCAACTTTATCGTGGCGCCCGTTTTGAGTTTGGTATGTTTTGTTTTTGATATTTTAGGGTTCTGCTGAGGTGAACCAAAGAGTTAGAGAACCAAAGGAATGTGAAAATTGTATTCCGTAATTTTTGGAAAGAAGTTCCTTAACGCACATTATACTCTGGCCCTGCAGTCTCGACAAATATAACTACAAAAATCGGTCGTTAAGTCTAATCGATGTCAAATTTCTTTAATAGATTATCAACCTTATGCTTTCGAAATGAAGTTGAAAATCTATTAAAGGAATTTGATAACGATACGACTTAGCGACCGATTTTTGTCGCTGTCTAATGTCGAGACTGCAGGGCCTGCACACTTGACGAATGAGAGCTAAACCGGAAAAAGTGTGACATTTTGATCATCATGACACGTTTGCTATAATATATGTGTTTAAAAACGTATGTCTATGTATAGGTATATTAATAATAGTCTTCCAGACCGTATTTCGGCCATGGCGGCCAATCTCAACGGAGACTAGTCTTCGGCGCGGGAGATATTATAGTGCACAAGTATGTGCGCAGACACAGGTGCACTTTTTCTTTCTTTTTGGTGAGAGATCAGGCGCAGGACCAATGGCTTAACGTGCTTTCCGAGGTACGGGGATATGAAACCGCCAACTTCCAAACTCCGGGCTGTTACTAAGAAATTCCTAATGGAAAAATCCAATAATAAGTACTATGTTACTGGAGTATAGACGTGCGAGATACGCGTCATCTGTTTTTGTTTTTATTTAGTTGCTCTCAAAAATTGTAAATAATATTTAATTGTGCCTGTTATTTAATACATAATATACCTACAGCGAAAGGAACTTCGTTCCAACCGGATGTGCCACGACTACCTCTTGACTTTTTAAAATTAATATTGTTTGTCTCTGGTTTGACCTTTATCTCACCTCATGGTAAGCAATAATATGGCCGATAATTGAGCACGCTTACATTGTCCCGTATATTCCCAAACCCAACCAAAAAACAAAAATATCCAAAAATACAAGTTGCCCATCGAAGATTCGAGATCCAAACAATGGTATCTCAGAATTTCATATGTGATTGACTACAGCACAATTCAAAAACTCCCGTGATTCAAACAGTCGCACATAGTTATAATACCGGCTACAAACGACGAGAAAACATGAATAAACCAGACTACAGTAAAATCTAACGTTTGTATTGTTTGAAAAGTCATATGAACGAGCTATGTTCAGAATGAAATAATGTTGTTGTATGAAATGGCTACACACTCTCCATTTGGACGAACAACAATTAGGTTGGGTTATTTGTCAGTGGTAGTGGCTTCGAATTATGTGGTCGTGGGTTTGAAAGAAAGCTGTACTGCTGGGGAGTTTGTTGCGCCACTTCTTATTTCCAGCTAAAGTACTAGAAAGTGGAGAGGAGCGGTTGTTTTGGGGGACTGTCTAATGTAATTTTGACGTAAAATATTGACTGATTTCGATCCCAAGCATTTGCAGGCGATGCAGGCATGCATTTTACTTTCGATAAGTTATGGAATCAGACGTTATTTATTTTGCGTAAATCCATGACAGTAAAATGTTATGCAAAATATTTAGTTTTAATTCCGCAAAAACTAAAGACCGGAATTAAAACTGAATATTTTTGCATAACATTTCACTTTACTTTGTGCAATTATTTCATGACCAATTCTCTCGAAACGGTGAAGGAAACATCGTGAGGTAACCCCGAAACCAAAAATTGGTAGACATGTGACATCCACCAAACCGTACTGGGCCCGCGTGGAGAGCCAGCCTGTGTCCAAGCAGTGGCAACTGGAAACATTATAGGCTGATTATGTTTTTCTAGGGCTTCTGCCATAATTGGTTAGAAACCCAGAATTAGATATACATATATGCTAGGATTTCCTACAACCAGTAATGTCCGTACATGCCCGTCGTTTGAGGTTGTATTCACGCCTCACTCCCGTTGTGGGATAAGTACGATTTATTACGGCCTGGACGTAATTAAGTATCTCCTTAATCGGGTCCGTTATTTGGCACAAGCTGCCCACTCGGTTAGGCTTGTATAGATGACTACATTGGGCTTTCCATGAGGTAAATTAACTCTCCTTTATGAAAGCCTATTTAATGCTGTCAAATCTGAGGACAACGTGATTGGTTTTTGTAAATTTGTCAACCAATTACATGAGCTGATATGAGATGAGTGGATTTATTCGGCTCTCTGAAACTGAGGGTATATTTTTTTATTTTATTTCTTTACTGTATTAGTACACCGACATCAGTACTATACAAAACCTTAAAATATAAACAAAGACAAAATAAGAGTGCTTATGTACGCCTATTACAAGTATATTATAAGTTTCTTATACATAGACAACAACGTAATCATATAAGAAAAAATATAAAATAACGTAGTAATTTCATATTCTCGGTATTGTTCAATAATCTATATTTATGTCCAGGTAAACTAGAAATAAGTATAGATTACAGACATTAAAGTGGTAGTTAAATAAAAATTGCACGGATTTATCCATTTTTTAAAAGCCTGGTCGAGCCTCTGATCGGAGAATCTGCCCTGTGATTGATTGACAAACCTAACATCCAGTGTCATGAAATTGAACAACAGACCACACAAAAGCTAGTGGCAAACCTTTTTTTTTTTTTTTTTTGGGTTGGAAATCATCAAGTGACCTCTCCCGCTCTGGGCGGAGCGGAAGGGCGTGTCAGACTCTTACTGACTAAAACCCACCCGTGTTCCTTCAGTTGCCTGTGCACCAGGGCCACGGTAACTCTTTCGAACAATCCGCAGCCCCGGCAGGCATCGGTCCTATCGGACCCCGTCAATTTTGCTGACATCTCTTTGAGGCGCGCGTGGAACACGACGCGCCGTCGACCCGGGCCTGGTCCTTACCGGACGGTGAGCTGCCCATTGCTCGCCGTCCGCTAGTGGCAAACCTAAGATCATCATTCTCCTGCCCTAATTCCAATTTATTTGGGGTCTTCTTCTTAGTCTTCATCTCGGTAGCCCCCCCCTTTCTAGCCATATCATCTTTCTGACAGTCCATCCATCGTACATTCGGTCTTCGCCTGCCCTAGTTCTACTAGCAAACAAAAAAATTGTTAAGAAAATTCCAGTTTAGCAAAAATCGTTCCTGCCGTAAAAAATGCAGAAGTCCTACAATCCCAGCAATACTGGCATTGGTACTAACTCGGCTAAAACCCCATAGTTTATAGGTAGTATCTACCTGTAGGTACAGTGAGCCTCAAAAAGATGGATACATCGACAAAAAATAATTTTATTTTCTACAATCTTTATTCCATAATATTGTATCATTGTGTAGCCATAAAACATATTAGAAAGAAATAAAGAATATACATTTATTTAGCACGGACTAAAAGTCACAGAACATTATTATTCTGTAAACAAAAATATTACAGCTACTCATTATGGAACACAAATTATAGACAGTCAAACGATTTTTTGTCGATGTATACCTTACGTCTCTTTAGAAAAAGAAGAAATAATAAAAATACGTATATTGAAACATGTGCATTATAAATGCTATGATTATAATATATTTGTCAACCTCTAAATATATAATAAAATGTTTAATACTATGTTATTCTAATAATTCAAATTTGTACAAATTTTGTACGAATAATTGTTAAGTTTGTTTAAGCATAAGTTTTATGTCATTTAGCGTTGAAAGATTTTGTCATCTAATTTTAATGAAATTTTATTCTGTTACATACCTAAGTTTAGATACCTACTTTATTGATTTTTGTACGCCGTCAACGGCAAAACATAGTGTATGTATACATATTTTATTTAAAACACCTGTTTTTACACCCACCTATGTTTTACAAAAAAGTTTGACTTAGACTTTGACTTTGACGTTTATTTGCGGTAAACATGACGCAGAGACAGAACGCAAACGCAAAAAAAGAACAAGTTGGGGGAAAATATGCTTCACATCCACGCAAAACGGCCATCGCTTAGCATAATGCTACGACCGTATGCGAGACAGAGCCCCGGCGCTGGCTGACTGTACGTACTCGGCTAAAACCCCATAGTTTATAGATGTAGCTACCTTAGTGGGAACAAGTGCATTCACTACGTCCTACCTCTACTAATTGAAATCGCCGTGAAAAACGCCTCTCTAGCACGACACGGAGGTACTATTGGTTTAGGAGATACTCGATCGAAAGTCACGCGACGAATTAAGGAGCACATTCACGATCAAATTTTTACGTAAAGCATTACAATGTTACTCTTATACTATTGTTATAAAGTATAAATTAGAATGATTGCCGAGAGTTGTTGACACACTCCTTTAGTATTAAAACGGTCTGTTTGACTTGATGTCTCTTCTAAACTATTTTCAATATATTATGGTTATTGATCATCATCATCTCATCATCTTCCTGTCCATGTTCCGTGTTGCTTGTGGTCAGCGCAATCCGTTGTCTTCTTCCATTCTCTCCTGTCAATCGTCACGCTTCTTCTTCTTCTTCTTCATTCCATTTATATATATTTTTTATTTTGGATGGGGAATCTTCAAATGACCTCTCCCGCGCGGGGCGGAGCGGAAGGGCGTGTCAGACTCTTACTGACTAAAACCCACCCTTGTCCGTGTTCCTTCAGTTGCCTGTGCACCAGGACCACGGTAATTCTTTCGAACAATCCGCGACCCCGGCAGGATTCCATTTATACCTGAATTTTAAATAAGCTTCAACCAGAATTCGGCCACTTCGTCGGCGTTAGCATTGGCCTCGCAAAGGTCTTCCATAGTGCAGTTGTTATTGCGTAGAAAGCACGACAAGAAGTGAAGCATCGTCTGTGATGTGGGCTCGTCTGTGATGTAGCTCCACAGTTACGCTTTCAATCACTCACTGATAAGACACGACAAAATACTCGTAGTACATATTACACTTTCTTTCAAGACCGTCAATTAGTTCTTTGAAATAATGAATATTGAATAACAATATTATTATATCCCACATTACATATACTCGTAATCCCACACCAAATCTCATGAAGTCGGAGGCAATAGGTCTTTATTGTTAAAAAGAAGATGCCTGCGACTGCATGAGATTGGGTGTAGGATTGGAGACAAAAATATGTCATCTTGTTTCCATCTTTTTTAAAGTTCACTTTTTCTCTCGGTTAGGTTTTTTGATTGTTTAAGTACGAGAATTAGCCTTCCGTTTGTTAACAAGTAGCACATGAGCTGCAGGCAACATACCACAGTAATTAGACGCAAAATAAAAAAGCAACCACCCACAGAAATAACTCCCTACTCCCCACAAAACGCAAGTACCAATAGAAATTATTCCTATTCGAAACCACGACCAATAGAAATGATGTATTCAACATTAGAACAACAGTAAGGGCTCTTGGCTTGCCCTGAACTCGCATAAAAAGGTATACCTTTTTTTCTCTCGGATAGAGAGAGTTGTAAACGTGGAGTTTAAATGTGCAGTGCCGAGTTGTCTCCCAGTAATTAATATCTATCGTGCAACAAGGAAATGTGGGGAATTGCTCGTGGAATTAATGATTCTCTGACCAATTTATTGACTTTGTGAATAGTGGTCAATGTGGAAATGTATTTGTTGGGCTGGTCCACAAATTTAAGGTCGCTCAGCGCGCTATGGAGCGCGCTATGCTTGGAGTTTCTTTGAAGAATAAAATCAGAAACGAAGTTATCTGGAAAATAACTGGAGTTACCGACATAGCTTGCAGAGTAAGCAAGCTGAAGTGGCTGTGGGCTGGTCATGTTTGTCGAAAGACCAATGGCCAGTGGAGCAGACGAGTCCTGAAGTGGAGACTGCTTATCGGCAAGCTTAGTGTGGTGAGCTAGATGGATCGACGACTTCAAAAAGGTGGCTGGGTCAGACTGGATGTAGAAGGCGGAGGACAGGGTGTTGTAGTGCAGCCTTGGGGAGGCCTATCTCCAGCAGTGGTCTGCGATAGGCTCAGTTGATTGTTAATAGTTGTTGACTTATTAATAGAGATTACGTCACGAGGATGAAATATTAATTGATGTATTGAGTATTTTCTTGTTTTCTAATCTAAAAGCTAACAATACACAATAACATTTGCAAATTGAAAACCATTAAACCGTACTACATTAGTGATTAATAATTGTTTATTGAGAGTATAAACTATAAATTATCTATCAGCAATGTCACGAAATGTGATCAGGAATAACCGGACAAATCTCTATTTGTATGACATAGTCTGGGAGCTAATTGATTATTATGCTAACTGTACGAATTCACTATAGAGCTTAGATCAGAAAGGTATGGTCATATTTAAGTGTGTGGTACGCACGAGGACATGTCAAGCTATACATTTCCAGTATAAGCTGACTTCTCATAGTACGAAAAGCCTATACAATGCGAGGTCAGATAAAACTAGAAATGTTATTTATTTTTATTTTTTTGATGTTGTAGCTTGATATGGCGTCGTATGTATAGACCATCAAATTGAACAACTTTGTCCATCGTAATCGCGAAAAATTATCAACTGTCCCTATATACAAAACTTATATAACTAATCGACCCATGTGTGGGAGGGTTGATAGTTTTATCGCGATTATGATTTTGGTTCCATGGAGAAAGTTGTTCAGTTTTATGGTCTGTACCACACCCTTAAATATGACCACACCTTCCTGATACACGCTGTACCCATATGGCATGCCGCATGTTTGTCAAATTTTTGTGGTCAAAAGAACACAATAATTAAATGAAATTAATCAAAAATAAACAAGAACAAACAAGAAAATTTAAAAAACAAGAAAAGGATAAAAATCCTTTTCTTGTTTTTATTTTTCCTACGAGTAACAGGAGAATAATTGAGCCGTGGTTTCTTTAATTTTGGCTACCTACATCTTCGTATCGCCAATATTCCTTCAAGCAAAAATCTTACCTATCTATTTGTAGGTACTCATTTTTACAAACTCATGAAATTATTATTTATTCATTAGTCATTTGGTTATTTTTCTACATTTATATCTGGATTTTTTATTGTAGGTACATATGAAAGAGTATTCTATCAATATTATCTTATTCTATTTTTGGTATCTACTAGCTCCCAAACTACATACAGTTTTGTTTGAAAATTCTGAATCAAGTGATAATTTTCATATTAATTCCGAACGACGCTAAAATCAAATTGCAATGCATACATTGATATTGATTATTAGTAACAAATACACGAAATTGAAGGTAAAATACAGCCCGAATCTGATATCTGCGGTTATTGCCAATATAAGCCAATTTTGGTTACATTTTGTGGGCAATGTGGTTAATAACAATATCATATTAATAGTCTTCTAATGATAAGTGTGTGTGTGTGTGTGTGTGTGTTATTGGGTTTTCCATCTGGAATTTCTCAGTAGCAGCCCGGAGTCTGGATTTGTGCTCGGTTGATGGCAATAGGCTCGCCCCTTATTACATGTGACTTAAACATGGCGAAATGTGGGTGTACTATAGGTACACCTCTGCCTAACCCTTCGGGGAATAAAGGCGTGAAGTTATGTGTTATGTGTGTCTAATGATAAGTATATGGTTTTGTGTTGGTTATTCAATATGATGATTATGAATTCGGTTGATTATAGGATAGGCAGAAATGTTGGTACACACGCACGTTTTGTTGGTGATGGTGTGGTTGGTATTCAGTCCCAAGTAATAAGGGCAAGTCTATTGCCCGCTTGGAGTCAATTTTACTCTAAATTTCGGGCTGCTACTGAGAATTTTCTAAAAGAAAATATCATACCTATTTAAAAGAGCTGTTATTTGATAAATTATTTTATTTCTGTAAGTAGGTTTGTACAAACACTTTAACACGTCAATCATATTTTTTAAACTGGATGAGGTCGGCGTTTACTATCTGACTACTCTGAGAAGAAAGGCCGAAACAAACTCAGAGGTCACAGTCTCTTTTAAAGTCCAGACATAATCTTGGTCAGCTCATGTGAAGACCATGTAGATTAGTGTCTGAAATGGTATTTTGAAGAAAGAACCACACAAATTGAATCTAGGACATCTAGTTTAGAAACTTAGTTCATAGGTGTAGCTTATGTTTGACCTAGATTATACAGGGTCAAATTAAATTAGCTAGCTAAACTTGACAGATGTGATGGGTATCGATATCTAAACATGAAAAACAACAAAAAATACTCGATACATTTTTTATGCGGGGTCAACGACCGTAGGTACTGTGGTTACTTGAAGTACCAGTTTTTTTGTGTAAACTTAACTAACGTGATAAGTATCGGTATCAAAACACGATAAAACCTAAACAACTGATTTTCTCAATTCATACTTCAAGTAACTAAAGTGCAAGGCGGTCGCTGACCCCATTTTTTTATCATAAAATCATTTTTCTTTTTGTTTTATCACGTCTGCGGAGTTTCGCTAGCTAATTTAATTTGGCCTTGTATATGCCTACTTGAAGCGCCCATAATTATAGGTATACCTACATTTTTATATTTTTCAAATTTTTCGCATCCAATTTCTTTCGCATTGTGTACCCCACTATTAAATAGGCGTTCATATGTTGTCTCGAATATACCTAGATATCAAAAAAAAACCTCCTACCTCATTGAATGGTGCCAAAACATTATGCTATACCTCTTAAATTCTTCCACAATCTGCAGAATCATACAGCGTCTGTTTGGCACCATCTTACTTAGCTAAAAGATTAAGTACGAAGCAATAATCTGACGCTGGCTCCTTGCCCATAATCTTTTAACTTAGCACTTAAAACTTCCATACTTAACACTAACTTAAAAATGTAGGGATGATGTATTAGGTACTCTGTTTGTGTATGATAACGTATAGTGCCCGGGCGTAAATGGCGTAAATATGGCTCATTTTTAGTAAAAGTTGTGTAAAAATGTAGTAAGTTGTTGTACACTAAGTTTCAGTTTGATTCATAGTTTTTTTACCCGACTGTTGTGGAGCCCAAAACGAGGGTAATTTTTTAAAAGTTTGTTATGTGTGATGAACATTTAGAGTACCTCTGGAGTACCCTACTGAGATTCTTAAACTTAGCTCAAGATTAACTAACCGCGAAATATTATTCAATTATACTACGGTCGGGCACCAAAATTCAGTACTTTAAAATCAGCAACTAACAAATCGGCAAATTATTCTGACATAATTTGTATGAAAATATTTTAAAGACCTGCATATCTTGTAATTTGACGTATCTCTTCCAGTACGCGATAATCTGGCCCATTTGCAACAGTAAAGCACCCCATGAAGCCTAGGCGAAAATTCGTGGGATTTGAGGAAACCCATTTTTTATGTAATTTTTAAAATTTCCCAGAATTCGTCACTAAATAATACTTTTCTCTTACTCTCAAATTCATTGGCCATCATTGCTATGCCATTGTCTACCTTATAATTTAACCTTCCGATGGATCCAGATTTTATAAAACATCAAATAGTTAAAGTTAAAGGAAGAAGTTTATTAACCATTTTTTTAAATCATCAACTTACATGAAGTTTCACACCTCATATCTAAAAACATTACAATGACATTACTGGTATAAATTACGGGGAATACATCTTTATTTAATTAGCTATCTAACGAGGTGCAATAGTTAAAAAAGTGTTTGGAGTTGCCAATGAAGCAATCGATAATGCTGGCAAAGGTCGAATTTGCAAATGGTTGAATTATTTAAAAATTGTGTGAAAATCGAATTAACTAGCTGGTTTATGCCATCCCATTACTTTTTAACGTTCCAGTAATCCATCACACGTTAGGCACCCAGGTTGTCGTGACCAGCGGGGTAATTACGTAACACACTAACCTAGGAATGGGTTTCATTTTGGCAGTCCAACAACATTCATTGCGTTTTTTCCGTTGTTAAGCAGACAAATTTTTCGAACATATGAAGCAATGGATTAACAATAGGCTTTTTTTTTTTTTTTTTTGGGTGGGAAATCATCAAATGACCTCTCCCGCTCTGGGCGGAGCGAAAGGGCGTGTCAGACTCTTACTGACTAAAACCCACCCGTGTTCCTTCATTTGCCTATGCGCCAGGGCCACGGGAACTCTTTCGAACAATCCGCGACCCCGGCAGGCATCGGTCCTATCGGACCCCGTCAATGGTGCTGACATCTCTTTGAGGCGCGCGTGGAACACGACGCGCCGTCGACCCGGGCCTGGTCCTTACCGGACGGCGAGCTGCCCATTGCTCACCGTCCGCAAGCCCGCGCCTACGGTGGCCGGGAGTCGGCAATCGACTCCCGACGCCCAGGGTGTCTCCTCCTCCTGCGGCGGCTAGGGGCGCGAGGGCGTAGAGATTGCCTCTCCCTCTCGCGCTCCGCCTCCTCCTTCGCGAGCATTACTGCTTCGCAGAAGGAGGTGACGGCTTCCCATTCCCTCTCGCTCCGTACCATGGCCTGAACCAGGGCCGGACGCGAGAGGTCGCCGCCGCCGATCGCCGCCACGAGGACACGGCGGTGCTCCGCCCAAGCCGGGCAGACCTCCACCGTATGCTCCACCGTGTCCTCCGGTCGATCCACACAATGGTAACACCCGGGCGTTTCCTCCCGCCTTATTCGAAACAGGAACCTCCCGAAACAGCCATGTCCGGTGAGGACCTGCGTCAGGCGGAAGGTGAGGACGCCGTGGCGCCTCTCAAGCCACTCCTCAAAGAGGGGTCTTACCGCCGCAATTGTGGCGTGCCCTGCGCTGGGTTGCGACAGTCGCACTCTCCATGCCGCCATGAGATCCCGCCGGAGCTCTGTCCGCTGTGCCGTGATTTCTCGCGGCAGCGGAGTTACGCCCCGGCGTTTCGCCTCCTCGCGCCACTCCCAAACGTGCGCGAGGACCTTTGCCTCCAGATCCCACGGCGGTAATCCGGCAAGGAGGCTCGCCGCCTCGCAGGAGACCGTGCGGTATCCCCGTACCATCCGGATGGCCATGACCCTTTGGGACGCGTTCAACCGGCGGGCTGGCCGGAGCCTCAAGGAACGCGCCCACACCGGTGCCCCGTAAAGGGCCATGGACCGCACGACCCCCGCGTAGAGCCTCCGGCAGGAGGCGTTTGGCCCCCCCAGATTGGGCAAGAGCCGCTTCAAAGCAGCCCCGGCCCGCTGCAGTCTGGGAGCCAAACGTCGGAAATGCTCCACGAAGTTCCACCGGCTGTCGAGGACGAGTCCCAGGTACTTCATCGTCGACTCGACGCCGATGTGAACCCCTCCTACCGTTATTTCGGAACCCGACAGTGGCGCGTTCCGAGGACCATGAAAACACATGGCCTCGGACTTGTGCAAGGCCACCTCGAGTCCCAATTGCCGGATCCTCTCGACGACTGTCGCAACCCCGCGTGTCATCAATTCGGCCGCCGCCTGGTGCGACCTCCCCTGCGCCAGGACTAGCGTGTCGTCAGCGTAGCACACCACGCTGACGCCGCTAGGGAGGTCGGCGCGCAGCACCCAGTCGTACCCGATGTCCCACAGATGCGGCCCTAGGACCGATCCCTGTGGGACACCGCACGACATCTCTCGCCGGTTCCATTCTCCCTGGTGACCGGGGTAGATTACCGCCCTATCCGTCAAATAGGCCTCGACTACACGACAGAGGTAGGTCGGCATCCGGTGATACCGGAATGCCTCCCGGATGCAACTCCAGGGCAGGGTATTGAAGGCGTTGGCGATGTCTAGAGACACCGCCAAGACGACCCCACCCCGGGCCACAGCATCCTCTGTCGTGAGGGCTCGCACGCGCATGATGGCATCCACCGTGGAGCGCCCCCTGCGGAAACCAAACTGGCTCTCCGCCAAATCCGGCCCCACCCGCACCAGCTGCCCGACGAGGCGGTCTGCAATGACTCTTTCAAAGAGCTTGCCCACCTCGTCGAGCAGCACGATGGGCCGGTAAGCGGACGGAGAGTCCGCCGGGCGCCCCGGTTTCTTAATGAGGACCAGTTTCCCCGTCTTCCAACGAAGTGGGAACTGGCCCTCCTCCAAGCATGCGCTTAGGAGCCCTCTTAGTCGAGGCCCGAGAGCCTCCGAGGCCAGGACCCAGGCTTTTCCCGGTAAGCCGTCGGGTCCTGGGGCGGTATTTTTGGCACTCAGCCTACGTACCGCCACTCTCAACTCTACCTCGGTCACCTCAGGAGCAACGTCGTCATCGTCGGTCATGTGGTCCGCAGTTGGCACCGCAGGAAGCGGAGCCATGGGCGGGGGAGTATGCTCCCCCCGCGAAGGGAACAAAGCGCTCACCACGCCCTCCACGAGCTGGGGCCGGAGACTCTGCGTCAGCGGGGGAGCCCATGGGCGGAGTTTCTCCCGCACCACCATTAACAATAGGCTTCAAAGTGATTCAGATTGTGATAGATAATGTGTTACGTAATTAGGGTGCAGGTCACAAGTCGTGGAACGGCAGTTAAATTTTTAACTTGACTCACGGTCTACTTGCTGGTCGCAGTTCACTTGTCACTTGTCCGTCTTGTGATTTATTTGAAATTACATTGACGAAGATTCCTCGTGCGTAAACAAAAAGAAATAGAGAGGCTCCTCAATTTTTTTTCATTAGCATGGAAGGCCGTAAGGAAATGTCTAATGTCATGATAAATAAAGGTTTTTTTTACAAAAGCTTTAAAAGCAAACGTAATGTCAAACTGTTAAGAATACACGCGAATAAGTGACAAGTGAACAGTGACCAGCGAGTAGACCGCTAGTCATGTTAATTCTTAGGCGCGGGCCACGCAGAAGAATCATAAGACGAGAACGGGACGCAGAGGCGGCGTCCATTTCACGTATCTTCATTAATCTTCGTACAAAACGTATTAAGACGATCTGTCGATCGAACTAATTAAGTTCGGTAACAATAGAAAAGTAATTGTGTCTCATTAGCGACAGTTGAGCTGATAAAGAAACGACAAGTCGCAGGCTCGCCATCTGCATACTATTTCCGCGTCTGCGTCCCGTCCACGTGTCACGTCTCTTCTGTGTGGTCTGCTCCTTAAAAGCCGGTCCCCGACTTGTGACCTGGTGATGACAACCTGGGTGCCTAACTTGTGATGGATTACTGGGAGGTTACAAAGTAGTGGGATGGTATAAATCAGTTAATTAATTCGATTCTCACACAATTTTTAAAAAATATTTCTTCCATTTGCAAATTCGACCTTTACCAGCATTATCGACTGTTTCATTGGCACCTCTAAATATTTTTTTTTGTTTTTTGTGGTTTGTACGCTAAATGCCATATTAAAACTTTGAGGTAACTGGTGTGAAAGCTCATGTACGTAGATGATTTTAGAAAATGTTTAATTAACTTCTTCTTTTAACTGTTTCATGTTTTAGAAAATTTGGTTACATCGGAAGGTTTTGTTAAAGTATTAGGTGCCCAATGGCATTGCAATGAAGGCCATTCAATTTGAGAGTTTAGAGAAAAATAATAAATGGGTTTTCTTGTATCCCGTGAATTTTCGCCTAGGCTTTATATGGTGCTTAATTGTTGGAAATGGGTCACACTATCACGTCCTGGAAGGAATACGTCAAATTACGAGTCACCCTGTATATTTATTGTAAACAATATTCGCACCCCTCTTATGGTTATATAGTGTACCTAATCCTATATTTTGTAACATTCTATAAACCTGTGTTATGCAAATAAATGAATTTGAATCACTCTTGGAAGCTCCCAGTTACAAATGAAAAAACTCAAAAAGACAAAAATACCTATCCTCTCATAAAAACCTCTTTCCTTACATTTCACAATTCCATTTTACCGACTAAAATATCAGAGCGTACTCAAAAACCACTTAGCACACGGAAAAATCTATCCCACTAGCTATAACCCGGTGAACAGGCAAGCGCTATCGATAATTGACAACTTCCTTACTACCGTGACATCACTACACGAACAAAAAGTGCTCCGGTATCAATTAAAACGGACTGTGGAGCGATTAGTGGTGGGACACGATAAAAAATGTCGATGTTTTTTACGCTTTTTCGACTGTTGTACACTAATTAATTTTATGGATTTTGTTTCGTGTTTACAGTATGAACGTGGAACGCTTGTTGGGTTGCATCCGGTTTTGGGAGTGGCCTTTGTTCAGACAACCAGCCTGGTTGTCATTCAGTCAGTGATACGCAAAATAGGCAGATGGATATTGTGGAAAATAAAAGGTTTTTTCGTAATTTGGGAGCAGTTAATAGACCCTTACATAGTGGTGCCGTTAATGAAGTACCAGGGAAGCCACATGTGCAGAAGGAATTATTGCCAAACTTCCTTGTCTTCAACGTAGTCTTTAATCTTATCATATGCATTTTTGCTATGGATACGTTTGATGTGGGTTTTGAACTTTCCTTCGCTAAGTTCTGTAACTGACTTTGGCAACTTGTTATAAAAGCGGATACTGTTTATAAGAAATGACTTGCTTGTTTTAGCTAATCGATAGAAATAGGTCGGATAGTAACACTTCTCCGGACGATATATTTTCCTATCCCAGCTATGTTTGTGTAGGCGTCTAGTGTAACCAATATTCTTTAGGATGAATAATCCTTCATTAAACTTACCAACTTAGTGTGAACCCAAAAAGATTAAAGTACTTTACTATACATTAAAATAAAATCAACATAGGCAAACACTCGTTCCAAAGCTTAGATTTATACCCATTTAAATGTTACCAGCCCTAAAAATGCAAATTGAAATTCGGGATGCCAAATTGAAATGAATAACGAATGTAGAAAATAATATATGAGTTGTTTTAAACCGGTGATTAAACCTAACGCTCTATTCAGGTTAACGTATGTATATTTATAATCCCGTGGTTAGTTTTTATTTATTTATCAGCTGTTTTAGCGTTACTATAAATGTTCGGAATGTAATTTTATCGACAAACCGTTTGTTAAGCATTACGTTTTTGGCATGCCCGTTTATTTGAGTTATTTAGTTTATACCTGTATTCTCTTTGGTACTGAAAGGTTTGGTCTTTGGACTGCCTCTCTGGTCTAGTGGACGCAAGCGCTACTGCTGAGCATGAGGTCCTGGGTTCGATTCCCGGGTCGGGCAATGTGTTATTGGGGTTTTTCATCTGGAATTTTTCAGTATCAGCCCGGAGTCTGAATTTGTGCCCGGTTGATGACAATAGGCTCGCCCCCTATTACATGGGACTTAAACATAACTGGCGAAATGTGGGTGTACTATAGGTACAGCTCTGCCTAAACCTTCGGGTAATACAGGCGTGATGTTATGTGTAAGTTATGAAAAACAAATTCTTTGAACAAACCGGGCAAGCTGCCAACTCCTTCACAAAAATAAAGAAGAAAATCTATCAATCATACGTTTTACAGCCCTATCAGACTCACCTAGACATCTTTACGACATCGATTATAATTTGTATGATAAATCATGTAATTTCCCATCAATTTAACGCGCAACATAATTGACATTAATCGTATTATTGTCAATGCTAACCATGGTATTTAATACTGCTGTTTACCGAGCATTCAATGGTTTATGTCACGCGAGCTGTGTTGCCAGGAAAATGAATAAATTCGTTGATTTGAAAAATATTACACACATAACGTAACATCACGCCTATTTTTTTTCGGAGGGTTAGTTAGAGTTGTACATTGTACAAATTTCTCCAGTTATGTTTAAGTCCCATGTAACAGGGGGCGAGCCTATTGCCATCAACCGGGCACAGATCCAGACTCCGGGCTGCTACTGAGAAATTCCTGATGGAAAACGAGGCAGTAAAATAATATTAACTGGTTTTAGTCTTGTCGCAGTCAAAAATAATTGTCTGATTATTAGAGAAAGAAAAACAAGCTTTTTTCAATGTTCGGTTACTTAAATTTATTTATTCAATAGTTTCTGTACACACTTATAAACAAACCATAAGAAAAGAACAGAAAATATGTACAAAGATGGTGTTTATTAAAATTTCTAAACAAATTTCTTCTAGGAAACCTACGATAAGAGAATAGATCAAAAAGAGACGTAGACACCGTGTGTAAGAGTAGAAAAGAAAATAAATTACCTACACAAAACAATTGACTTGTTTTTAGAGTAAATTAGCTGCATGCCATAGTGGGTTCAATGGTTCAGCATCTGCTCCACATACGGAAAATTCATTCAAAATACAGGAAAAAATCCTACTGCGTAGGTATCGTTTTTTAGGAAAAAACTTGATCCCCCGAAGCAATGAGTGAGCAGTGGTGATCAATGTTAGTTTCAAGACGTACAAAAAGAAGGCAAGGAAGAAAGAAAAGAAAGAAAATAAATTTATTTGACCCAGGATAGAGCACACAATCACACATAAACAAAAAATATTTAAAAAAAAAAACACTTAAAAACAGTAATGTGTTCCTCACGACTGCGCCAAACAGGCCCAGTTCATCATAAATGTCAAAGGGCAAAAATCTGTGCAGTGAATCTATTATATATCAATTTTATGACGTATAACATCAGCCTGTAATTGTTGGTCTAGTGGTCGCAAATGCTATTGCTGAGCTGAGCTGAGGTCTTGGGTTGATTCTCGGGTTGAGGTCGGGCATAATGTTATTGTGTTTTCCCATGAGGAATTTCTACGTAGTGGCCCGGAGTCTGGATTGGTGCCCGGTTGATGGCAATAGGCTGGCCCTCTATTACATGAGACTTAAACATAGCTGGTGAAATGTGGGTGTACTATTGGTACACATCTGCACTGCTCACCAATATTATGAAACTACGTTTACAATGCTACGTTGAGCTCCTTAAGTTCTGAGTTGAGCTGCACGATTACTGACAAATGCGTGCACTGACTGGACAGGTCCACTCATTCTGTGTGGTTTTTCCTCAAAAGACCATTTCAGACTCAAATCTACATGGTCTTCACATGAGCTGACCAAGATTATGTCTGGACTTTAAAAGAGACTGTGACCTCTGAGTTTGTTTCGGCCTTTCTTCTCAGAGTAGTCAGATAGGAAACGCCGACCTCATCTAGTTTTAAAATATGATTGACGTGTAAAAGTGTTTGTTCAAACCTACTTACAGAAATAAAATCATTTATCATTTATCAATAATAATCTGTGCAAAATAGTAGATTATACAACAAGTGAAAAACAAGGGAATTTAATTCGAGGGACTAAGTTGGATCCCGAGAGCAGCGAAGGATTCTAGATTAAAATCATGAGCGGAGCGAGGGATATAAGGACCGAGAAGAATGTTTTTTTTTCGAGATTTGGGTACTCTACTTTTTATCATTGACTGCGAGAAAATAAATAATAGTACATGTAGTATTTATATTTATCACATTTTATTATATCATCGGTAATAAGAGAACAAAGGATTAAAACATAAACATTAAAAAATTTTAATGAAATTAGAACAGCTTTCGATTTGAGTACGATATTTAAAAAAAAAATGTGTAGCTCTATGGAATAGCTCCATTTAGCCAGCCAGTAGGTAATTTCAGCACGTTTTATTTATTTTTTGTACTTAATTCGTATAATTCGTGCTTGTTCCAAATTCAAAATGATTTTATTCACTCAGTGGCTAAAAGAGTTTTATTCACTGTTATCGATGAATCAAAAGCCCTTTTTCGAGTGGCAATGGTAAAAATAATATTGTGAATACAAAAACTATTTTCAGCCTTTGTTTTGCATAAAAACCCCGATCGTGCATAATTAGTACCTATATGCGTGAGTTAATTCCTTCATACATGTGAAGGCGAGTGCCTCGTTATGCCGTTTGTATTAGATTTTCATACTGATAACATATTATTTGCTCGAGAACTTAGCATTACGAGTCATAATAATTATTGCAGCGTAATTAGTGAGGGATTATAAAAGTGGAAAGTAGTGATTGTGTTGAGTACCTTTATAGATGTTTGTGGGTAATTTGTTCATGCTGAGGTCTTTTTTCGGATCGGGGAACGTAACTTATAAAGAATTTTGAGTGCTTTAAAAACATATTCTTAGGTTGGTGATATTTGCCCTATTAGCCTTATCTCCTAATCATCTCATCAAACCGAAAAGATTATGCTTCGTATACCTAAGTCATAATACTGTCTCAGATCCTGTTTTTGACTTTAAACGGAGTCTTAATATTTTCCTTTAAAACAAAACCTTGCCAGAGCTTATTCTGTACCTACATCTCTCAGAATTCACTCTTTCAAAGTAATTATTCCCTTAAAAAGATTTCCTATAATATTATAGTTTAATTTTCTACTATTTTATTTTCATCAGCTGGCAACATTAGCACTTTAGCGCAGATAAAAAACGCGATTGTTTTCTTTTCCCATAATTCGCTACCTATTACCGTGACGTAATGATGTGGCGTCAATCATCGTCAATTTGTGACTAGAGGTGTGCTAATTTTATCTATAATTCCAATTAATCAATTAATAAGGTACTCGTACTTTTTATAAATAAGTATTTTGTCGTCTTAATATGATTGTCTGTGTAGCCTAATTATCACGTTAATAATTAATGATTTGTTGTCTAATTAGTTAGATGTACCTTAACTCATTTACCCACTAATTCATTTCTTATGATCCGAAAAATGTTATTAAGATACTATTTTCGTAGTGATAAAAGGTATCACAAATTAATGAAAGAAAACGTAAGGGATAATAATATCACAAATGATACCTAATTTTTTTTTGTAAACTGTAACATTTTTATTTATAAAACAGAACTTATCGCAATTTTTTTTAATGTATACCTTAATTATGTCCCAATGCTGGGCAAAGGCCTCACCTTTTGCGGAAGGCCTGAGGGAGGACATCGCTGTCCAGGTTAGACTACGGAGAAGGTGGTTTGATGAACTGATAATGTTTGCAGGGCCAACATGGCCAGAGATCGCACAAGACTGTTTGGAAGATCAAGAGATCTTTTCGTGATCGGCAAGAAATCCTGTGGAAGGAGATAAAATTAACTTCTATAAATTTAAAACAAAAAAATACAATATGAAATATGTATGTTTCGCAACTGCTGTAAAATAGATGTGGAACATTCTAGATTTACACTCCAATAAAAAGAGATTTTACAACAAATCAGTTTGAAATGCTAAGATTGGTATCCATTTTATCGATATCGACTTTGTAATACCAACATTTTTATTGGTACTAAGACCTGACATTAAAATGTTGCAGAATTTATAATATCGAGTGGAGCTGACGAATGGAATTTTCATTCTGGTTTCGATGTAACGAATAAATGGATTAGGTTGATACATTTTTGTGTACTCTTTTTGTACCCGATTTGCAAAGCTAAGTGGTATGAATTTTGAAGGTGAACGTGTGTTTTTTAATGGTTTATTTGCTTGTCAAAAGTTCATAGTTATTTTACACGATTGCTGTTTGCAGCTTTTCCGCAATATTAATATAAAAAATATTTTGATTCATAAGAACTCATAAAAAATTGTTGTAATAATATGTACTCTATGTGGGTCCTACATAGGTACATATATCTATACTAGCTTTTGCCCGCGGCTTCGCCCGCGTGGAGGGCGGAAATTATCCCACGGGAACATATTACCGGAATAAAAAGTATCCTACGTGTTATTCCAGGATATAAACTATCTGTGTTCCAAATTCCACCCAAATCCGTTCAGCAGTTTTTGCGTGAATGAGTAACAAACATTCATCCATCCATCCTCACAAACTTTCACATTTATAATATTAGTAGCTTTTGTCTGCGGCTTCGGTCGCGTTAATTTAGAATTTGACAATCAATTCGGGTTGTTCGGGGAATTATAGAGAAGGATGAAAAACCGGTCTATCGACCCTCTAGAACCACAAAATATATTAAGTACCTCCTTAAAAAAAAAGAAAAACAAACTCTTAACACACTACTAAAGTTTCTATGATAATATAATTCAATTATGATTCGAAAGACACGTGGCGCCATCTATTATCATAACAACGTTATTGTTGTCGTCCTCGGGAACAGTACTTTTTTTCGGGACGAAAGGTACCCTATGTCCGTTTCTGTACACCTGACAATGTATATGCAACATTTCAGGATGATCGGTTCAGTGGTTTAGGCGTAAAAAGGTAACAAACAAACTTACTTTCGCATTTATAATATTAGAGTTAGGATAGTAGGAAGTAGGATTTAGTGAGTTATAAAATCTAAAGGTTATTAGAAGATACAAGGCATCACCAAATACACGTTTATCATGCCTGGCCATACGGTGAATTCCTTAACCAATGTTTATTCTGTGTGGTAAAAATAAATATAATTAAAAAAAAATAATAACATAAATACTACAACTTAATTAAATCCATGATTATTTTTTAACTTAGTTTTGTAATCAACTTAGTACTTGTCTTTTAACTTCATTGTAATTGTTAAAAAGTGTATGCGTTTAAAGACATGGACATACACTTATTTTTTTCAAATTGTTTATTAATTAACAAAACAAAATGTAAACACAAACATCACAAAAATCTCATTAAGATTGTCCGAATGTTGATACAATTTTAAGCAATCTGAATACTAACATAATAATCATTATTAATTTATGGTTAACATTTAGTCTATAAAACATTGTGAGGTAGTTAGTGAATAATAACTAAAAAAAGTACAAATTCGACGACAGCGCGGGTCAGGCATCCCATCGATGCTAATTACAAATTGAATGAAATTTAAACAGGGTGATGCATTTTCAAAGAGAATCAATGAATTTTTTGTATTTATTTTTATAATTAGTCTTTGTTTTATTTCCAAGTGATTTTTTTTGAACATCCTTAATTGGTTTAAGTATATAGTTGTAGGTAGTTAGTAGGTAACAAGATCCAGACACACATTTTCTATAATTTAGGTCACACAATTATCGGGGCAATTCCTTATAGTAGATGTTTACGAACACATCCGCTAATAAATATATTTTTTCAGTTATCTCATACAACTTTCACGTAGGTAAAGCTGAAAATAGTTTACCTATTCTATTTTAGTTCTCCCAGACGATTTTCAATGGATACTAAATTACATTATTTAATAGTAAACCGAAACGGGTTAAACCTTGTTTATAAATTCAGAACTATGACAACGATTGAATAAATTATCTATTTTGTCTTTGAAAGCTAAACCAATTATGACTTTAGGTAACAAGGGAAACTCAGTGTCTGTTTTAGAAAATCAAGAGGTACAGGAAATCTATGAACTGGAGAATATTGGTTTTGTTTCTTGTAAAATATCATTTTATTAGGTACATAGGTATTTATATTTTGCGAAAGATTCCCAATCGCCACTACACTTGAATACATTTATTATGACCTTGCTAATAGAAGTTTCGTCAAAGATTTTTTTAAGTAAAGAAATATAGAACAGTAAAAAAACACCTTTAAACTATAAATAAGAGAAAACAATGCTTTTCTGATGGACAAGATGGACCGATGACCTGGTGAAGGTTGCGGGAATCCGTTGGATGCGAGAAGCACAAAACCGGTCGAAGTGGCGTTGCTTGGGGGAGGCCTATGTCCAACACTGGACGTCTTTCAGTTGAAATGATGATGATGATGATGAAGCTTTTGTAGCGGCATCTACAACGCCACATGCGAGCTACGCGTCACACTGACGTCACGCAAAATTCTGCATCGCGCATGCAGAGTTTACCGCGCAACTAGCATAATATACAAAGTCCCGACATCAAAAACTTCGGGCAGTTGCCCACCAGACATGACACCCGTCTGGTCTGAGGATCCTCCCTTTTCCATGGAGGTATGAGTGAACTTTACACCCTGTTCCTCATACCTCTATACTGGTGACCCGGAATATGAACGTCAAAGGGGCCTCAGCTCAGCAATAATGTCAGATGACAACACAAGGTTACCACCTGTTCGCGGATTGTTCGAAAGAGTTACCGTGGCCCTGGCGCATAGGCAACTGAAGGAACACGGGTGGGTTTTAGTCAGTAAGAGTCTGACATGCCTATCCGCTCCGCCCAGAGCGGGTGAGGTCATCTGATGATTCCCGATACAAAAAAAAAAACACCCGGTGCCCTTCGTAGTGTGCCCTGCGCTGGGCGTGAGGACTTATTGCACTCACGGACACACAATACTCTCCAAAGACACACATAATAAATCTCCATTTGTTTTATAGTAATACTCTTCCTCTCAGTTTTTATAATGTACGTAAGTGCAATTTAATATTGTAATTTTAAGGGTGTGAGCCTGGAGACCTGTCATACAGATCCCGAACCCAGTATAGACTTTAGCTCTCACAAAGGTTTGAATCTGCTAGTAACTTAGATACTATGAACCAAATATGTACCTTTTTGAGAGAAATAAATTATTATTACTATTACACATCACACCGATAAAATTACATAGGAATAAACGTTCATCTGCTCCTTTGATGAAATTTTTCGATCTTTCGGTAGGCGAGTGAAAGATGCCGAGTGCCGAAATCCAACATCGTTGGATCGGTTTACTAATGAATTCTTTTTTTGTTCAGACGTTACCCTTCCAGTGAAAGATTCCGAATGAATGACAAAAAGTGAAGCATCTGATATCTGCTTTATATATATATATATATATTGTATTGTATTGTATATATATATTTGTAAACCTAGCGATTATTATTATTTTTTTTTTTTCCCATAGTTAATCTATGAACAGCGTCGTGGGCTACAATATTGTATATGTGTTTTGTGTATTTCAGATTTCATGTTTTATATTGTAGCTGTTTGTTGTTCCATTTCAATAAAAAAAAAAAAAAATAAAAAAAAAATACTTTCAAGCAAGCTTTTAGTTTTTTTAGATACTCCGTCCAAATACTGACACATGATAAATTATATTGGTTCTAGGCCCAAAATGTTATAATTGACATATAAATTAAATTAACATCCACTTCGCAATATCGTCGTAGACGGTAAGTTAAGTAAAGTAACTACTTATATCATCCAATTAAAATAATGTAGAGGAAAATTAAGTTATTATTGTAACATTGAACAGGGTTAGAGTTTGCTAAGTTTCGCGTAACTTAGATTTTAAGTGACAACAATGACAGAAGAGCTAATTGATAGAAATTTTTGTTAAGAGGGCGCACAACGGTCCACTAGCGCCACTCCTTTAAAAAAAATATTATGTCGTATTTGAGAAGGAATTATGAGTAACGGCTTATAAGGACCCTCGGTAAGTGTGTCTAGAATGTTCTAATACCTTTTATAAAGTTTCATATTGAGACATGAAGCAACAAAATACGATCTAGAGGAATGTGGCCGCTTTTCTTTAGATAGAATTTTGTTGCTTCGTGTCTCAATATGAAACTTTATAAAACATATTAGAAAGTTCTAGACACACTTACTGAGGGTCCTTAGAAGCCCTTATTCATAATTCCTTCTCAGTCACGAGATAATCTTTTTTTAAAGGAGTGGCGCTAGTGGGTCGCTGTGCGCCCTCTTAAGGAGTAAGCCAAACAAGCTAACCAACTCAAAAATATTTGCGAGTCTATTATAGAAAATCTATGCTAATATAGGTACTAATTATACTAATACTATTACAACATGTATCAGAAAGATGTGGTCATATTAAACGGTGTAGTACAGACCGCCAAACTAAACAACTTTCTCCATGGCACCAAAATCGTTATCGCGAAAAAAAAATTCAACTCTCATATAAAACTGTAATTCCTACTCGACCCAAATGTGTGGGACGGTTGATTATTTCTTCCTGTTACTTTTCCACGCCTTACCGGCTGTACGGATTTGGATGAAATTCATCACACGGAGAGACCATAGCTTGGGCGAGGATGAAGGTTAATAATTTATCGTGTTAGTACGTTCTCTTGGAATAATTACCGACCTCCAATTGGGCGAAACCGTGGGCAAAGGCTAGTCTTATATACAGCAATACTCAGACCTAGGACAACGAATCTGTAATTTCACTTATTTGACAGAATTAAAAATAATTAAAAACGGTATTTATTCATTCTCAGCTAACGCAGCTAACCACACAGCCCTAAACAATCGATACCAAAAACCGATACTGAACACACAGTCACATCACTATTCAATCAGCTAACTACGACACCACTCGTCGGTCAACTCGTTAATTAGAGAGCCAACAAACTGCCGGGTAATTTAGTTAACTACTGTATTTGTTGGATCATTAGGATTAAATACTATGTGGGAAGAGAGTTGCATGTATTTTTGAGTGAGTTGTTGGGTGAAAAAGAAAAGAAAGAAAGAAAGAAAAATTGTTTAGGTATTCTGCACAAATAAAACGCACATTACAAAAAAAATTACACAGTTACACTAAAGGCAAAATCCCAGAATAAAATAAAAAATAATAAGAAGTAATTATAGTAAATACTTTGGTTTTATACTGCCCCTGATTTCCAAATATAGTTATTATTTTCATCCATATGATGACTTATCAGACGGAAATTGCCATAACCACAAAATTTTGAAAACACATACGAAATGTCATTAGTAGCACAATGAGCCTTATAACATTTCTGAATTTTATTTAAAAAATACCAAGGTAGAAATATAAGGCCCACTTGCACCGCAAATCACTTATTACGTTTGCCCCTCCACAATGACTTTTTTAGAACATCGCTCTATCTCTGTTGATCGTTTGAAGATGACAGTGACAGTTTTTTTTTAATATGTTTAGCTGCAAACACATTACAGTGCGGCTGAAGAGAGAATGCGTTCTTGACATCTGTCAGTTTCATACAAACGAATACGTGTTTTGCGAATTTGATCTTTATTAGCTACTAGAATTCTCGCACTGACAGGTGTCAGGAACGCATTCTCTCGACGGTTGGACTGTAAATGAATTGTGGTGCAAGTGGGCCTTAGTGTGTTAGTGTTTATTTTAATTAGTAAAACACGATATTTTAGATAGGCTAACAGCTGTTCCTTCCTAAGTGTCGGCGATTTTGGACCATTGCAGGTCCCACAATATTTTTCCCAACAACACTAACGCAAGAGTTAACGTTTCATTCTAAAGGATTAACCCTACCAACTGTAGCGGAAACGTAAACAAGTGCGTGTCACACATGCATTAACTTGAACCCCGCGTTTGTAACCCACATAATGCTTGTAAATATTTAATAGGGTTGACGAAGTTATTTGCGTTGGTGCTCGTCTACAAAGTTTATATGGAGTCGTTTGCAAGATAACTGGGTTTTATTATTTTTTAGGGTTCCGTACCCAAAGGGTGCCAACGGGACCCTATTACTAAGGCTCTTCTGTGCATATGTCTCTATCTTTTGAACCGTAATAAGTAGACACTTGAAATTTTCCCAGAGTGTAAATTACTATCGCTATAACAACAAATAATAACAATAAAATCAAGTAAAACATTTACGGGGGTCCCCATATAAGAAACCAAAAAGATGTAGTGTTAAATGCACGAGTTCGACTCGTACTAGCCCGCTTTTATTTTCTTTTGTCGAGCTTTACTAGCGCCTGTTTTGCGCGAAGATAGTCGTGTTCTGTTTCATCTTATGTATTTTTATATTTTGAGTTGGTAAAAAAGGTGACATTATCTAAGAATTCAAACTAAGAAAACGAATTCAAATATTATGTACACAATTTAAAAAATATATATTTTGCGATGACGGTGTATCGCCCTATTATGTAGCCTTATTATATTGTGCTTTTAGGTACAATATAAAAGAAAAGTAAAAAATATGGTCAGGTTTACGCTTGCTCCATTGTCTTTTTTGATATTGACTTCTATATAAATTCTATATATTCTTCTGCAAATTAGCGATACGACCAACCATTGTGTCACCCTCTGTAAAATTTCTACATTTACGTCTGTAATTCGCATGTTGTTCATAATAAAGAGTATATATTGTATTTAAATTTAATTAGGAAAATTAAAGCATTTCTAAAGACACAGAAACAGTAATATCTGTGGTGTTCACAACGTTATAGGAAGTATTCGAGTAGGTAAATTAAACAACAATTCGCTGTACAACAGCAGAGGTCACACGTCCGCATCGTTCGGGTCCCAGCAAGCTAGTGACCACTCTGCGGACGTGCGCCGCTGCGCTAATTTATTATGTCGGTACGCTACAACATGTAGGTACCAAATAAGAAATATTTATTTATTTATTTATTTTATTATTTATGTACACACAGTAAAATAGATACAGATACGGCATATTAGTATTAAGTACAAAGGTACTGCTTATTTCTTAAGAAATTTCTTCCAGCAGACCTGCGAATGGAGAAATGAAAAAGAAATGTAGACAATACTGTGTGAGAACAAGAAGAGAAGAATTTGATTCGTGACGTCTTAAACTAGAATATTAAATATACTAACATATAATGCAAAATAAAAATAAAATATACTTAAATAAACACATAATGCTAAAATAAATAAATGTATATATATAAATATAAAATTTATCGTGACATCCTGCATGCTTAATTTGCATGTATACGCATGTTTTGACAAATAAAATTGTCTTTATTTTTATCTTTAAAATATCCACGTTACAAAAATGAAAAACAAACTAAGTCACTAGCAAGCCTATAAACTCGTAAATGAGCTTGTACCTACTAAAAAAGCCACTGATAAAAAATCAGCGTCAAATGAACAAGTAAAACAAGTAAAGTGTTCAGTGGTCTGTTGACTAATTAATTGATTCGACTGACTAGCTTGCACCTGCAGTCGCCGGGTTGAGTAGGGATGGGACACTGTATGTATCGATATCGATAAAATTTTGTATCGATAAATGGAGCGGTGATATTTTTCTTTGATGTGCCTGATTGTGGCCCAGTTTATTGTAGACTGTGTTGATTGATGCGTTGTTATGTTATAACAGTGTTAAATTTATTTTAGTTTATAATAAATTATTGTTTCAGATTCTGATTTTAAATACGAAAACATTGCCCTCATAAATTAAGTTAATAAATTACAGGAAGATAATAAATACGCGGGATAAAATTAGAGAAACGTTTAAATATGTCATGCAATAGAATAGAATGGAATATTATTCATTTATAGTTGCTGCAGTTATTTACAAAGTTGGTAAAAATTAAGAAACGTGTGAAACATAATTTTATATGCGTATTTTTATATTCCACGGTATTAAACTAAAAAGATTTCATCTGAAATAAATAAAGAGTTAAATTCACACCAGAGGAAAGAGTCAAAAATATAAAAGGATGATGACCACTCGAACAAATTACGGTTCTCGACAGATTGACAAACAGACTGATGCATTTAATAAATATTTTAACAAAAACCAACAGAAAGACATCATAAATAATTCATTGTTACGAAGCGCTTCAATCCAGTTCAATCCAGATTTTTAATTTTGATATTCAATTTAATTTTCGTCGCTCGAATTTTAACGAAGATGTCCTTTTAGTTACTTATTTTGTGTTACGTAATTGTTCGTCATGTTCTTAAGGCTTAGTTCCAGGTCGTACAAAGGGTAATTAAGTCTCTCTTTTGAACATAATCTGCTTTATTTGAAAATTCACTACCAACTTAAAAAAAAAACCAACCAAGATATTTTCTTATTCAAACTTTGTCGTGTCATCATTTCTTTTTGTAACGAAAATTCCCGCCAAAAGAATTCGATAACAAAAATGAAACACTTCGAAAAAAGAACTCGAGTAATTTTACATTCGAACAGCATCGTGTAAGCGGTCTCTAATGAGAGAGAAACTTCATTGTCTCTGCAAAAGAAAAGATTATTATGTTTCTCTTAGATTTTACTGGAGTTTTTATTTAAAAAGGAAGAGTATTTTTTTGTTGAGAGTTTCCTGAAAAAGTAAAAAGCACGGAGAGATACTTGACCTGTGTGATGTAAAGTCCACAACACTTCGTGGTCATGTGATGTGTTTTTGTTTCTTTTGTGTACGAGTACTTTATGGAAGCTGATTCTTAGGTACACACGATGACATATCAAGTTATATAGGGTGACTGATAATTAGTGACTGATACTTAAACACATGTTTGTACTCATCATAACAAACAACTTTCCCAAAGAAACGATTTTTTTTATTTACCAAAGCCCATGACCCCAATCATCCTAATAGAATATTGAGTACCTACCTACATAATACACCATCAGCTGTAATTTAATTTGGTTACTAATTCTTTTTTACAAACAAAATTATTCCACTTTTACAGTTCTAAAGAATTTAATTTCGCATATTTTTATCTCATATTTTATCATTTCATCCGAACATACAATATTCGTTAAAAAATAATTCAACTGTTTGATATGTTTGTTAAATATAAAAATGTGATTATAAAATTAATTGGATTGTGATTCAGTGAAATATCTTTCATTCAAGTACATAGTCGTTGAAACAATAATATTCGAAATAAAAAAATTATATGAAACATTTGCTGTGAGGCGAAATTCTATGAAATTTCTGTTTGCGGAACAAGGGAACACCGGCTAAACAGCTTTTACCATATTTAGCCAGACTTGGTAAGTCATTTAATATAAGCCTGTGAGGATCTCACCGGTTTCGAGGATATACGTGCTCTGTCTTTTTAAATAAGTCTTCTTAACAAACAAGCATACTTCATAGATATAGAGAGAAGGTAGTGGTAATAAGTTTTTTAAATATTGGCTTGCAAAATTCATCGGGCTGAAGCCCATATATTGCACGAATCCACTTTTTGTGTGCAACAAATACCCTATTTTTGTCGATACTATAACCCCTCATTATGAACCCATAGCGTATTAATGATTCAACATAAGCATGATAGGTAGCGATACCAGTTTAAATTTTTGTTATATTTTTAACCTTTCCGAGTGCGTATAAGAATTTATTTATTCTTTTAGATATATATTATCTACTCGTGCTTTCCAATTTGTGTCCTGATCTGTTATTACTCCAAGAAATTTCGTTTGTGTAACTTCATTAAGATTTGGTATGTCACTTTTCAAATTGTATTTATTATTATTAGATTTATTAAACTACGTATATATACAGACTTATCTCAGTAAATTTTTAAGTTATTCATGTCAAGCCATTCAATTAATTTGTCAATCGTGTTGTTAATTTCTGTTTCATGGTCGCAAATTATATTAGTCTTTTATCGGACGTCACTATAATGGAAATATCGTCGGCGGATACAATATGATATGTTCAAACTCAAAAACTCAAACTCAAAGCATTTATTTCAACTAAACCATTTACAGGCACTTTAGAATTGTCAAAGACTCGGTCAGTTAATCAGAAAGTTGCAGCTGCCCATTCCAAAACGTTGATCGCTATGGAGAAGAATGTTGAATTTTGTATCTGTGATTGATTTTATATAGAGTACGAACAATATTGGGTCCAAGACACTTCCTTGTGGGATGCCATAATTGTTGCATTTATACTCGGATCATTATGGTATCATGATGTTGTTTTTGTCTTATTTTGTAATGATAACATCTTGCTGTCGGTTATTTAGATCTTTGACTGTCGTTACGGGTAGTCAGAAGCCCGAAAGTCTGACAACCGGTCATATCAAGGGATATCGTATTACCCAGTAACTGGGTTATGGAGGTCAGATAGGCAGTCGATCAATGTAAAATACTGGTATTCAGCTACTTCCGGTTGTACTGGAATCTAACTCCAACAAAGCTGGCAAAAGGCGAGGCAGATTGATTTTGATTTTGTAAACAATATTTATCTTTGTTTTATCTACGGCCTTTGATGTGATGAAAGCCGAAAAAAAGAATTAAATGAATATGGAATGAGCTTAGCAACCATAATTGCCACTAAGCTATGTTTTTTTGTCAAACACCTTGTAAATCAATGTGTAAAAGGCTTAATTAAATGATTGTTTTTTAGTGATTGTAGAAAACTCGTGTTTATTGAAGTAAAAATATTTATTTTAACGTTTTTTACACATTTGTTTAGCTTTTGTTTATTTCTTAGATGATGTTGAATTGTTGATGTTCTTTCTAAACTATATCATCCTCGTACTATCACGAAGATGCCTACGTCACACACAAGGCCATTTCACACAACTCATCAATAACATTATCATTGTTGCAGGCACAAGACGTCGGCCGTAATCAAGCTAATCATCAGGCGACATTGATTACAATGCACCCGCGTTAATGACTGCCCATTAAACAGTCACGCGACAGGCCAACCATGACCATCATGTAAACACAACATGAGCCACGTCGCAAAGAAAATGTTCGCGAAAACACACCGGTTTTGGGACAGACGGAAGTATATAGTCGGACGATGACACCGCCGGGCGACTGCATAAAATAAAAAGATTTTTCGTTAAAAAACAAGCTTTTAGTGTAAAATCGCTTTTTTGTGTGTACGCAAAATACCGTAACCTTAATTTGCAAATTTATTTGATTTCACAATCAGTGCTCTTTCAATAGTCTCAAGCAATACTAGGTAAGGCCTTCGCGTAAATGTAAATATTGTGTTCGTAATCGCTTCTATTTCAACGTTCGGGTAAAACGGGTATTTAGTAATTGTATAAAAGATAAATAATAGTCAAACACTTCCGTTCCTACAGGCAATACGTTGTTTTAAAGGTAAATCAATTATACAGTTATTTCTACGGGGCCAAACTTTCAATCTGTCTAAACAATAAAATTAGTTAGATGAATTTTACAAATCCGATGTTGAGAGCCACAATGGTGCCGAACACTACATTGTTGGCGAGGACTACCATGTCAGCGCATTTTAATACGACACTTGGTCCAAATGCGACGTTCTTGGTTCCAACGTATATGAGCCAAGAGGAGTTCTTTGCTTTGCAAATGACGAATGGTTCTGACGCGAATACAACATTATCGAACGACACTACTGTAAATTTAGTTCTAAAGACTTGGTACCCGAGTGGGTACTCTCCCGCACATATAATAATAGCTTCAGTGGTTGTGACAGTGTTAATGATAATGGTGGTGGTGGGGAATATGTTGGTGATAATTGCGATAGTGACAGAAAAAGCCTTGAAGAACATACAGAACTGGTTCATAGCGTCCCTGGCCGTGTCGGACTTCTTCCTAGGGCTGGTGATAATGCCGTTTTCTTTGGCGAATGAGCTCATGGGTTATTGGATCTTTGGGTTCTGGTGGTGCGAGATACATTCGGCGATGGATGTGCTGTTGTGTACGGCGTCCATTATGAATCTGTGCCTGATCTCGCTGGACCGGTACTGGAGTATAACTCAGGTGAGTGACTTTTGCTATATTTTTCTTTTTTTATGTGATTACAGGAAAATTGATAAGCAAATTGATTATGAACATAAATTGCCCGTAACTTAAAATCATAACTGTCATTTGCTGGTAGTCGCAAAAAAAATCTATAGGCCTATAGTATGTTATAAAATAGACGTAGTGTGTCAATTTGCTCAGTAATTTCTCGTTCCCGGACTGTACCTAACTTTGAAGACAGAATTTATAAAACGGTATTTTTACTAATTAAAAGAACTAAATTAAATCTGGAAAGACAGTCGGGATGTCTATGAGTAACTTAGGGCAAAGACTCAGAGACTCCACTTATTTAGCTCGGGTCCGTCTCCTGACCCAATTCGTCTTGCAGATTGAGTGACAAACTGAAATGAACTGAACTGAACAATTGACACAGAAAGTTGGAAGTGATATTGGAAAGTTGGGAGTTCCAATTACAGACGAAAATAATTTAATTTAGTTTTTTCAATTCCGGCAATAGTTTTGTAACTGCGAAGAGGGTAAATTTTTTATTCGTCGGTAGTCTGTTATATGCTCGTTTGGAAATCGTGATTTGCTTTAGTGAAAACGTTTTAATATTTGCCGCTGCAGTTCGGAAATTTGGTAAAGGTCGCAGGAATTTTGTTCGTGTATTTTACAAATATTTTTTTGAATATGAGGTAACTATTGCCAAAAGCCTTTCTTTCTGTTCATGAAAATATTATGCTGTTATTTAAAAAATTCATGCAAACATTCCAGTTCCTACTGTTTTATCTCAGCAGTATTATTGTTGTTTCCCGGCTTCAACATATTTATTTACTGATTTAATGAAAAATTATTAGGATGTATGTAATCGTAATGTGGTAAATTATAACCGATATACACACCTCAGTATTGCTTAAGATATGACAAGTCTTAATAACATCTTCTGGCACATTCTCCAAAATAAAAATTGATCGCTCTGGTCTCCAATTACCTAATTATTTCCAAAACTGCTTGGTTCAAATCAAGACTACGCTGGGCAGAGCGGAAGGGTGTGTTAGAATTTTACTAACTAAAACCCACCCGTGTTCCTTCAGTTGTCTGTATGCCAGTGCCACGGTAACTCTATCGGACAAACCCGCGACCCTGGCAGGTATCGGCCCTAGCGGACCCCGTCAATGTGTGCTGACATATCTTTGAGGCGCGCGTGGAACACAACGCGCTGTCGACCCGGCCTGGTCCTTACCGGATGGCGAGCTGCCTATTTCTAGCCGTCCGCCAGCCCGCGCCTACGGTGCCCGGGAATCAGTTGTCGAGTCCCGACGCCCTGGGCGTCTCCTGCGGTGACTAGGGGCGTGAGGGCGCAACGATTGCCTCTCCCTCACCTGCTCCGCCTCCTCCTTCGCGAGCATTACTGCTTCGGAGGAGGTGACGGCTTTCCATGCCCTCTCGTTCCGTACCATGGCATGGACCAGGGCAGGACGCGAGGGATCGCCGCCGCCGATCGCCTTTGCGAGGACACGGCAGTTGTCCGCCCAAGCCGGGCAGACCTCCACGGTATACTCCACCGTGTCCTTCGGGCGATCCACACAGTGGTAACACCCGGGCGTTTCCTCCCGGCTTATGCGAAACAGGAAGCTCCCAAAACAACCATGTCTGGTGAGAACCTGCGTCAGGCGGAAGGTGAGAACGCCGTGGCGCCTCTCAATCCACTCCTCAAAGAGGGGACTTACTGCCGCATCTGTGGCGTGCCCACCACTAGGTTACGACAGTCGCACTCTTAATGCTGCCATGTGATCCCGCCGGAGCTCTGTCCGCTGTGCCGCGATTTCTTGCGGCAGCGGAGTTACGCCCCATGTTGGGATCGGCTTCCAGTCTAACCAGATGCAGCTGAGTACCAGTATTTTACATGGAGCGACTGCCTATCTGACCTCCACACCCCAGTTACTGGGTAATACGATACCTCTTGGTAAGACTGGTTATCACACTTTCGGGCTTCGACGACCCGAAACGACTGGTGAAGATCCACGAATGATAGCCGGAACCAATGGTTTTTTTTCGGCGTGCTTCCCGAGGCATGGAGGGGTCTTGGCATGCACAGATGGTCACCTATCCGCGGACAAACCGTGGCAAGCGTAGCTTAACCTGATCGGTCAACCCGTGCGGTTGTTATTACTAAGACACAAGCCCCTCTATTGTTGTCCTAATAGTTTTAAAGCTATTATTAGTTAAATCTTGGACTTACTAATCAATACGTTACTCACCTTAATTAACATGATTCGGACATCATAATCGACCTCCATCTGTCCCAGCATTTCAATTCCCTATCCCATCTTAAACTTTACCATCCAAACCAACTCCGAAATCTTTAACCGAGATTGGGTTTACTTTACAAACACTTTTCAACTCCGAAACAGCACTGCCAATTTTCAACGTCCCGACGCTAGTAGATGTGGACCAGTGTTTTTGACTTCTAGCTTCTAGTGGTGACCTAACGTGACCTGTTGTTATTGGATTGAGAACTACCTAATATCGAGGTATCGGCGACGTGGCTTCAATTGTAAAGGTTATTTGAAGGTGAGGGGTTAGTTAGCTATTTTGTCAGATTTTAGAATAATCTTACAACCTGTAAACTTAAACTCAAAGCATTTAAATTTCAATTACACTTTTGATTTGGCAAGGAGTCACTCAGTTAAAAAAATGAAGCTAGTTGCCCATTCCAAAGCGTAGTAGGTATCTATGGAGAAGAACGGGTAAGAAACTTCATGGACACTATAATGTTCGCAGTCCTGCGACACAGGCCTCCTATCTGTGAAAGGGAGTGAGCCCTAATTCACCACGCGGGCCCAGTGCGGCCCAATAATCTGTATGAATTGATGCTGATGCAGATAATTGAATCAGTCACTAATTGCAAGCCACTATTTATGACATCTAAAAGATGCTAAAAAGAAATGCAAGTAAAATGAGTCTTAATAGTTTTCTGGGTCAGTATCCAAAGTGCGCCAAGTGTTAAAGTGACTTTAACCTACTTAAAATTTATGCTTGGTTTGTAAATGAATACCTACTTTGAGTTTGCGTGTGAGAACTGGACCTCAGGGACCCTTTCATTAAACCATACAGTCTTTTTTTTGATAGTCTGTAAACAATAAACATAATTTATTTCTTTATTTTTCTTTACAATAGAAAACAGTCAGTTCGTTTTACAACTTGTATGTTACTGAAATCGAAATCTTGGTAACAAACCGTATTGTACACAGAGCGGTCATTCCGCGAGTATGACCCGCCCTCGTTCTTTCCAACATTTCGGCAACATAAATCACGTTTTCAAATTCCCATGTCCACCAAAATCTGTGACCAAAATCATAAATTCAGAGTCCATTTGCAAATCAATACACCGGAGCTTGCCGACCGCGTCTTGTTTAACAATGAATATTTCAAACAGCTTTCCCTATCGGCGAATTTCAATAGCGACAAACCGGCCAACCGGCGTTTACTGGTTTCGTCTGGTTACCGGCGGCGGTTCGAACCGGTTCGAACCTGCTCAAACTAACTCACAGCGGCAGAACATCGGATTATTCTGTTGCGAAGTGGAATAAGGCAGTAGTTTGTGCTTATTTGTGCGTGAATTTTGCCCATGGTTAAGATTTGCCGTTTAGGAAGTTGTATTCGTGTAACAATGGTTTGTTAAGTGATTAAGTTTGTAGTTGCAGTGTTTGGGTTTAGAGAAGGGTTATATTCGTAGCTATGTTGTGTACGTTTTGGGTTTTGTGCTCTGTGATCGAATTGGGAGACTGCAACATTCCCCTTTATTTATAAACAATGCTTCAAGTTAATTAGTGATTAGCGGCTGATTAACCATACATTTTTGACGTTTAAACGTCTCTTAACTTCAAGCAACGCTTATAAATAAACCTGTTTACTTATAACTTTTAGTGTTTTGGTTTTGGTGAACTGTCACAAGCTGATGTATTTTTGTCCATCTGAGCAAACAAGCGGTTTACTTGTAATTTACTTGACTACTGTAAGTTAGGTTTTCTCTGTAATAAAGATAAAATATTTAAAAAAAAATACTGCTAACTTTACCAATCTGACTTCAACAAACTCAATTCATTCACAAAAATACATTCATAAAAAACAAAAGAAAAATTAACAATAGCAGTGTAAAATAAAATAAATTAAAAGTCCAATGATAAATGTTACAATACTTTGCCCTACCTTTTTACCTGAACGAACGAATGGTCATTGAAAGTGCGTCCACGTGAACAATAGTTTGCAGAACGTTACAGGCTGCTAGAAAATAATAATGTGAGGTATAGTGTGTTTTCTTTACGTGTCTTATTTTGTAAACAAAGATGGCCTCCTGATATTTTGATATTCAGGAATGAATGCATTAAATTATTTTATTGATTTGTTTTACCCAACTTTCCGAAAAAAAAATCTTATTCACCTCACTTAAAACAAATATTTCCTGTTTCATCCCACAATTAATTTGTTACTTTACGTCCAGTCAGTCAAATGTGTTTTTAAACCTGATCATGGTCTAGTTCGCAAAACTGAATGAAAAAATAGTAGATACTTATATGTTTACATTATATTAAATTATTAATTTTGTTGAAGGGAAAGTGGGCTAAACTTTGCCCAAAAATAACAATAATTTAACTGTACTAATTCATCTACATAATTAATAAAATAAATAATTAATACAAAGCGAGCGCCTTTACATCCATTATTTACGACTCGGTTGAAACGTATTCATGGTAATCCCGGTTAAGACCCGGGTATGTAATATTTTACCCGGTTTTTTTACCGCAGAGGGATGGATTAGATAATGCAATTTTACATTAAAAATAATTAGCAAGATAGATTAGAGGTTTATGGAGAATATGGCGTACGTATTTGTTACCTACTTTCTTTTCCAGAATAAAAATTATTGAATTACTGACACAAGAGAAAAAAATGTGGGGGTCTAAATTCCAATTGACATCTAGTAAGCAAGGCTGGTGGTCAATGTTATTCCTTCTCTGTAAGAGATTTGCCCTTCAGAGGATTGCCATTAAGTACGAGTAGGTAGCATCTTTCCATAAAACATCACTTGCGCTACGCGCGCACTACGATTTTAATCGTTGCAATTTTTTAACTGCGAAATCAAATAGTAAACGAAAAAACGATTTTCAAGCGAATTCTTTAAACGATTTTTTACTGCAGTGCGCGGACGCTTGTATATTGGTATTGCTCACAGATATGCGATTATTATCCGCAACGATTAAAATTCGTAGTGCGCACTTAGCCTTGAATCTTGTGCTTACATCGGTTTTAAGAATTTGAAATTGGAAAACTTGTCAAACATTACTTTAGCATTACTTAAAGTAAATTCAACATTTATCTGCAAAAATCGTAAGAAATTTTTAATTTCGCGGGCTAACACAGAACAACATCTTAAAACAGATATCAAATTCATCATGTTTTTTTTAGAAACGCTGAAGTTCACGAACACCTGAACATGAAAACTGTCAAGAAAGAAATACGTTCATGTTTACAAAAGTCCAGGCTGAAGCGACACGCCAACCAATTGGCCGCTTAACTCACTCAGTTAGTGTCGCCAGACTCAAAAGACGCAACATCCTACTATACGATAATTTGTAGAGAGCTGCGTTACTGATCAGAGAGTTGCTCCTAATGAGGAGTAACTCTTTCCTGCCAGCTCTTTCTACAACTAATCTGCTAATAGTTACAAAAACTGATTGCAAGATAAGCAAATACAAAAAAATATAATATATTCCCGGACTACATTGAAGGAATCACCTTGAGTTATGCCAAAATAAAGCTTGAGAAGTTTTCAACTTCTCATCTAATTACGTAACTCACTATCTATTACAATCTGAATCATTTTGAAGCCCATTGCTAATCCATTGCTTCATATATTCGAAAAATTTGTCTGCTCAACAACGGAAAAAACGCAGTGAATGTTGTTGAACTGCCAAAATGAAACCCATTCCTACTGTTCGTGTGTTACGTAATCACCCCGCTGGTATAAATGAAAATTAAAACCAAAAGTCATTTATTTAACGTTTTCTCCTTATGAACGTCAAAATTACATGAGACACTTCCTAGTGTTTTAGCTGGAAAGAAGTGGCGCAACAAACTCCCCAGCATCACAGCTGTCTGTTAACTCAGAAGACTTGATTTTGTACAATAAATTGTAAGTAAATAATTAACATTACGAAACACAAAACATTAAATTAAATTGTTTGCCATATCGCTCATTTGGAGAAACATCCACGTAACTGGTGCTTTTAAAATTTTACAGGAGATTGATTTAAAGTGAATTATTTTTTTGTAATGGGTAGAGATGCGATTTATTTGAAATACTTCTATTTAAAATGCAAATACAAAATGCAAAATACCTATTTTGTATTTTGCATTTAAATGCCTTTTAGTAAAAAACATTTTGTATTTTATTTGAAATACCTTTCGAGATGTATTTTGCATTTTTAATATTCATTTCAAAATGCAAAATACTTTGTGATTAAGTTTAGCCAACATCACCAGTCAAACAAAATGTAATGAACGAATGACGCTTGTATTGCCGAATTTGACCGATAGAGGCGCCTGCTAGCCATGCGCGCCCTTTTTCTTCTTTGGTCAGAGTGCGCACCTTATGTCTGACTAGTGTCAATGTCAAACGAAAACGACGAACATTATCTATGGCTATGAAATGCAACGCCGCTGACACCGATGGCGACGATTTGATTTCACGGATTTATTGTTTGCTGGTGCTGGTGAAGTGGTTACTGATTTGATTTGATGGTGGATTTGGTGTGTGGTGCTGGTGTCTAACAATTCTAGCAAAAAACGGCATTGTGTCTCTATTTCTCATGATAAATACCTAAAATAAATAAAAATATCTGAAATTTGGTAAAAAGGTATTTTATTTTGGAAAAGTATTTTGAAAATTCTTATTTTGCATTTAGCATTTGAAATACAAAACGCAAAACTATTTGATATTTTGCATTTGAAATAATAAATCTGAAAAGTATTTTGCATTTTGTATTTAAATGCTTTTTTAAAACCATTTTGAACATCTCTGGTAATGGGTTATCGTCTCGTTCTGAAATTTTGATAAATTACATATTAAATATTTCACGTCTCTGCTCCTCTGAAAATTTGTTCGAGCGCAAATATCGACAACAAATTTTTGGGAAAAGTTACATTTACGTCAATGTTTCTCCAAATAAGGGTATGTCAGCACACGCCAATATACCAACAAAAGTGTAAATTACCTACGATGAAAATCTAGATTTCAATGAGAACCTGATAAAAAGCAACGTAGAAATATGTAGGTATGTAAAACCAATAAGTCAACACATACAATTCTATTTGCTTTTACCAACAGAACGAAGAGAATTGAAAATGATAGTTTTCAAAGTGATTTATTCATTTCAAATACGTCAGATGAAAATATAACTTTTATTTTATTTTTCGTTTGCCAGTCAAAAGGGGAAAGTGTTAGCATTGATAAAATGAATATTTTATTGCTGAGGTGTCTTTATTTTGTTTTTATCATTCGTTAGTTTTGTAAAAAGAGAATCACGAGAAATGAATCCCTGTTTGAATGGTTTTCAAAGAGGTTATATTTAATAGAGACCGAGGTTATATTTAATCAGAATTGAAGCAGGTAATGGGTTGCCAAAAGGGTTCTATTTAATAGAGACTGATACTGACAAGCAGAAGGAAAAGAAAACTTTGACTTTTAAGCTTTAAAACACCAAATCGCTGTGGCTAAGTTTGGTGATTGTGAGTAATGGTTGCTTTTCTCTTAGAACGCTGATGTATTTTCCCTGCAATAGTAAGAAAAACAGCTAAATATTATACAAGAGTATGAATAAAGTCACACTCGTTGGTCTATAATTTCCACATATCTATTCTCATGTCAAAAAGATGTGAGTGAATGTTCATACCTACCTAAGTGTATTAAATGTCCAGTTTTCCGCACGATGCATCAATGATTTTCTTGAACGAAACTATTGAATTTTTCCACATGCTCTTACCCTTCCTCTCTAAGGGTAATAGCAATCCATTACCCTTTAAGTCACCATGTATATGCTCTACGCAGCCCAACTTAACAACCCACAAGTCCACAACAAAGAAAATGTTCGCGCTCTAAGTAAGAAACCAGATAATCCCTTGAAAATGAAATCAACAACATAGTATATACTCTTATATAACTATATTTATTTACCTTCTTTACCCCATAGCAAAAAATATATTGGAACAGAAGGCGGGCTTCATAAAAAGCGAAAACAGTCGCACGCACACATAATTGAGGCCATGAGAGCCAGATTGGCCTAACTACTTAAACAATAGTTTTTAGCTGTAAGGAAAAACCAGAAGCACAATTTCAAATAATTTAAACTAAACTAATTTATAAATTAACTAATTTAAATAATAAATTTAAAAAACACGTGTGGCACTCGGGGACTGCCGTGGTAAAGCTATTGCATAGCATTTTTTATCCACTTATGCAATTATAATTATTTATTTATTTTTTATTTATGCAGTATTTTTTTTTCTTTGATATTAATTCAAGTACAGTCGTACCGTATACATACACGTTAAGCGAACGCTCGGCCGAGCTACATGGTAGGCGGAGTGGGGGGTGTTAGGTTTTATTTTCGTTACGGAATTTCTTGATTCGGTTGCCGCGCTCAAAGTCCGCGATAAAAGCTATGCAATAGCTTAAAAACT
Organism: Dryobotodes eremita; assembly: GCA_917490735.1. Lineage (NCBI taxonomy): Eukaryota > Metazoa > Arthropoda > Insecta > Lepidoptera > Noctuidae > Dryobotodes > Dryobotodes eremita. The sequence continues at coordinate 2,239,516 of OU823264.1, forward strand.
AATTTGTGGGCCACTGTGGCACTATGAAATTTAGCGTTTAGAGTAGTTTTTTCTGAAATAAAAACAACATTGAAAAAATTACAGTTAGGATACTCTGGCTCTCATGGACTCAATTATGGTCTGTTCCAAAAGTATTTGATGAAAGTGTAAGCAAACCCAGTTCAGATTAAATTCTTATTCAATCGCTCACTAAAGGGAATTTATCCGTATTTAGAAGTTTTCAACTTTATATCCCACAACATTTTCCAACAATAATTGTTTGAATAATATTAAATTGTTAGCGAAAAATCATCGACGAAAAATGAGGCTATAAGATTAAATTTAATTGTTTAATGAAAAACATCTTCCAGGTGATTTTAAATTAGAATTTCAGGTTTTAGTATTTATTCAAATAATGAAATCAAAGCACTCAATTAATTTTTAAGTGGCACCACAAATTGGCATCCACAGATACGTTTTCTGATCCATTTATTTACGTTTTCATCGGATAATTTTGGAACAGACTATAGACGTGTAAGTACGGGAACTCAAACTATTCCAAACAAATGATAGTCGCGAATGCATGCGTTTCCACACTTTGTATTGTATCGAGCCGACTTTCTGAATCTATTTTTTGTTGTGGCCATAGTTTCGTATATAGTGTAAAACTTTATGTTTAATTCAACAGTTCTCGGTACGGTATATCATTGTGCAGGCGTCATGACACCCCCGAGGGGATTCCGAAAAAAGCGAAAATAGAGAAAACGGGTAGCTTTTGTGACTTCCTAGGGTAGCTCGGTATTTTGTTATGTTGTCTGGGTTCCGTGATAGATGTTAAACGCTTTTTTCTCTGTTAGTTATTTGTTAGGTAGGTACGTGAGAGACATATGTAATCTGGAAACACCAACGTTAACATTTCGATCCTCACAATGATAACACCCGGGCGTTTCCTCCCGCCTTATCCGAAACAGGAACCTCCCGAAACAGCCATGTCCGGTGAGGACCTGCGTCAGGCGAAAGGTGAGGACGCCGTGGCGCCGCTCAAGCCACTCCTCAAAGAGAGCCGTACCAGCCCTGGCAGTGCAGGATCGTCGACGTATGATGGGGCCAGGGTACTTATCGGCAAACAATAGTGCTTCAGGGAGGGCAATACACGACCACGACTGATGCGCTTTGTAAGGCGGGCATTCTCGGGGACTGGAATCAGCCTTCGAGAATACATGTCCCGTGTCACAAAGCGCATCGACTTCCCAAAGCAAAAAAGTTTGTGCATGGGCGAGCCGTATTCGGCGGTATAAGCGTCGGGTTGATCGATACACGCAGAATTGCATGTTCGAGAGCGATTAGAGGTGAGTGTACAGAGCTTGGGAGCGACCTGAAGAAAATATGACAGACGTGTGCCGCCTGGATGATGCCGCCACGAGTGCATTCTGGCGCAGCATCTGGTCGGTACTCGACTGCCACGCTGAGGCAGGCTGGATGCAGGATGTCGAGGGAGTATGTGGAACTATACCAGAAATGGAAGCAGTCCTAATTACGCCATTAGACCTTGTCAAAGTGGTCGGTTCGTTACCGAATTGGAAATCTCCGGGACCGGACGGATTGCACAACTTTTGGTTGAAATAGCTAATTAGTTCACACAGTTGCCTGGCATCTCAGTTACAGTCATCATTAGAGTCTGGGTCGCTACCGTAGTTTCTAACACCAGGCGTTACCCACTTGCTCCAGAAGTGAGGTAATCCCACGAACCCAAGAATTATAGACCGATCACGTATTTGTCGACAGTCTATAAACTTCTTATATCCAGTTTGAGAGCGAAAATTATTACGCACATTGACAGTAACTCGATTATGGCTACCTCTTAAAATGGATGTAGGAATGGGTCCCGCGGTACTAAGAAGCTACTCCTCATCGACATGGTCATTAGCCAACAGGTTCATCGATCCCGCAAGGATCTGTCGACATGCTGCATTACATTATATTAAGAAGGCCTACGACTCGGTGCCACATACATGGCTCACGAGGGTGCTGGAGTTGTACAAGATAGATGTAACTATACACCTTCCTTGAGTCGTGTATGTGGCAATGAAGGACGGTTCTTCGCTATCCAGGGTGTCGACAGATTCAAGGGAAGGATGACCCTGGGTGGATTAAACGGGGAATATTTCAGGGCGACAGTTTCAGTTCACTTTGGTTTTAGCTTAGCCCTGAATCCTCTAAGCACACTACTGAAGCATTCAGGTCTATCGGTTGAAGAGAGGTAGTCAGGTCATATCTCACATATGTCATGGTCATATCTACACGGATGATTTGAAACACTGTGCCCCCAACAAATTGCGACTGATGGAGCTACTGACGGTAAGTGAAACTTTCAGTATCGCCATCAGGATGGAATTTGTGGACAAATTTGCAGTACATGAGAGGCCCTGAGACTGTACATCCCGCGGAAGTGCGTGGGTCGAGGTTTTTTAAATGCGGAGACCCTCCACAACCGCGAGGAGTGCAGCCACAGGTAATATTTTTTTTAAACTGAAGTGGGTATGCACCGTGATGTGGTCACGGTGGACAAGGGGCTCACCCCGCTCTCCATGGTTAAAGAGAACTGGCGTAAACCTGTAGTCCTTACTACCGATGACCGCAAGAAGGTATGGAAAAGCAAAGAGCTTCACGGGCGCTGCTCCCGATACTGGCAGACCACTATTTTTATATTTTTTATAAAAAATATACACATGTACTTAATAATTATGAAAATAAATAAAGGAAATTATAAATATAATAATATTAATTAAATAATAGTAATAATTTCCATGTAAGTACAGCTAGCATAAAAACTTATTGATTTGTAAAAGTATCTTTTAAACCTAAATTAAATAAATATTAATCATAATTTCGTCAGTTTTACTCAGTAATTTATAGCAGAAATAAATGCCAGAAACAAACGTGCAATGCGTTACGTCAGGCAAGTAAAATAAAATCACTAAAAATTAAAAGAATTAAAGTGAAATGTAAATCAGTTATCCATTACTCTTAGTATTATGTTTTCTTGTTGAAAGGAGCTTTGAAATCTTGACCATCTCATATTTTTTTGTAATCATTCCTATTTCCCTTCTAGCTTAAACAGTTGCAAAATATAATATCTCCGCTTTAATACTAAAACGAATATTTAAATAACAGCATTAAATCTCTCCCAACCTCCAGACCAATCCGCCTCTGTCGAAAAGGAATGATTATGATAATAAGTGGCAGAATCGATTTTATGCCGAATTCCTCACAGTAATCGAATGACATAAATTTTCCGAGATATCTGTCCTAATTTGAATGACATGTATCCTCTGGTTATTGAGAAATTGGGAATATCTTGCCGGAGATTTTATTTTTCGGGAATTAAAACTTATAGTATACAGAATGATTTGTATGGTGATGTTCATCTTTGGAGGTGATATGCAGGAGTTAAGATATGTAGATTTAACATAAATAGCGCATTAATTATCTATGTCTGTTATGGAGATATTCATACTTTCTTACGAATTAAATGTAATAATACTGCAAATATTTAAAGAATACTGTTATCAGCATTAATTTTTTGTTTTAGAATTTTTACTTAGAATTTACCTGCATTTATTTTGATGGGAATAACATCGTGATAACGATAAATCAACCTACTGTTTATTCTAACATTGCACAAAATTAGGTTTTACATACGCACACATAAACTCACGCTTTCTTCCCATGGGGGTAGGCAGAAAGTACAGAACACCACTTGCTACGATCTTTACATACTCCTTTTGCTTCGTTTACGTCTCTACATCTGGTCATACACACACTCGCACTTGCGTATCCTTTTATTTATAAGTAAAAATCTGGTTTTCGCACGAAAATTTACTGTTGTAGTTATTTATGTTACTGGTTTATTTCTCAAAGAGAGTTGGAATTAAAGCAAAGGTTTCAAATGGACTTAATTTGCCATTCCATTTGTATTCCAAATGAATTCAAATATGTGATACAAAACACGATATTCATTTGTAAAAGTAGGGTAATAGAACAACATGTAATTAGTATTTTTATTAGACTATCAAGTCGTTAAGAAAACGGGAAACCATTAATATAATTTAATTAAAAAAAGTAAACTAACCTAATTTGAAATGAGGGTACATTTGTCATTTGGTCACTAGCATGTAAAATGGCGTGACAATACGCATTAGCCAACTTTCATGAAGTCTGTAAAAAATTACCCATTATCAATTTGAACAAACTTACCTACCCCGCGATTTATAATCTGGGTGAAAAAATTAAGGATTCTAAAGTCGTGCGTAAGACAATTTATTAATGCACCTACCCCCAGGGGGTGAAACACCCCTCTATGGAGATTTATTATGCGTACAACCTTATCTGAAATTAATCTCTGATTTCGCGTGAAATTACTTTTTTTTTTTTTTGGCTAAAGTGACCACCTTTTTTTGCTAACTGTACCTCTTGACGGAGTTTTCGTAAAGCGGAAGAATTAGGTAATGTTGTTGAGTTGATTTTGTTGAAAAGAAAATGGAAGTTTTCGTGTATCGTCCTATTTGCTAGTCGTTTTCGATGGTCGATAGGGCTCGTATATGGGGTGCGAGAGATTTCTGTAATACGTGCATTCGGGGAACCGTTTTCATTAGTCGTTGGGGAACGATTGCGGTATACTAAGAACCTGCACCGCACGTTAGGTCGTTGCTTTGAAGGCTCATTTTCATTGAGTTTGAGTCTCCACACGCTTTATGAGGACCGATGAATTTCATTGGTCGCTACGCCCACTACGGGAAGTCCCCGCATGCTGTATATCGACCTAGTTATCAACCAATGAAAATGAGCCATCAAGAATAAAATAAAGATTTCGTTTAAGCTTAGTGCTATTCTTTTCTTTTGCTCTCTCTTTTCGTAGTTGCCGAAAAATTAGGAGATTATTTTAAAAGGATCGTGTGCTGTGATCGCAAGAAATTGCCTAATGATTGGTTTTTAAAGACTAATATATATAGCAAGCTAAATTCGATTCTAAGACGAAAAATTATACTATCAGATCAGTCACGACCCACATTATGGAAGTGTCATACAAGTTTACATTGTAAATCATAGATATAAGTTTTTTATATTTCTATGATTGTAATGCATTGCCTGTCATTGCGAAAGTGAATCATCATATTTCTGCCTTTGTTCCATGTTACTTGTGGTCAGCGCAACAAATTTTCTCCCTCCACTCTCTCCTGTCAATCCCAACGCTATCATTTACTCCCCTCTCTTTCATATCATTCCTCACACAATCCATTCATCTTTTCCTTGTTCCTTCCTCTCCCTCCCCATCAACATTTAAATTCATTACTTTTTTAGTGACATGTGTTTCCTCCCCCCTCATCACATGCACATACCAAGCCAAACGATTTCCTCTCAACTTTTCTGTCATGTTAGTGCGAAAGTGAATGCTCATATGATTACACTGGCACATATTCTTTTCAAGCCGGAACTCACGAAAACTTCTTTCCGACTAAATGATTTAATGTGGTATATTCCCTTAAGTTCTAAACAACTGATAAAATTCATACAATATATTTAATATCTGAAAGCCTAGGAGCTGACCACGCAAACCCACATAAAAGTACTTTATAGTTCTGTAATGTGACCGTTAAAATGGCCGTAAAGCTTTGGTTAATTATCATGTGAACACATAAACTTTATTACTGCATCTGTCTAGTTATTGCTGTGGTAGCGTCTTTAAATCTGGGTTAGTTATTGCAGTAATATGCCTGACTGTGGGTGACTAAAGAAAGGCCAAAGGAATTATATTGTAGCGGCATTCAACATCGTCACAAGCGAGCTACGCGTCACACTGACGTCACGCAAAATCCTGCATCGCGCAAGCAGAGTTTACCGTGCAACTAGCATATATACAACGTGCCGACATCAATCTTCAGGCAGTTGCCCACCAGTCACGATACCCGTCTGGTCGGAGGATCCTTCCTTTTCTAAGGAGGTAAGAGAGAACTTTACACCCTGTTCCTCATACCTCTATAATATTAAAGAGAAGGGAGTGAATATGATAGCTTGATGGTTGACAGGGGAGAATCGAAGATGAAAACGTGTTGCGCCGACCACAAGTAACATGGGACAAAGGTAGGAAGATAATGCTCACTGATTATATGTAAGCTAGGTTTTTTGCCAAAGAGGGCAACTTCGGCTAACTTCCCCTTCGTCTCGGGTCGATGAACTATACTTTGTCGGGCCTGTACGTAGACGACCTGGACAGCTCTGTCACTAGCCACAATAAGTCCCGGAGGGTGCAGGTAGCTGTGCACGATAGGCAGGAGAGAAGATGCGGCAATATTCTTTCTCTTTACTGTAATAACTCAGATGTTATAGACATGCATTTAGAAAAGGGGCCCAGAGGATGGTGACATGGGACATTTTAGCATAGTCTCGGGATGGCAACGCACGTAACTGCGGTACCTCTAGTATTGCATAATGTCCATGGGCTGGGGTGACTGCCAGCTGCTGTCAGGAGGCCGCACAGTGGGCAGAAAATCGAGTTTCATAGACATATAAAACTTTTTTCCCAAATGTCCACTTTTATGGCTTAAAAATGTATTGGAAGACTAAATACATGCCTAAAAACATCAACATTATGGAATAGCATTGCAAACAATGCACACATATATTTTTTCTTTAAAAAATTACTATGGAGCTGGCATGAAACAGTCTTATACCTCCGCTATGGAATGATTGGCCCTAATTATTTTGCAGATGATTAATCCTTTAATTATTTAAAATTTTTGGACATACTCCCCAAAACGGCAACTAGATCGATGCTTTTTTTTAAATCTCTTAAGATTGAATAATCTTTTTTATCAAATTTTTAACTTAATTTTAGTTTAACATTTACCCGGACCATTTAAACGATGAACTCGACCACTACTTTGTATAAAAACGCCACATAATCATAAAAAAAAATTGGTTTATTTAATTTCGTACTAACAAAATACTCGGTGGGAGAGGCTGGAGGTAAGTATACTTATTTAAATAATTTATATATTTAAATCAAAGATTCCAATAAAAAAAAGGGAAAAAAGTGTTATAAGTCTATGAAAGTCGATTTTCAGCCCACTGTGGGGCGCCTCTCTTCTTTGCTTTGCAATTATATAAAAAGATACAGTGAGAATGCGCCTCGTAAGGAGCAAAGAAGAATCACAAACATTGTTAACCCGATTTTTCTTAAAAACTGGGCCATGCCTACCAACATTCTAAGGTCAGACCAGCTGTTAGACTATCAGGGCACGCTTCAATTGCGCCGGTAAATCCCCTCTTTGAGTAGTGACTTGAGAGGCACCACGGCGTCCTCACCTTCCGTCTGACGCAGGTCCTCACCGGACATGGCTGTTTCGGGAAATTCCTGTTTCGGATAAGGCGGGAGGAAACGCCCGGGAGTTATCATTGTGTGGATCGACCGGAGAACACGGTGGAAAATACGGTGGAGATCTGCCCGGCTTGAGCGGGGTACCGCCGTGTCCTCGTGGCGGCGATCGGCGGCGGCGATCTCTCGCGTCCGGCCCTGGTTCAGGCCATGAAACGGAGCCAGAGAGAATGGGAAGCCGTCACCTCGTTCTGCGAAGCAGTAATGCTCGCGAAGGAGGAGGCGGAGCGCGTGAGGGAGAGGCAATCGTTGCGCCCTCGCGCCCCTAGTCGCCGCAGGAGGAGACACCCTGGGCGTCGGGAGTCGATTGCCGACTCCCGGCCACCGTAGGCGCGGGCTTGCGGACGGCTAGAAATAGGCAGCTCGCCGTCCGGTAAGGACCAGGCCCGGATCCACGGCGCGTCGTGTTCCACGCGCTCCTCAAAGAGATGTCAGCACACATTGACGGGGTCCGCTAGGGCCGATGCCTGCCGGGGTTGCGGGTTTGTGCGAAAGAGTTACCGTGGCCCTGGCGCACAGGCAACTGAAGGAACACGGGTGGGTTTTAGTCAGTAACAGTGTGACACGCCCTTCCGCTCCGCCCAGAGCGAGAGAAGTCATGTGATGATTGCCCACCTAAAAAAAAAAAGAAAAAGCTGTTAGACTATCGGACTTACACCACACATAACTTTCCGGTCACAGAAATTAACGTGACCTTTGAGGCAGTCTCAATGTGTAAAAAAATTGTCACAAATGCACTTACTGACTTTAACAACCACAGTTTAACTTCCCAAATCGATTGTTACCGCTATAATCAAACCACATTCTAGATTCAACAGTCAATTACACCAAATAGTTTCATCATACAGGTTTATTAAACACATATTATGAACAATAGAACACCTCTAATTGTTGTACCACAGGCAGCCAAATTGTTTTTGTTGTGCTAAGTTAGACAGGCGTAGTTTGATGTGGGTAGATCATCAATCAGTCATACTTAGGGTTCCTTGTGTGGGCGATGGCCCGTGGTCAGACATTAATATTGGTTTTGACAGGTGTCATATCAAATAATTTATTATAATTAGGCCATTTGTAGCAGATTTTTAGAAACTCTGGAATGTAAAAAAATAACAAAATTAAATAAAGAAGATTTTAAAGAAAAAAAAAAAAAATTGAAAAATGTAGGATTCTTGAAAAAGAATTTCCAAAATACTCCTTGTAAAAAATTATAGTTAATAATATTTCAATAGCAGTTCGAGAAAATTGCTTAACGAGTCATAATTCTCTTGCCTTAATCATAATTTATTTAAATATAATATTTTCGTTTTCCAGCGTTTTTTGTATAAATGGGCCATAAACATGTAGCATGGATTAAAACTACTTGAAGACGCAGACAAGAATAACCTCCTCTTCTCAGAATTTAAGAAGAGAAAATTTTCTTTTTCGCTGAAGCCACAACATTTTACAGACCAAAACAATTATGTACTTCGGTTTGAACTTTCATTGCATTTCAAAGGTTTCCACGCTTCTCTTTAAGGTTCCAGTTGAAAAATTCAGAAAAACAGTCAAAAGCTGCGCGCTACTACAATTTTTAGGGTTCCTCAGTTGCATGGCAGGAAGGGAACTCTGCAAACTTTACCTACATTAAAACGTCTCACCATCAGAATAATCTTTTAAGTTGAAAGACGTCAATTGCTAAATGCATTCAAGTGACTCAAAACATGCCCTTTATTCCATAATCTGCGTGAATATAGGCTACCTATAAGCTAAACTAAAGTTTATTTTAAGTAAAAATAAAAATAAAATAAAACATGATCTACTATTAAAAAAAAAAGTCAGTCATCTAGGCCCATAGGGTGTTAGTACTCGTATTACATCTTACTTAAAAACTATATTAGTAACATGCAGGAACACTAAAAAGAAAGAAAAATGAAATCAAATCACAGGAAGGTTTAACAAGCTTTGTTGCCAACATGTAGCTTGGTAAACCTCCCCATTGTAGGCCCATCCAGCCTCTCAGCAAACACCTTCAGAAAGCTGTTGCTGCTTCCCCTCACTCGGGATATTACTGAGGCAACTTTCTTCCGCATTATCGCAAAGTAGTCGTCAGTGTGCGCATCAGCGAACATACCTGACGCACTACAGTAAGGTGGAAGCCTCAACCTATGCCACTAGCAGTTGATGTAAGCATTTTGCAGTATTTTCAAGAATTTTACTGAAATTATTCGGCTCAACTTCCGTTGAAAACTTAAAAAAATTCTCTACCAAAATAGGTTGACCCACAAATTCTTACTAAAAATATTCGGTGAAGGTTTGAAATAAACTGTTTATGAACTACAGAACCAGCACGTTACAACCCACCCCTGACCAGTTTCCACAACTTTTTCACTCATAATGTTACGTGAGTTGGGTTCCGAATAGTTTTACTTTAAACATTTTTGTTTTGAACATAAACATGAATATGGAGTAGGCAATTTTAGCCAGTCTAGATATTTTTTAGGCTATTTTGTTAAACGTGTCATACGGTGTTAGTATTTTATTTTATTGGTGTTATAAATCATTCTTTTTAGTTTGGCTGACGTTGATTTGGGTTGTGTTGGTAACGATAAGTTATTGTTTGGTAACAAAGCTTAGTTTATGAATGGTGTGACAGATAAGGCTATCATTTCTCTGTAGGTATAAAAATACGTGAAGCCACGCGTATGCGCGTGCGTGCGTGTGCGTGCGTGTACGTGGGCCTGCGTCCCCATTGCTGGAACGCTGGCCTCTCTGCGAGAGGGACCGGGCCATAATTCACCACGCGGGCACAGTGCATGTCTTCGATTTATTGGTTCTAAGACATGCCAGTTTCCTCACGATGTGTTCTCACCTTTCTGGGAGTGATGAAATATGAAATAGTTTGAACCTAGGAAGACGCGGTGTGAATACTTATATTTTAAAATTGAGAGGAGGTGGTGGTATTCTATTGTATGTAAATTACTTCTGAGACGCACGTTCGTGCTACCCAATTCGTCTGCCCAATCTGTCTGCCCGGCCGCGGCGTAGAAAATGTATTCATTAATCATTAATGCGTAGAAGAAAAGAGTTGGTAGAGCGTTCCGCGAAAAAGCTGACAAATGTAGGTACCTAGGATTGACATAAAGCAAATAAAAGGTTAAACTTCATTATTCACGCTAGCATTTCTTTAGTTGATTGAATTCCTTTAAGCGCCTTTTTTTCTTTTGGTGCGTATTCATTGATTACGCTCAAAATTTAAGAATTATGCAATGAAAAAAAAAATTGAACTCTGTTTTACGATTGTTAAAACATGATTCTATTCTATTTCTATGAAATATTTTTAAATGTCTTTTCTTTGAACACTTGACAATACACTAAATTTTCTGGCTTGTAATATGTACCAATACATAACTGTGCGACAAAAAACTGAGCTTATTCGGTGTCCTACGTTTGGGCAGCGCCTAAAAAAAGTCCCACAGCGCACTAAAAATGCAGTAACAATTATACAAAAAAAAAAACAACAATAATATCTCAATCATGTGAAACATTTCTAAAACTCGCACACAATGGTTCAAATTTTCTGAATTGTAGTCAAAATTGATTATAGAGATATTTGTTGAATAGAGCGATCATTTCCAAAGGAATTGTTGAACATTGATTTCTTGATTGACATTCACTGCAGTTAAGTTATTGGATGCCTAGTGGGTGAATTGATGATCGAAGTCGGCAATAAAGGTTCGAAATGACATTATCTATTCTGTAATGTCAATTTAGTACTTTTTAAAATAACGTTCAGAATTGAATTTTAATTTAAAAATACGAAACGAACATATAATCAGAATAAGCGCAAGAGCATTCGTTTCTTGAAATTCATGACATTTTAATATGATTGACCAACGATAGAATGGTTCATTTCCCTGTGTAATTTAAAATTATTTGGTACAGTGGGGAAATATTTGCTCGTTTCGTATAAACCGACTTTTATATAACTTAGAACTTGTTATTATAGCTTCAATCAGATTCACAGATAATTCAAGTCTGTTTTATCAATTCCTTACTACTTATTGACTTGGAAATACTTATTGACGAAAAATTAAATTGGAAAGAACATGTGAAAAAGTCTATACTCGACTCCACAAATTTGTGTTTGCTCTTCGAAAACTGAGACGAATAGCCAGTAAAGAAACAGCCCTTAATGCATATCATGGCTATGTTTCGTCAGTGCTACGGCCTTGTAATACCTTAATTCTGTAGACGTGAACAGAGCATTAATTGCACAAAAAATATGTGTCAGAGCTATGTATGGGCAGAATATTTGGAGCATTGCCATTATTAAAATCACTAATTTTTTTTCCACTTCCTTGCCTTTACATTTTTGAAATTTGTGTATTTATAAAAAAGTATCCGCACATGTTCCCATTGGATGAACACATTTCTAAAAGAGTTGATAAAAGTAGCCCAAATAAATTACTTGCACCTAGCCAGAGACTGCATTTGTATTGCAGGAATTCCAATGGGGGCTATCGTTTTTGTGCTCACCAGTTGGCGCCACTGTCGAGTAAGGTCCTGTTGCAGTACTTTTATTTGATGTTTTGGATATGTTTAAGTGCTCATAAAGTCATATTATGTTTATTTTATTACATTTTAAAACTTCAAATGAATATTCAGATTATAATGTTCCTAAAATTAGAAAGCGTGCCGTAAGTAGACCAATCTTATTCTTCCTTCAAGTGCTACCAAATTAGATCCTAACTTTTTACTTAAAATCTTAAGCCATAATTAATCAGGAAGGGCGCAACCATTAAAACATTTATGAATCATTCGGTAAAATCCGTGATAAAAAATCCCGCAAACAGTGAACGTTCAGTACATATTTTGACATCTAGAGACCTTATTCTACACTAGCGGCTCTAGCGGTGAACTCAAACGCGATAGCTCTCATTGCATGGCAATCAAAATCTTCAACAATTTACCCCCAGGTGTCAGAGTGTTGCCCACTAATAAATTCAGGAAAACAATATTTGCTTAGCTTTTAGACAACTGTTTCTATTCAGTTAACGAATGTGTTAATTATAAATGGTGACATTACATTTTATCAATATTTTGTGTGTTTATTGACTTTTGATTTTATTATAATTTAAAAAAATTGTTGTTAACGTTTGACATTATATAATTGGTATATGTTTGACATTTAATTCATAAATAATAATAAAAACAAAATTGTAATTGACATTGTATTAAAAATTACATATTTTCATTTCAAACTAATTTATAATTATTAATGGGGATACTAATTGTACTCGAATTTTAATTTTAATATTTCTACACCGGCAACAGTAGTATCTGTGAAACTTTTTTTATTAATATTAAGATCTTAATGTACCATGTACTGAGAAATATCTTATCTACGAGTATATCTAAATATATATTTATAATATCTATCTATCTATCTTAATAGAAACCGAGTGTGGCCCATTCTTCTACAGAGAGTCACAGAAAACTCCTTAAATATAAGGCCGCAGCCTTAGAGATAAAATCTGAAATCCTTATTTGTTTACAATTGCTACCCTTACATTTCACTTAACAAAAGTCTTCACAAACTACGGCTATTTCTGTCTTTCACACAAAATTATGACAAATAGCAACCTTCCCAGTGTCCTCCATTTTGCTCCCCAATTAATTCACTTAACATAATTGTAATTCCAAAACTTGGGAACAAATACCCTTGTCTGGTTGGCACATTGCGGTATTTCTTTGTCCATGTTGTGCGACGTTGGGCACTGTGCAGGGGTGTGGAGAAGGTTCATTAATGTTTAACGGAAAATAAAACCGCGGACCTTTTGACGAGTATCATTTTTTATGGGTCAAAATACTGTTTTCTATCATGATCATCATCATCATCGTCATCATCTTCCTTGCCTTGTCCCATGTTAAATGATTTTATTTCTCTAAGTAGGTTTGTACGAACACTTTTACACGTCAATCATATTTTTTAAACTAGATGAGGTCGGAGTTTCCTATCAGACTACTCTGAGAAGAAAGGCCGAAACAAACTCAGGGTCTCTTTTAACGTCCAGACATGATCTTAGTCTGATCATGTGAAGACCATGTAGATTAGTGTCTGAAATGGTCTTTTGAAGAAAGAACAACACAGATTGAGTGGACCTGTCCAGTCAGTGCACGCATTTGTCAATAACCGTGCAGCTCAACTGAGAATTTAAGGAGCTCAACGATTCTACGAACAATACCAGAGAAAGGACATTTGGGTAGGCCGCATAAACTACTTAAACTGCCAGACCGTGATTAAAACTGAAACAATGACCCACATAGTCCTCATATCCACAATAATTAAAATAATATAATACTTTTTACAGTAAATATTCATGTCTAAAATTGTTAGCAAAATAAAATCAACATTCAGTGTAAATTTATTCGAGCAGCTCAATCCCAAGCCTTTTTGTCCTCCATATAGTCTTTCAGAGTATAATAGGCTTTCTGGTATAGTTTCCGCTTTATAAAAGATTTGAATTTGTTAAGGCTTAGATCTTGAATGTGGCTAGGAAGTTTATTATAAAAACATATGCATTGGCATCTAAACCAGCCACCTATTTTCTTGAGCGTGGTTGTAGGGACAACAATTTTGTGTTTGTTCCTCGTATTTATATTATGGATATCACTGTATTTTTTAAATAGATTAATATTTTTATGTGCATACAAAATATTTTAATAAATATACTGAGAAGGCACAGTCATTATATTAATCACTTTAAATTTGTCTCTGAGGGAGTGTCTGGGACTTAATTTATAAATTGAACGAATTGCTCTTATTTGTAAAACAAAAATTGTCTGAATATCGTCGGCATTTCTCCACAACAGAATACCGTACGACATCACACTATGAACATAACTAAAGTATACTAAACGGGCTGTCTCTAAATCAGTTAAATCACGAATTTTTCTCAAGGAGTATGCTGCAGAGCTAAGCTTTTTTGAAAAAATTCTATATACTTTACTGTTACTTGTGGTCAGCGCAACACGTTTTCTCCTTCCATTCTCCCCTGTCATCCGTCACACTATCAGTCACTCCCTTCACGTCATTCACTCCCTTCTCTTTCATATCATTCCTCACACAATCCATCCATCTTCTCTTTGTCCTTCCTCTCCCTCTCCATCCATCAACATTTATCTTCATCAAATATTGTTTTCTATACAGGGTCAAATTAAATTAGGTAGCAAAACTCCGCAGACGTTATGGGTATCGATCTCTGAACACGATAAAACATATAAAAAACAGACTTTCTCATTATTTTTAATTTTTTCTGTAAGTGGATCTTTTAGGACACTTTTACGCGTCAATATTTTGTTGGTCAATATTTTAAAACTAGTTGGCGCCGGCATTTCCTGACTGACTGATCCCTGAGAAGAAATGCCGAAAGAAACTCCGAGGTCATGGTCTCTTTTAAAGTCCAAACATTATGTTATTAGGATTTTATGTGAGTCTTGTTAGACTCACATAAAATCCTAATAACAAGGAAGGGCCTTTTGAAGAAAGAGCCATTGAAGCTTTGAGTTGACCTGTCCCAACAGACAGCATGCATGCATCAGTCATCGTGTAGCTCAAACCTTTTTTATTTCTCAAGTAACTACACTACCAGCGGTCGTAGACCTCAAAAAAAATTGAGAGCATATTTTTTTTCTTATGAAAGAAAGAAAGAAAATACGTTTATTTGCGGTAAACATGACGCATAGAAAAACACAAAAATACAAAAAATAATTAGTTGGGGGGAAATATGCGTCACATCCACGCAAAACGGCAATCGCTCAGCATAATGCTACGACCTTATGCGAGACAGACCCCCAGCGCTGTTTTTCAGCAACAGCTGGCGTTGACGTGATGACACGAAAAGATGACGATGAGCATACGAAAATACAAAATAACAAAAAAAAAATAATTGAAATATATATATACATTCTACCTAGTTCTAGTATCGTGTTTACATATCGATACCCATCACGGCTGCGGAGTTTCGCTAGCTAATTTAATTTGACCCTTTTGATTTCCCATCGCTTCGATAGGACATTCATAAAAATAATATATTAACATGTTAAGGACGAATAGAAGACTAAATTATGTACCTACATTATCTTAGTCGCAACCCTGAATTTGTGCGCGGTTGCTGGCAATAGGCTCGCCCCCTGTTACATGGGACTTAAACATAACTGGCGAAATATGGGTGTGCTTTAATACACCTCTGCCTAACCCTTTAGGGATTACAGGCGTGATGTTATGTAATGTTAAGAACCTTATATAGATTCTACGTCACACACAGCACCGTACTAAGATAATATATTGTTGGAAAATATTATTTAATTAATTCGCGTCTCCCATGTTGCTTACACTTTTAATATAACACACTGCCTTTAGAAACACGTAATTTGATACCTACGGATTATTATTATTATTATTTATATGTTCTTATTATTAATCCTAACTATCGTAACTTCCTAACTAATATATATTAATATATATATTTATATATTTTATATTAATATTATAAATGCGAAAGTAAGTTTGTTTGTTTGTTTGTTACCTTTTCACGCCTAAACCACTGAACTGATCATCCTGAAATTTTGCATATAAGTTGTCAGGTGTACTGAAACGGACATAGGGTACCTTTCATCCCGCAAAAAAGTACTGTTCCCGAGGAAAACAACAATAACGTTCTTATGATAATAGATGGCGCCACGAGTCTTTCGAATCATGATTGAATTATAACCCGAATTTATAGTCAAAGTCTAAATTAACGCGAGCGAAGCCGCGGGCAAAAGCTAGTAATATAATAAGGAAAATGGTTGAACGTGGCTTAGTAACAAGGGATGTCGGGGAAAATCATAATGTCAATGGGAGAAAAATATATTTCTGTGTATTTGTGTTAAGTTGAAGGGTGTTTACATATTTACTGAAACCACCAATTGAGTAGATACTATGTACACACGGCTACATATCAAGCTATAATTTCCAGTATAAGCTGACCTCTCATTGTACGGAAATCCAATACAATGCGAGATCAGTTTATACTGGAAATGTATAGCTTGATATGTAGCCGTGTGTGCTAAGTGTGACCTCTTATAGCCTTTTCCCAACTAAGTTGGGGTTGGCTTCCATTCTTACCGGATGCAGCTGAATACCAGTATTTTATATGGAGCGACTGCCTATCTGACCTCCACAACCCAGTTACTGGGTAGCACGATACCCTTGGTAAGACTGGTTGTCAAACTTTTGGGCTTCAAACTACCCGTAACGACTGACAAGGATCTACGAATGACAGCCGTGACCAACAGCTTAACGTGCTTTCCGAGGCACGGAGGGGTCTCGATATGTAATGAATGGTCACCCATCCGCAAACTGACCGCGGCAAGTGTAGCTTAACCTTCCATCGACCCGTGCGGCTGTTATTATTTAGCCTCGAGTTAAATCTGAGCAGAAAAACGTGACATAATCATTTTAAACGCGTAATTCAAGATGCGTCTCTCTCTTAAGATGTCTCCCTGGTACTTACTAAAAGCAAAGTAATTAATAAACCTGTCAAAGAATTTAAAGTAAAAATTTTGCACTTCATGAGGTTTAATAATCCGTTCAGAATCTTCTTCTATAGGTAGTCAGCTACTTTTCTGCTATATTTCATCAAAAGCCTTTCAGAAATGTTGTTGAGAAAATATAATTTACCGAACAGAGATACTGATATTCACATGCTAAACAATGTGGAGTAAGATTTGTGTGCAGCTGTCTTGTGTGCTCCATCCGTTAAAATACGTGCTTAGAAAATACAACGCGCCCGTTTCCAGATGTGTGCACACCCTTATGTATTCTATATTCAAATCCTTGTTTCCAATTGACGTTATTTCCACTTAAAGAAATGTCAACTTTATACAAATGTAAATAAAGTTGTTTTCAAAATGACTACTATTGAAGTCATCAATCAATTTGAATTTGTAGCGTAAATTGAACTTTATGTTTAAAGATATATTTCTGAATTCGCTTTGTTTGGAAACTAAAACAGGATAGGTGTGTTTATTCAGCATGACTTTAGACGTATTTGCTTTTACAAAAAGCTTTTGTCAAAGTATCCATAAACCAATGCAAAAATCTGTAAATACCATTAAAAAGAAAAACATCGTATTAATTCAGCTAAACAAACAATTCTTGGAAAAAGTAACATTAATCTTAATATTATTGTTATTCGAAATCAGGTGCAATGCCTTGAATTGACACAAACAGATATAATCTATGTTTTGACCTTGACTTTAGGCAATAATGGCCTTTCAAGGGCAAGTCACCTACGTGACAATAGAAAATGTAAACTGCAAATATTAACTTTAAAGCTCTGGACAAACTGAGGGGAATGCGGGACGAAATTTACCCGCGCTGATTGTGTCAATTAACTTGTACATGGAAGTGCTCAATGGGGCGCCAATAATAGTCGTGTGACTTCTTAACCGTTAATACAAACGATGCGCACAGTCCCGCATCCCGCGCGGTATTAGCCTCAGTGTGACCAGAGCTTAAAAGACAAATAATATTGATACGTTTTTATCAGTTTCGACAAAGTTGTTCCTGCCTCATTTTTTTTTTTTGTAATCCCGTTGTGCCGGTTTTCTATACTGCTTCACAAATAATTATTTTTTACTCTCTGATGGTTTATCTACTGTGTCGTCCTTTTACTGCAGTTGCACTAACATATGCAGTGTTGTTGCCAGTGCCCTTTTGTCAAAAGTAACATAACATGATCCAAAAATTTATTTTTTTATGACAAAAGTTACATTTGATTTTAAAGGGAATATTTTTTTTGAAATAGCTCAAAATACAGTTAAATGCAGCATATTTCTTTGTATCAAAATTTAGGATCTGCCGATTAGTCTAAATCCAAAATTTTAAAATAAAATATTTATTAATTAGTCTGTAATATAAATTAAACATACCCGTTTATAAATACTACATAGAACTTTGAATATACTTCTTTTTCTTGTGAATCACATCACTTACATCTATATACTTATATAAATAATCAATCTAGGCACTGCAGCGCACCACGGATTTTGAACTTTTGAACAAGCCCGGGGCTTTGTGGATAAACAAAACCAACATGGATCCTATGTCAACCCTTTTCTGCCCTCTCGCTCTTTCTTTACACACTCTGCAAGTGCGCGAAACGACGAAAGAGATAAAGTGATCGGTACATGTAGTTATATTTTCATTTGATCGGTTAAAAAAGGTTTGCCAACATTAAAAAGTAAACAAAACTAGAGTGCGATCCGTTTCACGAAAACTGTCGCTCTTAAATAAATATTGAAATATTTTTCAAAGTACGAAATGTAACGCAAAAGTAACATCTCGAGTCGTGTTATATGGAAGTAACATTACAGGTAACTTAAAATATAACAAAAGTTACATTCTGGCAACGCTGAACGTAATCCTAACTTCCTAACTAATATTATAAATCCGAAAGTAAGTTTGTTTGTTACCTTTTCACGCCTAAACCACTGAACCGATCATCCTGAAATTTTGCATATACGTTGGCAGGTGTACCAAAACGGACATAAGGTACCTTTTATCCCAAAAAAAAGTACTGTTTTCCGAGGAAAACAACAATAACATTCTTAAGATAATAGATGGCGCCATGTGTCTTTCGAATCATGATTGAATTATATTATTATAGAAACTTTAGTAGTGTAACACACTACTAAATTTTCTATAATAAGAGCTTTTTTATTTTTTATTTAAGTACCTAATACATTTTATGAGTCTAGAGTGTCGATAGACCGGTTTTTCATCCTTCTAACTATAATTCTCCGAACAACCCGAATTGATCGTCCAATTCTAAATTAACGCGAGCGAAGCCGCGGGCAAAAGCTAGTGTTATATAATTTAATATATGTTGTTGTTGTGTTGTTGTTTTTTTTTTGTATTTGTGTGTTTATCTTTGCGTCATGTTTACCGCAAATAAATGTATTTTCTTTCTTTTTCTTTCTTTGTATGTTGTTGTTGTTTTTGTTTGTTGTTTTGTTTTTATATTTTTTAGTTATGTGATATTGGTATACCTAAGCACTAACAGTTTCATGCTGCATATTCAAAGTTCTACATTAAATAGTGAATGGAAACTTGTTCTATGCTTTCTTCTACATATTACTTCTGACTACTATATATTCATATATAAGCTTTAAGCTTTCTTAAAATAAATAAAATATCTATACCTACATACTCGACGTATTATAAATTTAAATTCGCTTTTCGTGTCCGTCTGTGTGATCGCGTCGTTCATCTAAACTACACAACAGATTTTGATGTGGTTTTCACCATCATTTAGAGAACTTATTCCGGAAGTTTTATGTGTATAAAACAAATATTAAACATACATATAATTAAGAAATTTCGATGTTTTGCCAAGTCGTAAAAACCGTGCGAACTGCGGCAGGTCGCTCGTTTTAACATAAAATTCATACAAATCAGACCATCTTGTTTTGAAGTCATTTAATAAAGAGTGAGAACAAAAAAACTGATTCCCCAGGAGTGACTGCTGTTGTCGAGAGGTGTATCATAAAGAATTCAGCTACGATACACTGGCGGCCACTCGCGTTCGGTTATTTATTGACGTCAGAGTATATGATGTGCACTGGCGGACAGAATACTTGGTTAGCTTTTGAATTTTGGACGTGACAAGTGTTTTAAATTGTTCTGTTTTGTTATGCAAATGTTTTTCGATGTATATTTAGTTTTAATTCCAAGTGTCGGGTTTAATAATATTTGGGAATAGTTTGCTTTATACTTGGAAATACCTATCACATGCAAAGGTGAAATGACTAAACACCATCGCGTCATTAAACAAAGGAATTTTCTACAATAACAAACAGGAATACCCATTCATATCACCTTAATCAGGAAAGCGTATACCTGATTTACAATATTTATATATGCATTCTGAGATTACCATGGAAATAAGAATGTAAATAAATAGCACCTTTATATCCTGCCGTTTTAAAAATGACAGGATTCCAGAATATGAAATTACGAGTAAAACGAATGAATTAATTTAAACAAAAAATTCTGGAACGATCGTTCTATCACAAAAGGTGCTACGTTTAATTTTGAAAGTGATTTTGTAAATGAGAAAATTTTCTTAGATGCTACAATTGCTTTTATTATTGTATTTCTAAATCAGATCCTAGCCAATATTGTAGAACTCGAGACTCATTCAATAATGTTTATAACTGACGACGATTAAATTTTGAGTAAACGGATTCTTTTCTATATTTTAGTAAGGTATGGTTAGGTATATCTTTGTTAACTAGAATTTATTCATTGTTATTTTTTTTATGATTTCAATATGTTTATTTTCTGGATTTTTTCTTAACTTCTGCTGCTAGTATTTCTACAACATTCCCAAACAATACCGATACTAGAAATTGATAATAAGACACAGTAGGTACGTAGTTAGTCAGTTTTATGATTAAATAGGTATTTAGTTATAATACTAAAGTTTTAAAACTCTAACAGTCTAAATTAAATAAATATTTAATTTAAACATAAAAGCTTTTACTACAAGAAATAATTATGAAAGTTTGAAAATAAAGTTAGAATTTATTAAGGTAGTATAATTAGTCTAATAATATTAAAACTGATCACAGTATCTTTAGTTTCATTTAGTTTTTATAAGCTAACAATTATGCGAAATTAGCTTTTAAAGTGGGAAATTAAAATGATTACTCTATTAAAATTTAAAACAATAAGTTTTTCACGAAGCTACAGTCTGTTCATTGAATATTAAAATGGAAAATATTTTTGCTCTTTTTCTTAAGGACAAGTAATACAATATTTGCGTTTTAGCATGAGATAATTAAGTTAACTGGGCTGTATTTGTATAGAAATTCCGCTCCATTAGATCTGCGTACTATTTTCGTACAAAAACTTTACGTAGATACTTCAAAATTAAGAAAGAGGCGCAATTTTATTTACGATAATTTCTTTATTAAATGATTACTCAAATGCAAATGCATTTATTTTGTGAGCAGGTTTACATACAAAAAGTTAAATTAGGTATATGTTCTTGTGGCCCGAAATTTATATTTCGACTCTAACTGAAACTATAGTCTCATAAGAGGTACTATTAAATAAGGTAGTTATTATAGGTATGTCTTTTTCATTTGTAACGCTGGGTCTATAATTCTGTCCCGACACACATTCACCCGTGCAGTACGATTGCTTCGAATGGAAAACATCGTAAAGTACGAAATTAAATGCAGTGATTTGTAACGCAAGTGCAACGGACTACACGTCAAACGGAATATATGGGCCGGGGCCTATTAATAATGCTGGTGATTTGTACTTTTTTTTGCATGTATGTGTAATCTGTACTACGTAAGTCTACCGAGTTGGTATATAGGTAGGTAAATTGTACATCTTTATCTGACCAAGATTATGTGTGGACTTTAAAAGATACTGTGACCTCTGAGTTTGTTTCGGCCTTTCTTCTCAGAGTAGTCCGATAGGAAACACCGACCTCATCTAGTTTTAAAATATGATTGACGTGTAAAAGTGTTTGAACAAACCTACTTACAGAAATAAAATCATTTATCATTTACATAACACCAATAAGGCTCCCGCAAACAGACGAGACGCGACAGCGCGATGCGACCTTAGTAGAACAATTTTTATGAAAATTTCACGGAAATTGTTCTACAAGAGTCGCTTGGCGCTGTCGCGTCGCGCCTGTCTGCGGGAACCTTAATTTGCGTATTTATCTTGTTTTGTCGACATCCGTATGTCACTGCAGGGATCCAGCAGAATATCAGCGTCAGGTATATTTGTCTGACACATGCTGAGCTGGACTCCCAGTTGGTGAAACCTCGAGACGCACACGGCACACTGCACTTGTATATTTGATTATTGATTTAAACTATCTCATAGTCTGTCACTTTATTTCTTTAATATATATGTATTTTTGTGCCTTGTTTTTTTCTATATAGTCACGTAATTTACTATCTTTTAATTGTGCTTGTGTGTGTTGTACTATTTATTTTGTGTGCACTAAATAAAGGCTCCTACAAATAGCCGCGACACGTGACGCGAATCGCGCGCGACTCAAAGGCACCGATCGTCGCGCGACACACGGTGCCTTTGTGTCGCGTATCGTGCCTGTTTGTAGGAGCCTTAAATGTTTCATCTATCTATCAATAACCGTTATCATAACACATTTTGATGGTACAGTCACGAGCATAAATACCTGACATTTACGAAGATTTCAAAAGCGATTTCCTCTTAAAATAGGTATTGATAGAAATTCTATGGTGTTACGGACATAGTATTATCGAAATAGGTTTCGTAACCTTGTATTAGCTATTTCACGAGAAAATCCCTTTTGAATTTGGCGTCAGTGCTCGTGACTGTCCCAAAATATCTGGCCTTTATGAAAAGAAAAAAAAAATATAGAGTAGGCATAGCTCAGGACATGTAGTTTCAGGCAATTATTTTATGACCTTATATTTTCCTAATATACCTTAGAGGTAATGCACATAGAGGCGGACGGATAGAGCAATGGACAACAGTCCTTTGTATTTGTCTGTTGTTCATGACCCAACGCTTTAGTGTACATCACGCCTTAAAGACAAAGTTGAAAAATCTCATGTCCATATTGCTTAGCAGCAGAAAGTATGTCAGTAGAACTTCTTCTGGAGGATAAAAGTAGAGCATCATTATCATCAACTTTCTGCCCTTGTTCCATGTTGCTTGTGGTCAGCTCAACATGTAACCCCCCCCCCTCAAAGCCCCGCCCCCCCCCCCCCGTCAACCGTCATGCTATCATTCACTCCCTTCTCTTTCATATCATTCCTCCCACAATCCTTCCATCTTTTCTTGGGCCTTCCTCTCCCTCCCCACTAATATTTATATTCATGACTCTTTTAGTCACATGCCTTTCCTCCCCCCTCATCACATGCCCATACCAAGCCAAACGGTTTCCTTTCCACTTTTCTGTCACTGGAGCTACTTTCAAACTTCCCCTTTTATGTATAGTCATATTTTACTTTATCCATTTTGTGCCACACATCTATCTAAAAAGTAGGCCAAAAATAAATGAAATCAAGGTTTATCATCGATACTTACAAGAGAATCACAATTACATAGCTATAAAACTGGTATCCTCTCATAACGACGATACAACGTTCAAGCTTACTGTACAGTAGGTAGTGGGCAGAACGCCAAGTGACATCAAAAGCGAAATGTTTCGGCATCGCATCAAACTGCGAACGGCAGTAACTGTTACGGCCACTAGGAGATGTGGATTAAAGGCATATTCTATGAATCATTGGTCTTGGTTCGTATGATATTGATCCATGTCGTGAAGTAGGTGCATATGAGGGCCTGGACAAATGGCAATCGCTTTCAAAGCGTTTTGTGTTTCTTCAACGACTTTCAACAGGATTGACGTAATTTTTTCGGTGGCTTATGTCAATCTAATACATTTTTGACTTATTCATCATGGTTCTCGCTGATAGAATTTCGCTTTGTCTAGATCCTCCGGATTCTAGCAAAACGTACACAATAATCCAATGATGTTATCACTGCTGGGACACAGGCATCCTCTCTTCGAGAGGGAGTGGACTATAATGTACCACGCGGGCCCAGTGCGGGTTAGTAGATGTCACATGTCTTCTAATTTTTGGTCGTAGGACACGTCGCTTTCCTCACGATGTTTTTCTTCGCCGTTTTGAGAGCAGTGGTGATGAAATTATTTACACAAAATAAAGCGCCTGCCTGAGTTCGGACCAACGAACTACAACTCGCAAGTCGGGGTCGATTCCACTAGGCCACCACTGCTCGCAAGCAAAATGTATTTTTTTTTTGACTAAGCTGTTTATCTTGACTGCGTCTTTGGTCTTGAGTGGAGAAGGTGGTTTCCAGGGTTCAAACTTCGGGTCCTTCAATAATTATTTGCATTTATCCATTGGATTATCTACTCCAGACTTTAAAACAGCTCACGCGCTGTTACATAACTGGTAAAATGTGGGGGTAAAACTAATTTCTTTGTATACCACTTTGATGGATACAGGTATGGCATCGATAATTACACTACTGTTTCTACAAGTAATAAAACATGTACAAAAAATAATAAATATCTTTCTTTCTAAGATGAATAGGATTTAAATGCTTCCAGTATTTCTACCTATACAATATTTAACAGGAACTTGAAAATTTCCATATGTGGTATCAATCTACTCTACCGAAAACCTCAACTTACGTATTTTACACTGAGTTGCTCATTCTAATTCCCACAAACCGCAACAACTCATAGAAATCTTCCTAAAACATAAACATTTAATACAATTACAAACTCCCCACCTATGTATTATTTATAGTCGAAAACATTAATGTGAATATAGCACTTTGCTCCTGTACATAAGTGTCAGATTTGCATGTAGAATTAATAATGTTAATTTTCCCGGATGTGTATGCTGTGCCGCAGAAATCAATGTGACAAGAGAGAGCTAGTGTCACCGGCAGAAGTGTTACTATTTGCTCTCGAAAATGTTGTGCTCATTTTCGACTTTAATTTGTGGTTTTGTACCTAGTGGTTGGATGAAAAAAGTACTATTTTGTGTAGCTAGATTTAATTAAAACAGCAAATTAATAAGAGTTGAGGAGAAAGCGAGTATTGGAGAAAATAAGACTGCAGAGATGACACAATAGCACGCGATTGTCCTGTCTTTATCAATTACCCACCCTGGTAAAACCGTCTCCTCCGCTTTAGTTAGAAGGGCTAAGTCTGTGTAGATTCTACCACTTTTTTTGCTTGAAAGTTTATAAGCCGTAAAAAGACTAGATCTTGTAAAAAATAAAAATAAAAAAACACGTGTGGCACTCGGGGACTGCCGCGGTAAAGCTATTGCATAGCATTTTTTATCAACTTATGCAATTATAATTATTTATTTATGTTTAATTAATGCAGTATTTTTTTTTCTTTGATATTAATTCAAGTACAGTCGTACCATACACATACACGTTAAGCGAACGCTCGGCCGAGCTACATGGTAGGCGGAGTGGGGGGTGTTAGGTTTTATTTTCGTTACGGAATTTCTTGATTCGGTCGCCGTGCTCAAAGCCCGCGATAAAAGCTATGCAATAGCTTAAAAACCTATATACTTAGGTATATAAAGATTACTCTTAAAGTTCCTAAGTATACAGAGTGTAATAAGACCCATCACATAGCCGTCAACTACGCATTCTGTACATCAAACAAAATATCATAGCACAAAAATAATTTTATTTTTGTTGTGAAAAATCTCTGTTTACGGTAGTGCGCAACGTATAACACGCAAAAAATTATGCTAATAACCCGCATGCGACGTTGTAGGGGTCGTGGGATATTTAAAGTTGTGTTATGACATTAAAAACTTGTTTGCGTAAAAAAACGTCAATAAAAGTTTGAATTTTCCGTAACCGCCGTAACCAGAAGGTTCCCAGTTATGGTCCAGTAAAAAAAAAAAAAAAAAAACGGGGAGAACAAGTGACTTTCGGCTTCCTTAAGTGTCTTTTTACTCCCATTGTAGGTATAGTCAATAGTTGTTTGGACTGTTTTACAAAATTCAGTCTTTTAATGTTAGGTTATCTCTTAACATTCTATGTTACAACACTGGCTGTACCTATCCCCCCAAAAATAATCATAAATCACCTAATAATTCTATAATATCAACGGACACTATATTTCATCGCCAAGTTAAATGAAGCAAATAAAATAAGCCAGTTGAACAACGTCGTAATAAAACAAGAAACTTTAAATCAATTCTGACGTTGTTCGTATACGGAAACTTGGCACGTGCTTTATAGAAATATAATTAAAATCATATTAAACAATGATTTCTGTTTTTATGTGAATAATGTTAGAATTTATTTTCTGAATGCACTGGAATGCGAGAAGCCCTGGAGGCCTACTCTCTTAGTCCGTCTACAAAGATAAGGGCCCGTCCGAAACTCGTTGATCCGTCAAACAAGTGACAAATTCAGTTATCCGAACGAGCAAAAACATATCGCGAGTAGGGACAGCTGTCAAGTCGTGTTGTCATTTATTCTTAGTTCGGGCTCCGAACTAATTTGTTGTCCGTAGGCGATAAGGAAAAGGATACACCCGTAGCTTCAGCTGGCCAAAACTACGGATTTCGTGCTTGCTTAGGTAGCAGACCCCCAGGACCCGTCGATGTGGCGACGCATGGGAAAAGCCTATGTCCAGCAGTGGTCGTCTTTAGGTGACTCTATTCTATGAATTCAGTCACGAATTTGGTGAAAAGTAGGTACACAGTTTATAAAAAGTTTCTGACATAGGTAATCCGGCAATATTGACCAAAGTAGAACTTATTCACGCGACTTGTTTGAATAAGTGCAAATGCAGTTTACAATTTCAAGCGATTTTTTGTAGCTATGAAATAATTTTAAAGCTACATCAAATATTGAGAATGCAGCATACATAATAATCCAGTTTCATGTGGAGCAAAACTCCTGACAGAAACATACTGCTGTAGTGGCATCTATAACCCCACATGCGAGCTATGCGTCACACTGACGTCACGCAAAATCCTGCATCGCGCAAGCAGAGGTTACCGCACAACTAGCATATATACTACGTCCCGACTTCACACGTCGGGCAGCTGCCCACCAGACAAGACACCCGTCTGGTCGGAGAATCCTCCCATTTCTATGAAAGTATGAGTGAACTTTACACCCTGTTCCTCATACCTCCATACTGGTGACCCCGATGTGACCGCATGGCGGCTACACTGCCTATTGTCTTTTCTCCCACTCTATTATGATAAATCTTTTAACTGCATCCCAAAGATTTATACACATCTTCAAATGTATATTGATCGCAATAAATATCTTCAAACAAAAGTACCTACTCGATACGTGAATTCAACAGTAGGGGCGGCACAGCGTTGTAAATTCTAAATTTGAGTCACCGCCTCGCCTTCCAGAGCCGCCAGTTACAGAGTATTGTGAGCAAATTGTGAAACATTTGCTTTGTAGGCACGCTGGTGTCGACTAGCTTTTGTTTCGGCGTTCATCCGTAAAGATAGAAGTGACAACCCTGTTTTAATGTGGAATGCGATCTTTGGGTGAAAAGTGGGTTGTGGTTTTGTGTGAAGGTAAGACGAAGAGATTTTCAGGACACTGATCGGAGCTTTTGGAAAGAAATTCTTCGATAGTCATTTGTTTTGGTGATCGTGGTGAATTTCTCTCTGTAGATTTAATAATAACTACTGTTATATTATTTTAGTGATAGCTGTTCGTCGGGAATAATCTGTAAGAAAGCACCAGTCAGTAGTGTATCAGTGTTGTGCCATCCTACTCATATTATAAATATGAAAGTTTGTGAGGATGGATGGATGGATGGATGGATTTTTGTTAGTTACTTTTCACGCAAAAACTACGGAACGGATTTGGTTGGAATTTGGAACACAGATAGGTTATAACCTGGATTAACACGTAGGAGACTTTTTATCCCGGTATAACGTTCCCGTGGGATAATTTCCGATATTCACGCGGGCGAAGCCGCGGGCAAAAGCTAGTTAGGTAGTATATACAGGAACGTGGTGTCCATTAATTCACTATAAATGAAAAACTTCGCAAGCAATGGGAAATTACTACTGAAGGTTGCGGCTGTCGACCTCAGGACGACCTGCTTCTCACACGGACAACAGTACATCGCTTGCTCCCGCGTCACCAGTCTTGACTCCCTTTTTATTTTGGCTGCTGAGACCAAAATTACAAACGTAGTATACAGAATTTTTTTATAAAAATGTGGCTGTTATTTTTAGTCAATTGAGGTGTCTTACGACTTCCACGCGAACGATGTCGCGAGCAGAAGCTATTTAATAATAAATAATAGTGGTATCGATTAGGATCATGTTTTCCTATGCATTCACTGCTCGGGAATTTGCTGCGCCATTTCTTCTTTCCAGCTAAGCCAATAGGAAGTGGTGAAAGGTAGGCGTTTTTGTAGGGACTACCTTTTGTAATTTTGAATTTTTGATGTTCAAAATATACTGATTCTAAGCCTTTTTTTTGGGTGGGGTATCATCATATGACTTCTCCCGCTCTGGGCAGAGTGGAACGGCGTGTCAGGCTCTTACTGACTAATACCCACCCGTGTTCCTTCAGTTGCCTGTGCGCCAGGGCCACGGTAACTCTTTCGAACAATCCGTGACCCTGGCAGCCATCGGCCCTATCGGACCCCGTCAATGGTGCTGACGTC
This sequence comes from Dryobotodes eremita, assembly GCA_917490735.1. NCBI lineage: Eukaryota > Metazoa > Arthropoda > Insecta > Lepidoptera > Noctuidae > Dryobotodes > Dryobotodes eremita. The sequence goes on from OU823264.1 coordinate 2,268,202, forward strand.
TCTTTGAGGCGCACGTGGAACACAACGTGCCGTCGACCCGGGGCTGCTCCTTACCCGACGGCGAGCTACTGATTCTAAGCCTAATCTTTTGATTTTGTGTTGAAGTAACAGACTATTTCTGTCAATTACTCCGAAAAGCTATCTTGCAACAAAAAAAAGGAACCAGAAAACATGGAAGAAGAGATTTTAGATGGATACAGTTAGTAAATAACATTTGAATTGTAAAAGGACATCGATCACCAATTCCGTTTATAACTAAACGTGGTGATTATTACGTAGATTTGATGGTTAAACAAGTATCTATAGTGGGTGGAATCGATTTGGAAGACTATGAAGAGGATGCTTTTGTATACATCTACTATTGTGCGCTGATGTTTAAGAGGGCCCTTCCCGGTCCATCTATCGTCAACGCGAGCATGATTGAAAAGCTTGTTGTTTCATCCAACGCAATGTTTGAAAAAGAAGCAAGAGTGAGAACGCGATGACATCGAACGAAAATTGACGCGCAAAGAATTCACAAAACTTGTTCCAGGAAATACGTGTTTTTAAAAAAGCCTTGCAAGATTTTGGAAAGAAGTATTGTCATTTAGAATCTCCATTACCTTTGCGAGGTTTCTATGAAGATGTTTTCTTTACTTTTAAATTAATGAGTACATTATGAACGGCCAAAGTTCAGGTACAATTTGTACAAAAAAGCAGATTTTTGGAGGCTCATACCGAACTTGTTTCACCAAAATGTAATTTTTTACTTGCATAGAAACCTAGATAAAGTGCACAAGATATCTATTAGTTCAAAAATTTCAATGAAAGTTGTGTTACAACGCTATAATCACGTACGAGCGTTTGTATGAAAAGCACGACGGGTTGGTCTCTTGTAAAGGTAAAAGACAAACTATTCCAGCAAGATATTCCAGATTCATGCATAAAACGTTAGAAATACAAAAAGCTTCTTGGAAAAACGTCATGATGGCAGTAGTAATGTCCTGAAATGCAACCGTTCTTTTAGAATAACTGCTTAGTAAATGTTATTCAGATGCATATAGAGCAATCTGCAAACTGCGACCGTTTAAAAACGTTTTAGCAATTTTAACGGTTCATCCTTGATGTTTATTTTGAAAAATAACTCGAGCGCTCAGTGCACATTTTCGAGAAAATAGAGCTTTATATTTTTCAAGCTTTTCGCTTTTTCATACCTAGTTGAAATAATTGGTGGTGTTTTTCTCTGCTTTTAAGTTTAATACCGCATTTTGTATTGACATGTTTTTCTCAATAGGAAATAAATTGGTTTTTGATTTCAAAATAGTTCGATTCGCAACATTTGTCTGCTTAACGCTAATTAGGATGCTCCGTTTGTTTCGGATTTCCGTTTGTAATGTGTCGAGCTTTCATTAAACCGAACATATTTTTTTTTTACATTTATTCGGATGAACAATTATAGTGTCTCTTGACATTCTATTATACAGCATGTATCAGAAAGGTGTGGTGATATATAAGGATGTGGTACATACCATCGAACTGAATAAGTTTCTCCATAGGACCAACATTCTAATCGCGAAGAAATTATCAACTGTCCTATACAAAACGTCAATATCTCCTCGACTCAAATGTATAGAAAGAAAGAAAATACGTTTATTTGCGGTAAACATGATGCAGAGAAAAACACACAGATACAAAAAGAACGAGTTGGGGGAAAATATGCGTAACATCCACGCAAAACGGCATTCATTCAGCACAGCACACAGCAAACACAGCACACACAGCACACAGCACACACAGCACACAGACCACAGCACACACAGCACACAGCGCACACACAGCACACAGCACACACAGCATACACAGCCATTAGCACACACAGCACACAGCACACACATCACACAGCACTGTGTCACTGTTGTATGGGACAGCTGATAACTTTTCCGATCACGATGTTGGTCCCATGGAGCAAGTTGTACAGTTTGATGGTCTGTACCACACCCTTAAATATAATGACCCCCTTCTGATACATCCTAACTATATTTATATACTATTATGTAAGTATATTGCCATACTAATATTATTAATTAAATAAATTTAGACGGCACGGTTGGCGCAGTGGTTAAGCCATTGACTGCTGCGCTGCGTGTCGCGGGTTCGATTCCCGCACGGAACAAATGTTTTTATGACCTACAAGTAGTTGTTCCGGGTCTGGCTGTTTGTGTATTTGAGTTTGAATGTTTATTAACGCACCCACAATACAGGAGAAAATCCTAGTGTGGGGCAAAGTTTTATGAAAAAAGAAAAAAAAAATTGCAAGTATCTCTGTCTGTATGTTACCATTTCACGCCTAAACCACCGAACAGAATTCGACAAAATTTGCCAAGGAGATAGATGGCATCCTGGGAAAGGACAAAGGCTAATTTTTATCCCAATAGCACGTTCCCGTGGATAAATTGCCGACATCCATGCTTGCGTGGGCAGAAACTAGTAATATTATAAAATGCGAAAATAAGTTTGGTTGTTTGTTACGCTTTCACGCTAAAACGGCTAAACGGATTTGGATGAAACTTGATACATGGGTAGACCATGACCGAGAAAAGGACATAGAATACTTTTTATCCCAATATTCCCACGGGATCGACACTTATGCGAGTAAAACCGCGGGGCGCAGCTAGTGCTGTATAATTCAGGCAAGACCGAAATTTTAACACACGGTGGCAGGTACACCGATGCGCAACCTGTTACAATAGATCCAATACATGATTCTGAAATACCCTGCGTTACAATTAATCGCCGCATATTTAAAAAAAATATTGTTTTCCATACATTTCAACCGCGTAGATATTGCACTTTTTTATGAAACAGCAGATTTTTTTTTGGTATCTGACGAAATATTTCTACCGTAGAGGTCTAGAATAATTTGCTGAATTCATAGTTTCAGATTGCGCGTCTATGTGGCACCCTGTACGTATTTTAATGTCTTTCAGTTAAATGAAACGATTAAAATGTTTTCAATTTATTTTATAAAAGTTTATAAAATTTTATCAAAGTTCAAAAACAGTAATCCAGATTAATTCATAAATAACAAATCGCTTTTTAATTTTAAATAAAGTCAACATTTGCATAAAATTTGAAATGTCATTTATTAAAAGTGTTGACGCGGCGCCTTTTTGTTTGCCAATTAAATTGTAGTTTTGAGGGTTGACAAACTAATTATTTTGTGAACATGAAATATTTTACTAAAATCGCCTGTGTATGTCTGAAAGTAATTTTCGGCAAAGAATATTATAATAATTTTGTAAGTAAATCGATTTTAAAGATATAAATCCTAAAATCTCCAGCTTCATATTATTTATCATTTATATCGGCTATAAATTACAGCCAGACTTGACACCAAAATTAGAAGTGTGCAAAAATCTGTACGGTTTCAATTCGTTCATACTGAATAATTAAGAAAAAATCGCAAATAGGTACTTAAATAAACTAACAGTTCTGAAACAGGTCAAACTTTGGTTAACTATGAGAAACTGCCATTACTATTGTAAAAACATTGAAAAATTGGTTTATAATGATTGAAAACAAATCAGTTACACCCGTTTCTTATGTACAAATTAAATCCTAGTTGTGACACCCAAAAGCCAAATTGAAAACTATATCTCAATTTTATTTTAAACCAAACATGCTCACGCAAAAACTAATGAAAAAAAAAAATTGTTAATTTTAAGCCAAGTTTTGTAAAAACAAAATTAAGCTTTTTTACTTCACATTCATTAATATTCCGTTCAGCCCTTATTCTAAGGGGTGATTTCACCAATGAAACTGAAGGCAGTCAGCACATCTAAACTGCGATCAACAGCTGTCAGTGTCAATATTCCCAAACAAAGGTGACATTGACAGGTCTTGAACGCGGTTTAAATTGACTGATCGCGTTTAGTTTCATTGGTGAAATTCACCTTAAATGTACAACTTTTTGATTTGCGCCAGTGTTATTTTTTTATACCCGGCGATTGGCTCCTGCTTCGCACGGTTTTTACGACCTGACAAAACATCGAAATTTCTTAATTATATGTGAGTTTAATATTAATGTAATCTACACATAAACTTACCGGAATATTTTTTTTAAATGATGGTGAAAATCGCATCAAAATCTGTTGCGCAGTTTTGAAGAATAACGCGGTCACACAGACAGACGAAAAGCGACTTTATTTTATACTATGTAGTTATGTTATTTTTGTTTCGGAGTGGATATTGTAAGTGACAGCTGTTGCTTTTATAGTCTCGATTCAAGATACCTAATAATATGCAAGAATCGATAGTGTATTTGAGAGCTTAAAAGCTCTAAAATTGCTCGTGATTGTAGACATAATTAGTTTTCCTTTGAACTGCACGATTACTGACAAATGCGTGCGCTGACTGGACAGGTCCACTCATTCTGTGTGGTTTGTCCTCAAAAGACCCTTTCAGACACAAATTTACATGGTCTTCACATGATCTGACCAAGATATGTCATGACTTTAAAAGAGACTGTGACCTCTGAGTTTGTTTCGGCCTTTTTTCTCAGAGTAGTCAGATAGGAAACGCCGACCACATCTAGTTTTAAAATATGATTGACGTTTAAAAGGGTTTGTAGAAACCTACTTACAGAAATAAAATCATTTATCATTAATTTATCATTTATAGCAGGGGTGGCCAACTTGATTGGACCCAAGATTTCTTGTTCACTAACGAGACCCTGTGCGATCTACCTATTACATACTTCTAGAAATTATACAAGATGATGCGTCCAGCAGTAGGTGATTACGTTGGGCAGTCTGGTCTACGTATTTATATTTTTTGCCTTGCCACGATCGACTGGACTAACAGTCGCGATCGACCAGTCGATCGCGATCGACCTGTTGGCCACCCCTGATTTATAGATTCATGGTGAAAATGAAAAGTGTCTATGATGGAGCACACAATAATACCTAGATCATTGTTTCTATCAACCTGAGCTTTTATTGTCACTTGCGAAGTCGTTGTGCCCACAGCCCAATGACAATGTTGTTTAAAATTATTTTGATTTAGAAATAGGGTTACTAATTCAAATGTCCATTTGAAATTATCATTCTTAGTAACTAAAATTATGAGTGCTGAATTGACTGATGACCGCAGTTATGTTTTTTTTTTTTAAATTGTGTCCATAATCGAATCACACAATATGTCATGCAAATTTGAATAGGTAAATGGCCTCGTGGTGAAGCTCATATGAAGTTATTATTGCAAGTACGCTAACAAGAAGAGGGAAACAATACAAACAATAGAAGTGTGCTCAGCCCCACACCAATCAATAAACATGTAGAAATAAATTACAAAAATACGAGTACACTCTCAATTTTTCCATTCCCCCGATCAACAAGTAACCATTCTTCTATTTCCATTCGATCGTTCATTCATTCTGTCAGCGGCACGACGTTCACTCACATTGAACGATCCATCATCGTTCACTTCAATCAGTCTATCATTCAATTACCCTTTTTCCTAACATCGCTCAAGTTTTTTTTGCATTTTTATTCCTACGTAAGTGGGATTACATTGAAAGTTTTCTAATCCCAAAGGGTTCCCTGAAAAAGTTTATCTCCAAAGAGCATTAATTTTTCATCGTCAATTACTGAAAGTTTTGTAGGGATGATTAATTCAGCCATTAAAATGGCGGAAACGGGAAGTGAGAAACGACATGTGGTTAGATTACAGAGTTTTATGTTAGTAGAATGTACTTTTGTGAGCACGAGGCATAAAAGTGCAGCTAGGTATTACCTACCTATTTAAGAAGAAACGAGTTTGATATTATTTCCGAGTCTTAGAGTCTTATAACTTTCCATCACGATGCGGAGAGGTGAAGACCGAGTTGTTGGCAAAACTCTGGTGTTGTCAAACAGTATATTTCATTATATCTATGTTTTGTTGTGTTTCTGTTCAGAAACATAAAATAAAGATCCGAAAAAACTATCTGTGAGCCAAACAAATATTTGTTCCACGTGGAAAACGACACGTGGCGCAGCAAATAATCGTTTAGCCACTGTGCTAAACTTAAAGCAACAATCAACGTGGTTTTATTATACTGAAAGTTTCAACACAGAATGAAAACGAATGTACTTGCACTAAAGAGGATAAGAGATACAGAATAAAAAATACATACACAATAGAACTAGTTGGTGGAAAATATGTGTCGCATGCATGTAAAACGGCTATCGATCAGCATAATACTATGACCCTTACGAGACAGAGCTCCAGCGCTTGCTTCCAGCGATTGACGTGATGATGTCAAACTCAAACTCAAACTCAAAGCATTTATTTCAATTAAACCATTTACAGGCACTTTTGAATTGTCAGAGTCGGTCAGTTAGTCAGAAAGTTGAAGCTAGTTGCCCATTCCAAAACGTAGATCTCTATGGAGAAGAACGGGCAAGAAACTCAAAGGACACTCTTTTTAAATCAAGATATCACAAAATCCTGGGTTCATTATTCTTGTTGCTTCTATATGCGAGAAAAATGAAAAAAACAATTTTTTTAAGCACAATCAAAATATAAGATTAATAAAAATAAGCCGTGGCAGTTAAGAGATGACCAGTCTCAACTGACGGCGCCCGTTCACGAACACGCGTGGATCGGCACCATCCAGCTCAACCATTTTGTAGGGAACCGAATTATCCAACACACGCGCCACCAAAAGTGAGACATTTAAGTGAGCATGACGTCAAACGGTAAAGCATAAAAAGAGCGCAGTTTTCATTTTTGCATAACAATTTAGAACGAAATTAACTCTTCATCATGTATTTAGCCTTCTTCCAACTATTTTTGGGGTCGGCTTCCAAACTAATCGGATGCAGCTGAATAGTTTAAAGACCAGTATTTTACGTGGAGCGAGTACCTATCTGACCTTCACAACCCAGTTACTGGGTAACACGATACCCCTTGGTAAGACTGGTTGTCAGACTGTCGGACTTCTGACTATCCATAACGACTGTAAGGATTGGCAGCCGGGACCAATAGCTTAATGTGCTTGCCGAGGCACGGAGGAGTCTCGGTATGTAAAGATGGTCACCCATCCATGGAGCGACCATGGCAAGCGTAGTTTAACCTTATCAATCGACACGTGCGGCTGTTATTACATAGCCACGAGTCCCTCGTCCTTAAGGAAACGACCCGTAATGAAATTAACTCTTGTCCTCACTAATGCTCGGTTCCTATAAACAAAAATGAATCGTTTTACTTACCAATATGGTAGCATCTTTTATTGCCAAACTGGGTATATAAATAGATTCGTAAGCTAATTTTACCTGTGAGGGCTACTTCCATATGGGAAGGTCTACTATGCAAAGCTATGAGGTCTTTGCTTCATTATTGGTAAAGATACAAGAGTCTTAATTTTAACCAATAACGGCACCCTAATTACGTAACACACTATCTATTACAATCTGAATCATTTTGAAGACTATTGCTAATCCATTAGTTCATATGTTCGGAAAATTTGTCTGTTCAAAAACGTAAATAACGCAATCAATGTTGTTGAACTGTTAAAATGAAACCCATTCCTACTGTTAGTGTGTTACGTAATTACCCCGCTGTTTGTAAATTATAGGAATCGGCCATTAATCCCTGAACAGAAATCGTTTAAACTACCCATAATTAAAGTCATAGCTACTAGCTAAGCAAAACAGGTGCATAACATGACTAAGCCAGCACGCATGGTTTAATAAGACCCTCCAGTTCCGAGCTAGGTCAGTTTTACGCTCATTGGTATGAGTGATTAGTCAGCAGGTACGAAGGGAGGACAGAATACATGGGAGACGTTTAAAGGCATGAGTGATTATTTATTTTATAATGATTGATAACGTGCTGATTTTGACATATTCGATATGTGATTCGTGACGTCATCACATGATTTGTTCTAATTTTAACATGCACCTTGATAAAAAATTTGAGTTTAGCTTCTTAAGCCAATGTCTTTTTTTATTTTAGATGGGTTTGCTCTTGACTCTAGTCTAGGTTAGAGATGACAGAGACAAAGTCGACGATGGAGTGAGCTTACCCAGAAGAAGCCGGAATTGTGTCTAAAATAAGACGATTGTGTTTCAAGAATTATAATTATAGACTTCACGGATGCTCATCACAGAATTATTTTATCCAATATAATTTCAAAAGTAGCGTTGTAGTAGATATTGTTTTCTAATTCAAAATATTTTATTTATATAAGTGCCCATGTGAGTTTAGAGGACAGAACCTAGGTGCACGGTTCCAATGGGTCGTGGCGTATGCAAAAAAGTTATAAATATAAAAATTGTTAAGAAAAATAATTGGCTTTTACAATGTTTTTTTATATTGCAGTGTTGATAGGTATGAGAGCACAGGGTAGGCCTTTCAACAAGTACCAGATACTTGACAAAAACTAGTGATAACTTTTATAACAAAAAAACACGTGTGGCACTCGGGGACTGCCGCGGTAAAGCTATTGCATAGCATTTTTTATCAACTTATGCAATTATAATTATTTATTTATTTTTTATTTATGTACTTTTTTTTTTCTTTGATATTAATTCAAGTACAGTCATACTATATACATACACGTTAAGCGAACGCTCCGCCGAGCTACATGGTAGGCGGAGTGGAGAGTGTTAGGTTTTATTTTCGTTACGGAATTTCTTGATTCGGTCGCCGCGCTCAAAGCCCGCGATAAGAGCTATGCAATAGCTTAAAAAAAAAGCAACAACAAACTTAAATAAACTTGGTAAAACACTTCCAGATCCATAAATCAGTAACAATGTGATTTACTTCCCAAAAAATAATACGCTTTACCCAAAATCAGACAAAACATTCACAAAAATAAGTTCAACAATGAACGGTTGTCCTGGCCGTGGCAAGGCCTGCCCTTATCATCGGCCGCCTGTCCCTTTTGTCCGGCCTAACGACTTCTACGACACATGTCACGGTAACAGTAATGCTAGTTAATGGTGTTTTTGGAGTACGTTTCGATTTGTAGGTTTTAGTGTGACGTGGTTCCAGTGTCGGTATCTGCAAACTAGATTTTTTACTTTACTTCCTAATTATTCATCTTGGGAGCTGTGGTTCAAGTAGCCTTATTTTTTTTTTTTTTTGTTGGGTATCATCAAATATCAAATGATTTCTACCGCTCTGGGTGGAGTGGAAGAGCGTGTCAGACTCTTACTGACTAAAACCCACCCGTGTTCCTTCACTTGCCTGTGCGCCCTGGCCACGGTAACTCTTTCGGACAATCCGCGACCCCGGCAGGGGTTCAAGTAGCCTGGATTATAAAGTCTTGATATTTAAAATTGATGTAATTTATTTTTTTATCCCCCGACGCAATAAGAGGGGTGTTATAAGTTTGAACGCTATGTGTGTGTGTCTGTTTGTGGCACCGTAGCTCTTAAACGGGTGAACCGATTTGGATGCGGTTTTTTTATTTGAAAGCAGCACCCTAATTACGTAACACACTATCTATCACAATCTGAATCATTGTGAAGCCTATTGCTAATCTATTGCTTCATATGTTCGAAAAATTTGTCTGCTCATCAACGTAAATAACGCTATGAATGTTGTTGAACTGTCAAAATGAAACCCATTCCTACTGTTAGTGTGTTACGTAATTACCCCGCAGGTTTTTTAGCGGTGGTTCATAGACACGTTTTATCAAAATCGGTTCAGCCGTTTCAAGGTCATCAGCTCTTTTTTGTGTCGGGGGTTTTTTTCATTTTACCTAATAGATAGAGTTATATCAATGTTAGTATTAGGTACCTTTAAGTAAATATTAAAGGTACAAGTCAACAACATCTTTAATGGTAAGAATTTTACAGTGACAGCGAAGTAGCAAAGTACTGTATAATAGACAGATAGGTAGATTTATTTATTTGCATAGAATGTAGGTAATTAGTATAATTAGATGTTACAATATTTTTGAATCGTTATACATTCTGCCTCATGGTATGCAAATTTTTTATTAACTTATATTACAATTATTATATTTACTTAAAGCTATTTAATTACGTATTTAAGAACATTATAAAATTAAATAGTCTTGTCATTAAAAAAATCTGATACAGAGTAATAGCATTTCTGAATTTGTAATTTTTTAAGGTACTTTTTAAGTCTTCTTAAAGGTTGCTTTTAATCATTTTTGGTATAAAAAAGAGGAGCCATGCACGTAACACTCTTTCTCAATAATGCAGTTTTATATCCACCTATGCATAACTTGTCTTCGTATTGACTTCTTAAACTTGTAGTCCTGGTTCTAGTATTTTTCAAAGTCGAAATAATACAAGTATTTATGCTGTATTTAATGGCCTAGACAGAGTGACATTCTATCAGTGATAACGATGATGGAAAGTCAACAATGTATTGGATTCACAGAATCTCTTCGGTAGTTGCTGTTAATCCTGTTGAAAATCATTTTAGAAATACGAAGCGCTTTAAAACAGCGATCGCTACTTGTCCAGCAGGATACCAAAACCAAGTTATCTGCCTTTTTGTAAAGGTTCCCTATCCATTTGCATAAAATTTTAAGACATAATATAACATTGGCATAAGGAAATTCAGCATAATGATCAGTACGCATAAATGTTTTGCCTTAAATTAACCTAACCTAACCTAGCCATTGCATTATGCCAAAGTATTATTATCCCACAGTATCATTATGCTAATAAAAGTTATGCGAAAACGGTTATGCCAAACTATATTAGTAAAAAAAAAATGCGAAAAGAAGGAATCCCTTTCCAAACTATGGTATCTGGAATCTGCAAACTAGATTTCGATGACTCCCCTTTACGAATTGACAGTGAGACCTGAGTATGGGGTCCTGGGTTAGAATCGGGTTTTTTATTACGAGATTCTTATTCTTCTTCAGCAGGAGACCGGTATCTAAAGTGTCCGACATTAGGCTCACCCACATTACCAGGGACTTATAAAATAACATACACATACATACATAAACTGACGCCTTCTTCTCATGGGGGAAGTCAGAAACTATTCAGAACGCAACCTGCTACGATCCTTACATACTCCTTTTGCCTCGTTTACGTTCATACATTAATAAAATCAACCTATAAAATAACTGACAAAATAATTATGTATGAAATATTCTGCTTATCCTTCCAGAAATACAAGCGTGATCATGACGTGGTAGGGCCTACCGTCTGCCTAAATACTGAAAAACCACAAAAATACTTCAAAACTAATTTAGAAACACAATTGAGTATAACTTTAACACTAACTTTGAAGCCATTGCTGCCCAATTCTCAGCAAATAACAATTATTTTAACAATGGTGTAGTTTCTAGAGTTCCAAGTAGATCGTATCTCAGCTAATTGGGTATTGATAGCAGGTGTGAATATTTAGATCTAGATAAAATTAAGTTGGTAGTTTTTTTTTGTTACAGCAGTGGTGGCTCAGAGGTAATGGCCCTGACCTATGAGTTGTAGGTCGTGGGTTCGAACCCAGGCAGGCGCTTTAATTTGTGTAATTACTTTCATCACCACTGCTCTTAAAATGATGAAGGAAAATATTGTGAGGAATTCGGCATTTCCTAGAACCAAAAAATCGAAGACGGGTGACATGTACCAACCCGCACTGGTCCCGCGTGGTAGATTATAGCCCACTCCGTTTCGAAGGGAAGAGGCCTGTGTCCCAGCAGTGGGAACATTATTGGCTAATTAGGTATTTATATTATGTCGTTTTTTACCCTACCGGTAGTCTAGTCTAGTTTGACTTCCAGTCAGATTTGAAAAAATATTTTTGTATTTGATAGCCCAATTCTTGAGAAAGGCTAAAGGCTATTTAACATCTCGCTATGGCCCTTATCAGACGAGCAAAAAGATAAAAAGTCAGAAAGAACGCTAAGCGAAAACGAAGTGATACGCGGGCAGGTGATGCTATGCGATTGGTGGGTCGGGGGAGCAAGAAATTTCATGCGGACGAAGTTCGAATCTTGATTTTCGAAGCTATTCGACCATAGCAAAGAGTTGTAGAGGAGGTTGTGGACCTCAAATCACGGAAAATATTCGGATTCCTGTTTGTTATGAAATCTCAACCATGCAAGGTGCATGGTTGAGAGTTCATAGTGCATGATGCAACAACATACCACGCCTTGGCACAATGCACCGCTATCGCATGATCTCCAAGCTTTCAAAACATGATAAGAATCTTTGTCTTTCTATGTTTGCGTGGTCAAATGCAGACCATCATTTCACTTTCACGTATTTAAATTACTTTTCATACATGACCACAGAATGGAAAAGCCGGGAGCGGATGTCGAAGAACATAATTATTATACTAACCTAATTGGTGATATTCTTCAGAAAGGTTAGGTGTGTAGTACTCGCAACCGGCGTGCGTATGTATGAACGTAAACGAGGCAAAAGGAGTATGTAAGGATCCTAGCAGGTGGCGTTACCCCCATGGGAAAAACGCGTGAGTTTTATGTATGTATGTGTACCACAGGATGATGTTGCTTGCCTCCAGTCGTTATCACCAAACCCCACAGGACTTAACCCAGCAGCCATTATAGTCCGTCCGAACACACACCAAAATTGTCTGAGCCTCATTTATTTAATCGTGCCCCATTACCGCGAGCATTAATGACCGTCTATCTACTTTACCAAGTTTTTCCCATAGGGTAACTGCCACAATCAACGGCTCATAGGGTAAATTAACATAAGCACTCCACTAGGCATGCAAGGGATGCTTGTAACCCATAGCTTCTGATAATCCCTAAGCTTACTTCACCCATGGGAATTGACGGGATTTGCCCGACGTAATTTGATCAGAACTGAAGTAATTTGAACTACGGAATCTGTGTAGATAATTAATGTTTATGTATATAGGGTTGGAGATGGTATGATTTATGAATAGGTATTTAATATTTAATTCTGCGGTGATGTAGGTGAATCCCAAAATAACCTTCACGAATTATGTGCCTTGCTAATCTTTTCTGGTATCGGCTTGCCTCTATTTTCCTAAGGGAGAAGCAGAGGTGTAAAATACCTTCTAAATATATCAGGATAGTAAAAAAGATACAAGGAATCAACAGCCAAAATCCAGACCGAAAGAAAAATAAAAAAGGGAGTACGTCAAGGAGACCCCTTGTGGCCAAAACTATTTTCAGAAATATTAGAACATATATTCAAGAAAATGGATTGGGATACGTTTGGAATCAATATAAAAGGTGAAAAGCTAAACTGCCTAAGATTCGCAGATGACCTGATTCTGCTTAGTGACACACATGAAAGCTTGAAAATAATGTTAACGTAATTAGAAAGAGAAAGCAAAATTGTGGGTTTGACTATGAATGTAGACAAAATGAAATTAATGACAAATCATGTCAAAACACCTATATTACTAAATTAAAACCAAATAGAATATGTTGACCAATACACATGCTTAGATCAAATTATTTCACCAGAATCTAAATGAAAAAGGAAATAAACACCAGAATAAGCAATGCCTGGAAAAGATCTTGGTCCTTCAAAGAAGTCATGATGAATCCACACATAACAATGAAGGGCAAGACTAAAATATTTAACTCTTGCATACTGCCATGTTTAACGTACGGGTCACAAACCTGGGCCCTCACTACTGATTACAAACATGGAGCAGCACTTAGAGTGTGTCAATATAAAATGGAGAGAAGCATTCTAAACATCAAGTTACGGGAAAGAATCAAACTACCAAATATAAGACGTAACAGAGTTACAGATGTCACATTGACAAAGAAAATTTTAAATGGAACTGAATAGGCCTCATGATAAGAAACGAGAGAAATAAATGGTCTAAAATGTCACAATGTGGTACCCTTGAGACGGAAAAAGAAGGAAAGGGCGTCAAAGAATGAGATGGGAGGATGAAATAAAAAAACGGCGGGATGAACATGGAGAAGAAAAGCCACAAACCATAGGAAATTATGGCAAGCTGATACTCATGTTACCGATGTCGATAATTAATAATAATTTTACAATAATTAATGAAACCAAATAACATATATCAATATTTATTAAAATTTATTATTTTATGAATAAAATATTTTAATTCATAAGATATTATGAAATTTACAAATGCATGGAATGTGAATGAAAAAAGTAAATAAAGTTAAAATTAAATTGGGTAAAACTTGAAATAATTTATGTAAATCAGAGTTTGTATTTCATAAATGATGGAAATGTAATTGCATGTACAGTATCAGGCATAAAGGCTATTTAAATTTGAATTTAATATTTAATTCTGCAGTGATGTAGCTGAATCCCAAAATAACCTACATGAATTATTTGCCTTGCTTATCTTTTCTGGTATCGGCTTGCCTGTATTTTTCTAAGGGAGAAGCAAATGTGTAAAATACAAAGGGCGAGTCTATATTGCCACCAAATGGGCATAAATGCAGATTCTTGGCTGCCACGGAAATTCTTGATGGAATGCCCCAATAACACTGCTCAAACGAGGCAGTCTGGGGAAGCAATTTTAATGCACCTCAATGAAGTGTAGGTACAGTCAAGTCATAATAAAGACTATAATAATTTCCCATAAGACCAGAATCTCCTAAAATCCATCACAAAAAGATACCCTGATAAATGATAAATGATTTTATTTCTGTAAGTAGGTTCGAACAAACACTTTTACACGTCAATCATATTTTAAAAACTAGATGAGGTCGGCGTTTCCTATCTGACTACTCTGAGAAGAAAGGCCGAAACAAACTCAGAGGTCACAGTCTCTTTTAAAGTCCAGACATAATCTTGGTCAGATCATGTGAAGACCATATAGATTTGTGTCTGAAATGGTCTTTTGAGGAAAAACCACATAGACTGAGTGGACCTGTCCAGTCAGTGCACGCTCTTGTCAGTAATCGTGCAGCTCAACTCAGAACTTAAGGAGCTCAACCTGACCTGGCCTGAAACCAAAAGATAAACTCATAAATCACGAAGCTAAAACACACGTCTTGCCCTCGTCGGGTAAAAATGACAACTGGCTCATCAACAATTCTACCCGGGTAGACCCCCAACTAACTGAGCTACCGTAGCACAATTATTTATACACCAATCAGAAAACAAAGTGTAAGATACAATGCTATTTAATATTCTTAACGGGGTCTTGTTTCGTTTGGCACAAACTCGGGACAGAGACATCTTGCAAAGATAAAAAAAATAAAGTAACGTATGGGGTAGATTTCCTACTCTGTTTGTTTGTTTGTCTGAATGACAGAGGCGTCCGT
The DNA here is from genome assembly GCA_917490735.1 of Dryobotodes eremita. Taxonomy (NCBI): domain Eukaryota; kingdom Metazoa; phylum Arthropoda; class Insecta; order Lepidoptera; family Noctuidae; genus Dryobotodes; species Dryobotodes eremita. The sequence goes on from OU823264.1 coordinate 2,283,428, forward strand.
CAAGGTGACCCTATTTCGCCGAAAATATTCTCAGCTGTGTTGGAGATCATCTTTATGAGACTTGGTTGATATAATTTCGGACTTAACGGAGTAAACGGAGAGAAATTAAGTCATTTGAGATTCGCTGACGATTTAATACTTTTCTCCGAATGCCCAAAGATGTTGGAAAAAATGTTACAACGATTATCAGACGAAAGTGCAAATGCAGGTCTCTCAATGAATTTAACAAAAATAATGAGCAATTCTCCACAAAAAGAGGCTATTAGAATTAATTATCAGGAATTAGAATGCGTAAATGAGTATATTTAGTTGGGGCACCAACAGAGAGCATGCATAAATAAATTGAAAGAAGAATAGTTAACAACACTTGGAAGATATTTTGGTCGCTAAACGAAATAATGAAAAATAAAGCGATGCCAATGTCGGAGAAACGAAAAGTTTTCAATGCTTGTATCCTGCCATGTTTGACATATGGATGCCAAACTTGGGCCTTAACCGAACAACAACAAAATAAAATCAATATATGCCAGAATTAAATGGAGAGAAGCGTATTGGGCGTAAAGACAAAAGATAGAATACAGTTAAAAAGGATACATGGAAAGACTAAGTTCAAAAAGTCCAAACAGTATGCAGAAAATTTAAATGGCGCTGGACGGGACATATGGATACATTTTGTTGAGATAAAAAAAAGAGAAATGGACAAAAATAATAACTGAATGGTACCCTAGAGAAAGCAAAAGAAGTAGAGGAAGACAGTTAAAGCGATAGGAAGATGATTTTAAGAAATTAGCAAACCCAGAATGATTACGTACAGCAAGGGACAGAAACAAGTTGAAAGCCTTAGAGGAGGCCTTTGTCGAAAGACAAGCTGTTAAGAGGGAGACCAACCGAATACCGAGGATATAATTTAGTTTAAGTTAATTCGTTTTCTTACTTCTATTATCAACTTTTAAATAATTGTTTTATCAAATAAGTTAAAAACGAATAGCGATAAAGGCTTATTTTATCTTACGGGGTAGATTATGTTGGTTTTTAGAGGGAAAATTGTGTGCTTTTTAAGAGAAAATGCAAATATAGGTTGTTTGTTGTTATGATTGTTATATTAGTAGAATCAACAATTTGCACAACCAGTTCAACTATTACTCAATCAAACTCAAAGCATTTATTTCAATTAATCAGGCACTTTTGAATTGTCAAGGAGTCGGTCAGTCAGAAAGATGAAGCTAGTTGCCTATTCCAAAGCGTATTAGGTTCCTATAGAGAAGAACGGGCAAGAAAGTCCATGGATACTCATTTAAATTAAAATATACTTAGGTAATAGTTAGTAGTAGTCAATGGTTTAGGTTGTTTACTTTTCAATATTATTCCTTAGTATGTAATCAATCAATAGTTTAGTAAAAAAGACGGTGTGTGCTTATGACCCCACGATAGAAGTGAAAACTTACGACTGGAGCCGAGTATACTCGATACAGCATCTCTGACCCGAGCGCGACGGTTCAGAGGGACTACGCCATTTGCACGAAATCCATAGTTTCGGCCAAGTTACGAGCGTTTACTACTCCATATCACCTACGGACAAATTATTAGTTTGGGTCCCGAACTAAGAATTTATGAAAACACGATTTCACAGTTGTCCTTAAACCCGATGCGTTTTTGGCCATCCGAAAAAGTTTATTAACCGGCAGTAGGGATCATTCCGAAGTACCGAACTATTTTCGGTCGAGCCCGTATCTTCGTTGACGGACTTAGAGAGTCGGCCCCCAGTTTCGTTCACTGTTCAAAAAAAGCGCCGAGTGCGCCGAAAAAGTTTTCACTTCAAAATAATAAATGTGCTGACAATCCCAAAAACATAATAATTTTCCAGATCCATTTGCTAGTTACCAAAAAGTAAACAGTACCCAACAATATTTCAATTATAATTTAAAAAAATCTTGTCAAATATGATTCATGCTCCCGTTATAAAACATGTAGTTTGGTCATGCATGTACGGTTACATTTTTCCAGCGCAACTTTGTGAAATTTCCGGAAAATCATGAATCGTGTTTTTTACACATTAAATATTTGATCATTTTAAACTACCGGCTACATTGTTTGACCAAAAATGCTAAAAGCAAAAATTTTGGTATACAATATTATTGTTGATCAAGTTAAGGTTTGTTACACACTACGGTGATACTTTTATGAATAAAAAATAAAAATGCTCAAACTTATTTACGTTTTATAGGGTTTAAGTTTTGTAAGGAAAATGTGGATCTCTTGTTTTGTTTATTCGTTTAGGATTTTAAAAGTTAAACTTAGTTTTATCAAAGGTATTTAAAAAACATCATTAATCATATTAAAAGATCACTTATCTTTTCACTGAACTGCAAGTAGCTACTTACCACGAAATTAACAAAAAGCTGGATTATTATTATCTGCTTTAAAAAACTAAGATCTATCATAAAATAATGTTCTCTTTTTAAATCTTAAATGAATCTCGTATTAAAACATGTTTTTTTTAAGAAAAGATGACAGCGATTAGACACGAAGCCTTGTCCAGGTTTTCTCAATTTATAGTTGGATTTTTAATAAAAATCTCGAGTGAACTTTAAATATAGGTGAATCTAGGTAATCTCCTCAGATATTGGCATACAAATTTTATTTTTATCGATCGTGTACAAAAATAAGTTATGGAAGTTCTTTGTCACTTACGAACTTTTAAAAGTTTATTGCTTATTTTCAAATTGTTTGTTTATTTTTAATCATATTTTTATTTTGTTTCAGGTAACACATTTTCTACTATAACACTTAACAAATAAGGTATGTTATGTTTAAATTCTTAATAAAAGATATTGGCGAAAAGTAGGTGAATACCTGGCCTGTGTTACCGACTTCTTCTGTGCGTGAATTATTATTTATTATTAGTATTTAGTGAAAGACCAGTTATTTTCCTTTTCGTTCACCAATTTTATTGCTTTGGTTGTTTATTTGAACCGTTAGTAAGAAATATTTAAGTAGCTCATATTTTGCAATGACGCTACGAAAATAATTGAGTTTAAAAGTACGTACACAAGTGCCGGGCCCCTTAATATTAAAAATATGTTCCTACTTCAAAAACTTTTGTAATTTTTTATTGCGTTGTTCAATTAATAATGTACTTTTTACAATTTACCAAAGTTATTTTTGAATAAATATCTGATAAAATTTTGTCGAATATAACAATATTTTTATTCATAAATCTACAAGAGAAGCAATATGTACTTGTTCCATATTATCAAATGTTGCCAGAGCAATTTGATGAAATAAATATTTCTTTTTAGCAATGGATACATTTTTACTTGAGGTTTCAAACTGTATTTGAATGACAAAATTTTCGCCCGTTGGTAAATAAAATTGATTGATTAATTGATTACAAATACGTGAAGGAATTTAAACACTTTTTAAGCTCATAATGCTTATGGTATCGTTTAACCTTAATTTGGATGTTATCAACCGGAATTGCCTTTTTTTTTGTCACTTAAACCGATGTTTTTTTTATATTGTTTAGTCGTTCTTCAAAGCATTTAAGTTTTTTGCTACCTTGATAAACTATGTACCTGGCATCTCTCCCTACGTCAAATACATTGGAGATTAGACAAAATTATTAATAGTGTTTTATAAATAAACTAACGACCCGCACCTGCTACGCACGTTTTGACGACTTGACAAAACATCAAGATTTCTTTATTATAATTATGGAAGTTTAATATTAATGTCGAGTTGAGCTCCTTAAGTTCTGAGTTGAGCTGCACGATTACTGACAAATGCGTGCACTGACAGGTCCACTCAATCTGTGTGGTTCTTTTTTCAAACGACGTTTTCAGACACTAATCTACATCATGATCTTCACATGATCTGACCATGATTATGTCTGGACTTTAACAGAGACTTTGACCTCTCAGTTTGTTTCTGCCTTTCTTCACAGAGTAGTCAGATAGGAAACGTAGACCTCATTTAGTTTAAAAAATATGATTGACGTGTAAAAGTGTTTGTACAAACCTACTTACGGAAATAAAATCAGTTATCAATTACCCTAAATCAATACAAATAAGCACAACGCGGGCACTCAGACAGACGCAAAAAGCGACTTTAATTTATAATATGTATAGATTGAGGGTCATCGCCAGAAACAACTTAAAATATGAAGTTAAATAACGCCTAATTACTAATGCAAATTCAAAAATAATAGGTATAATTAAATGTTCAGTGTGCCTCGAACTTTAGCAAGATTCTGTTCTGTCTCGTTTAAGACGAAGTTAATATAAACAAACTGTTGGAATACGTTATTAATAGGTCTTTACCTATGAAATTGCCGTTTTGTATGAAAAAATTTAAACGAATTTTTTTCATGAATTTTTTATTTGTATTAATCGAAGTAATCACCCATGCAATCAATGCATCTTTGCCATCGCAGTGGCAGTTTATTGATGCCCTTCTTAAAGAAATCAGCTGGACGGGAGGCAACAAATTCTTCAAAGGCATTTTGTACTGCCTCTCGGGTATTAAATTTTTTTCCCGCCAAGAAGTTATCCAAATTCTGGAAAAAGTAGTAGTCTGTAGGCGCAAGGTCTGGTGAGTAGGGCGGATGACGGAGAGCTTCCAACCCCAGTTCTTGCAACTTGGAGACCGTCTGCTGTGCAGTATGAGGTCGCGCGTTGTCGTGCAGGAGCAGCGGAGACGAGCGATTGACCAATGCTGGTTGGAGATGCGCCAGCTTCTCCATCATTGTGTTCAGTTCTTCACAGTACACATCTGCAGTAATGCTCACCCCGTTTGGTAAGAAGCTGTGATGAATCACACCGGCGCTAGACCACCAAACAGTGACCATCACTTTTCTAGGGGTAAGTTTTCGTTTAGGGCATTGTTTAGGTGCTGAACCAGGATCCAACCAACTTGCTGAGCGCTTACGGTTATCAAACAGAATCCATTTTTCATCGCAGGTAACAATGCGGTTCAAAATTCCTTCATTTGTGTGTCTGTTGAGCAGTGCAAGGCACGTCTCGACGCGTACTTCGCGCTGGCGATCATTGAGTTCGTGGGGCACCCATTTGTCAAGCTTTTTTACCTTGCCAATTTGACGCAAATGGACCAATATTGTTTTGACGCTAACGTCGAAAGCTGCTGCTAATTCAGCCGTAGATTGTGTATCATCAGCTTCCACAATCGCCTTTAATTCGTCATTGTCGACCAAAGTCTTCGGACGACCGCGAGGTTCATTTTTCAGGTCGAAATTTCCAGAACGGAAGCGAGCAAACCAATAACAGGTGGTGCGTTGGTTTGTAGAGTTAGCTCCGTAAACGTCGTTGATGTTGCGTGCCGCTTGTGCCGCGTTGCTGCCACGACGGTACTCATATTCCATAATTACTCGAATTTTTAACGTATCCATGATGACGAAAAAGATTGAAATGCGATGAAAATGTAACACTAATCAATAAAGAAATGACTACTTTTAGAAAAAAAAAACCATGTTTTTAAAATAAAATTAATTTGAAATTAGAATTCATAGCCAAACAAAAATTATTTTGATTTGAAATGGCCAGTACTGCAGAACGGCAATTTCATAGGTAAAGACCTAATATTTGGTGTTACAAGTTTTTATATTGATGAAGAACTTCGAATATTAATTGGCTAAAATATTATTCTTTCGTAGAAGTTGTTTCTTAAAACTTTTGTGACTAGGTACTCAAAAATGAGGAAATGTTAGACACGTACAATAGATATTAATATATATTTTTTTTACAAAAGAAATAGACTTATTATGAGTTACTTGAGTTTTTGAGTTATGTGTTTTTACGTTAGGATTTTTCAATAGCAGACTTTTTAAGCTATTGCATAGCTTTTATCGCGGGCTTTGAGCGTAGCGACCAAATCAAGAAATTCCGTAACGAAAATAAAACCTAACACCCCCCACTCCGCCTACCATGTAGCTCGGCCGAGCGTTCGCTTAACGTGTATGTATATGGTACGACTGTACGAAGCTCACACGGGTCGAGACGAGCTGCTCCGAAATCGGCCGAATACGTAAGCAGATTGCATAAGTTGATAAAAAATGCTATGCAATAGCTTTACCGCGGCAGTCCCCGAGTGCTACACGTGTTTGTTTTTTTTTCGCTCTGGTCGGAGCGGTAGGGCGTGTCAGACTCTTACTGATTAAAACCCACCCGTGTTCCTTCAGTTGCCTGTGCGCCAGGGCCACGGTAACTCTTTCGAACAATCCGCAACCCCGGCAGGCATCGGCCCTTTCGGACTCCGTCAATGATGCTGACATCTCTTCGAGGTGCGCGTGTAACACGACGCGCCGTCGATCCGGGCCTGGTCCTTACCGGACGGCAAGCTGCCCATTGCTCGCCGTCCGCAAGCCCGCGTTCAGTAGCTGCCTTTAGTCTGAATGTCTAGCCAGTCAAGTATTAATAGGTTCGCCTCTTTTAAGGATATGGTATTTAAACATAATTGGCGAAATATGTTTGTCCTGTATACCACTACCAACTCTTTAAGTGAATAAAGGCGTAATCCAATGCGTTTACGTAATAATAAAAAAATAAATAAGTATCCAGTTCACCACCTGCAAACTCCAAAACAAAAACTTAACAGTTTAAGTTTAAAACTTAAGATGGAATCCAGGTTCAGACTGGACTGTTATGCCGTGGCTTTTGAACTCAAGTTGAGATACATGAGATGTTCTGTGTTTTGGTATACATAATTTTGTAGGAAGTTAGTTTAGATGCCAGTGGGTAGTTTCGTGTTCTACTGTGTAGTATACCCACTACTTGCGCACCTTTGTTGAGTTTGGGCAAACATTGCTGTTTCAGTTTTGAGCGAAAGTTGGTCATTTCAAGAGTCAAGTTTGTGGTATAATTTGAAAGGAGGTCATAATTTTGTTGTGTTGTATTCAGCTATTGATATTTTTATTTTAGTCAAGATACCAACTTTTTAAAAATTATACTTATTTAAACTTTCTAATTGAATTTTGATCATCATCACTGACTTGTAACGGACTGAAATCGTCAACACGTGTCGGCAAGCGTTGAAAATGTACTTGAACAATCTGCATGCTTTGCATGTATTGACCCATGTCTCCACAAATAAAGAATCTTGTGTTTTGTATCCTTTTCATCTAGTTCTGCGGAGTACTTGCGTTACACAATAACAGTAGGAATGGCTTTCATTTTGACAGTTCAACAACATTCACTGCGTTATTTACGTTGTTGAGCAGACAAATTTTTGGAACATATGAAGTAATGGATTAGCAATATGCTTCAAAATTATTAAGTGTGTTACGCAATTAGGGTGCTGTTTCTGTATGAAAAGAGGTATTTGAAAATGAGTGATGTGCTAATGTTTCTCTGGATTTTTCTTTTCACAAATAGTCTGTCTATACTGCAAAGTTACTTCGGATTTATTAGTAGTAAAGTAGATAGAATAGTATTAAATTAACTATGTATGACAACTTTTTATATCAGTTTGTATTATTAGCTCCTTTATTTTATTGTGTACATATAAATTACACAGGACATACACTGACACAGGAAATACACACCAGCTTGAGGGCTGATATCAGTCCCTGAGAACGCCCGCCTTATAAAGCGCATCACTACAGGGCGAGTATTGCCCTCCCTGAAGCGGATTAGTTTTCCGATGAGCGCTCTGGCCCCACCAATATGACGCTCAATTATGCAATGCCAAGCTGGTACGGCTGGTTTCGGTCGTGTAGCTCTAGAGTCATTGGCAAATTTGACGTGAGCTACACGACACGATGGCTACTCTTCATTTCATTTCGCAGGCGATCAAGTACAGTGTCATCCAACATATGATTTCGTTGGATGACCTGCACCTGATCCGACAGTCGTTGTGTCGAAAATTTGACAGCTGACTCAAGCACCTGAAAAAGAGAGAGCATCCGAACACGGTACGCGGTCAAATTGTTTCCCTCCTCTGTAGCCCCTTAGTATGAGTGCATGACGTTCTCATTGATGGATCGTGTCCATCTCATGTGCTACACACTTCCACCGGGAGCTGGGATTCTATCAGAGGTCGGTAAGCTTCGAGGTCCTAAGCCGCCCGGCGGCCGGCGTCCTCCCAGTCGACGAGCAGGTGGAAAAGTATGTATTAGGTATGTTGAAGCTCCTGCCGGGGTCGCGGATTGTTCGAAAGAGTTACCGTGGTCCTGGTGCACAGGCAACTGAAGGAACACGAGTGGGTTTTAGTAAGTAAGAGTCTGACACACCCTTCCGCTCCGCCCAGAGCGGGAGAGGTCATTTGATGATTTCCAACCCAAAATAAGTTATGTTGAAACTATTTGTACGCACGACTACATGTCAAGCTATACATTTCCAGTACAAGCTGACTTCTAATTGTACAATGCGAAGTCAGCTAAAACTGGAAATGTATAGCTTGATATGTCGTTGTGTGTACTGCCCGTCACCTGTCCCTAAAGGTTCATTAGAAAACCAGCGTCAGACAGCATCTGTCTGACATTAATGCTGAAATGAATCTTTTTGGCGAACCCGTGAGGCACACACTATTGTTGTTAAAACATTATTTTCACTTTATATTATGTTATTTGTATTTTGTGTTTCACGAACTGTGTCCAAATAAACGATATCATTTCTTTCTTTCTTTCTATATTTAGTTTAGTAACTATGCACATTTAAGAAAGGCGATTTCACACCTCCTGTAATCGCTTATCCCGTTTCAGCAATACACGACATTTATAACCTTAACACGATGTTTTTCCTTTACTGGGATTACTTGTAAATTTTATCGTAAGCTCTTCGGAGCCCATTCGACCCATCAGGCAGGGCGTAATAATAAAAATAATAATCTTAGACAAATGGCAGCTACGGACGCCCGAACATTTCTCAATATCAGAAGTTGTACAACCTGGATTAAGGTTGTGGTTTGAGTTATGATAGGTAGCGAGTTGTTGAGCGGAGCGAGTAGCGATATTGTATAATATTTACCTGTTAATGTTAAAAATGATGTTATTTCAACATTTGTAAATAGAAAATAATGTCGTAACTTAAGCAAAACCTTTTTTACACTGTATTTCAGCCTGTTTCCTAAGAATGTATTGAAAGATTAAAAAATGTTCTCCACTAAGAATTTTCCAGGCATTTGTACTTACCCTGGAATCCGTAACGAAAATAAGCAACAGAATCGCCTTTTTCCTAATTGAAATAGAAAAAAAATCTTTTAAACAACCAAGTTAGTGATCGCACGAAACTCGAATATAACAAAAAAAAAGTTTAATGATTTAGGGTTTAGCTCTTTAATTTCACTGACCATAGTTTTATTTTGTCACTAGATGTTTATGCCTTGACCCACGCGATAGCACAAGCTTAGTTTGAAAGGAGTTATTGGGACGGAAACGCTCAGACGAATAGAACAATTTATTGATAATAAAAGTATAGTTAACTCCTATATTAAATCGTGCCTTTACTTCGTTTTACAACTAATCTTCATTCTTTCACCTCGATTTGATTTGCCGATTCAACTAGTTGATGATTATTCTCAGACGATTTCCTATCTTGATTGAATAATGCCCGATTAGATTAATAATTTACTAAGTTCTTACTTATTAGTTAAACAAACATTCTCATACTGACACCGATATTAAAAGGTCAATCCATACGTCATGTTCGTGAATGGCCGCCATCACTAGAGGGACTGGTCATCTTTTATGTCATATTTTATTTGAAATAAATGCTTTGAGTTTGAGTTGAGGGTAATCAAACGGAAAATCAACGTTTACAGCAAAAATTGCGTTCAAAATCTATTTAAAAGAATTTACTTTGATATTTTAAAATGATACAATTGTTCTCGGAACGCTCCATTTTGACCAGTTTAAAAAAAGAGCAGGTTATGCATTCGACGATTTTTTGTTTTGTGCTGGGCGTAGGAACCAGGTAAAATCGGTCTCACCTCGACGTTGCACCTGTTTGGCACATGCTAAACTAGATAACAATTTGGCACAACCGACAGTGGGACACACAATTTTAGCTTCTATATAGTGGGCGTGTACTCCACTTTGCAATTATTTTTTTTGTTTATTTATTTGCAGTATTTTATAGAATGGTCCCTTTCTATAGCCATGCCACCACAGACGGTGCATTCTGAAACTTGACAACGTTGCAAGTAGCTGTCAAATATTTATCTGTTTTGATTAATAAATCAATGTTACTAAATGAGATTATAAAAAATCGCTTTGTTTTGCGCTAAAATATTGATTATGAATTGCAATACCAAATATCGTAACACTAAATATGAAATATTCAGTGCTTTTTACAAATGCTTTTTTTACTGAAAACTATTACAACACCTAATCCGGTGTCATTATTGCAATTCAAAATTTTTATATTAGTGCAATACAAAACGATATTTCATCATTTAATTTAGTAATATTGATTAATTAATCAAAACAGCGAAATATTTGTCAACTATTTGCGACGTTGCCAACTTTCAGAATGCACCACAATGAGGTATAGAATGTCTGTGGCAGTCTGACGGACGTAAGATTTTTTTCCTCTTAAAGGGCGGAATCCTGATAAGCACCTTATTCACGTATGGTCCAAAATAGGTTAAGGACCTCAAAATCGTATAACCGATACCTGCCCCTACTCACTAAAGCACCATGAAGTACCATAGAATTAAAGATATTTTATGTCAGTCCTTTTGCCTTTTTCTATCTTTTGCTTTTTTCTTTTCCTCGAGACCTCTTATTGGGTACTCTCGTCGGGAGATATCGGTCATTTGGGTCAAAAATGGCTTTTTGTAGTATTGCTCCAAATCTGTAAAATAGAACTTATGGAATCTGTTTTGTGGATTGCAGTTTAGTTTTTTTGCTTTTGACTAAGTTTTGGTTTTGTTTTTTTGGTCGTAGCAGATGGCATTCTGTAGTTTCTGCCTACCCCCTGGGAAGAAGGTGTGAGTTTATGTATGTATGACTAGGTTCTGCTGCAGTTCCGGTTGTATGGTCGTAATTGGTTTATTTGTAAAATGATCTGAGCTCCTTACTCTGGTAGGCATTTAAGTCTCTGGGTTTATTTCAGTGTATCTTCTCAGAGTAGTCGGTTAGGAAACACTGTCCACATCTAGTTTTAAAATATTGTTATTTCTTTGAAAGTGTTTTTACAACCAATTTTCAGAAATAAAATATAATTTCTCATATTATGTAAGATCTGTCTTTGACATAATCCTACTAATATTATAAATGTGAAAGATTGTGAGGATGGATGGATCAATGTTTGTTACTCTTTCACGCAAAAAGTACTGAACGGATTTGGATGGAATTTGGAACACAGATAGTTTATGATCATTTTAGATTCCGGTAGTACGTTCCCGTGGGATAATTTCCAACCTCCACGCGAGCGAAGGCGCGGGCAAAAGCTAGTAGGTATAATATAAGCCTTAAAATCATAATTCAATAGTCATATTTAAAAAAAAAAAACCAGAACAACATATATATCAAAAGAACTATTAGCCAAAGATTTTTTAGTAGAGAAAACTATAGAAATATGCGGATGACGAAATATTATAAGCAGCAGCTCATCCTGTATATTCCTTTGCCTATAAACACCTTAAACGATTTGCAGCTCCGGCTTGCTAATGCCCGGGCAATAAGAGCGGTCTCAATAGGAGCCGGTACTTAGGCGCTTGATACAACATTCTCTTTGCGTTGAAACCGCCTTACTCAGAATCGCTACCTTTAGACCGTGGTACAAGTATAAGTGGTAGCGTATAAAGTATCCGAAGATGAAGAAAACGTGAATGGAAATGTTGAAAAAGGGTGTGTGCTGGTGTAATTAAAAGCACATGAGACATTTCAGCTTTTATCTTTGGATGGCAATGCATTTGAGATGCTTCTAGTATTTCAGGTATATCAGGCGACAGTAACCAATTATTATCAAAACGGTGATCGGGTTGTTTACCTTTTAATAAATAAAACTAGCAAAAAAACTAGAAATTGTGGAATGTAAATTGCTTGCCCAGATTTCTACTGTTTGTGAGTGGTGCATGCATAGTCTAGGAGATCATATCCATAGACTGAGTAGTTTTTCGCACTAGTGTAAGGCAAAGACCTTGCTATCTTCTGAGTTTACCACACTATCTCAAATTTTCTGATAGGAAGAGAAAATTTCCACTTTCCCAATAGGATAATTTAAGCCTACTAGCTACTAAAAGCAAATTTAATAGTATTTGTAAAATCGCTGTAAGCTGATGCCTTGTACCACAACCAGCTCACACTTATCTATCTGGAGGCCTCTCTCAAAACAGCTGATACGTTTACAGGTGTCAATAGATCCTGTAGCAGACCAATTGAAATGTATCCAGCTGGATGACGTCATAGTATCGAGGGATTGTCTCATTATAGAGTACACTGATGGTTTATAATAATAATAATCATTTAATACAAGTAACAAGACTCATAGTGTTAGTAACAATATACTTACAAACTATGTTAGTAAAACATTAACATAGAAACAATTTGTGACATCACTGCTGCACGGTGACAGGCCCAGCCGATACCCTGCAGCAGTGATTCACAAACGCACAATCTAGCCTGCTTGCTACCATAGTATTACTATATTTTTTATTTTATTTTATATTACCATACCTTATTGTATCCTTATTTTAAGGTGGATGCACCAAGGTTGCCCGCGAAATTCAAATTTTCTTACTTTTTTTTGCAATTTGCAGGTCAAATGATAAATGATTTTATTTCTGTAAGTAGGTTTGTACAAACACTTTTACACGTCAATCATATTTTAAAAACTAGATGAGGTTGGCGTTTCGTATCTGACTTTCCTGTCAGGTTGTATGTCGATCTAAATATAATTCGCGGCCGTATCAAATATTAATTTATAGAATTATAATCATAAAAATCATCAATACATCTTTTTAAGTTCATATTACCCTATTGAATGACTATTTCATGAAATCATGACATTTGAGGCCAATTCTAACTTAAGGAGTTGTATTGCTGACTCTAATGATTATAATTCTGTAAAGCCCTATTTGTTACGGCCGCGAATCATATTTTAATCAACATACAACCTGACAGTGACCTGCAAATTGCAAAAAACGTAAGTCTTTTTGAATTTCGCGATCTACCTGAGCGCATCCCCCTTGATGTCGATTGTGTGTTTCTTGGCTTATTTTAATGTTAGGGTAATCTAGGAAACCATTGCAAAGATTCTGAAAACTACATATGTTCAGTCAGCAAAAGAGATAAGTATCCAGGGTCGCCGGATATAGTAGAAGTTTAGTAAGAAACCGATGAATGTTTCGAATGAAATTTAATTTGATAAATGACCAGTTTGTTTTCTATTAATTTTAATTTATTTTATTTGAAAACATTCATCGGTTTCTTACTAAACTTCAACTATATCCGGCGAACCTGAATACTTATCTCTTTTGCTGACTGTATATAAACTCACGCCTTTTTCCCATGAGGATGGGTAGAAACGAATGATCGCCATGTCTTATAACGATCATTACAGATCCTTGCTTCGTTCACGTTCATACATGTAGATCTAGACAAAAACGAGCGCCGGTTACACAAAGATATAACTGTTTTAGAGTTTTTCGGGAAAAGAGATCCAGTGAGGCTATGGGGACTGTGGCCCTGGCGCACAGGCAACTGAAGGAACACGGGTGGGTTTTAGTCAGTAAGAGTCTGACACGCCCTTCCGCTCCGCCCAGAGCGGGAGAGGTCATTTGATGATTTCCCACCCAAAAAAAAAAAAAAGGGAGGCTGTGGGGATGGCCTTTGCCCAGCAATAGCACAGTATAGGCGAAACAAAAAAAAAAGGATTTCTGTTTGAAGTGGGTTTTATAAATCAGGTTCTCTGAAGAACATAACCCAATAACTTCATTATTATTACTAGCTATTGCCCGCGACTTTGTCTGTGTATATTAGTATTGTTTTTTTTTTTAATACAAATATTCTCGGTGAACAATAGCATAAATAATGTCCTATTCCAGGTCCCAGGTTACCTTTTTGTAAATTTTAATAACGAATTTTAATGTTTTAGGCAGAAAAAGTAAAAGAGAAATCAAATTAAAATTGAAATAAATTTTATTTCTCATATACCTACATGGGCACTTATGAAACGTCAGAAGCTAGGTGTACGGTTCCAATTGGTTGTTTCCTATGGAGAAGAGCTGGCAAGAAACTCCACGGTTACTCTTTTAAAAATAATTGGTTTTACAATGTTTCAAATTACAGTGTTAATAGGTATGGGAGGGCAGTGTAGGCTTGTCAACAAGTAACAGGTAGTTAACAAAATAGAAAAATGTCTACAAATCTACAGTCTACAAGTTAGGCCTATAACGTTCACACATTTACAAAATATAAAAGAAAAATAAAATAATCAAAATAAAAGCCTATTTAAATCATGACATGATTCTGAATTAATATCCCGATGAGAGACAGACAGAGACACTTGCGCATTTTTATTGTTACTAGCGACCCGCCTCTGCTTCGCACGGATTTTACAACTTGTCAAAACATCGAAATTTCTTTATTATATGTTACTTTCATATTAATGTATTTTATATATAAACCTTCCGGATGAAATTCTCTAAATTATTGTTAAAACCGCACCAAAATCCGTTGCGTAACAACGTAATGGATTTTGGTGCGATTTTCAGAAGAACAACGCGGTTAAAAAGACAGACATTAAAACCGACTTTAGTTTATAATACGAGTATGTGTAGATTAAGGACGAAGTTACTTGATCATGCCTTTGTTCTAATAAACCTAGCCTATTATTAGCCCAGACTACACACCGCTCTATTACCTAGATTTACACAGTAGAGTCGACATTGGTCGCTGCATTATTATAGAGTCCGACTCTACCAACTGAGGCGGCCAGTTCCGAATGATTAACTCTATTCTATATACCTAGACGAAGGAGGCCAGGCAATATTGGCATTTTGTATATTCTGTGGCATAGATAGGTTTTATTTAGTTTTTAGGTGTTATTTATTTCTCAGAACAGAATATATTTTTAACATGAGAAAGGCTAGTTAACAATAAATAATAGTTTTTAAAAACCAAAATTGAGCGTGGCATATTTGAAGTTTTGTGGAGTTGAGCAATGGTGGCCCAGTGGTAACGGCCGCGACTTACGAGTTGAAGGTCGTAGGTTCGAACAAAGACGGGCACTTTACTTTTTGTTAATTATTTCACCACCACTGCTCTCAAAACGGTTAAAAAAACATCGTATGGAAACCGGCATGTCCTAGAACCAAAATTCGAAGATATGTGACATCTACCAACCCGCACTGGGCCCGCGTGGTGGGTTACGGCCCACTCCCTCTCACCGAAAGGAGACCTGCGTCCCAGCAGTGGGAACGTTATAGGCTGATTATATACTGCTGTATATTGTTGGTAAATAGTACATTACAGCAGCGGCCGACAACAGAGGCATTGATGGCGAACGTGAAAATGTGCACCGAGGCGAAGGCGAGGCACACATACGTGAGTCCATCAATGCTTGGTTGCGGCCAAGGCTTGTATAATACTTTTCTCAAATAATGCGCGGAAATTCAAACTAAGTAAATTAATTATAAATTTCAGAATTAATGACGAACAACGATAACTTTTCTCGCGCCAATATGTTCATTTGTTTCTTTTTCACTATAAACAGCTCTATTTGTTGAGCCAGTTCGAGATTTAAATGAAATCTTGGATAAGTCTAGTTTGATTTGGTTCTCCTTGGTTGCCATGGGTCGAAGTAAAAGTTCGTTCCATTTTTAAATTACATGACAGATATAAGTTTTCATAGTCATTTTTTCGGCCGCTAAACACGACAGATATGGATTTTCATGATAACATTGCCGGCCGCTGCTCGCATGTATTTGACCAGTACAGCATTTTCGATTTATCTCGAAGAAGGTTGTCAAAATAATTCTCAAGTTTCCAAGCATATTTGTGAAAATAATGTTATTCTTGAAAGCATCGAAATTAGAGATCCAAAGCCAAAGTAAGTTATTAATAAACCTCTTAAAAAATGCTTGTGTTGTTGTGTTTAACTGGATATAATACCAGTAAGTTGACTACATAGGTAAGTATCACCACATATCAAAATTGTTTGAATTATTGACATTCTAAAGAAAGAAGAAAGAAAGAAAAAAAAAAAATATATACATATATATATATATATATATATGTCGGAGGAAGTAAACAGAGAGTTGATTGTTGGTTGCATATGATTAATTAATAAGGTTGATTGTTAACTGAAAATAACTTGTTAAATTCTAATTTAATTTGATTTAATTTATTACATTTTAATATTGTGTAAATCTAACTAACTTATTTAAAAGTCACTGCATTGTATAACGTCCAATCAGAGCAGAGGATAAATCTAGAGTGGGGTCGAGGCGCCATCTTAACTTTGGTGGGGTAGAGTGAGGATTCATTAGAGTAACGGTGGTTGATCGAGGTGGATCGCTGGTGATAAAGTTAGATTGGTGTCGCGAACCTGCTGCTCGAATATAATTATTTAAGCAAATTTGTTATTGTGAGATATTGATTCCTTCAGTGATTATCAACGTTGTAAAATAACTGCCATTAAATTGTATGAAACAGTGAATACTTTGTTTTGTGCTCGCATTTCACCCTAATGACGCCCACTAAACTCGTGACCACTAATGACGATGTCGAGAAGAATGCTGTTTCTCCGACATATATATATATATATATTATTTTTTAATTCTAATGCATACACATTGATAATAGCAATATCACACAATACCCTGATTGGATGCTGTTACAATTCAACACTGCATTGCAGTACATATTAAATTAGCGAAATATTTGAATAATTAATACAGTCTAACCTCCAAACTCATTGGATTTAATCACGTTGTTGCATTAGATAATTATTTTGATGGATTTTAAAATTAATTAGTGATTAGATGAATGCATTAGGTACGCTAATGCACAAAATAAACAGCCATAACACAGCGAAGGTACTCACATACTCACTGGTTGTTAGCGATTTCTGACTATAGAGTTCTGCAGGCTCCTCAAGATATTTTCCTTTAATACTGGTATCGAAGGAAATGATTACTTTCACAACTTTCCTTATATTTTCCATAATCAATATGAAATATGCGCAAAGATGTACGAGTCAGATTTTCATGACGTCATTACAAAATTTTGTTTTTAGATGTTAGTTATTAATTAAATCAAATTAATGTGATTTCAAAATATATTTTCCTCACTTCTATTGGATCATAAACCGCTTCTTAAACCTACAACTTTTCCTAGTATCCTTCGCCAGGTTTTAAGTAGCAGGTATAGTCAATTGTACATTGTCATGAACAGTAAAGCCGATATTCGTAGTTCGAGTATTACCACTGATGTGAAGTTGACTATACCAAAATGTTTTGTCATTAATTTCCTGACTATTTTTCTTTTCTTGCTCAATAAAGTTTACAAAACGATATCGTTTGCTACTTCAAAAGTTATATCTACTCGTACCTTCTTTCTTTCTAAAACATTTCTTGCAAGTTAAACTAGTAATTTTTCCTTCTCAAATCAGCAAAGGAATTCAAACTTTTCAGCAAATAGCTACTCCAGCAATTCCAACGTAGCATTGCAGCGCTGAATCACTTTAAATCAAAGTCTAATCAGGTATAAGACGATTTATTGAAAGCGCTGCGTTGCTGACAATTCTCGGAGCCAGTTTTTGCTGAGATTTTTCCACAAGCTGGAGCTGGTTTTAGTTATTTAGTCAAACTTTCATGGTTATATTGGACAATGGTGTTATAATGGTGTTATAAGTCCGCCTTTGTACAGTATTTTTTTTTTTACTTGTGCATAAAGTTTTAATAAATAATAAATAAATAAATAAATATCATGATTGTCTTAATTGCTAAAATAACGCAAACTGTCTATGGTCCAGTTGCACCGCCGATCACTAAACACGTTTAGCGCTAAACGAGTTTAAAACATAATTCTGTTTCTATCAAATGTTTGAAGATGACAGAGACAGAATGATGTTTAAAACTCGTTTAGCGCTAAATGTGTTTAGTGACTGGCGGTGCTAGTGGGTCTTAATGTCTCAAAGTCTTTAAAAGAGTCCCATGACCTATGAGTTTGTTTCAGCATTTCTTCTCAGGGATCAGTCAGATATGAAATGTTGGCGTCTTATTTTAAAGTATTGACCAAAAAATTTACTTGTTAAAGTCTGTATACAGGGTGTCAGGGTCATCGACGCGCTAACTGTAATCATTAATTCAGCACATGATTCTGAACACCTCTGCGTTGAAACTGACCGTCGCTTATGAAAAAAAAAATCTACTGTTTCATAGAAAAGTGCAATACCCACGCGGACAAAATGTATGAAACAGCAAATGCTTTTTTAATATCCGACGAAAAATTTTAACGCAGGCGGTTCAGAATTATGTGATGAACTCATGGTTACAGTTTGCGCGTCGATGACCCTGCCACCCTGTATATCCCAATGTTTATATGGTTAAAACATCTACTTACATAAATAATCATCAAACTCAAACTCGAAGCATTTATTTCAATTAAACCATTTACAGGCACTTTTGAATTGTCAAAGAGTCGGTCAGTTAGTCAGAAAGTTGAAGCTAGTTGCCCATTCCAAAACGTAGATCTCTATGGAGAAGAACGGGCAAGAAACTCCAAGGACACTCTTTTTAAATCAAGATATTACAAAATCCTGGGTACATTATTCTTGTTGCTTCTATATGCAAGAACATCATTTCATCTCATTAATCAAAATCAAAATATTTTATTTCACATAACCCTACATGGGCACTTATGAAACGTCAGAAGCTAAGTGTACGGTTCCAATTGGTTGTTTCCTATGGAGAAGAGCCTAGAGATATTTATAGCATAGCTATATAGCTTAGCAGAATTTTATCAGTTCTCATACCTCCTACAAGAGAGATCGAAATCACACTACCATAACCCAACACTTAGTATGTGCATTAATAAATAAATCACCCATAAAACCAATTTGTATACCGCACTGCAGCGTTAAATCGCTTTAAATCAACCCTAATCAGATGTAAGACGATTTATCGCGGGCGCTGAATCTCTTTCCATTCACGGTAGTAACGCTAATAACTCTTGTGTGACGATGAGTTACCTTGTGTTAGTCCTGAGCGGTATGATTATGGAGGTATGTAACTTGATAAAGGTGGCGATATCTTACTTGGCAATCGTACTTGGTCGCCATTATTACAACTAAGCACCACGTTTTGTGACATTTTAGCGGTATAGTGGTAAGCAGACGAGACGGTACGTAGTACCGATATTAGTGAATGAGCAATCCCCAGAACTGTTATTTTTTATTTTTCTTCAAAAACAGTAATTATCTCTCATTGTGTACATAGGTGTGTTTGGAACAAACCTCAAGTTTGCATAAATGCCTTTCTGTAAAAGGTAAGATTGATCTCGACTGTAGATAATTATATTATTCTATAGTTTACTTAGCTTAATTAAGTTTTAGCAAATTATTATTAATTTTCAAAATTTCAAAATGTTACAAGATGAGAACAACTGTCGACAAACTGTTAAGCAGGTTGGCAGACTATAAATAATGTTATTGTTGAAACAGATTGAGTAAAATTAAAAAAAGCTGTCGGCTTTTAGCATGGGAACAGCGGTCATTGCCCTGTTACTAATATATTTCCGTATGAACCTCAAACAATAAACTATGTGTGGTTTTTCGTTATCTGAACATGTTGATGGTCATGATAGATATTGATTCAGGAAGTTAATGGACTTTATTACTGTTTTTTAAAATAAAAAATGCTAGAAAATGTTTATGGGTCAATGACCGCTATTGCCATGCTAAAACGGAACAACTATAGTAGAGTTCGTAGAATAGAAGGAGCTCGTTCAAAGAAGTGCTGCTCCCACACCTATTTCTGCCGTAAAGTAGCGTTACTGTGTTCCGGTTTGAAAGGTATGGGTGCTGGTGAAGTTCCTGACACATGAAGAAAAAGTGGCACCGGTGACTGAAAAGTTGTGTGGAAATCGGTCATCATGGTATGTGTATGTGATGCAGAGGAATGAGGATTTTTTTTTTTTTTAGGAAAGTTTGTGTGGGTATAAATGTGGATGATTATACAGGGTTAGTTTTCAAAGACCTGCCAAATCTAACGGTGTGGTACAGGCCATCAAACTAAATAACTTTCTCCATGGGACCAATATTGTAATCGCGAAAAATTTATCAACTGCTCCATATAATTCTGAAGATGATATCAGTAAGGCTGGAGTCTGCAGTGCTGGGGAGGCTTATTCGGCTTCACGTGAAGAAATGACGCAATGTATTAATTTTTGTTTTTATCTTTATTATATTATTTTTGACAGTTATTGGATTTTATTTTATTTTTTATGTGAATTTATTCGAGAATGCTACAATACTAACATTGTTTTTAAGACCTTTTTTACTAATGGTCAAATTTTAATTATGTCTGATATGAATGTATTTTATTTATATAAAATTTCAATACCTACTCGACCTAAAGGTATGGGACGGCTGGTATTTTTTTCGCGATTACTATATTTGGTCCTATGGAGAAAATTTTTCAGTCTGATGGTCTGTACCACACCCTTAAATTTGGCAAGTTTTTGAACACTAACCTCGTATGGAAGACCAAAGAAAAGATGTATGAACTGTCTGAAAAATTACACTGATCCCAAAAAAAATGGGATAAGGGTAAGAGAACGATGATGAGACATTATAGATTTGTCTCTGATTGTAGATATTTTGATTGATTATTTGGCTAGCCTGGAACTAAACTGGTCCATGTAACATTTTTGGCTAAATCCATCTACGCGCATTTTTGAACAGAAAAGTAATAAAAATTATTGCTTTAAAAAAAACAAAGTTCAAAAATGCTCATAGATGGATTTAGCCAAAAATATTACAAAGACCACTTTAGTTCCAGGCCAGCCATTTCATGTATTGGATAGGGCTTAAATCAACGATCTTTTGCACAACTTTTTATGCTGTTGGGTAAGGGACTAGCAGATGGCCAACCTAAAGACCTCATTTAGTTTTTAAATTATAATTTACGTGTAAAAGTGTTTGTTCAAAGCTACTTACAGAAATAAAATCATTTATCATAAAGGAGAGTGGCCATCGTCGCTAATAGACATCTGCAATATCAATGCATCGCAGGAGTGTTTATATTCCAGAGACAAAGTTGAAATGTCCTCATATTGTTCCAATCTATATCTATACTAATCTATACCTATACTAATAATAAACCTGAAGAGTTTTTTTTTGTTTGTTTGAACGCGCGTATCTCTGGAACTACCTGTCGGATTTGAATTTTTTTTTGCATTCGATAGCCTTTTTCTTGAGAAGGGCTAAAGGTCATCATGCCAGGACCCTTAGGAACCGAGCAAAATGAAAACAAGTCGGAAAGATCGCTTAATGAAAACTAAGTAATAGCGTGGACGGGCGATGCGGTACGATGGGGTGGGTCGGGGAACAAAAAATTTCACGCCGATGAAGTTGCGGGCAGAAACGCTAGTGTCTAAATAAGGTAGAATGGTCAACCTAAAGGAGATTAGCCATTGTTGCCAATAGATATCTGCAATATCAATGCTTGGCAGGAGTGTTGATATTCCAGAGACAAAGTTGAAATATCCTCATATTATTCAAACACCTATTATAATTCACCTCTTATGATTCAGATAGAGTATAATTCTTGTACGTTAACATACAATATTCCTGAAGCGTCTTTTTGAAATCCATTTGTTACAGTCAAAGGGAGGTAGTGGCAAAATTGCTTGGTTTTGACAGCCACGCATACTGAAATATTGCAGTCTACCTGTATGTGTAAAGCTAAGAAACATTGTTTCAAGACAGCGTTGATAAACCCTGGGAAACATGTACTTTCGTTAATTTGCAACCCATGAAGTGAAATTATCGTTCAAAATCTTAATAATTGATTTACTTGTGAGTAAAATGCGTGTCGTGAAATGCAACTTAGAAGATTATGTTAGGGGGATGAATAATTGATAGTTTGATTGTTTGTTTTCCCCCACTTGTTCTTTTTTGTATTTGTGTGTTTTTCTCTGCGTCATGTTTACCGCAAATAAACGTATTTTCTTTCATTTTTGTTTTTCTTTCTAGTGGTATGGTCTGCCCCAAAAGTATCTGATGAAAAGGTAAACAAACCCTGTTCAGGGTAAATTCTTACGCAGTCACTAACTAAAGGGAATTAGTAACTCATTAATGTGTATTTAGAAGGTTTCACCTTTATATCCACCACTTTTTCCAATAATTATCCTATGAATAACATTATTCAATTGTAATTGAAAAATCATCGACGAAAATGGAGGTTGTAAAATTAACCTTAATTGTTAAATAAAAATCATGGTAAGGTGATTTAAAATTAGAATTTCGGGTTTAAGTATTCAAATAATCAAATCAAAGCACTCAATTTGTAAGTGACACTACAAATTTTCAGATCAATTTTTTTTACATTTTCATCAGATAGTTTCTGGACCAGACTATAGCTGATTATGCATGGGAATACTCTTTGATTAACAGTTACTCTGTTATAAGCATTGTTGAATAACGCAATCCTTTATTGGATAACTATTCCTGGTAACGCGCATTCTGAGATTCATATTTAACAGTCTATGCAGGTTCGAAAGCACAGTCACTATTTTATGCAAAAGTAACAAGGTTGCCAACCTTCTAGAGCGCGGTGTCGATGTTGGCGTTTGCAACAATGCATAGAAAATTCAACAGCTTTATTTCGCAATATTGGCAGCGCCTAGTAACAAAATTGATCAATTTTTATTGTCTCACCGAGACGTGATTTGCGGGATCTGTGTTGTGTGATTCCTTTTATTTGGTTTGTTGACTTTCAAAATGTAACGTGATAAAGTAAAAGGTACCTCGGAGCTTCTTGGTTTCAGGTTTTACCTTTTAAAGATTGTGACATAGGAGCTACTCCACCAGTTCTCAAGGCACCGTCAATGTCAGGATGACAGGTTGGCTGTCAGGTTTTGGCTCAGGAATTCACTGACCCTATATCTCAATGACCTTTAAGCAAAAAAGATACAGTTGGCAAGGATAATTATATGATTTTTAGACATGGCCTAAAAACTGGTTATATAGAGGCCAAACCCCATAACTCTGTATGAAAAGGTTTTCGTAATCAGATGGCGTTTTGTGAAAGAAAACTCGAATAAAACAGATTTTTTGTATGAAAAATAATGTAAGCGCGGGTAGATTATCCTGCGGTTTTATATATTACTAGCTGTGCCCGCAACTTCGTTCGTTTTGATGTCGGAAAAAAATAATGACTGTATTAATTCTTTTTTCTTTTTCTAAAATAAAAGTAGCCTAAGTTACTCCTTATAACAGCAGCTATTTGTCAGTGAAAGTCACTTCAAAATCGGTCCAGCCGTTTCGGAGATTAGCCGGTACAAACAGAAAGACAGAAAAAATAAAGTTTTTTTTTTGTTATAAGTAGTACCTATACTTTCATATGCATTTAGTAAAAAGCTGTTATTTTGTCATTACAAACAGACACTTCAATTTTATATATTGATATAGAGTATAGATACTCAAAAATAACCACGAATAGAAACAACAAACATCTAAAAATAACACCAAAACAACGTATAATAAGTTGGCGCGAGTGAGGTCAGGTAGTCGCTCGCTGGCTCACATAATGCACTGGGCAATAAGTCCAACTGCTGTCGACGCGTCGGCTAGCGCCAACACACGGGTACGAAACCTATCAAATAAAATATAATTAAAGCCTTTTTAAGTTGCTTACGTAAAATGACTTAAGAGGGCCTTTCCCGGTCCGTCTATCGACAACGCGAGCATGATTGAAAAGCTTGTTGTTTCATCCAACGCAATGTTTGAAAAAGAAGCAAGAGTGAGAACGCGATAACATCGAACGAAATTGGCGCGCGGAGATTTCACAAAACATGTTCCAGGAAATACGTGTTTTTGAAAAAACCTTACAATTTTTTGGAAAACATTTTTGTCATTCAGATTCTTCATTACATGTGCAAGGTTCCTGTGGCGATGTTTTCTTTATTTTTACAATTTATGAGTACATTATGAACGGCCAAAGTTCAGGTAAAATTTGTGCAAAAAAGCAGATTTTTGGAGGCTTATACTGAATTTGTTTCTCCAAATTTACATTTGTTGCTTGCATAGAAACCTAGATAAAGTACACAAGATACCTATTCGTTCAAAAATTTAAATGAAAGATATATTACAACGCCATAATCACGTACGAGCGTTTGTATGAAAAGTATGACAGGTTGGCCGCTCTTTACTTCATAAAACTTGGTAATGAAGCGACAGTGGGCGAATAATAAGCCCCGAAAGTGTTAAAACTAGGGTTTAAAAAAGTGATTTGATCTATTCATATTTTTGCATATAAAAATGCCAGCTGATTGCGTAGAGTGCGCGCAAGATAAGTCTGTGCGCGTGTTTGACCTTCAAGACTTTATCCCGGCTAGCATTTTAATCACTTTCGGCATAATGATGGCGATTATTTCTTTGGAAAACAAGGAACTCAGCACACTCTATTGACACCTGCTAAAAACGTCAAGATGGCAGCAAATGATTATTTTCGATTTCGGTCGCGCGCAGACTTATTTTGCGCGCACTTTTTATTTTACAGTTCAAAAACATTCATTGCGTTTTTTACGTTGCTGAGCCGGTGCATTTTCCAAATATACAAAGCAATGGATTAGCAATTTCCTTAAAAAAAACTTTCGGATTATGATTGAAGTGTATTTACTCAATTAGGGTGCAGGTATTCTTTTCCAAAAACACGGTTTAATTCCTTAGTTTTCAGTTGTTTATGTGTCATAGTTTCAGAATTTTCCCTGATATGCAACATTAAAAAAACAACCTAGCACAATGTGCAATCCGAAGTCCAGTAACTATCGTATCACAGTAGATACAAAACAAACAACCTCTACAACACATAAATATCCAACTACCTTACAACCATAAACCACCCCTAACAAGACAGCAGATTATAAATCAAATCAGTTGGCCATCCTACAAGCCTGTGTGTCTCAGCAGAATAATACATAATGCATGTAGACTTAATCTTCGCTGGTAGATGTATGGATCCCAACCTGTGGAACAGATTTAGATGCAATCCCGGCTCGGATGACTTGGATCTTACTGCATTTGGTATTACAAAGGGGATAGGAACGGTTGATGGGTAGACGGGAAGATGGGAAGATATTTCAGCTGCTTCGGTGTTGTAATAGTTATTTTTATTTGGGTTGTTGTTCCTTAGAAAGAGGTGTGAAGCTGCTTTGAATCTAGATAGATGGACAGTATCAAGATAACTTTAAAAAATATTGCCACACTGATCTTTTGGTCACGAGTGCGGTTGCTGACAGAGGAGCTCTGGATTCGATTTCCGTTTCAGGAACAATGTTATTGGAAGTGTTCTTTTGCGAGATTACCAGTTGCTGTCTGTACCTATTGTGGATTTATTACTATAGGTCCGCTTCTAATTGGGACATGGGGTTTCAACATAGATGACAAAAATTAGTGAAATATTTAGCTCTACCTAAAGATTTTTTATGATTATATGTTTTATTATTATTTTCCTCAATGCGGGAAGGATACCCTATTCCAAGAAACAGTTCCTTGAAAATTCCAGTAGTCAAAATAATTCACCATAAGGCCCTTTGAAACGGTTTCTTTTCTGTAGGCCTAGACAAAAACTTTTCTGATAGCGTTAACGCCAGACGCTAACGTCAAAATGTATGGCAATGACATTACCTGCGGAAAAGATACGTAATGTCACGTGGTAAGCAAAGGTCAACTCCATACAATTTGAATTTCCGTTGGCGTTAACGCTTACAGAAAAGGAATTTTGTCTAGGCCCCCAATACGGCGTATAAACCGGGCCGAAGAAAAAACGTGTCCGTCAACTAGCTTCCATAGTGATCCGTACAACACTGACAACCTAGCCTACACACGGCGAATAAACCGTAGTTTTTCACGGCAAGAAAAACGTGTGTCTACAACGGGCCTAACTCTGTATGAATTTTAATCCATTCTGATATATTATGAAAGTTATAAACACTAGTCATTTACTGTCTAAACCGTTCTGTTTCAGCTGCATTGTTTGTTTGGTAAGGGAAATAAACATTTGTCTTTCAACCATCAGTCAATGTAACTAAAACTAATCAATCTGTGTTGTTAATTGAACTTTGCAATGTTAATGCGTGTGTTTATTTAGAACTGTGTCATTTTGCTGTGGTATTAGAAAAACAAAAATGGTTTCTTTTGTTGTTATAAATAATTATTAACGAAAGGGAACCTGGAATCTGGAATCTCTCAGTAGCAGCCCTTTTTTTTTTGTTGGGAAATCATCAAATGCGTGTCAGACTCTTACTGACTAAAACCCACCCGTGTTCCTTCAGTTGCTTGTGCGCCAGGGCCACGGTAACTCTTTCGAACAATCCGCGACCCCCGCAGGCATCGGCCCTATCGGACCCCGTCAATTATGCTGACATCTCTTTGAGGCGCGCGTAACACGACGCGCCGTCGACCCGAGCCTGGTCCTTACCGGACGGTGAGCTGCCTATTGCTCGCCGTCTCAGTAGCAGCCCGGAGTCTAGATTTGTGCCCGGTTGATGGCAATAGGCTCGCTCCCTGTTACATGGGACTTAAACATACCTGGCGAAATGTGGGTATACTATACCTCTGCCAACTTTTTGGTGACATATAGGCGTGGTGTTATATTATGTGTGAAAGAATACCTTGGTTATACCTAAAACTTTTGACTTTATGAATAATATCTAGGAGCTGGTACATCACAGCTCCAAATTCTTCGCATGCATGCAAACTTCCATCACCCTATCTGGGTGGACTAAAATAAATAAAAATCAAAATATTTTATTTCACATAAACCTACATGGGCACTCATGAAACGTTAGAAGCTAAGTGCGCGGTTCCAATTGGTCGTTTCCTATGGAGAAGAGCCGGCAAGAAATTCCACGGTTACTCTTTCAAAAATAATTGGTTTTTACAATGTATTAAAATTACTGTGTTACTGGGTATGGGAGGACAGTGTAGACCTGTCAACAATTAACAGTTTCTTAATCAAATAGAAAATGGTCTACAAATCTCCAGTCTACAAGTACCTAAGGTCTACAAATGGCAATAAATCTATCTTTGGTTGCTCTTCACTCCGTTATAAGCATTGGTTTAATTTTCTGAATTCCAATATATTTTTTGCGTTTTAGGCTATGCTTTGTATGCCATTTATTCAGTCATGGAATTGTTTTCTCTAGTGATAAAAAGGCACAGTTAGGATAGTAACATCCGCAATCCCACCCCGCACCGCTGTCTCTTCCGCATCATTTCACTATTTTTTCATAATAAATTAGAAGGAAGACAAGACAAGGAAGTCGAAAGACGAGTCCAAAATGCTGGGCCCTTAAAGAATACATGAAAGGTGTCTTCCTATATAACTAAAAAGAAATCTCATGAATGTCAAATTCAAATCATTTATTTCAAAATAGGCACATAAAAGGCACTTTTGAACGTCAAAATTTACAATAAATAGAATTGATTCTAGTTACCCATCCAAAAGGTAGTGTCGTATGGAGAAGAATCATGTGCATCTTGCCCGTCCTAACTTACAGTGCACGAAGCTGGTCACTTACTGAACAACAGAAGTACAAACTCAAGATTTGTCAACGGGCAATGGAACGCAGTATAATAGTTATCAAGCTTACAGATCGAGTTAAAAACAGAACCCTGCGCTCCATAACTCAAGTAGCGGATGTTAGAGAAAAAACAGCCAGACTGAAGTGGGAGTCGGCCGGACACGTCGGGCGAATGCATCCGGAGAGATGGGCATAGATCGTCACTCACTGGACGCCTGAGGGAGGACATCGCCTTCGAGGTAGACCACGGCGAAGGTGGTGTGATGATCTGGTAACGTTTGCAGGGCCAATATGGTCAGAGATCGCACAAGACAGGGAGGTTAGGCTGGAAAAAGGGGAGATCTTTGCCCAGCAGTGAAACGCAATGTAGACAAACAAATAAAACGTAAGAAGTAAACTGTAATTAGGGTAGTTACTAGAAATTAAATGAAGCAAAAGCAGTATGTAAGGATCGTAGCAGATGGCGTTCTGTAATTTCTGCGCACCCCCATGGGAAGAAGGCATGAGTTTATGTATTTACCAGAATAAACAAAAAGAAACATCAAACACAAAACAATGTACTTGTACTACTGGTCTGTAGGAGAGCTAGGGAATCCAAGACAGACAGACAAATAAACAAATGAAAAAAAAGACCCCAACATTTTTTTTACGGCAGGTTTCCAAAAATCGTGAACCATAACAAAGTTGAGAAACAATCATTAATTTGAATAAAAATCACAGTAACAAATGAATGATAACAAATAACAATTAAATCACTCATAAAAACTGGCACTAGGTATATCTGTTACGTCTGCTGACCTTTCAAGGTTGTCTGGGCTTAAAATATAATAGTTCTAAACTGCAATAAAAATGTTCAAGTTACCGTGACCGAGTGAAATTAAACCCACGTAATAGGTGATTGTGTTGTTCGTCTAATGGTCGTAAGCGCGGCTGTTGAGCATGATGGGGTCGGTTCAATACTCTGTAGTATCTACAACGCCACATGCGAGCTACGCGTCACACTGACGTCACGCAAAATCCTGCATCGCGCAAGCAAAGTTTAGCGCACAACTAGCATATATACAACATCCCAACATCTAACGTCGGGCAGTTGCCCACCAGACACGACACCCGTCTGGTCGGAGGATCCTCCCTTTTCTATGGAGGTATTAGTAAAATTTACACCCTGTTACACATACCTCTATGACCCGTCTCTAGAACAACGTTGTTGGGTTTTTCACAGGACATCCTCAGAAGACCGATACCATCTGATGTGGTCGGTTAATGGCAATCAGCTGTCCCTTATTCCATGGGACTGGTACACGGCGTATTTGAATTTCTGAATAGCTTTTTTTGGTTTTGTCTTTTTTATTACGGACGCTTTTAACGTGACGGCTTTCTGCATCGTTCTCACATGTATAATTTCAACGTGAATGAGTAACCAATATTTTGATTTAAAAGACTGTCCGTGGTGTTTCTGGCTCGTTCTTCTCCATAGGAACATATACGCTTTGGAATGGGCAACTAGCTTCATCTTTCTGACTGACCGACGACGCCTTGACAATTCAAAAGTGCCTGTTATTGGTTTATTTGAAATAAATGCTTCGAGTTTGAGTTTCCGTGCCATCCCCTTCAGGGAATAAAGGCGCAATGCTATGTTTATACTTAAAGTCGATAATCCAAAATGAAATTCATTTAAATAGATAATAAAACCGATATAACAGAGATGCTAATTTTATTATGGGTATTGCAATAAAGGTAATCATGGCATATGTTTTTATCTCAAATGGCTAACAGATACATTTACATAACATTATATGCAGCCAAGCGACTGAAACATATTTAAAGAACTGTATATACCCTCCGTTTCAAGGTTTCAATGAATATAGAAAGTGCAACGGTGCAGTATTTATGCAAAGTAGATTATTTCTTATTTTACTAATAATAGAAATAGGGGAATACTGTTTGTGTTTGTTGTTTTCAGACAACATTGGTCTGAATAGCAAGTCGAGCTGAAGATGATACTAAAATTATATTAGTTGAAATACATAATTATAATATGCTTACAAGCATAAAGTTCTGTACTGAATTTCTAAGTAGTAACACTTTCCTTTCTGATGGTTATTTTCAAGAGGATACGATTTTGTTTAAAAAATACTAGATAAGTCAGTTATACGTACACCAGTCTGCAAAGAGGTTTTCCTAATGTGAAAAACTTGATAGCACTTTTCCTGACCCAGGGAATCGAACCCAGAACCTCACGCTGAGCATTAACGCTTGCGACCACTAAACCAATAAGACAGTCTGTCCGAATTTTCACCATTTAGTTTTTAAGGTTCCGTACCCAAAGGGTGCTAACGGAATCCTATTACTAAGCCTCCGCCGTCCCTCCATCTGTCTGTCAGCGAGCTGTATCTAAGGAACCGTAATAGGTAGACAGTTGATTTTTTTACAAAACGTGTAATTTCTATTGCCGCTACAACAAAAACTAATAAAAATAAAATAAAGTTAAAAATTAAAGAGAGTCTTCATACAAGAAACGTGTTTTTTTCGTTTCCGACCGTCCGACTCGCACTTGGCCGATTTTTTAAGTTGTAATTCATGGCATGCCTATTGTCATTATTGGGGCACTAATCCAAACTATAGATTGCTACTCAGAATTTCCAAATAAAAAAGTCCAAGAACACTTCCTGAATTCCGGGGATTGAACCCAATAACCCGAACTCAAACGTGGCACCAGCAACCACTAGATCAATGAGGCTCTATTCTAGAATTCCTGAGAATCCGTTCAACTATAAATTGGATTTGTTTGTGATTGGAGTGGGTTTCTCATAAACAGTGCAACGGCAGGATTGGATCTCATGACCTCTTGTTGTTTGAGTCTCATGGGGAATGAGTGGGGAAGAATTTGTATGAATATTTACTCTTCTTCATAGAAGTAAACTCCATAAAAATGCTACAAATTAAGGTGACTGAAATAGAGTCAGTGTGTTGGACATCATTACCAATAGCCTAGCTTCTTAATACGAATAATTTGAGAACACAAATCCATCTGCCAAGTTAAGTGGTGCTATCGATCAGTAATTAATTACAGGTCGGGTGAAAGATGATGTGGCTAGAAAGGGGGTGCCGAGTAATAGAGAAGTTTGGAAGATGAAGACATGTTGCGTCGACCACAAATAAATTGGAGTAAGGGCAGGAGAATGATGAAAAGAAAAAGAAAGAAAGAAAATTCGTTTATTTGCGGTAAACATGACGCAGAGAAAAACACACAAATACAAGAAATAGTCAGTTGAAATTTTCACAGATGATATATTTCTGTTGCCACTAAAAAACAGAATAAAATAAATTGTTAAGGGGGCTCCCATACACCAGAAATGATCTTTTTGCTGTTTTTATAGATAATGGTACGGAACCCTTCGTGCGCGAGTCCGACTTACACTTGGCCGGTTTTTATTTTGACATTTTAAAATTATGCTGTCCGTCTGTCTGTCCGTCTGTCACCAGGCTGTATCTCATGAATTGTGATAGTTAGACAGTTGAAATTTTCACAGATGATATAACTATCAGGGTTCATGAGATACAGCCTGGTGACAGGCGGACAGACAGATAGAAGGACAGCGGAGTCTTAGTAATAGGGTCCCGTTTTATCCTTTGAGTACGGTACCCTAAAAAGAACGAGTTGGGGGAAAATATGCGTCACATTCTCGCAAAACGGCAATCGCTCAGCATAATGCTACGACGCTATGCGAGACAGAGCCCCAGCGCTGGTTTTCAGCGACAGCTGGCGTTGACGTGATGACGTCAACGATTGCAGCATACAAAAATATAAAAATAACAAAAAAAATAAGAAATAAAATAAATAAGTACACTATATCTAGTTCTAAATGTTTATATAAACATAATATTTATAAAATGGTAACATTCCGGGCAACGACTCATGCGCCATCGGCCTTTAATAATCTGTGTGCGCAGCTATGCTAAAACGAATAGGTTTGACACTGATGATGGTCAATGTTTACAGGGTTCTAACTTACAACGGTTTTACAAGTTGACATTAAGTCAACCGATATCTTATTTTACAAATGCAAACAATAATAAAACATTGGCCAGACTACTACCTCCAGACAGACTGACCTTGAGCTGACCTTTAGTGTCCAAAATATCGTCTGCAAATAAAATATTCAGACGCTCAAAATGAATGTCAAGACTATTACGGATATAAATAGGGTCAATTCAATAACGGACCTAATTTGCGAGTTAAAGGTGAATTGAAAATGTAGGTTTTAACTTTCTTCTTCTTCTTCGTGTCGCTGGCACGATTTTTCTCAAATCTTGGAGGCCCAAAACTTCGCCACTTCCAAGGCCTCATCGGCGGCAGCGCAGAGGTCACTTTGACTGCAAGTTTTGGGACACAGAGGGCAAGATAGAAGGTGGAGCGTAGTTTGTTTTTACTGTTTAGCATTTCAAGACTTCGGAAAAGTCAATAAACGCGATCGTCAATTGTTTAAGTTTTCCAAAAGCTAAATAACTTTGAAACCTATATTATTACCATCCAGGAACGAAATAGGTAGTAGAACATTATTTTATTTAAGACCTTGTGCAGGGAAGTAGAGAGAGCAGTGGTGGCCTAGTGGTAACGGCTTACGAGTTGTAGGTTGTGGGTTCGAACCCAAGCAGGCACTTTACTTTGTGTAAATTATTTCATGACTCTCAAAACGGTGAAGGTTCATGAGGAAACCGGCATGTCCTAGAACCAAAAATTTGAAGACAATGTGACATCTACCAACCCGCACTACGCCCGTGTGGTGGATTATCGCCCACCCCCTTTCATAGAGAGAAACCCTGTGTCTCAGCAGTGGGAACATGCTCATTATGATTATTCTTATGCACGGAATTACACTACTTCAAATTCGTCGTAGAAGCTATGGCCTAACCTGTATTTGCCGTGAAGCAGCAATGCTGGGTTGCGGTTTGCAGGGCAAAAGGTGCGGGTGCGTGCTGGTGTAATTACGGTACTACTACTATTATTGGTGGTACTTCAAACCTTTTAACTTCGCCTCTGGAATAGCTATGCACCTGCGAGGTCTTAGATGGCAGTAACCACTTACCATCAGTTCATTACTCCATAGTTTTATTGATTTTTGATTTTTATTTATTAGAGACTAGCTGCGCCCCGCGGTTTCACCCGCAGAAATCTCGATCCCGTGGGAATATCGGGATAAAAAGTATTCTATGTCCTAATCCAGGTCATAGTCTACCAATGTGCCAAATTTTATCCAAATCCGTTCAGCCGTTTTAGCGTGATTGAGTAACAAACATCCAAACATCCACACTTTCACATTTATAATATTAAGTAGGATTTGAACATTCACATGTTTCACATTTGTCGGGTGTCCCGTGATGGCCAATTTTTTTTAATACCTATCTAAGCTCATAGAGTATACAAATTGTATGGATTCTTAAAAAAAACCCTGCGTTATTTGTTATCGATATTTTTCGCTAGTTAATACCCATCTCTATCCACACCTTGACCATTCGGTGCGTTTCGAGGAATAAAATTATAATATTTTTAATTTGATTTTGTTAGCGCACCTGAATGGTGCGTTTTGAGGAATACTTTTGGTGCGCTTCATTTGGTGCATTTCAAAGTTGGTGCGTTTCGAGGAATACCCTGAAACATCTGCTTGTTTGAAACATAAAAAAGGGGGTGTTTGACCACATGATAGAAGTGAACGACTGGAGCCGAGTATACCCGATGCAGCGCCGAGTATACACGATTCGGCATCACCGACCCGGACGAGGCGGTTCAGGTTGGTTCACTGTTCAAAAAGAGCGCAAAGTGCCCCTATAAAAGCTTTCACTTCAAAAATAGTGTTATGTGTGTACATCCAGTCAATTGTCTTCTTATCCGTATACTAACAACAGAAAACCCCAAACCGAAATCCACCATATTTCATCTCAAATCCCAAAGATCGCCAAAGAACATACACAAACAGAGCCGCCACATTATCATACAGTAGGCATAATATATGACGAACATTTGCTGACAATCAATCATCGTCTCCGACATATGTTTGGGCTGTGCTATCTCGTTTCAAATCACAGAATTTGCCCATAGGAGGATATTTTCCCTTGTCAAAGGTTTTATATAGCAATGTTGGAAGCAGATAAATGATTTGTTATGCTCGGATGTGTGTTATTTTTGGAAATATTGAAATGATATATTAGGTATTTTTAGGGTTCTGTACCCAAAGGGCCCCTATTACTAAGGCTTCGCTGTCCGTCCGTCCGTCTGTCACAGGGCTGTATATTTTGAACCCTAGGTAATAGCTACAAACTTGAAATTTTTGGCGAGTGTGTAGAATTTGTTTAATATGGCCGCTACAACAACAAATAATAAAAGTTAAATGTACCGGGACAATCCACGCACGGGTCACGCGTTGACCTGCGCGGGTTAGTGGATAAATAAAGTTAAAAATTAAAGGGACCCCCTTTAATAAACATGTTCATCGGCATTTTTTTACTTTTTATATTTTTAAATTTGTGGTATTAAGTATTGGATGATAGTACGAGCCTTTCGTGTGTGAGTCCGACTCTCACTTGGGCGCTTTTTTGTATATTTCTGGAGTGTTAGGATTTTTTGTGTACCTGTTTGTGAAAAGCCTGATTTGACTGATGAAATAGTTCTCTTGGACTAAACAAAGCAGTTCGTTTGAAACGAATTTGAAGCAGCTGGTTCAAAGCAACGTTGTTAGCTCGTTTGTGGAAGTGGATGGGCAATGTGCAAAGGTGGAGAAGTATGTCGGCTATCTACCGAGTAAAACCAGACTATGGCCGTACTATATGTACAGTCAGCAAAACAGATAAGTATCCAGGGTCGCCGGATATAGTTGAAGTTTAGTGAGAAACCGATGAATGTTTTCGAATGAAATTTAATTTGATAAATGACCTGCGGGGTAATTACGTAACACACTAACAGTAGGAACGGGTTTCATTTCGACAGTTCAACAACATTCATTGCGTTATTTACGTTCTTGAGCAGACAATTTTTTCGA
Source organism: Dryobotodes eremita (assembly GCA_917490735.1). Lineage (NCBI taxonomy): Eukaryota > Metazoa > Arthropoda > Insecta > Lepidoptera > Noctuidae > Dryobotodes > Dryobotodes eremita. The sequence goes on from OU823264.1 coordinate 2,318,174, forward strand.
ACTTATGAAGCAATGGATTAGCAATAGGCTTCAAAATGATTCAGATTATGATAGATAGTGTGTTACGTAATTAGGGTGCAGTTTGTTTTCTATTAATTTTATTTTATTTCATTCGAAAACATTCACCGGTTTCTTACTAAACTTCAACTATATCCGGCGACCATGCATAGTTATCTCTTTTGCGGACTGTACATAGGTATTTCGGCTTTAAGATCTCTAAAACACATTATGTGGAATAAAATTTGCGCATTTTTGGGCTGCATACTTAAGGATGCTCTTTTAACGGGATCCACAAGAAAGATACCTAACTCACATCAGTAAACTTGCAATATAAAAATCGCCCTTACTGCTACGGTATTAAGGTTGAACCTTAACGATTGGTGATTTTATCTTGTTATGTATCATTCTCGTATATATATATAGAAAAGAACATGAAGATTGTTTGTATGTCAGTTTTAGATAATCTCTTTCTTTTATGTTATAACAACAAACTCCATGGAGTTTCATTTTTCTGACTGACCGACCCCTTGACAATTCAAAAGTGTCTGTAATTGGTTTATTTGAAAAAATTCTTTGTATTTGAGGGTTTCTTCTTGCTTGTTCTTCTCCATTGGAACATGCTACTATGCTTTAGAATGAACTTCAGGTACTTTATCTTTCTAACTGACCGATTCCTTGACAATTCAAAAGTGCCTGTAATTGGTTTATCCATACTATAATAATAAAAATAACAATATTATAAAGAGGTCAAATTTGTTTGTTAGTAAGTTTGTATGTAGGGGGTAATCTCTGGAACTACCGGTCGGATTTGAAAAAGTCTTTTTGCTTTTGAAAGCCCAATTCTTGAGGAAGGCTATAGGTTATTTGACATCACGCCATGACCGTTAAGAGTCGAGCAAAAATATAACAAAGTCAGAAAGAACGCTACGTGAAAACGAAATGATAGCGTGGGTAGGTGATGCGATGCGACAGGATGGGTCGGGCGAACAAAAAATTTCACGCGGCAAAGTCGCGGACAGAAACCAGTTTGAAATAAATGCTTTGGGTCTGAGTTTGAAGTGAATGCTCTTTTAACGGGATGTATAAGAAATTTGTCATGGATCTCATGAAAGAATATTCAGCCCTGATACGAACCTCGCTGATTGGTCTTCTTATCTCGTCATGAACCATTCTCGAATAAGAACAAGACGATGATTAGTATTATAGCTTAAGACCATCTGTTTCATTCTTACGTTACTGCAAAAACGTTTAGGAAATGGTCAACAGAATTGAAATCAATAATCGTGCTTACCCTCCAACTAGCTTTTGCTATTTCCCAATTACATGAAACGAGGTATCAATACCTCCATTTTTTCCATGACAAGACCTACTCAAATCTAATCCGTTACTAATAGGAGTGAGCGAGACAACGATATATAACGTGTCAAATCTTCTAAAGCATCAATATCGTACCCAGAATGACATTTCTAATCTGTGATATCGAGTAAATTGAGGATGTGTCCTGTTGAACGAAACTGGACGCTATGCTGTGTAAAAGAAGGTGTTAATTCGAGTGGGATGGTATGGTCCTATGTGTGGATAAGCGTGACTGTCACACCGTTTGGGTTTTGTGTCGTTGAGATTGCTAATTTTGTTTGAAATTTTGTAACAGGTGTTTTTATTGAGAAGAAAATGTAATTGTGAATTCTATATTATTGTAGCATTTTAATAGACTATTTATTTTCATAAAGCGCTTTCTATTTTCCAGAAATAATGAAGTGTGATTCTATAGTAAATATGACTTAAGAGTGAATTTTACCAATGAAACCGAACCCATTCAACACATCTAAACCGTGTTTAAGAGCTGTCAGTGCCAAAATTGTTCTGGAATATTCATTCGGTGAAATCCGCACTTAATAGTATCACTGCCAATAAAATGTTGGACACATGCTACTCATAACTAAATTACTTATTTTAACTCAGTACTTTTTTAATTGTGTCCCTTTAACTAACACGGTCTCTATTTCACAATCTTATGAGTTATGACGCAATAACACGGTGTGAGACACAGCCATCCGATGTATGGACACACGAAATGATTGAATTACCAAATCGAATTGCTCGATTTATTGCACTTCTGACTCTGAAGATCTATTCACACTGCTGTACTAGATTACTGCAGTATTGCATTATGATCCTGCTCAGCAGAACTTGGTACAAATACTGCCAAATTAGAATTAATTTGATCTAAAACTAATTATCATTAATTCGTGTTATAGCATGAAATATAATTGATTTAATGAATCGATATTATTTTAAACTAACTGACCCGACAGACGTGATCCTGTCCAAATTTAAAAATCCCATAGAGAAAAAGACGTAAATTTTTTCGGGAGTTTGAAAATTTTCCGGGAAGATTTTCCAATTGTTCTTTCCACAAAAATCTAATTTGGAATATTACGAAAAATTTTACTTACCAACGAACAGCATTTTATTTTATTGAAGATTATTAATTGCGTTCAGCTATGCAACACCATAAAGTGTAACAATTTTTGGATGCTGTTATGCAATAGACTTTGTTTTAACTATATATTGTTAGGTGAAAGATTACTTTGAATTCACAAGAACAGTTATTTATAGCCATCAATATTCACAAGATTTTCAGAGAACCGAGAGTCAGGTTGGAGTTGTTTGGTGATGTAAAATAAATAAACGGTCTATTTATAAACTAAACAAAATAAGAACTAGCTTCTGCCCGCGGCCTCGCCCGCGTGGATATCGGAAATTATCCCGCGAGAATATGCATATGTTACTTCTTATAACATCAGCTATCTGCCAGTGAAAGTTTCGTCAAAATCGGTCCAGCAGTTTTGGAGATTAGCCGGAACAAACAGACAGACGGACAAAAAAAAAAAGTTTTTTTTTCTATATGTACCGTATATGCTTTCATATGCATTCGGTAAAAAGCTGTTATTTTGACGTTACAAACAGACACTTACATTTTATCTATTTGTTTAGATAAATTAATTTTCCCGTCAGTACATACAGGCATAAAATGAATACATTTTCTTCCCTTCCTATTGATAATAAAAAAGTCACATAAATAAGATACACGTAGAAGTTTGAGCCACATTTTTTTTAGGAAATAAATCACAATAATGAGACAGTATCGTCCATGATGCAGTGTTATGGACGAACTTCATATTATAGATGCGAAATTGAGTGTGCTTGTTTCACAAAATTAAGTGAGCTAGGAACTCTTTAAAAATAAACTTTTTGTAATAGTCTTCTTTCTCATGTCTATGGTAATAAGTCATAATAGTAGTGAATAGAACCAATCACAGAATAACGAATAACCGGCACCGTAATGGGAGCTATCGTTTTTGTGCTCACCAGTTGGCGCCACTGTCGAGTAAGGTCCTGTTGCAGTACTTTTATTTGATGTTTTGGATATGTTTAAGTACCCTTATATTCATAGTATGCTTATTTTATTACATTTTAAAACTTCAAATGAATATTTAGATTATAATGTTCCTAAAATTGGCAAGCATGAAGCAGGCAAATCTTATTCTTCCTTCAAATACTACCTACCAAATTAAATCCTTACTTTTTACTTAAAATCTTAAGCCATAATTAATCAAGAATGGCACAACCATTACAGCTTTTATGAATCATTCGTTAAAATACGTGATAAAAAATCCCGCAAACAGTGAACGTTCAGTACATATTTTGACATCTAGAGACCTTACTCTACACTAGCGCCTCTAGCGGCGAACTCAAGCGCGATCGCCCTCATTGCGCAACACACTATCTACTAATATCACAATCTGAATCATTTTGAACCCTATTGGTCATCCATTGCTTCATATGTTCGAAAAATTTGTCAGCTCAACAACGTAAACAACGCAATGAATGTTGTTGAACTGTCAAAATGAAAGCTATTCCTACTGTTAGTGTGTTACGCAATTACCTCACTGAGTCTATACCCATTATTAGTATGACATAACATCACGCCTGTGTATTCCCCGAAGGGTAAGGCAGAGGTGTATCTATAGTACACCCACATTTTTCCTGTCATGTTGAAGTCCCATGTAATAAGGGGCGCGCCTATTGCTATCAACTGGGCACAAACCCAGACTTCTGGCTGAGTAATTATTACTTATGAACGAAGTCATGCAAAAACTCAGAACGAAGGTAAGTAGTAGAATAGCTTCGCCTAACAGCATTGCTTTCGGTTTTAAGTGCTGGTTTAATTCTGTAATCTATAATGTCACTAGCATTCTTAATGCTTAAAAATTCTTTGTCACTAGTTTTGAATGAGATCGGAAAGCCCATGGCATGGCGTAGGTAAGTATAGTAACCGCCAAGAATCTTGACCGCTCAATGAAACAGTGGGGACTTTTTTAACAAAGGTTTACAATGCGCACACGGGTCAGTTTTAGGGCTCCCACACAAAACTGCGAATTCGCATCGCATTCCAAAAATCTGCGAGCTCACAGGACGCAGCTTCAGGACGGTTCCTGCGAAGCGGCGTCGTATCGCATCGCATCGCAGTTTTGTGTGGGAGCCCTTAAATCGAGCGTTCAAGATTCGTGCCGGTCACTGTCCCCTTCATTTATAAACGTTGCTTCAAGTTAAGTAATGTTTTCATCACCGTTTACAAATAAACCCCTGTATGTTTGTCATGGAATAAAATAAATAACAACTGAAAACAGAATACTTATACAGACAAATAGAACATGCATCTTTTCCACCATCAGTCTGCTATTGTTACACTAAAATATTACCCATCTCGCACGGCGAGAATTGACACTAATTGCTCAGACGTCACTGCTAGCTCAGATTGTAAGTCTATTGTCTTAGGACACAACAATCACCACTTTGAGACGCGCCTAAGTAGTTACAAGGGTCATTTACAGAAACTGTGGGGAGTTCAATTCTCGTATTTGTTTGTTGAGGACCTCCAGTAAAAGATTTATACAAAAAATCTCAATTTATAGACATACTAGCTTCTGCCAGCGATTTCGTACGTGTGAAATTTCGGTCCCCGACCCGCGGCGTCGCTTCTTATCACCCGCCCGCACTATTATTTATTATTATTTCTTTGTTTTCACTTAGCGTACTTTCTGGCTTTATTTTTTGCTCGGCGCCTTATGATCGTAGCGTGACGTTAAATAGCTCAAAACCTTCCCCGAGAGTTGGGTTATGAATTGCAAACAGATTTTTTTTAATCCGACTGGTAGTTCTAGAGATTAGCGTGTTCATATAAACAAACATACAAACTCTTCAGCTTTATTATTAGTATATACATGGTGGTGATTTAGTCACCTGCATCCAGTCTACACGAATCGGATAAGAGTTTCGCAGCGAAACTTGTTCAAAATGACGGGTAGAATCACTCCCTTGACGGATGCAGGTGACTAAAGGCTCCCTCAAACAGGTTCGACACGCAACGCGAATCGCACGCGATCAAAGGCTCCGCTCGTCGCGCGACGGGCGCTGCCTTTGTGTCGCGTCGCGTGTCGTGCCTGTTTGTAGGAACCTTAAATCACTATCCTGTATAGTTATATAGATTAAGTTTTAGTCTAGTCCACTCCTTCACTTACAGGAGGCCACACCATTCTTTAAATTATCGACTAAATTAACTTAAAAATAAAATGCAAAACATTATTAAATTATAATTGAAAAACCATTGACGAAAACTGGAATTATTAAATTAAGGTCAACTTTATTGTCAAATGAAAAACATGTTCAAGTAGATGGAAAATTTCGAATTTAAGTATTCAAATAATCAAATCAAAGCACTCAATTGGTAAGTGAAACTACAAATTAACATTCACAGGCACATTTTCTGATCAATTTGTTTACATTTTCATCAGTTACTTTTGGAACAGACAAAATTCGTTATTCCTGTGAAAAATATTTATGCGATTATTAAGCTGAAAAAGCAACTGTTCACTACGTTTTTCCAACAAACTAAACGTAGACTCACTCACCCGTACAAGCTTTCACAGTGCATAATAATAATGTTTATCTGCTTGCAAAAGGGAAGCTTCCATTCACACATTTTCTTCTCTCCCTTCATTCTCTGCACCCTATTGTTAACCGGTTTTTCTTCAAATTGCTAGCTCATTAGTGTAGACCGGTTTTATCATAGTCTATAAAAATGCGAGTTCTAATATACACGGTTCTAGTAGTCTTTTGGGATTCGAATCTTTGAGAAAAAGAGGTTAGGTGTGTGATACGGTTTTTTATTTCATTTAGCTGTTTGAATCTTGGAAGAGTGTGGGAAGATAAAGCCTTTTGAGTAAATAAGGAAAACTGCTAGACAGATGTGTGACAAGCTTTTCTTGAAATCAATAATAAAAGTATGATAAGTGCTTTTAAAAAAAAGGGTTACCAGAAAATGGAGTCCACATCAAAACTAGCACAATTTAACAAAACCAAATATACATAGGACGGATTAAAAATCTGAAAACCAACAGTAAAACATTTAGAAAAAAAATGCCATTTTAATAACCAAAAATATAGAAAAAATGTTTTACAATGAATAGGTATTGGTATTGTTAACCGGTTTTCCTAGTGTAGACTAGTTTTATCATCGTCTATAATAATGCGAATTCTAGTTTACACGGTTCTAGTAGTCTTTTGAGATTCGAATCTTTGAGAAAAGGAGTTAGGAGTGTGATGTGTTTTTTTTATTTTGTTTAGACTTTTGAATCTTGGAAAAGTTAAGCAAGGAAAATTGCTGAAGGATATGAAAAAACCTTTACTTCGCAGCTGTAAAATAAAGTTGATACCTATATTTAAGTATTAAATTAGAAAATTGTAATAAATTCATAAACAAACAAAAATGATTAAACTTCACAGAATAAATCGGATTGCAAAGTGTAAATCCAAACTTTGTTACAAATAAAAATATTTTAAACTTCAGTCAGGTAATAAATTCATATAAAAAGGTCTTAACAAATGATTTAGGTAGTTAAAAAGTAATTACCTAAATTGTTACGATACAAAATGCATCCATATTTCCTAGAAAAACGCAAAATAGCACAAACTATGTACAAGATTGGATTTTAAAACGCTAATTAAAAACTCAGAAACTTGCTGGCCAGTTTGAACTTTGACCAGCTCGAACGTTTCACATTTTGTTCAAAGTTGTAAGTTCTTAAACTATGTAACTATGCAGCACTTCAAGTTTTCGCGCAAGTAGCCAAGTCGTATTTTATTTTAAAATATTTTAACATAACTCCATGGCGAGCAAATTGTGTTGCAAGTTTTGAAAACTTATTTTTATGCGTATATTTTATCCTCTAAAATTTTAGCAAAACTGACGTTAAATATGTATAATGATACTCTCTTTTTTATTTTATTTTTTTTATTTGGTCTTTAGATGCGAAAAGAACCGAACATTAACGTGAGATATTTCAACTTAGCACCAATTTCACCAAACTCTGCTGTTACTAAATGCCATGCTAAGTATTTTGACGGACAATTTTTCGTAGTGAGACAATCCATCAAATGGCATAACGGGACATTAAGAATAAACACAGCATGGTGAAACTAACCCTTAGGGCCCGTTGTTTGATCAGTAGTCAAACATACTAATAGTTAAAATGCGTTAGTTAAACTAACAATTTGTTAAAAATGACATAAGCATGTTGTTTGACAAATGGTTAAACTAACTAAAGTTAATAAAATTGATAATTTGCTATAAAAGTTAACCATGCGCAGACAGAGTAGTTAAACTTTGACAGATATTGACTATTGTCAAGTAACTAGTTGTTCAATTGACTATTAGTCATGTTTAACTATGTATCAAACAGCGGGCCCTTAGTCTCTTAAATTGACAACACATTGCAAACCGCTTACATCCGGTTTTTGAAAGGCTCATAGACTAATTCGCTTTAAAATTTTATCTCATGATAATAATACCAGCTAATTATTGTCCAACTGCAGGGCAAAGACCTCTTCTCGTACAGAGGAGGCACAAGCACCGATCACAACGCTTGCTCAAGACGGGCTGGCGATTGCAGACTTATAATAATAATAAGCAGCAGTGTTGTGCAGCTGGATCAAGGGCTTGATTCAGAAGGCGGTACTTCTGGACACGGCCAGCATTGTTAGGAGATTCCTCTTAGTGGAGCCTTGACCGCCGCGCCGGTAGCTTGCCTGTTCCCGATACCGGTGGGCCACAATTTTTTTTATATTTTTAAATGTTTTTATATTTTTTATTTTCTAATATTTAAAAATATAATTTATATATATATATATATATATATAATGAAATAAAGGAAATAATAATAATAATTATTATTATTTTATTGTCAGGCAACTGAGGCCCATAGATAAAATACACAAATTCCAAAATAACAAACTAATACATAATAAAACTTGACTTGGTTGACTGGTAGAAAATGCCTCAGGCATTAAGTCCGCCTTTGTACAGTATTTTTTTTTACTTGTGCATAAAGTTTTAATAAATAAATAAATAAATAAAATATTTAAAAAAATACATCAAATATTTGTTTTAAACTGAAGTAACCTATGTTGTAATAACATAGATTTGTGTGGAACAGAATAAATTGTAGTAATAGGTGGATAATGTAAATGTTATTTGTAGTAGTAATTTTTTATTTGAATTTTGTTTTGACTGTTATTAAAGCATAATATCATATATTTAATAATTATCTGCCGGGGTCGCGGGTTGTTAGAAAGACTTCCCGTGGCCCTGGCGCACGGAGCAACTGAAGGAACACGGGTGGGTTTTAGTCAGTAAGAGTCTGATACGCCCTCCTGCTCCGCCCAGAGCGGGAGAAGTCATATGATGATTTCCCAACCAAAAAAAAAACCCTAAAACCACAGCTTGCAATTAATCCCAAAATACTACCTATCTACCTATCATTACTACTACCTACTATCTACTACTATTACTACTACCTATCTATCATTTACAAAACTTTTCATTTGCAAAAACAATGTCAAAACATTTTAAGGTTAACTAAAAATCGGGATATTACCTTTAAAAAAAAGATACGACTGAACGAGTTAAGCCGAGACCTATTAGGTACACTGTACAAGTGTACTGTCATAGGCAAAAATATGTATTCACTTTAAGAAGAGTTATTGGGGATATCTGTTTGATTATTGAAATGTGATGCAATTCACAAAAGTATAAGTGCGAAGATGCTAAATACACAACGCCTCATAATTTTCAAACAATTCTTTATGAAAAAATAATGGTTGAATTTTACTAAGTGTGTTCATAGTTTTGCTTTTGACTGTACACATTTAGAACACTTAGAACTTCGTGCATACATCGCTGAACAAAAGTTTCGATGTTCGCATTGGATATTCTGTTTTATGAACATTGTTATGTTATGGGTATATTTTGTTGGCTTTTGTTTTAAACAGTGTCCGTAATGTGTGTGTCTGTGTGTGTTGTACTACAAGACAAAGTTTAGTATATCTTATTCTGGGTAAGATATTTACAAGGCAGATGTGAGTGGAAACGCCGGGAGGGGACGCCCTAAGAGGACATATGACCTTATTGGTGATGTTCTTTAGAAAGGCCAGGTGTGTAGTACTCGCTACCGGCGTGCGTGTATGACCAGATGTATGAACGCAAACGAGGCAAAAGAGGATTGTAGCAGGTAGCGTTCTGTAGTTTCTCCCTACCCCCATGGGAAAAAGGCGTGAGTTTATGTATGTATGTAAACAAAACGTCAATAGTTACACTCAAATTACACAAAACACCTTAATGAATTGATTGTTTGCTTAGTTGGCAATAGGCTCGCCCCATATTACATATGACTTAAACATAACTTCTGAAATGTGGAATTCAAAGCATTTATTTCAATTAAACCATTTACAGGCACTTTTGAATTGTCAAAGAGTCGGTCAGTTAGTCAGAAAGTTGAAGCTTGTTGCCCATTCCAAAACGTAGATCTCTATCGAGAAGAACGGGCAAGAAACTCCAAGGACACTCTTTTTAAATCAAGATATTACAAAATCCTGGGTACATTATTCTTGTTGCTTCTATATGTGAGAACAATGAAAAAAATATATAAAGAAACAATTCAAAATATAAGATTAATAATAAAAATAAGCCGTGGCAGTTAAGAGATGACCAGTCTCAACTGACGGCGCCCGTTCACGAACATGACGCGTGGATCAGCACCATCCAGCTCAACCATTTTGTAGGGAACCGAATGATCCAACACACGCGCCACCAACAGTGAGACATTTAAGAGAGCATGAGATAGTCTCAACTGCCATGCTGTCAAGTCAACATAATTATATAATAAACGAATCCATGGTACTCACATTTACAAAATTGAAAAAATGCTTTTAAATTATACAAAACTACAGTTTGCTATGTATTTGAGCGATGAATAAAATTTTACTACATAAAAGAAAAGAATCATTAAAAAATCTATTGAATTATTCAATAATAAATAATATTTTATAAAAAATAAACAAACATTAAGTTCGCAATGTCAGAAAAATAAAAGGGCGAATAAGAAAGGAGTATCTCTTCCAAACATTCAAATTTTAACTAGCGCGCCCGAGTGACTGTGGAGCAGGACCAGCATTAAGCCAAGCATTTTTATCTACGATATAGTCATTGAACTTATAATATGCTTCTCTACATAGTGTGCGTTTAATGCATGTTTTAAATTTCTTCTCATTTAGTTGAAGAATATCGAGTGGTATTTTATTATAACATTTTACACAGTACCCCATAAAAGAAGTATGTACTTTAGATAACCTGAAACGTGATTGATCTAATTTGTTCCTATTTCTAGCGTTGAAATTATGCCTGTCACTTAACTTACTAAAAAGATGTAGATTTTTTCGAACATACATAATGTTTTCATATATATATTGACAAGGTACCGTCATGATGTTAATTTTTTTAATCAGTTCCCTTAGAGATTCGCGTTTGCGGAGGTTGTAGATGGCTCTGACAGCCCTCTTTTGCAGAATAAAGATAGAATCAATATCTGCAGCCCGTCCCCACAGCAGAATACCGTAAGACATGATGCTATGAAAGTAACTAAAATATACTAGTCTCGCGGTATCCACGTCTGTTAATTGACGGATTTTCCAAACAGCGTAAGCGGCTGAACTTAGCCGCCCTGCAAGTGATGTTAAGTGAGGACCCCACTGTAGCTTTGAATCAAGCGTAATTTCCAGGAAAACCGTTTTTGCGACGAATTCTAGTATCTCCTTATTCAATACAACGTGACATTTACTACTTCTAACATTCGGTAATGCGAATATTATGCATTTAGTTTTCTTCTCATTTAATACCAAATTATTTACAATAAACCAATTATTAACCTTAAGCATGGCGTTATTTAGGCTAGGGGGTCTAGAATCATGTGCTGAATCGATGTCCCTGCCAGCCTGAATATCTTGGTACTTGAAATATGTTGATAAGTGGTGTCAAATGTGCGTTCTACACATTTCTGCCTACTCCTTAAGGATAATACAGGCGTGATGTTATATTATCTTAAGTTAGCTTTCCGAAGCTCTAGCGATTATCTTCGAAATATTCTTTTATTAAAAATACAACAATTCTATAGCGTCTTGTTTTTTTTTTGAGACAAGCAGAATTAGTAACATTCATAGACCTGTTTAAGTCTTCACTAATCAGCCTTTAATGTTCCCACTGCTGGGACACAGGCCTCCCCTCTTAGAGTGGGAGTGGGCCATAAACCACCAAGCGGGTCCTATACAATTCTTCGATTTTTTGGTATAAGTACATGCCGGTTTCCTCACGCCTTCGCCGTTTTAAGAGCAATAGTGATGAAATTATTTACTCCAAGTAAAGCGCCTGCCTGAGTTCGAACCCACACCCTACAACTCGTAAGTCGAGGTCGATACCACCAGGCCACCATTGCTCCTATCCTACTAATATTATAAATGCGAAAGTTTGTGAGGATGAATGGATGGATGGATGTTTGTTACTCTTTCACGCAAAAACTACTGAACGGATTTGGATGGAATTTGGAACATACATAGTTTATAACCTGTATTAACACGTAGGATAACTTTTAATCCCGGTAGTATGTTCCCGTGGGATAATTTCAAAAAGTCACGCGGGTAAAAGCTAGTAAAGTATAAAGGTATAAAGTCTTAAAACGAAGAAACGGGTATTTCCAATATTAAAATCGTGTGAATAACGTTGCGTTTACGTAGCGCGTTCGTGCTGGGTGCACAGACTCGTCAAAATCATGTTAAAGTTAAACCGTAAAACAGCATAAACAGACAACACTTAATATCCTATTTGTATCATTATTAAGAATAAAGTGCTTCAATACAGAAAATCGTAGTTAAAATCGAGAAACTAAATCTAACTCCATTGAATATAATATCGACACCTGTTAGAGATAAACCTCCATTTGTTTAAGTCCAGTTAGCCTATAACTGTGGATTCTTATCGACAAGATAAATACCAATCTATACTAATATAATAAAGCTGAAGAGTTTGTTTTTATGTTTGAACGCGCTTATCTCTGGAACTGATAGTCGGATTTAAAGAAAAAACCTTTTGCATTTGATAGCTTAATTCTAGAGGAAGGTTATATACTCGTATATGCTACGAGTATCACGCTACAAAAGTCAAAAGAACGCTAAGCGAGAACGAAGTAACAGCGCGGGCAGGCGATGCGATGCAACGCGGTGGGTCGGGAGCCGAGAGCTGCTGAGACCAAAACTACAGGAAGTTTTATAAAAATATATCTGTTTTTGTATATTGTGGTGTCTTCCGACTTATATAAAGTATTTATTATAACGGGGGTAGAAATACCTCAGGGTTTGTTTAAAGTAATTGGTTTGGTAAGGCCCGCAATAGGTGCTAAATAGATAATTAATTGAAAAATAGCACCTGGAAAAGGAAAAATCCCTAAAAAGTCTAAGAAAAAAAAAACATCATATTTTATACAGGGTTATTAGTAATATATCGGCAGTCCATTAAGAGAATGTAAGGGAGGTCATTTGCAACCAACTGACCCTTTATGACCCCTATGCAAAGGTCAACCATTTTCGAGTAATTTGACATTTTATATATCTTCTGATGATATCTGGTATCTCGTTGGATAGCTGAGAAGTTGTACATGTTTTTGGAACGTTCTGCCGATAAAGTATATCCGCGTTTTTTTGCAGAAATCGACTATTTTAGTGAAATAACCTGCTCAAAATGATGAACATTGTAATGATTTGTAGCTCTGATTTAAAAACTCTTAAAGATAATTGTCATTTTATGGTTGATTATTATGTATTGAATTAGAGGCAGATAATAATAATTAAAAAAATACACCACCATTAGTTTATTTTTCAAAGTTATGTACCGCCAAATTGTTATTTATCAAATTACTCGCAAATGGTTGACATTTGCATAGGGGTCATAAGGGGTCATTGGGTTGCAACTGATCTTCCCTACGTCCACTTAATGGGTTGCCGACATATTACCAATAACCCTGTATTTTGATAGGATTCTACTTTCGAAATATGACTGAAACTGTTTCATATGTAAAAACCTCTAAAAACACTGACCAGATTTTCTTCTTCATTTTTATTTTTAGCTTAGTACACTCGATGAAGTCACCTTTCAAACACAAAAAAACCGTTTCAGCCGTTTGGGAGATACGATACCACAGACAGACACACGTTAAACTTATAACACCCTTCTTTTTCCGTCGGGGGTTAAAAATATGTGAAGTCAGGAGCTTTCAACTAAAATGGCCACTACTTTCATATCACAACTGACATTATTTGGCGGTCGTATGAAATGTCGTGTTATACGGCAAATTATTCCTAAGTTCTAAAATCAGTTCATTTGGAAAAATACCTTATTATTGTCTAGTTTCCATCTGAAACCAGGCCCTGCAGTCTCGACATTAGATAGCGACAAAAATCAGTCGCTAAGTCGAATCGATGTCAAATTCCTTTAATAGATTTTCAACTTTATTTCCAAAGCATAAGGTTGAAAATCTATTAAAGAAATGTGACATCGATACGACTTAGCGACAGATTTTTGTCGCTATTCATGTCGAGACTGCAGAGGCTGAGTACTCATTTATTTCGTTTTACTTCAACACCAATGTAACGTAAATCAATGTTTTTATAAAAAAAAATGGCCGTAGGTCAGAGCTCTACATCGCAATCAGGCTACATAGAGCTAACCTCGTTGTCTGTGGAATACTGACTCTATGACTCCATGCTGTAACTTCGTAACGTATTCGGCTCTATATTTTTCTTTTTGCTTACAAGCTTTTATGTTCTATTGCTCTACAATTTACCTGTGCTCTTTACAATATTTGTGTAGAACACTTACTATTTTCTGTAGGTTGTACAAGTTTACATTTAAGTAGGCAGAAACTAAAAAAACTTCACAAGGTACATTACTATCCTTATGTCGTAGGTACTCATTTTCATTGTTAGGTATTTTTGAGGGTCAACTTAGACAACCGTATTTATTTCAATCAAACCAATTACAGGCACTGTTGAATTGTCAAGGGGTCGGTCAGTCAGAAAGATGAAGCTAGTTGCCCATTCATGCTAGTTGGAGAAGAACGGGCAAGGAACTCCATGGACACTCTTTTAAATCTAAATATTATTATTACAAAACAAAAAAATTGTTCATATAAACACGTTCCCGCTAATTCATTAACTTATTCAGTAGTACTTTTTACTGAAAATGCATTTGGTTTTTTTACTTTAAACTTTTTATTTTGTAATTTTCTCACGTTTTTATCACAGACATTCTTGTGTTATAATAATAAGTAGGTGATACCCTTTAAATAACTGTACGTTAAAGGCTTCCACAGACAGGCACGACGCGACAGCGCTACACAAAGGCGCCGCTCGTCGCGCGACACGCGGTTCCTTTGTGTCGGGCGTCGCGTCGCGCCATTGTGTACGAGCCTTAAGTCGTACAAAAACCTCTCAAAAACCGATACATTCCCATAATACCGTCGAATGTCAAATAAATAACATATAAAGACTCCGCTGACACTCGTATGACATTTGACTGATCCCGGGGATAGTGCAAAAAGCACGGATTATCCTAGTTGAGCCGCTACAAGTGTGGGATACAAGTTTTGATGCCTGTGAAAATGTGGAGGTATGTCGGTGTAGAAGGTGGAAAAATATAGATTTGATATTTATTTATAGATGGTATAGCTCAGGATGTATTGTTTTTGTGGCTTCAGTTTGACGCCTAGATTAAGGTCAGGTGAAATTTTCAAGTTCTTGAATACATTTTTAGTGTTGTGCCAAAATTGGAAAAGCATTGATTTATATAAAACCCGGGTTATGTCCTTTTTGTTACGGATTATCCTAGTTGAGCCGCTACAAGTGTGGGATATACAAGTTTTGATGGCAATGTCAATGTGTATACGAGGTAGAAAAATATAGATTTTATGTTTTTTGATAGGTGGTGAAGCACAGGATGTATTGTTTTTGTGGCTTCAGTTCGACGCCTAGATTAAAGTCAGTGGATTTCTTCAAGTTGTTGAACACATTTTTTGTGTTCTGTGCCAGTATGGGAAAATACCTATTTAAAAAAAAATTAAAACCCTGTTATGGCCCACTGCAGGGCAAAAGCTCTGTCTTTCCATTTCTCTCTATCTATAGCTGCTACGGACTCGTTATTACTGAAGGAGACCAGCTCATCCCGCCATCTCCATCAGGGCCTGTCGCGATGTCACTTTGAAATTGATATTTAGTTATTTTTACCTATTGTGGTATAGTAATTTTATTCTAGGTGCATCGTCTTCATATATAATTATGGAATTAATGTGAACCTACATAATATTATAAAACATTTTAAAAGAGTAACAGTGGAGTTTCTTGCCCATTCTTCTACATACGAAACTACCTTTTGGAAGGGGCAACTAGAATCAATTCTATTTTTTTGTAAATTTTGACGTTCAAAAGTGCCTTTTATGTGCCTATTTGAATTTAATGATTTGACTGTTGACTTTGCCTTTGAATTGGAAAATATTTGATTCACATAAACCCGGGTTACTTCTTTTTGGTTACACGAATGCATTTTTCTAAATTCAATTAAAAAACAAAATGAAGTCTCTTGAGTTTTTGTTCTCTTTCTTTTATAACTTTGTTAAGCCTGATTTGCTCGGTGGGTTTCAATTGCCTGTGGCATGCCATTAGTTGAAGCAACAATAAAAGTCATTTGTTACTTCATTTTTATTGTATGCCGGGTAAGAAACTTGCATCGTATAATGGAGCTAGTTTAAGGCGGTTGGCATTTGTTTTTAGGGTTCAGAACCCAAAAGGTGCCAACGGGACTCCATTACTAAGGCTTCGCTGTCCGTCCGTCTGTCTGTCACAGGGCTACATTTTTTAAACCGTAATAGGTAGAAATTTACATTTTCACAGAGCCGTGTACTACTGTGGCCATTATAACAACAAATAATAAAAATAACATAAAGTTGAAAGAACACATTTAATGTATGGGGAACCCGTTACAAGAAACGTGTTTTTTTGGCGTTTTTATTCTGCGTTTTTTGATAAATATTTTGCGGTGGTACGGAACCCTTCGTCTACCCCGGATCTACGGGGGGGCAACCCGGGGCCCAAGCCCCGGGCGCCAACTTCAGGGGGCGGCAAATTCAAGCGAGGCAGACAAGTGCACCACCCAGCGCACCGCAACTCTGCGATAAGTGAGAGGCGCAGCACTTATTATCTTTCTCTGCGGGTGGCACACTGAAGAAATGACTACGTGATTAGCGTAGGCATAGATCGTCAAACGATATGAGCGGGTTGCGGGCGGAGCAATTGAATTCTGCCAGGAACTCTCCGTTTTTAAAGCACATGGTCCACTTTTATTTGGCGATTAAAAAGATTAGCTTTCCATCTCTTGCAACAGATATATGCCGTGGCGAACTAGAGGAGGATGAGCGCCTCTGTCACCTCTGTGGCCAAAAATTTAAGGAACAAATCCTTTATTTTAGAAATTTTACTTCGCGTACTGGGGGCGCCTGGCGTCCCGCCCCTTTCGACTCCTTTATGTGCAAAAGCGACACAATTTCCTTTAATTTTTTCCCACAGCGCTGGCGCAGCTGTTAGATTGGAGCATTATCGAACGATAAAATTTTACTAATATGTTTCTGGCAAAATATTCGGGCTCGCTTTGCTTGCTCTTACAGCCTAGCGACTCTTAATTCTTAAAACTTTTCGGACTTAAAAAATCTAACTTATCTGGGGCAAAGTGCTAAAACGATCGCGCTCGCTTTGCTCGCTCCTGCATTCTAGATTGTCTTAATTTGTGTTAAACTTTTCTGCATAAGTCGAGTGTGATCTTAGCAATCGAAAATCATGACAATCAGATTAATTATGACAAACCCATCGATATTTTTGCAGAACAAAAGGCTCAAAGAGTAAAATTTTTATTCTAATCTTCTGCTAATAATAAAGCTGAAGAGTTTTTTTGTTGGAACGCGCTAGTCTCTGGAACTAGCAGTCGGATTTGAAAAAATCTTATTGAATTTGATAGCCCAATTCTTGAGGAAGGTTATAGACTATTTAACATCACACTATGACCCTTAGAAACCGAGCAGTAAGAAAAAAAAGTCAGAAAGTACGCTAAGCGAAAAGGAAGTAATATCGTGAGCGAGTGATGCGCAGCGACGCGGTGGGTCGGGAGCCGTATATGCACGCGAACGAAGTCGCGTACAGAAGCTAGTATGCTATAATGTCACAATTTATTTAAAATATCCTGTCCTATCCTAAGTAATTGTTCGACATGTCCATGTATATTTAAATAAATAAGGGCTCATGTAAAAGGTTAAAGGATTAGCGGGGCGGGGAGCGGCAGACTGCAGTTTTTGCCCCGCCTCGAAAACATTCTAGATCCGGGGCTGCCCTTCGTGTGCGAGTCCGACTCACAGTTGGCCGCTTTTATTTGCCAATTCCTTCAGGTATCATAAGGAGATTGCAGATGAAACATTAGTTAATTAAATTCAGCTTTAATTTCCATTCCGCCTATTTAGATAGTTATATAAGTATGAACTGACCGCAGTACAAATCCCAAGACGCGGGAACGCCCCGCCGCTTCAATTTAATTGAATTAACCAATTACACCGACAATTCAATTAATTCTAACTATTACGCTGACACCGCAGTCGTACAATTGTATTGTTTTTATATATTAATTTGTTTCAATTACTCACCTTTATGGAAAATTATCACGCACTTTTGAAATTATTTAAAATGATTACTCGGGTTTTGAAAATCTCCCTCAGAATTAGTAGAGGCATGCCAATAGTTATATGCAGTAGCATAACAATAAGGTCTTTTCACTTTGGGGTTTGGGTTTGACTCCCATTAAAAATAGATATTTTTCCAGTTTTCGTCGGGGTCGTAGCATTATGCTGAGCGATTGCCGTTTTCAATTCAATTCAATTTAATTTATTTATATCGGAAAAAATAAACATCCATATTGTATTAGAATAAAATAAACTTAGAAAAATATGTTACGAGTAGTAGCATTAAAATCACAAAAAAATTATAATTACAATCAAAACCAGAAATTAAATTACAATCAAAATCAAATGCGTGTTGCGTGGATGTGACGCATATTTTTCCCTAATTTGTTCTTTTTTGTGTTTTGTGTGTTTTTTCTTTGCGTCATGTTTACCGCCATTAAACGTATTTTTTTTCTTTCTTTCTTTCTTTCAGAGATGCACGAGTTGTGTTTTTGTGCTTCTGAGTATGTTGTCAATACTCATATATAGACCTACGTCGCGTGAGGCTTAGTGGTTTTAAAAGCTTATGGTGACTGATGACTGGACGGGTCCACTCAATCTGTGTGGTTTTTTCCTCAAAATACGGTTTTTGACACCAATCTACCTAAATGGTTTTCACGTGATCTGACCAAGATTATGTCTGGACTTCAAAAGAGACTGACCTATGAGTTTGTTTCGGCTTTACTTCTTAGAGTAGTCAGATAGGAAACGCCCTAGTTTTTAAAATATGATTGATGTGTAAAAGTGTTTGTACAAATCTACTTCCAGAAATAAAATCATATATCATTTATAAATATGCACACTCAGGGAAATTAATTGTTTAGCAAATTGACACATTACTCCAATTTGATGTGTTATAACCAAAGAATGACAGTTATGATTTGAATTTACGGGAAATTTAAGTTGGTGGTCGATTTGATAAACCATTAATTTTTCTGACTTTACTAGGCATGCAAAACAATACAAAGGCTTCCTCTTTCTCCTACAAAATTTGTCTATTTTGGTCTGTTTTACATAACGATATTGCTGGAGAACAAATAATATAGTATTTTGGCCTTCTTCTAACTCATCATCTTCCACCCCTCTCCAGATCCTCACATTGACACACCAAACAAATTACCAAAAATAAGCATCGAATATGAACAGTTGTGTACCAGCACTTTTTGATATTGAAGTAGGTAAACTCACACAAAATAAGAAAGTAACAAACTTCAGATACAATATGGCATGTTCCGTCCGCCACACCACTGTGACTACGTGGAGCTACGACCTGTGACGTCACTGCTGCATGCTACAATGATTTAGGAAGTCTGGATGAGACTATCAGAAGTTGCGATAAAGTTTGTTTTTTCTACACTCATTTGCATTGAATTTTTTGAATTTACTGCTTATTTTCTGGGATTAGGAATAGATTAAGAAGTATAAAAGCCTTATTCGTGTTGAAATATGACATTTCTTATGTTTAAAACAAATACTAAATAGGTATTTACCTATTTGAGTTTTACTCAACAAATCCGTAAGAAAATGATTGAGTTTGACTTCGTATTTTCGCTCTTGATTTTAACGATGTGTATCACAAATTTGAGGTGTATCACTGAGTCCATGCACAGATTTGGCTGTATGAAAAACGTAGTCATAATGTTTTAGGCCTTTAGTCCAAATTATTTCTTCATATTATAAAAAAGGGTTCAATAATAATTATGAAAATTCAATAACACTGCCCAAATTAAGGTTCTAACCGAGGACCTCGCACTTGACAGCAGTAATATTTCATTGGTAACCAATAAGTGCGCTCAAATTCTAACAAAAACCACGCTCTTACGTCATCCATCTCCGCTCTACATCCCATACAAAGAAACCCTGCGTCTTCAGCTGAAATATGAAATTTCGCCGTTTCGACATCTCTTGAAATGGCAGCTGTGATATTTTCGGTGCAAATGTGACTCAAACTGACGGCGGTGCTGTGATGTGGAGGAAAATGGGCTTTATTCACACTTTATATGACATTCAATTGAATGGAAGGTTACAGTTTTAAGTAAATATTTTGACTGGATGTTACTTATACAGGATGGATTTTTGAGACAGCGTGGTAACGGCAGGAACCTACCTTTGCAACTATAGTAAAACGGTCTTAAAAAACCTGTGAATGCAGATCAAAGTTTCTCAAAAAGTTAAGGATAGTCTTCTTAGACCGTTTCCCTGTAGCTAGTGTAGCTACAGCGGTTAAGGTATCTGTACAGTCACGAGCACTAATATGTGTACACTTAGCAAAATTTAAAAGCGATTTTCTCGTGGAACATTGATTACAACTTTGAGATAAGACCTATTTCATAACAGTATAGGTTCCAAAATACTATATTCGTAACAGCAGCAAATTAAAATCAATACAGTATGAGAAAATCAAATTAAGAAGTTGGTAAGTGTGTACATATTAGTGCTCGTGACTGTACTTACTGTCCCATCTCAAAAATCCATCCTGTATAGTAATTGACCGAGTGAACCCGAAGCGCGAGCGAACCTTCTCCGTTTCAGCTTGGGCAAAAATGCTTTCGTATGTCCGGATGTCCGGATGTCTGTTCTCCCCTACAGGTCACATTTCTCAACCGATTCTCGTGAAATTTTGCGAGTAGGTTCGATAGTTATATTGATTTTTTGTCCATTCAATTTTAAGAAATTTTACTAAATAGCGGAGATATGGGGGTCGAAAACGTAAAAAAGAACTTTTTGACAAAAAAATCAACCGACTTCCAAAAAAAAAACGCAAAAAAGTGAAAAATAACTAAATAACAGAAAGTAAAACGGTTTTTATTTTCACTTTTTAGTTGTGGTACCTACCCCACACAAATTCTTATACCATTACTTGATATGTAAATAACAGTGATAAGAAATTATTAAAACATCATCAATATGAAGTAAGTGGAAAAATACGCAGTATTAAGGATTACTCAAAGATTCCAGGTCAGAACTTGATAAAATTTATATGGGACTGCATGAGAAGCACCAGTTTAAAAATAAATAAAAAATCGGTTCACCTAGAAAAAAGTTCTGAGATAACACACATTAAAAAAAAATACAGTCGAATTGAGAAACTCCTCCTTTTTTCAAGTAGGGAAAAACAAATTTCACCCATTTCGCCCTCTTTTGTTTTAAATAGCGCGGTGAACATTTATTCCGTTTTAAGCTATGCAAAGACAAACTCGCGAGTTCTACAGCTTACAGAGCCACTAGTACTAATCCGTAATAGAATGATTTTACTGGAGACACGAAAAACGAACATTCATTACCACGCTAACTTATTTTATGTTAAAGTTTCATACACAAAAATATTTAATTAAAAACGTGGACTAGTTTTAATTATTTTCCACTTACTTGAATATGATATTTACACATCTTACCAAACACATTTTGAAGAAAACTGTTTTAATTTTTAAGGTTACTATGTTACAGTAATTAATTTTGCCAAGTAATTAAAACATGGCAATATTAATTCCTGTTGAGTGATAACTTAAAAAAAAAGTACCTACATAGAAATAGGACTAATACAATTCATTTACCACCCCAAACATATCTCACATATTTTAAACTTGAACTTTATTGCTAATCAGCCAACAATAAAAACTTAAACTCAAAACCAGCCATCAAACTTGAACGAAGTATCAAACAGAGCAGCTATAAATTAGTGTATCAACTAAAGTTATCAACTTAATCACTTCCACTTCCCAAGGTTACGCGTCAAAGGTGAAACGGTTCAATTTAGACTGAAACACGACCCTATCAAACTGGCTAGATAGACTGAGAGCTCGGCGCGACTCACACGTACAGTCCGGACGATGAAAAATTTGACCATACATAGAACCTTGACATACAAAAAACTTTTTACAAAAAAAAATAGACACACAACAATCCATTGTTGTGTGTCTATTTCTTGTATTCTTATTATATTATTTAAAAAAAAAACATGAGTGGATGGTTATAACAAAAAATTGTAAGTTATCTAAAATAAAAATGAATTGAATTGAAAGAAAACACTACGAAGTGAAAAATTACTTTAATTTCGGAAGTCGGCTGTAAAAAAGTTTTTATTTTTCACTTTTAGTTACCTACCCCACACAAATCCTAAATGTAAATAACAGTGACAGGAAGTTATTATAACATTCCATACTAATTTGCTACACAACACAGAAAAATACTTTTCTGTGGTTCCAAGGTTCCATGGAAAGTGGTTCGTGTGTGTCAAGCCTTAGCCAGACTCAGTATAGAGCCATGGACTGGAGAAACATTCGATTAAGGCGCTCTGCGACGCCTCTTTGAGCCATTTGAACGAATAGATGGTGAAATAAATTGTCGAATGTATTGGGGACTGAATGTTGGGCGTTTGACTGCCTTAAATTTTATTTAACCGCATACTTCTTGCTTAAAAACTACACAGAATATTCCTTAATGTTTATTCTAAAGACGATTGTTGAATTACAGCAATAGTATCTACTCGGCACATACTGAGTCCTAATCTGAGAGATACAAATCGTTGTTAGTCGGCGACGGATAATAAAAGAAAGAAAGAAAAGAAAGAAAGAAAAGAAAGAAAGAAAAGAAAGAAAGAAAAGAAAGAAAGAAAGGAAAGAAAGAAAAGAAAGAAAGAAAGAAAAGAAAGAACATTTGGTTTACTTGTCACAAAAACACGTGCATACAAAAAAGATAAAAAAGAGATGATAACGATGATGATGATGAGATGATAAAGGTAAGTCTTTAGTAGCCTTAGAAATAAATAAATATCACGTGCTTAAATCGACCTCACGATTCCATCAGGCTGTCAAAACCAATTCATATCATGATACATAAATAGTATCTCGTATTTTTGTGCCGTGTCCCTGTATTGTTTTATGATTGTAACTATGTTATGACGCGGCTCTAAAATACACTTGTCACTCTCTAAATACACTTGTCTCAGCTCTTGAGTGTATTTTAGAGCCGTGTCATAAAAAAGAGTTAAATAAGCTATGGAATAACTACTGCTTACTTGAGAGCTAGCATTCGTAGTTTCCTAGTTCATAAGGTTCAAAGCTCAAAAAAAAAGTTAAAGCATTTATTTCAAATAAACCAATTACCGGCACTTTTGAATTGTCAAGGGGTCGGTCAGTCAGAAAGATGAAACTAGTTGCCCATTCCAAAGCTTAGTAGGTACCTATGGAGAAGAACGGGCAAGAAACTCCATGGACACTCTTTTAAATCAAAATATGGTTACAAAATATTGGTTACATCATTCATGTTGAAATTATGCTTGTGAGAACCATGCAGAACGTTAAAAGCGTCCGTAATAAAGAGACAAAAACAATATTCAAATATTAAATTAAAATAAGCCGTGGCAGCCAAGAGATGACCAGTCCCCACTGACGGTTTTTATTGGTGACCCGAATTCAATGTCAGAATTCAGTGTATTTGGCGTTTGTTTTACAGATCATCATTAAATTAAATTAATAAAGGCAGAAAATATTCAGAACTTGCTCTATTATATCCTTCTAAAAATATCATCGTCATTCCAACCAAATGTCGTACACTGCTGGACACATGCTTCCTTTAAGCGTCTTTACACTGACTGATCAAAAATATTAATACTCTTCCGCTAAAATTCATAAGTTTTACATAATATAACAGTACACCTTGTTCCGCCTAAGGGTTGAGCAGAGATGTACCTATAGTAGCCCCACATTTCGGCAGTTATGTTTATCCCATATAATAGGGGGCGAGCATATGGTCGTCAACCGAGCACAAATTCAAATTCCGGGCTGCTACTGAGAAATTCCAGATAGTAAAATCCAAAAACCCTTCGCCTGACCTGGGAATCGAACCCAGGACCTTATGCTCAGCAGTACCAACCAACGAGGCATTTGAGAAAGTTCTCTGTTCCCAAAACAGTCCTCTCACATACCTGTACCAATAAGTACATATTCAGCCATTTTGTAATAATATCGACTTCTCAACGTAACGTAGACAGACAGATTTCATTCCCGTTATGTGACAGCTCTTGTGAGAGACGGTTTATGAAAATGTCACAAGTTGCCAGTTACAAGGCGTTTGTGAATAAAAAGGCTTGTCAAGTTGTTCGCCTTTGCTTTTTAGCGGCTTATTAGCCAGGCGCTTGAGTGGATATTTGATATTTTAAGATGAATCCTATTCCTTAAGAAATCCCAGCACTTACTTCCTGTGGAGAGAAAAGTATTGTTCAAAATTCGAAGGTCTTATTTCAATGAAACCAATTACAGGCTTTTTGGAAGTAAGTTCTTAAACGCGACTTGCGGTAGGAGTAAACTGGCAAACATCGCCACGTAACGAAAAAGCGTGATGGCTGAAAAAGTTTGTTAGAGCTGTATTAAAAAAAAAACGAAAAAAATGTTGACAATTGAAACTTGAGACCATATTAGACGGCACTATTTTAATACATAATATACAAAGAAAGGAACTTCGTTCCAATCTGGTGTCCCATGACACCTCCCGAGTTTTTTGAATTATTGTCAAGGAGTCTGTCAGTCAGCAAAATGAAGTTATTTGCCGATTTCACAGCGTAGCAGTTTCCTATGGAGAAGAACGGGCAAACATTTACATATTTATAATACTAATATTGTTACAAAACTTAAAAGAACTTGTTCTTCTGATCAAATACATAAAAATCACGTTTCCGCAATTCACTTAGGTATTCAGAACTGTTCTGTTAGGTACTGAAAATTCTGTTGATTTTTAACTTTTAAACTCGTTTAAGCATTTTGTAACTATTTGACGATTTTATGCCCGCTTAATCTTTTTTACAGAACACTTGAAGAAAATACTGGCTTTAGTTTTCTGAGTAGATACCTCAGTTATACTGTAGTAGTCAAACTCTAACAGTACTCAATATGTTTGTAGTTTCCCTGTAATGCTTCGTTGGTGTTGTGGGCGGAAGCGCTACTGCCGAGCACGAGGTCCTGGGTTCGATTCCCACGTCGGGCAAAGTGGTATCGGGTTTTTTTATCAAGAATTTCTAAGTAGCAGCGGAGTCTGGATTTATGCCCGGTTGATGGCAATAAGCTCGCCCCCTATTACATGGGACTTAAACATATCTGGCGAAATGTGGGTGTACTTATAGGTACACCTCTGCCTAACCCTTCGGGGATTTTAAGCATGATGTTATGTGTATGTGTGTTTGCCTATAATTATAAAGAGTTCCAAATAATTTAAGATAATTTCTACAAGCAGTCGCTTATCCTACTAATGTAGTTTCACTACTAAGTGAGCAAACAGACAAACGAACTTACCTTTGCTTACAACGACCGAAACTGCACATTGCTGTCTGAAGTCAAATAACTACGTGCAGACTTACCTCGTTAGTATTCAGACAAATGGAACCTAATCATGACTAAAACTTGTCTTAGTCGGGAGTCTGACTAAACTGTACTAAGTATATTTTAGTTTGTTGTATGTAAGGAATTGTTGCGTGATAAATGAGCTGAAAGAAAGACTCACTAACCTATTCTGCGTTTACAATCTCGTTACCAAAAATATAAACAAATATATTAGGATAAATAACTTTAATATCTATACATGTCTAGGGCTAGACCTTATACTTGGTGTGTCAGGTAAGCGTGCGGAGCTGAAAATAAACTCGGGATGCCAAAATACTATTGTTTTAATTAATTAAAAAAATGACAATAATGACTTTCTTTATATGCGGAATGAATACAAGACTAGGTGTCGTTCGCGTTTATCGCGTCCTTAAATGATCCGGCGCACTCATATATATAGGCTCGCGGTCGCGGAATAGGGACGAGCAGAACCCCCGCGCATCGCAAGGCTAGGCGTTAACAACACACACTGTCCGGTTTACGCAAACACTTTAACTATAACTTTTCAATAGTACTAGTCAGTCTAAAATCAACTTAATTTACATCAGCAGATAGTTGATACTTGTTTAAGTGGAAATAACATCAATTGGAAACAAGGATTTAAATAGACTTTACCCAGGCTTTCTTTCTAACTGTCAGTAGGTAGGTGCGAAAAGCGATGATGGCGAGACTGCCTAATTATTATCTGCTGCCTTTTCCCTTCTATGTTTGGGTCGGGCACTGGACCCGCGTGGTGGATCAGGGTCCACTTCCTCTCACAGAAAGGAGACCTGTGTCCCAGCAGTGGGAACAATATAGGGGTAAATAAACGATCCAGTTTCCAAAATAAAAATGAAGTCTGAGTGTTCTGAAAAGCAGTAATAAAATCTCATGTTAGCTTTTGTAATTGGCTCACCATCAAAATAAAAACAAATCATGTAAGCTGACACAAGTTTTGACAACGGATTAATAGTATTTTTCGATGCAGCTTTGATAAATAGTCTGTTTTTTTTTTAATCAAATTGACACACTACGCCAATTTGCCGTGTTACAGCCATTTCATACAATTGTAAATGAATGTTTTTGATTAGAATGTACGGACAGTTTAACGTAAGTACATACGTAAATAAACTCTCGCCTCCTTCCCATAGGGGTAGGCAGAAACTACTGAACGCCACCTGCTACGATCCTTACATACTCCTTTTGCTTCGTTTATGTTCATACATTTGGCCGTACACACACGCCGGTTGCGAGTACTGCGCACCTGAGCTTTCTGACCAATAAGGTCAGATGTACTTTTAGGATGCTCCCTAAAAGTAAATCTGACCTTATTGCTCCCTGACCAGTACCCTGACGGCGTTTCCACTCACATCTGCCATGTATTAGTCGCCTTTTACTTCCAATGGTGTGTCTTTATTTCTTAAGTTCTTGTAGGTATTTTCCTGATTACAATCAGCACAGCATATCATTAGCCTTTCAAACCCAGTTTCACAAACACCCAAACTTCCCATGTCAACTATAATATAAGGCTGACTCCACACGATGTCTGGCAGCGTATTAAACTTACCCGGATTTCTGCAAACTTTGCCCAAATATATGCAGCGGGTATTAGCATTGGATATTATACATAGCTACTAGTTCAGTTTCAAATTGTTAGGGCACTTATTGTTAGGGCACTGATTGTTAAGGCTCTGATTTCGGCGTTATATCTGAACTTGGATTTGAAGATATGATTGGGATTTGTTATGCCCGGGAAGTATGGGAAATTATCTTAGCTAATGTTAAGTACATAAATGCGAAAGTATGTTTGTTTGTTTGTTACACTTTCACGCTAAAACGGCTAAACGGATTTGGATGGAATTTGGCACATGATTAGACCATGACCTGGAGAAGGACATAGTCTACTTTTCATCCTGGATCACAGACGTAGTCGCGAGCAACAGCTAGTTAAGTATAAACGCGAAAGTATGTTTGTTTGTTTGTTACGCTTTCACGCTACAACGGCTGAACGGATTTGGATGAAATTTGGCACATGGGTAGATCATGACCTGGAGAAGGAAATAGGCTACTTTTCATCCTAGATCTCAGACAAAGTCGCGGGCAACAGCTAGTAATAAATATTGTTGTGTCAGAAGACATCTACTTAACAAAAATCTCAAATTCATTAATTGACAGACGATGCACAGCCTGAACCGCTTGGTCTAAAATCATTGGGCAAGAGTTCCTTTTATAACGAAGGTGAGGACAAAGGAAGGATTTTTGTAAATTCAGCCCCTAAAGGGCTTAATTAAGGGATTAAACTTTGTATGGAAGATCCTCATTTTTGCCGACGAGAAATCCCATTGGGTACACGGGTTATTGTTAATAATGCAGTATCATTACTTGAAGTAATGATAAATAAGCCATTTGATTTCCATTAAAGTAAGTGCTTACCTTGTCTTTGGACGTCGTATAGTAGACTGTACGGCTTATTTATTAAACGACTAGTTTTTGCCCGCGGCTTCGCCCGCGTGGAGTTTGGAATTTATCCCACGGGAACGTACTACCGGGATAAAAAGTATCCTACATTTCACGGATTTGGATGGAATTTGGAACACAAATAGTTTATAAGCTAAATTAACAGCTTATAAACTATCTGTGTTCCAAATTCCATCCAAATCCGTTCAGTAGTTTTTGTGTGAAAGAGTAACAAACATCCATCCATCCATCCATCCATCCTCACAAACTTTCACATTTATAATATTAGTAGGATAGGATAGGATAGACCTAGAGCCTATCGTCTAATAAATTGACTTGTTAGTACTAAGTACTAAATAACATGCGCAGACCTACACTAATCGATCGATATAAAGTTAATAAAATATTGTACTTAGGTAATGAGATTTTAATGACAGTGGACAAGTGCGTCATTTGTTCTATTATGGTTAATACTGTAGTACCGAGAAAAACTAACAACAACACTGAATTTTTGTTAGGCAACGTAGAAGGAAAACTTGATAACACATCATAAAATAACGCCTGTATTCTCCGAAGGGTAAGGCAGAGGTGCCCCCACGGATATCGAGGGATATGGCTTGGAGGAGTGGCACATGTCGCCTCTGTGAGGTCATACTGACCCAAAATACGCGTTACTCGGTGAGCATCGTTTAGTCAAATGTTTGCATCGGAACGTGTAGTGTGATATCATATTTTTACAAAATGCCGAATTGTTCCGTCCTTATTTGCAAAAATAGGACAATTACAACAAACCTTAGGACAAGTGGCATGTCTTATCACCGGTAAGTAAAAAATCACTGAATGAATTATAATATTTAAGGATTTTACAAATTATCTGGTTGTGAAATATTTTTGACATGCGTCAGCTTATTGCCTAATGATTGACGCATGTCAAAGCGACGCTTTAGTGATGCGCAGCGCTGAGATGTGGATATCGATAATTGTTAGTTATTCTAAATCAAAACTTATATTAAGAACCTGCGGGGTAATTACGTAACACACTAACAGTAGAAATGGGTTTCATTTTGACAGTTCCACAACATTCATTGCGTTATTTACGTTGTTGAGTAGACAAATTTTTCGAAAAATATATTGATATTCGCTTACATTTTTTGGTTAAGAATGTAACACCTAAATTATCAAAGCGTCAGATATTGTCAAAGTATTTACATTTCACATGTCAATAACTTTTTCTTATTCTTCTCTTAAAATTACGTTGGCAATTTCAGGCCTATTTCTATTTTACCAGCATTTAGCAAAATATTTGAAAAGTTAGTACTCAAGCGGTTGCCGGTTGCCTCCTTCCCTCAAATATGGCGAGGGGGGTGATGGCTGATCTTTGCGTTATGCTCGTGAGCGGGCGCTGTTTGTGATGATTGATCGTCTTGCTGACCATGGTTTTGTTATTGTTATTAGTAATTGTTCTATTTATTTATTTTACTTCGATGGTCCTAGTTTATCATTTGTGACTTCGAGTTAGGCCTGCATTCCTCCTGCGCTGATATCGGTCGCGTACGCCAGTGGCGCGTACGAATATACATTGTTTTCGATATATCACCACACTGCGACGCTGACGTCAGCGGCGCGTTAGTTTGAGAGGATCCGGCAGTTGGGACTCGAGGTGGCCTTGCACAAGTCCGAGGCCATGTGTTTTCATGGTCCTCGGAACGCGCCACTGTCGGGTTCCCAAATAACGGTAGGAGGGGTTCACATCGGCGTCGAGTCGACGATGAAGTACCTGGGACTCGTCCTCGACAGCCGGTGGAACTTCGTCGAGCACTTCCGACGTTTGGCTCCCAGACTGCAGCGGGCCGGGGCTGCTTTGAAGCGGCTCTTGCCCAATCTGGGGGGGCGAAACGCCTCCTGCCGGAGGCTCTACGCGGGGGTCGTGCGGTCCATGGCCCTTTACGGGGCACCGGTGTGGGCGCGTTCGCTAAGGCTCCGGCCAGCCCGCCGGTTGAAAGCGTCCCAAAGGGTCATGGCCATCCGGATGGTACGGGGATACCGCACGGTCTCCAGCGAGGCGGCGAGCCTCCTTGCCGGATTGCCGCCGTGGGATCTGGAGGCAAAGGTCCTCGCGCACGTTTGGGAGTGGCGCGAGGATGCGAAGTGCCGGGGCGTAACTCCGCTGCCGCGAGAAATCACGGCACAGCGGACAGAGCTCCGGCGGGATCTCATGGCGGCATGGAGAGTGCGACTGTCGCAACCCAGCGCAGGGCACGCCACAATTGCGGTGGTAAGACCCCGCTTTGAAGAGTGGCTTGAGAGGCGCCACGGCGTCCTCACCTTCCGCCTGACGCAGGTCCTCACCGGACATGGCTGTTTCGGGAGGTTCCTGTTTCGAATAAGGCGGGAGGAAACGCCCGGGTGTTACCATTGTGTGGATCGACCGGAGGACACGGTGGAGCATACGGTGGAGGTCTGCCCGGCTTGGGCGGAGCACCGCCGTGTCCTCGTGGCGGCGATCGGCGGCGGCGACCTCTCGCGTCCGGCCCTGGTTCAGGCCATGGTACGGAGCGAGAGGGAATGGGAAGCCGTCACCTCCGTCTGCGAAGCTACTGCTTACTATGCTCGCGAAGGAGGAGGCGGAGCGCGAAAGGGAGAGGCAATCTCTGCGCTCTCGCGCCCCTAGCCACCGCAGGAGGAGGAGACACCCTGGGCGTCGGGAGTCGATTGCCGACTCCCGGCCACCGTAGGCGCGGGCTTGCGGACGGCGAGCAATGGGCAGCTCGCCGTTCGGTAAGGACCAGGCCCGGGTCGACGGCGCGTCGTGTTCCACGCGCGCCTCAAAGAGATGTCAGCAAAATTGACGGGGTCCGATAGGACCGATGCCTGCCGGGGCTGCGGATTGTTCGAAAGAGTTACCGTGGCCCTGGCGCACAGGCAACTGAAGGAACACGGGTGGGTTTTAGTCAGTAAGAGTCTGACACGCCCTTCCGCTCCGCCCAGAGCGGGAGACGTCATTTGATGATTTCCCACCCAAAAAAAAAAAAAAAAAGCGGCGCGTTAGTTGCTGCGACTGGTACGCGACCGACATCAGCGTAGGAGGAATTTAGGCCTTACAGCTATGTGAATATAATCCAGCATTGCATAAGTAAGCTATCACGCCACGCGCGCTATTATGCCTGGAGGCTTTTATGTAGGTATTAAGTTTTTTTTTTTTTAGCTTGAGTATAGTTTTCATTATATTTGTTGGTATATTGGCGTGGCTAGCTGACATATGACAAATAATTTAATTTAATGTTCTGTGGCTCGTAATGTTAATTACTTTGCATATCTACTATTGTATAGAATCATGCATTTTTTCTCACTGAACAGACAGCTGTGCTGCTGGGATGTTTGTTGCGCCACTTCTTCTCCCCAGCTAATGCACTAGGAAGTGGTGAAGGGCGGGTGTTTTTGGGGGGACTGTCTTATCTAATTTTGATGTTCGAAAAGTGCTGAGTCTCAGCCTAATTTGAATAAATGACTTTTGATTTTGATTTTATGTTCAATAAGTACCTATATGAATTGTTGTTTTATGTGTGATAGTTGAATAATTTTAAAGTAAGAGAGAAACTGAAGAAACTGATTTCCTTAAATGTTACTTGCAAACGAAAATATTATATTTTTACTTGTTTTGTTGTTATTGATGTTTTAATATTCCACATTGAAAAACAGAAAAAATAAACGATACAAAATACGTCCAAAACACACCTCCTTTTGCAGTCGCTTTTCATCAATATTTTTATCGATCACATATTTACACCAACCCTCTTCCCTAGTTGATGCTACAGTTACATGTGTGCATTCAGTGACTGTATCTATACTTTCTAGTGCCCGCCTCTTTTGAGCATGTGTGCAATAAAATAGCACAAAAGTGTTACGCATATTTTCTTGTTTGTGTGCGAAAAAAGTATCATGTGTGCCGTATCTATTCCTTGTGTTTATGTGTGAGTTTCAGGAGTGGGGAAAAAGTGGCGACAGTTAAACTTGAGCAAATATAGAGTAAAGGCATATCTCTCGGATATCTATGGTGTACAACATCACACCCACATTTCGCCAGTTACGTTTAAGTCCCATGTAACAGGGTGCGAGCCTATTGCCATCAACCGGGCACAAATCCAGACTCCGCGCTGCTACTGAGAAAACTTGAAAACTTGATGTAAGATCATTAACACGTTGTAGTCAAGCATGTGCTGTATATCGAAAGTCTTTACCGAAAAAAAGATGGACGGAGTGTGTGAAAGATATGGCTAGGACATACAATATTTGTATGGAAAAATAAGAAATAATACGTAATCATCATCTGTCTTGCTTTTTCCAACTATGTTGGGGTAGGCTTCCAGTCTAACCGGATGCAGCTGAATACCAGTATTTTACATGGAGCGATTGCCTATCTGACCTACACAACCCAGTAACTGGGTGCCACGATACCCCTTGGTAAGACTGGCTAACAAAAGACCCTTTGGTAAGACATAATATATACGTATGGAACTATAAATAAATGAAATAAAACCGGCCTAGTGCGAGTCGGACTCGCACACGAAGGGTTCCGTACCATAAGGCAAGAAACGCCAAAAAACACGTTTCTTTTAGGGAGACCCCTTTTAATTGATAACTTTATTTTATTTTTTGTTGTTATAGTGGCAATAGAACACTGTAAAAATTTCAACTGCCTACCTATTACGGTTCATGCGAGACAGCCCGCTGACAGACAGACGGACGGACAGATGGACAGCGGAGGCTTAGTAAGGGTACCCTAAAAAGGCAAGATTATCCTGTAAAAATATGAATTTTGTAAACAAATTATATACTGTTGGAGAATGTATCGGAAAAGACAAAAATCTCAATATCTCGAAACTTCAGTTCGTCTTGCGACCACACTGAGCTTCAAATATTTTAATATCACAATTCTTACAAAAAATTCTCAGCAAATACTGTGGTTGCTAAGGTACAGTTTTATTATAAGAAGGAATGAATAAGCTGTCTTAAAATAAGTTAGAAAGTAGAGAGGAATTCTCTTCACCCACTTTTGAAGAATAAACAAGTAATTTTCTACTTTACATGGAGTAGAATGATTCCTAATCCTGGGTGTTTTTTAACCCCCGACGCATAAAGGGTGTTACAAGTTTGACCGCTATGCGTGTGTGTCTGTCTGTGTGAACCAATTTGGATCCGGTTTCTTTTATTTGAAAGCAGGTTTTCTAGCGGTGGGTCTGAGACATGTTTTATCAAAGTCGGTTCAGCCGTTTCAAAGTCATCTGCTCTTTTTTGTGTTGGGGTTTTTTAATTTTACCTATTATCATAGGAAGGTTCTGTTTTAAAAGGAGAAGGTTACACGTTCGTCTATATTTTATTTTTATTTAATGCATGCTCATCGATATTTTCGTTAATTGGGAACTGATTTTGAAAATTCTTTTTTCATTTGGTAGAAGAAGCGTGTGCCATGGTTCCTTATAAATTGAATTATCTTTGTTTGGGTGGTTTTTGAGTTAGCTTCGATAATACGTATTTAATCCACTTTGTGTACCTTGATGATGTTATAATACTTTCTGTAACTGTTGTTTTCATAGTAAGTAGTAGTATACGAATTGGTGCGGGGTAGGTTACAAGGCGGGTAGGCCATAACTAAAAAGGGAAAAATAAAAAACTGTTTTACAAGAAAAAGCAACCGACTTAAAAAAAAAAAACACTAATTAGAGAAAAAAAATGTTTTGGTAGTCGGTGGTAAAAAACTAAAATAAAGATCCGAAGACACCGACTTCCGAAATTGAAGTTATTTAACACTTTGTAGTGTTTTTTTAAATTCATCTACGAGTGCAGTGGACAGATTACTAATCCCACTATAGCCGTAGAAGAATGATTGTATTCATAACTAGTGACCGCCGCTGTGGCTTCGCACGGTTAGTAGAACATATATATGCCTACTTTTTTCAGACGTAATGTCGTATCAGCCTGTTACATCGAGCTTGTGGGTTAAATTAAAATGTAACTGATGTTCATCCTACTTGGAGTATTTTTAATGTATTTTATTTCCAATCCTGCAAGATGATGATTTGAAGGTTTTTTTATGACATAGCGGCGACACGTGCACTATCGCGATTTTTAAACTATTTGATCAAAACGCAGCGCACGCCGAGATAGCTCTCAAACGGTAGGATTTCTTCCGACTTCTTCAAATATCATTGTCATATTTCAGCCAAGTTACACAAAACTTTAATGAATTATACACCTAAATCTACTTCATGAATCACTCCGTCTATTGGTGAAAACGGTATGAAAATCCGTTTGGTAGTTTTTGAGTTTATCGCGAATAGATAGACAATTCCCTCCACACTCAAGATTTTTATAATCAGTGCTCATAATGATGTCCTTTCTTTGGTATTGTTCGTCGAATCGTTGAGCTCCTTAAGTTCTAAGTTGAGTTGCACGATTACTGACAAATGCGTGCACTGACTGGACAGGTCCACTCAATCTGTGTGGATCTTTCCTTAAAATACCATTTCAGACACCAATCTACCTACATTGCCTTCACATGATCGGACCAAGATTGATGTCTGGACTTTTAAAGAGACTCTGACCTCTGAGTTTGTTTCGGCCTTTTTTCTCAGAGTAGTTAAATAGGAAACGCTGACCTCATCTAGTTTTAAAATATGATTGACGTGTAAAAGTGTTTGTACAAACCTACTTACAGAAATAAAATCATTTATCAGTATTGATTCAATTCTCGGTGTTTCAATATTTATTTATTTAAACTTCTCGCGCAATAACACACAAAGGCGGACTTAATGCCTTAGGCCTTCTCTACCAGTCAACCAAGGGTGGTGTAGAGATAAGATGGCAGGTGCTCTGTTTAACAGGCGTTAGGTCGCGCTACACGCGGTGGCTTTCTGTCGGGCGTCGCGTCGCGCCAGTGTGTACGAGCCTTTATAATTATCACCAGATAAGGAGGGTACCAGTACTTCCAAGTAGGAGGTGATCCTTGTCCAGAACGCCTCGTAATTAGGCTGCCATCAGCAATGACCATGCATGTTCATGCTAAATTAGGTGTAATGTAACGACGGGGTCCGACAGGGCCGATGCCTGCCGGGGTTGCGAATTGTTCGAAAGAGTTACCGTGGCCCTGGCGCACACGCAACTGAAGGAACACGGGTGGGTTTTAGTCATTAAGAGTCTGACACGCCCTTCTGCTCCGCTCAGAGCGGGAGAGGTCATTTGATGATTTGCCACGCAAAAAAAAGGTATAATGTAACCAAATTATAATATTATGTTGTGGCCATATGGTCTCAGGAGAACAAAGTAAGTAGTTTATGCTCTTCATTAGATAAAAGTAATATAGCACATTGCGTACATTAAACAAAGTGACAGTACGTGTTATGGTATATTATTACATTAGTCTTTTACGGTTAAAGGCTCCCACAGACAGGCGCGACGCGACAGTGTTACACAAAGGCGCCGCTCGTCGCGCGACACGCGGTGCCTGTGTGTCGGGCGTCGCGTTGCGCCAGTGTGTACGAGCCTCAAGGTACACGAATTTAAACCATGTAGATACGCTAGAAAATATTCCTACTAATAACATTTCAATTGTGAAAGTTTCTATGTTTGGATGTTTGTTCCGCAGTCACGCTGTCACGCAAAAACAGCTGATCGGATTTGGATCAAACTAAAACTCAAAGCATTTATTTCAAATAAACCAATTACAGGCACTTTTAAATTGTCAAGGGGTCGGTCAGTTAGAAAGATGAAGCTAGTTGCCCATTTCAAAGCGTAGTAGGTACTTAAGGAGAAGAACGGGCAAGAAACTCCATGGACACTGTTAAATCAAAATACGGTTACAAAATAAAAATAAATGGTTACAAAATAGAAAGGCACACTGATAGTTTATAACCTGGATTAACACACAGGATACTTTTTATCCCGATATTCCTCAGGGATGGAGACTTCTGCGGGTGAAACCGTGGGGTGCTGCTAGTCTTAAATAAATAAAATAAAAGCTTGGCTTTTTAGAAAGGCGCGTGATGAACAGTTAAGAATTGAAGAATTTTAATTCTTCAATTAAACGAATATTCTTCAGAAAAGTCTAATCGTTACTTGATGATAGGACTACTAAACTATTTAGAGACGTAGGCAAATAAAAATAAAAAAAACGATCCAAATTCGTTACACGACAGCAATTATTATTATCTACGTACGCAACGCACATTATAAAAAAACATAATAATATAAACATCTCATAGCCCACTATTATAGCAATCTAAAATATATTATTATACAGAGATTTTTTTTTTTTGATAGATAGAAAGAATGAAAAATATTTTATTTGGGACACGCACAGGAAATACAAAAACATTTAATTTTTACAGAAAAAAAAATATTAAAAAAGGAGCATTTAAAACTAACAATAATGAAAATAAAAACAACAATAAAGTAAAAATCCTGTGCGAGGCCAAAAAGGCTCCTATCTCAGCATAATGCTACGATATTAAAAAAAAATAAGTACCGCAGCGCTGGTATTCGCGATTCGCGATTTGCGTTGGTTTTTGTATGTTTGTATGTTACGCTTTCACGCTAAAACGGCTGTACGTATTTGGATGAAATTTGATACATAGACTATGACCTGGATTAAGACATAGGATACTTTTCATCCCGATACCGTACGGGATTGAAACTTATGCGGGTAAAAACGCGGGGCACAACAAGTGAAAAAAAAAAAAAAAAAAAAATTTTAAAGTTACCCCACCTTATCAGAAACATTAAAAAAAATGACATCCAATTAAGAACCGAACCAACCATTTATGAACTCTAGGTAACAAATAAAAAAAAATCACGTTTATCCATATATTTTTCTCTCATCTCCATTCTCAAAAAGCATCTACATACAACAGAATATCTACATAGATCACCTCGCCACAAATTGCCGAGCTTCGGCACTAAACAAATTTAATGCCCCCGCCGGGACTCGAACGCGTGTACCCTCCCAACTGCTGCTAACAAAATGCTTAACCTTAAATTATAAAGTTGGGATTGTTTTTGAAGTTTCAGTGTGCCCTAGAGTCGAGGTCTGTTATAACTGGGTACTATTCGTTTAATATGTGAACAGTTGTGCAACATTATTAAAAATATAAGGTATTCGACCTTGATAAGATTTGACTCTGGCTCGAGGCAAAATAATGCCGTTATCGGTTCGTGGATGGGTAACCAACCATTACACATCGAGACCCCTTTTTTTTGTGTGGGAAATCATCAAATGACCTCTCCCGCTCTGGGCGGAGCGGAAGGGCGTGCCAGAATCTTACTGACTAAAACCGCCCCGTGTTCCTTCAGTTGCCTGTGCGCCAGGGCCACGGTAACTCTTTCGAACAATCCGCGACCCGGCAGGCATCGGCAACCATACATCGAGACCCCTGCGTGCTTCAGAAAGTACGTTAAGCCTTTAGTCCCGGCTGTCATTCGTAGATCTTTGACAGTCGCTACGGTTAGTCAGAAGCCCCAAAGTATGACAACTAGTCTTACCAAAGGGTATCGTGTTACGCAGTAACTGGGTTGTGGAGGTCAGATAGGCATTGGTTAGGTATTGTACATACTGATATTCAGCTGCAACCGGTTAGACTGGCAGCCGACCCCAACAAACATGGGTAAAGGCTAGACAAATTGATTAACCTTGATTTGACAATTTTGACCATGTGGTCAGATTTGAACTTATTTTCCTACGTCGTCGTCATAAAGCTCAAATGACTCATTTACCTGTAATTAACTAGGTGCACGAGCAATTATACCTTTTAAACCGGAACATGGAAACGCAGTTTTGGGCAGTTTTTTTTTTTTTTGTATCCCAAGTTTACTATTATTATAAACAAGTCGTACGCCCGACGGGCATTCCCATCGGCAAAAATTACGAACTTCCATACAGACTTTCAAACTCGATACAAACGTTCACTTTTCGGTACGAATTTTCAAATATTTTCTTCCATACAAACCTTGTCCTAACAATTACAAGTACAAAAAAAGAAGAATAAGCCAAATAGGTGCAATCGTTTTGAAATGATGCGCGGACAAACATTTTTAGCAACTGATTTTTATTTGTATAGGTAGTATTATAGTAGGTAATTAAATCCAGAATATTTTAAAGATCTAACTGTAATTACATAAATCCTTTCAATACTTTCAAAGTCTCTTACAATCTCAAAAAGATTACTTCTAATTACTTTTCAGCACTGATTAACTATGATATAATTTTCAACGAAATTTCTAAAACAATTTTTTCACTCGCAATTAAAATTAACTTTGCAAAACTGTCAAAATTAGTTCAAAAGATGGATTGTGAATTAAATTATTTGAGATCGGGAAGCGAATCCGGAGTTTTATTTATCAAAAGGTTTCATTGGACAGAAGATAGAAGCGGCATCTACGAATGAAGCATTTATTTTTGCAGTGTCAGACTTTTGTGCTGCAAATTTTGTGTTTCCTAAGCTGCATCTTATTCTTAAATTTGTTATTATAGAGATAAGTCAGTTAGGTTTGTAATTGTTATTTTACCAGGTTTATGCCTAACAAAGCTTTTTGCTTATTTTTTAAATATTTTATTAGTAGTGCCTTATGGCAGCTATAAATAAGCCAGGTTGGTATTATAGACGATCCAAGTTGTACAAGCTAAGATTTAAAAAATAAATCCTAGAACTTTAAACGCTTTCAAACAAATTAACGATTAGGTACAATAATAAATCTTGAAACATTTTAATTTAAGGACAATTTACGACATTATTATATATAAAAATATTACAAGCATGAATAGACATTTTAACTCTGAAGTACTTTCTAAATTTGTTTTTAACTATCAGACCACATTTTCGCCAATTAAATCGTAATTTTCGCTATTGCAACATCTAAAACCACGCCGTAATTTCATGTAACGAATGTATAGTCCCAGTAAATAACTTTAAAGGAATAATTAAAAGTTTATAACGAATTAATTTATTACTAACCAGGGACGCAACTTCGGGTGTTTGTCGACTTTTAACAAAAGTTTCTGGCTTAATTTCATTTAGATTTTGTTTTGAAATTTAACTCTGAAAGGTGTTCGTGCTAAAGTTAACTTTGAAAAATTGATAAATGCGATTTGTGAATTGAACAAGGAGAGAATCAATCTTTTGAAATATCATATTTTGTAACTTTTACCAAACCGCTGCAGGGACTCTTTCTTTTGTAAATCTTTCATTCGTTTTGTACCAATTTTTCTAACAAAACTTCGTAAATATTATTGAATAGAATATGTTGAATTTAATTGCAACTTTAAGGGGCCTTTTTAATTAATTTGTTAGTACTTGTCGTTAGAGTTTTTCACTAAGAAAATTGCTGTCTGTTTGATACTCATTAGAAAGGTAATTTTCTGCTATTTTACTTCTTTTATTTGAATCATCATTTAATCGCAAAAACATTTACAAAACTTGTAACACTATCTAATCTACAACGGTTCGGGAATCCAACTCATTTCGAGCACAGAAATTCTTCACCATCAATTCACTATCTCTTTCTCTTGTACTGTTTTATCTCTGTCCAAGTTATTATAAGGGTGTTTCAAAGAAATTGGGCTGTCTTCCTTGTGGACGCGAAATCTGATAGGACAGGAAGCCGTCAAAGCTAAGTGCAGTATTATTATAGCGAATAAGGCTACGGTTAGAGTACTAGCGGATAGCGTAACGCATTTAATAGCGAACAACATTTATGATTTTTAAGGCTGACAAAATAAGTGACCTTAATTTTTTTTTTTTAATTCGATATTGACTAGGTATTAAAATAATTCTTTTTAAATGATTTTTCACTATCGCAGTATCCTAGGAGTTAAACTCACTGATCGTATAAGGAACTCGATATTGCATTCCAAAACTCAAATTACTGATGTGGGTCACACGGCTGCCAAGCTGCCAAGCTTAAATGAAACTGGGCTGTCCACATCTGTCGCATGCTGGAAGAGCTATGGGCTTAAATAAGCACACAGCGGTCCCAAACAGCAGTAAACGGTAACGCGGCAGGCCCAGGAGGAGATGGCGGGATGAAGTAGACTCTTTTCTTAAAGGTTGGCCACATAATACAATATATGGGATTAAGCGGAAGGAGGGAATAGACTGATAATAATAATAAAAAATGATTTTTAATCTCATTAAACATTTAAATACCTCTACGCAAATATTTAAAACTTCGGCTCTACTATATAGAGGTAGGTAACACGGTGAACGCTTCGTTCAAATTGCATCACAAAATAAAAATTTCCTTTAAGCAAAAAAGATAAGTTTTCTTTGAACTGAGTTGTTGCCAGCACATTTACCTATTCAGCCACGTGTAAGAACATCCCAGATTTAACAAACTATATTAAAACTCCTTGTTTTTCTTGCCAAAGACAAACAGCGTGGAAGAAAAATAACCATAATTATATCATAGAGAACTTCTCTGTTTACCCAACACGAGCTCAAAACTTTTTACTATATTAAAGAAGGGAAGTGTTAAAAAGTTGCAACTAACCTCTTTTAAGACTCGGGTTAGATGCTTGTTATTTAAAAAAAATAAGAAAACTAAAAGGCTGGCAACACAGAATCGTCTTCCCTTTAGTTAAAATGCTTTGTGCAATCTCTTCACGTACCGAGACCCTAGTTGTGTTGCTGAAGATAGGAAATTGGAGCAGCTTTTCTGTCTTCTGGGGTTCTGTAAGTTGTAAAGAGATGGCTGATTTTTTATGGGATTAATTTTGTGTTAATCTTACTGTGTGTTTGTGTATCAAGAGTAACTTTTAACATAAATCCACTGGAGTACTTCGTTGATTATGATAACCGTGAACTAAGATGCCCCATATTATTCATGTAACATTCAAGGTCGTAAATCAATATTTGGTTGTAATAAAACAAAACCCAAACTAAACATTTATACTGAATCCCTCATCAAAACCTAGAATTATGGAATTTCACCTAGACAAGTCTCTCAAGCTCTAAGTTAACAATTAATGTTGCGCTTAATATAACATACCACCCACTCAGATAACAACAAAACAAACAACAACAACAACAAAACAACAACAGCAACAAAACAATAACACAAACAAACACTATAACTTTTTTATTTTATGAGATATGATTTATTTGCAAAAGATATGGTGACAATAAAGGTGTAATTGACACTGAAGTAAGCAAAAAATAGTATAAAATAGGCATCTAAAACAAACTACATGTTTCAAAAGATTTTGAAACTCTTGCTTGTTACGGAACCTTTCCAAATTTTACTCGCACTTGGCTGTTCCTCCCTGTCTCTTCCAGTATTGGGTGTTAGTTTGTTGATGAGCTCAAAATGTGCAAGTTCCTTAACTGTCCTTTTGTTCTAGCTCTTTATTTACCTAATGTCATTGTCTTTGTTTGAAGAAACAAGCTTTGTTTATTAACTAAGGAGTCTAGGTCATTTTTTGTACCTCTGTTCGGGAGCTAAAGGGCTTGCTTTCAAAACAGAAGGGTTTAATTTCTGACAAATGCTTATTCGACTTTTTGAGGCTAATTATATTGAAATTATAAGTCGATTAGCAGTAAAGGAATACTCCATGTTAAGTAATCTTGTAGTTAGTGATGACCAACTTTACACACACATAAACTCACGCCTTCTTCCTATGGGGGTGTGCAGAAACTACAGAACGCCACCTGCCAGGATCCTTTTGCTTCGTTTACGTTTAGATATCTGGGCTAACCCAACCAACCAACTTTAATCATTTTCAATAATTGCTTCTTCCATCATTAATCCACTAGGTATTTAATATAATAATATTTATTTGTTTAGACAACAATGATCCATATTATGTTAGTTAGTTAATTACAAAACTGAAAAACTATGTTAATGTGTTACATAACTAATTACTAAGCTCATAGAAAAACAATAAAACAATATTTACAAACAATATTTAAATTCATACTAAAATCATTATAACTTTTAACACTCTGACACTTATGAAATTAAATTAAATTTTCAACAGATACACTCAACAAAAACTATACAGTGCACTTCATAAACCGACATTATTTTAAATTAAATTCGGATTTGTCCATTGGTATCTAAATTCAATCCATTTCGACCGGAACGAGTTTAAATGAATTCGCACATATACGTCATCATTTTAACCGGAAGTACGTCACTACAGGACATAGGCTGTAATGGATTTTCATAATAAATGGCTTGGCTCTGCAAGTTTGCCTGGTTTATCAGTGTTTAGTATTCTCTTGTGGCTTTACCCGTAGTTTTGAAAGATACCTAAGATTGAAATAGTTATAACAAATCTGTTTTAGTGATGACAGTATTTATAATGAAAGAGGGGCTCGTGGCTACATAATAATAGCCACACGGTTTGATCGAAGGTTAAGCTACGCTTTCCGCGGTCGATTGGTGGATGGGTAACCATCGGATACATATCGAGATCCTTCCGTACCTTGGAAAGCACGCTAAGCCGTTGGTCCCGGCTGTCAGAGGGGTAGTTAGAGCTCGAAAGTCTGACAGCCAGTCTTATCTGGGGTAGTGTTACCCAGTAACTGGGTTTTGAAGATTAGATAGGCATTCGCTCCAAGTAATATACTGGTATCCAGTTGCATCCGGTAGAATTGGAAGTCAACCTCAACATGCCCAACCATGTTGGGGTTGACTTAAAGTCAGGCAGAAGATGTTGATGAAGAGGAAGGAGAAAAGCAAAGGAGTATTTATCTAATATGAGCCAGTAATATATCGACAAGCCGTTAAAATCTCTATAGGATAAGTAGGATCATTCTTTTCTATTTTTTTATATGGCTAGCAAAGCCGATGTCAACTATTCTGCCAATATCTAAAGTGAATTGGAAAAGCAAGCGTGCATTGTTATAAATAAAAAAATTAAAATCTTCGATTATACAGTTGAGCTTAATGT
This sequence comes from Dryobotodes eremita, assembly GCA_917490735.1. Taxonomy (NCBI): domain Eukaryota; kingdom Metazoa; phylum Arthropoda; class Insecta; order Lepidoptera; family Noctuidae; genus Dryobotodes; species Dryobotodes eremita. The sequence goes on from OU823264.1 coordinate 2,361,181, forward strand.
AGAACTTGCGGGGTTACTACTGGACTGGACAAACAAAATGATAAAATTACATATATATTATAATTGTTAGAATTAAATTATATACATATACTACATCAACACAGACAGAATATTTGGGGAAACAAATCATAACGTTATATTATAGTGGCGGATGAAAATCATCAGCGGCAAATTAATCGGATGATCGGTGATCGGTAAATCAAATCAAAACATTTATTTCTTTGCAAACATGGGTATAGTAAGTACAAAGGTGTTTTTATACTGAAGTTCTCCATATTTTACCGTCACGTGGGCATGCAAAGCTTTAAATTTCAACATTAAAAAATCTAAAATATGTGGCAGATAACTGCAATTCCAATAAAAAAATTAAAAAAATACAATAAAGATGTCAGTGTGGGCACAGGATTAAAAAAAAATATAAAATAAAATAAGACTATATAATGTCAAACGGAAACAAAAAGTAATTGAACCAGGATCACAATAATTATGTCAATCAGAATAACAATCTGTCAATCAGTTAGTGAATCATCATTAAGAAAATCGTCAATCGTGTAATAGGTTTTCATAATTAAATATTCGTTTAGCGCCCTAAAAAAAAAAGAAAAGCGCCCTAAAAAGGCAAAGAGATTGATAGGGAACACCCACGTCTAAACCTATTGATATTTTTCCAAACAACTGAAACTGGAGTAGAGGGAGACAAAGAGGTGCAAAACTTAACCCAACCCGTACGTTTCTTTTTGTGAAGAAAACGTTTGGTTCTGGCAATAAGCTCACAGTATGCCAATAGATTTTCAGTGCTCATATCTGTATTGCAACACACCTCAGCCTCGTCCCTACCCCTGATCGCCGAAGTGCATTCTGGATCCCACCACGGGGCTGAAGGATTTTTTTTACGGGCACTGTTTTGCAATGCAATGCAAGAATCTGTACTTGAAGTAATAGCTGTTACAAAACCGTCATAACAGCTCTTGACAAGACAGTGAACAGAAGGATCTCATAAATTTAAATTTAGAAGAATATAATTTTTTTCTTTCAATAATGATCCAAATTTTGTCCAATCTGGTTTGGACAGGTTATATTTCAAAAGTGGAGGAAAGTTTTTTTCTAAATAAGACTTATTAACCAAAGATATGACTATAGGTTAGTGATCACTACCATACGACAAACTTGTGCATTCCCAGCAGGGCTTTAAATACCGGTAAAATGTTCGTAACGTTACCTCTATTTGACAGAGTTACCGTTAATATTTAAATAACGGTAATAGATTTAACGTTACTTATGCCACATTTTAACGTTAATCTTTGTTAACGTTAATTGTTAAATAACGTTAATTTTACCGTTATTTTTGAACTGTTATCTTGTGAAGTGGAAGTAATGGGGCGGAGGTGCGCGGCGGGCCGCTCGCCGCGCCGCTGTGGCCCTCTCACGCGTCGCTGTGATGCCGTGCCGATAAAAACATTGTCTGATTCTTACGCGTGACTAGTATAGTGAGCTGATTTAGTCAGTGATAAGTGTGATAACTGACAATTTATCCAATATCAAGATGAGTGAAGACAATAATCAAAGTAATTAATTTACTTATTTATAGTTATTACAATAGTCGTTGTAAACATGCAGGATCTAATAGTCTAACGCACCGCCACGGCATGTCGACTGTTGTCACCGACCGCCGCGTGCCGTTCATATGTATGAGCGCTTACATTTACGCATTTCAGGCATCCCCCGATCGCGAGGAGGCGAAACGCCGGGGCGTAACTTCGCTGCCGCGAGAAGTCGCGGCACAGCGGACGGAGCCCCGGCGGGATCTCATGGCGGCATGGAGAATGCGACTGTCGCAACCCAGCACAGGGCACGCCACAATTGCGGTGGTAAGTCCCCTCTTTGAGGAGTGGTTTGAGAGGCGCCACGGCGTCCTCACCTTCCGCCTGACGCAGGTCCTCACCAGACATGTCTGTTTCACGAGGTTCCTGTTTCGGATAAGGCGGGAGGAAACGCCCGGGTGTTATCATTGTGTGGATCGACCGGAGGATACGGTGGAGCATACGGTGGTCTGCCCGGCTTGGGCGGAGCACCGCCGTGTCCTCGTGGCGGTGACCTCTCGCGTCCAACCCTGCAGGCGTAGCATGACGCTTTCTATTTCTTGGAAGACAATACATAGCTATTTCTATACAAAGTGACATTTCGTTTCTCTATTTTTGACATCGCACCGTAAAAATCCTTCTACAATCTGTCATTTTGTCTTTCGTTTCTTCCGATCGCTGTCTAGGTCCTTTTATATGTAGACTATTTCAGAAGAAAGATTTCTGTCCCAAAAGTCAAAATCACTCTAACAACTGACTGTTGTCTAAGGTAGTGAAGACAATTTGATTTTGTAATCACCATGCTAAAGACATTAGACAACTTTTTACTCGACGGCCCCAAAGTATAAAATTGGAATGGAAAAATTGAATTTTTCACATTTTGTATGGAAAATGTGAAAAATTATTACCTACATGTTCAGTTTTAGGGGTTTAAGGGTTCCATAAAGGGGGTCGAAATTTTCATTATTTTTGCGATAGGACACACCATTTTCGAGATATAAGCAAAATAAAAGAAAAACGTGAACGTTTTACTGAATTTCGTAAAAAGTGCAGTTGACTCTTTCTACTTTGCTGCCGTCGTACTGTCTTCACGGAACGTAATTTTTGTCTATTCTTCCGTCGACAAAACCAGTTTCTATAATAGTCATGCTACGCGTGCTGGTTCTGGTACGGAGCGAGAGGGAATGGAAAGCCGTCACCTCCTTCTGCGAAGCTGTAATGCTTGCGAAGGAGGAGGCGGAGCGCGTGAGGGAGAGGCAATCGCTGCGCCCTCGCGCCCCTAGACACCACAGGAAGAGACACCCTGGGCGTCGGGAGTCGTTTGCCGACTCCCGGCCACCGTAGGCGCGAGCTTGCGGTAAGGACCAGGCCCGGTTCAACGGCGCGTCGTGTTCCACGCGCGCCTCAAAGAGATGTCAGCACCATTGACGGGGTCCAAAAGGGCCGATGTCTGCCGGGGTCGCGGATTGTTCGAAAGAGTTACCGTGGCCCTGGCGCACAGCAACTGAAGGAACACGAGTGGGTTTTAGTCAGTAAGTCTGACACGCCCTTCCGCTCCACCCAGAGCGGGAGAGGTCATTTGAAGATTTGCCACCAAAAAAAAAACTATCCCCGTGATGCCTGAAAGCCATAGGTAAATGGGCTCAATCAGGGGTAAACCAGTTTATTTTAAAGTCAATAGCAAGTTATCGCTTGCCCTTCAAGAAGAAACCTCGTCTGAAATACCAAACCAAAAATTTTGCGTCTCGAACAAACCAACTCACTGTAGGTATTACACACGAATGAGGCGCGACGGCGCGGCGGCGGCGCGGCAAAGCGGCAACAGTGCATCTATAGTGATCCAACGCTATGCCAAAGCGAGCGCACAAAAATGTAAATCTACGGAACGGCAACGTAGCTAAATTAACGGTAAAGTTAACGGTAAAAATAACGTTACTTGTGTATTTTACGTTAATGTTAATTAACGTTAAAATACTGTTAAGTTAAAAAAGTAACGTTACTTTTTTGTAACGTTAGTAAGGTATCACATTGAAATTAACGTTACTTAACGGTAATTATTTTGTTATTTGGTAACGTTAACAAGCCCTGATTCCCAGTGAGTCAATGCTCCTAACGCAACCGAACAAAATGTAAGATCTACGCAACTCTTTTCATCGTGTTGAGCAACCGTTATTTAAAACGCAAAGATCCAAGTCATCCATAATATCAACTAGAGCTACACCAAAGTCATCACAGCATTCAGACCCCCATCTGTAATGGTGCCAGTAAAAGTCGCCTATGACCAATATCAGAGCATGAACAGTAGAAAAAATATCTCTTAAAACATTTAAAAAATCATGGTGAGGATGTGCAATATAAATAGAAAACACTGTGATGTCCTCAACCTTCCCAGCGACAATGCTCATATAACCCATAAAAGACGGCAAAGTAAAGGGTAAAATTGGAACCCGATTGTTGACTAAGAGTGCCGACCCTCCATAGGCATCTGATCTGTCATATCTGAGAATGTTGAAATGTGACATAAGGAAGCTAAGACTTGGAGTAAGCTAAGTCTCAGCTATGGAACAAGCCAATGGCTTGTATTTATTTAGAAGAAATATGAGGTCATGCTTTTTATGCCACACCCTCCTCACATTCTACTGAAGGAATACTTGGCGAGACGCCATTTCTAATGTCTAAGTGAAGAGTTATAAGTTGGTCGGCAACGTTGGACGTTGATTGGGTACTAAAAGCAGAAGAAGAAATAACGATAGGTAAGAGTTTTGTAAGTAGTTCAATGATAGAAGAAGGACTATTATTGGAAGAAACATTATAATTGAGAGCCCAGTCATTAGGCTGTAAAGGTTGGGGGGAACCAATTATGTGCTAGTGAGCAGCTTTGTCATAGGACGGGGAAAGAGGGGCATACGTCTTAGGTTTTCAGGTTACTGTCTTTGCGATAATACTGAGAAATCTGAGTCTAAGTGATGTTGGCATAGTTGCGGGAAGCTGTTGGAATTAATGTGCTAACCTCAGCAGACGGCATGGATTTCTCAGCCATAACGGTCTTAATGGCTTCCTGTTCACCATGCTCGGGGCATGATATGCTATTAGCGAAGTGATAACCCGAACACAGAATACAGAAGGCCTTGTCCTCAGAAATGTTGCACCCATAACCTGGGTGATCATGGCCACATTTACTGCGGCGTGGTTTTCACCTACATACATTAGCCACGTGTCCAAATCTACAACACTTGCGACATTGAATGGTGGGAAATATGGACTGCTCAACTGGAAGGGATGTCTAACAGCAGAAGATTCTACTGGGTAAGACTTATTCATCAAATGTAATCACACAAGTTTCAGTTGGTTTCCACTCATTATCCTCGTCTTTTTTAACTTTCCTATTAATTGGACTAACATTAAGGATTTGCCCATAACGTGAGGGCACAGACAAATAGGTATCAGCTCCATCTTCTGAAATATCAGAGGGAACACCTGTCCCATCCTTGTGATGTTGAATGTAGGGATGGAGGCACTATAAATGTACTTGGATAACAGAGCGTTAACCAAGAAAGAGTTGGCATCCTGAGGGGAAATAAACTCTACGGACACGCGGTTTCTACTAACCTTATTCACACCATCACGAACTATGTTCGCAATGTTATTATTAATTTCAAACTTTCAAAAATTTACGGGATGTCAGGTTGTGCCTAAGTTGGGTCTCTATACGGGAGACGTGGACGATGTAAGGATCCCTATCCATTGCCGAATATTTGACAAGACCAATTTGGCTTTTCTTTTGTTTGCTTGGGGAGGAAGCAAACAAAAGCAAGCACTTGGGAGGGAAGGTGTCAAAATATCTTCGTTACCGAAACGTTTACGGGAAGATTGATTTACATGGGATTGAGATACATCCATCTCTGTAACACTACCGATAACATCCGCGAATTGCGAAAGTGGATTCGGGGAAAGAGGAAATGAAGGACCTGGAATGTCGGGTGGATCAGAATCGGGGCATTTATTTATATCCATCTTGGATAAAACGAAATTAAAATAAAACTATCATAATACAAACCTGTATACGAACACAAGGACAACACACTATATGATAACAAGTCACAAAAATATCAACAATCACTAGAAAATAACAACAATAAACTCTAAATACACGTCCGAAGCAAAAAAAGAATAAAAAGAACACCGTGGCGAGAATCAAGTAGGACCATTAAGGCTCGTACACACTGGCGCGACGCGACGCTCGACACAAAGGCACCGCGTGTCGCGCGACGAGCGCCGCCTTTGTGTCGCGTCGCGCCTGTCTGTGGAAGCCTTTATGCTTCGCCTAAGAAACGTCACGATTTGTTATTTGAAATATCATTGCTGTCGTTGCCAAAGTAGTCGGAAGCGGGACTACTTAGCGTGGGTCATCAAGTTCGATCCCCAGGTTCGGCAAAATGTTTTCTGTTTACCTACTGGATTACATGAGTTCTAAATACACTGGCGAGCAATAAAATCGACCCACCCCGTGCTCTTTGATTTGAAACAATATAATTCAACAAGGTTTACTAACAATAACCTAATATATTGTATACTAAAACTTTCCTAAAAGTATATAGATTACATAAGTTAACGAATTATCAAAACTGATTTATAAGTTTATGAAAAAATCACGAACTTACAAACATGGGGGTTCGAATAAAGAACCTCCTTTTTTCGGAAATCCCTTAAAAAATCAAGTAAAATTTTCATTAAACGAACAGAAATAAACAAAATTATTCTTTTGTCAATTTCATTGGCAAAAAAAAGTCACGCACTTTATCCGAGCAAAAGTGAGCGATGAGGACATCTGAAGAATTCAGTCGACCTTGTCAAGAATATTGCTTTGATCCAAATATAGTGTATGTGCAAATAGACTGTACCTTACCTACCTTCACACAATATAAATTATATTCGTTAAGATTTTTGAGATATCGTCTCACAAATTTAAAGCACGGGGTGGGCCGACTTTTTTGCACGCCAGTGTATATCTGATGAAACGTTAGTATGCTATAGGTACAGTCACGAGCACTAATATGCCAACACTTGGCAACTTTCAACAGCGATTTTTTGTGAAATAACGAATGCAACGTTGAAATACGACATATTACATAAACCTATGGGTTCGAAAATACTATATTCGTAACAACAAAAAATTTCATTCAAAATTTAAGAAGAAAATCGCTTTTGAATTTAGCCAAGTGTATACATTTTTATGCTCGTGACTGTACACACGTGCCCTTTGTTCCCTAAGCATGATGTTTTATTGTGTCTTATATAAATAGCACCCTAATTACGTAACACACTATCTGTCTCAATCTGAATCATTTTGAAGCCTATTGCTAATCCATTGCTTCATATGTTCGAAAAATTTGTCAGCTCAACAACGTAAATAACGCAATGAATGTTGTTGAACTGTCAAAATGAAACCCATTCCTACTGTTAGTGTTTTACGTAACTAACCCGCTGGTCAACACAGTTTGCAATGTTAATGTTTTACCCAAAGAAAGATAACACAGAACTTTTCATCTTTTAAAACTTCAATCGATATAAGTAGCTTCCAAAGTTGAAAATTTTTAAACTACATCAAGTGAAGATCCGCTCTGCCTGATAGACAGGAGTCAGTGGCTCTACATACAGATAGGCTTATTTTCATAACTTCCACATCATAGCTGAGTAGGTACTTATCCTAACCGCCGTATTCACAGACGTTCAAAAATGTTAAGATAGGGGTGGGTTTGGATAGCCTTTTTAAATTATGATAGGAAGTGGATTAAAATTAAAAAGGACAAGTTGTTTTTAAGATTACCTGTATGTATTGGATTACGCTAAGATGTTGAGCGAGATTTATTTTTGTACAAGTTGTTTTAAGTTTGTGTTGTTGTTTTACCAGCGCAGCGGTTTTTTTTTTTTTAAATATCGTTGCATTATGCTGATATAGGAGCGTTTTTGGCCTCGCACAGGTCTTTTATTTTTACTTTTAATTTTATTGTTATGTTGTATGTTTTATTGTTAGTTTTAAATGCTCTTTTTTATATATTTGATTTTTTTATAATTAATTTATTTTTGTGTTTGGATTTCCTGTGCGTGTCCCAAATAAAATACTTTTCTTTCTTACTTTCTTTTTTATTTCAATAGAACAAGACATACATTCAAAGCGTGACACCATGACAGAGAAAACAAAACTGAACTCGGTCAGAACACAAGCAAACTTCTAGGACATCTTCAAATTTATAAATCAACAGTTTGCTCTCCTGCTCTGCTGCAAAGGCAACGCAAATATAGATAAATTTAAAAACAGTACAATAACTGCTTATAAGTATGCTACATAAATCACCTGCCAAAAAAAGGCATCCGTCGTGTAATCTTTAGTTAATTACTCAATAACTTAGAAGAACATTTGTGAGTGTGGCCGTAACTAGAATAAACTGTCCTATCTAAACGACTATCGTTGGTAGAGTTTAGGATGTAGTGTAGAGCGCAATTGTAAGCGCTCTAGATAGAGACTATTGAAATACGTTCGATCTTGTTGCGGAGAGTCAGCAAAATTGATTTCATAATAGATAAATGTAGGTAGAGTTTGTTGCTCTAGTTTTTTGTGAGTTATATGTAAATGTAGGTATATTATTATCTCATAATATTAGGCGTATATTATTACATACATACATACTCACGCCTTCTTCCCATGGGGGTAGGCAGAAACTACAGAACGGCACCTGCCACGATCCTTACATACTCCTTTTGCCTCGTGTACGTTCATACATCCGCGCGGTAATTACGTAACACACTAACAGTAGGAATGGGTTTTATTTTGACAGTTCAACAACATTCATTGCGTTATTTACGTTGTTGAGCAAACAAATTTTTAGAAAATATGAAGCAATGGCTTCAAAATGATTCAGATTGTGATAGATAGTGTGTTACGTAATTAGGGTCATACACGCACGCCAGTTGCGAGTACGATGCACCTGACCTTTCTAAAGAACATCACCAATAAGGTCACTATATGTCTTCCTAGGGCGTCCCCACCCGGCGTATATTATTGTGTACCTTTATTATTTCCTGTAGTACACCACATTAATTTAATTACTTATGGTCCCATTAATAGTAGGCGAGTTTAACACCATTAATTGGGCACAAATAAACGTATTTTCTTTCTTTTTTCTTATTACAAATCTAGTCACTGCGCTGCTACTGAGAAATTCTAATTGTAGAAACACAATAACTCTTTGTCCATCCAGGGACCTGAACTCAGGACCTCAGGACAGGGTCAGCAATCGAAATTAATAAAGAGTCATTCATTTAAACTAGGCTGAGAATCAGCACTTTTAGGACGTCAAAATGACATTAGACAGTCCCCCAAAACGCCCGCCCTTCACCACTTCCTAGTTCTGTAGCCGGACAGAAGAAGTGGCGCCCCAAACTCTCCAAAGTCGTACTTGCAACCATTGAATCAAGGAGCCAATCAATTATTTAATAAATTTCAATATAATTTGGCTACTTCATTAGCAGTAAAAAATAACCAACAGTTAATTAACCTACTATCCTAGACCTGGGAATGAATCCAGGATTTCACTAGTAATATTTGACGAAAACTTGTAATTTAACATGTCACACCTTCAGTTAGGACAAGGGCATAACTGAACAAAAAATAAAAATATGACTTAAGTACGCCAAAGTGCTTTAAGTCCCTTTTACCCAGAGGAACAAAGACCCGTATCAATATCAGCTTAATGCCGCCAGAGGGCAACAGTGCCTTTGTTGTATTGGTGCATTTTTTTGACTATCTTGGCGCGACAAGATCTTAAAATAACTCTCTTGTAAAACCACTAAAAGTGCAGTTATGCCCTGGTCCTACCGAAGGTGTGATATAGGCGTGGAGTTTCTTGCTGGCTCTTCTCCATAGGAAATGACCAATTCGTCACTTACACCTGGCTTCTGAACCGGAGTTACCGACATAGCTTGCAGAGTAAGCAAGCTGAAGTGGCAGTGGGCTGGCCATGTTTGTCGGAGGAACGATGGCCGGTGGAGCAGACGAGTCCTGGAGTGGCGACCGCATATTGGCAAGCGTAGTGTGGGACGCTCCCCAGCTAGATGGACCGACGACCTCAAAAAAGTGGCTGGGACAGACTGGATGCGGAAGGCAGAGGACAGGGTTTAGTGGCGCAGCATGGGGGAGGCCTATGTGCTGCAGTGGACTGCGATAGGCTGAGTTGATTGACCTGGCTTCTGACGTTGCATTGTGTGTGTAGGTTTATTTGAAATAAATGAATTAGAATTTTTGAATTGGGGCAATTTCTTTGGTTAAAAACAGTTGAAATTAATAGTAATGTAACCTGCTAACGGTACCGAAGTAGTGTTACACAGAGCGCTCTTGACGCGAACTACGGTAAAACTTAGTTCTAAGTGTCAACGTTACTAGAAGTGGCGCCCGTTCGTGTTACTATTAGTTACGAGTTACAATTAGATATGTCTGATGGAGTAATGTTGAAGATGTCGTTTTAAGTTAATGTTGGCATATACATGGAAATGTGGAAGAAATATGGCCTTTTTAACTGTCACAAAGTATCGCTGAAGTTGCTCATAAACATCACTGATTTTCTGCTAAGAAAATCCATCGTGACAAATCCAGTTAGTAAAGGTACAAAATTAACGTAGCTAAGTTAATACTGTTCGTTTATTAAATTTATGAAAATATATTTACCTACCTATATTTCATGGAAAACACCAAATAAAGTTGCTTTTAGTTCTATAATATAAACCTTTATCCCTGTTGTATTATGGATTACATAACTCTTTATCCGCTAAGAGCTATTATTAAAATACCTTATAATGACCTCTATAGTGTATTTATTGTATTTCTTATTTTTTTGTTTATTTTTAGTTTTCGTATGCTGCACTGGTTGACGTCATCTTGTCAACGCCGGCTATCGCTGAAAACCAGGGCTGGGGCTCTGTCTCGCATAGGGTCGTATTATTATGCTGAGCGATTGCCGTTTTGCGTGAATGTGACGCATATTATATATAAATTAAGTGACTACCTGTATCTGTGTACTTTCTTATGTCAAATAAATATATTATTATATTATTATTTATTTTCCACTTACTCGTTCTTTTTTGTGTTTGCGTGTTTTTTCTTTTTTTTTCTTTCTTTCTTTACAATGACCATAATATCTATGTTTTCTAGACGATAATAGAATACGTCTACTTCAAAATAAACAGCCCACTATTACATAAATACATCCTTACAAACCCATAAATACTCCTAAGCAAATACATCGCAAAGTCACCATCAATACTGCCGTCCCACTCAATTAAAATACCTTGAAGATAGCCGACTTTTCAAATAAATCCTCACAATTGGCACCGGTAGGTACGAGGATAAAATTTATCACTTTTGTTAGAATTTGTAACATTTAATACAACGCAAGGCCTTTTGTATCAATTTTGGCTGACGTTAACTTTCTGACAATATCACCCAAGTTTTTGAGTTAAAAGAAGTAAAAATTGGGCAATTTTGCGGGTAGTTAGAATTTGTGGTGTTAAGTGTAAAGGAGCGGGAAATTGTTTTGTGTGCCCAGGGCCGTATTAGCAGGAGTTTATATTATATTTTCAGAAAAAGACTGAGCGTAAAGGACCACTTGAACTAAGTAAGAAATACTCCTGCTATCGAGTGAGGGTCGCATAAAAAAGAGCGCTTCTAGGAAAATCTTCAGATGTATAATGCTGATATCAACGGTTGGCACACTAGCTGAATACTTGGGTTCAGCTTCAATTCTCGCTTGACAAAAATATTAATTGATTTACATATACATGCCGTGCAATTCCAGAGATCAGTTATTTTGCATACAATATGTGTTAGTAAATTAACGATGCAGGAAAAATCGTTCGTTTCAAATTGTATCTATTATTTATTTTAATCTCATTCATGAACATCATTGAGACACTTTCCTTACATTTTTGTGTGTCATCTTTGCCTTCTCCTTCCAAATATACATTTGTGAAAATCTACATATACAATTCCGTACATTTCTTCGCCCTTTCCATTCGCAACGCTAACGATTAGTGACTCTGTCTCCGACCTGTCAATTCATTAGTGGCTATTACATAGTATACGCTATTCTGTATCGAGCCTTTTGCTATATATTATTCTGTTTCGATAAGCATATTTTGGTGAGTTGGAAGTGTTTGCTGAGGAATCATTTATAGTAGACTGTGGAATGTGGTGGGGGTACCCACTTACTGGACAGGTCCACTCATTATGTGTGGTTTTTCCTCAAAAGACCATTTCAGACACAAATCTATATGGTCTTCACATGATCTGACCAAGATTATGTCTTGACTTTAAAAGAGACTGTGACCTTTGAGTTTGTTTCGGACTTTCTTCTCAGAGCGGTCAGATAGGAAACGCCGACCTCATCTAGTTTTTAAAATATGATTGACGTGTAAAAGTGTTTGTTCAAACCTACTTACAGAAATAAACTCATTTATCATTTAACAACTGAGTACACGTCTTAGGATGTAATTTGGTAGATCTTAAAATTGTGTCTCAAAATCACTTATCAAACCAGCATTGTGTAATGCACGAGTAATCACAATCGATTTAAATTTGTCAGTACAAAAACATCGTTTGCTTGTTTGGTTTTCGGGATAATCGGATTTTAAAACAAGTTGGTTGAAAGTTTTTGCGTTCATTACCTAGATTGGTCAGGTTCGAGAATCAAAATTATCAAAATTACCTTGGAATTCCTTCTAATGCATTGTGTTTACTATAGCTAGGCATAATTTAGCGTTTGTAAGTAATAACTGATGCTAAGAGTTAAAACTGAGCCGTTGTAAATGAAAAAACTACAGTATGTTAAGTGACTAACGCTAAGGAAAAAATCTTACAAGTTTTTTTTGCTTCCCATTAGCAAGAGCTATATAAAGAAAGAAAGAAAGAAAATACATTCATTTAGCACAGACTAAAAGGCACACAATATAATATAAAGCAGATTTAAAAAAAATGCTCAAATCGTAAGCAGATTACCTATTCTCGGGGGTCGTGCGGTCCATGGCCCTTTACGGGGCACCGGTGTGGGCGCGTTCATTGAGGCTCCGGCCAGCCCGCCGGTTGAACGCGTCCCAAAGGGTCATGGCCATCCGGATGGTATTGGGATACCGCACGGTCTCCTGCGAGGCGGCGAGCCTCCTTGCCGGATTACCGCCGTGGGATCTGGAGGCAAAGGTCCTCGCGCACGTCTGGGAGTGGCGCGAGGAGGCGAAACGCCGGGGCGTAACTCCGCTGCCGCGAGAAATCGCGGCACAGTGGATAGAGCTCCGGCGGGATCTCATGGCGGCATGGAGAGTGCGACTGTCGCAACCCAGCGCAGGGCACGCCACAATTGCGGCGGTAAGACCCCTCTTTGAGGAGTGGCTTGAGAGGCGCCACGGCGTCCTCACCTTCCGCCTGACGCAGGTTCTCACCGGACATGGATGTTTCGGGAGGTTCCTGTTTCGAATAAGGCGGGAGGAAACGCCCGGGTGTTACCATTGTGTGGATCGACCGGAGGACACGGTGGAGCATACGGTGGAGGTCTGCCCGGCTTGGGCGGAGCACCGCCGTGTCCTCGTGGCGGCGATCGGCGGCGGCGACCTCTCGCGTCCGGCCCTGGTTCAGGCCATGGTACGGAGCGAGAGGGAATGGGAAGCCGTCACCTCCTTCTGCGAAGCAGTAATGCTCGCGAAGGAGGAGGCGGAGCGCGAAAGGGAGAGGCATTCTCTGCGCCCTCGCGCCCCTAGCCGCCGCAGGAGGAGGAGACACCCTGGGCGTCGGGAGTCGATTGCCGACTCCCGGCCACCGTAGGCGCGGGCTTGCGGACGGCGGGCAATGGGCAGCTCGCCGTCCGGTAATGACCAGGCCCGGGTCGAAGGCGCGTCGTGTTCCACGCGCGCCTCAAAGAGATGTCAGCAAAATTGACGGGGTCCGATAGGACCGATGCCTGCCGGGGCTGCGGATTGTTCGAAAGAGTTACCGTGGCCCTGGCGCACAGGCAACTGAAGGAACACGGGTGGGTTTTAGTCAGTAAGAGTCTGACACGCCCTTCCGCTCCGCCCAGAGCGGGAGACGTCATGAAAAAAAAAAAAAAAAGATTACCTATTCTGTGAAGTGAGTTAATCTATTTGCTTATGAATCAAAGGTTAAGTCTAATCGATGGAAAATTTCAAATAAAATAAAATGGCAAATTGGAAATAAAGTTGAAAATCTATTAAAGGAATTTGACAACGATACGACTTAGTGACCGATTTTTGTCGTTGTCTAATCTCGAGACTGTAGCGGCTGCACCCTAATTGCGAAACCCTGATTCAATCACAATCTGAATCATTTTGAAGGATATTGCTAATCCATAGCTTCATGTGTTTGAAAAATTTGTCTGCTCAACAACGTGAATAAGGCAAAGAATGTTGTTGAACTGTCAAAATGAAAGTCATTGCTACTGCTAGTGTGTTACGCAATTACCCCGCAATTCTATTTTTAACTGAAAACTAATCTTCTTTATACAGTTTATTTTCCTTGTTTTCTAATCAATTCAGTGTAATGAACGTGTTTCTAGTCCGTTTTAGAAGAGGTCGAATAAAACCTTCTTTTCATGCGAAGGTCTTTGAACTAATTTATTGGCGTTGGCAATACCTTTGCTACAATTTGTCTGTCATTTGACTTAAACTTTAGAGCTGTAAGTTTCTTGTACATTTGGTTTAAAGGCTCGTACACACTGGCACGACGCGACACCCGACACAAAGGCGCCGCTCGTCGCGCGACACGCGGTGCCTTTGTGTCGGGCGTCGCGTCGCGCCAGTGTCTACGAGCCTTAAGTTGTTCACATCCTTTTTTATGAAGTTCAATTTGGCCCCTACTCAAAGTAAATAACAAAAATAAAATAGGTCTCTGGTCTTCTTCCTGTCGTAACCTTCATATATCGCGCACTTCTAGCACTATTGATGTTAAATCAGAATCGCTCTTAATAATACTCGTAGATATTATAAAAGGGATATCAATTAAAAAAATTAATTTTATACACCATGCATAATTCATTGTCAAGTAATTCAAATCAATGCTGTATTAACATGAGGGAATATCAATTTCATAACTATATTTTTTGAGTCATAAAAAATATTCGATGAGAACTACAACAATAATTGTATAATATGTTATACATATTACAATGAACAGCCAGGGAAATTATTTGTTCATCAAATTGACACACTACACAAATTTTCCGTGGTATAGCCATTTTATACTACTGTCAAAAAATGACAGTTGTCAATTAAATATACGGACCATTAAAAAGTTGGTAGTCAATTCGGTTAAGAATTAGTTTCCCTAACTTAACACTGTTTTTATTTTAAAAACGTAACTAAATTAATTTTAAATATATTCATAATATAAGGGATATCTTTCATACCAATAATCAATATAGGGTCACCCCCAATACCGGGCAGTAACACCCAAACAATAGCCATAAAGTCTATGCGCATAATTTAATATAAACACAATATATTTAATACGCTGAAACTTGCTAGAATGCGGTCACGGGGAATATTGCACAGTTGGCAGTATTGCCCAGTCGGCGGTATTGCCCGGTTGGCGATATTGCCCTAAGTTCGGCCGTCAATTGGTGCGGTGTCGAACAGTATATTTAGCTATAAAGGGTCCATTATGTAAATAGAGTAGAAAGTGCTAAGCAAACCTATTGCCGGTAGGTACGGAGGTTGGCAGTAGGTCCAGACCAACGTGTCTTTAAAAACAGAGATTTGTTTTTAAGTGATTTTGTAACAATGTTGGAGTGGTCTTCATGCAGAAAACACAATCAACATAAAATTAAAAAAATGTATGTTAATTTTTAAAATAAATGGTTAAAACTTCGCACCTGTAAAGACAAACCGTTACTAAATTAAAATATAAAATTTTACCCAGGACATTAAATAAAAAAAAAATGCACGACTTTTTCGCAATAGAACTTATGTTATAGTGTAAATAAACACCCATCATTGTGACCTCAAAAGATGGCTCAAAGCACCATAATCCTAAATTCTATTGCAAAAAGCCGTGTATTTCTTTTTATTTAAGTTTCTGAGTAAAATTTTATATTTTCGTTTAGTAACGGTTTGTCTATAAAGGTGCGACTTGAGCGGAGTATGGGGAAGATTGATGCAAAATTAGGCGTTTAGTTTTGGTGAAAACGTTGTAGTGGTTAGCACAATAATACTTGGTAGGTAGATGATCATCATCTGCCTAGTATTTTATTTATGGAGGCACTGCGTATCCGTCCTTACTTGATTTAGTTAATAATAATATGTTTATTTATTTGTCAGATAACATGATCCATTATTGTTAGTAACGACAGGAGCTTATAAACTAAGTTAGTAGATAAAAAATTAAAATAACAATTAGACATTTTATGTTACCGTCCCAACCACGATGCTTACCCAGAGCGAGTGTATAGGACACTGATAAAGATAATATATAATAATAAAAATAATAAAAAATAACACATAATTATTTCGTTATAAGAATTTAATTTCTTCATGAAGAATCTAAAAAAAGTATTTTGTACCTGATTAGTCGAAAATTGAAATAGAAACACTCAAACTTACCGTTTTTCGGAGAAATGTAGGCATGAAACAAACAAAGGTTCTACTTAGTTGGCACTTACATTAAATATGTTTATATTTATTATAAACGAAAGTCGGTTTTCGTGTCTGTTTGTGTGACTGCGTTGTTCTTCTAAACTACGCAACCGATTTTGAGGCAGTTTTCCCCCTCATTTAAGAGACTTTATTCCGAAGGTTTATGTATATAATAAATTAATATTAAACTAACATTATAATAATGAAATATCGATATTTTGTCAAATCGTTAAAACCGAAAACCCCCCCTTCCAAAAGAAACATGACCATTTCCACGTCACCTATTCCTATCCGACACGTTCCTATTTACCTAGCTCACATTATCCAACTCAGCAATAACATACGCTAACGTTTACATTAATTTTACTCCGTATAAACAAATACTTTTTTCTAATTAACCTTCTGCAAATATATTTACTTTGTACCCTCTCATCTCCGATAGAGCCCTTCCCGTAGCACCGTAGCACTGTCGTAGCTCCGTCGTAGCTAGGTAGCTGCTACGGCGTAGCGCATACATAATATTAGGTCTTTACCTATGAAATTGCCGTTCTGCAGTACTGGCCATTTCAAATCAAAATAATTTTTGTTTGGCTATGAATTCTAATTTCAAATTAATTTTATTTTAAAAACATGGATTTTTTTTTCTAAAAGTAGTCATTTCTTTATTGATTAGTGTTACATTTTCATCGCATTTCAATCTTTTTCGTCATCATGGATACGTTAAAAATTCGAGTAATTATGGAATATGAGTACCGTCGTGGCAGCAACGCGGCACAAGCGGCACGCAACATCAACGACGTTTACGGAGCTAACTCTACAAACCAACGCACCACCTGTTATTGGTTTGCTCGCTTCCGTTCTGGAAATTTCGACCTGAAAAATGAACCTCGCGGTCGTCCGAAGACTTTGGTCGACAATGACGAATTAAAGGCGATTGTGGAAGCTGATGATACACAATCTACGGCTGAATTAGCAGCAGCTTTCGACGTTAGCGTCAAAACAATATTGGTCCATTTGCGTCAAATTGGCAAGGTAAAAAAGCTTGACAAATGGGTGCCCCACGAACTCAATGATCGCCAGCGCGAAGTACGCGTCGAGACGTGCCTTGCACTGCTCAACAGACACACAAATGAAGGAATTTTTAACCGCATTGTTACCTGCGATGAAAAATGGATTCTGTTTGATAACCGTAAGCGCTCAGCAAGTTGGTTGGATCCTGGTTCAGCACCTAAACAATGCCCTAAACGAAAACTTACCCCTAGAAAAGTGATGGTCACTGTTTGGTGGTCTAGCGCCGATGTGATTCATCACAGCTTCTTACCAAACGGGGTGAGCATTACTGCAGATGTGTACTGTGAAGAACTGAACACAATGATGGAGAAGCTGGCGCATCTCCAACCAGCATTGGTCAATCGCTCGTCTCCGCTGCTCCTGCACGACAACGCGCGACCTCATACTGCACAGCAGACGGTCTCCAAGTTGCAAGAACTGGGGTTGGAAGCTCTCCGTCATCCGCCCTACTCACCAGACCTTGCGCCTACAGACTACTACTTTTTCCAGAATTTGGATAACTTCTTGGCGGGAAAAAAATTTAATACCCGAGAGGCAGTACAAAATGCCTTTGAAGAATTTGTTGCCTCCCGTCCAGCTGATTTCTTTAAGAAGGGCATCAATAAACTGCCACTGCGATGGCAAAGATGCATTGATTGCATGGGTGATTACTTCGATTAATACAAATAAAAAATTCATGAAAAAAATTCGTTTAAATTTTTTCATACAAAACGGCAATTTCATAGGTAAAGACCTATTATATCATTCAGCAGTTTTTAGTGGTCCTTAGTGAAATGAGAAAACACCATATCTTTGTTTGCGTTTAGAAGAATATGTTTACTGTTTTTTGTGCTTCTGCTGTGATTTATGAGCCTCTAGGTTAATTTAAAGTAAGGAAAGGTAAAGAAAGGGTAGCTAGTAAGTTTTTTTGGCAGTTGTATATTTGAGTTAAACAAAATGTAGAATAAAATAGAATACTCTTTATTATGTACACTTGATAAATTACAGATATACAATGTAGAAAAAATAAATGAATAAGAATGTATTTTGTGTTAGAAATAATATTATCATTTTGCGACGTCATTGGGTGTATTGTTTATAAAAATATCGATAACAGACCGATTTTCCAAGCGCGAGCTGCCTATGGCTACAAATTTACTTTATTTACAGACCTTTTATTTACAAACGTATGCTTAGAAGTGAAAGTTAACGGTTTTATAATTTCTAATTTCATAGTTATTAAGGTATTAGCTTTTGCCCGCGGCTTTGCCCGCGTCGATGTCGGAAAATATCCCACGGGAACATACTACCGAGATTAAAAGTACCCTATGTGTTAATCCAGGTTATAAACTACCCGTGTGCCAAATTTCATCCAAATCCGTTCAGCCGTTTTTGCGCCAATCCGGAACTGACGTCCAGACAAACGGGCAAAAATACTTAGTAACTATTTTAATAAATGTGTAGATGATCATAGTAGTATCATAAAATATCCTCCGAGGCTGCTGGCCTACCAACCCTACCCACCCTCTTTTGCAAAGAAACGTGTACTTTCCCACACAGAAACTTATTTCTCGTCACGTCTCAACATAAAGTACTGTTTACATTGTAATAAAACACTTAAATACGATGTATAGGGTCTCTTAGTACTAACTGTTTGTTAAATGTTTTATTTGTGCTTTAAAACTGTCTGTGTTTTAAACATTTTCATAGTGTTGAAACTCCTTAGAATATCTTTCTCCAGGGACAGTACTGGCAACGTAGATAGAGGATAGCAATAGTATAACCAGCCTACAAGGTTCCCACTGCTGGGACACACGCCTACTCTCGGTGAGAGGGAGTGGGCAGTGATCCATCACGCGGGCCCAGTGCAGGTTGGTAGATGTCACATGTCTTCGAATTTTTGGTTCTAGGACATGCCGGTTTCCTCACGATGTTTTCCTTGACCGTTTTGAGAGCAGTGGTGATGAAATAATTTACACAAAGTAAAGTGCCTGCTTTTTTTTTGGGTGGGAAATCATCAAATGACTTCTCCCGCTCTGGACGGAGAGGAAAGGCGTGTCAGATCTTACTGACTGAAACCCACCCGTGTTCCTTCAGTTGCCTGTGCGCCAGGGCCACGGTAACTCTAAAGTGCGTGCTTGGGATCGCACCCACGACCCACAACTCGTAAATCACGGCCATTACCACTGGGGGCACCACCGCTCTCAATAATAGCCAGATATATGTAGCAATAGACAAGTCACTAAATAGTTATAATAATGAGACAAAGTCACATTTATTAGCTCCAGTAGTAAGAGTAAATGAGACCGAAATATACATATTTTCTCCATCTCTTTCGCGTATGCAAACTTTTTGTTAGTTCCCAGTTGTGGGCCTGCAACTAGGGCCATACAAGACAGCTGTCACGGATCGATTTCTTTGCAAAATTTTATCCGACAACATTAGATAGTACAAGTTTACAAGTGATTGTTAAAGACTATCGCTATCTCATTGTAAGGTATACAGTGATAGTTAATCTATATAATGGAAATACGTTAAATCAATCGTTTGACTTTGACTAATCGGGACGCCAGCGCCACCAGACGGCGCTCGCCAAAGTCAACAACATAACGCTCGAGCAGAGTTGGTCGGTGGCGGTCAAGCAGTGAACACGTTTAGAAACTGTCACGCGTTCTGTATAGTTGTGTCGTGTATCTACAGTATGTGATTCGCTAGTGTGATTAATTTGTTCGTAAATTATAATTTGATTTGAACTGCAAACGGTTTTTCTATTGCGCAATAACCAACACTTCCCATAGTATGCCCACAGTAGTTAAAATATGGTTAATAGTAACGAGAGAGCAGTACCTTCTCAGTCATATACAATACTACGATTCTCTGTCTAAAACTACCACTATACCGACTTATTTCTGCCGGTACATAAATTATTTTTAAACCGACATAAAAAAGGAGGAGATGCTCAACTCGACGTGTACCGTCATACGGGGTGAATAGGGATGCAGGAATGAATCGAGACGAAACTTTAAAAGGGATTTTAACATTAAAATAATATGGTTTGTCGCCAAAAAAAGACTCTAATGTGTTTACTGTATCATAATTGAAGAGTAAGTGCCCTTGTTGGCAACATACTATATTAGTTCAATGTTAAAATCCTTTTTAAAGTTTCGTCCCAATTCACCCCGTTTGACGGTGTATATATAAAATATGATTTAAAAAAGATATATAAAATAGTATAGATAAAAAAAAAATATGAGACCACGCATAACTTTATACAGAGTAGTCAGATTTTTATAATTCATTTTTATTCAGTTGGGTGCCCGTGATAATGACAGTAGAGTGAAACTTTTTGTCGGTATAATTGTCACCGTATGATAGAATGGTGTAAAATAAAATACTAATGTAGTTTTGATGTCCCGGTAATGGAATTCAAATGATTCGGCAGTTGGTTTTGGAACCCGGAACAGAGGCTAAAGGCAATTGTTTAAATATTTAAAATCCACTTATTTTTAGCCCCTAACGTCAAAGAATACCTTTAGTACCTAAAAGTTTAAGACCTTTGTCTGTTTTGCTATTGCATTCAGTAATTGATTTAATTTAATTATAATCTGTTAATGTTAAATAAAGTGCTTAGTAACTATTCTTAAGTAATTAATTTGTGATAATATGGACTGTAACATTGTCTGAAATAAAATATTGATTTATATATTTAGCTCCATAAAAGGAAAAACTGTTTTTATTGCGATTGGGGTGGATCTTAGCCATGTTTGACGATATTGCTTAGGCATTTTTAGACAACCAGACCTAAATTATAGTTTAATTCAACTTTAACACCAACCTTCATAATAAAAGTCAATAAATTGTAATATACCTACTGCTTTTGAAGTATAATAATAAAAAAATATGTTGATCTACTTGAACATCAATTTTTGAACGTCAATAAAAGAATGAATATAAAGTACCCAATCATGATGTGATGAATATTGACATTCGTTATAAGGGTGTTTTTCATTGGACATCAGTCAGCCATGTATTGTGTTCTAGGGTACTTTAAAATGTTAATTTCACTGCCCATACGGGGATGTAATTAATCGGGGACCAAGATTGACCTACACTGATTAACAGAATAAAGGAAAATAGGTGTTTTTGTGAACGTTATCAAATGTATGGTCTGAATTTAAATAAGTAATTACAGTATGATAATCTCTTAAACATAGGATACCCTCAAACGGGGTGAATAGGAATGCAGGGGTGAATCGAGACGAAACTTTAAAAGGGATTTTAACATTGAAATAATATAGTTTGTCGCCAAAAAGGACTAATGTGTTTACTGTATTATAATTAACTATTAAGTGCTCTTGTTGGCAACAAACTACATTATTTCAATTTTAAAATCCCTTTTAAAGTTTCGTCTCGATACGCCCCTACATTCCTATTTACTCCGTTTGACGGTACATAAAAATAATAACAATGTTATTTTTTTATATAATTTTTAGTCCATTTTTGTGGTCGGTCCAACATTATTTTAACATAATTTTATGCTGAAGTAAATTAAGTTTAATTAATAAAAGCTACACAGTTAAGATAATAACTACGTTTAGTAAATAAATAATAAATATTTATTCAGAATCAAAATTGGTAAAATACAAATATGAATCTGAGATAAATAATGAAGGTGACAATGTTACATGCCTGTACTAGGATTAATTATCCTGAATTACACGCGACAGGAGCTCTAAAAGTATACTACTTGTAGGTCAGCATTATTTTTTATCAATATTTAATGTTAGAAATCTTAACAATATTGATCATGGACTCCACTAGGTAATGGGCTTAAAATCTTGTATAATTTCATTTTAATTTGGGCATACCTACGAGTACTTTGTTACTGTTGTTCTTATACTTTCCTAAAAGTTGAATAAGTACAGTCTTTTTAAAAGGATCTTTTCGCGCGTGGTCAAAATTGGAACTAACGCCGCCATCTTGTTTGTCTCAATACAATTTTACGAAACAATTTCATAAATTTTTACAAACAAAGCCTTGTGTCATTCAAACGTCAAAAGATTTTTGTAGCACTAGGTTCTTGACGTTTCTGATTTTCATGACGAGGACATGACGCGATAACTGTGTTTTAATATCAATCTCTGCCTAACCGTTTCCCAGCTATGTTGGAGTTGGCTTCCAGTCTAACCTGATGCAATTGAATACCAGTATTTTACATGGAGCGACTGACTGAACTTTGAACGTCAATTTGACCGGACAGCTTCACTCAATCTGTGTGGTTTTTTCCTCAAAAAACCATTTCAGACACAAATCTACATGGTCTTCACATGATCTGACCAAGATTATGTCTGGACTTTAAAAGAGACTGTGACTTCTGAGTGTCTTTCGGCCTTTCTTCTCAGAGAAGTCAGATAGGAAACACCGACCTCATCTAGTTTTTAAAATATGATTGACGTGTAAAAGTGTTTGTTCAAACCTACTTACAGAAATAAAATCATTTATCATTTAATATACGAAATCAAAAATAAATCACATGAAATGCCATATTAATTGTTATGTTTACACACACTATAACAATGAGTAACATTATTCTCAGCAGATTTCATTTAATTTTTAATATTTAGGGCCAATTTCGCCATACTGTATTTATTCTAAATGTCCCGTTTTGCCATTTGCCGTTTTGCCATAGTCAGAAAGTTGAAGCTAGTGGCATGTAGCATGCTAGTTGCTAGTTGTATCCAAATAATTGAATATGTTAATCTGGCCAGGCCCTGCAGTCTCGACATAGATAGCGACAAAAATCGGTTGCTAAGTCGTATCGATGTCAAATTCCTTTAATAGATTTTCAACTTTATTTCCAAAGCTTAAGGTTGAAAATCTATTAAAGAAATTTGACATCGATACGACTTAGCGACCGATTTTTGTCGCAATCTTTGTCGAGACTGCAGGGCCTGTCCAGATTAACATATTCAATTATTTCGATACAACTAGCAACTAGCATGCTACATGCCACTAGCTTCAACTTTCTGACTAACTGACCGAATCTTTGACAATTAAAAAGTGCCTGTAAATGGTTTATCTATCTATATATAAGGTGTTAAAAAATTAACTTTAAAAAAGTTGAGGAGTTGTTTGGAATAATAAATAAAAAATTATCACGATTTTTTTTTTACTTAATAATAATCCGTTTCAAAGTTAAGGAATATTTTCACTACGCACAAATTTATTGAATATGCGCACTGTACACCGTGTAGGCCGCCGCTGGCGTGGTGCCGCGCGGCCGCGCGCTCGAGTTCGTTCACCCCTGCGACAGCGCAAATTCGTAAACAGCTGATTCTAATTTTCCCATCACATTTTTCAGACTTTGGACTGGCAATTTATCGAATTTCTTACAAGTAGCTTTTTTTATTGGCCATATTAATGAATTACTGTTTTTAAATTACGTAAGCTCGATAAGTTGGTATGTTTAATAAATTTGAATCAACTTATTTACAATCATTTAAAAACTATTTAAAAGAAGTCTTAATTTTTACCTTATTTACAAAAGGTGCTGAAAATGTCCACCACTTTGTCCAATGCACAAGTGAGCACGACGTATTACATTGGATTGCACTGCGACTAATATGTCTCTGTCACTTTTAATTACATCGAATGCACTAATTATGCGGGTCTTTAGTTCGTCCACGTTTCGAATATTGTTGCCACTGTGTCCATACACTAAGTCTTTTACACGACCCCAAAGATAGAAATCGAGAGGCGTAAGATCGGGCGATCGAGGCGGCCATGCAATAGGACCACCACGGCCTATCCAGTGGTTAGGATAAGTAGCATCCAGGTAAGCACGGGCTTCTCGGTGATAGTGTGCAGGCGCTCCATCTTGCTGGAAGAAGTGGTCGCTTATTTCGGCAACAGAAACATCTTCCAGCATCTCTTGCACAGAATCGAGCAACCGCAGATATGTTTCGCCGTTAAGGCGTTCTAAGAAGACGGGTCCAAGTACCGTCTGCCCTATAATTCCAGCCCACACGTTCACTGAGAACCGGTGCTGAAAATGGTCAGGGACCACAGCTCGCGGGTTTTCGTATGACCACCAGTGAGCATTGTGGATATTGAATAAGCCCACTCTACTAAAAGTGGACTCGTCCGTCCATAAAATTTTGCGACCAGGTTCTTCCACCAACCACCTACAGAATCTTAGCCGCGGTTCGTAATCTGTGGGTATTAGTTCCTGTACTCTTAAAAAGTGGTACGGATGTTGACCTTCTTCATGCAGCACATTCCAGGCAGTAACGTGACTTATTCCTAAGTCCCGCGCTGCGTCACGTGTGCTCGCGTGTGGATTGTCGTTGAAATAGTCCAACACTCGTTCTTCAATGTCACCGGCGAGCCGTGGCCTACCAGCATCTGCTTGACGAGGACGAAACTGGCCATAGTCTAATAAGCGCTGGTAGGCCCCCAGGATGGTTTGGACAGCAGGCACTCGTCGATGGTCACCATAAAGTTCAAGGTATCGGTTACGTGCTGCGGATAAACTCTCACCGGTCATGACATAACACACTATCATATCTAAATACTCCCGATTAGAATAAGTAAACGGCATTGTTTATAAGAAACGGCGCGAGCGCGCGGATGTAGCGAGAAGACACACGACAGCACAACCTTACCGCGCGACAGATATCGGACGACTAAAGTGGGCGGGAAGGGTTGGTGGGAGCCGCGGGTAGGGGAAGCGAGCCGCGCAGTGCCACAGCGCCGAACCGTAAGCGCAGCCCTACGTACAGCGCACATAAAAATGTTTTACTAAATGGTTATTTTTATGTGTAAAAATAAAAAGGCTCGATTTTTTTTTTTTTTTTTTAATATATTTGTTTTTTGATACTGAGCAAGTACACGAAATTCTTAAAGTTAATTTTTTAACACCTTATATATAAAAATGATTTTTTACGTTCGTTAGTCTCGCTAATACTCAGAAACGGCTTGACTGATTTGATTTTTTTTCTCTTGTTCACCTCTTTACTAGAATAGTTTAAAAGAAAAAAAATATAGGAAATACCCAAAGGAAAAATTTTGACAGGACAACGTCTGACGGGTCAGCTAGGTAGGTAGGTAGAGTAGGTAGGTAAGTAGGGTAGGTAGGTAGATAGGGTAAGTACGTAGCTAGATAGGGTAGGTAGGTAGGTAGGTAGGGTAAGTAGGTTGGTAGAGTAGGTAGGTTGGTAGGTTAGGTAGGTATGTAGGGTAGGTAAGGTAGGTACTTAGGGTAGGTAGGTAGGTAGGGTAGGTAGGTAAGGCAGGTGGGTATGTGTTAGATACTTCGTGCTACCTATGCGAAGCCGGGCCGGGTAAAGCTAGTTTGAAATAAATGCTTTGAGTTTGAGTTGAGTTTGATATAAACCCACCGTTTTCTAAAAGAGCGGTGGCCACTACGTAACCGCCGCAGTGTCAGCTGCCATAAAAGTTATGGCAGCGGGTCTGACTTTACGGTGTCAAAAAACGCTCTCTAGGAAAATACACACATGAACTTTTGACGGCACGGTTGGCGCAGTGGTTAAGCGATTGACTGCTGCGCTGCGTATCGCGGGTTCGATCCCCGCACGGAGCAAATATTTGTATGACCTACAAGTAGTTGTTCCGGGTCTGGCTGTTTGTGTATGTGAGTTTATTAAATGTTTGTAAACGCACCCACAATACAGGAGAAATTCCTAGTGTGGGGCAACGTTTTTAAAAAAAAAAAAAAAAAGAAAAACTTCCGCAAATATTTAGAAAAATAAAAAATATTGTTTTAGATATAGACTTAGGGCTGACTTTTCAATAGTCGGATAATTTTTATCTGAAGAATAAAAATTACGGTTTGACATTTTTTTTATACAAAAGCTGTCCTACCGCCAGATACATTCCTCAGATAAAACTTACCTGACTATTGAAAAATCAGCCCTTATGTAAATTGTGTTGATGGTCGAGTGGCGACCGAGTTTTAATAAATTAAAATAATAATAGGTCTGATAAAAAAAGAATACGTTTCAGTGACGTAATTCGCCGGTAAATTGCGGACGCTATATGGCGGCCCCTGCTCTAACAGGAAACCGTAGCTTTAGTAAGAAAACCTTAACTGAACTCGGGTTAATGAACAAACGTTGTGACCAATTCTCGTTACATCTTTGTATGAGAAACAACCCTTGAAAAAAAATTCTAATCGCTATTTTTAACCACCTATATTTATTTTAAGCCCCAGTCTCACAATACCGACATCCAATACACAGCTAACTTTGAACAAAGACAACTTTTTATTTTTTTCCTCCAGCACAGACGAAACCCTTTCTCCGTTTTTATTTTATTTATAATCTAAGAGGGAACTAACGAATTGTACACACTGGGAGCGAACAACGGATAGTCTTTTTATTTTTTTTCAGTTCACAATTAGTGTGTAACTGGTTTTGTTATTTTTGTTGGA
The DNA here is from genome assembly GCA_917490735.1 of Dryobotodes eremita. Classification (NCBI taxonomy): domain Eukaryota; kingdom Metazoa; phylum Arthropoda; class Insecta; order Lepidoptera; family Noctuidae; genus Dryobotodes; species Dryobotodes eremita. Next base: position 2,387,947 of record OU823264.1, read on the forward strand.
TTTAACTTACGAAGCGTTATTGGTATAAAGCTAAACACGCGGAAATAACTAGCGGGAAAAACCTTGATATAATTTCTAATAACTTCCTGCAAAAAAAAACCATATTTTTAGCATTGGTTATGATGATTTTCTTAGTCTGGGAACGTTATGTGTGGCAACATTGATAAAAACGTCAATAACTTTAGTTTTTGGTGCGCGTGTGTTTGATCTTAAGGCTCCTACAAACAGGCGCGACACGCGACGCGACACAACGAAAAGAAAGAAAGAAAGAAACTACGTTTATTTGCGGTAAACATGCAAAGAAAAACACACAAATACAATAAAGAACGAGTTGAGGGAAAATATGTGTCACATTCACGCAAAACGGCCATCGCTCAGCATAATGCTACGACCCTATGGGAGACAGAGCCCCAGCGCTGGTTTTCAGCGACAGCCGGCGTTGACGTGATGACGTGACCCAGTTCAGCATACGAAAATTTTAAATAAACAAAAAAATAGGAAATAAAATAAATACACTATACCATCGCTTGTCGCGCGATAGGCGATGCCTTTCTGTCGCGTCGCGTGTCGCGCCTGTTTGTAGGAGCCTTTAGTGTAATAAACTGAATTTTGATGCTATTAGTAAAATATTATATATATTATAAATTAGCAAAATATATTTATAGTTACTATAAATATATTTTGCTAAATAAATCAAGGTAAGAACTTGCATTATTATTACACTAGCTTTTGCCCGCGGCTTCGCTCGCGTTAATTTAGAATTTGACAATCAATTCGGTTTGCTCGGGGAATTATAAAGACCGGTCTATCGACACTCTAGACTCACAAAATGTATTAGGTACTTAAATAAAAAATAAAAAATCTCTTAACCCCCTCACTAAAGTTTCTATAATAATATAATTCAATCATGATTTGAAAGACATGTAGCGTCATCTATTATCATAAGAACGTTATTGTTGTTGATCCTCGGGAACAAAGGTACCCTATGTCCGTTTCTATACCCCTGACAACGTTTATGAAAAATTTCAGGATGATCGGTTCAGTGGTTTAAGCGAGAAAAGGTAACAAACAAACAAACAAACTTATTTTTGCATTTATAATATTAAGTTAGGAGTTAGGATAGTTAGGAAGTTAGGATAGTTAGGATTAAAACACATCACGCTTGTATTTACGGAAGGGTTAAGTAGAGGTTTGTCTAAAGTGCTGTACAGTTACATTTCGCTGGTCATATTTAGGGGTTCCATGTAGGGGCAAGCCTATTCTTAAGGTAATCGTGTGAATGGTCTAAGGATCATACCTATGTTCATAATACTTGAGATCTTGACCGCAATAAAATTCCACTATTTTTCCTTCTAACATTTAATTACAGCGCCAGAATACCCACAAACTAATATAAAACCTATCTCATTGTGTCCTCAGCCGAGGCCACGTTCCGATGCTTTTTATTTCTGTCGATTGAAATTTATTTGACGCATCTCTATCTCGACAGTCGACATTAACGCCAAGTTTTATCGACAACGACTTATCGACGCGCCCGCTCTAATGCTGACGTAATTATGGCGTTTAATGTTTTTTTTTTACTTGAGTTTTCTTGTTTTATGTTTTTGTAATTGGCATTTGGATTTTTTGTAGTTATCAGTGAATTTTAAAATAGATGACGATTCTTTAAGTTATGAAGATAATTACCTACCTATATGGTTTTTATTTAACTTTTGATCAGTAAATCTGCAGTAAAATATATTGGCGAAAGTAGTGATTCACTGACAATAATCTAACAAAATTGTGTCATATTCGTAATTGAGTTGATTACAGTCCTATATGTAAATGCAGGGAAAACGATTGCTAGCAAATCGACTACCAACTTAAATTATCCGTATGTTCAAATCACAAATGTCATTCTTTGACAGCTGTTTGAAGTGGCTATAACACGGGTAACTAACGTAATGTGTCAATCTGCATAACAATTAATTCCGCTAACTAAAAATAATAATTTTAGTTTAAATATTTCTTTGCCATGTCATCGTGTCAGTGAGTAAAGGCCTTTATTATAAAGTCAAAACTGACAGCTATTATTTCGGTGAAAGGTAATTTGGCGACGTCCTGACGTCTTGAGAGTTTTTGTCATCACCAAAGTATTAATAAGCATTGTTTTAAGGAGGTAGCGCCAGGTTGCCCGCGAAATTAAAATTTTCTTACGTTTTTTGCAATTTGTAGGTCAGTGTCAGGTTGTATGTTGAACAAAATATGATTCGCAACCGTAACGAGTATGTATTTACAGAATTATAATCATTAAAATCATCAATACAACCCTAGAAATTCATATTTAATCCTATTGAATGACAATTTCATAAAATATCAACCAATTGGATTATTTATAATTTGATACGGTCGCGAATTATATTTTGTTCAACATACAACCTGACACTGACTTTTAAATTGCAAAAAAAACGTAAGAAAATTCGAATATCACGGACAACCTGGCGATTCCTGTTAAATTGAAGAAAAAAAAAACACTCTTTTTACAAATTACAAAATATAATATTGACGTCAAAAAGAAACACTTCAAAATAACTTTAGTTTCGGAAGTCTGTGTCGACTTGCGAACCTTTTTCTCAAGTCGAATAAAAAGGTTTCATATGATTGGGAAGACATTTTTTATGTGGTAGGTTAGTAAACTGTGAAGAGTGTCGAACTGTCATTGCAAAGTTTAGATCAAAATTGAATATGCTTTTGCAGGTGTTCACAACCTTTTTACTTAACCTGCGCAATGCTGTTTGAATGCTTAAATAAGGAAGCTTTTTAGTTATTTCATATGGAGGATCATATATGTTTAATTACTTTAGTAAGTATGTTTGTAATCAAATTAAATGCACACACTTCAAAATAGGAAATTATAAAATGTTTTACAAGCAAGATATTCATAGTATTATAGAGGTATCAGGAACAGGGTGTAACGCTCACTCATAGTCTATTGAAAAGGGAGGATCCTCCGACCAGACGGGTCTTGTGTCTGGTGGGCAACTGCCCGACGGTTGATGTCGGGATGTTGTATATATGCTAGTTGCGCAGTAAACTCTGATTGCGCGATGCAGGATTTTGCGTGACGTCAGTCTGACGCGTAGCTAGCATGTGGCGTTGTAGATGCCGCTACAGTATTAGAAAATAAGTACCTGCTAATCAGACGCAGAATTTCTATTTCGCAAAATATCCTCTTTGTTAAACTTTCACTATGCAGAATGTAGTCTGGTCAATTTTCATAAGGTGCACTCCGCAAAATGACCACTTTAAGATATACCTATTTCTTTTCCAAAACTTCTCTTTTTACCGGACTACTCCATAAGGTGGATAAAGTTCTATCCGTTCTGTTCTGTTCTGTTGTTGTGTTGTGTGTGTTGTGTATCTGTTGTTGTTGTTGTTCTATGTGTTTCATTTTACATTTTGTTTTTATTTTATTATTTTATTTTTATGAGTGTGTTTAGTTTAGTATCTGATAATCCTGTGCGAGTCTCAATAAATACTTTTTCTTTCTTTCTTTCTTTCTTTTTTTTCTACGTTTAATGGAATAGAATAGAATGCTTTTTATTATTTACACCATACTAGATTACAAATATGTAGTGTATACATTTTACTTAGGGTGACACATTGGGCGGTCTTGTCGCTAAAAGCGATTTTTAAAGACAACCTTTGGATAGATTTAAAGGGAGAAGGAGGGACAAAACTGCAGCTAAATACCGGATAGATAACATAGTTAATACATACTAATTCGTTTTTAATCTATTTTAAAACCGTCATAACATTTATTAACCATACTAACAAAACAGCTGATACACGAAAAACAAAACACAAACATTATATTCCCTTTTAATATGTTAGCATTTCAAAACAGACAGAATTAACAGAATTTTTCCTAAATAACTTCGCAACGTTTTGATTTTGCAGGGCCGGCAGTCTCGACATTAGATAGTGACAAAAATCTGTCGCTAAGTCGTATAGATGTCAAATTCCTTTAATAGATTTTCCATCTTATGCTTTGGAAATAAAGTTGAAAATCTATTAAAGGAATTTGACAACGTTACGATTTAGCGACAGATTCTTGTCGCTATCTAATATCGCGACTGCAAGCCCAGACCTTCCCTAATTAATTTTACTTGATGAGGAAGCGACCCGTTTTGCCATTTTGTTTCATGGTATAGAAATTATGTAACGTGTGTACTTTAGCACAGTTCTGGGAGAGTTTTGTCATAATCTGTGTTGTTTTAATTTTAAGGGAAAAGCAGTAGGGTAATTGCGTCACACACTTGCAATGGCAATGCCTTTCATTTTGACAGTTCAACAACATACATTGTGTTATTTACGTTGTTGAGTAGACGAATTTTTCAAACATACGAACCAATTGATTAGGGATTTCACACAAATTCCTTGGGATTGTTATTGACAGTGTGTTACGCAATTGGGGTGCTAAATTCCGAGTGACATGCGTAGAAGAAATTCAAAGTTTTAGAGACTCAACGCCGATCAACCAGTATAAGTTAAAAGATTATAATTAGGAGTAGTTAAGTTCTATCAGATACGATTACTGTTATTTGATGTTACCGAGAAAGAGGATTATGACAACAGATAGAAATTGTGGAACTTTGCAGTCATGAAAATAGCGATCGATTAAGTATAAAATGTTAACGCCAAATTCATCGATTACTTCACAGACCAACACTTAGGGGCGTGTAAGACTTTCAAAAGCTATAACTCACGAATTCAGGAGCTTTTCACTGAAAAACTCTCCGAATGTCGTCCCTCAAGTTTGAGTGACAATCGAATTATTAGTTATTACGGAGAATCACTTCTATTTTTTGTGAATAGTGTTGATAAGGGCAGAAATCTTTTCAATAGACCTAATATTCGTGAAATAAAATATTTCTATGTAGGTTGATACTTTATTATAAGTTACTAACATTCACATTCGCCCACCTTTTTTATCATATGTTAATCCTCATGGAAACAAACTAACATTAACATTCGTTCACCTGCAAACACAGGCTTCTAAATAAATTCTACTTTAGCTAAATGATCAGCGCGGTATGCTTGGAAACCAGATTGCTGATCACAGTTAATTAGAGGACTCTGCTGTCATTCTTTTGTTAAAATAATATGTTAGGTATGCTATTACGATATTTAGTTTGCATTCTACATCAGCGAAGAAACCAGCATGTCCTAGAACCAAAAAGACATGTGATGTTTGACAATCCGCACTGAGCCCGCGTGGTGGATTACAGCCTACTCCCTCTCACAGGGAGGAGGTCTGTGTCCCAGTTGTGGGAACGTTATAATGCGGATCTAGTTTTCGTCGGAATTAAAACTAAATATCGAAATTGAATAAGTCATAGATTTCTGCCATATTTCGTCCAGTTTTTCAGTTGATATTTCGTCTTCCAATTTCTGCAATCTAAAGGGAAACCTGATTTAGGTATGTTGAAAATGACCTGGGGTCACGCGGGGTTAAAGTTAGAAACGCGCGAATGGACGTATCGGGGGTCAAAAATCGCGCGGCATGGACGTTAATGCGATAACAACTCGGATTTTGATGTGGTTTTCAACATCATTTAGCTATTTAATACCGGAAGGTTTATGAGTATAATACATTTACATATTTAACATACTTTCTTAAGAAATCTTCATGTTTTGTCAAGTCGTAAAAACCGTGCGCAGCAGCGGCGGGCCGCACGTATAATTCGCGCAATGTATTCAAAATGGCCGCCAGATAAAACTATGATGATAAGTCAATACAAAAACAGTTTATCCAGGTTTCTGAGCGGGTTTCATATAGTCTGCCGTGGATGAAACCTCTTCGAGTGGATACTCGTATAATCTTCGGGTAGGAATTGTTTGTTTAGTATTGCATTGATCTTTGCTATTTATATGACTACGCTTCCATGGTCAATAGGGAAGGATTGTTATATTTTAAAACTGGTTGATAAGATTACGAGTACATTATCGTGGAAGTGGGATAGTGGCGTTGAAAAAGAGTGTGCATAGTGCAGTGTTCTTTGTTCGGATAGTGAAGCTCAGTTTCAGCATAGTTATAAAAGAAATAAATACTTGAAAAATCGAAGAGTATGCTTAGATGGTTTGGTCATGTTGAGAGGTTGAATGAAAGGCGACTAACAAAAGGTATTTACAAGGCTTGGTCGGCACGGTTGGCGCCGTGGTTAAGCGATTGACTGCTGCGCTGCGTGTCGCGGGTTCGATTCCCGCACGAAACAAATATTTGTATGACCTACAAGTAGTTGTTCCGGGTCTGGCTGTTTGTGTATATGAGTTTAAATGTTTGTAAACGCACCCACAATACAGGAGAAATTGCTTGTGTGGGGCAACGTTTTTTTTTAAAAAGACAAAGAAAGGAAAGGCAGATGTGAGTGGAAACACCGGGAGGGGAAACCCTAGGAGGATATAAATATAGTGACCTTATTAGTGATGTTCTTCAGAAAGGTCAGGTACGTAGCACTCGCCGCCGGCATGCGTGTATGACCAGATATATGAACGTTCTGCATCGTTCTCACATGCATAATTTCAACATGAATGATGTAACCAATAATTTGTAACCATATTTTGATTTAAAAGAGTGTCCATGGAGTTTCTTGCCCGTTATTCTCCATAGGTACCTACTACGCTTTGGAATGGGCAACTAGCTTCATCTTTCTGACTGACTGACCCCTTGATAATTCAAAAGTGCCTGTAATTGGTTTATTTGAAATAAATGCTTTGAGTTTGAGTTTGAACGTAAACGAGGCAAAAGGACTATATAAGGATCGTAGCAGGTGACGTTCTGTAGTTTCTGCCTACCGCCATGGGAAGAAGGCGTGAGTTTATGTATGTGTATGTAAGAAAATACTTTGTATGGAAATGAATTTGGACGTATCATAGACCCGAAGCTATAGGGTAATACTACGATTTTGGACTCATTTCGATGGTATGATTATGAGATGGAGTTGTACCTATCCGGTACAATCCAGACGGGTTGAAATGTAAGCAATATCAATGAAAGTGCATTGGCAATATAATAATAGATACCTACAATTTAAATCGGTTCGTATTGGGAGTTTATCATAGTTTAGATTTTTAAGGTTATCGGTTTGACCAAGCTCATCAAATATCATTTTATTTTGTTACCTATCTACTAATATCGACAAATTAATAATTTAAATGATCCCTCGTACTTCAAAGACTTAAAATTAAAATTATGCCGACGCACCCTTATGTTTCATCAAACCCATCTGTCGATCACCCTCTATTTCCTACCCCCAACTACTTGTAAATCAACTTACGCCCCAAATCAAATAAAGGCTCTGCCCAAATAAATAAGATCCCACACGTAACTTCAAGTGATACTCGACCAGACTTGTGTTTACTTGAGCACGATATTTTCATTCTTGTGAAGGGGCACGTCTACAGTGAGTACTGCCCCTTATTTTAGATTAACATAATGAAAGATGGGAATTGTTGATAGATTTTAGAGGAAATACGTTTTATTTTTGGGTTCCACGGGAATGTCATCTTTATGAACATTTTATAACGATAAAGGTGAGATCAAAAGGACATTTTAAGAGGAAGCTTTCAAAGGAGAATGGTGTATTAAATGTCCAGCGACAACGCTTGGACAGGTTACTGTTCAGTTTTTTTGGAGAAACTAGAATTAACTAGATAAGTCCTGATTTATTCTAAGCTGAGAAGATGGCTATAATAGTACAAAAAATTCTTGACCCTTGCAGAACTACTCCAACTCAGTCTATCCTCTGCTGTACAAAGTCCTCTCCCAAGCTGCGTCACATCACCCGGTTCTCTGCCATCCGCATCCAGTCTGTCTCAACCACCTTTTCAAGGACGTCGGTCCATCTAGCTGGGAACTAAGAAGATGTTAACCTGTCCTGGGGCTTATGTAATAAAACCAGCGAGCAATTTAAAAAAAATCATATGTTTTCTGCTTTATCAGCATCTGTCGTGAAAATTTTACACCTTTGTGATTTCTTGACAAAGATGACACATTGTCAGTTACGTTAAATACAGCCTAGGATGGAGAATTAGAATGGAGTACTACAAAGTGAATGGTCATCGTTCACAAACCCACCCACTGTACCTACGTGTATAAAAGTCTTAATTTTACTGACGTCACCACACAACTGACATAAAACTACCCACTACGAAAGGGTTTTCATACCATTACTATTTAGCCCGTCCACTATCAAGTATTAAAGGGTACCTTTTATTTGGCGACACCTCCGCTCCTGCTGACGTCCCAAGCCGTGTCATAAACTACAATGTTCTACGTCTGGTCAACGCATCGAATCCCCTGTCGACACTTAAAACTGGCTGATGGTAGCTCGTAACTGACTGCTATCAACAGATCAAATGTATTAGTGGGGTGAATGGTACAAGTGTAAAGGGATTTGCGGTTTTATTGACATCTTTTGCTTCTTGGCCGTGTCGATAAGGCGTGCTCAATCTTTGTTCACTTTTAAAATTCTGGTTAAAAAACACTTCCTCTCTCCTTAAAAATCATCATTACATTTAGTTTCCTTGCGCTTGTTTCATGTTTATTATTGTGTATATTATAAGTAGATAAGTATATGTTTTATGTATGTAGTTATTGTATATGTAAATGGTACACCACTGACTACCTGCATTATTGTCTCTCCTCTCCCTTTAATCCATCCAAAGGTTGTCTGTAAAACCGCCCATTGTGTCACCCTGTGTTAAATTTCTACATTTATATCTGTAATTTTTATGTTGTACATAATAAAGAGTACTCTGTTCTATTCGATTCTTTCGTTTGATTCGCTTGGATAGAGAGCTAAATATTTCATGGTGGCATTTTACCTGGCTATGTTTTTCTGAACCAAACTTCCACAGCTCCCGTAAGTTGGATGCTCCATCTAACGCGGGCTGTGAAGGCTTGGGTCACGAAGAAATTACATTATCTGATCCCTCTAGTCACAGCCCGCGTTCATGAAAGATTAACCAAAAACCTGTTATACACTTATGATAAAAAATACTATTTATGTCTACTACTCATGCGCCGTTTATCAGCTATGCAATTTGATTAAAGAACGACAGAGCAAGACATAATATTGTAACAGTGAGGCTGATTTCCTCAAAGTAACTGTTAAAAAATATTTCAAATTGCCACGAAGTTAGTTTATCTAAGCATAAGGGACTCTAAAAATTATGAAACTGAATATATGTTTATAATAAATGTTTGTGGTTCTAAACTCTAAACAAATTCATTTGATAACAAACACCAGTTCTAACTAATTATATTAAAACAAAAATATATCACAATCGCCCGCTACCTTTCCTCAATCACACCACACCGTAACTCACCGATTCTAAATTCGACGCGTACTTCGCAATATCGTAAAGCATCTCATCGATCGTGTGGGATTAGCATAATGCTAACGTAACGCAATTTCAATAACACCCAAACGGTATTGTTAAATATACGACGGTTTAAATTCGGACATGTTGATTTAATATTAAGAGGGGATTGTGAGAACTATGCGGTACTTTCAGAGTAGGGCGGGTGGAAATAAATTTTGCAATACAATGTAAATCATAAGAATATAGTTGATCTCAAAATAGATTTCGAACTCAAGTCAAGTAAAGGCCACCTCCAAAGTGAGCCAGTCTTCTCTGGATTTTGCTGAAATCATCCAATTTGGACCCGCTGTGCATTTTATTTCGTCCTCCCATCTATATCCGGTCCTCCTTTCCTTCTTTTGCCTATTGGCCCTTTCCACGCTGTCACACTTTTTGTCCATCGTTGGTTTTGGAGACGAGCTACGTGCCCAGCCCACTTACATTCAATGCAAAAGCTTGTATCAGACCGTCTGTTGCTTTTGTGATATTTCGTATTTTTTTTAATATTTAGCATACTGTGCTCTATTCCGCGTTGGCACGTCGTAATTTTATTTCATATATCTTTATTGAACTTCCAGGTCTGGCAGGCGTAGGTCAAGCATGGTATAAGGCAGAAGTTCATAACCTTTGTCTTCAGGTTGATCGGCGTGTTATTCTTAAATATTTCCTTTAAGCTCCAGTATTAATTTATTCCATGTTATCTGTGCCCATGATTCCATGTTATCTGTGTATGGATTATGATAACGTAATTAAGACTTTTCTGTTCTATGCTCATAATTATAGATCTGCACCCTAATTGCGCAACACACGTTCAATCACAGTCCGAGAGTTTTGAAGGTTATTGCTAATCCATTGCTTCATAGGTTTGAAAAAAAAACGTCTGCTAAGTAACGTAAATAACGCAATGAATGTGGGTGAACTGTCAAAATTAAATCCATTGCGATCAATTATCATTATAGTGTGTTACGCAATTAATTCGCTGTTTTGGTTTAGAGTACTGAGTTTCATTTATTTGAGATAATTTATGTTTTTTATATGCACGTGCTTCTTTCTGTGACAAATAAACCAAGTTTTTTCTTTTAATGATTTTGGTAATAAAGTGTAAACCTCTAGGTATGTTGCAAATAAAGTTAAGTTTGTACATATTATAATCAGTTTAATACCAATATTACACTCTGATAACACAAATTTTAAATACCACCAAATACGTTTGAACTCTGCGACTGTTCAAAACTCCACTGCCATGTTCTCAAGTGAGACTGTACACATAGGCTACCGTTTGACAGCTAGTTGCTGTCAACCGGCAAAAGTCAGTTTAACAACTAATAATCAATGTAATTTCACTTGGGCACATGGTTACAACATTACAAAATAAAATATTATTTTAATTTTAATTTAATTTAATATCTGAATTGTTTTTGTCTTTTTATTCCGGATGCTTTTAACGTTCTGCATCGTTCTCACATGCATATTTTCAACATGCATGATGTAACCAATATTGTGTAACCATATTTTGATTTAAAAGAGTGTCCATGGAGTTTCTTGCCCGTTCTTCTCCATAGGTACCTACTACGCTTTGGAATGGGTAACTAGCTTCATCTTTCTGACTGACTGACCCCTTGACAATTCAAAAGTGCCTGTAGTTGGTTTATTTGAAATAAATGCTGTGAGTTTTGAGTTATGAAAACTGAAAGTACATGATTATAAAAATAAATAATATTTAGAACAATACTTTACATAATTGAATAAAATAATGACAATAGCTAACAAAAGTAAATATTATCTTCTGCAATACGTTTTTGAAGAGATCATTGTGATCCTCGGTTCAACAACAGTCATTTAGATGTTCATTATTAAGTCTCGTTGATATCGTTGAAAGTAATTCAGACCACAAAATGTCCAATCAATCAACTCCCTCGCAATATAGTTGAAAACAGTCCTAGTTTGGGAAGGATAGAAAAAAAAAATAAAGAGAAATGTTTGTTTGGCGACACCTCAATGTAATAAGTTGGTCTCGCCATTAGAAGATAGAAAGATAGATAGAAAATGTCGACTCGATCCATCTGCCTTATTATAAAAGTGATTCCGATATCCTATTTACAGAATAAAAAAATCGTTTAACTTCATTTCAATGCCTCAATAATATTGCACGTTAAATTTTCAAGTCTCGGGTCTGGGCTTAGCGTTGAAAATCCAACAGAGCGTTTTTGTTAAGGTATTACATGTAAGTGTCGCCTAGTGTTAGTGAAAACGGGCAAAAGACTTAATATTTTACCCGCTAGCTGTCGAAACATCCAAGCCACGCGATATTTATGCACGCGATATCACTTACATATGATGAAACTGAAAAACTGTTTCATGTCCCTGCATAAATACTCCGTAAGTTTCAAGTATTTATGTATTGTTAACGCCACACACATTCATGGACACATCCCATACATAGACACATCCCACACATATACACACCCCACACACATATTCACCCTCATCCCCTCAATAACATCCACTTCCACGCACACACACACACCCAAACACACCCACAACCCCACTCACACACACAACACAACACACAATCATACTTAAATTATTTTCTTGTTCTTAAATTATTCCCTATTAGTGTTATTTACTTACCTCAACATTTTCCTATTGAATGGTAAATTTATTAACTTTAAATTATTTATCAAAAAAAAAACTTACCTGGTTTATTTTATACTTAGAATGCTCCTTATCTTGTTAAATATTAAAACGGGAATTTAATTTCTTAAATTAAGTATAAAACTATATTTAGTTTTTTAATATTATGTAAATGCAAATAAGGGTGGGCGCTGATACCTATATGACAAGATATTAAGTTATCTTAGCTTAGGTATTAGTTGCAACTCTAACTTGTAAGATAATGCCTGACCTTTCGGCCTATTTTACTAAACTTGTTTCTTTCTGTTAATTTTGAAGGTGCCGATAAACATTTTTATTATTATTATTTGAGCCGCGATACGTCCAGCTGCGCGTTTCGAACTTTGACCCCGCGTGCGCCCCGGTCACTTCCAACATAAAGCGTAATAACTAGAAAACTACTGCAGCTATACCTTAATAAAAATACGTGTGTATAGCTGAAACTATATAAAATCAATAGGTGTGAAAACTAAATTATGACTTCCTAGTCAAAATTGCTGTAAAAAGAATGTTAATCTTGAGAATATGTGTTGAATTTCCGTAAAATAATTGTTCTAACTGAATTTTTGTACAACATTTTGTAGTTTGTGTCAATAAAACCTATTTATAATTAAACTAGGCTATATAATTTTTTTTTGATCCCCATATGTCCATAGTTGGTATGTTCAGAGTTGCACGATAAACCAAAACAAACAGACCCTTATCTTGGGATTTACCGTAAACGTCCCGGGCAGCCATGGCAGCCGACAAAAAATTCATAAAACGTTTAATCCTATCTATTTTGTAGTATTTTAAAGTTAAGAGTGTGTTTAAATACTAATAACCATTAGTATAGTTAGTCGTTTCCCCGGAATGTTACCACGTTATAAATATTATATTTATATACTTTTCGAACTAGGTTATAGTTTTTTTTTTCATATTTTAATGTTTATTTTGAATTTTCGTATGCTGCACTGGTTGACGTCATCACGTCAGCGCCGGCTATCGCTGAAAACCAGCGCTGGGGCTCTGTCTCGCATGGGGTCGTAGCATTATGCTGAGCGATTGCCGTTTTGCGTGAATGTGACGCATATTTTTCCCCAACTCGTTATTTTTTGTATTTGTGTGTTTTTTCTTTGCGTCATGTTTACCGCAAATAAATGTATTTTATTTCTTCTTTCTTTCTTTGTATAATAGAATAATTTGTAAAACATACCTAATTAAGACGAAAACGCCGACGCGCACCGTGCCGCAATTGCCGCAATGGCCACATTTTTTCACAACGATTTTATCGTAATAAATCTTATTCTAAACCTATGACACACATATATATTCGTAAAACTTAATTAATGAGGATTTTTATGACATATAACACTATACACTGCAAAATCCACAAGACCAGCAAATTAGGTATCCAATATTCTAAAAGAGACTATGTTATTCGCAGTATACGATCCAATTTCTAAACTAAACACTTGCGTTCTCAGTTATGCATAAAAATTACATTTTGTGGTATCTCTTCTATGTTATTATTTACATAAATAATGGGTACTATATTTTTGTTTGACCCACGTATTTTTCAAATATAACCACGCTAGTATTATATGCAAAATATGTCTGCCGCTTTGGTCCCATTTCACGACACACACACTACCAAACAAAAAAAAAGAAAAGTAAATACTTTTATTTGTGGTAAACATGACGCAAAGAAAGAACGAAAACAAAAACAAGAACAAATTGGGGGAAATTATTCTTCTCATCCACGCAAAACGGCCATCGCTCAGCATAATGCTGCGATCCTATGACACAGAGCCCCAGCGCTCGTTATCAGCGGCGGCCGGTGGTGACATGATGACGTCAACCGTACAACATACAATGAGTAATAAATAACAAAATAAGAAATCAAATATAATACAACAGACAACAGATTTTGATAAAACCAGGTAATGCTAGTTTGCTGACGGTACCTAATTCTTATTAAGGAAAATTTAAAACTTCATACAAAATCGAGTGCAGAGAATCAGCACTTAACGGACGTCAAAATTACATAAGACAGTCCCCCAAAACGCCCGCCTTTCACCTACGCGGTCTGAGCCACTGAATATAGCTTTATTTAACCTAAAAGTGATCCCTAAAACATTCTTTAGGCTTAAAATTTTTGGCATAGTTGTTTGGGCGGTAAAATAGCCAGTCTAAAAGGTAAAGTCCTATGACCAGACTATGACTATGAATAAGGTAAATGTCATTGGCACAAGCTTGATCAGCTTGTGCCTATTAGTATTTTATCAAAACCAATCAAGTCAATAGGCAATTTCAAAGATTTCCATCAATATTTTTTAAACTGTATGGCCCTCTCATTTACCTCATTTAAATCCCCAAGATATAGTGATCCTTAATTTATTCAGTATAGGACTTTGCGTATGTAAAATGAGACGCACCTACAAAGCCCTTTCATAAGTAGCTCTCATGCTATTTATTAGCTTTCCTGTTGACAATATTATAATCAAATTTTCAATTAAAGCCAACTCCTCATCAAATATACTCCTCTTTAGGAACTCCATTAGTTCAGCAAACGCATCGATTACAAAATTACAACACGTATCGAAAACCGCGTAATACCAGTCGAAACCAAATTAATTTAGATAAAACCAGTTTAAAGCGGTTATATTGGATAACACAAAACCTAGTTTGGACCACAATGTTGGACAAATATTGTTTTTGTCGTGTTTAATTCTGGTTTTACTATTGCTATACTATATTAATTGCCTTTTCAATGAAAACTCTTGTTGGTGTATAGTTTTAGCTATAAAGTAGGCGTGAAAATATGTTCGTTCGAAAAAATTATGTATAGTATTTTTATGCCACGAAGCGACGCGCGCTTTACTTGTGTTTACCAAGTGTACAATCACGCTGTGAATGTTTGTGTAAGCGCAGGAGCTCTCGGTACCGTCCGAAACAATGGCGAAGTCGGAAGTGTGTATGTGTGTGTGCGTGTGCGTGTGTTATGTGCTACTCGTCTTCACGCATACATACGCAGCGTGTTTGTACACTTGTTTACCACAAGTAAAGTGCGCGTCGTTTCATGATGTAAATATACTGTAAATAAAAAAGTAACCCGAACGGAAGACCCAAGATTAAATTGACAAATTTATTATATGTTTCAGCATGATTGTTTCAGCATGACAATCATGACGTGGCTGGCACGTGTAAGGTTCTGGGTTCAATGACAAGGTTCAATCAACTCAGTCTATCGCAGTCCACTGTTGGACGTAGGCCTCTCCCAGGTTGCGCCACAACCCCCTGTGCTCTGCCTTCCGCGTCCAGTCTGTCCCAGAGCCACCTTATTAACTTCGTCAGTCTATCTAGCTTCCCTTACTACGCTTACCAACACAAAGTCTCCACTCCAGGACTCATCTGCTCCACCGGCCATAAACAAAACGAATAAAAAAGATATAAAATCTATTATTGGGTGTTTTGTTTAAAACTTTGATTGTTCACATGCAATCAAATTCCACTCCTACCGCGAATCTAAAACAGTACTCATTGACGCAAAACACAACAAAGTAACACAACCACAGTCTTTTACATTAACATGCAAACGTTTCTGAGTTTACAACTTAACATACAAACACACGGGTTATAAAACTTTGATAGCGCATGACGGATGATCGCAGAGAATTAACGAATCGTAAAATTTACGACTTTGTGCCTTTGAGTAGATTAAGTCCTGTTTGACCAGCTCCCTGCAGACCTATCAGGGCTTAGGCAATTATTTTGGTTCGTTAATGTACTTTGTTTCAGCTGTTTCTTAGGTAATTACAAGAATCCTCTAGAAACCAGTTTTAGGCAACCTTTAGACAGCAGGCCAAATTGTTCATTAAGCTTTTTCTAAGATACATCCTGCATTTCAGCAGTCTATGAACTAGTTTGGAACAGCATTAGGCTCCTAAGCTAGATTTTACAAAATAAACTTAGTTCAGTCCCAAGATTTAATTATAAGGCTTTTCGAAACCTAGGATAGTGGGGATTTTAATGAAATGTATAAATATTCATGATCTACTTAACTTTTGCTAACAATCTTGTCGTACTGAGGCTAAGTCAATTTTCGTCAAGTCTTGGCCCCCCTAAAACCCAAATATACACATTGAAATTATTTTTCACAAATAGTTGCAAGAGAATCAAATAATGCAAGCGGGAAGTCTTAGAATTACAAAACGTAATTTCAATTTCGAAAAATATCCCAGACAGCAGGAAATTCAATTGCATTTTGCTAACTTCACAAAATCTGCACCTGTATTTTTCAAAATTTATCGTTCCCAGATATTAGTAACTTTGATCAGCAGTATTTTAGCCGAAAGACCAAAGGTACCAATTATTACAAGTATTCGTCGAACACTTTGTTTGCACTAATAGCGTAAAAATTGAAATTTGTCACGATTTTCGAACGGTAGTCAAGGCAGAAACCATGCTAAAAGATCTTAGAAGTCAAACTTTGATGTTTAAAACGGTTCGATTTATGACTGTCTTACAAGTAAACTAGATAAACACGTGGGATATACCCGACTTGTGTAAATGAGAAAGACTTTTAACCAACTACAATATGATGGATGCAAAATATTCAGCGTCTATTAATTGGATTTCTTATTATTTTTTAAATTTTTTTTTTGTTTGTTTGAGTTTTTTCGAGAATTCTACAATACTAACATTGTTTTTAAGACCTTTGTTACTCGTAATATCATTATGTGGACAATTTTTAATTATGTCTGAAATAAATGTTCTTTATTTTATTAATTTATTTTAAATTTTATAAATTAAAGTCGTTTTTCTTGTATGTCTGTGTTATTTCATTGTTCTTGTTAGTTTTCACCATAATTTAGAGAATTTATTCCGGAATGGTTACGTGTATAATACTGTTGATAACGGATGACGAGGTGACATCACGCGATCAGCTGTCAACCGATAAGAGATTATAAAAGGAGACGCGCGGTGCGGTAACGGTCTCTCTTTTTGCTTGGACGGTACTCGAAACGGACGTGCTACCTGACCATTATCGTGTGCTTGATTATTTTGAGGTTATGTTATTGGTCACGTACTGATTATTCATGTTGGCTTGTGTAATTTCTATTTGATTAATATTTGCAGTGTTTCTTTTGATATTTTTATCTGTTTTGTAAAGTGTAATTTTGAGGAATGAAAGATTGTTTATTTTTTTAACTTATTTCACTTCTGATTCCTTACAATACATTAATATTAAACTTACAGTTATTAGAGAAATCTCGGATGTTTGGCAAGTCGTAAAGACCGTGCAAAGCAAAGGCGGGTAGCTAGTAATAAGCGGGTAATAAATAAACCAAAGTGTTTTGATGTCTATCATTATACGACAATCATTAATTAAATAGCAGTTACTTACTACAACAAAAATAGAAGACTACAAAAAAATAGAAGTCAAGACTTTAAAAATGATGTAAGCTCATTCTGCAAAGACTTGACAAAACCTCTTTTATTTTAACCACACGCTAAACATGCAGTGCTCTGTGGTTTCTGTATTTAGTTAGCGAGGTACTCGACTGACATTACCTTTTGAAAACTTTCTGTGTAACATGATTAGCATCCTGATCCTCTGCAGTTTCATACACTTTTGAAACGCTGTGTTTCTCTTGAAAAATAAATGACAGTGTTTTAATTGCTTTTATAATTGTTGCTACATCGTTTATTCAACGAAATGTGTTGGTTTTATAAAGAGAGGAGGGTTACAAAAGCATTTTAATTGTTTGAATAAGAAAGAAAGAAACAATAAAGAAAATTCATTTATTTAGCACAGACTGAAAGGCACACAACAAATTCTGCAAAAAAATAATAATTGAGCAAAAAAGTTAGAATATGTATACAACCATTGATCGGTCATGATCAGCCTCAAATAGTTTTTGATTAATTTAAAGAGATTATGAAGCCCTTTTTTCGTTTCGTTCTACATCTCCCTCTTTCTACTAATTTGCCTGTATTTTTGTGTAAATCACGTCACATTTTCTTTTTTCAGGAAGGTTTTCCAGTCTAGCACCGACACAATTAAAATAATTTCATGAATTGCTTTAAAAGCTAAAATTATCATTACTAATTTATGTTAAAACTCTTTAAGTTTTCCCTAGTTTCAAGTCTAGAGATAAACGTTACCATTTACTTGATCCAAAACACTATCTTCCAATTATTTTTCCAGCCTACAAAAAAACTCTGCCTACCCCGTCAGCTAGATAGGTAATATTATTAATACCACGATATGTTCTCTCCGACCTCATTCGCGGAATGTCGAATTGTTTCATATGATTTATTGTGGTTGCGTACCAGTCTGTGTGCTGTCATACACACGTGGCATACGGAGTTAGGAACGGCTAGAACCGGTTCGGAGCGGTTAGAAGTGGTTTGAACTGGGCCGGAGTGGTTGCGAGCAGTTTGGGGCGGTTGTGTTCGGTGTGGTGTGGATTTAGATTTGTGGAAGTGGTTTGTTTGGAGCTGATGCTCACACTATATAAACCTGAAATTTAATTTTTATAATATATATAATTTAATGTAATTATACCGAGCCGTTAAACCATCTTATACGCCTTTTATGACTAAAATGGTTTAAAATGTAGGTCCGGTTCTGTATGTAAGTCAAAATATAATTTATTGTAGCTTTTTTTCTGATTTAAAATAAGATAGTGCAAACTGCTTCTGGATAAAAAAAAAACTTATTCTTAAGATGTTGCTAAAAGAAAATAAAATATTGCAAAAAGAAGACTCGTGAAATATAAATAGAAAAAGGATTTAGGACAAGTTATTAATACAGTTATTAATTAAGTATTTTCTATCTAAAACAAGAGTTTTAGAACACAAATCAACACTTACATACAAAAAAAAAAACTGAATCCAATAATAATAAATTGCAGTATGAAAAAAATCACAAGCGCATTCCAGTTCAACCTCAACTACGCTCAAATATCCTTGTCTAATATTATTTTCTATTTTACCATAACATCGCTTGACTTATTCTCGCTGTAGGCCGGGCCAAACACATTACACCGCCAACGACTTGCGGAGTCGGGTAGCGGGTAATAGTTTGTGAGTACCCTTTACTCAAGAGAGGTCGCATTTACTGTGATATGTGACCGTTATAAGAGTTAAATAGCTGTATACAGGTAGGTGTAGTATTATTAGGATATTTTTACATAATAACACGCTTGTCGTGCCTGAAAGGGTAGGCAGGAGTGTGTTGGTAAACCCACATTTAGCTACCTGATTATGTATTTTGTATCAAATCTCATACATGCCCAGATCGAGACATTATACAGATCCACTTATATGGATTTATGAAGAGGAAATCGTCAGCTATCAATTTGGTGCCTTATTTTGAAAGGATTGTTGAAGCGGTTGATACGCGTGTCCAGGTTGATGCAGTCTACACCAACTTCAGCAAGGCTTTTGACACAGTAAACCATGGCATACTCGTCAAGAATCTTAAAAAGTATGCCTCGCGGACCCCCTCTTAAGTTGTTCCCATCATATCTGTCTGGACGGATGCTCAAGGTTGTGATAAATGGCTACTTTTCAGATTCGTACATTGCAACGTTGGGAATCCCTCAGGGATCTCATTTGGGTCCGCATGTATTCATTCTTTTTATAAATGGTGTTTACGAATGCTTCCCGAACTCGAATATATTCGTGTTCGCTGATGACCTCAAAGCCATAAAGATTATAAGAATTCCTGCAAAGTTGGTACTATTCCGAAATGACTGACTAAGTGTAAAAAAATGCCATCATATCGAATTCACAAAAAAATAAAAATATCATGCAGTCAGTTTACAAATTGAATGGTGAGCGGCTTGAGGAAGTCGAAACTATATATGAGACCTAGGCGTTTATTTCGATAAAAAGCTAAGTTTTGTCGAACATAGGGACCAAACTATTCTCAAAACATCAAAGATGCTTGAGTTCGTTATGAGTGTAAAAATTTCAAAAACCCAATATTCATAAAAATATGTACAACTCGCTAGTTACACTCGGCGTCACAAAAATTGCACCTCTTTAAGAATGCCCTTCAAAGTCATTTTAACCCTATTAATCAACGGTAGACATATGACTATAAGGTATCATTGGAATAGCAATTTATTTAAATTTCAGAATAAATCAATAGATTTGGTTTTTTGTTTACCAGGGAATAAAAAAAGCAAGCTAATGCAAATGATTAAAGAGTTTAATTTAATTTTATCAGCAAAAATTCCAACACAGCCCATAAAAACAACTTAAAATCTAGTGTTACCCCCCCCCCCCCCCCTAGCCCTGATGACTGCTTCCATGCATTCTCTCATGGACCTAATTAATGTGACAACAGTCTTGAGGAATGTTGTCCCTGACTGCAACGACGGCATCTTGGAGGTCTTGGAGAGTGGTAGGGGCAGGATCACGTGCCCGTACTCGCCGTTTCAGTTCATCCCAAAGGTGCTCAATAGGGTTCAGGTCTGGACTACGCGCCGGCCAGCGCATAACAGGGATCCCAACTTCTTGCAGGTAGTCACTTACAATTAATGCGGTGTGACAGCAGCGTTATCGTGCATTAACGTGAACCCACTGCCAACAAAACCCGCATAAGGGACAACCTGCTCCTCTAAGGTCTCTGTTATGTACCGATGAGCAGTTAGCGACCCTTGTCCGCGAGCACTTCCAGTCCGAGAAACACACACAAGGTTCGTTTTGCCGTCGATTGACATGCCGCCCCAAAACATGCACGAGCCACCACCGTATTCCACTGTCTCTTGAATACAGGCTTGTGCGAATCGTTCCCCTTGCCTCCTGTACACTCTTCTACGCCTGTCGTTCCAGAAAAGACACACCTTCGTCTCATCCGAGAAGTTTCCAGCTCTCCATTGGTCTATTGTCCAATCCACATGGTCACGGGCAAATTGCAACCGGTCTCTCCTATGCTGTGCAGTCAATTTTGGCCCTGTAGCAGCCCTGTGAGCTGCAATTTTCTTCTCCCGTATTCTTCTTCTAATCGTGGAGACGCTTACAGAAGTTCTGCGAGCTGATCGCAGTTGTTGTTGCAGCTCAACAGCATTGGAGAACCGATTACGTAAAGATGTCGAAACAATGAAGCGATCGTCTCTTTCGGATGTGCACCGTTGTCTTCCAGATCCACATCTTCGGATATAGCCACCAATCTCTTGGAAGCGTTGGAACACTCGTCGAACGGAAAAGCGACTTAAGTTCAGTTGCCGAGCAACATCACATTGCCGCATCCCTGATTGCAGTAATGCAATGACTTGAGCGGCTTCATCTGCAGTGGTATCCATTTTCTGGGGTATTTTCTTGCTGTAGCTGTTCACGTGTGTTCACTTCTAAGGTTGGATAGCGAATGACCCACAGCTCGAGGTCTTCTCTGCGCCTCCGAAGGGGGCGCGAGGAATCGGTGTTGGGGCTTTTTGGCCCCTTGCCCGAGGCTGCGGTCTCTCGGCCCCCAGACTTGGGGACCCGTCTTTTGGTTACCCTCCCCCTCCCGCAGGTGGGGGTGGGAGTGCTTTATCGCACACCTAGACGCCGAGGGGTATACCTCCCCTCGGCGTTCTGTAGTGTTTCTGGGGGTGTAACTGTGGGAGCGCGCCTTCACGACGCCCGTGCGACCAGGCCCCTGCCGGGTGAGATCCCTAGTTCCCTAGGGAAGGCCCAGCAATGGCCGATCGAGCAACGAGGGCGTCGGTTTTGGTTGGCGCTCGTCCACAGTGGCGGCTGTCCCCGTTCCCTACAACGTAACCAGATCTAGCCGGTGGCGCTGCAGGGCGCGGGGCGTTGTAGTGAGTATCGAGCGACTTGAGGTGTGTGTACGTCGCTCGTGTGGTTCGTCTTTGTGTTTTTTTGCGAGTGTGGAGTAGTGTATGTGTGGGCCGCGCACGTAGCGCCTATATTAACTTAGGACGCTTTGCGCGCGGCGGGCGCCATGTCATGAGTGTGGAGTTCTATTGTTTGGGTAGGTCGCGTGTAGTGTGAGGGCGACTTACTCAGGCGTCTAGTCCGGTGGTGCGACGTCTGCGACGAGGTCGCGCGGGAAGCGCTTGTAGTCGGGGGGTCGCGCGTGCCATGGTGCAATGTAGGGACATTGATGATGTGATGTTGTTCAGAGACGTCGGCACGCGCGAACATCCTCCTCGCCAGGTTCTTGCTGAATTCTTCGACGCTCTCGACACGCAGGTCCCTATGGATCACAGAGTTCCTCACGTACCGAGGTGTCTGGACTATTTGACGCAGCACGTAGTTCTGCTGCGTCCGGAGCTTCTTTCTGTGGACCTCGGCCGTGAGGGCGAGCCAAGCCGGGGCGGCGTAGGTGAGCTGCGGTCGCACGTAGGTATCCATTTTCTGAGGTATTTTCTTGCTGTAGCTGTTCACGTGTGTTCACTTCTAAGGTTGGATAGCGAATGACCCACATTTAACCCGGGTTGCCCTTTTAATACCCTTGTAGGGAGGTGCAATAAGTGGCCGTTGTAATGCGTATTTTGACAACATTTTTTTTAACGTTACCTGCTAATGAGATCTTTTGTGTTTAGGAATTCTAACTAATGTTAATTTAAAGGTCGTTAAATATACTTTCAATTGATACTAATATTAATTAGGTTTAATGTATTCGTTGATGGCGGGACATGCTTGAAATTTATTTTCGGAGAGGTGTGATTTTTGTGACGCCGAGTGTAGAAGCCATCTCGAGTATTGCAGTTTGATCTGGTCACCTGAGTATAAGGTCCACCTCAAGCGCATCAAACGGCTGCAAAAACCGTTCTTATAGCATCTTACCTATGTCAATTTGTAATAGTAATATGGGCAGAAAGCTCAACTCGTACCAAGAAAGACTGAAGTTTTTAAGATGATTACGGTCGAGAAACGCAGGAATATGCTAGATTTGGTTTTCCTTAAAAAGTTAGTAACGGACTCTCTGAACTGTCCCGATTTGCTCAGTAGGGTGTTATTCCATGTGCCTCGTAATCTGCGAAGAAGTTCTAATAGGGGACTATTCTGCTTGCCACGATGTCATACCAACTTATGGCAATACTATCTACTGCCTAGAGTGCACGCTGCATACAAAGAGTACGAAGTGACCTCTTTTTTTACTCATCAGTACCTTCTCTAAAAACGCCGCGCTTGCCATTTAATGGGTGTCTCTAGTCTAAAATCAAATATTACCACCACTGACTACCTGCATTATTGTCTCTCCTTCTTCCTTTAATCCATCCAAAGGTTGTCTATAAAAGATCGATTTTAGTGATAAGACCGCCCATTGTGTCACCCTATGTAAAATTTCTACATTTATATCTGTAATTTTTATGGTGTACATAATAAAGAGTATTCTATTCTATTAACCTAATCTTAAAGAAAAAGTATCAAAAAATAAAATCTAATTTAATTTAATCTATGTTATTAAACGTAATTAAAATTTGTTGTACTTTATCAATTTAGCTTTTAACTATTTTATTTTTTAAACTATGTATCACTTGTTTTAATTAAGTAATTGTGTTATTATGTGCGCATAACGAAGTGCTTAAGTTTGCAATGTACAAAATGTAAAGTAACAGTGTACTCATTGTTGAAAAACAAAAAATAAATAAATAGCATGACAACCGTAAAAACGGAAGAGACGAAAGACAAAATCACAGATTGTAGAAAGATTTCGCTGTAAAATATAAATGACAAGAAATGTCGCTTTGTATGGAAAAAAATACGTCTATTCTACATAGAGTGATCACGCTACGTGTGCAGAATCTAACGTTTAGCGACAAAGTTCAACTCTTTTTGTGCCAGTAGGTAAAAACATTCTTACAGGAACATAGCAACGCTGCTATATGGCAGAAATAGATAAATATTTCTTTTATGTATTTTATTTATCACAAACCTTACGATCAACGACAAGACTCATCGTCAAAATATTATTATAAGATATCGCACTCAGATCCAAGATTTCGATGATAATCAAATATCTTGGCAAGAGACTCGGCCCAATTTAGCTGCCTCGTAAATATTTAGCACGCGATGGAAGTATTATGCATTGAATCTCAAGTGTGGGTTGCATAGAATGCATTGAGAGCTTTACACCTGACTTTGGTTGCTTTTTTGGTGTGAATGTGAGGAGAATATTTCGTACCGGCGGACCACATACACTTCCGTGGCTGACAGTAACAGCAATCGACATGCTGCCACCAACACCAACAGCATATCTGTATTCTCCGAACGGATAGGCAGTGGTGTATCTGTATAGTATAGTCACAAATTGACCAGTTTGTTATTATTGCTGAGTCAATAGAGGTATGAGGAACAGGGTGTAAAGTTCAATCATCCTTTATGCCCTCTATAGATCTCTCTCTTCGAAGATGACGAAGAAGAAAACGGACGGGAGTCGTGTCGACACCCGGTCGTCGTCGTGTGACGTTGTATAAATGCTAGTTGCGCGGTAAAATCTGCTTGCGCGATGCAGGATTTTACGTGACGTCAATATGATGCGTAGTTCGCACATGGCGATGTAGATGCCGCCACAAGCCCATTATTAATACTTACATTATAAGGCACCAGCCACAAATCTAGTTTTGGGCTGCTAGTGATAGTTTCCTAAATGGAAAAACTCAAAAGCACTTTGTTTAACCCGAGGATCGAACTTATACAGTGTTAATTTCCAAACATTATTTTGGAAAGTGTTGAGGTGTGAAACCGCGTTGTTTTACTTAGAAAAAGATACTTTAAATGAGTTCGCTTTCGAATTATGTGTGGTCAGTTTAGTGAGGTTTGAAGTAAATTACACAGAATAGCACTACTTTTTTTAACTTACGTATTGATTTTCAGTAAAGTTGCCAAAAAAGGACCGTGTGCAGTAATTCTATGTAGCGGTTGCTTGGTCTACACTCGTCAGAAAGTGGGAAGATCTAGAAAAACTCTTTATTTAGCTTTGGACGTCCGCGCCATGATTATACTCCAAGCAAAATATTACCTGATGTACATACTAATCTAAAAATATCCTGACATTTATAGATACCTTTTACTTACAGCAGAATTCGTCCGAATCATCCTAGAATTTGCTCATATATTTTTAAAAGGGATTCTTGAAAAGAATTTCTCAAATGGCTTCGGACTTTTTTCATCAAATATTTAGAAAGGGGAAATGAGAAACTGTTCCTTTTGCCGATTTGTAAATATTTAGCCGTGTTAATTGTATGGATGGGCGGGTTTTCGTTATGTTTTTCGAAGTAGTCTTTGTGTTCTCAGGGATAAGCAGGTTCTGAATTAAAAACTGTTGTATTTGCAGTTTTCGGAGGGAAAAAATAACCGTTTGAAGTAATCGTAGCTTTTTAAACAAGACTGGCCTTTGCTTTTTAAATAAGCTTCGTTTTTATTTCCATTATTATTAAGGTGATATTTAAGGATTCCAAAATAGCAGCAAAACAGGTTATGGGCCTTGTCATCATTCAGGAGAAATACGTTAACTGCTGGATATAGGCTTGCCCTAAGCATCGCCACATTGACCGGTATGCTTCTCGCATTCAGTGACCCCGCGAAGTTCACCTGGTCGTTGTTCACCGTGAGGGATTCACCTACCCACCCTGTGCCTTCCAAGTACGCGGTCGTAACTCCAGAACTTTTAAGCTACATCTGTTTTGTGAGCAACTTAATAACTAGTAACATTACATAACATAACATCACGCCTATTTCTCCTAACGGGTGAGGCAGAGTTGTACATCGTACACTCTAATTTCACCACTTCAGTCCCATGTAATAAGGGCTATGTGGCGACGCCTATATCCAGCTCTGCACATCTTTTGGCTAAAATGTTGAATAGGGGGCGAGCCTTTGGCTATGAACCGTGCACTAATCCAGACTATGGGCTGCTATTGAGAAATTCCTGATGGAAAAATCCAATAACACTTGGCCTTACCTGGGAATCGAATCTAGAACTTCATGCTCAGCAGTTTGTAGAGATTGTGACCACTAGACCAACGAGGCAGTTTAATTAGCTATGCCTATAATTATCATATCTACATGTATCTGATTGCCCTTTCTCCTTGTTACAGGCGGTAGACTACCTAAAGAAGCGCACACCGGCGCGGGCTGCGTTCATGATAGCAGCCGTGTGGCTGATGTCCGCGCTCGTGTGCATACCACCTTTATTGGGGTGGAGGGTGAGCAGGCCGCCGGAGCAGTTTCCACAATGCAAGGTAAGGTTTAGACTAGTAATACTGTGTAGTAGGGTCCCATACTGTTGGTGAGAGGATTTGATGAAATCTTGCGTACTGAAAACACCCGGGATATTTTTCACATTTTTAAAATGTGTACATGATGTCCCAAGAAAAGTAAGGACTGTGGGAATCATCGTCTGTCTTCGAAAATACAAACGTGTGATGATGAAATGTAATATAGAGCCGTTAAAACCATTGAAGTACTTGCCTATTATGATTGAATGATTACAAAATTGTAGATAAACAACTCTATGCAATTCCAGAAAAACTTTTCTAAACTTTTGAGTGACAGATGTCGATCTGTGACCGGAGCAGGTAACCCGGCGGAGATAAAGCTTCGTACAAACGTGCAATATTAGGTGCAATACTACAAAGCGCGGCAGTACAAAACTTAGAAGTTTTGCCTCTGTGGCGGTTTACTCTGCGGCGCGATGTTCGTGCTAATTCGGAAACACGAAGATTACCGAAACGCAAACCTTTTCTGGTTTACCTATACATATATGCGTTTTAAAAACATTTAACTAGGTATTATAAAATACCACCCTTAAAAGAAAAACATTGTGACACACCATCTGTTTTCACCCCCGATAGCACAATTCAACCCAACAAATATCCTATTAAAAATAGTACCTTTAATAGGATCCCGATAGTCGATCGTGTAATCTAAGTTTCAACTTGAATTTCTTTACGATGGCTTTCCTTTCCTACCTTTTTTATCGTAAAATCATTCTTTACGTGAATATTAACGACTTTTATAGCATTTGGAGAGTTGGCTCGCGAGAGCATTGGGCCTTAAAGTAAGGGAGTTAAGGAAATTGGTGGGATTTTTCGTGGTTAAATGGGTCTGGTTTAATTCTAGTTGAAAGGTATATTTTCCGCCTATTTAATTGTCTGTCGCGATGGCCCTGTGGTTAAGACCTGGCTTCTTATGCACAAGGTTGTGTGTACTTTCTAAGTTTATCTTAGACATTACTGACTTCAGTCAAGGAAAACATCGTGAGGAAATCTGGATTTATAGTTAATATAAGTCTGAAATCGCCAACCCGTCTTGAGCAAGCGTGGTGATCAATGCTGGTTCCTTCTCTGTTTGAGAAGATTGAGAAGAGGCCTTTCTTTTGCAGTGGGACAGTAACAGGCTGGCTTTACTATTATTTAAATGGGTTCACAACGTCGTAATATATATATATATATATATATTAAGTAATCCTAATCCTAACTAATATTATAAATGCAAAAGTGAGTTTGTTTGTTTGTTTGTTTTCACTACTGCACCGATCATCCTGAAATTTTGCATGTACGTTGTCAGGTGTACAGAAACGGACATAGGGTACCTTTCATCCCGCAAAAAAGGACTGTTTCCGAGGAAAACAACAATAACGTTCTTATGATAATAGATGGCGCCACGTGTCTTTCGAATCATGATTGAATTATAACCCGAATTGATAGTCAAAGTCTAAATTAACGCGAGCGAAGCCGCGGGCAAAAGCTAGTACTTAATACTATTAATATTACCTACTACTACTGGTATTTTTTTTTAATGTTTGGCCAGTGCTAAAGCCTCCGGATCACTCTCAAAGAAGGTAATTGATAATAAAATAAAATAGTTTTTTTACAAAAAAAAAATAAGACCGGTCGTCGTACTAAAAAAACTTTAAATCAATGTCAAAAATGTAGGTAAATCAGAGGTTTTTTGACAAATTGAGACAGAGATTAGAATGCGAAAATTCAAACTCAAACTCAAAGTATTTATTTCAAATAAACCAATTACAGGCACTTTTGCATTGTCAGGGGGTCGGTCAGTCAGAAAAATGAAGCTAATTGCCCACTCCAAAGCGTAGTAGGTACCTATGAAGAAGAATGGGCAAGAAACTCCACGGACACTCTTTTAAATCAACATTATCTTTACAAAAAAAAATTGGTTACATCATTCATGTTGAAATTATACATGTGAGAACGATGTAGAAAGACGTGCACGTTAAAAGCGTCCGTAATAAAAGATAAAAACAAATATGAAGTAAACAATTCAGAAATTAAAATAAGCCGTGGCAGCTAAGAGATGACCAGTCCTTATTGACGGCGCCCGTTCACGAACATGACGTACGGATCGACACCATTCAGTTCAACCATTTTGAAGGAAACTTAATGATCCAACACACACGCCACCACCCGCGAGACATTTGAGTGAGCATGACACACTCTCAGCCGCCAGGGCACATTCAAGTCAATGAAATACGATCCTAGTAAATGGTAGTTTTATAGTAGATACATAGTGCTCACACATGTGCTATGCAATTATACATTCTGAATCATTAATAATACAATAATTGGACCCACTTTACATTATGTCAATATTTTGTAGCTACTACATTGTAAAGACCATTTAGTTGACAGTTAGACAACCTCTTATAGGCTAATTTCATGGCCTCATCTCTCCTGGCACAGAATCTTCTCTATTAATTAGTGGACTTTTAATTACACCTTTAAGAATGTACCGTCCCGACGTGACTCGGCATTTTAAATACGTTATGTTGATATAATTGATGTTTATAAGATTATTAATTTTGCTTAATTTTAAGTAAATGCGTATTTTTATTGTTCTCACTTTAAATTGATTGGTATTTCGTGACTTTTGTAAAAATACGAATTTCAACCTACAGAGTCGAGCAATGATCTTAAGGTAGTTCTTCATCCAGAAACTTTGCCCATCTGTGGACAAAAACAAGCTGACATTATTGTGTTTAAAACTACATCTTGGCTCGCTTATTATTTATTATTATTTATTTATTTAAACTTCTCGCACACAATAACATACAAAGGCGGACTTAATGCCTTAGGCATTCTCTACCAGTCAACCAAGGGTGGCGTAGAGATAACATGGCAGGTGCTCTGCTTAACAGGCGTTAATAATAATAAAAAATATTAAAAAGATAACATAATTAATTATACATGAAATAGGTATACAAGTACCTAAATAGGTATAAACTTATAATACACATACTCGTACATACATATAAACTTATAAACTTCAAAAGTTTGTTTGACCCGCTCAGAGGTTCTGTTTCGTGCTTTACATGGAACAACTGCCTATTTGATCTCCACAACCCAGTTACTGGGCAACACGACGCCGTTGGTAACCCTGGTTGTCAGACTTTAGGGTTTCTGAATAACCATAACGACTATCGCCCGTAACGTCCTTGTCGTAAGTGTATCTATCCATCTGACTGGTACTCTTCATATTGTGCAATTTGTCAGTAAGTCAAAAAACAATGGTTGTCACGCGATGTGTCCGTATTTAGAACCGTGCCTTCTGTAGAAAACCAGCAATATCTTCTCAGAATATATAGTATGTCCTCATTGACCTACCAAATCAATACGAATTGAGTTTATTAATGTTTTTATGTTCTTCGTGACTAATGGCCAAGAAACCTGCCATTAGTGCATTGTACTCATTGATAAATAGTGTAGCATTTGCTAAAGATATTAAGGAATCCATTTCTTGAGTAAATTTATAGTTTGTCGACGTAATACCTCGGTAATTTATATCACATTTAGTTTTTTATTTATAGAACGTTCTTGTAGTCTCATCGTATTTCTAGTAGCGGAATAATTCTTTGGATATTTTGAAACGACGCCACGTGTGATAAATGCCCCAAGTCTTAGGCCAAGATCTATAAACGTTACTTAGTGACAGTTGTGCGACTGTGTCAGGCAAAAAGTTAAGTCAAAGGTTAGGTAAGGTTTATACACGTAAACTGGCAAGCGACGACTCCAAGTTGTTGTACATTACTTACCAGGCTCTTAAGCCCCCAGGCTACACGTAAAATTAAATTTTTCTTACGTTTTATGCAATTTTCTGGTTAGTGTCAGGTTGTATGTTGAACAAAATATGATACACGACCGTAACAAGTATATATTTACAAAATTATAGTCATTAAAATCATCAATACAACCCCTATACGTTCATACAATCCTATTGATTGATATTGTATGAAATTTTCATTTAATAAGATTATATGATTTTAAGAAAGTTTAGCATTGTATAGCGTCGGCTCTGTCACACATACCTACCTAAGTATATGACAGTCTCTTTCTAAAGCTTGATTTGCCTGCTATTGACGTACATTCGACCGCACGACCGCCGTTGGTAACGGTTTGATCGGGTACGTATTATAATACCGAAATTTAAAAGACCGTATTTTAAAATACCTATGGATGAAATCCCGAAAAATTAAACGCCGAATGATTGTTTGGTCGAAAGTTTTAAATCCCGAAAGTTCATTTGCCCGATAGCTTAAAATCCCGAGGATCAATATACCGAAGCTTAAAATCCCGAAGTTTATATCCCGATGTTCAAAATCCCGAAATTACATCCCAAAGCCGAAAATCTGTAAGACTATGACAAAAAAGGAGCAACCACCAACAAAAAGGAGGACCAATAACATATAAATAAAACAAAAGTTTAAATGATAATCATACGTATAATTAGGCAAAAAAAGAACACTTTATTACGAATTAAATTATCTAATGATTTTTTAAGATATTTGATATTTGGAAGTAGCGCTCGCCGGCCGCTGCCGCGGCACCGCTCGCTACGCTCGCTCGGCTCGCGCGCGGTTGGTCACAGTTTTAACCTAACCTAACCTATTTCACTCAATTCAAAATGATGAATCATACAATTTGACTGCGAGTGGATAATTAGCTAATGGTAAAAACATTTCTGCGGCAGATTGTATGATTCGTAATTATGAATTGGGTGAAATAGGTTAGGTTAGGTTAAAACTGTGACCAACCGCGCGCGAGCCGAGCGAGCGCTACTTCCAAGTTGCTCGCAGAAATGTTTTTACCATTGGCTAATTATCCGTGTTTTCGCAATATCCCCAGGATTTTCGCGAAAATTCGAATTAGCAAATCATCCAATCGACATATACACAATCTCCAGTAAATCAAACACAAAACCACAGATTACGTAAACGTCATAACTGTGTTGTAGTACCATCTATGAGTAATCGCGGGAACTACGTCGCCGCTCTTTGGGATTTCATCCATCGGTATATCGTCCATTCGGGATTTCGTCCATTCGGGGTTTCATCCTTTCGGGCATATGGACATCGGTATTTTATGTTTCGATATAACGGCTATCGGCATTTAAAACTTTCGTTATTTTGAATTTCGTTGTTTTGGACGTCGGTATTTCAGTCATAGTTATTATGAAATTTCGGGATTTTAATACGTACCCGTTTGATCTTTAGTTGGCCTAGCGTAGTACGGACGAAATTTCCTTCGGAGACAATAAGTATACTATATTAGTCTAGTACTACAGTAGTCTGGTAGTTTGAGTAATTTATGCGGCTTACTCAAATGTCCTTTCTTTGGTATTGTTCGTCGAATCTTTGAGCTCCTTAAGTTTTGAGTTGAGCTGCACGATTACTGACAAATGCTTGCACTGACTGAACAGGTCCACTCATTCTGTGTGTGTTTTTTTCCTCAAAAGACCATTTCAGACTCAAATCTACATAGTCTTCACATGATCTGACCAAGGTTATGTCTGGACTTTAAAAGAGACTGTGACCTCTGAGTTTGTTTCGGCCTTTCTTCTCAGAGTAGTCAGATAGGAAACGCCGACCTCATCTAGTTTTAAAATATGATTGACGTGTAAAAGTGTTTGTACAAACCTACTTACAGAAATAAAATCTTTATCATTTATACTGATTGTTTCTACTGACGTGCGGTCTACTGTACACGTTGCACGAGCATCGCCACATGAAATGTATTGTGTTAGTTTTTACCTTAACAAGCATTTGCTTATCCGCCGATTATTTGTTTACATTCGCTGAAAAAGCTATCGCACCCACCACAAGTAACCTACTTTATGTATATATAATTGAACATTTTACCTAATAAATCGATCAATCAGTAACGGACACAAAACAGTGATTTTATTTCCTGTATACATCTCGTGTGATTCGTATCCATCAACAATCTACATACTACATCTCCCTGTACGGACAAACTGCCCGTACACACGTTATTAGAAAACTAAGCTTTCTTAAAAACATCAACATATTTATTAACCCAGTTCACTTCCCATTAATTCCCGATCAAAAGACGGGCATAAACAAATCCTTAACGGCCACTCTGAGCCAAAATATGTGTCTCAGCTTGCAACAAGGCCCTGTTATCAGGCCTAATTTAATCTATGAAGGGTCGGCAAAGAATACTAATCTTCCTTTGTGGCTCGTTAAGGCTATAAAGAGGATTGATAAGGCCGCGATTGAGAGAGCGATGAGTGGCTGTGGCTTTTGGCAGTTACGTATGTGTACTAAAAGTGAGTTTGGGTTTATAATGGTTATAAATACTGACTGCCTTGTTGGTTGCCTGCTGAGTATACGGTCTTAGCTTCGATCTCCAGAACTGGCAAAACGTTATTGTGTTTTCAAGTTGGAAATTCTCAGTAACAGCCCGGTGTCTGGATTTCAGCCTGTTTGTGTTGTAATGGCAATAGGCTTAGCCTCTATTACGTGGTCTATAATTTATCTGAAAGACTTTTGAGGAAAGAAATCAGACAAAAATGGTATTTAATTTGATATCAAACTTTTGTTTGACCGTTACATTATGTTTATCGTCAGTATACTAACATTAAACTTTAGAGCCAAGGCTTCTTACCCAAAAAATAAAAAGGCCTATGATCAGTGGATCACGCCATGTTAACGCGGGGAGCAATAAAAGAAGTGGACTGTATGTAATAGGTTATGGTTTATTGCCGTCTGATCTTTACAAATATGTAACTTTCGAACAAACAATTAATAATATAGTTTAAGAGAGGAGTGTCGTCCGTCGCGGTGGAGTCCGTTAAAGCAAGTGTTTAAATGGCCGAGCCGTGTCGCAGCCGCGCCGCGCCACAACTTGCCGATGACGCGTTGCGTTGCCAGAACGCGCGCAATTCGATTCCCAACACCCCATTTACCTTCAAAATCTTGACGATTACAGACCACGAATTCAAGTTTCCTTACTATGTTTTCTTTCATCGTAACCATAGTACTATCCCTCCTCTTTTCGGGTTAATTTACCTCTTTGAATATGTAGATCAAAATAATTAACACAGCTAATTTAGCACTAACTGCAATCAATTACTCTATTGTATAATGCAGCTCAGCTATGATCTAATTAAAGGCAGTTAATAACCCGAAGTTAATGTTAAACTAAGAATACCTAAGTGCCATTAGTTTAGTATATATGAATGTAATATGCCATAACGTTCTTTGAACAATGGTGTAATTGAGTACATCTGCATTTTAGCCTTCGTTTTGTTAAGAGCCTTATTTCGCACTTAAAGTCATCGATTAACATAAAAGAATCATTCATAGTGGGACATCATATTGACGTGAAATGCTGAACTGGTGATTTTCATTGCATCATCCTTTCCTTTGAAAAAAATAAATGTCGTTTATTAGAGCCAACATTAATTTAGTGGACTCTAACAAGGTACCTGCAAGGTGTCATTTAAATAACTGATAACTTCTCATGGGATCATTGTATTCATCATCATGAACAGCGAATCGCATAACTCGGCAAAATGTAAGGAACAGCTGCT
Organism: Dryobotodes eremita; assembly: GCA_917490735.1. Lineage (NCBI taxonomy): Eukaryota > Metazoa > Arthropoda > Insecta > Lepidoptera > Noctuidae > Dryobotodes > Dryobotodes eremita. Next base: position 2,421,832 of record OU823264.1, read on the forward strand.
TTTTGTTCGCGATTTAGGGGTTGGACCTAAATCTTGACTCTCTCTCTTTATAAAAGTTGTTTATAATGATGATTACAATGACCCCGTATAAACTTTTCAGTTATTTCAATTGCACTTTGTATAATAGGTAAAATTAAAAAACTCCAACTTAAAGAGCTCATGACCTTGAAACGGCTGACCCGATTTTGATAAAACATGTCTAAGAACTATCACTAGAAAACCTGCTTTCAAATAAATAAAAGGTTTATCCAAATCGGTTGTCCCGTTTAAGAGCTATGGTGCCACAGACAGACACACAAACACAGCGTTCAAACTTATAACACCCCTCTTTTTGCGTCGGGGTTTAATAAATAAGGTTCAACGTTCCTTAATTCAACGAACTTGAACTTACACCAGTCTGTTGCACAAACGTTTCCTAGTTACTATACCTACAATACCATAAGGCCATTTTATTAGGCCACTAGCTTCTGCCCGCGACTTCGTCCGCATGGAATAGTGGGCTAACGCTAACTTTAACCCGCGACTTCGTTTACGTAGAGGGTAGAAATATTTTAAAATAATACGTACGTTAAGGAGCTGTTTTAGGTACCTACGTCACGCTTTTATCAGTACACGGAGAAATAATTTCTTAAAATATTTCTGGGGAGTTTATGAATTTTTACTGGGGTTCTGCAGTAACGCGGGACCATAATATGCGCAAACCCAAGAAAATTTACCGGGTTACCCAATACAAATTCTAGGACAATTTTTTTTAAGGTTTTAGAAATTTTACTGGGTTACCGATTCCCTTTTTACTGGGGTACTGAACGTCATTTTTGGTATCTCGCAGAGATAACTGGGGCCACCGCCCTTCCCCGTCATGACCACCCGCCGCCGGCCTTGCACCATTATTTTGCTGCGATGTTATTTTAATACTGCGATATCTCCTAAGATATTCATTGAAATCAAATGATGTAAAGGGCAATTTTGTTTTAAATTAAATACTTGTGATGAATAACATATTTATTTGGATAAGGATTAATATCATGTTTATAAAAACACCTTCGCAAATAATGCATTATTTTAGAACAAATTTGGTTAGCATAAAAAAGTTCATAGTGAGCCAACCTTAAAAGATAGACATAAGCTGTCGCAGACTTTTTTTTAGAACTTTTAAAGGGGAACAATTCTGTAATACATGATTTTTGTGAAACTTTAACCGTTTACGCAGCGCACGCAGCGGAAGCTCTCAAAAGGAAAAAACACCTACGATTTTGAAACATTGCTCATTAGTGCTCCGTCCCTATTGGTGTTAGCGTGATGATATATAGCCTATAGCCTTCCTCGATAAATGAGCTATCTAACACTGAAATAATTTTTCAAATCGGACCAGCAGTTCCTGAGATTAGCGCGTTCAAGCAAACAAACAAACAAACTCTTCAGCTTTATTATTAGTATAGATTAGTATAGATTGGACCTAATAAAATCATACAAGGATCCCATAACGTAACAAATCTTACTCCTTTAAAAGATACGCCGAATAAAATCAATTCACATAAGGAATAAAGTACAGTCGGAAGAATAAGTCACGGCATCCTAACTACAGCTTGGGGGAAATTGAAAAGACACTGTTATCGTGTAGTCATCGATAGGTAAATAAAAATAATATAATAGAATAGAATAGAATACTCTTTATTATGTACACCATAAAAATTACAGATATAAAGGTAGAAAAAAAATGAAAAATGTATGTGTATGTATGTGTAATGTATATAAATGTGTGTGTGATCTGTATGTGTGTGTGTGTGTGTGTGTGTAATGTATGTAATTTGTATCACCTACAGCTACTTCAGCGTATTTTGAACAAAACAAGTACATGATACAAAAGTTAAATAAATAAACTTGTAGTAAGTTTGTTAATAACTAGCACAAACCTTTTTACATGAGCTAGGTAAATAATGCTAATAAAATAATATCGACTTTCACGTAAGGTCGTTATCGACAAACACGTTGGATTCACGCTCGAGTTACGGTTTAATTAGTTAAGTGTACAAACGTGGAGTGTTATGTTCTTTTCTGTTTATTTTTTTATGTAAATCTATTTTCGATTATGTTGCCGACCGTACGAATCTGTTCGCCCAATATTCGGAATCATTCCCTTTATAGTCCTTTTGAATTAAAGATATGAAGGCGATTTGTGTCAGAAAGCATTATTTATCAATTCTGTTTCTTTGTTCTTTGAGTAGAAGAATTTTGTACAGATATTTTTGTTGTTCCCTGTTGTACATTTTGATAGTAATGTTACCCAGGCGAGGTGTAACGTGGGTAATGGTATTATGAGGTTATTGGGACTATGAGATATGGTTTTATGACTGCCATGTATGGTTCCAAACTATGGTGACAAAAAAGTACGGCAATCTCTCCAAGGCGTGTCCATAAAAGTAATTATAGAGTTACCTACGTAAAGAGATTGAGTAGTCGCGTCCAGATCACCAATTAGCCTTCAAGGTGTGTGGTGATTATAAAACCTTATCCCGTTTTTGTTTGTCATTGGAAGACCTTACTTATGAAGAATTGAGAGACCCTAGGTTCCTCGGAATATAAACTCAGAAAGAAACATAAAAGGCTGATGCCAGCGCAAACTGTGTCTTGTCGCTGCGTCGAGACGCAGAGCTGTCGTTTGCGTCTGCGACTAGTTGTTACGACATACGTCATGCAGAAAGCGATCATTTTCTTTGAGTATTTGAGAGAGACGGTCGTGTTGTTCATCTTGTGAGTGAATATGGAGCCTCTAGTTGCACTTGCCGTGGTGCTTATCATGCGAAGACTGACGCATACCTGTTGCATGCGACCGTCGCCGGGTGTGCGCGTACACCACGCGTCTAGTCGCTGCGACAAGAGGTGAGAACGTGCGACTCCTCTAGCTTATCGTTGCGACTCATGTGCGGATCTTTGAAGAAAATATATGAAAAATGTCAGCCACAACCTGTCGTTGCGTCTAGTCGCCGAGCTGTCGCAGTCGCATGTCGCATAGTATGCGTCATGTCTAGTATTTACTCAGTGCGTTATGCATGAAGGACAGTCGGACTCTCGCAGCCCAATAGATGGGTCGTTTATAAATTACTTACTTAATTCCTTTCACCAAAAACTATTCAAATAACACCTTTTTACCACACACCGTATGTGTCCGAAACGGACTGGTATTCGGCGGCCCCTCTACCGCAATAGTACACAGATTTTTGGTCCTCAGAACTTTTGTGGTCACATCCTAGTTACAGCGGTGCTTAATTGAAAATTTTGTTTAATTAAAATAGTTAGACTTCCTCGTTGGCCCTCAGCTTTCAATGAATGAACAGCTGTGAGGATTTAAATAGGAACATGTTTTGAATGTGGGTGATATAATTGGGTAGTAGTTTTGCGACAAAATAACTAGATAAATATATTAAACTTCCAAGAAGGAGATTTGATGGTAATAATAAATGATAAATGATAAATGATTTTATTTCTGTAAGTAGGTTCGTACAAACACTTTTACACGTCAATCATGTTTTTTAAACTAGATGAGGTCGGCGTTTCCTATCTGACTACTTTGAGAAGAAAGGCCGAAACAAACTCAGAGGTCACAGTCTCTTTTAAAGTCCAGACATAATCTTGGTCAGGTCATGCGAAGACCATGCAGATTGGTATCTGAAATGGTCTTTTGAGCAAAGAACCACACAGTTTGAGTGGACCTGTCCAGTCAGTGCACGCATTTGTCAGTAATCGTGCAGCTCGACTCAGGAAGTCAGGACTTAAGGAGCTCAACGATTATAATATTTACTTTTTGATTTATATTATGATATATTATGATTTATTATGATTTTGATTTATACTTGATTTATAATATTTACGAGTAGAAAAGTTATCTATTTATTTAATAAAGCTCGTAATATCTGGTTTAAGATCATTTATTCTCATAAGAATAACACTATTCACTTACATGAGAATATTAAAACTAAATACTTAAAAATTGCATAAAGTTGGGGGTATTACAAAGTTTAGACATCGATTATCTAAAATGTTTCGAGGGTAGGTTATAAATCTTTTGGTCACTCAAAATGTTCGTTCGATACATGCAAACAAGTATCCGTGTAACACTCAATAAACGCCAACTGGATGTGGCTCGACACTATAGTAGGGAATGTGAATTTTTTTCTATAAATTGTTTAAGTAGCTTTTTAAAAGTTGTTTTGGATTTAGATTCCTTGATGTCTCTAGGTAATTTATTAAATATTTTAGATCCTTCGTACACGATAGTTTTTCTTCCGTAGTTTGTGCGGGTTGGGTGTAGTTTTAAAAAGTCTTGTTCACGTCTCAGTTTCATTTTGTGTTTTTTAATATTTTTTGTGAAGGTTATATTTGTGTGTATATTTTTATTTAGTATTTTTCGAATTAGTATGCATGTGTTATATATGTATGTTTGTGTTATGTTCATTACTTTAATGTTTTTGTAAAGAGTTTCTGTTGGAGTTAGATAGTCATAATTAAATAACGTTTTTAGTAGTTTATTTTGAGCAGTTTGTAGTAGGTTCGTATGTGATTTAGCAGCGGTACCCCATATTTCCACTAGGTAGTCGATATGTGGCTTAACAAGGGAGAAGTAGATTAAATAGCGAACTTGGCGGGGTAAGCAACGAACGATACCTCGTAGGGCACCCATGAGTGATTGTATTTTTGATTTAATTTTTTGAATATGTGGAAGCCACGTCAATTTACTGTCCAAAATTAGTCCTAAATATTTTTCTTGATCTACTTTATTTATGGTTTGATTATTTATTTTTAATGGTGTATAATTGCCGATTTTTTTATTTTTTGCAGTGAATATCATGTAATTTGTTTTAGCTGTATTAATCGTGAGAAGATTTTGTTGAAACCACAGGTTGAGTAAGTCCAAATCGTTCTGTGCTTGCTTAACAATAGTATCGATTGAGTGGCCGAAGTAGAACAAACATGTGTCATCTGCGTATAATGTTAGGTCAGCTTTTAGACCAATTTTGTAGACACTATTTATGTACAGTAGGAATAACAGAGGAGCCAAAATGGAACCTTGGGGTACACCGTATGTAATAATTTTGGGATCACTCTGAGTGTTACCAATTTTAACTACTTGGTATAGGTTTGACAGGTAAGATCTAAAAATTTCAAGGGCAGGTCCTTGTATTCCGATTTCCATTAGTTTTCCTAGCAATAATTCATGACTGACTGTGTCGAATGCCTTTTTCAGATCAATAAAGACTCCCATGGCCACTTTCTTTTTATCAATGTTAAGCTTTATAGTTGTCACCAGATCTATTGTAGCTGAGAGTGTATTCGATTTCGGTCTAAAACCGTATTGCTTTTCGTATATGAAGTTTAGAGATGTTAGGTACTTTTCGAGGCGATTGTATAGGACTCTCTCAAAAATTTTTGATAGTACAGGGAGAACTGAAATGGGACGATAGTTGCCCGGCTCTGATCTAACTCCGGATTTGTAAATTGGCGTAACTTTTGCAACCTTAAGACTATTTGGAAATGTTCCCGATTTCATACATTTGTTTATGCAACTAGTGAGTTCATCAAGAATTAGGTTTGCAACACATTTTAGTGATTTTGTAGTAATACCATCTAAACCTGCGCTGGTGTTGTTATTTAAATTATTAATTATTTTTAAGATTTCATCTGTTGTGGCAGGTTCCAGATCACTAAGAGAAGACGAGCCAGATCCAGATAAATTCGTTAAAGCACTACCTGATGGGTGATATTTTATGGGTATTTGATTAGCCAGTATCGAACCAACATTTGCAAAAAAAACGTTGAAGCATTCACAGATGTCCTTTATGTCAGTAACAGTGCCATTTTGTGACTGAAGTTTTCGCGGGGCGGATTTTTCTGTGACTTTGTTGCAGGACAGGCTGTTTATCAGTCCCCACATTTTCAATGGCTGTTTCTTGCAGTTTTCAAAGGCTTTCATGTAGTAACTTGATTTCGTTCGTTGTATAGATTCTGTTAGTTCGTTTTATAAGATCATTGCAGTGTTATGTTTTCAAACAAACTCCTTGAAGTTAATAAAATTATCTAGGTCAGCTTTAAAAGCATTTTACAATACCTCTATCTTGACTAGACTACTTGAAAACTTTTCACAAGGTTAGAACTGTCGAGAACTTTGAAAGTTTTGTAGGCCTTCAATAATCGTCATCATCCCCGTAGGAACTTTTTTCTTCTAATCATCTCTATCAACAGTCACCAGTGCTCACTTCCTTCCTAGCCGTATTAGCAAGAATAAATATAACTTTTAACCATATTATGAAATACCGCGAATTTTCTCCGCATTTTAAACCATAGAGTCATACACTACCACTATAAATACCAAGTCGACAAGTCCACGCTGCTACTGGTGACATTAAAGTGGCTGCGGTCGGTCGTTGCGCACATTTTTATACACATTAGTGCCTGTTAGGGTGGATTTAGACTGGCGTACCTAACTATTTTTCAAGGACAGATCATAGGTTTTTTTTTTGTATCAATGTGACATTTTTTATTCATATTTAGGTACTTTCTGAGTTTATTTTGAACATTACTGATATCGGTGAAGGAAAACATCGTGAGGAAACCTGGACTAAAAATATAATATGAAAGTTAAAATATTAAATTTAAATCTCCAAACGCCTGTTTGACACTTCCCGTGACCCAAGGGCTGGCTTTTACCTTGGCCAGAGGCTAAGCATTGCCATACAACGTGGCAATGCCGCCAGTCTCTTGGGTTCATTACCAGTCGACAGCGATGCGGAGGAATTTTTTGACGCCATTTTTTAGTTTGTTAATAGTTTTAGTTAGGTTAGGTTGATTAATTAAATGTAAGTTGTTATTTATGTACATATAATTTCAATTCTGAATAAATACATCTCACCGATCTGGACTTATAGTTAACATCAATTCTATTTTCTTGTAAATTTTGGCGTTTAAAAGTGCCTTTCTGAAATAAATGATTTAACTTTGACTTTGTATATACTGTACAAACGGGGTGAATAGGGATACAGGGATGAATCGGGACGAAACTTTAAAAGAGATTTTAACATTGACATAATATAGGTTTTTGCCAGCAAGAGCACTTAATCGTTAATTATAATGCAGTAAACACACTAGAGTCCTTTTTGGCGTCAAACTATATTATTTCAATGTTCAAATCCCTTTTAAAGTTTCGTTTCGATTCACTCCTGCGTCCCTATTCACTCCGTTTGACGGTATATACTCGTAGGTACGTTTGAAATCGCCAACCCGTCTTGAGCAAGCGTGGTGATTAATGCTCGTGTCTTCTCTGCATGAGAAGAGGCCTTTGCTCTCCAGTGGGACAACATTATGCTGGTATTATTATGTTCCTTTAAATAGAGGAAAAGTAGGTTTGTTGTGCAGTAAGATAATACTGGCTTATCGTAACAATAACTTGTTAATTTGGAAAACAAGGAAAAAATAGTTTTGTGCCGACTTCTTTTCACAGCTGTTGTTGTTGTGCTCATTCTGATACCTTCTCATAATTTTATAACAAGGAATGATTGTAGTTTTTTCTGGTGTACTCTTTTTCCACCTATGGACGTACTTGGCCGAGTACATAGGCAGATACTGGGAAACTGGACCAAATTGACAAGTAATAGTAGTAATGATGATTTGAATCATCCAGAAATTTATTTTTAAAAAAAATCAGGAAAATATACTGCGTGGGCCTACAATGGCGATATTAATTTAACACATAGGTAGGGCTACAGGCCAGTAACAATAAAAAAATATTCGTGAAACACAAAATACAAATAACAAAAAAAAAAATTTAACAACAACAGTGTAGGGCTCACGGCTGCGTCAAAAAGGTTCATTTCAGCATTAATCAAATCAAATAATAAATCATTTTTATTTCAGGAATACACCCATATTGAAATCAAACCAAATTACAAATAAATTATTAAATTAATACAAAAACTTTCATATTATATTTTTTATAGTTACTGGCCACTAGCCCTACCCTTTGTGTTAAATTAATGTCGCCAATGTAGCACCACGCTGCATATTCTTCTAAATCTAATTGAAAAGTCTCCTTAGCGACTATCGTAGTTTTTTGGAAATTGTTTAGTTGATATACCTAAATAACCTAGAATTCCAAAAATGTCTGTTCGCAATAATAATTAGACGTTGCCTTTAAAGCATTTTTAAACAGACTGTCCTTATTATAGCAAAGAAAGTTCACCGACATGGGTAGCTACAGTACCTACCAATTGATAAAACCGCAATTTCACGAAGTAACCATTTATCACTCGTTACAAACTGTTGGGGGCCATTGTGTGAAGAACACCTACATTTTCTTAATTAAATCGAATGTTTTCCACTAGCTCGTAGAGGAAGATCAATTTGACGGATTACTATAGTATATCGAAGGAAGAGCTCTGATTACGATTGCTCTTTGCAAGTTTACGATTCCACACTAAACTTATTAAGGCTGTTTTATAACAGCCTTAATAAGAAAGAAGAAAGAAAAAAGAAGAAGAAGTTATCTTCTTCTTTTGTCTTGAGAATATTTGCTAGAAAAGTGCATAGAGTTTATAGAGTCACATTGGTTCTTGCCATGATTTGTTGTCACAGCATCGTGCATAACACGGCAGTTCATTTGACCTCCGGGCTAGCACGACATCAGTCAAGCTGCTGTCCGCGGCTTCGCTCACGTATATTTCGAAAATTATCCCACGGGAATGTAGCCTATGTTACTCCATATAACATCTGCTATCTGCCAGTGGAAGTCCCGTTAATATCAGTCCAATCGTTTTGGAGATTAGCCGGAACAAACAGACAGACAAAAATGTAAAAAATTTGTATTTTGTCATAAGTTCCGTATATACAAGGGGTCGTCAATTAGTTTCATTTTGGGCCCGTTTAAAAATATATATATGAGCGTCGCGGTCCGTTTGGTAGACGATTACTAGGCAACCAAGATGAAAAATATCAATTAAGAAATAAAACGAAAAGAAACATTTTGTGTTAATTAATAAAAAAAAATTATGATATGAACAAAAAAAAAAAATAAACAAATACTGGCGTAAAGTTGGTACAAGCTGAAACTCAAAAAAAACATTTTAATATTTTTAGATTAAGTTTTGGTTAAGTATAAATTTTACTGTTTACTTAAGGTCTGCACAAAATAGTTCGGCGGACCGCCATTTGGTGACTCCTGGTATATACTTTCACAATTATGCCTTAAGTAAAAAGCTTTTATTTCGACATCACAAACAGACCCTTCAATTTGATTTATTTGTATTGACCAAAACAAACAAACGACCAGTGGTCCACTTTAGCCCTGGATCGAAAGAGCTGGAAGTCATGGGGAGAGACCTTTGCCCAGCAGTGGGATGATTCAGGCTAACAGTAGTAGTGCTATAGACTATACTTCTCTAGTAGTCGTCATCTAGGTATTCACCCCCTTTCCAGCCATATCATCTCTCACACAGTCCATCCACCGTTTCTTTGGTCTTCCCCTACTCTAATAGCATCCACATTCATACTCAAAAGTTTCCTGACGACATTTTCCTCATTCTTCATAATAATGCTTCATTATAATATTGTATGTAACACTTTATTTTCTTATCCATTTACGGTCCCGTTGTTTGGCCTCGCCCAAATGCTTTATTGTAAAAAAATCCTCCAGAGCATGGAGATTAGCAGGAGCTAAGAGCAGCGGGTGAAGTCAGGCTATGGACACCTAATGGTGAAGGTCATTATGTCTCTGTGCTAAAAAAACATAATTAAATAAAGAACCACTTAATCAACTCATGTGTACTGCCCCTAACATCAACATTAGCAACAATGCCAGACGAGCAATATATCACCGAGAGACGGGCAATGGATCATTTGGGGCTACAATCCGCCTAATTTATGTATTGCCCGCGTTTGCTGCTGAGCAATATGGTAGTTTTAGGATTGTTGTGGTAAATCTGCTTATGTGGAGGAAGGGGAATGTTTGAGGGATAATGTGTGCTGCATATGATATACTGACTTTATTGTTGATATTCTTCAGAAAGGTCGCCTGACCTTTCACGAACACCAGCTCGCAATCGGCGTGCATATATGACCAGGGGGCCGAGACAAGTGACAATCGCTTTCAAAGCATTTCGTATTTCTACAACAATTACTTTCAACAGGATTGACATAAGTTTTTCGGTAGCTTATGTCTGTAGCGGTATGTACATCGCCACATGCAAGCTCTGCGTCACACTGACGTCACGCAAAATCCTGCATCGCGCAAGCAGAGTTTACCGCGCAACTAGCATTTAAACAACGTCCCGACATCAAACGTCGGGCAGTTGCCCACCAAACAAGACACCCGTCTGGTCGGAGCATCCTCTAACTTTACACCGTGTTCCTCATACCTCTATCTAATACATTTTTGACTTTTCCATCTTATTTTTCGCTGATAGAATGTCACTTTGTCTAGGTCCTCAGATGTATGAATGTAAACAAAGCAAAAAGGAGTATGTAAGGAAAGTAGCAGGTGTCGTTTTGTTGAGTCTGCCCACCCCAATGGGAAGAAGGCGTTAGGTTTGAATAGAATAGAATACTCTTTATTATGTACACCATAAAAAATATGTAGACATTTTACACAGGGTGCCATAAAGAGCGGTCTTATAGCAAAAAGCGATCTTTTACAGACAAGCTTTGGATGGATTCAAGGAAGAAGGAGAGACAATAATGCAGGTAGTCAGTGGTGTACCATTTACATATACAACAAATACGTTCATAAAACATATACTTATCTACTGCCTCGTTGTTCTAGCACGAGGTCCTGGGTTCAATTCCCGGTTCGGTCAAAGTGATATTGGATTTTTTCATCTGGAATTTCTCAGTAGCAGCCCTGAGCTTGGATTTGTGCCCGGTTGATGGCAATAGGCTCGTCCCCTGTTACATGGGACTTAAACATAACTGGCGAAATATGGGTGTACTATAGGTGCATCTCTGCCTAACCCTTCGGGGAATACAGGCGTGATTTTATGTCATGTTGTTTGTTTACATAATATATACAATAATAAACATGAAACAAGAGCATGAAAACTCAATGTAATGATGACGTTTAAGGAGAGAGGAAGTGTTTTTAACCAGAATTTTAAAAGTGGACAAAGATTGAGCACGCCTTATTGACACGGGCAAGACATTCCATAACCGTACTGCTTGAACAGTTGTAAAGAAGAAGAAGCTTATATAAAATAAGATAGACAATACTACACACACACACACACACACACACATACACACGCACACACACACACACGCACACACACACACACACGCACACACACACACGCACACACACACCACATACACATATACTATCCCAGTTACGTTAAAACAATACTAAACCATTTTCTATTTGATGTAACCACAAACTGTAACAATAAATTATTCCATTAACAAATAAATAACATTTAAAATAACAACGAAATTATCTTGTCAAAGCTTAGTCATGAATCTAACGCAATTTGGACGCTGTAGAGGTGGGTCTACACCGTCGGAGCGAGTCTATATTAGGTAAACAAGGATTGTACTAACAGCTTTTTTTTAAATATATTCTAATGTCGAACCTGAATTTCCGGGATTGGCAATCTACATTTCAGGATTTTAAGTCTCATATTATAATGGGGCGAGCCTATTGGCATTGCCAGTCACGAAGACTACTGAGAAATTCCTCATTAAAAACATAATAACTCTTTCCCTGACCTGGGAAACGAAACGCAGACCCCACGCTTAGCAGTCGTGCTAGCGACAACTAGATCAACCATGAAATAGAAAAGAAAAAAGAAAGAAAAAACGTTTATTTGCGGTAAACATGCCGCAGAGAAAAACACACAAATACAAAAAAGAACGAGTTGGGGGAAAATATGCGTCACATCCACGCAAAACAGCAATCACTCAGCATAATGCTACGACCCTATGCGAGACAGAGCCACAGCGCTGGTTTAAAAAAAAAAAAAAAACTAAGAAAATAAAATAATGCTGGGCATCATTCTCAGTATCCTACTAATATTATAAATGTGAGAGTCTGTGAGAATGGATGGATGGATGTTTGTTACTCTTTTACGCAAAAACTACTGAACGGATTTGGATGGAATTTGGAAAACAAAGAGTTTATAACCTGGATTAACATGTAGAATACCTATTATTCCGGTAGTATGTTCCCGTGGGATAATTTCCGACATCCACGCGGGCGAAGCCGCGGGCAAAAGCTTGTATATTATATTCCAACTAACATGACTTCTGTAAACTAGTCTGTCTTTATTACAAAAAACCTGAGAAATGTAATACTGATGTTGATATTGTCATTAAAACAAAAAGATATATTCCTTTTAAAGAAAACCAGTATTTAAATAACTCACCAGGAGACTGTATACAAAAGCCATGACCACAATATGGTACAAAATTTGAAGCAGTAAATTAGAGCTAAGTTTAGATGTTTCAGATGTGGTTTAAACAGTAATATATTAATGGTAACTTTAAATGTTCGTGTATATATCTGGTTAAAATTTGCTTATGTTGCCCATGAGACACGTAATACTAATTGTGGGTCTAAAAGGGTAGTCTTGAATTATTAACAGACTGAAATTACCCTCATAATAATTACTTGCATGTATCTCTAGTTCTACGTAAATATTATTATAGCGTTCTCTTAAAACTATTGCCAATAAACCGCCAAGTCTAAGCGATACCCACCTTTGACCCTTTTAGCCATAATCCAATTTATTTAGCCGTTCGCCAGTGGGTCCATAGCCTAATCGTTAGCCGTATCGGTGAAAACCGTAATTATAATAAATGGGCTATTTGCCACTCGGCACCGTGGAATTATTATTTCAATTCACAAAGCTATAAATTTATTTAATAAAACATTGTTTTAGTGGGCGTAATAATGTAATTATTCCGCTAATATATTTGGTAAGTGATTTTCTGCCGATTTAAGATCATAATAAATTGCAAAACTACATGATACATAGTGACTAGGGCCCAATTTGCTAAGTACATATAATTTGCTGACTTAAGGGTGATGCAAGACATAGCCTATTTTTTTCGAGTTTCGGTTTAAGATAACGTAAAACAGTGTGATTTACACCCACTTTACTTTCATTTTATAAGATCTATGAATCAAGAAGCCTTTGATTTAGGCTTATATCTGACTAAGACACCATGGTGGCGCAGGTACAACCATGGTCACGCTGCCAGCAAAATATAGAAAGAAAGAAAGAAAATACGGTAAACATGACGCAAAGAAAAAACACACAAATTACAAAAAAGGAACGAGTTGGGGGAAAATATGCGTCACATCCACGCAAAACGGCAACCGCTCAGCATAATGCTACGACCCTATGCGAGACAGAGCCCCAGCGCAGGCACAGCATATACACAGCTTTATGATCGGTGTCTCACCAGACCGACCGATCGGTTGCGCAACCAAGCATACATTTTTTGGCAGTGCGATTATAGTTGCGCAGCCACTGGTGTCCTAGTGAGATAGGGCCCTTACGCACAGTCACGAGCATAAACTTTTCACTTCTGCAAGACTGGAAGTTGTTTATGTTCATGACTGTACAATTTCTAAATTATAGGTAGTTCTAGTAGCTAGATATTGCTTTCTTTGTCTTGCTGCATCTAGTCTCTCAAGGAAAGAGAACAAATATTAAAGGATTTACTAAAGACAATGGTGGAATTGCATCGCTAAACTTAAGAAATATGACATTTACTTGCACAGCTATACCATTAGAATTCAAGAATCCCAGCTTATTTCACTCCCAACACCTGCAGAAGCCTTCAAAAACAAAACAATGACGCCATCTTGGAACTTCAAAGACAACTCGAAAGCGTGGCTTAAGCACCGAACTTATAAAGACCAGTAGTGTAGGGATTTAATAATCCTACCTGTGCCAAGTCCTGTGAATTCTGTAATGAAATAATAACAGAACTTGCTTACACCTGGAGGATCTTGCAAGTTATGATGCAGCTGCGAAAGTACTTATAAATATGCTTTGTATTTCTTGCTGCTTGCAATTTTCTTGGCTTTTTGCTGTGGTGTGAGAAGGGGAAGTAATATTAACAGATGGGATTTTTGTGATGTCTTGATTTGGTTTGAAGGGTCATTATCTTCATTTGTCTGTAGTAGTCCACTGCTGGTCATAGCATAATCAGCCAATATTGTTCCTACTGCTGGGACTCAGGCCTCCTCTCTGACAGGGAGTGGGCCGTAATCCGTCACGCGGGCCCAGTGTGGGTTGCTAGATGCCACATGTCTTCGACTTTGTGTAATTAATTTCTTCACCACTGCTCTCAAAACGGTGAAGGAAAAAAAACATCGTGAGGAAACTGGCATGTCTTAGAACTAAAACAATCGAAGACATGTGATATCTGCTGGTCATAAGCCTCCCCAATTGCAAAGTATCATCTCGATTTTGGCTACTCGATCTAGCTGCTACCTGTAAACCTCTTCTCTCCACCTAGCTCCTATCTGATGAAAGACGGAAGTATGGGACATTCCGACCTTGGGCCTAGGCAAGTGACATTCGCTTTCAAAGGGTTTCGTCTTTCTACAACGACTTTCAACAGAATTGACATAAGCTTTTCGGTACCTTATATGTCAAGTCCAAAACATTGTTGAGTTTTCCATCATAGTTATCGCTAATGGAATGTCACTTTGTCTAGGCCTTCTTGTTTCAATGGGTTCGCTATCCATTTGCATACAATTTTAAGACATAATATAACATTGGCATAACGAAATTCAGCATAACGATCATTATGCATAAATGTTTTTCCATAATGTTTATTGCCGTAAAGTAACCTAACCTAACCATTGCATTATGCCAAAGTATTATTATGCCACAGTATCATTATGCTAATAAAAGTTTAGCGAAAACATTATGTCAGACAATATTATGTCTTAAAATTTTGTACCAAGAGACAGGTTCCCGTTTCAATGTCACCGGGAAATTGAAACTATCGTCATGAAACCTGGACCTCATTTTTATAAACTGCTAAAACGATGTGAGCAAGTTTGGTGACCAACGCTTGCGCATTCTCTTTATGAGATCTATTCCCATCCAATACCAAGAGCTAATACCATTTGGTATTAGTTTATTTCCGAATTTATTTTCTATTCCCAACGAGTACCACATTTTTTTAAATAAAAAATATATTACTAACGAATACCAAAGCGTGACTTTTTGTACACTCAGCTACACAAACTTTTATTTAAATTGCGTTTTACCGAAATCTAGGGTAATCTAAATATAGGGTTAGGGTTAATAAGCTGGTCGACGGAGCCCCGCTTCGCGGGGCTCCTGTTTCTGTCTAAAGGGTTTAAAGGAACCTAACCAACCAAACCTCGGGATGCCACTGACGTCGACCGTCTAGGGTTAGGATTTTCGGGAACATTTATTATGTTTTCGGAAACTTAGTTCGTCACTCAAAGCATTTTAATTTTACTGAACCTGACTGTACTCGTATCTGATTTCTTCAAACTTGTTTTGGTATTGGTTTTAAAATGTGGTACTCGTTGGGAATAGAAAATAAATTCGGAAATAAACTAATACCAAATGGTATTAGCTCTTGGTATTGGATGGGAATAGAGCCTTTATGAGAAGAGGCCTTTGCCGTTCTGCAGGTACATACCTACATGCTGGCACTATTTAAAATCTGAATCCCAATATGCACTGAGCGTGATAATCACGACTCGGTCCTACTATTTATAAGAAGAGGCCTATTTCCTTTAATAGGACAATTTCTCGCCTGAACTTAATTATAACTCAGTAAATTAATAAAGCCAATCTGATTATAAACAGTAGGTAACTTTACCTACCCTATAATTGGAAAAACTTGAACGATCTATCCACGTGTATATTTTTATTAAGAAAAGGAGACATCGATCAAACTTTGTAATAACGTCTCCGTTCAATGGAGTATTAAACATTAATTATTATTAAACTTTTCTAATGAATTTAAAATTACTTTTTCTATCAACATCATAGTATTATGTCATTAGTATTGATTTTTGTTTAGCCTTGTTTACATCGGTATACCATTTTAACAGCAAATTGTGACAAGCGAAATAGTGAAAAAAATTCAATTGAATTGAATGAATAATTATTATATTTTTTATTGATTGAATTTATTGTGAAATTGTGGAATTGTGAGTTAATTGTGTGTATTTGTCTTGTTACATGTTTTATAAAAGAACCACAATATAATAATAGTAAGAACTAAGTAGTCAAATAAAAGTCCTCTTCCTCTCTCCTACTTTTGCTGTGCCCGACAGGGTCCACAATGGTCATATTTTTGCAGCCTACCACCTAAGTTCACACGTGGAAGCAATAAATATATTGAGTATTGAGTTAAAAGATATGCCATAGTTTTGTAATTTTTGCCAGGTATTTATTACCCCGTGTAATACGGGGATAATTTAATTGATCCTCTAAAAACTTATTGAACTTCTAATGTTTAACGTTTTTTTTAATTAATGAGTCTGTAAAAACTTTTTGTGCTTGCTTTGTATCCTTTTTAATATAAATGTGCCTTTTTTCACTTTCTGACGTTTTCCAATAGTTGGTCGCAGTTCATTGGCTATAATTAGTATTTTTGGGCAGCAAAATGGAAATTATTGGGGGCTCACAAAATATGGCACATTTATTATATTAGTGACCATCGATATTTTTTTTTTTTTTTTTAAAAACGTTGCCCCACACTAGGAATTTCTCCTGTATTGTGGGTGCGTTTACAAACATTCAAACACACATACACAAACAGCCAGACCCGGAACAACTACTTGTAGGTCATACAAATATTTGTTCCGTGCGGGAATCGAACCCGCGACACGCAGCGCAGCAGTCAATCGCTTAACCACTGCGCCAACCGTGCCGTTATAGGACATCAAAATAGGAATTATTCGGGGGTCGATTAAATACATGGCATGTAATGCTACCACCCACTGTATGGTCCAAGTGTCGTAATTTAGTCGTATGTATCCAGACTTAGACACTACTGTAAACTAGGCATACAATAAATACCTGAAAAAGGTTTTCTTCAAACAAAAAATGCCCGAAATGTCCTCGTTTTGGTCAAAATCGATGGCGCGTCAAAGCGTTACTTAAAGAAAAGAAATCTTTTTTACAAAAAAAATAAGTCACCTTTTCTTTTCGCTTTTTTAGGGTCAGTTATTAATTTTATTTATCTAAGTTACAACAGCCTAATGTCAACTGCTCATCACATTTTACAAAATATTGCTTTTCCCGATGCAGGGACGTTAATTGTTGAGGAGTTCTCCTGGTAAGAACCAAAAGAACTGGAGTTGATGGTGAAGCCACCAACAGCTCCATCTCACTATATGCATCGTGACGAGCATACATTTCTTAGCAACCCTATTTAAACTAATTGAATCGTGAGCCGTGAAATACTTATTATTGGTAGTTCCGGTGGCCACCTCTGGTCTTCATCATCAGCTCCACTTCACCGAATGGAGCTTTTCGAGCGCAAATGCATGAGTTACTATAAAAAAATACCCAAGTCGCTATAGGTGTGCTTATAAAATTTGAGGATTTCCCTCTATTTCCATGGGATTCCCTCATCAGATTCTGACTTGGTGACAAAAGAACCACCTCGAGAGCATACCCTGTCAAACAAAAAAAGTAGTCTTCAAAATCGGTGAATGTTCACCGATTTTTAAGACTACTTTTTGTACATTGAAAAAAAAAACATACATCCTCCTCTTTTTTGAAAGTCGGCTAAAAAAATAACTCTTACCACTCGAGTAAAACTTTACTTCGAAGACGTCCGAAAAATTAATAACTTTGTACGTTTTTATCTCCCTTTCATCAGAAGATCGGCCAAGGCCGTGTTGAGTGCAAGCCACTTTGGGGTCCGTAGGATTTAGCTACGGGTAGATAACTTAGATACATAGGCTTTAAAAAGTTATCAGCGGAAGTTGACCGAAATAGTTTTTAGAATAAAACTTTTAATTCATATTGACTGGCTATCGACCGGCCTCTACTTCGCAAGGTTTTTACAACTTGACAAAACATCGAGATTTCTTTATTATTTGTAAGTTTAAAATTAATGTACCTTTTGTCAAAGTCAAAGTCAAATCATTTATTTCAAATAGGCACATAAAAGGCACTTTAGAACGTTAAAATTTACAAGAAATAGAATTGATTCTAGCTGCCCGTTCCAAAAGGTAGTTTCGTACGGAGAAGAATGGGCAAGAAACTCCACCGTTACTCTTATAAAAAAAAATCTCTCTCTTTGTACATGTAAACCTTCCAGAATACATTCTCTTATCTTCTTCTTCATTTAATGATGGTGAAAACCGCATCAAAATCTGTTTTATAGTTTAGAAGAACAACGCGGTCACACAGACTAACACGAGAACCGACTTTAATTGTATGTATGTACAGCTTTTATCAAAATAAATGTTTAATTTTGAATACTAAAAATAACGTTAACACGGTCAAGTAAATACCGTTTTCAACCTTTAACTTCAGAACCCTAAACCCGAAAATTACGACGATTTAGCCACTAAACTTTTGCCCAAAAAGGGGAAAAAATTACTCGTGCCCTGTAGCAGGCCTATCAAAGTTAAAGTAAGTAAAGTTAAGTCTAGCCTTAACTTAGATTAGAAATAAGGATTAATTCTTTGTTGGCGTGAACTTAGGAGGGAAGACTATGGCCGCATAGCCCGCATGCCTCATTTTATTACCATCTGCGTGAGGCATGAGATGTAGCGAGAAGCGGTTTTGAAAGGGAAGAAGTAATTGATATAACATAATAATAATAATAGTTATTAGTATGAGTGTACAGTAGTGTAGTATATCCGTAACTTTTATGGTGTACATTATAAAGTGTACTGATTCTATTCTATGTAAAGGTATGTAAGTATTTATTTTAGTTTATCGTTGACATGTTTATGTTGGTTTTAGGTTTCTTTAAATTTGTGACAGATAATGTGTTCAGATAGTGAGTTAAAGTTTTTATAATGTAGAACTGGTTTGTAGTACCAAAGGCAAAAACTGACAAAATAAATTGATCTGCCATTTAACATAGGAATTACAACGATTTCTTTAGGTTTTTATTTAATCGTTTTTCAGTTTACACGTGTGTGAATAAGATCACAAGGTTTATTGTTTCTAAACAGTTTATAGGCAAAGTTCGTGGCAAGTAATTTTTTTTTTTCAGATGATTCTTTCATGCACGATTTCTTTACCCATTTTACTAGCACAATGTCAAAGTTGTATTTTCGCAATTATCACCATTTATACTCTATTATAATCCCTTTTAACCATAAACTACTTAACAAAGCAGTCCAATAATAAATTCATAATTTTCCACCAATTATCTCCATCCGCTCGTCCCTCATAACTTGCAACACCATCCATCTTAAATAAAAGAGAAGTCGCATTCCCCACGTAGTCGGCATCGACCTCTAATTCTGCTGCTCCCTCCTACGTGAAATGGGTTGTTGCACCCGTTAACTAGTCCAGTTCCAAGACGACGCACTTTGGAATTCATTCGTCATATTTAATATGAGATGTCTTGAGATTCCTGGTAGATGAATAGTTGATGTACGTAAGTAGGACAATGTCCTTTGAATTTTGTTACGTTTCGATACAATTATACTGCTACAAGGATCTTTTGGCATTCGAATGACGTTGACAGGGGGCGCTGTTGGACACAACATTTGTGCAATTGTTTCGTGAAATGTATTGAAAAGCAAGATGGCGGCGTTAGTTCCGATTTTGGCCACGCGCCAAAAGAACCTTGTAGCGTTGTACATCTTGGCTGACAGTTAGATTATTTTTCCTTTTGTTGTCATTAGTGTTAATTAATGTGTACATATTTACGAGGGGCCTGTGGCTATGTAATAACAGCTGCACGGATCGATCAAGCCGGTTAAACTACGCTTGCCGCAGTTGGTCCGTAGATGGGTGACCATCTTTGCATACCAAGACTCCTCTGTGTCTCGGAAAGCACGTTAAGCTATTGGTCCCGGCTGTCATTTGTGGATATTTGACAGCTGTCATTAGGGGTCGTCAGTAGCCTGAAAGTCTGCCAACCAGTCTAACTAAGGGGTATTATAAAACCAATCTGCCTAGCCTTTCCCCAACTAAGTTGGGGTCGGCTTTCAGTCTAACTGGATGCAGCTGAATACTAATATTTTACATGGTGCGACTGCCTATCTGACCTCCGCAACCCAGTTACTGGGTTGTGGACATAGTTGGGAAAAAGCTAGGCAGATTGATTTTTTACTGGATACATATCACATCGTACAAGTAAAATTCTCGTTATGTGGGACTTGCAACCATTAAAAACTCTCTGAATGATTACAACAGGCCTTAAAGTAGGCAGCAACTATATGAGAATAGCTTTATGCCGTGGTAATATTGTTCCTGTAGGTAGTTGGCAGCGGCAGGGCTTGAAAAACCGGTATTTTTGGGAACCAGTGTCATTGACCTTTGTGTAATACCGGTTCCCGAGCAGTACTTGTACTATTGGTACCGGTACCAGACGTATTACCTGAACTTTTGGTATTTGTAATCAGTATCGGTACCGTACCGGTACCAAACAAATATTTCCGTATGTTAGAGTAAGATTTTTTTTTGTTAAAGCGCGTACCACAAGTAATTATTTTTTTTAATTATTTGTGGTACGCGCAGGGTACCTGAATTTGGTACTGGTATTTATTAGGTGGAGTACCGGTACCCAGGTACCAAAATGGCAAGAACCGCTAAGTACCGATACAGAACTTGTACTTTTGGTACCGGTTCCAAGCCCTGGGCAATAGGGATGACTGCCCAAACTATTCTTGATTTCCGAATATTTAAGTACACACGTGGAGACTATTTAACTTCAGAACAACTACGTAAGTAAGTGTTGTCACAAAACGATAAATAAACAAACAATCCTTTAACTCCCTCATTCCCCTCGGAATGGGTGGGTTCCCCCCCCCCGGGATGGGTGGAAAACCCCTTATCAGCAATTGAACAATTTATTCCAAATTAGAAGGCCCAACACAAACTGATTAAAGCTTTATCTCATGCTGGGTGTCAGTAACGCAATTACCCGTACGGAAGTAGTTACCCTAGTTTTGTTACCCTTTTTGTTACCTATAAAATAATGCGATGCGATGCGTAGTTTACGGAAGAGTATTCTGTTGCTACTGTTGTTAATTAAATAGTTGTTTTGATAAGAAGGAAAGAAAATATTTTTATTTGGCATCATAATATATTATGTCATATGCACATAAAATAAAAAAAATAAAAATACTTAAATCTAAAAAAAAATACTGTGTTTTTCGGTAAATTCAGGTCGTGTTATTTATAGAGAACTTTTAGAGGACTATGATCTTGTTCTATTTTGTATGGTATTTCACCCAACTCAGCCTATCGCAGTCCACTGCTGGGCATCGGCTTCTCCCATGCTGCGCCATAACACCCTGTCCTCCATGTTTCCAAACATGTAAACAAGTAATGTGTTTTTGAAAAAAGAACTTTATAATTAGCACATAAAATAAAAATAAATGCCTATCTGACCTCCACAACCCATACATCATCGTCATTCTGAAATCAGCTTAATTTACGCCAGTATAAAGTTGATATTGGTTTTTAGTGGAAATAACGTTAATTGGAAAGAAGGATTTGAATATGGAATAGCCTTCGCATCGATTTTAGTGGGGTGCAATGCGGTTTGCCCGGTTTTGGACCTCCTTCGAGATTTTTATCTATTGCGGACATGTTCTATCACATGGGCTTAGGATCGTCGTCAGTTGTATTGTAAACAGACGAATAGATAGATTACATGCATAATGCATACTGTTCGTTCGAATAATTTTGGTAGGCCAGATGAGAATATGATCCTTCGTTTAACGATAGGTGAACATTACCCAGTAGTTAAATGACAATCGCGCTTTAGAAGCATACAGGCTACATTGAATATATGATTATTATTTTAATATTGTGAATGTGAAGACTATGTGGGTCATTGTTGCTTTGTTTTTTCCTCAGTTAATGTTAATCATGGTCTGACAGTTTGAATAATTTTTGTGGCCTACCCAAATGTCTTTTCTTTGGTATTGTTCGTCGAATCGTTGAGCTCCTTAAGTTCTGAGTTGAGCTGCACGATTACTGACAAATGCGTGCACTGACTGGACAGGTCTACTCAATCTGTGTGGTTTTTCCTCAAAAGACCATTTCAGACACAAATCTACATGGTCTACACATGATTTGACCAAGATTATGTCTGGACTTTAAAAGAGACTGTGACCTCTGCGTTTGTTTCGGCCTTTCTTCTCAGAGTAGTCAGATAAGAAACGCCGACCTCATCTAGTTTCTAAAATATTGATTGACGTGCAAAAGTGTTTGTTCAAACCTATTTACAGAAATAAAATCATTTATCATTTATCAGAAAGAGACTGTTCCACGACATTTTAGAAAGCAGAACTTTTCTCTCGATGTGCCAGATGTGTCGTTGACTGGGACATGAGATTTTAACAAAAATCCCGTATTTTTAAGAACGGTCACTGTAGCCTCATCTGTCAAAAATACTTGTAATTTACCTTTTTTTAGTAGTTGTGAAATGAGATTGCGAATAGATTTTAAACCTTTTTCCCTTTGTTACTAGTATCTGATATGCATTCCCCGATATCTGCGATGCTTTAAGTTCACAAAATGTAATGCAATAACCGTATTGAGCTTTGAGTATTCATCAATGTATCGAGAAAACGAAATTATCTTTCCAATTCTCTACCAAACCAATCGAATACAGAAGGAGTGCAGATAAACACAATAGCTACTTATTGAATAAATTGCCTCCAAGTTAATAAGGGTATGTTTATTTCAGGTAACATTTTTCCTATTCTGCCTCACTTGGAGGCCCGACCTGTATGGTTGGAGGCCTCCGACCCTATTCTTGACGGTATCGGGCCAAATTGATCGCGAAAGGATACTGGTAAGCAGAAAAGTTAATCGAATACTAGTCATCAGTAAAAGTTTATCTTGTAATACGTGGAGTAAATACTTGTATATTTCGATGTAAAAAGTATACTTTTCCGTTCCTAGATTATACGCAGTGGAGCGATAAAAACTTTGTTAGAAAATATGGTCTGGAAATGGTGTGTTTCAGCATCTACCTACTATGGAGTGAGGTAAGAGTGCTCGAAGACAAAGTCATTGATAAAACTACACAAATAAGTAGACACTTCTTGACTACTAGTAGGTACTACTTACAATATTTTCATTTCACGAAGCGACACGCGCTTTACTTGTGGTAACTAAGTATACAAAAACGGTGTGTATGTGTGCGTGAAGACGAGTAGCGTCAGCATCTAACACACACACACTTCTGACTTCGCCTTTGTCTCGGACGGTACCGAGAGCTCCTGCGCTTACACACACATTCACAGCGTGTTTGTACACTTGGTAACCACAAGTAAAGCGCACATCCCTTCGTGATATAAATATTCTATACTACTACATAGAGGTGCGCTAACTAAAAGTAGCAAAAAAGTTGCGCAATTCTCGGCAATTTTGGCTGCACAGTAAATTGATACAGTCCATTCACACTTATTTTATCTCCGATTTTGCATCACTGTCAAAATCACAGTGATCTTTATTCCCATTACAATAAGGTTGCCATTGAATTGCTGCTAACAATTGTGAAAGGACTGTAGTCTTGTCGAAACGTCATAGTTAATCACAATTGCCCAATTGCACAATTATTAAGAATTGTGCAAATCAGTTGCCCGTGTATTTTTACTTACACAGAGTATATCGTTTTTTTTATTAAGATACCGGGTGAAATTCTATTGTACTTACAAAATGGCAACACAACTGTGTTGCCATTTTGTTAGCTTTGAACAACGTCTAGTTATCCAATTCCTCTAACAGTGCGGCTTATCTACAAGCCCATTACTCATAATGAAGCATTCTTCCTTATTTTAATCGTCATTAGTGCTTCTTATCCCTTCATTATTAACGATAAAAGACAGACATGCGTACACAACTCCACGGCTAAAGTAAATATAATTAACGCAAACCTTATTGTTTGCGACGTATTAGAAAGTTGCCACAATACAGGTAAAATGTAGAAGTTTTACCACAAACAACGGGCTTTTTAAATTCTAGATGATAATCATAATCCTTTATTTGTCAGAATATCCTAATCCTAACTAATATTATAAATGCGAAAGTAAGTTTGTTTGTTACCTTTTCACGCTTAAACTACTGAACTGATCATAATTAAATTTTGCATATACGTTATCAGGGGTACAGAAACGGACATAGGGTACTTTTTATCCCGAAAAAAAGTACTGTTCCTGAGGAAAACTACAATAACGTTCTTATAATAATAGATGGCGCCACGTGTCTTTCGAATCATGATTAAATTATATTATTATAGACACTTTAGTAAACTGATAAGGGTTTTTTTTAATTTATTTAAGTACCTACCTATTACATTTTGTGAGTCTATAGTGTCGATAGACCGGTTTTTCATCCTCATAACTATAATTTCCCGAACGACCCAAATTGATTGTTAAATTCTAAATTAACGCGAGCGAAGCCGCGGGCAAAAGCTAGTGGTACAAAATATGTTTAGTTCTTATTGATGGAATGGAGTGTCACCAATCCGACTAAGATTATAAATGTGAAAGTTTGTGAGGATGGATGGATGGATGTTTATTACTCTTTCATGCAAAAACTACTTAACGGATTTGGATGGAATTTGGAACACAGATAGTTTATAACCTGGATCGTAGGATACTTTTTATCCCCGTAGTACGTTTCCATGGGATAATTTCCGCCATCCACGCGGGTGAGGCCGCGGGCAAAAGCTTGTATTTATATAATTTTGTGTGTTTTAAATGAATTAAAACAAACTTCAGCAACTCTGCTCTATAGTGTAATGACCAGATTATTAACAAAAACAAAAAATAAATACGGTGACTCTTGGCGGGACTGCTGACCAAGGAATCTTGGGTTTGACCCCAGGTCGGGCAAAGAGTTATTGAATTTTTCCCTTGGGGCCTTTTTCACTAGAAGCCCGGAGTCTAGATTTGTGCCCGGTTGATGGTAATAGGCTCGCCCTTATCACATGGGACTTAGGTAAACATAATGGGCGAAATATCGCTGATACTCAAACTCAAACTCAAAGCATTTATTTCAAATAAACCAATTACAGGCACTTTTGAATTGTCAAGGGGTCGGTCAGTCAGAAAGATGAAGCTAGTTGCCTATTCCAAAGCGTAGTAGGTACCTATGGAGAAGAACGGGCAAGAAACTCCATGGACACTCTTTTAAATCAAAATATGGTTACAAATTATTGGTTACATCATTCATGTTGAAATTATGCTTGTGAGAACGATGCAGAACGTTAAAAGCGTCCGTAATAAAGAGACGACAACAATTCCAATATTAAATTAAAATAAGCCGTGGCAGCCAAGAGATGACCAGTCCCCACTGACGGACTACTAATACACCTCTGTCTCTCTACGGGTAATACAGGCGTGATATAATTTTTTAGATAGATTAATCGTTTAATTGGTGAACACAAGTGACATAACACAACATACAAAACACGATTAAATAATAATTTAACGTGATTACAATTTAGTTAAGTAGGTACAAAGTGCCAATATACAAAAAGAAAAGAAAAAACACGTGTGGCACTCGGGGACTGTCGCGGTAAAGCTATTGCATAGCATTTTTTATCAACTTATGCAATTATAATAATTTTTTAATTTTTATTTATGCAGTATTTTTTTTTTCTTTGATATTAATTTAAGTACAGTCGTACCATATACATACACGTTAAGCGAACGCTCGGCCGAGCTACATGGTAGGCGGAGTGGGAGGTGTTTCGTTACGGAATTTCTTGATTCAGTCGCCGCGCCTGCCTGCGATAAAAGCTATGCAATAGCTTAAAAAAAAGTAAGGAAGACATAAAATAGTGACGATGACACTTTGTGTCACAAATTAAAATATGAAATGAAAATAACGTGCGGTGGAATACAAAAGTGCGGAGTGCGTCTCAAAGTGGCACCAAATGGGAGTCCAGCTCAGCATGTGTCAGACAAATGCAGCATGTGTCTATCTATCTATATTATTTTTTAAATGTGCTAATGAATCTTCTACACCTTTACTATTTAGTGCCCACATCCCCACTATCCTACTAATATTATAAATGTGAAAGTGTGGATGTTTGGATGTTTGTTACTCAATCACGCTAAAACGGCTGGACGGATTTGGATAAAATTTGGCACATGCGTAGACCATAGTCTACCCATGTGCCAAATTTTGACCTGGATTAGGACATAGGATACCTACTTTTTATCCCGATATTCCCACGGGATCGAGATTTCTGCGGGTAAAACCGCGGGGCGTAGCTAGTTAGTAATAAATTAAAGTGAAACGCTGATACCCTTAACCTATTGAGTATCACACAAGCTGAATGAGCGCCGACATGTCTGTGATCACCGGAGTAAAGCGCAGGACACACCGCCAGCTAGACAGCGAGCGAGCGAGCCGGGTGAGCATCATTTCACCTTTTTTCATACTTCAGTTCACACCCCGAACTACAGAGATAAGCTACCTCAGCGATACATACGATGAGAACGAAATATCCGACGATGTCAGTGATGCCATTCGTTCACCTCGTTAGCGTAGCTTAGCTCTGTAGTTCGCCGTGTGAACCGAAGTATGAAAAGAGGTGAAACGATGCTCGCTCGGCTCGCTCGCCCGCTCGCTAGCTGGCGGTATGGCCTGCGTTTGAGACGGAATGCTCCCCTCGCTCTACTACCCGCCCGCT
The DNA here is from genome assembly GCA_917490735.1 of Dryobotodes eremita. Classification (NCBI taxonomy): domain Eukaryota; kingdom Metazoa; phylum Arthropoda; class Insecta; order Lepidoptera; family Noctuidae; genus Dryobotodes; species Dryobotodes eremita. The sequence goes on from OU823264.1 coordinate 2,448,679, forward strand.
CGCTCACCGGTCCGTCCGTAGTTTTTGGTGTGAACGCACATAGTTTAGCTCGCCAAAGCTTCGCTTAGTTTATATAGTTTCCCTCTTATCGCTTCGCCCACCAGCTCGCTCGCTAGTTGGCGGTGTGGCCTGCGCTTAAGGCAGATGTGTATGATATCGTTGTATAGGTTCAAATAAATTCTGTAGGCTGCTGTACGTTAGCAGCAATTTATTTTTGGTCCTTTGGGAGCCTAAAACGGCTTAATGAAGACGTTTATATTCACTAATGAGGCGCTTTGTATCGTTATAATGTGTAAGGCTTTTTTTAGAATTTTTTATTTGAATTCAATCGTCAATCCTGAGGGCCTTGGTAAGTGGCAATCGCTTTCAAAGCGTTTCATAATAGGTCGGGAGAAAAGTATCTTATAGGTATAAATTTTTAGTAAAATCTCTTTGTTTGTACTGTTTATATCTGACTGGTTTTGGTACCATTAAATAGATGACATTTAAAAAAAGAAAAATAAAAAGTTAAAACGATTTTTCAATTGTTTTTCTGTCCGCCAAAATGAGAGAATCTAACGAAGAAATTCGATAAATTTGAAGTTTTATTACAAAAAAGGGAAAAATGCGACGCAAGCTGCAAATAATATGTGACGTTTATGGACTTCATGCTGTGTCAGTGAGAGTTGGTTCAAGCATTTTCCGTCGGGGAATTTTGATGTCAAAGATGCAGCTCGCTCTGGTCGCCCTGTTACGGATAAAGTCAAAACCATTTTTGAAAAAGTGGAGCAAGGTAGTATATATTATTATTATATTAGTAGTTATGACATAGCTGAAGAGTTACGGATTGACCGCAAAACAGTTTTGACCCATTTGAAAAAGTCTGGGTATACAAATAAGTTCGATATTTGGGTGCCAGACGAGCTCTTAGTCTTCAATTTGTATATAAAATACTAAAGAACTTTTTCCCCGACCTAATATTTCTACGACTTGCAATAGGATTGACATAAGCTTTCAGAAGCTTCTGTCAGTCCTATTTTCGTTATCGCTGTTGGAATGTAACTTTGTCTAGGCCCTCTTCTTCTATTTGTCCATCCAAAGATTGTCTTTAAAAGAACGCTTTTAGCGATAAGACCGCCCATCGTGTTACCCTATGTAAAATTTCTAAATTTTTATTCGTAACTAGCTGCGCCTAGCGGTTTCACCTGCATAAATCTCGCAAATTTCCATTTTTTTTCCGTAAGAACATTCTACAAAGAATTAGAAAACTATAAAAAAAAACATGGATGAAATCGGTAAAGTCGTTCTCAAGTTATGGCGTGACCAAGGGAAATAGGGATTCATTTTTATATATTATATATAGATTTGTATGCATGTTGTACATATTAAAGAGTATTCTGTTCTATTCCATTCTGCAATTTAATTGCGTAACACACTATCAGTCAGAATCAGAATCATTTTGAACGATATTGCTAAACTATTGCTTCATATGTTCGGAAAAATTGTCTGCTCAGCAACTTAAACAACGCAATGAATATTGTTGAACTGTCAAAATGAAAGCCATTCCTACTGCTAGTGTGTTACGCACTTACCCCGCTGGTTTTTTAATCTTCATTGATAACCTATAGTGAAAACGGTAGGCAGCTAACATGAGAATTCACAGCAGATTTGAATCTCATTTTTGATTGATCATGATTGGTTGACCACGATTTACCGCACAGCAGTGAATCAAATCATATGACATGGAATTTTGACAACAAATCATAATTGAACGGGCTTTCATAGCCAGGGGGGTTAATCTAACAATAAGCCGACAATTTACATCAAAATTCTCAATTATAGATTGAAAAGCGAAGAATCAAATTTCGTTAGTTATGTTTAAGTCCCATGTAATAGGGGACGAGCCAATTGCCATCAACCGGGCGCAACCCAGACTCCGGGCTGCATCTGACAAAAAATAATCCTAATGTAAAAACTCAATAACACTTTGCCGGAACTGGGAATCGAAACCATGAACTCACGCTCATCAGTCGCGTTAACTACCACACCACAATCGAGGCTAGTCAAAAAAAATCTTATCCAATGCATAACCTCCTCTTTTTTTGAAATCGGTTAATATCGACCAGCCTGACCGACCGGACTGGAGATGGACCGGCGGGGATCGGTCGGTGGGACGGTTTTGAGTCGGAATAAGATTGTGCGAAAAAATTCTGACAGAATTACAATAAATAAAGTACCTACTTATTTAAATTTTATAAAGTGTTCTATTCAAATCTATTTTATTTAATAATACAAACGTAACTACATTTCTTGGCGCGCTAATCGAACAATGTAACCGTTCGTCGATGCGTACCAGTCGATGGAATCGGCCCTTAGGAAATTAAATCTCTTCGACGCTTCCTCGAGACTTTACATTTTAATGTAGAAAGCTATCACACCGTTCCGTAAAGGCGAATCCGAAAAGGTTCTTTGCTCGGTGAATTGGTGGAAATTAACAAAGGAAAGCTTATGTTATTTATCATTGTATAGCAGTATTTATCGCATGGCTCCAGTTATTTTCAATAAAATTCCACGACCGATAAAGAATCTTAATAATAATATGTTTAAAAAGCAACTGAAACAATTTTTAATTTATGAACTCCACAGCTGAGTTTATTGAGGACACCGCTGACATTTATCTTATTACATTATTACATTTAGATTATTATTATTTTGACATTGGTAAATGTGTGTTAGTACATAAGGAATTGTGTATTAGTATGTGAGTAATTGAGTTATTTAATTTTAAATGTTTGTCTGTTGTTTCGACACCACTAAATTTATTATTATTTGTATACTCTCGAGTAAAATGTAGCGAACTGACCATCTTATTATAACATCCTATTGTATTAAAACCTACATTTACGAATAAATTTGATTTGATTTGATTGTAGGAACTACAGGTAACAATAATGCTAACAATGCAAAATACATTGTTCCCCGCGCATACGTTTTAGCGGCCAGTCGTCTTCCCCGTACCGTAGCAATACTTGTGTTCTGTATAGATTATGTAAGAAGCGTCACTGTGCTTATTAATCAAGGTTATCAGTCAAGACTTTATACTGTACACTGGAATTTTCCAACCACGATATGTAAAGGTCTCAAAAATCATCATTCTTTGCCGTTATCCCAATTTATTTGGGGACGCGCAACATTTCTTGTCATCCATAGTTTTCTATTATTCGTCAGCTTATTTTATTGATATTAATATAAATTTGTTCATCAGGATAGTCGAGGACTAGCTATTATTGCGATCGCTAGGTATCAGCATCCAACATACTGGGCCGGCAGTCTCTACATTAGATAGCGACAAAAATCTGTCGCTATGTCGTATCGATGTCAAATTCCTTTAATAGATTTTCAACTTTATTTCCAAAGCATAAGGTTGAAAATCTATTAAAGAAATTTGACATCGATTAGACTTAACGACGGATTTTTGTCGCTATCTAATGTCGAGACTGCAGGGCCAGTTCTGTTTATTCTTTTGTTAAATCTAATGCTTTTTAACTTACTTTTGAGTAAAGTTTACTATAACTAAGGAAAGCTATACATACAAACAATCACCCAATACAAATACATCCTTTGGTGTTTAATAAAATTCCATCATAACATTCATTACATAACGCGCCATGTTTTATAATATTTATTACTTAATCAATAAGTCAAAATGTCAAACCTATAGTTTTATGACAGCTGCGTGCACAGATTATTAAAGCCCGGCGGCGCATGAGTCGTTGCCCGGAATGTTACCACTTTATAAATATTATGTTTATATACATTTTGAACGAGGTATAGTGTATTTATTTTATTTATTATTTTCTTGTTTATTTTTAATTTTCGTATGCTGCACTGGTTGACGTCATCAAGTCAGCGCCGGCTATCGCTGAAAACCAGCGCTGGGGCTCTGTCTCGCATAGGGTCGTAGCATTATGCTGATCGATTGCCGTTTTGCGTGAATGTCACGCATATTTTGCCCCAACACGTTCTTTTTTGTGTTTGTGTGTTTCTTCTTTGCGTCATGTTTACCGCAAATAAACGTATTTTCTTTCTTTCTTCTTTCTATTGTATTCATTTTTTGTTAGATATTTTTTACCTGACTCATATTTTTTTCCTAAAAGGATTTTATTAACAATAAGCATCAAAGCATCTTTAATCATTAATAACTTTCTGTGACAAATAGGTTGCCTGATGGTAAAAATCTCGACAAAATTACACTTCGGTGTGACCGACGCCCCAATTTAATGTATTTTCGTGAAAGCTCGCGCTGAACGGTTGGTATTAAATGACGTGAGAAAAATTATCGTTCTCTCTCTCTAACCTATTGCTCTCTCGCTCTGCCGATACACTTATGTGCGACGATGCTTCAGTCAAGTTCTAAATTGTTACCGTAAAAGAGAAAGGGTGATTTTAGGATCGATTTTTTACGCTATGGCTGTTATGTATTGACGTTTTAGCTGAGTCAGTAATGTATGGTATTTTTAGAAGAGAATGTGTAAATGTACTGACTGTACTCAGATATATCCAGCAGAAAGCGGGGACCATCCTTTTAAACCGACTTCAAAAAGGAGGAGGTTCTCAATTTGTCTGTATGTTTTTTTTGTGTATGTTTTTTACGCGATATCTCCGGCAATTATGGATCGAGTTCTAAAATTCTTTTTTAATAGATAGGGTATGCCTTAGGAGTGGTCCCATATAAATTTTATTAAATTTGCTTCGGTAGCTTTTTCAGTTAGCTTCAGTAATACGTATTTTTTCCACTTAGTGTATATTGACGACGTTATAATAACGTTCTGGCACTGTTATTTACATAGCAAGTAGTGGTATACGAATTTGTGTAGGGTAGGTACTACAACTATAAAGTGAAAAACAAAAACATTAAAAAAAAAAACAACCGACTTCCAAAAAAAGAACACCTCAAAGTGAAAAATTATTTTAAGTCATTTCGGAAGTCGGTGGCCAAAAACGATAATATATAACCAAAGAGATTGACTTTCTAAATGACTTAAAGTAATTTTTCACTTTGTAGTGCTATTTATGGAAGTCGGTTGTTCTTTTTTAAATGTGTTTTTCTAAATTGGGAGTTGCTTTCAGTCAATTGATGCGATTGGGTGAACACTATGATCTTTTGCTCCAACTATAGCTATATCTTTCTAACTATGTAATAGGCAATTAGTCAGTCACAAGAATATTGAATTTTTTGATCTATATGCTAATATTATATATAATATATGTATAATATATATATATATATATATATATATATATATATATATATATATATATATAATAATTTAATCTTGATTTATCTATATGCACCAGCGGCAACGGATTTTTGCGAAAGTTATCGTTCAGAGAAATAAGTAAACCGTCACATTACTCTCGTTAAGCAGCATTGCTTTGAATCGGTCTAATAACAGACTCTAGAAACTATGCCCTTATGCTTTGTCAAAGTGACAAGCGTAAAACCATCATAGGTACTTGCGTAAGGCATGTCTTAGATTGACATATCTAGAAAAAGAAAGAAAGAAAAATAGTTTATTCTGCACAAACAAAACGCACATTACATTTAAGTAGCCAAAAGCCTCGTATCCAAGAAATAAAAGTTTGACAATTTTGTCCATTGCTTGATGTTAGGGCCAGGAACCAAAGACAATACACATTGCTCTGTTATCTCTCATACCTATTGGCACTGTAATTTGAAAACATTGCAAAACCCACTTATTTTTAAAAGAATAACCGTGGAGTTTCATGTCGGCTCTTCTCCATAGGAAACGATCAATTGGAACCGTGCACCTAGTTTCTGAAGTTTCGTAAGTGCCCACGTAGGGTTATGTGAAATAAAATATTTTGATTTTTGATCTGACTAATGAGCTATTGAATTTTTTATGTCTACAATAATGCTAGTTACTTCACTAATTCAAAAATAATTCAGGCAGGCAGGGACATCGACATGCAAACTGAAACCATGAATTCAGCACATGATTCTAGACCCCCTAGCGTAGAAAATCAAAGCAAGTTTAAAAAAAACAGCTTCTTCATAGAAAAGTGCAATACCTACGCGGTCAAAATGCATTTCCTTTTCAAATAACCGTGCTAAAAATTTCAACGAAGGGGCGTTCAGAATCATACACTGAGTCCATGGTAACTGGTCCTGTGCGTCGATGTCCCTGCCACCCTGTTTAACAAAACAAACATATTAATATACCAAAACACAACGCAGTTTACATTAAAGTGTATCCAATGTCCAATAGTTAGGGGCAATTTATGATACTTGGTTTAAACACTATAATTACTAGTTCTCGAACATTGGATGCTGATACCATAACGATCGATTTAGGTTATAATTTTGATCGTTCGCACATCAATATTGTATCGATTGTACATTTGTGAACGAGATACAAGTATTAAAAGATTGGATTTCAGTTTCAGTTTCAACATATTTTGACACTCTGCTAGGATTATAGCAGTTTTGGTAGAGCGTTCCCTATCATTAAATATAGTGGAGTTTCTTGCCCATTCTTCGTCATACGAAACTACGTTTTGGAAAGGGTAACTAGAATCAATTCTTGTAAATATCGACGTTTAAAAGTGCCTTTTAAAAATGATAAATGATAAATGATTTTATTTCTGTAAGTAGGTTTGAACAAACGCTTTTACACGTCAATCATATTTTAAAAACTTGATGAGGTCGGCGTTTCCTATCTGACTATTCTGAGAAGAAAGGCCGAAACAAACTCAGAGGTCACAGTCTCTTTTAAAGTCCAGAAATAATCTTGGTCAGATCATATGATTTTATATGCCTACTAGCTGTTGCCCGCGACATCGTCTGTGATCTAGGATGAAAAGTAGCTATTATGTCCTTACCCAATGGTCTGTTTGCCAAATTTTATCCAAATCTGTTCAGCCTTTTTAGCGTGAACAAACAAACAAACCTACTTTCGAATTTATAATATTAGTTAGGATTTAAAATAAATGATTTGACTTTGACGCTATAATAAATCGGGCACTACAGGAATTATGGGTCTCTACAAAAGAATTTATGAGTGACGATATTGAAGAAGTTTGAAACATATTTTTCTAGAACGTGAGGTCCTGGGCTCGATCCCCAACGCAAGCAAAGTGTTTGTGAGATTCTGATTAGGATATTGGCCTAACTCATGTAAAAACTACCATCGACTCGAGAAGAATAAGATTAGGATATTCCCAAAGCTGCCCAGACATAGTGTCCAGTTCCAGTCAAAGTATTATATACCTCTGCCCACTCCTTCGGGGGTATACAGGCATACCGTTATATTTTTTATCAGTTTAATTAAAAAAGCCACAATTGACTGGCTGAAAGATAGTCGCTTTTTAATCCTTTTCATAATATAACGATTAGCTAATTTGCGGAGTCAAAAAAAGCCCGTAAACCAGGGTTCCATAACAAAAAGCAAACCACTCAAAAAGGAAGCTGTGGTGAAAAGCGCTACCCGTGCCTCTATTTGGGCAAGTCGGGTAATTTAATAACGTACCCTAGTACCCCTGATAAGGGCTATCGATTTACAATATTTACCCCTAAATGGGTAGACTGGGCATAGAGAAAATATTAAGAATTGTAGATGAGACAGTTCCTTACGATATTTGATAAGTTTTTTCCGATTTTTATCAGTTTTGAAATATAAGGCCTGAATTCCTCCTACGCTGATGTCGCTCGCGTACGGTCGGTCGCGTACCAGTCGTAGCAACAACGTACGCGCCGCTGACGTCAGCGTCGTAGTGTGGTACTATATCGAAAACAATGTTTATTCGTACGCGCGACCTACGTATGCGACCGACATCAGCTCAGGAGGAATGCAGGCCTTAGACTGGAATAGCTGAGGTGTTCGAAACTCAAACTCCAAGCATTTTTTGTCAAATAAACTAATTACAGGCAGTTTTGAATTGTTAAGGGGTCAGTCAGTCAGTAAGATGAAGCTAGTTGCCCATTTCAAAGCGTTGTAGGTGCCTATGGAGAAGAACGGGCAAAAAACTCCACGAACACACTCTTTTCAATCAAAATATTGTTACAAAAAATTGATTACATCATTCATGTTGAAATTATACATGTGAGAATGATGTATAAAGACGTGCACGTAAAAAGCGTCCCTAATAAAAAAGATAAAAACAAAAATGAAACTATTCAGAAATTAAATTAAGCCGCGGCAGCTAAGAGCTGACCTGTTCTATCTGACGGCGCCCGTGCACGAACATGACGTATGGATCAGCACCATTCAGCTCAACCATTTTGAAGGGAATTTAATGATCCAACACACACGCCACCACCAGCGAGACATCAGAGTGAGCATGACATACTCTCAGCCGTCAGGGCACATTCAAGTCAATGAAAGACGAACCCAGTAAATGGTAGCTTTATAGCAGGTACATAGTGCTCACGCTTCGATATAGGTAACCTCATTTCATTAGATTATAAGAAAGATATATGTGTTTTTGCTGTAAAACTCAATAAATTGGTTTTGGAGTAATGGCAGAAATATGTAAGCTGACAATATAAGTCACAATTGGTTCAGATAATTGATTCATAATTATTTTTATACGAGTATGATAAATAAAAGTTTGTTTAACTATTGAAACTGTTGATGGTTGGCAACATCTATAGGCTCATTCTTTTAGATGCTTATCACTGCGTGGTTAGATTAGGCTAAAAAAAAAAACAGGTTAGCGAGACCCACCAACTAACCAACCAACGTTGGTTGGTGTTGCTGACTGCCAAATCTTTTTACACCGAACACCAAAACCATCTTGTCGCTAGAAAACGTAACGTTGCTCCGAAACAAAATGTCCTATCTACCACATTAAACTTCTCTCCTAGAGAGTCTGTTACCAAAATGCAGATTATTGGACCTTTGGTCCTTCACCCACTTTCATTTTATTATCGCGCGGCCATAGCTCTGCAAAGGTCGTTAGTTCGAACCCCGGAGTAATGTTTTTCAATTATGCATGCAATTCTGAACTGTCATTAGAGTTGATGAGGGCCTGGGGAAGTGATTGATAATTTTAAATAGGATGGTGGTTGATTAGTTTATGGAGCCTCCATGAGTATGGATTTTTATGTATGAGAGGAGCGTCTTTGGCATTCAGTCTTGCCATCAGACTGGCCGACTGTCTCATCTCAAATCTGTTACCAAGCCATGATTTTTTGTATGACAGAAAATGAGTGGCTAATTTGTGTTATATTAATTAATCACGTAGGTATATTTTGGGATAGATGTAGTGGAAGGTTATCGACGTTAAACAAATACAACGTTAATATGATTTGCAATTTTCCCCAGTTTGATGCATGAGCGTCAAATATTGTTGTATTCTTTTTCTTTTTTCTTAATTTTGTAGGTTCTTCTTATACTTGATTGCAATTTCAAACGTTTATTATAAAGTGCCTTGACTCTAACTGTTTTGTAAATTAAGACTCCCGCAAACAGGCGCGACGCGACTCTAGTAGAACAATGATTTGATGACTTTTAAAGAGTAAACTGTCTGTGGATGTGAGTAGCATTCAGGCTACATTGATTATTATTTTAATATTGTGAATGTGAAGACTATGTGGGTCATTGTTGCTTTTTTTTTTTTTCTCTCCTCAGTTAATTTTAATCATGGTCTGGCAATTTGAGTAATTTTTGTGGCCTACCCAAATGTCTTTTCTTTGGTATTGTTCGTCGAATCGTTGAGCTCCTTAAGTTCTGAGTTGAGCTACACGATTACTGACAAATGCGTGCACTGACTGGACAGGTCCACTCAATCTGTGTGGTTTTTCCTCAAAAGACCATCTCAGACACAAATCTACATGGTCTTCACATGATCTGACCAAGATTATGTCTGGACTTTAAAAGAGACTGTGACCTCTGAGTTTGTTTCGGCCTTTCTTCCCAGAGTAGTCAGATAGGAAACGCCGACCTCATCTAGTTTTTAAAATATGATTGACGTGTAAAAGTGTTTGTTCAAACCTACTTACAGAAATAAAATCATTTATCATTTATCATTTATCTAACATATCCTATCTTAGACACCCGGGTGATCTGTAACTAAAGACCCTCCTATCTCAAACACCTTTCCCTATTTAAGAAGCACACCCTTAACCAGTACCTGTAATAATGATCTTGAGATAAATAAAGATTTATTATTATTATTATGATTATAATAATTATACCTACAAATAATAGTAATATAATAAGGTTGTCGACATGTGGAACGTGGATATAGGCATATAGCAGTAATTGTGCCGATAGTCGTGACGGCCACTGACATAATAGCCAAGTACCTCGAATAATACCTGAGGAGGCTCTTGTTAGGCAGCTGGATTAAGGGCTTGATCCAGAATACGGTACTTTTGGACACGGCGCATATCGTTAAGAGGTTCCTCTCTCAGGAGCCCTGACCACTGGTAGGTTGGACCCTGACCCTGATACCTACTGTTTTTTATATATTTTTAAATGTTTTTATAAAAATATTTGATAAAGTAAATGATATGTATGTAGGATCAGGATTGCCGAGAGGCATATCGTCAGGATTTGGAGTTCCCATTTTATTGGGATAAACAAGACTGTATAAACAATTACAGGGTTTTTACTATAGTAGGTACAGGTAAACCGACAGTTTTGTCGGGAGCAGGGGCTTTTTATTGAGTCGAATCCGAAAATCGACTCCCCGCACACCGAGTGCACGCTATTTTATAAGACTATGCCCCCACCTAGCAATCCCACCACGACAACTCTGTCCGATGACGCACGGAAGTACGTCACGTGTTTACTTGATACAAAACACTAAAATGTGCTAAATCTAATAAGAGTTACATTATAAAGTAATCAAATAATACAAGAATAATTGTCATAAATAAACCATGGTGAAATACAAAGTATATCATTTTAAAATTAAAGTAACATGTCATCAATTGTTTTGAACAAAAGCATCGGTTATAATTATCGAAATAAGTTGCCATAAATCAATTAGTACGTACACTGAGTACTTAATAAATTATGTTCCGCTTTATTAGACAGTAATTGATAGTAAAAATCACTTAAATAGTAAGAAAAGCAAGTTATAACAAACGTTGTTGACTACCCACAATTGTAATTGACAACCAACTCCGACATGTATATAAATGAAATAAAAGATATAATAATTTATTATTATAATGTATTCTTTATTTTGGACTACACATACAGGTACCCACAATCCTTATAGTATTAATAACAGTGACTTAAAAACTATGTCAGAAAACTTTTCCTTACTAAAACAACTAAAAATGACGTGGCCCAACACACGGGCACGTGCCTCCTTACCGAGTGCCTTATAAAGGGAGTGCCGTCCCCACTTTATCTTATAATGTTTTTAGGATGCTTTTTCAGCTTCCGCGTAACCTACCCATTATTGAAGCTGTTCTCTTCCTTATAATGGCACGGTTGGCGCAGTGGTTAAGCGATTGACTGCTGCGCTGCGTGTCGCGGATTCGATTGCCGCACGGAACAAATATTTGTATGACCTACAAGTAGTTGTTCCGGGTCTGGATGTTTGTGTATGTGAGTTTGAATGTTTGTAGACGCACCCACAATACAGGACAAATTCCTAGCGTGCGTGCGTAGCGAGCGATTCCTAGCGTGCGTAGCGAAAATCATCTATTTATACGTATAAGTAACCCTAGTTGTAACTAGGATTAATTTATACAAATAATTTCTGCAGGTACTATTCAGCTTTCGTCTGGTCAGCCAAACCCTAACTATTTTGGGGTCGACTTTCAGTCCATAGAAGAAAATGTGCGACATTTCATTAAAATATTGTTAATTCTCTCTTTTTTTCACGTATTCTGCGAAGTACGATATGAATTAACTTCGTTAGAATTTATAAAAAAACTTTTTTTACAAAAAAACAACTGACTTCCAAAAAAAAACACAAAGAAACCTGAAAAATAACTTGAATTTCGGAAGTCGGTGTCTTTGGTTTTGTATTTTCGTTTTTGGCCGCGGACTTCCGAAATTAATTAATTTTTCACTTTTTAGTTGTGGTACCTACCCCACACACATTCGTATACAACTATTTGTTATGTAAATAACCGTGACAGAAAATTATTAAAACATCATCAATATAAACTAAGTGGAAAAAAAATACGCAGTATTAAGGATAACTCAAAAACTTCTTGTCAGAACTTGATCAAATTTAAATGGGACCACGTGTTAAGCACCAGCTTTCAAATAAAAAAGAATCATCCAAATCAGGTCACCCAGAAAAAAGTTGTGAAAAAAACAACAGAAAAACAGTCGAATTGAGAACCTCCTCCTTTTTGTGAAGTCGGTTAAAAATAGGCAATCATGGGAACTGCCGACAGAAGTGAAAACCCCAAAATGTACACAGGCCGCTGCGCGTCGCCAGTCTGGCGCAATACGTCATATTAGAATGTCGGTAACGCGAACCCATAAGTTTTGCCCCCACCAAAAATCGCTCAACGCGGTTAAAGAAGTTTTCACTTCAAAAACACTAATAAAACAACACAATTATTGATGTCAATATTTTTACAGTATCTCAGAAGTTATTAAAACCACAATGAAGTTATAATTACCCAACAAACACTTCTATCGACACAATTAAAACTAGCATAACATACATAGTCACATTAAAACTTCCTCGGCTGTCCCAGCGGAATGTCGCGGGACAACAGAAGTCGGTGTTATGCAATCTTATCTAATAGTTATGTATTTTTCGTATCTCCAAATAGGTCAGTACTTCCTCTTATTAAATATTTTGCTATTGGCTGGAAAACTTGTAAAATTGGGTATTTCAGATATTTTTGTCAATGAAATTTTGTTTTTACTCTTTGAGGCGCGTTGAGCGATTTTTGGTCGGAGAAAGATTCAAGATTCAAGGTTATTTATTTGTGGAAACATGAGTACACATACAGAGCATGCAAGTTATTAAATTACATTACAGTTTAAGATCAGTCATGTTTGGCCTTAGTGGCGTACAAATATTTAAATATCAGTAATAAAAGTTAATATTAGATTACATAAGAGCAAAACAGTTAAATATGTCAATTTTGAGAACAAATAAATTAAATATATGAAAAACAAAAAAAAAATGTTAATGTCAATGTTAAATGTTAATTAAAATTATGATCACAGCAATATTGTTGCTTTATGTAGATTATGTCAAAGTTGTATTGATAATATTGATTACTTACTACACGGCATTAGATGTTGTTATTAAGAAATTCTAGGATACTGTAATATGCTTTCCCTTTTAGCAGTATCTTTAATAATTTTTTTAATTGACGGACATTAAGTTCCTTCCAACTACTTGGGAGTTTATTGAAAATTTTAGGGGCTATACAGAAAACTCCTATGGGTTCGCGTCTCCGACGCAATGGTAATGTTAACAGGATATTTGGAGCTAGGAGTATGACGTGTTGCGCTTGGCCAGTAGTGAAAGCTTGTTTTAGTTTTAAGTTTTCACTTCTGTCGGCAGTCGCCACGACTGCCTGTGTTTTTTTTTATAATGTTGGCTATAGAGTGTGAGATGTTTATGGGCTGTTTCAGCACCTGATAAATTAACTTATTTGTCAGAAGATTTCATACGTATAAATTCTGTTCATTTTTTATGGATGAAGAAGAAATTAGAAATAGATAATTAAAAGAATATGAAAGAAATATGGACAAAGAAAAAAAACGGATGGATAACAAATACATCATAGTTACGGCTACAAACAAAATGACCACCGACCCTAAATTAATTTTTATAAGAGCAGAAATATGAAGGCATCCTGGTCAATAGTTTATATTGAGACTGTGAAACAGCTCAGTCTTAACGATCATTTAATTGTAATGATCAATGTAAATTGGTAGGAATTGCTTCGTCTTGTGTGGCAAGTCATAAAACGTTGTATAAGGGGCGACAGAAAGCACATAAAATTAAACGTGCGGATGTATGCATTTAGACACGGTTTACTGAAGATTGTACCGCTCTATGGTCGTTATAATATAAATACTTGCATAGCTAACGTCATTATTAGTGTTCAAAATTTCAGTTTCAAGACCTAGTTAATAATTTAAATCATAGGTCTCAACTTTATTTTGCCCACTTTGAGATTTATTTTCTAGCCCCCCAATTATTTTTCTTACCATCTGTCGCTAATCTGAAACAGCTATTGCCGCATTATATTTAAACGTGTGATTTTATATAGTCGTAAGATAGGATATGATTTTCTCTGGGTCTATTACTGCCCACCTGAAAGTCTCAACCGCGCACGAGGGGGCGTTATCGCCAACGTTGAGAACCTATGATTTAAATCGATTCATAAAAAAACAACCTGCATACCCATATACATACCTGCATAGGAAATCGTCAGCTGGTGAAAAAGTTCGTAAGACCTGGTGTTTCTATATAGAATCAAAAAAATATACCGCAAAAAGGTATCCTTCAGACTTTTTAAAATAATTATACTCAAAAATTTATTTTAGTTAAAAGTATTAAATTAAATTATTTTAGTTAGTTTTGGTATTATAATTAAAAGGGGTATTTATTACGTTTATATTTATTAAATGTTGCTGGCATCTAATGAGTTGCCTTAGCCATGTAAGAAACAGCATTCCAAATACAAATTCTGCTAGAAAAACACAAAAACCCAAAACATAATACTAGATTTTTATCGCAACTGTTTAGTCTGTGTTCTGACTTGTATAACAGTACTATTGGCGCCACTAGACTTGTACTACTACCTATATAAGTGCCAAAGCCAGTAACTGTGTCCCAAAGGCCCTATAATACTACTGAACTCACAATACTCAAGTTAATCTGCAGTCTAACAACCAGTGTGGCGAAGTAAGCGAGTACTTGAAAACAATGGTTTAACCTCTGCTGCAGACGGTTTTCGCTAAGACAATGGAAATCGGTGTCTCATTGTGGTTATAAAGTATACCGTGGATCCGCAAACTGTAGTTAAGATTTTTGGTCCTTTGATCCTGAGAGATTTTACTTTTGGATTTTCGGTCATGTTTTTAGAGAATGGTTTGTTATCTGAAAGCTTAAAAAGGGATGTTGATTAAAGATGGTTCCATCAGTAACGATACTGATGCTTGATTGCAATTGGCCTATGAAAACATTGACCATACCTTGGCATATAATAAGACTAACTGTTGCCCGCGACTTCGTCTGCGATCCACGATGAAAAGTACCCTATGTTTTTACCCAGGTCATAGTCTATCTGTGTGCCAAATTTCATCTAAATCCGTCCAGTAGTTTTAGCGTGAAAGAGTAACAAACATCTATTTTATCTATTTTTATTTTTTGTTATTATTTTGATTTTAATTTAATTTGGATAATTGTAATGATTTAAATATAGATTGCATGCATGTTGTTTCTTATATATTTAGTTTAGAAATTCAGACACAATGTAAAAATTGTTATTGAATAAACGAATTGAATTGAATTGACATACCTAAATTAATTTATTTACAAAAAAAACAACCGACTTCCAAAAATGTCGGAAGTCGGTGGCAAAAAACGAAAATACAAAACCAAAGCCACCGACTTCCGAAATTAAAGTTATTTTTCACATTTTAGTGTTTTTTTTTTTTTTTGGTATTGGATTGTTTTTTTTTGTAAGAAAGTTTTTATTTTTCACTTTTTAGTTGTAGTACCTACCCCAAGCAAAGAATCATCCAAATCGGTTCACCTAGAAATAAGTTCTCAGCTAACACACCAAAAATAAAAAATACAGTTGAATTGAGAACCTCCTCCTTTTAGAAGTCTGTTAAAAACATTCAACAGGCAGACAGCTGATAGTTACCAGCGATGACGGCTTTATCTTTAATTAGTTTTGGCTGACAATCTCTTTTGGACTTTGCCACGTTTAAACTCGTTACTTGTCAATAGGGAGATATTGAAAAGTAACGGAGTTTACCGTGACAAAATCCAAAAGAGATTCCATGGTAAACATATTAGCCAATCACAAAGGAGGTAACGGAGATAACTACTTAATCTGTGCCATTTTTAAATGCACCGTAACTCGTGGTCAGATAAAGCAGTCTAGCTGGAGGTCAAACCCCTTTATATTAGACCACGGACATCAAAACATAAACACGAACTTTTATTTGGTATTTAACTTGCTCTAACTTTTGTAGGAAAACAAGTGAACAAAGAGACAGTGAGTGACAAAGTTAAACATGTTGGAAATAAATAAAATTGTGCAATTTCAACAATATGGTGGTGGAAAATTACGATTCTTTGAAACGAGTTTGTTTTTATTGTTTATTTTTTTAAGATATTCTTTATATTGGGGAGCGATAAGAATATAGCAGTTGCTTTTCAGTTGCAGATTTTCTTTTTAAATATCTGTCTCTTCCTGACTGTTAGTAAGATTGGCCTTCCGTATCTTTCCAATTTGCTTCACTATGTCCTTGACATCCGTGTCGAAAACATTCAATGATCAATGAATGAATGAATGAATGATAATGTTTTCCGTTGTTTTTTTTTAGTTTTAAGGTGTATTTATATTACTGTAATGCCAATAAACGCAGTTTTCTTTCTTTAATTTTCTTTAAATGTTGATCATGAGCATCATTCATTGCATATTTCAGCACTACATTTATCTATCTTTAAAGACCTATCTTCAATAGTGGATTGCTGTAAGTTGATGATGAAAACGTATCAACTTAATAATTATTATTATATATAGGAATATAATAAAAGGTCAGAAATTTTCCCCTTTCAAACTATAGTAACAACGGTCATTGTTACGAGAAGAAAGTACCATGTATGTTCTATGTTAGAGGGTTTGGTTTCCGCATTTAGTCCTTCAGGTGGACCATCGTGCTCGGGCTATCGGTGTTTATTCCAAACAGCCAACCTCCCTCCAGAAGTTGATTAAATCTCCTGGTCTGTTAAGATCATCTGTCTTAGGGCTAAGGGTTTCTGTCCTAAACTGGGTGACGCCTGTGCATTCAAAGAGCGCATGCGCAACGGTTTCCTCAGCCTCCATGCAAGCCCTGCATAAAGGACTGTCCGTTATGCTTATTGTGTGGAATTGTTTTTAGCGAGCAGTGTCCCGTGATGGTCCCCATCACCAGCTGCCGGCCGTTCCAGCCTAAACGTAATAGACGTCTGGCTAGCCTGCCACTCGGGATGGCATAGCTTCTCTGGACTGCCTGCAGTCCGGTGTCAAGGTCCACCAGCTCTCCGCTTGTGTGTGGGTGAACTCCTGTAGCCACCTGCGTACCTGGTTGAAAGGGATAAGTACGATAGATTCCGGTACACAAACTGACGCGCCGAATACTCTTCTAACCAGTTCGGTAGTTGCGTCGTTACCTAATGATCCACTGTGTTCTTTTATCCATTGCAGTGTCACTGTGTTGCTGTTAGATACCATTACTCGTTATAGCGCATTGCGACATTCTAGTGTTCGATTCGAGATAATATTTTTTTCCCCTAAGGATTGGAGAACTAAGGCGCTGTCGGAGAGTATTTGTATGTGGGTATCCGTAATTCTCCTGGCTTCTATGGCGTACACCGCTTGTGTAATGCCCACACACTCTGCCTGGTAGACGGTGTTGAAAATTCCCAGTGGGCTGGATATGCTTATGTTAAGGTCGCGTAAGAAAACTCCGACTCCAATTCCAGAGTCGGTCTTTGATCCGTCGGCGTATACTCTCAACTCTTTCGGGCCTAAGTAGTCACACTGTTCTAGAGTGAGTATTATCTTGTAATGCTTTTGAAAGTAGTGTAGTTTCGGGGCTTTGTCGCAGGGTGATGCCATCACTGGTTGTCTTCTGTAGAAAGATGTAGAAAGTACCATTTTAATAAGCCAAAAGTCAAATAAAGACTGTGAAACACTTACAACACGCGGAACTATTTACATCGTTTCCGGTGAAAAACGCAAGCGGAAACTGTTACCGCGGCCGTTTCCGGCGGCGACAGGAAGCTTGCGTGTCCGCGATAATGGCGGCTTCCGGTTCCCGCCGCAAATCATTAATGGACAGATTGTTCAACGACTTCTTTTTTCCTGTAGTTACTATTAATGCACAATTAAGGATTGGAGAATAGTTTCCGTGGGGTTTGTTTTGACTCTTTGCGGGGTAAGTGGTGATTAATATGTAAATGTACAATGTACAATGGGTATTTGGAGTAACAAAGCCGTAATTACATTGAGGTAGTATTACTATGTTAGCAATTCAATTATTTTTTCTTGACTTTAGAAAGTGCCTATTAATGATCTAATTGTAATCAAAGATTTGACTTTGAGGGTAATTATATTTATGTCACCCTAGTTCAAAATTGTCTACATCATCAACGTTATGATATCAAAAACGGCTTCATTTGATGTAAATATTGTATTATTTAGCTTTCTACGTTGATCCAAAAAATAAATATGTCATTATTGACATGCTATAAATTCAAATGAGTTAAAATTACGCTGCATGTATCACCAGAGCAGAAAACAAATAATCATGCTTATTTAGGTTTGTATAACCATAGTTAAGAACGGATTTTTTTCAGAACAGTCGTATTAACGAAACTCTTATTTCAAGAACCAGAATAACCCAGCATTCCCTAAACATTAGGGTGGTCCTTATTCCTAAGAAAAAAATTATTTTTCTTTAATTTCGCGGGGCACCACGTAATTTGATTATATACCATAAAAAACTATTTCAGTAATTGTTTTGAATTTTTTAAATGATATTTAGGGGTCGCTACCAAAGTTTGAATTTTAAATAAAAACTCAAAATCTGTATTTGTTGGATTCTTTCATTCATAAAGAAAGGACATAAAAAATATTACAAAATTATTGTTGTTGTTATGAATTAAGATATTATGTAGGTAAACATATCTAACAAAACTACATCACTAAACTTAACATTGTTAAAGTATGGACACTTTAACATTGTTAAAACAAAGCCCGCCAAGAGCATCGGAAATTCCGCAGCAAAAATGTAGGAGAGGATGAAACAAAGGAAGGAGGGCGAGGGGAGGGTTATTAAGCAGATTCAATAATTAATGCAATAAATATCGGGTGCCGTTCCGCTATTAACTTTGCCGTTAACCGGCAAAGTTAATAGCGTATACACCTTGTAGTAGAGAGGCGGAAACAGGAAAATTTGAAAGTGAAAGGACCGGTGATAAAAGTGTTGTAAAAGAGGATTTTGAAGATGACGACGATTACAGTAACTTTAGGTGATGTATTATTTAATTTTATAGCTAAACAAGATCGTAAAAACGTTCATTTTGAGTCTAAATACTTATATAGTTTTCGAAACAAATCGCTCCAATATGTTCGTTGCATAAACCAATAGGCACAAAAGCTCCCAATATGATGCTATTCATCATAATATCATCAAATGCCTTTCAACAATAAAGTTGTTTTTCTTTAGATCCAACGATATCCACAGACATATTCACCATTATTTATTTCATATCTTTTTATTTATCATCACTTATTATTTAAGTTACGGCTATTCATTTGAAATAAAATGGCTTAGAAGGTCTTATTTTATTTATTGCTTCACATGATATATCATCTGTTTTGAAGTTTGGCATTGTTATTGGAGTTTTCATACTGTCTGAAACTCCGATGAATCCAGCTATTGTGTTTTTAGTCGTTGGAATTGAAAACGCATCTTTTGTTTTGTTCTAAAATCCGAAAAAAAGAGTGGAACTGATGTTTTGTTTGCTTGTAAGATATAGGTTGTACCTAACCGTTCGTTGTATACATTTGAGTATATAAATAAAATTGGCTTGAGGTTTGTTCACTTTGGATCCTCGTATCATCAAAGGTTTTCCTTACCCTTTTGAATTTCTGTAAGAGATTTTTGTATCGACTAACATTGAATGTTTAAAGCTAAGATTCAAAGCATTTAACCTTAAACCCATAAATAAATGGTTTTAATCTCGAGGCGATATTAAAGTACTAGGAACATGAAATAAAGCTTGTTTTACGGATCATCTATGAATAAAATATTTTGTACTAATGAAATAACAATTAGGGTAAGGTTGTGACCATTGGACCAGCGCCTTGATTGGACCGCTTTGATTTCTCGAAAACGAATTGTAATAATAATTGTCCTTTATGACGAAACGCTGCCTATTCGACCCCCACCCGCCCCCTCAACCGCCAGTGTCTCCGTGAGCTTCGTTCGGGAAGAACGTGCTTTGGTGTGTTTTAAGAGCTCCCAATATAATATTTGCGCGACATACTTTACCATGTAAGTACAGATTTATTCGGTTTATCAATGTGATTATTTTTATTAGCATAACATATTTATTTGTTCAGCTAATTTACCAATCCAATGGCACATAAGATTAATAGTTTTTTATCTATTTATATTTTAATGTGATAGCAGCGAATTGCCATCAATGGACCAGTGCAAGGCTCCTTGATTAGACCGGTCCAATGAAGGCAACTTCAAAAATTTCGGTTTTAATATATATTTTTTTGTTTTAGCATGGCAAAACGACGCCAGTATTATGACTGGAATGAAGGAAGTATGAGATTAGCGTTACTAGCTTTGAGTAAAAAAGAGGTCGGATTAAACGAAGCAAGCAGGATATATGGTGTACCAAAAGCGACATTAAAACAGGGGATAAAGAAATATTTTTGGCCATCATGTCACTGATTGATCTCTAAAACCAAAATTATTATCATTTAATGTGTCTATTCACTGCTATAACTAAGAATAATTCAGTTATTTCATATTAAATTTATATTGTATTGTATTAATATTATACTCTATGTTGATTTTTTATAATGTGGAACATGTGCCTTAATGTTCAGTTTCATCCATTTTATTATTTTAAGTGGTTAATTAACCAGTGCTCACAATTATTACATTTAAGACTAGACTGATTGTTTAACCTACCTCATAATAGGCTATTTAATAGCCAATTACTTCGTTAAGATTTTTTTAATTTTGCATTTCACCGTTAAATTAAGACGTTGTGATTACTTGTGATTCTTATTAATAAAAAGACTGTGTTTTAATTTTGTATTATATTTTATTTTATTTCAATTTCCTTGGGCACCTTGAATGGACCAGCAGACAAAATGTCCTAAGTCCAATCATAGCAACTAGGAGGTCCAATCAAAGAGACTGTGGTCCAAATAAGGGAACTATCACAAAAACAGTTTTTTCTGTTTTGTTCCTTTATGCTTCAAACAAAAAATCCGAAAACACACCTACGAGGACATATGTATAAGACCTATAAAATTGGATAATCACTATTCCCTTAAATGTCATACTTCAGGTGCTATAACCGCTAAAAGTTAAGTGGTCCAATAATCGCAACCTTACCCTAATTATCTTGTTATGTTGATATTACAAAAAAAAAAAAAACATTTAAGAAAGTTATAATATTTTCCACGAAATAATTGATGTCGGTACAAATAACCTGGTAACAATAATAACATCATCGCGGTAAGTAAAGTGAATATTTCTAGAAAATAGTTATTGTGTCATGTGTGCTGTTTCCACGAAACCATCGCTGCAGACCGAAAAGAATAGAACAAAATCGATCTCGCCTGTCCCTCTGAATGTTTTCTACTTCTTTCGCCTCAAAAGGTTTCATCAGTATCTGGTGTAAGTCATGAGCGAAGTCTAAATCTAGATACTGATTTTCGCCAGAGCCTTAAGTTTTAGCTGTCTTATTTGATGAAAACCATTAATTTGGTTTTGTTATAATTACTCTAGTTATTTGTACTTGGAAATTTTCCTCTGTAGATCTTGCTAAAGCGTTTTTAAAGCAATTGAAGTATCTTTATTAACATCAAAGAAACTAAAACCCAATCTATTATTTCTATTATCATTAGAATAACACTCCGCTTCACTTAACATTTGCACCACAAAATGATTTCTGTCTATTATTCCACCCTACAGTATTGTATTATTATATATTGTCGACATCTGTGACCCGTTCGCTTCGAAAATTGTCGCTTGGAGTTACAATAACCTTGCGTATTTCAATTTCAATCGCTGCTCTCTCAATATAGGCAGAGAATACATTTTTTCATCAGATATTAGATAATGTTATGAAACGATTTGGTTGAACATAATCATATTATTGGAGTATTGTACGAAATTGATCCTTAAGTACCGTAATATGTACTTGAATGTTATATTATTTCTAATAGGTTGAATTCTGCTTCGAATGCTCTTGAGATTTCGATTTGTGTTTGAAAGAATAACATTATGTGTCAGTGTTCTTACAGAAGATTAAATTTTCTAAAGTTATAATAATTTGCTATGATAATCATTGTTATCTTTACTATTGAATTCATTTATGGTATATGGTATATGGTATGGTCATCTTTAAAAGCAATTATGAAAACTTCATCCAGCGCTTAATATTAATTTTATTAAATTAATAGAAAACACACTGGTAATTTATTAAATTAAAGTTCATTCGAAAACATTCATCGTTTTCTTACTAAACTTCAACTATATCCGGCGACCCTGGATACTTATCTCTTTTGCTGATTGTTCATTACCGACATCGGAGAAGGAAAATATAGTGAAGAAACCTGGACTTATAGTTAATATAAATCTGAAATCGGCAACCCGGCTTGAGCAAGCGCAGTGATTACTGCTCAAGCCTTCGGTGAATGATAAGAACCTTTTCCTGCAGTGGGACAGTAATAGGTTGATATTTTTGTTATATTCTACGTCATTAGCAATTCCTCTGTGACTGGATACGTTTAATATCCCCAGCAACACATTGCACAAACCGTGCAAATAAGCTCTCCAACCCATAAAAACCACAAATACAGGCTCTTCGCAATAAACTGCCTTAAAAACTACGCCTGTTTTAATTCGTTCAACGACTGTGTTCCAATAAACATTCGGTCTTTACCAGCCGATGCGTTTTGGTTCATTAATTTTTATTCTTACAGAAAAGTATTTTCCAGCGCATTCAGTAGTAAAATAAAGTGCATTGCTGTTTCCATTAAGCGGCAGATATTATTTCAAAGGATTGATGCTTCGATGGATAGTGAATTGTGAATTTCAGTGTTTTTTATGTAGATTAATGTTTCATTGTTAATGCTTTTTGTTCTTACTATATTTTTATAAATTGACGATTTAAAGGATCGTTTTGACAAACTGACGTGCAAACCTATTTGATTTGACATCAAATGTTTTACGTTTCTTACTCAGGTGAAATGGGGTCGTAATCATCGTATAAGCTAGTGGTTTGTTTTAAGTTATGGAATTAGTTAAAGCCTTTTTAGGGTTCCATACACAAAGGGTGCCAACGCAACCCTATTACTAAGCCTCCGCTGTCCGTCCGTCTGTCTGTCAGCGAGCTGTATTACATGAACCGTAATAGGTAGGTAGTTGAAATTTTCATAAAGTGTATATTTCTTTTGCCGTTATAACAAAAACTAGTAAAAATTTAATAAATTAAAAATTAAAGGGGTCTCCACACAAAAAACATGATATTTTGCCTTGTGGTCCGGAACCTTTCGTATACGAGTCCGACTCCCACTTGGCCGGATTTTATAATGATGGTTTTAGACTCCATATACCTGAGCGCACTTATACCTGTATTAGATCACAAATTCCCCGGGTATGGTGACTATAAAAGAGATCCTTTTCATGTTTACGTTAATCGATTTACTAAAATAAATGAGGCGGAAATGAAATCTAATAAAATAGATATTTATTTATATAATTTGGATCTCCATCAAAGGATATAAAGGTATGATAGCAATCAAAATTATACAAAAGGTTCTTATAAGTGTGCTATTTCAATCACAAAAGACCACAGCATGCACATATTTACAGGTCCACGAAAAAATTATTTCATATTTTATATACAAATTCAAGACTAAGGGCTCATGTGGCACCCATATATCGAAAAATTTTGTATAACCAGACTTTTTCAAATGGGTCAAAACTGTTTTGTGGTTAAGCAATAACTCTTCAGCTATGTCGTGATTAATACTATCTTGCTCCACTTTTTCATAAATAGCATCGACTTTTTCCGTAACAGGGCGACCAGAGCGAGCTGCAACTTTGACACCAAAATTCCCGGACTGAAAACGCTTGAGACAACTTTGTGCTACTCTGACTGATACTGTGTTAAGTCCATAAACGTCACATATTTTTTTGTGGCTTGATAAGATAACATAGATAAGTCTTTATTTGCCTTAAACATGGTATAAAGTTGTTACAGTCAGGTATTAATCTAAAGTCCACATGTTTAGCTATACAAGATATGTATCAATTGCATGCAAAATAGTAATTATTAGTTAATTGTTGTTCAATGTCACAGATATAAAGTCAATACAATAAAATAATAGTTTCATCGTGTCGCATTTTTACCTTTTTTGTAATAAAGCTTCAAAATGTATCGAATTTCTTCGTTAAATTCTCTCTTTTTGACGGATAGAAAAACAATTGAAAAATAGCGGGAAATCGTTTTTACTTTCTATTTTTCTTTTTAAAACGTCAATCGTTCATCTATTTAATGTCATCAAAACCAGCCAGATACAAACAGTACATCCAAAGAGATTCTATTACAACTTGATACCTTCAAAATACGAAAAAACTTTTTCCCAGATCTATTATAACTAGTTATAAACAGGATATCAAACTGATATGGTATCCTTAAAATAGGTACCTATAAGCTTAATAAGAACCGCAGTCATAAAAACCAATATCCCTTTAAACACAGTAGTTAGTACGTTTTAGCTATAAAAACCTCATCCGATTGTTATCTCACGAAAGCTGTGAATCGAAGGAAATGGGCTTCAGTAGTGCCCTTAACCAATTGACTAGCTACCTGTTACTTTTCTGAAAGCGCCTCGTTCAATAGAAACTAATTTGACGAAGAAAGGCTTTCTTTTGAACTGTCTGCTTCGTTCTTGGAGCTATGAGATTCTTTTTTTATATCGACATGACGAACGTTGTCTGATAGTCGTTACGGGGTGTCAAAAGTTCAAAAAAATTTGACAATCAGTCTTATCAAGGGATATCGTAACTGGATTGTGGAGGTTAGACAGGCAGTTGTTTCGTGTAAATACTAGTGTTCAGGTGCATCCGGTTAGACTGGAAGCTGACCCCGACATAGTTGGGAAAAGGCTAGGCAGATTGCTTGCTTGATTTTTATCGTCATGACCTGTAATTACCTTAACCGGAAGTCACCCACTGCTGGATATTGCCGTCATATCTTCCCTGACAGTCTTCAGGGATTTTTGTAACTTTCATGCAAGTTGGAAAGTATTGTCAACCCAACCCACATGAAATTGCCATGGTTGAAATATTAACCAGCGATTATTAACAATCCAAATCATAGTGGTACTGGGACTGACTATCTTAAGTGCGCCGGACATACAGTCAACTACACATTAGTGGTAATACATTTGACATTGACAGCGCCTTCGTGTCGTAGCAGTAAGGATGGTTTTTGCAGTGCAAGTATTACCACTTTTTTTTTTTTGGTGGGAAATCATCAAATGACCTCTCCCGCTTTGGGCGGAGCGGAAGGGCGTGTCAGACTCTTACTGACTAAAACCCACCCGTGTTCCTTCAGTTGCCTGTGCGCCAGGGCCACGGTAACTCTTTCGAACAATCCGCGACCCCGGCAGCAAGTATTACCCCCGAAGTGCTGTTGACTGTACATTCAAGTAACGTTAGGTACTCGTTCTAATAAGACGGACAAGGGCCCGTGTTGTGAATAAGTCTTTTCTGAGGCTTAAAGCCCTAGCTGTGAGAACATTCTAGGCTGTTTATGTCATAGATAGATAGGCAGATAAATCATTTATTTAGTGCACCACAACATACAAAAGCACAATTAAATAATAACTTATTACATGAAGATTAGGAGTTACCTATTCTCAAATAGTTCACGCTGATAACAGAATAAAAAGTCTCTTATCTGAAACAAAACTGGCACAAGCTGTCGTGTTTCATAATAGCTGCAGGCTGTCATGTAAAACCGTTCTAAAAGAAAAGTTTAAAGAAAAAGAAAATTACCCGCATTACTTTGAACAAATAGTTCGTATAGCTCTGTAAAAGGTTTTAAGCGCATCCATCAAGAGTTTCATTATATTAACATAATGAATCTCAAAAACCTAATGTTTTGACCCAAATTCTGTTGAGAAAAATAGTAGAGGGTGTGTTATGTCGATACTAAGGGTTCTGTAGACATGACAAAAAAAAAATATCATGTCAATAAACTATTTTTTATTGCAAATATTTCTTGTGTGTTCCGTTATAATATGATGGAAAAACCAATGAAATTGAATAATATTGAATTATATACACGTAATTTAAAAAAAGAAATACTTCATTACTTTTAATAACAAACGGTAGAAAACTATTATTATTTTATGATAATGATGCATCCTAGAACAAGTTACGCCTTACAAAAATGCTTAATAATATACCTATGTTCCACATGGAATCGAAACTGTTACCCGTAACTCAAAACCTTATTTTTCTTCTTGTGCCTCTTCTTACCACGCAGAACCCTAAAACCCTCAAACCTCATTAAGGCTTAAAAATGTTCAAAATAAATGGGTATACATCCATTAAATTGGTAACGTCATTTATTTAGCTGCGAGGGACTGAAGCGTTCACTTGATGGATTGCTTAACTAGTTTTTATTTTGTTATGGTGACATTATTTTGATAACTTAAGACCATCACCTGACCTGGCCTGACCTTCAGGCCATGTTGTATGACCTCGGCTTAAGACCTTCTCTTTACAGCAAAAACGTCTTTAAAGGGCATTCAAATAGTCTTTCCCAGTATTGAATGTATGTCCAGCTCGCTTCTGGAGGGTCCGTCTCACTACGACTTTGCTAAATGTTTAAAGTTTTCACCACAAAGCGAGCTGTTCTTACATAGCTCTTGAAAGCTAAAAAGCACTAGCCTAGTGTACCACCATTTTATGCCAATTTAATCGACTTCCAAAAACGAAGAGGGTATTTGTTCGGCTGTATGTTTTTAAGCTATTGCATAGCTTTTATCGCGGGCTTTGAGCGCAGCGACCGAATCAAGAAATTCCGTAACGAAAATAAAACCTAACACCCCCCACTCCGCCTACCATGTAGCTCGGCCGAGCGTTTGCTTAACGTGTATGTATATGGTACGACTGTACTTGAATTAATACCAAAGAAAAAAAAATACTGCATAAATAAAACTAAATAAATAATTATAATTGCATAAGTTGATAAAAAATGCTATGCAATAGCTTTACCGCGGCAGTCCCCGAGTGCCACACGAGTTTTTTTTTTTATCACCCATTTCACCATCAATTGGGGACCGATTTTAAAACTATTTTTTTTTGTTTGAAAAGGTATACTCTCGAGGTAGTCCCATTGTCACCAAGTCAGAATTTGATGAGGGGATCCTATGGGAATCGAGGGAATTCCTCAAATTTTATAGGCAAACTTATAGTGATTTGAGTATTTTTTATAGCAACTCGTGCATTTGCACTTGGAAAGCACCATTCGGTGAAGTGGAACGAATGATGAAGACCAGAGGTGGCCACCCGAACTACTCAATAATAAGTATTTCACGGGTTGCGATTCAATTACTTTAATATGGTTGCTAAGAAATTTATGCTCGTCACAATGCATATGGTGAAATGGAGCTGATGGTGGCTTCACCGTCAGTTCCAATTCTTCTGGTTCTTACCAAGAGAACTCCTTAACAATTAACGTCCCTGCATCGGGAAAAACAATATTTGTAAAAGGTGATGAGCAATTGACATTAGGCTATCGTAACTTAGATAAATTAATAACTGACCCACTAAAAAAGGGAAAAATAAAAAACGTTATTACAAAAAAAAACAACTGACTTCCAAAAAAAAATGTGAAATATAATTTTAATTTCGGAAGTCGGTGGCAAAAAACTAAAAGACACCGACTTCTGAAATTAAAGTTTAATTTTGTTTTTTCACTTTGTAGTGCTTTTTTTTGGAAGTCGGTTGTTTTAGTTTTTTTTCTGGTCAGGTGACGGATTTATTCAAGTCCATCGCTTGTAGCAGCTACTTATAGAATAGAATAGAATACTCTTTATTATGTACATCATAAAAATCACTCCCAATCATTAGAAGACTGTTTCGTTGTTATGTTGTTGGCTGTGTGTCTCCGTGGCCGGAGATCGTTAAGCGCCCTCCAGCGATGCCATGTGTCCATAAGTATACCGTGTTGACCTTGGTTTTGATTTGGAGCGGTGCCATAAGGTTTCGAGTACCTAATGTGCTACCATTTTGCTGTTGATACTACACAGATGTATAGTTTTATCTCAAAGATGATTTTGATATTTACTACATTCTCAATCTGTTAACAAGTTTTAAACACGTCATCATACTCACAAAAATGATAAAAATGGGGCAAAAAGTCCTAATTACATAAGTTATTCTGTCTAGAAAACATTTTGGCTCTATCTTCAGAACTGGTCTTTCCCAGTAACCACGTCAAAAGTAAAAAAAAAACAGTTTTCACCTACTTTTTTCGTGTCAGAATCCATGTTTAACCATGAATTAGTAGCAGCACATACATTATGATGTAGCGTCACAAACTTTTCCCATTTACCATAGTTTTGCGAACGTTAGCGACATAGTTTGACTAACTTTCTAACCTACATTTACAAAAGGACCCAAGGATTTATCTCTGCAAACAAAACTGTACTTTACACGCTTAAGTTAGGGTTCTAAATTGGCTGTCACAAAAAGTAAAAGGGTCTTTTAGTAACAAATTACGTTTTTACAGCACATAGCGAGATGAAAAGTTGTCGGGCTTGTGAAAAAGTGTTTTTTTTTCAGCATTGTGAGATTGTGATTTTCGGCTTTAGACTCTCACTGTCCTATCTAATGAGTGATAACAGAGATTGGACACGCCGCCGTTTGTTTCTTGGTTTTATTACGACGAAAATGAATGTAATGATAAAGAGTGATGAGATGTCGGCGAAGTGTCGGCGAAAGTCGGCGTAAGGATGTATTGTCGGTGTAAATTGAGGGTGTAAGGTGCACTAAAACTGATTGCTTTTGGGATGGGTCGTTACAATTTTATATTGATGATTCCGTGATTTTTATTAATTCCAAAGATGTTCACGTTTCTGTCGGCGTGGTAGGTTTTATTTCAAGGGAAAATTGATTGATAATCACCACGCTTGACATTTATTGATTTGAGGTAAAAGTAATTCGCGTAACGAGGTTTTTTATTCCGCATCAAATAATAATTATGTTTCTTTTATAGATATTTTCATTATCAATATGTTGTAAAATAAACGAGAAAATTACTAAAGGATTATGTCAAGCGATTGGAGAGCCTTTTCCACTTCACTGGTCAAAGATTTTTACCAAAATGAATGCCCTTTAAACCCATTCGTTGCCTATGAACCATGCTAGAATATGTATTTATTTTCACTAAACAAAACCTTTTTATCGCTTCTTAAGAAACACAGAAGAGTTTAAATTAAAACTAGGTAAAGGAAACCCAGCATTCCCAGGAAACCATAAATATGCTGTCAAAACCATAATACCCCAATTTATGTTTTTCCATGTTGAGTAAAAATTTCTTACCAACGATTTATGTTTTGAGAAAAATAATAGACAATGCACCTCTTTGGTCTATTATTTATGAAATTTTTGCAATCTTTATTTTGCTACTGAGGGAGAAAAGAGGATTCAACTAGGTATTAATCACTGCAAGAGTCCGTTTGCGATTCTTAAGAAGAAAATAGAAAATTGTGAGTAGGTACTATTGTAACAATGTATTTATGTATCAAATGTAGTTGCTCCGTCGTATCTGTGCATTTAATAAAATTCTCTATGGTTCTGCTTTTTCTTTTCTGTATTCGAACTTGCTTTGGAATAAATAAAGCGTTCTTTATTTAAAGTCAAACTCAAAGCATTTATTTCAATTAAACCAATTACAGGCACTATTGAATTGGTAAGAGGTCGTTCAGTCAGAAAGATGAAGGAAGGTAGTTGCCCATTCCAAAGCGTAGTAGGTTCCTTTGGAGAAGAATGAGCAAGAATCTCTTCGGACACTCTTAAATCAAAATATTGTTACAAAATATTGGTTGCATTTTTCATTTTGAAATAATTCATGTGAGAACGATGTAGAAAGACACACATTAAAAGCGTCCGTCATAAAATGTTTAAAAAAAAACATATTAAAAATAAAATAAGTTAAAATAAGCCGTGGCAGCTAAGAGATGACCAGTCCCTACTGACGGCGCCCGTTCACCAACATGACGTATGGATCAGCACCATTCAGCTCAACCATTAAAGAGAGCTTAATGATCCAACACACCCCAATATTAAGGGTTATTGGGGTGTGTCGGATGACCAGTCCATTGTTCCTAGCCCTCACCCATATTGATAACATTTTGCTGTATGATGAATCCTCAGATGTCTTCGCGAGTGACACTGAACTGAGATTCTTGAACACTGCTACTCGATACCTGAAGTCCATTGCTACTCCCAGTACAATCTCCTTGGAGTAAATAAATTAAATTGTATCTTGTTATTAACAATTTAATTCCAATTTTATCACAATTCTATAAAAAATCTAATTTTATCTAATGTTATCTAAATTATCTACTGTTATCTAATTTCTTTAAATTGTGTCTAGTTTTATGTAATTTAACCTAATTTTATGATTGTATGTGTAGTTACTAGTATTGACCGATAACTTGTATGTGTGGTGCAAACTTAAGTTGGTTATTAATAAATAAATAAACACACGCCAACATCAGCGAGACATTTAAGTGGCCATGACATACTCTCATTTAAATGGTACTGGTGGGACTGATTTACATACCGCATTACTTTTCTTACAGGTTCAATTTAGGTTCAGTGACCTAAAAAGTAAATGAAAGTATTTTAATTTACCTTACTTACCTTACTTTCTACTTTATGTACACCTAATAAACAGGGTGTAAATGCATAATCATCTACATTTAAATAAAAATTAAATGCTGTTCGTTGGTAACTGCATCACTTAAGAACGGCTGGACCGTTTTGTTATTTCTTTTTTGTTTAAAATATTCGTAATAGTCTAAATAAGGTTTTTTGTGAAAGAAAAATTGAAAAATGAGTTAAGCTGAAACTTTTTCTATGGGATTTTTGTATGAACTACTGTTTGGGCAGCACAACGTCTGACGGCTCAGCTAGTATAAATAATTATAAAATGCAAAATATTTAAAAGCATTTAAGTGGTTGAGTGAAATATATAGGTAAACAAATTGATGCTGCAAGATTGCTAAAATATAATGTACGTAGATGACCGTAGACCAAGGCGGGCTAATTGATTTTCCAGGAGAGCAAAATTTTTTAGACTGTGGCGGTGCCGGTCCACCACATATTCATAAGGTAATTTATACACAAAAAAGACAAAATATATTTATTTTAACAAATTGTAATCAAACTGATTATTCTTCCAATGCCCCCGAACATAGTACGACATACCGCAGTACTTAGAAATAGCGACACTACTCGAAGGACGTGGATCGGTTGCGTTCGGGCGGACATGTTTTAGTTTCAAACGACTAATCAGGTGGAAGCGGTGCCACCGCGCGCCGGCTAGCCGACCGACCGATGTGCTGGCGGGCAAATTCAAATGCCTGGGCGGGCCACTTACTGGTCCGCGGGCCTGGGTTTGGCTGGCCTTGCCGTAGACCATAATATTTTGTGTCATTTGTCCATTTACAATAACGGAAATTAATTGTTAACCAAATTAATACCCTACGTCATTTTACCGTATTAGGGCTATTTCATTCGTTTCGTTTTTGAAGTAAGAACTCCTTTAGCCCCGTTGTGATTTGAAATTCGATGAAACGAAAAAGCGACATTAATAAGAGACAAACACGTACATCTATGGGATTTAACCTGCAAGAGAATGAGATCCATCCATCCATGATTCCATCGGTTTCTAACTAAACTTCAACTATATCCGACGACCCTGGTTACTTATCACTTTTGGTGACCGTACCTACAAAATATTATTATGTAGAAGTAGACCGTATGTGATTGTGCTCGCTCTACCAAGATACGTTCCATCCTTAATTTATCGTTACCCAATGCCTCATTAACTTTCCGGACTTACTCGGACGAACTCGAAATAATATTCAAAAAGTACCTACCTTCGTTTACGTGTGAATTCTTCTGTCCATCCAAATGATATAAAAGGGATAGATTACTATTCTAAAACTGATCACACAGTATTAAAAATCCTTCAGCCATGTACAAAATGTTCCCAGCGTTCATGAGCATAGATTTAATTTATCTTTTGTCTATTTTTACCAAATTAAACACTGCGCCCATCGGCTCGGAATCAGCATTACCTAACTTTTTAACTAAAAAAAGGTTGGTTTTGCTCACAAAATAAACTTGAATGCACACAGCGGTGTTGTGCTAAATATTTATGATTGCATTGTTTTGAACAGTGTGCAATTAATAAATGTTTTAGCTGAACTGCACATTGTGCAAAAGTTCGTTGTGTCGTGCAATTTGCATGTTTAGTGTTTACTTACCTGGGTGGCTGGGTATAAAGTTACAATTAACGTTATTAACAGTAAGTAATACGGTAACAGTTTAACTTTTTGACTTTGTGTCAGCAGGTAAGTTTGTTGTAAAGTTTACAATGTGCATGTGCAATGTGCAGTGTTGCTGTTAATATTTCCAACAAAGCCTTATTGTTTTGCTTGTGTATTTGCGCGCACTTATACAAGGTAGGTGGTATTGTGTGTATCTCTGTGTCCTGCCCAGGACCAGTGGTGGCTCAGTGGTATCGGCCCCGACTAACGAGTTGTAGGTCGTGAGTTCGAACCCAGACAGGTACTTTACTTTGTGTATTTAATTTCATCACCACTGCTCTCAAAACTGTGAAGAAAAACATCGTGAGGAAAGCGGCACGTCCTAGGACCAAAAATTCGAAGACACGTAGCATCCACCAACTCGCACTGGGCCCGCGTGGTCGATTATGGCCCACTCCTACTTCCAGAAAGGAGACCTGTATCCCAGCAGTGGGAACGTTAAAGGCAGATTATACTATAGCCTGCCACAGTAAGTGGCATACAAATATGAGTACAAAAATAGCAATGGCAGTAGCGGATTTACGACAAATAGTGCTACACGTAGAGATTGTTCACGACCTTGTGGTCTCCAGGCAGTCGAGTGAGTGCTTCTTCGCCCTTTGGGCACATGAAATATATGATTGACGGTTATGTCAGTCACATAACGCCCTGGACGATAAACTCGATTCAGTTACGCAATTTTGTTGCAGCAACATGATTTTGTGTTATTGAAACATGTTTTCCCCACTGTAGAACATGTTGCTGAGACAACGTTGTGCAACTCTTGTTTTCCATGAATTCGGGGCTGTACATAACTTCTTTTAATCACACATGTCATCTAAAAAACTTTTATACAAAACAAAAACCGACTTCCAAAAAAAGTACACTGCAAAGTGAAAAATTACTTTAATTTCGGAAGTCGGTGTCTTTGGTTTTATATTTTCTGTTTTTGCCACCGACTTCCGAAATTAAAGTTATTTTTCACTTCGTAGTGTTTTTTTTTGGAAGTCGTTTGGTTTTTTTTTGTAAAAATGTTTTTAAATTTCACTTTTTAGTTGTGGTACCTACCCAAACACAAATTCCTATACCACTACTTGCTGTGTAATAAAATGTAACTGTTTTTTTTTTGTTTTTTTTTTTTGTGTGTTATTATGGAGCTTATCTAAGTTACAATAGCCTAATGACAACTGCTCATCACCTTTTACAAAATATTCCTTTTCCGGGCGCAGGGACGTTAATTTTTGAGAAGTTCTCCTGGTACTTCACCATCAGCTCTACTTCACCATATCATTGTGACGAGCATAAATTACTTAGCAACTATATTAAAGTAATCGAATCGCAACCCGTGAAATACTTATTATTGAGTAGTTCCGGTGGCTTCGTCATCTATGGTCTTCATCATCAATTCCACTTCACCAAATGGTGCTTTCCAAGAGCAAATGCACGAGTTACTATAAAAATACCCAAATCACTATAGGAGTGCCTCCTTGAAGCCTACTTGAAGAGTTCCCTCGATTTCTCCAGGATCCCATCATCAGAACCTGACCTGATGACAATGGAACCACCTGGAAAGTATACCGTTCAAAACAAAAAAAAAAACAAATCGGTTCGGTTCGGCGTCTTCGAGTAATCGGTGGTCGGTTTACATATATAAAAAAAAGATTCCGACGAATTCAGAACCTCCTCCTTTTTTTGAAGTCGGTTAATAAATAACACACCATAAACATACATACACAACATACACCATACAACATACACACAACATAAACACCATAACATTCGGAACCTGTGGTCCACAGATAGCGATTAATTAAGACAAAAAATACGATATCAAAATAAACTAATTTAAACAAAAAAAACATAAATCTTTATGAGAGGAGAAATTTCCATACAATGGGGTAATTAATTTATGTCTTGTTCCACATTGTTCCCAGTACAGCATCAAAACAAAAAGTTGCACAGAATAGGTCACAAGAGTCATCGACCTGCAGACCTGCATGCTAGTCGTAGGTAATAAAGTTTTCGTTGATTGAAAACCGTATGCTCCAGCGAACTGTCGCTTTGTTATGGGCCCGTGTGCTGATTGAAAAACCCCAAGGGAAAGCATGTAGAAGGCTTCTAAAAGGACTTATGACATTGTCCGTTGTGAAATAATTGGGCACATTTTGGTTAAATAAATGCATCAATGTGTGAACCTATTCTATACATAGATAGATTGACAGAATTTTATGTTTTTTGGAACGA
The DNA here is from genome assembly GCA_917490735.1 of Dryobotodes eremita. Lineage (NCBI taxonomy): Eukaryota > Metazoa > Arthropoda > Insecta > Lepidoptera > Noctuidae > Dryobotodes > Dryobotodes eremita. The sequence continues at coordinate 2,483,477 of OU823264.1, forward strand.
AGTTCTTTAACGCGGCTGGCGTTAGGAGTAAACTGGTAGAAATCGTCACGTAACGAAAAAGCGTTATGCCTCCTGCCTCCGTGCGACTTCCTCTATCTCACTCTGCCTCTTTCTTTTATATATGAGTGTGCGTGTGTGCCGTTCGAGTATTTATTGTACCATTTTTTTAATTTTTAAAGTATTATTTCACTAGCGTCGTTGAACGATGTTTGGTTGGGGCAAAACTTATGGGTTCGCGTCACTGACATGTTATTGTTACGTATTGCGCCAGACTGGCGACGCGCAGCGGCCTGTGTACATTTTGGGGTTTTCACTTCTGTCGGCAGCCCCATGACTGCCTATTTTTTTTGTATTAATAATTTTACTTTTTATTTGATTTCGTCATGGGTGGCGTGTTCATGATTTTTGAGGTTGCTGATAAAAAAACTGGGGTCAAAATCAAAATTCAAGATGACGTCAATGAAAATTTACAAATTTTTCGTCATGAGTCTTATCTTCATAGTTTTCGTGGGCGCTGACAACGATTATACAGTCAAAATCAAAACTCAAGATGGCGCCAATGAATATGAGATAGGTTTTGCAACTAAGTTCCTTACCATGGCTTGCGGTAGGAGTTGACTGGTAGAAATCGTCACATGAGAAAAAAGCGTTATGCCCCTCCATGCGACTCTCTATCTGGGTCTGTTCATATTATATACGAATGTGTGTGTGCGTGCAAGTATCGAGATTCGGCCGGATCGCTAACCTCAACACTGAACTAAACTTGGTTCCTGTTGGGGTCCCCCGACCGCACAAGTATTGTTTTTCAATACTCAATAATTCTTCTTCTTCTTTACGGGTTTTGGTTTCCGCACTTAGTTCTTCATGTGGACCATTGTGCGTGGGCCATGGCGGCCATCGGTAGTTATTACAAGCAGCCCACCTCCCTCCAGAAGTTGATAATGTCTCCTGGTCTGCTAAGAGCATCTGTGTAGGATCTGGGTGCCCGCGGGTTTTTGTCTTAATCTGGGTGACGCCTGTGCATTCAAAGACCACATGCGCAACGATTTTCTCAGCCTCCATGCAATACATTTATTACTCAATAATTATTTTACTTTGCTTTGCTATTTTCACAAAATCAAATTGAAATTTTCATCTTCAGTGTTCAAAATTTATACACACTGTATTGTGATTAGCTAGTCAACAAAGTTAGTAGTGTGGCTAAATATATACAGGGTGGCCGGAACATTGACGTCCAAAAATAAAATTTAGGTCCCTCGTATCGTGGGGTATGCGAATCACCCCCATGTATGTTCCGCGACTTTTCATAGTTTTCGAGTTACGAATTTTTTTCTGATTTTTTGAGAATGATCGACCTGACCAATCTAAAAAAAAATAAAAAAAAAAGTACATGGCTTTGTCGAGATTTTTTTTTTTGCAACTGAATCTTCGTGAGTAGTACTTTTATGCATGAAATAATCAGCTTCGTAACTGTGATGAAAGTTATGAAAAAGTTGGTCTAAAGTGAAAAAATTACGTTCGGTAAATTCGTAAAAAAAAATTCGTAACTCGAAAACTATGAAAAGTCGCGGAACATACATGGGGATGATTCGGATACCCCACGATACGAGGGACCTAAATTTAATTTTTGGACGTCAATGTTCCGGCCACCCTGTATAGTAGTGGTGGATTAACTTATGAAATGTCACTCGTTTAAATCACTTTCAACCAAGGCCCCTTTAAATGCACTTCTTTAATGCCATTTTTAAAGACTTCTTAGAGACAAAAGGTACGAGCTTAAGTCATCACGCTTGCAATTGCGTGTTTTCACGAGATGTTTTTTCTTCTCAAAAAATCAATGGCTGCCTATGATAGCTTTAAGAGCACACATAAAATTATTGTGTGCCTTAATCGGGATCGACTTTTTTCTCTCAAATGGATAATGGGACATTATTTCGGAAGGTTTTGAACCTGCAACTTAGTTGCTTACTTAGACCTCCTACCTCCTACGACCTCGTACAGCCATTGCATTCTAACGACAGAAGCACTTAACATGTAGCTGCAAATCAGCCCCTCATGTTAGCGCTTTTCTTGGCGCCCTGCCAAGGTCCACTCTGATTAAAGAAGTTGTTCAAGCCCGTGTTACTGAGTGTACACGCTGCAGGTATTGATGAAACAGGATAGGTAGGTACAGTCAAGTCTTTTAGATCTTCGTCAGTTTTCAAATACTTTCCTTTATCAAGTCAGAGAAGGTACTGAGCAGATCAAGTTTCCATGATCCCCGGTCCAAGTGTGGGAAGGACACATTGGGGTGGTTTTTAGCCAGCAAGAGTCAGACTGATCCCTCCGCCCGACCCAGGGTGGAGGACATCCATGAGGACCTTCCACCCCGGAATGAAAAAAAGGGTGGGATGACAACAAAAAGGTATTATTTTATTACCTCAGCCATATTTTCTGTAGGTACACTAAACATTAGGAAATCTATAAGGCCTACCTACAATTACTGTCATTATTTGTGTAAACATAAACACAAATAATTATTCGTCTGCTTTGAATATCAGAAGTAATAAATGAAGTTTGTGTGCGGGAAACACTGTAAAGAACTCACCGATTTGACATAATGCAAGTGATGAAGTCACTCGACCCGCCATGACAGAATGCCTCGTTTTAACAATAATAATTAAATAGCGTTAATGTTACTATTTTCCTAAAACATTCATGTTTTGAGTGAAATAGCCCACAAGGAACATTACTAATTATTACATAGGTTTCTCAAAAGCAGTTAACTAGCATCAAATCAAAAAGAATCAATAAGCAAGAACATTACCTGAAAAAAAAATACAAAAAGAAACCGTAACATACGGAACCTGTGGTCCACAGACAGTGTTTCTTTTTTCGCAGCATTTCGTTTGCAACCCACTCCGACGAACTGTTTGTGTAAACTAGTATTTACTATTTAACGAGAAATACTATTAAACTTTCACTGAGAATTTAAAACGTAAAAAACTTAGCGCTTAGATTTTTATCGAATATTTTCATTTGCATTTTTACGCGCATTACAAATCTGTGAGTCATCAATCATTTGAAACAGTGAATTAACCTGATTAGGAAATAACGCACATAACATCACGCTTAGAATCCCCGAAGGGTTAGGCAGAGGTGTACCTATAGTTCACCACATCTCATCTGGAAGTTTGAATAATTTCCAATTACCCAAATGTCCTTTCTTTGGTATTGTTCATGGAATCGTTAAACTCCTTAAGTTCAGCTACGCGGTTACTGACAAATGCGTACACTGACTGACTGACTCAAAAGACCATTTCAGACACCAATCTACATGGTCTTCACATGATCTAACCAAGATTATGTATGTCTGGAATTTAAAAGAGACTGTGACCTCTGAGTTTGTTTCGGCCTTTTTTCTCAGAGTAGTCAGATAGGAAACGCCGACCTCATCTAGTTTTAAAAATATGATTGACGTGTAAAAGTGTTTGTAGAAACCTTACAGAAATAAAATCAATTATCATATATTTAAAAAACAACACTTTTTCCCACGTACTCACTTCACTTCACTTTTTCGTACTTTTTTAACAATCTTAGTAAACAATCATAGAGTATTGTCTACAATACTGTGGATACAGTCTACTGTATCCACAGAAATAAATTACCAGCAATGTGTATTTTCTGATACTGATATATCAAGAAGGAAATTATCATTAGGTTACTTGGATTTAATAGGGGTCCAAAATCACCAATAAAGGAAACAAGCTATTTGTGTAGAAGCAAATCAGTTACTAATAATCATTTGGTAGTTCTTGAGAAAGATGCGTGTATTACCAGATGTATGAACATAGACTAAGCAAAAGGAGTTTGTAAGAATCCTAGCAGGTGACGTTCAGTATAGTTCCTGCCTACCCCCGTGGGAAGAAGGGGTGAGTTTATGTATGTATGTAAATCAGTTACAGGATGTTATTAAAACATATGGTTTAAAATCAATTAAACAAACTGCAAAATCACTTAACACTACAAACAATTAGAACTTGGCACTCTACATAAAACAGGCGTGAATAACCCAATCACAGTCTCACAAGCAGTTACATAATAACAACCTTTAATGCCAAACGTCTGGCAATCTGCCAAGCATGGCCCTGAACTTGCCAGCATAGTTGGCAAAATTTATGGCAGCATTGCGTAACCAGGAATGTAGGACGAAAAACATTCGTAAAAAGTCTCTGAAGATATAGGGTTTGTGTTTTCGACGATTGGCCGTGTGAAGGATCAAATCTAAAAGTATTGCTGTCTTTTACTGGGTGATAAAGTAAGAAAGGGATGGACATAGATTGCAGATGTGAAATTAGGTTCAACATCGCCCTTTTTTGGTACCACGTTGACGATACTTACCAATCCATTGCTTCGTTTGTACGATAAAACCTTTTGTTCAGCAACAAGAATCATGCCAATGTATTGTGTTGATCGTTTTATCGAACCTGTAGTCACCAGCGTAGTCCTCTGCTATAGGTAGAACACAATTTGAGGATATTATGTTGCCATAATTACTTTGCTTGGCAAACGGATCAATGATAGCATGGCATATTGATATTTGAAATAGGTTTTTGCTGATAAATAACGGATGTAGAAACACTTGACAAAGCCGAGAGACAACATATTTATTTATTTATTTAAACTTCTCGCACAATAACATACAAAGGCGGACTTAATGCCTTGGGCATTCTCTACCAGTCAACCAAGGGTGGTGTAGAGATAAGATGGCAGATGCTCTGCTCAACAGGCGTTAATAATAATAAAAAATATTAAAAGATAACATAATTAATTATAAATGAAATAGGTATACAAGTAGCTAAATAGGTTATAAACTTATAATACACATACACACACATATTCTTCCCGTCATTGTGATTTTCTTATTATACTGAACCATACCTGTGGACCTTCTGGTTACGAAGTTATTGAAGGTCAAAGTTACAACTTTCTTTGACGATTTTTTTGCCAGAACAAGTTTTTAATGTTCTAACTTAACATCCATAAGCTCCATGTTTTGCGTGCTTTACATAGCGCGCCACCGAAAACACTGATTTTTCACACCAAAAATACAACTCGTTTTCAGCAATAATTTACTTTACGTTTTTGTACAGAATGCAGGGGTGAATCGGGAGGCAACTTTAAAAGGGATTTTAACATTGAAATAATATAGTTTGTTGCCAACAAAGACACTTAATCTTTAATTATAATACAGTAAACACATTAGAGTCCTTTTTGATAACAAACTATATTATTTCAATGTTAAAATCCCTTTTAAAGTTTCGTCTCGATTCACCTCTGCATCCCTATTCACCCCGTTTGACGGTAATTGACGGTTTTGAGATGAAACTTTTTAGACTCTGTATTTTAACGAAAAAGCAGTCATACCTGGATACATCACTTACATGAGTTAAGGCTCGTACACACTGGCGCGACGCAACGCCCGACACAAAGGCACCGAATGTCGCGCGACGAGCGGTGCCTTTGTGTAGCGCTGTCGCGTCGCGCCTGTCTGTGGGAGCCTTTATACTACCTGTATCCACAGCAACAGACCGTTAAGGCTCCTACAGACAGGTTTGACGCGACAGCGCTACACAAAGGCCCCGCTCGTCGCGCGACACGCGGTGTCTTTGTGTCGGGCGTCGCGTCGCGCCAGTGTGTACGAGTCTTAAATCAATTCTTTGCTGCTCAAACATAGTAAAAAAATCGTAAAAATCAGGATCATTCATGCACGTATCGAGCTGATATTTTGAACTGAACATAATATGTAGCGACAAGAGTACAATGGTTAAATCGGTCGGGACTCGTGCGATCGAGTGCTCGTTCAATACCTTGTTGAGCCACTCGTAGCACGGCAAAGGCTTAGCTCAAGAGTTTAATTAAATAAATGCTTTCTCCAACAATATACTTTGAGTGAAGAATTAAAAAAATAATGTAACGGGAACGAATTTTTGAAAGGAACATTCGAGATGATATGAGAACCGTTTTAAACTCTAGCGAGGTAATTGCGTAACACCCTAAAAGTAGAAATAGCTTTCATTTTGACAGTTCAACAACATTCATTGCGAAGTACGTTGTTTAGCAGACAAATTTTTCGAAGATATGAAGCAATGGATTAGCAATAGGCTTCAAAATTATTCAGATTGTGATTGATAGTGTGTTACGCAATTAGGGTGCTGTATCTAATATATTAAATTGACATTATGTAATTTAGAAATGAATTATTTTTGATCTTGAAGTAAAGGAAAACATCTCGAACGTGGGATATCCACTTTGAAGGTACAGTGAGGGTTTTCCTTGAAAATTATTAGTAGCAGCCCGTTATTGAGATTGAGGTACTACTAACATCAAAACCATACTACTAAAAGCTAGTATTTTATATTTTGAAAAGATCTATATTTATATATGGCCCTAGAACTTACTTATTTAGGTACGTACGCCAATCACGTACATATATTAATTAATTTAAGTTTCTTACATTTTTTATTGAATTTTAAGTCACCTTTTTAATAAGGATAGCTTAGAGAGAAAATAGTTTTTTTTTTACATTTTTTTGTCTTAAATCTTTGAAAATTTAATCTTCGTGAGATATTTTGTGAAAAAAAAGTGGATTAAGATCACTTGAAATCAGTAAGTTCTAGTGACGATCGTAGGGCTCCATAATTAGACCCTCATAATCATGTATACTGGAAGATACCTCTGAATACGACCAAGCAAACAAGCCCAAACTCCACTATCTTAGCAGTTTTCATCACGGAGTTCCAGTGGCAATCTTCCGGCCCCATCTTCAGACCTTCGTCATCATGCGTAATGGAAAATACTCATGATAACCGTCAAATTCAACCGTCCTACGATTTGTCATCAGGGAGATCCAAACCCTACATCCCGGCTCCATCATCAGATCAGCTCGATGGTATGTACACACGGCTACATATCAAGCTATTAATTTCCATTATAAGCTGATCTCGCATTGTATAGGATTTCCGTACAATGAGAGGTCAGCTTATACTGGAAATGTATATATAGCTTGATACATAGCCGTGTGTACCACCATAATATTGTATTGTCACCAAAATTTACAGAAGTATGCCAAATTTCAGCTCAATCGGATACCAGCAAGTAGTTGAAAAAAGGTTTGCTTTTGACACGGAAAACTTACATATAAACATTGCAAATTAAATAAAAAAAACAATTTCGACCTCAAGTGACTTAATAACCGTTCCCTTGTCCACAAAAATAAATCAGGGCGACACAATTTCAGCTCGCCGTCCGGTAAGGACCAGGCCCGGGTCGACAACGCGTCGTGTTCCACGCGCGCCTCAAAGAGATGTCAGCGTCATTGATGGGGTCCAAAATGGCCGATGCCTGCCGGGGTCGCGGATTGTTCGAAAGAGTTACCGTGGCCCTGGCGCAGAGGCAACTGAAGGAACACGGGTGGGTTTTAGTCAGTAAGAGTCTGACACGCCCTTCCGCTCCGCCCAGAGCGGGAGAGGCTACAAAAAAAAAAAAATGCGTCGCAATTTACCCACATTATCTCCATGACCATCAAAATTAAATCCATACAAACTTATGTCTCAGAAAGTTTGAAAACAAACCAGATACATTTGTTTTTGAAGGGGATTACTGCGGGTCTAAGGGTTGACTGAAAACCGTTTCAACCTTAATAGAATTATGTGTAATCCTGGGTAATTCCACATTGTACTTCATGTAATTATTTAATATTAACAAAGCCCACAAATATTATGATTTATGCGGATGTTCTGGGTCTGAATTTAAAGTACGCTCTGAGGAAAATTTGTGTGTTATGTGGTGGGTGACAGCCCTTGGTTCCCACGATTATAGGAAGATGTGACAAAGCTTTAGTAAAAACATAACCCTGTCTTTCCTATCACTCAGTCGGAAAACACGGTCCTTCAACCAAAAATTACAACAAGAAAATTACTCGCATCGTCATTTTCTTCTGAATATCATACACCCATCTGGCTGTTTATTGTCTTAGTGAAAAAGAATATTCACTTCCAGGTCATCATGACATTTCAGTTTAGAATCACCCCCTGCTGGGTAGGCCTTCTTTTTTTTCTGCCACTCGCCACGATTCCGTGCGTCTTTCTTCCTGGTTTTTCCTGCAACATCGTCAGCGGTCAGCTGCGCTTTTGGACGTACCTATCAGGTTTCTTTTACATAACTTGCACCAAAGACCTTATTCAAAATAATAATACCAGCCTATTACCGTCCCACTGCAAGCCAAAGGCATCTTCTCATAAAGAGAAGGCATGCAGGGCATTGATCATCACGCTTGCTCAAGACGGGTTGGCGATTTTAGACTTATTTTAAAATTAACTATAAGTCAAGGTTTCCTCTAGATGTTTTTCCTTCATCGATGTCAGTAATGTTCAAGATAAACTCAGAAAGTACATATGAATTTGTAGCGGTATTTACATCGCCACATGCGAGCTACACGTCACACTGACGTCACGCAAAATCCTGCATCGCGCAAGCAGAGTTTACCACGCAACTAGAATTAAACAACGTCGCGACATCAAACGTCGGGCAGTTGCCCACCAGACACGACACCCGTCTGGTCGGAGGATCCTCCCTTTTCTATAGAGTATGAGTGAACTGTACACCCTGTTCCTCATACCTCTATAAATTGAAAAAGTCACATTGGTACTTGCCCGGATTTGAACCCACAACCTCGTGCATGAGCGGCGAAGCCTGAACCACTGGCCCATCACGAGTACCTATATCATTATAGTATTTAATAAAAAGCACATAAAAAAAAAGATCTGGCCAATTATGGGACAACTAGATGTAAATGTACATACTTGTTTTTGTTCATCGTATTCTTAAAACGAGTTTATGTCGACAAGACCCTGATTTTATTTATTTAAACTTTTCGCACATAATAACGTACAAAGGCGGACGACTTAATGCCTTAGGCATTCTCTACCAGACAACCAAGGGTGGTGTAGAGATAAGATGGCAGGGGCTCTGTTTAAGTGGCGTTAATAATAATTAAAAAAAAAGATAATTTAATTAATTACAAATAAAATCGGTATACAAGTACAAAATAGATTATAAACTTATAATACACATACATACATATTTACTATAATATATACCTTCATTATAATATATATATATATACAAATTTAAGGGAAAGAGGTAATAGAGATGACTCTATGCTCTCGCTCTCTCTATTTATTTTGACAATAACTCTGCACTTTTCGCTTAAATGCATACCGACTCCTAAAAATACTGCACATTATTTTTAACACTCGACCACCTTCAAAATCCTTTTCAACCCTATGTGTCCACCATCCCATTTAAACTTTCTGAGCTTAAAATATACCCGAAAAACAAGAAAACATGTTCAAAATCCCTTTGAGAAGGTCCTTGAGTAAGGCTTAGATAATTTAGGTGCGTTGCCAGGTCAGACCCACTTGTGAGGGAGCCTAATTATGAATACAAATAGTACTTGAGACTGTGGAATGTTAAATGGGACCCTCTCTAGCATAGGCTTGTGTATTTTGAATAGGTTGGGGCATTCGGGGCATCTTGTTTTGGTCGTCCTACAGGTTCAGCGGTATTGTGAGGTGGGATTCGAGATTTGGCATAAAAATAAGGTTTGTGTTATTAATAATATTATAGGATAGTGTGACATTACTAGTTTAAGGGGACTACAGGACCTAAATGTGAGTTTTATAATGCCTAAAAGTATATGATCCACTGCAGTAAACAAAATCAGAAAAATATATGATATGCTTCAGGATATTTGCTAATTAGATAGTGTGTTGGAAACATAATACAACTAATTTGATACGATAGAAAAAAATCACGAATATACCTCTAAAAATTTCTTAATAACGATTAAAACCATACTACTGTGCATTAAATCATTCTGATTTTTTGTCAGATTATTCTACAAGCAACATACTAACGTAATAGTGTTTTAATTTTTTAATCCAATCAATAGATTTTTCGTAAATTGATAATTGCTTCATATTTTGCAATAAATTACCAGCGTTGTGTCATCGCGCATCTCTTTATTTTCTATGTAGTCCGACAGTGACCGCGCTTTAGCTGTTGTAAGTCTCTTAAGTCATCACCACATGATCACCCAATACAAATACATCCTTTGGTGTTTAATAGAATTCTATCATAACATTCATTACATAATGCGCCATGTTTTATAATATTTATTACTTAATCAGTATGTCAAAATGTCAAACCTACAGTTTTATAACAGCTGCACGCACAGATCATTAAAGCCCGGCGGCGCATGAGTCGTTGCCCGGAATGTTACCACTTTATAAATACTCGTATTATGTTTATATACATTTTGAACTAGGTATAGTGTATTTATTTTATTTCTTATTTTAATGTTTATTTTTAATCTTCGTATGCTGCACTGGTTGACGTCATCACGTCAGCGCCGGCTATCGCTGAAAACCAGCGCTGGGGCTCTGTCCCGCATAGGGTCGTAGCATTATGCTGAGTGATTCCCGTTTTGCGTGAATGTGACGCATATTTTCCCCCAACTCGTTCTTTTTTGTGTTTGTGTGTTTTTTCTTTGCGTCATGTTTACCGCAAATAAATGTTTTTTTTTTCTAAGGTCATAGATTGTGGGCTTTTGTGGTTTCCGACGTGAATTGGAATAACCCAATGAATCTGTATCTACTCCTAAAAAAAATCTGACTCCCGTAATCCAAAACACTTTGAATGGTAAATGATTTAATTTCTGTAAGTAGGTTTGTACAAAAACTTTTACATCGTCAATCATATTTTTTTAAACTAGTCGGTCGGTTGTCAGGTACCTATGTACATATAAACTTTCATTATTAATTTATTACAATGCTTCGCACGGTTTTTACGACTTAACAAAATATCGTGATTTATTTATTACTAGCTGTGCCCAGCGGTTTCACCCACATACATCTTGATCGCAATCCTGATCATGGTTTACCCGTGTGCTAAAGAACAATGGCAACCGCCCAAACAAAATTTTGTTGACATTTTTTTTTGCGTCTGCCTATGAAAAATATGTAAAAATACAGAGTTCGAAACCCTAAACAGTTTTGTCTTCAGTCATACTTTTATAGGAAGTCAGGAATTAAAGATATTCCAGTTTGAAGTTCTAGATGTTATGTCTAGTCAACAACAGACCCTTATCGAAAAAGAAATATAGAAATACTACTTACCACTTAAAATATAATTCATAAAAAATATTTTTTTTGCAAAATAAACTACGGACTACGGCTTCAGAATTATAAGTCTAGCCGATCGCGACGTGCGAAGGTCTGCCATATAGCTCACATGCGACGTAAGTACTTTACTTTGACTAATCGGGACGCCAACGCCATCAGGTAGTGCTCGATAGAGTCTACAATATAATGCTCGAGTAAAGAGGTTAAAAGCAGACCAGTCCGATCACTATGTATGGCTAGCCGATCCCTTGGGAGATGCGAGCTAAATACCTAGGTGTGGTCCTCGACCACCACCTTACCTTCAGTGAGCACATAAGGATGGCTCGTTCGCGCGCCGCCTTCGCTCTCGGTAGACTTCAGTCCCTATTAACCGCCCGCAGTAAATTGTCTCTCAAATCCAAATTGCGCAGCTACACCGCAGTCATCCGTGCCATCATGATCCATGCCTGCGATGTATTTGCACACGCAAAGCCCCACCATCTTCATAGGATGCAGACCCTACAGAACCGCTACCTCAGAAAGGTTACGGGAGCCCCCGTCTATGTCCGAAGTGTGAATCTTCACTTAGACCTTCGAATGCCTACCATCCAACAGTTCATGAAACGCCTTTCAAAGCGTTTCTTCGACTGCGGCATAAAACACCCTAACCCCCTGATTAAAGCAGCCGCCTGCTACACTCCCTCCCGCATTAGTAAGATTCGCTACCCGAGGCATACCTTAGTCGACCCCGACGACGCCACTACCCTCCTCCAGGAGAGTAGTAAGGCCACCAGTACTTTAAAGATACACAAACACAGACCGTCGTCCTTCCGTCCTCGCCGCCGAGGCCCGCCGCGACGCTCCAATCCACGTCCGCCCCGACCCTTGCTTGAGCCAGCCCGCGCCACTGAGCCTGTAGCTTTAAATTCGTCCCCTAATAATAATTCCGATCCAGCCTGTCCCTTGCTGCCCTCTCCCAGCGTAGCCCTAAACCGAGGCTCGTACCCTTAGCGTGTTGTCGCCTAGTTTGTAAGTCATTTAAGCCCTCACTGGGGGCCTTAATTTAGTAGGGCAACCACAGACATGTCCAGTTAAGCAGTCGACAACCTCCTAGGTTGACCTGCGAGAAGCCAATCACAAAAAAAAAAGAGTAAAAGCAGAGTTGGTCGGTGGCGGTTAAGCAGTGAACACGTTTAGAAACCGTCGCGCGTTCTGCACAGAACACTATTACTCCTTGGCGTTCTGTACCCATAGTTGTGTCGTGTACCTACAGTGTGTGATTCGGTAGTGTGATTAATTTGTTCGTAAATTATAATTTGGCTTGAACTGCAAACGGTCTTTCTATTGCGCAATAACCAACACTTCCCATAATACGCCCACAGTAGTTAAAATATGGCTAATGACATCGAGAGAGACGTACCTTCTCCGTCATATATATATGTTTCATTATACGGTACGGATATAGGGGATAGATTAAAAAAAAACAAACTATGTTTATCCTAATCCTAACTAATATTATAAATGCGACAGTAAGTTTGTTTGTTACCTTTTTACGTCTAAACCACTGAACCGATCATCCTGAAAATTTGGATATACATTGTCAGGGTTACAGAAACGGACATAGGGTACCTTTCATCCCGCAAAAAATTACTGTTCCCGAGGAAAACCACAATAATGTTCTTATGATAATAGATGGCGCCACGTGTCTTTCGAATCATGATTGAATTATAATCCGAATTTATAGTCAAAGTCTGAATTAACGCGAGCGAAGCCGCGGGCACAAGCTAGTTTTTTAATAAATATTGCTCATCATCCACAACATCATCAAGAAAACCTACGGGTGCTAATTTATTTGGGTAATGTCTGGCCCATCGTAGATACCATAATTACAGTGATTTTATGAGTGCAACATCCAACAGTTCGTCTTGCAACTAAACAACTACAACAGTACTCATTATTCCTGCTCAACCCCCTTGTACTTGGTTCAGCTTCTTCTCTGCCAGAAACTTCTCTTAGTAAGTTATTATTAACTTCAGTCATTGCAAGATATCTGCATGCCTCGTAGACATAGTCATCTTCCAAAATCTAAAAAACGTAGACGATAATACTCTTAATAAGTTAGAATGATTTATTAATATTTCTAGACCAATGTCATAGACGTACTTAGTAATTAAAAACTTGTCAATTGTAGTTCAAGATATTTATGGTAAAAGCAAGATACGTTGCTTGTATTAAAAAAAAACACTCCTTTGACCTTTATTTACTACAAAGCTTTAAACGGCTACATATTTCATTTAAAATCATGATTTTTAATAGTTGGCCACTGACATAAATCAAACAATGTTTTCAACTAGGGTAAATAATCTTGTACTATACTTGTTACACAGTTTTATGCAATGAAGATAATCATTACCCTTGACATTGACCCTAATAAACAATATAATGATTTTTTAATATGTATTGTAAACAATTTGATAACACATTCATTCCAAAGACTTTCTCGGTGAATAGTAACGCTTCCTTCAGTGACTGGGCCACCATTGGTATACATAAAAGTAGAAAACGGCTTTATGAACTATATGATGAACGGACTTATATAAACACTGCTGAATTTAATTTATATGTTAAGAATTATTCAAAATTATTTAAAAAAGTTTGTAGTACGGCTAAGTCACGTTATTTGAGTTCAAAAATTAGAAATAGTAGTAATGTAATTAAAATGACATGGAGTATCATTAATAGCGAAACGGGAAGGTCATGCAACCGATGTAGTGACTACAGCCTTGATATTGATGACAGTATAATTAAATCAGATTCACAAGTCGCCGTGGCCTTTGAAAATTTCTTTACAAATATTCCTGTATCCACTACTAAATCTCTAAACTCATCACCCACTGCTGCAGAGTCTTTACTTAAAGAAAACGTCCCTGTTTGTGATTCTGAATTTCATTTCCAATATGTCACCTGTAAAGATATAATTAAAACCTTTCAAACGTTAAATGTTAAAAAGACCGCAGATCTATGGGGCAATTCTGTGGACGTTGCAAAGTCGATTATAAACATTGTATCACCTACTTTAGCTGGTATTTTTAATAAGTGTGTTGACTGTGGTGAGTTTCCTGATCTTATGAAAAACAGTAAAATAATACCGTTGTTTAAATCAGGTAGTACATCAGATCCTACTAATTATAGACCCATTTCAGTGCTACCTACTTTTAGTAAAATTTTTGAAAAACTTATTTTGAATCAAATGCAAAGATTTTTTAATAAACACAAATTACTGCATAACAAACAGTTCGGTTTTACAAGGGGTCGTTCGACTACTGATGCCGGAGTTGAACTTTTAGGACATGTTTATAATGCATGGGAGGACAAATGCGATGCTTTGGGAATCTTTTGCGATTTGTCCAAGGCATTCGATTGTGTTCTTCATGAAACATTAATTAGGAAACTGCACCACTACGGAATCCGAAACGCCTCTCTGGATCTTCTTACTTCTTACTTAAGTGATAGGATTCAGAGAGTTGATGTTAACGGAAAACGTTCACCCGGATCTGTAGTAAGAATGGGGGTCCCCCAGGGCTCAATTCTTGGCCCATTTTTATTTCTTATTTATATAAATGACTTGCCTTACCTCATAAAGGATAAACATGATATAGTGTTGTTTGCAGACGACACTTCACTTTTATTTAAACTCAAACGTCAGCAGCTGGTTACTGACAATGTAAATAGCGCTCTCGCAATAGTAGTTAACTGGTTTAATGTTAATAACCTACTTCTTAACGAGAAAAAAACGAAATGTATTAAGTTCACGATACCTCATGTTAGACAATTAGAAACTAGTGTTCTCATAAAGGGTGAAGTGTTGAAACCCGAAGATACCACAGTATTCTTAGGCATAACTTTGGATGCCAAGCTTCAATGGGGCCCCCATATAGACAAATTGTCGAAAAAGCTTAGCTCTGCAGCATACGCCGTTAGAAAAATTCGTGATTTAACAGATTTAGAGACTGCCCGTTTAGTATACTTTAGTTATTTTCATAGTGTGATGTCGTACGGTATTCTGTTGTGGGGAAATGCCGCCGATATACAGACAATTTTTGTTTTACAAAAAAGGGCAATTCGTTCAATTTATAAATTAAGTCCCAGACACTCCCTCAGAGATAAATTTAAAGAGATTAATATTGTTACTGTGCCTTCTCAGTATATTTATGAAAATCTTTTGTATGCACATAAAAATATTAATCTGTTTAAAAAATACAGTGATATCCACAATATAAATACCAGGAACAAACACAAATTTCTTGTTCCTACAACCAGGCTCAAAAAAATTGGTGGCTCCTTTAGATGCCAATGTATACGTTTTTATAATAAACTTCCTAGCCACATTCAAGATCTAAGCTTTAATAAATTCAAATCTTTTATAAAGCGGAAATTATGCCAGAAAGCCTACTATACTGTGAAAGACTATATTGAAGACAAAAAAGCTTGGGATTGAGCTGCTCCAATAAATTTACACAGTGAATGTTGATTTTAGTTTGCTAACTCTTTTTAGACATGAATATTTACTATAAAAAGTATTATGTTATTTTCATTATTGTGAATATGAGGACTATGTGGGTCATTTTTTTTTTTTTTCAGTTTTATTCTTGGTCTGGCAGTTTAAGTAGTTTATGCGGCCTACCCAAATGTCCTTTCTTTGGTATTGTTCGTCGAATCGTTGAGCTCCTTAAGTTCTGAGTTGAGCTGCACGGTTACTGACAAATGCGTGCACTGACTGGACAGGTCGACTTAATCTGTGTGGTTCTTTCCTCAAAAGACCATTTCAGACACCGATCTACATGATCTTCAAACATTATTACCGAATTTATATATACACATTGACATTGATAAATTTTATATATACAATGACATGAGTATTTACTTGTAAAGTATTATATTATTTTAATTTTGTGAATGTGAAGACTATGTGGGTAATTGCTTTTTTTTTTTTTCTAATTTAATTTTACTTATGATCTGGCAGTTTGAGTAATTTATGCGGCCTACCCAAATGTCCTTTCTTTGGTATTGTTCGTCGAATCGTTGAGCTCCTTAAGTCCTGACTTCCTGAGTCGAGCTGCACGATTACTGACAAATGCGTGCACTGACTGGACAGGTCCACTCAAACTGTGTGGTTCTTTCCTCAAAAGACCATTTCGGATACCAATCTGCATGGTCTTCGCATGACCTGACCAAGATTATGTCTGGACTTTAAAAGAGACTGTGACCTCTGAGTTTGTTTCGGCCTTTCTTCTCAGAGTAGTCAGATAGGAAACGCCGACCTCATCTAGTTTAAAAAACATGATTGACGTGTAAAAGTGTTTGTACAAACCTACTTACAGAAATAAAATCATTTATCATTTATCATTTATCATTATTTTGTAACGACTAGTCGCCAGAAATACTTACAATTTGAGGGTATACCCAGCTGCAGATTAAAGCAGCGACTATCGTGTAAGTGCCAATGTCGGGTATCGGCGCAATTTATTTACACATGATGTTGCAGTAGACATACATGATGCGTGTAAGCTTGTAGGCCTTACATGGCTTCCCATCGTGGTAAACAAATAGATGCAAACACAACAAAATCCAAGATATCGGGCAGAATCGTAATCCAGAGCCACAGAAAAATGTCGTCGTATAGGCAAATAATCAGAATCCTTAGGCAAGCACTAGTTAACAGTAAATCTCAGAGTCCATAAGCAGAAGCAGTAGATAAAGTAGAAAATCACGGCAAATCGATGGGAAACACAAAATAACGAGAAACACGCGCAAGCAACAAACGACAAGTTGTCAGAAAATTGTACTCTGTGGTTGTCAGTAGGTCGGCCGGTTGATTGACAGTAGAAATGTCATCTGTTTTTTGTTGGCGATGTTGCCATACTCGAATTGCACTCATTTCCGTGATGTCAAATTCAAGTCAAATGATGACCGCTTTATTCTAAGCACAAACAATTATATTTATCTTCATATTTATATTCTGATGCAGAAATGTATTTCCTAAGTATATTAATGCAATACGTAATGCAAAGCATTTTATGTAACTTGCCAAGATTTTTATTACATGGCAACATTAAAAGTTCAGCTTAGCCAAAAGTCATGAAGTCAAGCCAGAAAAAGAAAACTAAGCCATGATGATTTTTATTATTAAGAAACTAGTCAACTAAGTATTCATTAATGACGATTTTTTTGCCAGACTTCGATAGGCCAAAAGCTTGATTTGATAAAACTTAGTAAATTATTTCGTCGGTATCTATCACGGTCACATAAGTAGACGCTTACTAATTCTATCAACAATTTCCTCGCCATTGTTCTTTCATCCAATTACGTTCAGCCGTTTAAGCGTGAAAGCGTAACAAACAAGCATCCACAAAAACAAAACGTTTCTCTTTACTATATTAGTTTAGATATGCAAGTTCAATATTAATGTATTGTACACATAAATCTTCCGGAATAAATTATCTAAATTATGGTGAAAATGGCATCAAAATCCGTTCCGTAGTTTAAATGAACAACTCAGAAAGAAAAAGAAAGAAAGAAAGAAAAATGCGTTTATAGGCATTGCAGCAACAAAAATACACCTTAAAACTAAAAAAATACGGAAAACAATGATTATAATGCCAATGGGGCCTCAGCTCAGCATAATGTCAGATGACAACACGAGACGTACCAACTTTTTTTTTTATTTTTGGGTGCGAAATCATCAAATGACGTCTCTCGCTCTGGGCGGAGCGGAAGGGCGTGTCAGACTCTTACTGACTAAAACCCACCCGTGTTCCTTCAGTTGCCTGTGCGCCAGGGCCACGGTAACTCTTTCGAACAATCCGCAGCCCCGGCAGGCATCGGTCCTATCGGACCCCGTCAATTTTGCTGACATCTCTTTGAGGCGCGCGTGGAACACGACGCGCCGTCGACCCGGGCCTGTTCCTTACCGGACGGCGAGCTGCCCATTGCTCGCCGTCCGCAAGCCCGCGCCTACGGTGGCCGGGAGTCGGCAATCGACTCCCGACGCCCAGGGTGTCTCCTCCTCCTGCGGCGGCTAGGGGCGCGAGGGCGCAGTGATTGCCTCTCCCTCTCGCGCTCCGCCTCCTCCTTCGCGAGCATTACTGCTTCGCAGAAGGAGGTGACGGCTTCCCATTCCCTCTCGCTCCGTACCATGGCCTGAACCAGGGCCGGACGCAAGAGGTCGCCGCCGCCGATCGCCGCCACGAGGACACGGTGGTGCTCCGCCCAAGCCGGGCAGACCACCGTATGCTCCACCGTGTCCTCCGGTCGATCCACGCAATGATAACACCCGGGCGTTTCCTCCCGCCTTATACGAAACAGGAACCTCCCGAAACAGTCATGTCCGGTGAGGACCTGCGTCAGGCGGAAGGTGAGGATGCCGTGGCGCCTCTCAAGCCACTCCACAAAGAGGGGTCTTACCGCCGCAATTGTGGCGTGCCCTGCGCTGGGTTGCGACAGTCGCACTCTCCATGCCGCCATGAGATCCCGCGGGAGCTCTGTCCGCTGTGCCGTGATTTCTCGCGGCAGCGGAGTTACGCCCCGGCGTTTCGCCTCCTCGCGCCACTCCCAAACGTGCGCGAGGACCTTTGCCTCCAGATCCCACGGCGGTAATCCGGCAAGGAGGCTCGCCGCCTCGCAGGAGACCGTGCGGTATCCCCGTACCATCCGGATGGCCATGACCCTTTGGGACGCGTTCAACCGGCGGGCTGGCCGGAGCCTCAAGGAACGCGCCCACACCGGTGCCCCGTAAAGGGCCATGGACCGCACGACCCCCGCGTAGAGCCTCCGGCAGGAGGCGTTTGGCCCCCCCAGATTGGGCAAGAGCCGCTTCAAAGCAGCCCCGGCCCGCTGCAGTCTGGGAGCCAAACGTCGGAAATGCTCCACGAAGTTCCACCGGCTGTCGAGGACGAGTCCCAGGTACTTCATGGTTGACTCGACGCCGATGTGAACCCCTCCTACCGTTATTTCGGAACCCGACAGTGGCGCGTTCCGAGGACCATGAAAACACATGGCCTCGGACTTGTGCAAGGCCACCTCGAGTCCCAACTGCCGGATCCTCTCAACGACTGTCGCAACCCCGCGTGTCATTAGTTCGGCCGCCGCCTGGTGCGACCTCCCCTGCGCCAGGACCAGCGTGTCGTCAGCGTAGCACACTACGCTGACGCCGCTAGGGAGGTCGGCTCGCAGCACCCAGTCGTAACCGATGCCCCACAGATGCGGCCCCAGGACCGATCCCTGTGGGACACCGCACGACATCTCTTGCCGGTTCTATTCTCCCTGGTGACCGGGGTAAATAACCGCCCTATCCGTCAAATAGGCCTCGACTACACGACAGAGGTAGGTCGGCATCCGGTGATACCGGAGTGCCTCCCTGATGCAACTCCAGGGCAGGGTATTGAAGGCATTGGCCATGTCTAGAGACACCGCCAAGACGACCCCACCCCGGGCCACAGCATCCCCCGTCGTGAGGGCTCGCACGCGCATGATGGCATCCACCGTGGAGCGCCCCCTGCGGAAACCAAACTGGCTGTCCGCCAAATCCGGCCCCACCCGCACCAGCTGCCCGACGAGGCGGTCTGCAATGACTCTTTCAAAGAGTTTGCCCACCTCGTCGAGCAGCACAATGGGCCGGTAAGCGGACGGAGAGTCCGCTGGGCGCCCCGGCTTCTTAATGAGGACCAGTTTCCCCGTCTTCCAACGAAGTGGGAACTGGCCCTCCTCCAAGCATGCGCTTAGGAGCCCTCTTAGTCGAGGCCCGAGAGCCTCTGAGGCCAGGACCCAGGCTTTTCCGAGGTAAGCCGTCGGGTCCTGGGGCCGTATTCTTGGCACTCAGCCTACGTACCGCCACTCTCAACTCTACCTCGGTCACCTCAGGAGCAACGTCGTCATCGTCGGTTGTGTGGTCCACAGTTGGCACCGCAGGAGGCGGAGCCATGGGCGGGGGAGTATGCTCCCCCCGCGAAGGGAACAGAGCGCTCACCACACCCTCCACGAGCTGGGGCCGGAGACTCTGCGTCAGCGGGGGAGCCCATGGGCGGAGTTTCTCCCGCACCACCTTATATGGGCGTCCCCACGGGTCCCTGTTCAGAGTCCCCAGCGACTCCTCACGGGCCAGTCCCCTGGCCCGCAGGTTCTCCGCTCGGAGGGCGATCTTCGCCACTCTGTAACCCTCGTACAGCTCCGCCTGAATGGCTTCCGTATCCGGAGGGCGGATACGGAGCCTGCGGTGCCTGGTGTACAGGCGCCGCGCGGCAACGCACGCCTCGCGCAGAGACGTTAGTTCCGGCGACCACCAGTACACCTGGCGCCAGGCGCGTCCGGGCTGGACCCGGGGCATTGCCACGTCACACACTTCGGACATGGCCTCCCGACGAGGTGTACCACCTGACGCTGATTTTCAGCTGCAGCCCACGAGTGCCATACGCTAGAATAATAAAAAAAGAATAGGGAAGTGTGTGTCCGTTCTAATAAATTCAAAGTGTTGTGACATGGGTGTGTGTGTTGTGTTGTGATTAACGAAAAACTAAAATAAATACCCAATACCTGCGTACATTAAACTAATAAGTCTAAAGTCCCTACATCTAGAAGGCAAAATCGTGTGACTGCGTTGTTCTTTAACTACGAAACGGATTTTCATGCGGTTTTTCACAGATAGACACATAAAACGACTTTAATTTATAATTTGTAAAGATTTAAAACACATTGACATTATTATGATACTTATTTTCTTTTACAAACTAAACTCTCAAAGTAACACAGGAAATTACAATAACATGACATTTTTGGGAGAAACAGATTTAAATAGACATCCAAGTAGCTAAACCTGCTCACCCCACCAAAATGCTAGGTTACAAATCGCCGCATTTGAATGTGCCAGAAATATTTAAGCCTGAATTTCATGGTGGAATATTCACCGACTTCCAAAAGATTTTCCCTTAATATTTTATACATTCTCCATTGAAATTTGAGTTCTGTGTTAACGTGATAAGTGTTGGAATCGTTTGAATAAAATCTCGGCCTATTCAAAAAAGACTAAGGTCGCCTCAGCTGTCTATATATCCGTTTGCAACGGAACTGTTCGTCTGAACCGACCGAGTCTCAATTTCACTCTCATTTCCTATTTCAGACGTTTTTCTGACGTATTTTCTTTCTATTCAGTCATTATGTTTTTTTACAGGAGCCGTTTATTTTCAGTGTAAATAGATTATTGTGTAAAAAAAAAATGGTCGAGTTCAGTGGACGATTTTCTCAGGCGTGTAAACTTGATAAAATTATTGGCGTTTTGTTTTAATTTTTCTTATTTGGAGTTCCACAAGAATAAAAAATAGTTCACTGGTTTTATGTATTTTTTTTTTTAACACAAGAAGAATGCGGATTTCCATTCTATTGGCATAATAAAACTAGAACTTGAAATTCTATTTGACGTCACAAATCATTCAAAGAACCTGTCTTTATATTTAAACTGGAAATAAAGGTCCATTTGCTATGGCAATATAATTATCATACTTACATCATTACACATAATGTTTAATTTTGAATGGAAACCAATATCGAGTCGATGATTTTTATAAACTGCTATGATCTTTATGAATGAATGAATGATTTTATTTCTTTAAGTAGGTTTGTATAAACACTTCTAAACGTCAATCATATTTTAAAAACTAGATGAGGTCGGCGTTTCCTATCTGACTACTCTGAGAAGAACGGCCGAAACAAACACAGAGGTCACAGTTTCTTTTAAAGTCCAGAAATAATCTTGGTCAGATCATGTGAAGACCATGTAGATTGATATCTGAAATGGTATGGTGTTATATCAGATACCTCAAAATAGCAATCCATAATTTATTGCAAGAAAGCCAGAATATGTATAATACAGGATGGTAGGGACATCGACGGGCAAACTATAACCATGAGTTCAGCACATGATTTTGGACCCCCTAGCGTAGAAACATATCGTCGGTTATCAAAAATAAAAATCCACTGTTTCATATAAAAGTGCAATATACCTACGCGGTCAAAATGGACGGAACAACTAATTTGTTTTTATTAAACCGACGAAACTTTTCAACGTAGGATGGTTCAGAATCATGTACTGAATTCATGGTTTCAGTCACGTCGATGTCCCTACCACCCTGTATATATGTATATTTAATGGAAAATAATTTATAGGAATTTTTTCGAACCTCATGCGAGCGAAGCCGCGAGCAAAAGCTAGTACAAAATAAAAGCAATAACACCTATCCCAAATAAAAAAATCATCACACTTCGATTAACAATATCCGTCGATAAATCATGGGTTTATTGTGAAATTTTACAAAGAATCATACCTTATATTAGCTATAAGAAAGAAAATTATCGAAAGCAGT
This sequence comes from Dryobotodes eremita, assembly GCA_917490735.1. Taxonomy (NCBI): domain Eukaryota; kingdom Metazoa; phylum Arthropoda; class Insecta; order Lepidoptera; family Noctuidae; genus Dryobotodes; species Dryobotodes eremita. The sequence continues at coordinate 2,506,092 of OU823264.1, forward strand.
ATGATAATCATTTACATAACACGCCCCTGCTGTGTCGAACAGCATTGTAGCGAAGTCAATGTATTGAATTTGTGCTGTATTGTTCACGTTGTAAATAGGTGTTGAAGGAAAAAATATTTATAGCATATTTGAGTTTTATTGTGCTTTCTATTAATATGCTAATAAATTGTTCATTGTGTAGGAATTTGAATTTATTAACAGTATTGTGCGTTAATGTAACGATGATTAAATAGTCTTCAATCTACCTCCCTTTTGAAGACGGATCGTTTATCAAAAATATCGTCGCTTTTGTTAGCGCCTAACCATTAAATGTTTTCTAATAAGCCTCTATACTTAAGTTTAGCTAGGCATTACATAGAATGTTACACACAATAATCCTGAAACTGTTCGGTTAAAGGTCACAAGCACCATTACTAAGCGGGTATTTTTAGCATTTTTTTCTCTTTTTTTATTGTTTTTTTATCTCTTTCTGGTTAAATAAAATATTTTTTTCATACACTACAGGTTTTAGTTTATTCCATTAAATGATTCTCAGTAGCCTGCCGGTCTTCAAACTTCCCAAACTTGGTCAAGGGAACTTCAAGTAAGCTGTCATTCCACCTGATGCTACACATACACACACACCCCCAACCACACACACATACACCCTCACACACATATTACACATACCCAACTCACATATAACATACCTACACAAAACACACACTCATTTGAATAAACTGATATAAAATATTAGCTGCCTATAATTCTCTTTTGTGTTAATTTTATTTTATATTACTTTCTCAAAATTATATGTATAGAAATACTGGCATAATTTTAGTACGTGAATGTACATTACTGTAAATTTAAGTTGCGGAAGAGTGAAGTGTCCTAACACAGGCATTTATTTGCTTAAAAGGACACTTCTATCTCTAGCCATGTACCTTGTACAAGAAATAAACTATTTGTATTTGTATTTAACTTTAGAGTGACAGCTAACTTCACTTAAATTTTCACGGTGAGATTTCTACAGAAAAGATCGGCTGATTTATCGCCACTATAAAACGCACTTGACGGAATGTGAGCTTAACATACCTACCTCTTCGATGAATACAGATGCGAAGTTATTAACCCCTGTAAACAAAGACACTGATAAATTAATCATCTAAATAATCCCCTTTTAATTACTGAAATCAAAACTGAATCACTACGATACCTACCATCAATACATCTGCGTGGGCGATGGAAAACTTCGCTCAACTCTACAAAGTGCCCCGAAAATAAATCCAGCCGTAATTTAATAAAAATAATACCCTTTCTAAAACAGAAATCCAACCCATATAAATGTGGTTTAATTAAAAAATGAGGAAGCTATACATCAAACGCTCGGCTCTGCTTGCTCAAGAATATATTTGTGCTGACAGTAAAGATTTTGTAACGTAGAAAGCGGGTTCGCAAAGCGGGTGGTTGAAGTTTTGGTAAAATCACATTGAAAGATTGTGATTCTTTCAATGTGAGAGTGGGGTATTTTAGGCTGCATGGCGACCGTACCGCTACTGACTTACAGGTAAGAACTCATGGATAACTCTAATTGCCACAATATTATCATCGCAGTAAGATTTTGCCAAACGTCATTTTTAACCAACACCAGCAAAGAATTGCACAATCCCAATTGCCCGTATAAACGCACCTTTAATTTAAAATAGCTGTACTGCTACTGACTTAAAGGTCAGTTATCACTCATGGGTAACTCACAATCTTGTCATAGCAGTCAGATTTTGCCAAAACGTCATAGTTAACCTACATCAGCCAAGAATTGCATAATTTCATTGCCCGTGTAAACGCACCTTTAATTTAACATGAATTAGCTGCAGAAACTTAAGCGGCATGGCTTTTATTATTATATAGGATGGTAATAGAATGATGCAATTACCTCTAAGTTGACAACACATCCGTTTTGATTGGCACAAAAAGCTCCTTACAAGCAATGTGATGTTGAAAGTTACTAATACCAAAGAATATTATTAATGATAGTTTTATTTTCAATGTCTAAGTCACGTTTTATGATGCCCATGGGAGAAGGAAAACGATATATACGCAAGAATGTTTAACATATAAACATTTTTGCCCATACTCATTCCTATGCTGCCGACCAACCGCTTCACTCCGCTCTCGCTTCGCTCCCCGCTATCTCTATGACCACATCCCAAAGACTCACAAAGAGACTTGCAGATCGCTTCGTTGTTACTTTCCTGATTAAGACGCGGAAAAGAGTCTTTCGAATTAAGTTCCCTAGATATTAAAAATTATTCAAGTGTAGTTAAAAGTGAAGGTTGTCTGTCATGGCGATTGTCTTTTACGTTTTTATTTTTCTTTGTGACTAAGATTTTGTGACGGTTTATGATTGGGTGTGATAATTTATAGCTTCTTGTTTTTTTTTCTGCATTTATTTGTGGAAACAGGCTGATTTAGATAACACAATGTAGCAGTACCGGTGAGGTTTGGTGAAAACTAAGGTGTTTAATGGATTGTGGTGAGAATGTTTACAATGAAAAAGCAATGCGTTAGTTTAGCGAGCAAATTATGTATTTGCCATCTTGATAAATAATAAATGATTTTATTTCTGTAAGTAGGTATGTACAAACACCTTTACACGTCAATCATATTTTAAAACTAGATGAGGTCGGCGTTTCCTATCTGACTACTCTGAGAAGAAAGGCTGAAACAAACTCAGAGGTCACAGTCTCTTTTAAAATCCAGACATAATCTTAGTCAGATCATGTGAAGACCATGTAGATTTGAGTCTGAAATGGTCTTTTGAGGAAAAACCACACAGAATGAGTGGACCTGTCCAGTCAGTGCACGCATTTGTCAGTAATCGTGTAGCTCAACTCAAAACTTAAGGAGCTCAACGATTGATCTTACAACATTCAAGGAGAGGGGTGTAGGAACATTATCTATCTATATACCAAGGACCATTTTACCATATCCATTTATCTCAAGGACAAAACTAACTTTGTAGTTGAAAAAATTGTCTCCCACACATCGATAATATACGTCACGGTCAATTCTCCAACTACAAAAATAGGTTTGTAATCCTAAAAACAAAATGTGGTAAACTATAAATGAACGATTTTTTAAACCTTTACTTTTGCTGCGGACCTTGCTTCTTGCCAAATGTTATGATTCTAGGTCAACGGGAGGTACCTACCTTAAAGGTTTTAATTTCATTGCATTTATCAAGATATGACGCATAAATGGCCGTATTTTTATATTGCGTTGACTTAGAAGCTTGATTTTTTTAGAGCTCTAAGGGACCGTAGACCTACGTATTTTATATTAATTTCAACTTGATACCTCTACACATTCCTGAGAAAAAGGGTGGTGACAGACTGACAGACAGACAGACGGCCCACGAAGTGATCCTATAAGGGTTCCTTTTTCCTTTTGAGGTACGGTACGCAACCGTAAAAATAAGATGGCGGCGTTAGTTACGATTTTGGGTACGCGCCAATAAATTCTTGTACAGCTATACATTCCTTTCGCAAAACATCGTGGTACCTACAGTTCGAAGAGTATGGATTACCGTTAAATAGGCTGATGCAACTTCGTAAGTTTATTTTGCCTTGCACCCGTAAGGGTGTACACTTGTACAGTCGCTAAGGTATGAAGAATTTCAGTTTTATTAAACCTAGGTTACCAATGTAAGGGGGATGCGCTCAGGTAGCCCGCGAAATTAAAAAATACTTACATTTTTTGCAATTTGCAGGTCACTGTCAGGTTGTATGCTGATTAAAATATGATTCGCGGCCGTAACAAATATGGCTTTACAGAATTATAATCATTAGAATCAGCAATACAACTCCTTAAGTTAGAATTGGCCTCAAATGTCATGATTTCATGAAGTACCTAGTCGTTCAATAGGGTAATATGAACATAGAGAGATGTAATGATGATTTTTATGATTATAATTCTATAAATAAATATTTGATACGGCCGCGAATCATATTTAGATCAACATACAAACTGATACTGACCTGCAAATTGCAAAAAACATAAGAAAATTTGTATTTCGCGGGCTACCTTGGCACATCCACTTTAAGTCCAATGTTTATTCTATACTATTCTACCAAGGTACGATTCCTAATATTAACGTAAATGGACTACAATTATAGTTTGGTAGGTATCCAAAAAATTAACTTTTATAACCGACTTCAAAAAAAGGAGGAGGTTCTCAATTCGACTGTATTTTTTTTGGTGTTAGCTCAGAACTTTTTTCTGGGTAAACCGATTTAGATGATTCTTTTTTTTTTTTGAAAGCTGGTGCTTCACATGTGGTCCCGTTTAAATTTTATCAAGTTCTGACTAGTAGTTTTTGAGGTAGGTATCCTCCTTAATACTGCGTATTTTTTCCACTTTGTTTATACTGATGATGTTTTAATAATTTCCTGTCCGGTTATACATATCAAGTAGTGGTATACGAATGTGTGTGGGGTAGGTAGCACAACCAAGAAGTAAAAAAAAAAAAAATCTACAAAAAAAAAAAAAAATGTTTTTATCATACCATTGTATTGAGCGTGAGATCCCGGCAAATTAATTTGGTATGAAGCTATGATCCGAGCCTTTTGTTGCGAAATCCACGATTTTTGTGCTTTTTAGGGTTCCGTACCCTAAGTGTGCCAACGGAACCCTATTATTGAGCCATCGCTGTCCGTTCGTCTGTCCGTCCATCCGTCTCTCTGTCAGCGGGTTGTATCTCATGAACCATAATAAGTAAACAGTTGAAATTTTCACAGTATGTATTTATATTGCCGCTATAACAACAAATAAAAAAATAAAATAAAGTTAGAAATAAAAGATGTCCCCATACAAGAAACGTATTTAAAAAAAAATGTAGTGTTAAATATTGTACGGTGGTACGGAACCCTTCGTGTACGATTCAGACTCGCAATTGGCCAGTTTTTTTTTCCTTTAGGTATTTATTTTATATATTAGGAGAGAGAAAAGTCCAATTTTTTTGCAGAAAGTTGCTGATGAACAATGTGCTCAAGAACTTTAGACTGATATGGAAGAATAGAAATGGGTCGGAAATCGGTCGGTGAGACCGGGTTAGGAATTTTGCGTAAGGGAAAGATATGTGCTTGTTTCCAGGTCTCAGGAAAGTACAAGAAAACAAGGAGAAATTAAATATGTGGGTCAAGATGTGAAATAATGTGGGGTGGTTAGGAGAAATCATTCTTGAATAGAGATTATCTTTACCAACTGCAGTGGAGGAGATAGCAGAAATATATTTTTTACTTCACTTTCACCCACAGGACTTAATTCGAAAGAACGACACTGCGGCACTGGCAAACAAAAAAGTTTATTTAAAGTAGCTGTTTTGACGTATGGATTTAACACGTAACAGGGGATGTGAAATATGTTTGTTAAGAGCACACACATCAGTGTTATTACTGGAGATTTATAGACAATACCGACAGATTTAAGAAACTTTTTTTGTAAAGTCAAAGAAATTAATTGATTACCACCAACTTAAGTTTTCCGTATATTCAAATCATAACTGTCATTCTTTGACAGTTGTATGAAACGGAAAATTTACGTACAATTTGAAAAACAATGAATTTTGCTGACTGAATTGGCGTTTAGCGTGTGTGAATATACCCTTAATTGTCTGTGAGTTAAATTACCGTCTACCAATCTAGTCATTATCATTATCATCTAACGGCCTTTTCCCAACTATGTACCTACTACGTACCTACTAGGTACCTACTACGTTCCCACTAGGTACCTACTACGTACCTACTGGGTACCTACCACGTACCTACTAGGTACCTACTAGGTACCTACTACGTACCTACTACGTACCTACTACGTACCAGTCATTATCATTATCATCTAACGGCCTTTTCCCAACTATGTACCTACTACGTACCTACTACGTACCTACTACGTACCTACTACGTACCTACTACGTACCTACTACGTACCTACTACGTACCTTCTACGTACCTACTAGGTACCTACTGCGTACCTACTGCGTACCTACTAGGTACCTACTACGAACCTACTAGGTACCTACTACGTACCTACTAGGTACCAGTCATTATCATTATCATCTAACGGCCTTTTCCCAACTAGGTACCTACTACGTACCTACTACGTACCTACTAGGTACCTACTAGGTACCTACTAGGTACCTACTAGGTACCTACTAGGTACCTACTAGGTACCTACTACGTACCTACTAGGTACCTACTACGTACCTACTAGGTAGGTACCTAGCAAAGCATAGTAGGTACTAGGTACCTACTATGCTTTGGAATGGGCATCTAGCTTCATCTTTCTGACTGACCGACCCCTTGACAATTCAAAAGTGCCTGTAAAATTGGTTTATTTGAAATAAATACTTTGAGTTTGAGTTATGTTGGGGTCTAACCGGATGCAGCTGACTTCCACAGTTCAGATACCCCTTGCTACTGGTTGTCAGACTTTCGGGCATCTGACGACCCGTAACGACTGTCAAAGATTCACGAATGACATCCGGGCCCAACGGCTTAACGTGCTTTCCGAGGCACAGAGGTCCGGGGGGGTTTTTGAGGTCCCGGTGTGTAAAGATGGTCACCCATCCACGGACCGACCGCGGCAAGTGTATGTTAACCTGATCGATCTACCCGTGCGGCTGTTATTACTTAGCTTGCGCCACCAATAGTAAAAAAAAAACCACCAGTATAAATAAAACAAAGTTCATTCCAAAGGTCAGGGTCACCGCACGTTATGATGCATGGATTTCATGTTTTTTAATTAAACCAGTCATCTGTGTGGCCGGGCGTATTCCGGGTGTTTTATTCTCTAAAAATTATTTACGGCTCTATTTCAAAATGTTTTACTTGCGTGTTGGTAGGTTTTTTAAATGACCATGTTTGAATATAAGGATGAAATGTTTCATGATTTATTTTTCGGTTCCCTTGATAAAAATAAAAATTTTTACTCACCAATTAACATGGTTGTTGCCAGATTGTATTTTTCTTTTATATATTTTTTTATAACGAAGAATTTTTGTCCGTTTGTCTATTTGTCTGGATGTATGTTCCGGATTGGCACAAAAC